>OW388082.2:94322547-95651126 GCA_936449025.2 Sarcophaga subvicina | reverse complement strand
CGTTAAACTGTAGGTACATAAGAGCGTGAGCTGTGATAGGCTGTAATCCTACTAAAAAGGTTGTAATGACCAATAATTATCGTTAAACGAAGACAAGTCAACTACAGTTACATAAATAGCTAAATATCAGGAGATAAGGGCTTGAAGGCGAATAATTTCGGTTATATTATGGCCATGTATGAGAGCTAATAACTATCGGGTCCGCCATCTAACGTTTTTTTTTCAACTAGTGCTTATTTCGTGAATGGTAACACTTAGCTCATGTGTGATTTGACAGATAATTAGTTTTATCCTTCCGCTGAACGAATATGGTTGTGTCTGCGCTTGAACAACGCTGGCAAATATTGCGACATTACTTTGAAAATCATGGTAATGTTGCAGAATGTGTGCGAAAATTGCGTACGGATTTTGGAAGAAGAGAAGCACCGTCAGCTCCGGTAAAAAAGTGAAAGGAACTGGCATCCTCATCGATAAACCAAAGCGTGAAAAGCCAAAAACAGTGCGTACACCCGGGAATATTGCTGCTGTGGCAGAAAGCGTGCGTGAAGCGCCATCAACATCAATTCACCGTCGTTCTCAACAATTGAACATTTCGGAGACATCATTGAGAAGAATTTTGCATAAAGACCATGGTATGACGCCATAAAATGTTCAATTGGTTGAGGAGTTGAAGCCAATTGACCATCCAATGCGTTTTCGCTTCGTTAAGTGGGCCTGCGATCGAGTTACAGAAGATGCCGATTTTGGCAAAAAAAAATCATCTTTTCAGATGAAGCTCATTTTGATCTTGACGGGTATGTAGACAAACAAAATTGGTGCATTTGGGGCACAGAAAACCCGCACGCATACATTGAAAAGCCGATGCACCCAAAACGAGTCACTGTTTGGTGCGGATTTTCGTCCAGAGGCATAATTGGGTCATTTTTCTTCGAAAATGAGCAAGGAGTGGCCGTTACAGTCAATGGCGATCGTTATCGGGCCATGTTGAACGAATTTTTTTTCACAAAAATTGAAGAGGAGGATATTGGCAACATTTGGTTTCAACAGGACGGCGCTACGTACCACACAGCCGAAGCTACACTCGATGTTTTGCGCCCTGTTTTTGAAGATCGCATTATCAGCCGCAGAGCTAATGTCGTTTGGCCACTTCGGAGCTGCGATTTGACACCGTTGGACTATTATTTGTGGGGATAAGTATTACGCCGACAATTGACGCTTTAAAGGACAATATTCGTGAAGTCATTGGTGAAATTTAGCTGCACACAATCGATAATGTGCTTAAAAATTGGACCGATCGTGTAGGCTACTGCATGGCCAGCCGAGGCAGCCATTTGAATGAAATTATTTTCCATTATTAACCGGAAGGATTGCAGTTTCAAATAAAAAAAGATATTTGAGAAAATATTCAGTAGCTTTTTTTGAAAGCATTTTCAAAAAAAAAAGTTATTTGGCGAACCCTTTATTATGACTATGTATGAGGGCTTATAACCAATTAAAGTTAGTAAGGAAATCTCAATATAAACCTAGAACCGCCTGTGAGTAATGGGCGCCATTTCAATATGATGCAAGTGATTATTACCTGCTGATTCCTTTGACTATTAAAAGCCATCCCAAATGTACGCTGGTGGGGTTTAACAAGACAAACACCTATGGAGGACGGAATAATAAAATCCAGTATCTGAATACATAACTCATATCGCCAAAAGAACGTATGAAATATGCTGCAGGCAATACAAAACGACAAGCTTGACTAGAACGCAATTGTTAAGGCGCTATTTACATATCTACATACATACTTAGGTAGTGATTTTTATACAATAATAGTTAAATTTCATTAAATAAAATATATTGTTTTTGCACTAAAATTTATCCACAATACCAAAAACTTGTATAATAAAAACAGAAAAAATATTTCTAACCTATCCAAAAAAATCTCTCTTTAATACATATTTATTAAATAATTTTAAAGAAAGTGTTATTTTACGATTTTAAAATTTTTAAAAATAAAATATAAAAACAAACAAAATATAAATTTTTTTTTGGAATCAAGGGAGTATTAGCAATAATAACAAGATATTTACAAATGAAATTAAAAATAAATTTCATAAATTACAATAAAAATATTGAAACAAAAAAATTCCATTTAAATAAATATAAAATAATTAAGAAAGGCAATTAAACGGGTAAATACATACATACGTATATATATGTATGTATGTGTGTATAAATTTGTTTAGATTTGTTGTAGCTGTCGTCTGTTAAATGATAATAAATGTCGTATTGGGTTAAAGTTAAACGCTTGTGTCTTAAGTCTTTTGTTTGAGAAATTGAAAAAAAAAAACAAACGAATGAAATAAAAACACGAGGCGTATTTTCGTTATAATAAACAATAAAAAAAAGAACAGTTATTTCAAATGGCTGGCTGGCTGGCTGTCAGAAATAAATGGCCCGTAAAAACTGGTCTAAGAACACATTACAAAAAAAAAAAAACAAAAAATGTTGTTTAAAAATCACAATTTATTTGTTTTTAGTGTTTTATACAAATATTACTTAGGGAATGAATCCTAATCTGGAATTTTCTATTGGTATTGGGATAAAGCCTTACAGTCAACGCTTGTTTAGATATGAAATGCATTGGAATTGCAATTATCTTTGAAACACTCGTCAGTATAAGACTGAAAAATTTCAAAATAAATAACGTTGCGGTGGTACAAATCTTAAATATTAAGACTGTTGCAAAATTGACCAGGATGTCGGGCCCCATCAGTGTAAAATTGTAGGGATCTAATGGCCTTTGCAAGAACTTATTTACCTATACCAGCCTCAGCCTTTTATTTTGCATTACAAATAAACATAAGACATGTGAACACACATATAATAATATATATTCGTATTGTATTATAGAAGACGTTTGTGTCTTAAATCCTTTGTTCAAAGAATGAAACTTGTTCTCTACATAGTAGATGAATATTCATAGATTAGAACGCATTTAGGCAATATGTTAATTGTATTGCGTTATAAATTTTAATAAAAAATATTTATCTTTTCATGCATTTGACATTTTGTTTTCACTTTTCTGGTTTTAATTAAAGACATTAAAATTAATTGCCAATTTACACGCTCAATTAACCACAATTTAATTATTCTTGTTAATTTATTAAACTTCTCTGATCATTATCAACGTATTTATTTAACTAATCTAGATAAATATCAATTTTATTTATAGTTTTTTTTATTATTTTTTATTTACTTTTTATTAAATCTAGAGCTTATGAGAATAATGGTATTTAGCTGTCAAATGAATACGGTTCTGCTGCTAGACTACAGGATAATAAAGGAAACAATTTTATTCAATAAAAACCCGTTTTTTCTGGAAATCTTTCATGATATGTGGAACTGAAGAATTTTCTAATAAATTTACAATCTTTTAATTCTATAACACTATAATAAAAAGAATAATAATTCAACACGAGTACAGTATGCTTAAAATACGTTTTACAAAGACGTTTAACTTCCAATTATGTTTACAAATACTTTAGGTTAGGTTAGGTTAGGTTAGCGTGGTAGCTTTAATTTACCAAAAAGCCCACTTGAGCACTCATAGCGGTCCTTTGTGATGTCGCAGGTGAACGCAGCCTCTGTACTGACCAAGTTCCTCCGATTCAAGGGGGGGGGGGGAAGTAGGTCAGCGCAAGGGCTGCACATTTTCAAAAAGCAGGACTACCCTACGCTGGAAAACCAGCCAGAAAGTTTGATAAACGAGGCTATGTCCTTGATATCAATGGACGATAGCTCCGTCAAGCTGAGGGTTGGAGAGCCAAATAACCTATATCTGCACCCCGCAAGGAATGGGCATTGGCAGAGGAAGTGGATGACAGTCTCCTCCTTCTCGGCGGATCTGCATCCACGGCAGAAGTCGTTAAATGGGAGTCGCATTCTTTCCGCGTGTCTACCCATAACACAGTGGCCTGTAAGCATGGCCACTGTGATCGATATGATATTACGGCCAAGTCCAAGTAGCTGGTTGGTACGCCTTCTATCCATTGTGGGCCAAGTGAGCCTGGCGATGGAGAAGGACTCTTCATGGATCTAAGACCGGTTGGCATCCCGGGAGAATTTCCGCGTAATGGCCAGTTTGAACGAAGTAAGTGGCATTCCTCATTTTAATTTAGGAAGATTCCGGAAGTAGTGCGCCAGCTCTGGCCACCTCATAGGCCCTGCAGTTTCCCGGAATGTCGCAGTGTCCGGGAACCCAGACAACTGTGACGCCGAAGCGTCCAGAAAGGAGATTAAGGCAGCGGCGACATTTTTCTGACGATCCTGGAATTATCCGCAACGTTCGACATACACTTTATCGCAGCCTGTCTATCGGAGTAGATCGAGATACGGGTGAAAGGTATAGGAACACCATAGGCGAGGATGCACTGTGCGGCTTGGCAGATGACCATTACCTCCGCCTGGAACACGCTGCAGTATTCCGGCAGCCGGAGTGAGATGTCCAGGTCCAATTTTTCAGAGTAAACTCCACTGCCCACCCCTTACAAATACGCAGTTTTATGCGAAAAATTCTGAACTTCCTGTCGTATTCCATCAGGTATATAAACTTGCTTCATCGAATCGCAATTGTTAATGAACGTAATTGATTGAAGAATTTGCCAAGTTTTGATGTTGAATGCCTTATGTGTTCCATTCAAATGTAACATAAAAAATATCGTTGTAGAGTTTTCTCAGAGTATTACAAAACCATGTTACATTTTAGTTTCGTAATTGGGAAATAATGCCATGATGATATAGAAGTGATAGCAATTCATCTTTTGTGCTTTTCCGAAGCCAACACATTCTCAAAATATTACGAAATCGTTGGGTAATGAAGTCGCTAGCTAGTCGAGTAGCTAAACCCCACTTCCTCTCAGCAATATTCTGGCAAAAACTCTGAGAGTGAAATAAAATTGCCATGAGCAATGCATTGGCTTGCAAGGCAATAACCTCAAGTACAAGCCGCAGCTCTATCATCCTGAAAATATATTTAAAAAAATTCTTTCGACAACCCTCTCTCTGTAGTCTGTTCGCAAAAGCTCTGAAGGTTAGACTAGGGTAGAGGACGTGTACTTGTTTATTAAGACAAGTACAGTACCCGGAGGTCGACTTGACCCATTTACAACGTCCTAGTTTCCCACACCACTTATGTTGTGTGTGATCATTTTATACATGAGTGGTGGGACCTGCAGTTTAAAGTCGACTCCGAACGACTCTCAGAGTTTTTGCCAGAAATCTGCTGAGAGGAAGTCGCCGAAAGAAATACTTTTTGTATTTTGTCTTGATGTCTGGCCTGGGGCTCGAACCCTGGCTTTACTTCTAATAAGCCAACACGCTACCTACTAGACTACGGCGACTTCAAAAGCTCTGAAAGTAAATAATTGTCATGAACAAAAGTTGCTCAAATATGCCATCCCGTCACTCAATGGATGAAATTAACACATTTATCCTGACTAAAAAGTTTGTAAAGGCCAAATTAAGTAAGCAGGTTCTGATGAATACCTCTCTGCTAAAAAAAGTGAAATTTATAATATACGTTAGCATCAAAAGGGGGCAATTCAATATCATCTGGACAATGCCTCAGATGATATAGAGGGTGTTTTTTTATAGAGGTATAGAACTTTAAGTTGCAATAAAACAACGATGGATTATTCGATTGACATGAATTTTATTTATCCGAAAGATAATCTTGTGGCATTACATTTTAAATATGATTTCTGGCATATGACCGCCACGGCTGGCGCGGATGTAGTCCAATCTGGACGTCCAATTTTCGATGACTTTTTCCAACATTTGTGGCCGTATATCGGCAATAATACGGCGAATGTTGTCTTCCAAATGGTCAAGCGTTTGTGGCTTTACCGCATAGACCAATGACTTTACATAGCCCCACAGAAAGTAGTCTAGCGGTGTTAAATCACAAGATCTTGGAGGCCAATTAACAGGTCCAAAACGTGAAATTAGGCGGTCACCAAACGTGTCTTTCAATAAATCTATTGTGGCACGAGCTGTGTGACATGTTGGGCCGTCTTGTTGAAACCACATCTCCTGGACATCATGGTTATTCAATTCAGGAATGAAAAAGTTAGTAATCATGGCTCTATACCGATCACCATTGACTGTAACGTTCTGGCCACCATCGTTTTTGAAAAAGTACGGACCAATGATTCCACCAGCCCATAAGGCGCACCAAACAGTCAGTTTTTCTGGATGTAACGGTGTTTCCACATACACTTGAGGATTACCTTCACTCCAAATGCGGCAGTTTTGTTTGTTGACCTAGCCATTCAACCAGAAGTGCGCTTCATCGCTAAACAAAATTCGCTTATGAAAATCGGGAACAACGCTAATCTCGTTTTGGGCCCATTCGACGAATCTACGCCTTACTTGATGATCGTTTGGCTTCAAATCTTGCACGAGTTGGATTTTGTAAGCACGCAAACCAAGATCCTTCCGCAAAATCTTCCATAAAGTGGATGGACACAGATTCAATTCCTGCGCTCGATGGCGGATGGACTCATTCCTCATTCCTCAATGCTACGCTCTACAGCAGCAATAGCTTCTTCTGAACGCACCGTACAGCGTCTCTGGGGATGCGAGTTATCAATAAGAGTAAACGTAGTGCGAAAACGTTCCATGGTTAATCGAATTAACTGCTCTGTTGGACGATTTTGTCGACGATAAAATGGACGTAGTACGCGATACGTTTTCCGCACAGAACCATTATTTTCGAAATAAAATTGCACTATTTGCAAACGTTGTTCAGGCGTGAGTCTATTCATGATGAATTGCCAAACCAAACTGAGAATAAATCACTTGACAGCTGTTAAATCGGTCGCCATCTTGAAAAGTAATGCCAACTTAAAGTTCTATACCTCTATAAAAAACACCCTTTAGAAACTCCATACTATGGAGAACAAATAGTTAGAACTTTTACTAAGCTTCGCAGAAGGAAACACCTGAGGGTTTACCAAACCAGATGCAGGAAGTTATGCTTAATGTTATCGAATAACAGTCTGAAGTTTGTTAAAGCAGCAGAATTGCGATTGACATGACAGATATACGCTATATAGATTGACGCCAGTTCAATAAATCATCTGGTCGCTGTAACCAAATACTTCTACCAGGCACCAATTCGGACTATATAGTCGGATATACCAACTATTTTATACACATTATTTTGACATATTTTTTGTTTCTAATTCCTCCGTTTATTTGAATGTTTTTTTTTAAAACTCACTACAACAAAAACATGTCTGGCATTAATAATAAATTGTTTTTACTAATTAAGCAGATTACATTACAAAAGAAACATGCGCTTTATAAGTTAAAAAAAATTTAAGAAAAACAAGACAAATTAATAATAATTTATTATATTATTTTTATAACGAATAAACAGTATAATCTAGTAAACCAAATGTTAGTGTATTGATATTTTCTCTTTTACAACCAACGAGTGACTTTACGAGATTCCACTGTCAATTAATATTTCATTTGCAAATCATGTTAAAAATAAAAATAATTTTTTAAACATAATAATTAAATGAATTTGCACAATATTTGTTTTGTATTTGTAATGTGTATTAATTTTTAAAAAATTTTTTATTTTTTTACTTATTTATGTTACACATAAAAGGAAGTACTCGTATGTCTTGAATTTCTTTTCGCTTTTTCAGCCTGCAATATATTAAGCATAACAAAACACCACACATATATACATGCTTGCCATTAATTTAAATAAGGAAGTTGCTTTCAACCTTACAAAAATTAATAATTTTTTATTGTTGTTTTTGTTGGGTTTTAATATCTATGAAATAAAGTTTGCTTTTGCAATGAAACCTTAAACGAACATCGTTTTTTTTTTGTAATAATTTATGCAGCATAATAAAGAAAATCTTACCACAAAGTCAATGCTATTTTTGATTTTACAATTACATTGTGTTGGTTTGTGCTGTGCTGTGCTGCTAATAACTGGTAGTTTTTATAACATTTTAATGGCAATTCAATAATTTAATCATTACCACTACAAATCATAATTTAACCGCAAAATTGAGTTTATTTATGCCTCTGAAATACCGCAAGTCAGTGTAAGACATAAAACTTGGAATTTTTTTTTTATCTTGTTTTTCTTTTCTGTCTTTGTTTTTTTTCTCTCTCTCTCTTTTCTTTTCTTCTTCTCTTCTCTTTTGTTTTGTTGTATTTTTCTATATGAGTTTTCATTGTAAAATCTAAACAGCTAAAACGCAACAGCAAAAACTTTGGCTAAAAGTAGCACATGGTCTTCTACTCTACACGTCGTCGTTATCTGTCTTAATAGACAGCTAGACAAAAGGAAAAAATATAAACACATTTAGACAGAGAGATAGATAGATAGACAGACAGACAGACAGACAAATAACTAAAGTATTATATTTATAGCATCATAATCTTTTTTTTCTCTTTTTCTAGCATTTATGCAGAAAAAAGTTTTCAAATTCAATTGTAATTAACAAGTGTTCAAGTGTTAAACACAATTTATTTACTCGTGTTGTGATTGCTTATACAAGAAATGGAAATCATCACTCAAATTCAAATCCTAATGAAATGAAAAAAAGAAGAACATGTGATGATCCTTCGTATCTGAAATTGGAATATAAAATATCTGATCATTCACAACAGGCAACTGACACAAATTATGAACAATGCAGCATAGAGGACAGCTGTAGCTGCTGAGAGTCAAAATAATGCCAAACTGCCACTTCCAGAAAATTGGTCGAATATAGTTATTATGTTGGCTTATAAAACTCAAGTCCGCGTTCCGAACCCTACCTTCGACATCTCAAATATAAACGAAATACGAAAAACAATATTTCTTTTGGTGGCTTCCTCTCAACAGTTTTCTGGAAAAAATTGCAGTAAAACGTGTCTTAAAAAATCTATCGTTTGGAGTCGACTTTCATTTGTATCGGGTCCACCATCTAACGTTTTATTTTCCAACTAGTGCTTATTTCGTAAATGGTAACACACTTAGCTCATGTCTGATTTGACAGATAATTAGTTGTATCCTTCCACTGAACGAATATGGTTGTGTATACGCTTGAACAACGCTGGCAAATATTGCGACATTAGTTTGAAAATCATGGTAATGTTGCAGAATGTGTGCGAAAACTGCGTGCGGATTTTGGGAGAAGAAAAGCACCGTCAGCTCCGTATGTTCGTTATCTTGTGAAAAAAAGTGAAAGAAGAACATTTCGGAGACATCATTGAGACGAATTTTGCATAAAGACCTTGGTTGGACGCCATACAAAGTTCAATTGGTTCAGAAGTTGAAGCCAATTGACCATCCAATGTGTTTTCGCTTCGCTAAGTGGGCCTGCGATCGACTTACAGAAGATGCCGATTTTGGCAAAAAAAAAATCATCATTTCAGATGAAGCTCATTTTGATCTTGGCGGGTATGTAAACAAGCAAAATTCTCGCATTTGGGGCGCAGAAAACCCGCACGCATACATTGAAAAGCCGACGCACCCAAAACGAGTCACTGTTTGGTGCGGATTTTGGTCCAGAGGCATAATTGGGCCAATTTTCTTCGAAAATGAGCAAGAAGTGGCCGTTACAGTCAATGGCGATCATTATCGGGCCATGTTGAACGAATTTTTGTTCACAAAAATTGAAGAGAAGGATATTGGCAACATTTGGTGTCAACAGGACGGCGCTACGTGCCACACAGCCGAAGCTACACTCGATGTTTGGCACCCTGTTTTTGAAGATCGCATTATCACCCGCAGAGCTGATGTCGTTTGGCCACCTCGGAGCAGCGATTTGACACCGTTGGACTATTATTTGTGGGGTGCCGTCAAAGATAAGTGTTACGCCGACAAGCCAGAGACAATTGACGCTTTAAAGGACAATATTCGTGAAGCCATTGGTGAAATACAGCTGCACACAATCGATAATGTGCTTAAAAATTGGACCGATAGTGTAGGCTACTGCATGGCCAGCCGAGGCAGCCATTTGAATGAAATTATTTTCCATTATTAACCGGAAGGATTGTACTTTCTATTAAAAAAAGAAGAAATTTGAGAAAATATTCAGTAGTTCACTTTTAAAGCATTTTCAAAAAAAAAAACAAGTTATTTGGCGGACCCCTTTGCTCTCTCCCATCATTGATCAAACCGCATGTATGGGTAAATAACAGTGAATGCTGGGAATGTGGGCAGTACATCAACAGTATATAATATAATCTGAGGCATTGTCCAGATGATATTGAACTGAACCTTTTACAGGCTAAGATGAGTGAGTGAGTTATTCTTCAGTATCATATTGATTTCCTACTTACTTAATTGATAATTTAAACGGTTTTAGTCTGGATTACAACCTAGCTTCCCACACCACTCTTGTGGGGTTTGAACCATTAACTAAAAAGCTAAACTCTACCAACTACGACATCGTTAGTCAACGGTTTTGAAATATTATTGAGAATGTAATGGCTTAGTGTGTTAATTTTATTATCAGAAAGACGGAAGCTGCACTTTATAATCGACTACGAACGACAAAATTTTTTTGTTGAGAGCAAATCAGCAATTTAAGTTGTTTTTTAATTTTAAAGAATTTTTATGAATTTTAATATTAAAAAAAACTTTACTGCCCTAGTACAACTTTTATTTTGCAACTGGTTTTTATAAATAAAATAAAAACGAATAGAAATTATTTTAGAAAGTTTTTGTTTTTGTTTTTTTCTTGGCATTTATTAGTGCAGCAATATTATTCAAGTATTTAAATTAAATTTTTTTTTTTGCTTGAAATTCAATTTAAAAGATTAAATCTTAAAAATAAAATTAAATTTTTAAGCAACACATTCTAATGCATTGTATTAAAAGCAATTAATCTTTGGACTTACTTAGCAAAAAAAATTTTGCTTTCTATTGTTTATAATAATATCGAGTATTAAGACTTCATTCATATTTTTTTAACATCAAGCAACAAAATTCAATTCAACTTCCTTTTCATATTACCATGAGATACATACGTAATTTCTATGAAATTTAATGACCTGACCTGGTTTATTACAAACTCAAAAACAAACCAAACACCTTCACAAAATTTGTAACGCAAAAGATATCCACTTGATAACGTGTGGGCTGAGCTGTCTAACTAAAAACTTGAAAATCATGAAATTTTTGAATTTCAAATTAAAATAAAAAAAAAAAATAAAAACTATTTCACAGCATCCACTAACAAGTTTTCTATGTTTTAAGATAACGTGACGTCTTTTTCTTTGTGCTTTGGTATAAATTCCTCAAATGAAAGTGAAATTTTTTAATTTTACTTTTCTTTTTACAAAAAAAAAATATTTCGTGTCTTTTTTTTCTTCTTTTCAACATAAGCGTGAAGATGCTTTAGCATGTCAGAAATGGTTGAATGGTTCGATGGTCATTGTTGGGTTTTATATTTAAATAAATTGAAAAAAAATTAATAAAATAAAAATAAATAAATAAAAAGTAAATAAAACCGGTAATAAAGTGTGTGTGTAAAGAAATATGGTCTACGATAAATAAAAATGTTGAAAAACAAAAATTTTTGTTTTATAAATATTGTATGAATCTTCTACAAAAATGTAAATAAAGGGTCCACCAAATAACTTTTTTTTGAAAATGCTTTAAAAAAAAATTTCTGAATATTTTCTCAAATTTCTTTTTTATTTGAAAGTACAATCCTTCCGGTTAATAATGGAAAATAATTTCATTCAAATGGCTGCCTCGGCTGGCCATGCAGTAGCCTACAACAGAAGATGCCGATTTTGGCAAAAAAAAAATCATCTTTTCAGATGAAGCTCATTTTGATCTTGGCGGGTATGTACACAAGCAAAATTGTCGCATTTGGGGCACAGAAAACCCGCACGCATACATTGAAAAGCCGACGTACCCAAAAGGAGTCACTGGTTGGTGCGGATTTTGGTCCAGAAGCATAATTGGGCCATTTTTCTTCGAAAATGAGCAAGGAGTGGCCGTTACAGTCAATGGCAATCGTTATCGGGCCATGTTGAACGAATTTTTGTTCACAAAAATTGAAGAGGAGGATATTGGCAACATTTGGTTTCAACAGGACGGCGCTACGTGCCACACAGCCGAAGCTACAATTGATGTTTTGCGCCCTGTTTTTGAAGATCGCATTATCAGCCGCAGAGCTGATGTCGTTTGGCCACCTCGGAGCTGCGATTTGACACCATTTTGTAGGGTGCCGTCAAAGATAAGTGTTACGCCGACAAGCCAGAGACAATTGACGCTTTAAAGGAAAATATTCGTGAAGCCATTGGTGAAATACAGCTGCACACAATCGATGATGTGCTTAATAATTGGACCGATCGTGTAGGCTACTGCATGGCCAGCCGAGGCAGCCACTTGAATGAAATTATTTTCCATTATTAACCGGAAGGATTGTACTTTCAAATAAAAAAAGAAATTTGAGAAAATATTCAGTAGTTTTTTTTTTAAAGCATTTTCAAAAAAAAGTTATTTGGTGGACCCTTTATTTCAAGTAATTTGAAATTCGACAACTTTAGTCAGCATTACCATCTATTTGCTCACATCACCCATGTTTTGTGTGTACCAACGAACGACATACATACATATATAATAGGTCATTACAACGATTCAGAATAACGACCTTGCTTCTCATACCGCTTAAGTTGTAAGTGTTTTAATTTTATACATGAGTGGCGGGACCTACAGCTTAAAGTCGATTCCGAACGACAGATTTTTGAGAATCTTTTCATGGCTATTTTTATTTCCTCTCAGAGTTTTTGCCATAAAACTGCTGAGAGGAAGTCGCCGAAGAAATATTCTTTCATGTTTTATTTCATTGGTGATGTCTTAATTGGGGTTTGAACCAAGGGCTTACGTCTAATAAGCCAGTACACTACCTACCTACCAGACTACGACGACGACATTTCTTAATTTGTATTTTTTAAATTCTGATATTAAATGTTCTGCAGGTGACTGCTCAATAATTTAAAAAAAAAAACAAATCTTATGTTCAATTAGGAATCTTACATAAAATTTTGGAATTTTATGATCAAATTAAAACCAGGTTTATGAAAACAGTTTTTAAAATCAGATTAAGTTATTTTTATATAACAAAGCAATCATAAAATCTTGTTTGAATTGAGCCACGCCTGTTTCACAAATATTTAAAATCAATTGCCATGAAATCCAAGAACTGTATTAATGATGAAATTTATGTTAAAAAAATTTTTTTTATAGGTTTTTATAATTAAAAGTCAAATACTTTAGAGACGTCATAAAGACTGTATCAGTGTAATAAAAATCTTTGACGCCCCTAGTTTAGCTAGGAAAACAATTACAATGTTTAGAAAGAAAACTTGTTTTTAAATAAAAATTAAAAAAAAGAAAAAAATATATTCTGAAAGATAAAAGATAAAAGAGAACCTTCTAATTTCTATAATACTTGGACATAATAAAAGTAAAAGGAAGGCGGCCAGGCAACGTTATTTGTAACACAAAATAAAAAAAAACAAGTTTGCATCTTAAGTCTTTTGTTTAGGCTTAAGCTTTGTATAAAAAATAAAATATTTTAAAAGCACCTACGCTTTTGCTCTAAATTTTTAAATTTAGCATTTATCTCAAGATGATCTTTTGAAATCATAATTAAAATCAAAAGCATTAAACATCCAAAACAAAAAAAAAAAATCAAGATTCTTAAGTGTTTTATAAGTTTTATGGCATCCGTAAGATATGTTTCTATTGGAATACTTGGTAACGAATGCATGATTATTATTGAAATTTTGAAAATATTTTCAAGTAGCTTAATGTCGTGGTCGTTCAACCTTGAATTTTGAGCAAAGTCAATAGTAACACTTAAGTTTTTTTGCTTTCTTGGCTCACAGCAATAATGTCACTTGTAGCAGAGCCAGCCAGTAAGTAAGTGTATGTAAGCAACCCATGCAAAAAAAAAGGTTCTATTTTTGGCATTTAAACTAATATACGCTTCAAGTGTCTGTCTATACGATATATTTATTGCTTAACCTGTGCAAAATTGTTAATTTTATTGCCATTAAGTATGTTATTTTTCTTAAATAATATTTTTTTTGTTTTTGTTTATATTGTATAATAATTTTCAAAGTCAATATGTTGCAAATTTAAAACTGCACTTGTACTCAATTTTTTTTTGCTTTGTAACGCCTTAGCATTTTAATTAAGTTTTTTTTTTGCAATTTTTCTTCTTCTTTTTTATTAATTCGTATTTGTAAATAAAAAAATGTTTATAATTTTCCTTTTTTTGTTTGCATTTGAATATTGAATTCAAATTATTATTCATTTGAAAATGTAATTGTTTTTTTATTGGTATGCGTAAGTAATTTGTTTAAAAAAATTTTATTTTTTTGGGAGGGTGGTTGGTTCTCTATTTTTATGGTCATGCACGTGCAAAAGCATGACTCATAGTGGGTGTTAGATTACATAACTTGTTATCAATACTTATAACTTTTATTGTAAAAACATTAGTTTGACAATATTTATGTTAATTGTTACAGAAATAAAATATGATTTCATTAGCAAAGCTTTAAAAAAAAAGCATAAGCATCCAATTAAGGTTTGTTGCTTAATTCTTTTGTTTTTTGGGTCACATTCATTATTCATTGGAATATCTTGATAATGATTTTTATAACACGCGCGTACGATATTACAATAGAGTTCGTTTTAAAATTTCTAAAGTCCAATATGACCGTTAAATTTAAATTGAAAATAAAACAAACAAAAAATGCAATGTTCGTTGTTCAATAATTTAATTTTCAATTAACCTGAGAAATGCAAAATTCATAACAGATTGTGCATTATTTCTACATACTTTGAACCTTAAATAAGTTTTAGGGTATTTGGGAGGCCCCAGGCCAGACATCAACACAAAATACCAAAAGTATTTCTTCGGCGACTTCCTCTCAGCAGATTTCTGGCAAAAACTCTGAGATTAAATAAAAATTGCCATGAAAAGTTTCTCGAAAATCTGTCACTCGGAGTCGACTTCAAACTGTAGGTCCCACCACTCATGTATAAAATTAACACACACAACATAAGTGGTGTGAGAAACTAGGTCGTAATCCTGACTGAAGGGTTGTAATGACCAATTATGTATGTATGTGGGAGGGTAACATAGTTTTCTTAAGACTACCAATAGCCAGAGGATGACACTTCCCTTGTAGTGCATTGTATTGTAGCTCGAAAAATAGCTTATGGAAGGAAGGATAGAGGGAGTTCTAATGGATTTTAGTTTTGAATTTCTCTATATGATGGCAGCGAAACTTTTAAGAAGAGAGTTCGGCAAGTGAATAGTGCGTGATTAGTCTGACAAATCCTGATGACACATCCCCTGCAGTGCATTATATTTGGACTCGAAAAAAAGCTTATGGGAGAAAGGATGGAAGAAGAAAATCATGAGAGAAGAAGATCATGACTAAGGGATTGTAACGCCCAATTAAGTAAGCAAATAAAGTTTCTTGTTTAAGTCTTTTGTTTTCAAGTGTTATATTTGATCAAAGAATTGTTCTGAAGTCTAGTAGGTAGTGTGTTGGCTTATTAGACGTAAGGTCCGGGTTCAAACCTCAGGTCAGAGATCAAAACGAAAATATGAAAAAAATATTTCCTCGGCGACTTCCTCTCAGCAGATTTCTGGCAAAAACTCTGAGAGTTAATGAAAGTGCCATGAAAAGTTTCTCAAAAATCTGTCGTTCGGAATCGACTTTAAGCTGTAGGTCCCGCCGCTCATTTAAAAAATTAACAAAAAAATCGTAATCCTGACCGAAGGGTTGTAATGACCAATTATGTATGCTTGTATGTAGAAGTCGTAGTAATCTAGTGTGATGGCTTATTAGAGGCGAGGCATCGGTTCAAACCCCAGGACAGATGTCTCCAACAAAACGAAATATGAAGAAAATATTTCTTTGGCGACTTCCTCTCAGCATATTTCTTGCAAAAACTCTGGGAGTGAATAATACTTTCGCAAAAATCTGTCGTATGGAGTCGACACCTGCCACTCATGGGTAAAATTAAAACACACAACTTAAGTGGTGTGAGAGGCTAAATCGTTATCCTGACTCGAGAATTGTAATAAGCAAGTCAGACATCTCCAACAAAACGAAATATGAAAAAATATTTCTTCGGGGACTTCCCCTCAACAGATTTCTCTGAAAGTCTTTTCTAAAAATGTCCAAAAACTCTGGAAGTTTCTCAAAATGTGTAATTTGGGCCTAACTTTAAACTGTAGATCCGTCACTCATGTATAACACTAACACAGAAACTAGGTCGTAATCCTGACTGAAGGGCTGTAATGACCGATTATGTATGTATGCACGTATGTTTGTATTATTTGTTTCGAATTGTTAAAGGAATACAATATAATTTCAATGCATCTGAGCATAACAAGAAAAGGATGAGTGTTCTACTGGCCTAAAAAATTATTCACTAGAATATAATAAACTCCGACATGGAATCCCTTTTCCTTGCTAGAGATTTTCCATCAAAATAATAGAAATTCTAAATAATTTGAAAACATATTGAACAGATACGAAATTACTTCGAGTCTTCATTTAATATTCCATCAAACGGGTTGCGGTTTTTGAAGCTACAACTCAAACAGAATATGTAAGGCCAGTACCTAGAACCAACTGGTGCCATTAAAAGAAATAAAATTTCATTTTTTTTTATTTATTTTGTTAACATTTAGAAAAATGTATATTCTTATATGTTATTGCGAAGTTTAGCTAAAGTTTGTTGTTGAAGTCTTTTGTAAGAACGTTTAAAACTTGTAATTCACAGTTAAAAATTTACATTAAAATCTTATAAATTTTATAATAAAAAACAATGAAATTTCATGTGAAATAAATTCAATTTTAACGCTTTTTAAATGCAAATACTGGTTGTGTTTTAAAAACCCGCCATTTGTAGGCTCCTGTTTAAGAATTCCTTCAATGATTTGGTGATTTCGTCAGAAGCAAAAACACGTTATTGTTTTACGTTTAACGTTATTGATATTCTATTTAAAATAAAATATTTGTGCATTTAAACAAAAAAAGAAATAAACCCGGTTTCTTTTTCAAATTAACAACATTTTATTTCTATTCTGTTATTATTTATCACACATTAAGAATTTCTTCTCCTTCTTTTTTCTTTTTCTTTTTGTGTTTGTTTTTGTGATGAGTGATAATGGCTTGTGAATTTTTATTAGAAGATTTTGAACACTCCCTCCTATTAATCTAAATTTTTAATTTAAGACACCACATATTTGAACTTAATGAGCAAGAGTTCAAGGTAATCAGAATAAAAAGTAAAACAAAAAAAAAAGACCGAGTGTAATATTTGTTTATATTTTTTTTTAAACAAAAAACAAAAAGAAGAAGAATACTAAACTTTCTAGTTTAAATATGTATAAATATTCATTTTAAATCTTTTTTTTTGCTTTTTTTTAATCTTCTATTAATCTTCTGTTCTTGGGGGTATGCGTATAAATTTCAGAAAAAAGTTCAAGGCAGTTTATATGAATTTAAAGTATACCTTAAAGGCAGCATATTTTTTCGGTTTTTTTTTGATTTTTTTGAAAGCAAGAAAACTAATTTTAAAAAAAAAGGATGAAGTGTATATTGCCGTTTTTAACCGATAGGTTGAAAGAATTGTGAAAACCTTGATTTATACTTTGTTTTATAACTTCCTTTTTTATTTTAGTTTCTTGCTTTTGATTATATGTATGTATTCTATAATAAATCTTATTAAAAATCAATTGATTTCCTTTCATTTCATAGCATTTCCATATGCCTTGTTTTCAAATAAAATGAGGTGTGGACTAACGAGGTAATCCGGTTTTGTGTTTTAAGATTAATGAAATATTTATAGCATATTTAAAGCATACAGAAAAACAATAACGGAAATATTTTTGCTTTTTATGTTTCAACATAAAAAAAAATTTGTGTACCCTACACACTACTTTAACAGCCTCCTAATAGCAGATTGTTCTGTATTACATTACTTTACATTGTTGGCCTTTAGTAGGGATTACATTCAGATTATCACTGTAGCAATGTTGTATATGCTTATACACGAATGGTAGTAGTCATTACAATTAGCTACCCTTAAAAGCTTCTGCCAGAAGACTGCAGACAGTATAAGAAAGTAAACCTTATAATCACGGTTCAATACTTTATTGATTCGAATACCACAACATAAATATTCATCTGAGAAAGCCTTTTTAATGTCCAATTATGTATGTATAATTGCTTATTACAATTCTTATGTCAGAATTACAATCTAGACTCTCACACCACTTATGTTGTGTGTGTTAACCCATTTCGCTCCGCTGTTCGATTTTTCGTAAAATCAAAAAAAAAATTTAAAAAAAAAATATTTTTGTATGAAAAAGGTAAATTTTTTAAAAAATTTGGGTTTTGGTATTAAGTCTCAACTTTAGGAAAATAAAAAAATCCCCCCGTAAAATATCCCCCTCCCCCTGATGCTAGCGGCAAATTTCTTCAACCCATATTTTTGGACACTTTTTAAATTAATTTTTAAAAATAATAAACAAAATAAAATTAAAAAAATAATTATGAGGAATTACTGTCAATATATGTAACCGTTTTATAAATTATAAAAAATATGATTTACATGCACATGCGTGCCTTCACATATGTGTAAACTTGTCTGTTCGAAATTTCGAACGCTGGCGCTTATCGGAAAACGAAAAGTCGGAAAAATTTTTTGAGCTGATTTTTTACATCAGTAGTTCCTAATTACCCTAAAAAAGTATTTTTCTTCTTAAACAAAAAATAAAATTTAATCTCGGAGCGAAATCGGTTAATTTTACCCACAAGTGGCAGGACCTACAGTTTAATCTCGACTCCGTATGACAGATTTTTGAGAAAGTGTTATTCACTCTCAGAGTTTTTGCAAGAAATATGCTGAGAAGAAGTTGCCAAAGAAATATTTTCTTCTTATTTCATTTTGTTGGAGACATCTGTCCTGGGGTTTGAACCGAAGCCTCGCCTCTAATAAGCCATCACACTAGATTACTACGACTTCTACATACAAGCAGACATAATTGGTCATTACAACCCTTCAGTCAGGATTACGGTTTTTTGTTAATTTTATAAATGAGCAGTGGGACGTACAGCTTAAAGTCGATTCTGAACGAAAGATTTTTGAGAAACTTTTCATGACAGTTCCATTTACTCTCAGAGTTTTTGCCAGAAATCTGCTGAGAGGAAGTCACCGAGGATATATTTTTTTTATATTTTCGTTTTGATCTCTGACCTGGGGTTTGAACCCGGGCCTTACGTCTAATAAGCCAACACACTACCTACTAGACTACGAAGACTACGACTTCTAACTCTTACAAAAACATGATTGAATAAAAACAGCATTACAGTTGATGCAATTAATCACCGCATTACCACAGTGTACATGTCTACTTTCCTCTTAAAATCTCTTCAATTATTCAAAATAGCAAATGCATCAGGACTAGATAAAATTCCTACACGAGGCCCTATGTTTAAAATTTTTTTTGACTTGTTTTTGACTTCATGTTGTAAACATACTACAGTTTGTGCAATTCTTTTTTACAGTGGGATTTTTAAAATGGTGCTTATCTCTTAAGTCTTTTGAAAATGCCGCATAAAATATTGTCAAAGACACAGGCTAATTAATTAATTTATATTTGTTGTATATAAAGTGTGTTTATTTTAAAGTTTTTAAATAAAATTTTCCTTATACAGTGAGCGTCAAAAGTGAGTAAACACCACTGAAATAATTCATTTTCTTAGGATAGCGAGAAAAGTAAATATAGTAAATAAAAGTAAATAATCGAATAAATTTCCAAAAATAAAAACGATTAAAATGTTAAAACAAAAGAACAATTCATGATAAGGGAACTTTTTTTTATACTTAAGAACATAATAGAAAATTTAAAATTATAGTGGGTGTTGACTCACTTATGGCGCTCACTGTATGTACGAACATATGTAGCTGCTATCAAATATTGTGTTATATTCAATAAAAAAAATTTTAAATTTGAAATTTATTCATCATTTCAAAACAATTTTTTTTTAACAAATTATCATATTTTTGTTTTATTTATGTCTTCAAATTTAAATAAAATTTAAAATATTTTGATAAAATATTAGTTGTGTAATATACTCTACTGTATAACTAACAAAAAATCCAAAGTTTTGATTTAATTTCCGAAGCTTTAAATAAAAAAAATATAAAAAAGAGGAACTGAATGTTCATAATATTAACAAAAAAAAAGAAACTTTCATTATCATACACATGCAAAATAGGCAAAAAAAAACAATTTTTAATAGAAAAATATTTCATAATAAAAATAAGCAAGAAAAAAAGGAACAAAAAACTGTTTAGCAAAGCAATTAAAATTTATAAAAAACAACAACAAACAAATATAATTAATAAAAAATTATAAATAATTTTAGGCTTCAACTAGGAAGTCTATTTCAGCACAATTTAATGTTTGTTTTTTTTAATAATTTAAAGAAAATTTTAATGTTTTGTTTGAAACTAAAAAAGAGACTAGCAAAAGAAGAGAAAAGAAACTTAAGCATTAACATAAAAGAAATTTCTTAAAATAATTTGACATAATTTTTTCCTTCTTTTTTTTGTTTGGATTAAATAATATTTAATTTATTTAAGTTATAAAAAAAAATTGTTTTTTTTTGCCAAAGAGTTTTGCAAGTGCTATATGGATGACTTGCTTGGTATATAATTTATTATTTTTAACAGAATGCGGGCATATAAAAGCAAACACAGAAAGAAAAGCAAAAGCAAAAGCAAAAGCAAAAAAAAAATCATACGTTAATATTTTGAACGTGGCTTGAAAGTGAAATTTATTACTTTTTCTTTACTTTTCTTTCTTATTTCTTTACATTATATTATTGTGCCTTCTTTATTTCTTTCGTCTTCTTCCTTTTTGGCTTCTTCTTCAAAGCTTCATTCGATTGTTTAACAAAACATAAAACTAGGTTGTGTAAAGTTAAATAAAAAAATTCATTGTTTATTTATTCAAATAATAAACTTTTGCTTTAATACACCAAAATGTTGTTCGTTTTTTTACTGTTTTTTGTTTGATATGTGGTGATGGTTTAATTTAGCCCATTTGCATTTGAATTGAATTTATGTATTACGTTAGAGTTTTAAAGTGACATCTTGCAGTTTTTTTTCTTTTCTTTTCCTTTTTGCAGTTTATTTTGCTAACAACAAATCAGAGCATTAGATTATGAAACACACACGCTAGTGACATAATTTTATTTACATATTCCCCCGTAAATATTATGTCACACACACTTGCTTTTGAAAAGATTTTTATCGTTTTTATTTTAGAATTTTAATTATTGACGAAATTTAAAACCTTTGATGTCTGCATGTTATTATAATGACTACTGAAGGCTTTTGACTTTATGCCGAACATTTTCAATTAAGTTTTGTGTCTTAAGTCTTTTGTTTTATGTTTTATGCATGGCATTTTCGATTTGGAGTTTTTAAATGATTTAAACGATTTTAAATTAATCATCATATAAACTGGTTTCAAATCTTAAGGTTTTAACATCTTAAACGTTTTATCTTTTAGATCAAATTTAATTCCTGTTTGACTTAATAGTCAATATTTTTTATTGGCATGTAAGGAAATTAATATTTGTGATTAGAAAAAAAAAATAATTAGGAATCAAACTTCACTAGAAAGCAAATGATAAGAAATAAATCTTATTAAATAAAGGGTCCGCCAAATAACTTTTTTTTTTTGAAAATGCTTTAAACTACTGAATATTTTCTCAAATTCCTTTTTTTTATTTGAAAGTACAATCCTTCCGGTTAATAATGGCTTCCTGGTTCAAATGGCTGCCTCGGCTGGCCATGCAGTAGCCTACACCAGAAGATGCCGATTTTGGCAAAAAAAAAATCATCTTTTCAGATGAAGCTCATTTTGATCTTGGCGGGTATGTAAACAAGCAAAATTGTCGCATTTGGGGCACAGAAAACCCGCACGGATACATTGGAAAGCCGACGCACCCAAAACGAGTCACTGTGTGGTGCGGATTTTGGTCCAGAGGCATAATTGGGCCATTTTTCTTCGAAAATGAGCAAGGAGTGGCCGTTACAGTCAATGGCGATCGTTATCGGGCCATGTTGAATGAATTTTTGTTCACAAAAATTGAAGAGGATGATATTCGCAACATTTGGTTTCAACAGGACGGCGGTACGTGCCACACAGCCGAAGCTACACTCGATGTTTTTCGCCCTGTTTTTGATGATCGCATTATCAGCCGCAGAGCTGATGTCGTTTGGCCATCTCGGAGCTTTGATTTGACACCGTTAGGACTATTATTTGTGGGGTGCCGTCAAAAATAAGTGTTACGCCGACAAGCCAGAGACAATTGACGCTTTAAAGGACAATATTCGTGAAGCCATTGGTGAAATACAGCTGCACACAATCGAAAATGTGCTTAAAAATTGGACCGATCGTGTTGGCTACTGCATGGCCAGCCGAGGCAGCCATTTGAATGAAATTATTTTCCATTATTAACCGGAAGGATTGTACTTTCAAATAAAAAAAGAAATTTGAGAAAATATTCGGTAGTTTTTTTTTAAAGCATTTTCAAAAAAAAAAAAAACGTTATTTGGCGGACCAGTAAAAAACAATAAAATAATTTAAGTTTATTTAATTTTTCTTTTTTTAAATTTATTTAAATTATTTTCTAATTTAAATTATTAAAATTTATTTTCTTTTTATTTAATTCAATTCTTATATTATTTATATGCTAAGCCTATTTACTTTTAACATTAACAATGAAAGTACATATTTTTCTTGAAATCTTTTAAGATGTGATCATCCAGCAAACTATGACACATTAAGTGGGAGTGAAAGTTTTTGAACAAAACAGTAAATACCAGATAATGAGGTATTGATTGTTAATAAAAAAATGGAGAAAAAATCGATTGTAAAAGACATTAAAGAAAAAAAGTTTTATTAGAAACGAATAAAAAGCAAGAAACTTAATTGAGAGGTAAAGCGGTATTACTGGTAGCACTGTAAGAGTGTAGAAGAATTTATTTAATTTAAATTTTTATAAGTTGTCTTTATGGAAATACAATCTTTTATAACTTTAATATGCTTTACTTAATGATGATTAATTTAAAACATCAATTATATGCCGTATAAGAAGATAAAAAAACAAATACATTCTAATCTAACTTAATTGAATAAAAATATTTAAAAATAAAATTTTTCGTTTTGGCGCCACTAAATAACAGCAATTAATAAAAATATGTTCGAAAAAAAAACTGGTATTATAATGACAACTGGCTTTGTATGTTTAAAAAAAAACAAAATTTTTTAAGTAAGAAATAAAAATAAAAAAAAAATAATTAAGAAATTTTTAAAAATATTTAAATAATTATTTCTCATACAATAAAATAAAATAAAATTCTTCTTTAATTATTATTAAAGAATTTATTTGTTTTTATCAATAACAAAGCAAATATTTTTATTAAAAATGTTTAGTTTTTAAAATTTAATTTTAAAAATTTCAAAAATTTAAAAAAAATTATGCTTATAAAATATTTCTTAAGAATTGAAAAGAATTTTATCATACGAAAGTTTTTTTTTTCTACTGAAGTGCTTCCCGTTTATTTGTTACGCTAATCAATGCAAAATTATTGAATAAATATTTGCATTGTAAACATTGTAAACTAATTTAAATAAAAATAAATATTTATTAACACTCCCTGCAGAGAATTACAGAGAAATATACACAGAAATAAAAAAAAATTAATTTAACAAGAAATAAAACAAAAGGTAATGTTGATATGAAATGTTAATGTCAAGGAACATCTTTAAAATAAAAGCTTGTTCTCTGATACAAAGTAAAATGTTTGCCGCTCACCTATCGAAACCTATTATATTTACATAACATTGATTTTTTCTATGTTGTTGCCCCTATATTATTGAACATTAAAGCCAGTTGGTCAGAATTACAGCATTGCCTTCCACACAATCACTGAATACTGGGGTCTGCTCTTTAAAAGTTTTCAGAAATTATTGTTGCACAGTGTACAATAAAAAGAGTTAAGAAAACAATTAATATTGATTTTATTAAATGTTATACGAGCATAGAAACTATTTTAAATGCTTTCGTTAACAAAGAAAAAAAATTAATTGAAATGAAACAAAAGACTTAAGAAACAAACCTCTATGCTATGTTATCAGATTGGCAAAAATTTGAAAAAAAATTAATTTTAATTAAATTGTTTAATCAAAACAAAAATGAATGGTTTTTGTTGCGAAAACAAAAGACTTAAGAAACAAGCCTTATTTTATGAAAGGTTTTTATAATTCAAAATTAATTTTTTAATTTATTTTTAACATTGCTAACCTTACGATTAGAATTTGAATGCGTACAAAGTGACGTATGGCGAATAAAAAATTAAAAAAAGCAATTCGAGCAATTTCGAGAAACCTTTGGAAACAATGGTGAACTAAATTCCTAACATTCCTTTCTATAAACCAATAAATATTTTAACTTGTTCCATGCAATCGAATAGAAATGAAATCTTTATTCCACCAGTATTCCTAATTATACGCCGTATTAAATTCATTTTCTTTTCAAAATTTTCAAAAATATTAAAAACCACTTGATATACTCGTTTTAAAACATGTTTTTTTATCATAATATTTCGCTTTTAATTTTCATAAAAATAAATTCGTCATTGATCTTAATATTAAAAATTAAATGAAAACAAAAAACAACACAGAATTCTTAAAGTCATCTTTAATTTGTGTCTGAGGCATGAATCACGTTTTCCAAGAACATTTTGCCGAGGTCAAGAACAGGCTTACATTTTGCATTATTATTGTTGTTGTTGTTTTCATATCAAAGATGTACATATAAACAACAAAATGTATGGGTATTTCCAAAGTGATTAATGGCAGAAAAAACCGAAAAATAAATTCAATGAATGAAAGAAAAAAAAAATCATAATTACGTGCCTAAAATAATTGATGAAAAATTTAATTGATTTCAAAATAAAAGGAATTCAAAATAAGAAAAACGAAATACTAAAAAACTTTTAGGATGTAATACCAAAAACTTTCTAATTATAAACCAAAAAAAAAATAACAATTATTTTGCAACAAACTTCCGTTTTTAAACGAATTTAGCCTGATACAATCTCTTCCCACAATAATTATCTATTAAAAGTTTAAATTGTCTTTCTTCTTCTACCCTTTCTCCGAGTATACTCTTCCGAACTCCTCTTCCTATTCCTACAGAAAGGTTTTCGCTCATCTGCCTGTCCACTGCCGTGAATTCCCAATTGATCTGAGATTCAGCAGAGAATGAACTCATGTACTGAGTGCTTGAATGGTAACTTGATTGTCAGATGGATGGATTCATCTATCTCTGTATTTACTAACCAATTTAAATTAATTAATAATTGTGGCGAAGATTTTCAACTATTTTACTCTAGGATCTAACCTCTGCTTCTGTTAAACCATATGTCCTTGACTACTTTCTATATCGAAGGACGATACCTTTGTTAAAATGTGTTTTATTATCCATCCTAATCATAATTGGCATAGTTTTGTTCACCACCAACTTAATAGGATTTGATGCAACAGAGCCTTCAGAGCTGATGTGGCAGAACTTATTCTGATTATACCAAAATAGGCCACAATTGGACTGATCAGCGTAGTATAACCTCCAAATTTTTTTGCAATCTTTCAGCAGCGCGATTGCTTATAAGACAGTAGGTATTCATTGTTCTCAATTTTTATTCCAGTCTTGAAACCAAATGTCATTTGATTTTTCAATGAACTATACTTCACAAACAAAATTTAAAAAAAAAAGAAAGAAAAAATTCTTCATTTCTAGTCGATCTCTACCTGATTTTTGCTTTTAATATTTTAAAAATAAATAAAAAATAATACAGTTATGTTTTAATTTAATTTTAAAGCATTTGGTATGAAATTTTAGAAATGATTTTGAAATAAAAATAATGTTTATCATGAGCCTGACAAGTCAATAAAATATGATTTGCTACATAGTATATGCATAACATAATCTACAATTACTTTTAATTTTTATTTATTTTTTTTGTCATGTAATTCAAATAAAGTTGAACCATATTTTTCTGTTTAATTTGGAAATTGTAAAATTTTTAAGAACTCCACTCACTATTTTTCTATTTTCTTATTTTTTAATAAAATTCTATTTTTCTTTATTATTCCCATTGCATTGTTTTAAATGCATTGAAATATTTCTTTTGTTAAAGCATTAAAATCAAATCAATATAGACAAAATGTTAACAAAAGACTTAAGAAGCAAACGTACTCGTAAATTTTATAAACAAGTTTGTGTCTTAAGTCTTTTGTTCAATAAATTCTAAATAAATTATTAATCATTTGGATTTTAATTAAAAAATGTTTTTTTTTTGCACTCACCATAATATTAATCCAATTAGAAATTGTTGTTTTTCCATTTTTGTAGATGTGTTTTGTGTTTAATCCTTTAGACAGGATATGCTTAAACTATGACTTTTGTGGTTGTGGTGATTATTTGTATGTATTTTATATTTTTCTAATGATGAATTATTTTAATTTTTTATATTTAAAATAAAAATATTTTAATATTAATAAATTAACTTAGTTTTTAAATAAATTATGTTTTAAAAAAAATTTGGCACTTTTGCTTTCTTTTTTTTTATTAGAAAAAAAATTAACTGTAAACAGGAATCACTGGGTATGTATGTACTGTGGTTTAAAATTAAACAAAAAAATTAAAATTTTTAAAATTTTTTCTTTTGATTTTAGCGTACAAGATTTACGTTTCTTTTACTTTTTTTTATATACTTTTGTTAACGTTATTTTTAAATTATATTTTGTTTTTATACGTTATCAATAAATTTATATTATCTTTTTGTTTTTTTTTCGTTATAAATACGTCTTCTTGCCAAATAGATAATAACCGATAAAATACGTTCTATATTTGATCCTTTCGCCGTTTAGCATTACGCGGTTATTGCCAATACAAACATTGAATCGAATTCAAATGTAAGCGTATGTACACAAAGGACTCGTTAGCCAACGCGTATGGAATATTTTTCTTTTAAATCACACACAATACAATTACAACACAAGAAATCGTTATCAAAATTCGTTAAATAGGCGACACACAATATATTAACGATTATAGCGGAAATCGAATTAAAAAAAAGAGAGAAACTGCGCGCACGCGTGCTAACTGCAGCAAGCGCTAAAACAATCTGTAGACTTGACTTAAGTAAAGCGAGCGCAAAAGTGCAAAGTTGATGACAAAATACACCGATACACCGACACACGCTTACGTTATTGTATCTAAAGCTGTAACAAGTTTTCGTTTTCGTTTCGTCGTTTTCTTTTCTTGTATTTTCAAAGCTTAGTTTTCGTTTTCGTTTGCGTCTGCGTTTTGTCTGACGGCTCAGCCCGTACAAAATTCAAGCTTATTCACACTCGCAAGCACACAAACCTCAGCAGCAAGCTAGACTTACTTGTAGCAGCACTTAAGCAAACACACGTAAATCAACTGTTCAGTTTACGAAATAAAAATTTTGATTTTTTTTTCGTTTTTATAGTTGTTGTTGTTGGGTTTTTTTTGCTTTTGTTTTCCTTCTTTTTGTGTTTTTGTGAAAAAAAATCTTTTATTTTTCATAAAAAACAAAGCATACGACTCTGATTTTTGTCTACCACCACGCGTTCGATGACTTTTTCTGTCTTTGCTGGCTCAATTCGAAACTCTATCTGAAAAGCTGTGAGTGAACGTCTAGCGTTTTTAATATAAAACCAATAACAACTACTTAGACAGATAAAAGTGCAGTCGTATGTACATGTTCCAATACGATTGTCGTACTTGGTATGTGTTTATGATGTATTGTTTGTTGTTGGCTCTTGGCTGTAAAAATTTATCGCAATGAGTTACAGAGTTTGTTTATGCATTGCCTGTATGGGTATAGGTATGGGAAACCGGTAAGTGTTTTAAATAAAAGCGCGTTTTTGTTGTTTTTTGTTTTTTTAGAAAACCCAGAAGTAATTAGTTCTCTCATGTACCTCATGCATTCACCCTACAGGGTGCACAACTACAGTTCACATAATAAATTATAGCCAGACACTCTTCTTATTTCAATTCTCACATCAAATATTGAAAGATTACCTTGATTCTGATTCTTTTATAAGAGTTTCGTTCGTTTTCTTCTGCTTCTTTTCTCGGGCACAAACTCGGTACTCCCTTTGTCGTATAGGCTTCACCATGTATATGGGCCCAGCTTCTGCTGGACATGTGGCGGATACGATTTTCATTAAATCTACCTTCATAACAAATGCGAACATGAGAAAGATGTAGGATTCACCACCACAGCTCCAGGCAAATGTTTAACAATGGTTATGTTTCTCAACAATTGCCGGTTGACCTGACGCAGCAGGCAAACGCTATGCTTAGCTAGAAAAACTTTGTTAGCAAAACTGAAAACAAATCAAAAAAGGAATAAAAGTTAAGTTTAGGCTTTGTTTGCTAAATAAATGAAAACGGACTTACACCGGGAAATCCATTTAATTGTTTCAAAACCGCCTGTCGTAAAATAACTTCCACCAAAAAATTTATTTATGTAATGAATGAAGAATAAAACAGCTGATACAAAACCAAAACAATGTCTTTTCAGTGATGTCACTATTTAGTTTTTTACATACGCAAAAATAAAATTACATGTATGAATTCGCTTTTTAGTTTAAACAAAAAATGAAAGATAAATTAAAATGTTTCCAATTTAGGTGGTAAAAACTAAAGCAACTCATTTATAATTTTTTATAGGTTTCTTACTTATCATAAGAATTTGTCTTTTCTGTTAAATAAAAGAAGTATTTTAAGCTGTTATGTAATTATAATTTTATATTGTATTGGCATCACCAATCTGCTCAAAATAGGTAGAAGCAGCTTAGGTGTTTGTCTTGGCTTTTTTCCATAAAGAGATTAATTTCATGTCAATGGCCGATCACAGCCGAGAACAATTATGCTGGCACAAAATTGCAGCTTGTTTGCAAGAGGGGTGAGGAGAGTGGTTTTTTGCTGGCATAATTTTTGAACCAGCTTCTACCCCGCATAAACCAATACACATACATTTATAAAACAGCAGGTTCAGAAAAGTAAGTAAAGAAAACTAATGCACACAAAGCAGAGTATATGTATACAATTTTATGCCAGATGAAATAGTGTCGTGGGGACTGAAAGACCAAAAATTGTGCGGCTTAAAAAATAGTCTCGTGTGTGATAGCGGAATTGGGTATTAACTTAAATCCGTTCGACTTTTCTGTGAGGGTTTGGTCAAAGGTCGTGATTCTACGAATAATTCCCTAAAGTTGAAAAGTTTTTAAAAACCAACATAGGTCAACTTTTCGCCGAGATAACTCCAGGAATGTACTATGAGGTGGACGGAAAATCGACTGTTGCTACCAATGCAGAGGCAGTCATTTAAGTGACATTATATTTCGTACACAATAGAATGATGTATTTTTCATGCCCAAGTAAAAAAGGAGCCGGGAAAGATGACTCTGTCTATAGAACCTATACCCACTGCTCGGTGATATCACCAATAAAGAAAACTAGTATCATGTGTAGTTTAGGAAAAACTACTTCCTCAGATAGAATTAAGAACGATGAGCAAAATGTTCGTACTACACAACACACAGTACCAGTAAATCAATAAATTTTAACGGACAGAGGGTGTTGATTATAGGGGACAACCCTTTGCGTTGTTTACATTGGGAAATTAAGGCACCAACTCCTAAATAAAAATGTGTTATTCTATACTGTGATTACAAAGAAGTAGATCCTTAAGCTTCATGAAAATAAAATAAATTCGGGTTTTAATAAACGCACTTGTTTTCCCCAGTTTGCTACAAAAAAATTTAAAATAAAATCAAAACTAAGTTAAATTTATTATTTATTTATTTATTTATTACAATACAATTACAAATTTGACCATATGCACGGTGTAGTGTCACAGACCAGAGTCTCTGGTGGGGATCGAACCCACAACCCCCACGCTAATAGCCTAGCACACTACCCACTAGACTACCAGGGCACCCTATTATTTTTAATACTTCTTCAAAACTGTGTACAAATGAGCATGAAAAACTGCCATTGGAATCTGAAATGAACACAATATTGTACGTATTTTTGTAGGGGATATTAATTTTTAGGTAATCTTAATTAAATTTTCCACCTGCCTGCCTTAAAATTATCAAATTAAGCCATTTTTTTCCTAAAACTAAAATAGAACGCATTTAAATCGTAACTTTTACACGAGTCAAAATAAATTTCTTTAAAACAAATTAAATAAGATACAGTGGCGGTAATAAATCAAATTGATAAGAAAGCAATATTGTTTTTGAATACAATTTTTAAAATAGATTAACACTGGCAGATGGCAAGGTATTTAAAAACTAATTTTAATTTTAAATTCATTAATTTAAACTGCATTGTTTTCTTAAGAAAAATTTTAAACTTAAAAATCTAATTTAAAAGGGTATTTCAAAGTCGTTTTAAATGTTAATAAATCATTTGAAAAAAAAAAATTAAATCAATCTCAAAAAGCTTCTTAAAATGATTAACGCTCTCCGAAAAAGTAATTTTGCAATGCTGAGTAAAAGATAAAATAATGCCAAGAAAACTAAAAAACGCATAAAAAACATTAAAAAAAATTGTTAAAAAGTTTCAAGTAGAGAGATAAGACACCATGTGCTGCTCACTTTATCTGAATGCAATAAAATTCTTTATGTATACGATACAATGGTACAATGGTAGTGTGGCGGTATTCAATAAAAATTTCGGATTCAAAAACAAACAAAGAAATAACACAGAGATTTGTAAGGAAAAAAATCAAAAACAAAATCAGAGAAAGTGTTAACAAATACAGCCTCCTCTATTGAAAACCATACACAATGATAACAATAGCCAGTATAAGCATCTCATACCCCATACCTCATACCCCATTGCTATTGTATGTACAATTGGATTTGATAATCAAAAACAAAAATTCAGAAAAGAAAAAAAAGCTACCATCGACAACAGCACCAAGCCAAGTAGTTTTTTCCGCAGAGGAAGAGAGCAAAAGATCGTTAAATGATCATAAAATTTGCAAAGCAAAGAGAGAGTAGAGTGTTGAAGCAAAAAAAAAAAAACGAAATAAAAAATTGAAGTCAAATGAAAGTAAAATCAGGTCAATATACGCACGCACCTTTATACATATGTATACAAGCGTATACAATACAGTGCGAACCTTTTTTTGTTTTGTTTTGTTGCTTTAAACGAGAGCTTAAAAGTATTTTTAATTTTTTTTGTAGTTTTTTAATGCATTATTTTGCATATTATATGCACAGATTTTACTTTTTTCTCTTATTTAAGTTAAGTTCGGTCTTTTTTATTTTAGCCAGAGTCTGTATAATCTCTTAATTTTTTTGGGTTTTTCTTCTTTCTTTTTTGTGAAAGGGGCATCACGCGCTTTTATTAACTCGGTACTGTCAATATTTAGTTTTTGACAGATTTTTGCTTTTGTGCTCATTTTCAAAAATCTTCAGTAATTTTTTGTGTGTTTCGCCAATTTTACGATTTTTATTATTTTTTTTTTCGTAATGTTTTTGCTTAACGATTATCATTTAAAATTTTGCGTTTTCTTTTATTTATTTTATTTTTGTTTTTTAATATTATTGAACATCTATACGAGGTTTAATGAAGAAGTTTGGTTAAAGCATAGTAAACTTCTCATATACACACAGTTACTAAAGTATACATACGGGTAACAAATTTCAGAAACTTTTTAACCATTCCGTTTTCGTTGAAAATCTTTATAGTTCCCTTGATATTAAGACGGTCTTTTGCATTGGTTAAAAAATTTCTGAAATTGAACTGAATTGTGGCCCTGCACACGCCCACAAAAGTATACATCCGATTAACAAATTTCACAAATTTCTGAACCAATGAAAAAGACCGTCTTAAAATCGAGGAAAGTTATCAGACAATTATAAATATTTTCAACGAAAACGGATTGGTTAAAAAATTTCTGAAATTTGTAAACCGTATGTATACTTTTGTGGCTGAGTGTATATATATGTATTTATGTAATTTATGTAATACTTTATGTGGATATTACAACCGGGCAATGTAGAAAATTATACACAACTTTCATGTATGAGCCTCGAACACTATATTGAAGTTTCTCGGCCGCATATAGAAAAAGATGGATGGTAGTGTTATTGTCTGAAGGGTATCCAATTCAATTGACTGACTAATGCACTGCGATAATAATGCAACTGCAGCTTCACCGCTTATGCACATTTTCTATAATTTCTTACTCAAACGTTGAGAGGTTCCTCTAGATTCCATTCTAGCTTTAAACATCTCTTGTGTAAATTATCTATTATAAATTCTCTAATCTCGATGTCATATAAAGTTAGTATGGATCCTATGGAAGTTGACTTTTCTGTCCTTTTCATTGTCTACTTTTCAGTGGCTGCAACAGTCGGCTCTATTGCAGTTTGAGACCACTTTCTTAAAGACACTGTGCTGCAAATAATTTATGACAAATATGTACAGATAAGGACGAAAACAATGCGTGCCAACGAGAATCCATGGTTCTCGAATGAGATAAAGGAACTGATTAGTAGCAGGAACAGAGCCTACGAACGCTGGAAGAGATACCGAACTCCTGAACTTAGGGAAATTTATAGGAATTATAGAAGAAAGGTGAACTACGAAATTAGGTCCGCTAAGTGTAGATATTATGGGTATAAATTTAAATCCGCTATGTCGTCCCGGTGTAAATGGAGGGAAATTAGAAATATGGGTGTCTCGGATAATAATGATAATAATACTAGTCATGATGTAGATGTAGACAAATTGAATTTTGAATTCTCGAATATCCCTATACCTAAATCGAATATCAGTTACTATAACTATAACCTTACGGATCCAAGTGTTTCTTTTGATCTGAATGGCAATGGCTTTCAATTTTCGAACGTCAACCTTGGGGACGTGTATAGAGCGTTTAGAGGCATCAAATCAAATTCAATTGGCTACGTACGATGAAATGCACCCGAGGTTCCTGAAAATTATACTGGACTACATTATTGTGTATATAACACATTTATTTAATACTATTCTGACGACGTCAGAATTTCCTTCAATGTGGAAGCACGCGAAAATTATCCCCTTACCCAAACCTGATGGAAAGTACAGACCAATTGCGATTCTACTTTACTCGTCTAAGGCTTTCGAACGTTTGGTTCATGGGCAAATTAGCAAACATTTGTACGACAATTCTTTACTGGCTAGCAGACAGTCTGGTTTCAGACCCAAACACAGCTGCGTTACGGCATTAGTGGATGTTGTAGAGGAGTTGAGGTCAAAAATGGATCAGAACATGGTGTCTATTCTGGTACTTCTAGATCACTCAAAGGCTTTTGATACTGTTGATCATGACATTCTTTGTCACAAGTTGATGGAAACCTTTAAATTTTCAACATCAGCAGTAAAACTTTTACGCACATACCTGTATAAAAGAAGTCAGACAGTGCACTATGGTGATGCAAAATCATTTAGCAGCCTGGTCCGGAGAGGTGTACCACAGGGTTCAATTCTCGGACCACTGCTTTACAGAATGTGTTCTAATGACCTACCTTCTCTTATAACTCGCTGTGGAATTCAAATGTATGCCGATGATGTCCAACTCTACGTTAGCTGTTTTAGAACTGACATCGACAATTGTATATTGAGACTGAACCAGGACCTTGACAGTATATTTAAATGGGCCACTGCGAATGGTCTTTGCTTGAACGCTAATAAGTCTAAAGCTATCATAATTGGAAAAATTGGCGTTTTGCCGAACTTACTGCCACCATTAGTCGTTGGGGACTCGCCCATAGAATTGGTACAATGTGCCAAAAACTTGGGTATTACTCTTAATAGTCAACTCTCCTGGACTGACCATGTTAATATGATTTGTGGGAGGACATATGTTATGCTTAGGAATCTTTGCAGGACTTAGTCCTTTACGCCTGTTAATATACGTGTGCTCTTGGTGAAGACACCTGATTGCAACCCTCTTATATGGATGTGAGCTTTTTGCGGGTTTGGACTCTGTCAGCAGGAATAAACTTAACGTGACTTATAATAACATTGCAAGATATATTTTTGGACGCACTAGATATAGTAGCATATCGTATTTTGCCTACAAAATCTACGACATGACACTGGAAAACCTCTTAAAATATCGTATGCTAATTTTTCTACATAAGATTGTTTATTCAGGGGAACCAAATTATCTATTTACTGGACTAAAATTTTCCAGAACTAACAGGGACTATAGGATAAACGCCGTAAGATTCCAGAAACAGGTGTCTGAAAGGCACTTTTATGTTAATGCAATTCGTTCATGGAACCAACTTCCGCCAGAAATGAAAAGCAATGTAATGTAATTTAAAACCACAAATTTAACACACTTTTCTTGTGTTTAAGATTTACCATTTAATTCAATCCAATTTAAGGCTAACTTAAATTTAATTAATATAATTTTGCTTTCTTTGTGAAATTTACATACATATATAAATAACTATTACTTTAATTATAACAATATATAAACAGTACTATTAAATAAGATTAAATGCTTGTTGTACTGAAGTTAATCAATAAATAAATAAATAAATAAATAAATATGCTAGCGCCTCCAATGCTATGGGATTAACTTCAGCGATAAGGTCTTTGATGTAGTTCCACTAAAACGTGAAATTATTTCTTCTGCTAATTCTCATACAATATAGTTGTGGCACTCGTAACACCTTCTTGCTGAACCCACATACAGTGCAATTCATAATCTTTAATTGCAGCCCAAAAAAATTATTTTCAATTAACATTGGCGGTTATTAAAAGGTCATTCGCCAAAGAAGATCATTTGCCATACCTTATAATCTTACATTAAATAAGGCCAATTGCTGCGGACAGATTTTGAATTCATTAAAAGTTGACAGCTCCTACCAAAAGTCTCTACCAAAAGTCTTTCAAAAGTTTAATAAGATTGCACCACATCTTTAAAAGTATGCACACAAATTGTCGTTTTTATAAACACTTTCTTCATTTGCTAATATTTTTTAAAGAATGTACCAGAATTGTTACGCCACCCCTCGTATGTTAATGTATATAGTATTTATGTATGTTGCTTTTTCATCATTATGGAATGCTGCATCATCGATGATGTAATATTCCTATAGTTTCTGTTTTTGTTTTTTATGTTTTTTCTTTTTGTTTTTCGAATTTCTTTCGAAAAAAATCTTTATCGCTGATTTTATTTTGGCAAAGTGTACCACTGAGTGCCTGGCAAAAAGGTTTCTTTGCTGGTCATTAAATATTTGTTTTAATTTAATTTAAATACACTACACCGGCCATAGTAGGTAAGCTAAAGAACTTGACCGCCATTATTAAAATAGCTTCTGATCCAAGAGTGAAGGCAATTGGATTTATGATGAGAGCAGCTTGTAAACTACAATGTCAAGAGGGATACGTTAGTAAAAAGTTCTTTAAAACTGAATTGAATTTTTTTAAACAAAATTTACAAAAAAAACTGTAGCATAAACCCTATAAACTTATTAAAAAAAAACATTTAAGTTGCCGTTCAAGACGCACTCCAAACAATTTTGATAAATTTTTACCATAAAACCGCCAATAGTGTAGGTCACACAGTTAGTTGAGATACGGCTACACTGTATCTTGTATTTACTTGTCTTAATTTGTTGCCATTTTTAATTTCATTCATTAAATAATTTTTGTTTTTGTTTTCTTCTTGTTTTTTCTTTTCATTTTATTTTGGATGTTGGTTTTGGTATGTCTCTTCGCGGCACCATTCATTGGCAGTTTTTAAATGCTCATGTGATATTGAAACTGGAAACAATTTGCATGAATTCATTTTATTCACAATAATTTGTAACGGACGCAATGAATGTCAAGTAGATTCATAAAACAACAACAACAGCAACAATAATAATGAAAATAATCAATTCACTTAAAAAATGAAAGTAAAAAAAACCAACACAATTCGTTTAAAATTGGATTTCATTTTTTTTTCTTTGTTTTCGCAAAGGTTACAGCATACTTAAGTTAATTTTATTTTTAAAAGATTTTTGATGCTATTTATAGGGAAACTTGAAAACGAATTATAATGTAAATGAGGTAAAGAATGGCATTGCAACAGAAAAAGTCAAAAAATATGTTCTTTTGCCTTTTTTTGGAGTGAAAGGATGTTTCAAATAAAGGGTCCGCCAAATAACTTTTTTTTTTGAAAATGCTCTAAAAAAAAACTACTGAATATTTTCACAAATTTCTTTTCTTATTTGAAAGTACAATCCTTCCGGTTAATAATGGAAAATAATTTCATTCAAATGGCTGCCTCGGCTGGCCATGCAGTAGCCTAAACTAGAAGATGCTGGTTTTGGAAAAAAAATCATCTTTTCAGATGAAGCTCATTTTGATCTTGGCGGGTATGTAAACAAGCAAAATTGTCGCATTTGGGGCACAGAAAACCCGCACGCATACATTGAAAAGCTGACGCACCCGAAACGAGTCACTGTTTGGTGCGGATTTTGGTCCAGAGGCATAATTGGGCCATTTTTCTTCGAAAATGAGCAAGGAGTGGCCGTTACAGTCAATGGCGATCATTATCGGGCTATGTTGAACGTATTTTTGTTCACAAAAATTGAAGAGGAGGATATTGGCAACATTTGGTTTCAACAGGACGGCGCTACGTGCCACACAGCCAAAGCTACACTCGATATTTTGCGCCCTGTTTTTGAAGATCGGATTATCAGCCGCAGAGCTCATGTCGTTTGGCCACCTCGGAGCTGCGATTTGACACCGTTTTATTATTATTTGTGGAGTGCCGTTAAAGATAATTGTTACCCCGACAAGCCAGAGACAATTGACGCTTTAAAGGACAATATTCGTGAAGCCATTGGTGAAATACAGCTGCACACAATCGATAACGTGCTTAAAGATTGCATCGATCGTGTAGGCTACTGCATGGCCAGCCGAGGCAGCCATTTGAATGAAGTTATTTTCCATTATTAACCGGAAGGATTGTACTTTCAAATAAAAAAGAAATTTGAGAAAATATTCAGTAGTTTTTTTTTTAAAGCATTTTCAAAAAAAAAGTTATTTGGCGGACCCTTGGTGATATTTTCAATCTCACAGCTAGCCAAGACCCATAATAAATAAACCTCAGAGGAGCTTGAGAATGAAGTCGCCGTAGTCTAGTAGGTAGTGTATTGGCTTATTAGACGTAAAGCCAGGGTTCGAGCCCCAGGCCAGACATCAAAACAAAAATACAAAAAATATTTCTTCGGCGACTTTCTCTCAGCAGATTTCTGGCAAAAACTCTGAGCGTTAAAATAAAATTGCCATGAAAAGTTTCTCAAAAATCTGTCGTTCGGAGTCGACGTTAAACTGTAGGTCCCACCACTCATGTATAAAATTAACACACACAACATAAGTGGTGTGAGAAACTAGGTCGTAATCCTGACTGGAGGGTTGTAATGACCAATTATGTATGTATGTATGTATGGAGCTTGGGAATCTATTTCCGATGGAGAGGTTTAACCCTATGCAACCTTCTTTTTACCAAAGGCCAAACAGTCCCAGAGAAAATGCTTTATCGTCTTCAACTCTTCTTCATCTCCACAATATCTTTCAGAATGCCAGTCGAGATCTATCCCACATCCCCGCATGCCATCCCCACAATGTTCCATAAGGAATCCAGTGAGTCCTTACTGAATCCAACTGCGAGCCACAGTTTAACCAGCGTATTTAAAAGGTATAAGACTCCTGCTGCGTAGCACTCCAATAAATCCTTCCAGCCACCCTTCTTCCATTTTCCAACACAATCTCCCCAAGAGTTCTTAAACAACAACAACAATAGTAATGATTAGGTACAGTAATGATTCGTAAGTCGGTGTCGATCGGCTGTCCACATTCACCATTTTTAATGAGCAAAAAAGAACCGGTACTGCAATTTCAATATGAATGTCCGACCGCTGTGGTAGATGGTGATAGTAGATAGTGTGTTAGCCTATTAGACGAGAGCCCGTGGTTCAATCCCTGGCTCTCATATCTTGAATAAAACGATATAATCTTCCTCTCAGCAGTCTTCTGGCAAAAATTAAAACTCGGAGAGTAAACATTACACTGTATGTCCCGTCACTCATGGATAAAAATAACACACACAACTTGGTTGGTGGGAGAAGCTAGCTTGTAATCCTGACCAATTAGGTATGTAAGTAATGTCAGGAATTTTTGTAAAATTAGATTAAGACTTCTTGGTGCAGATAGTTTTCAGGGATGTTACTGCTTTGACTTTGTAATTGTCGAATCTGAAAGACTTTGTAGAGAAAAAATTGGTTCTCAAGTTGAACATATGAATAGAATATGTGCTTACAGCATACAAGCGAATAATAAATTTTACAAGCATTCCGAATGAGTGAACCTAACCAAGAACCTTTGGAAAATGGTTCAAAAGAGAGAAACTGTTTATGAAATACACCCAGTCCCTTAAAATGCTTATGATTGCCTGCGTGTCTTAATGTCTATTCTCTGTGTATGCCACTTATTTTAAATTATTAGAGACACTTTTCAAGAATTGAGCTAGTTTTTCTTAAACTCTGATAGAAAAAGCTAATATCTGAAAAAAAAAAAAATTATTTGGCTTGTGTACGTGACATTTCAGTAATTTTTTAATGGCAAAACATTTGTTTTTTCTTGACTGATTAATGGCTTTGTGGATTATTTGAAATGTTTTCCATTTACTTCTCCTATATTTCAGTGATTAATTGCTTTTTAACGACTTTTTCTTAAACATTCTGCAGAATAAAGTCGATCAACATTTGCTTTAACCTGCATATCGATTTCCTTTTCATTGATTTGCATCAATTTAGGTGTATGAAATCATAACAGATGACAGACGGCACCGTTTCTTACAAATGGTCGGTCACGTGCTCAAGACATCGTGATGGTATTTTTTTTTTGCAGGCAAAAAATGTAGAAAAAATTGAAAAAAAAATTAAAAATAAAATTTTAAACAAAAACAAATCAATAAACCAAACAGGTTGTTTTGTTTTTAGAAACAACAACAAAATTTTTAATAAACGGAACTTAAAAATTTCGAAAAAATAAAATTATTAAGTTTTTTACTGTTGCTTTGTTTTTTTTTAATTTTTTTATTTTTTAATTTCTTTAATAAATTTTGTGACATTCATGTGACTAAAAACAATTTTTATATGTTTAAAGTGTTAATTTTTTGAAAATTAATTTTTATACTTATTTGGTGTTGTTGTAGAAACATGTCGTTTATGCCTTTAGACGTCATATCCTTGACTTAATTAATCACTAAATTTAATGACAATTCTGTCATAAATTTTTATGGAAATCTCTGCTTAGAATCGTTTTCTACGCATGATGATGATGATGCCGATGATGATGGTAAGGTAGGCACTCATACACATTTTTAATTGCAGAGAATTTGCATTTTTTTAAATAATTTTTGATAGAAAAACATTCAAAAAATGAAACGAAATGGAATACCATGGCATACATTGGAATTTATAAAAAAAAATAATTGAAATCAGATTTTTTTTGGGTATTGGTTGCAAATGTTTTAAGATCATAACATAACTTATGCCTTAATTAATCACAATTGTTTATTGTGTTTATAATACATCTGTATGCTCCATAAATAACATAATGCGTTACAAATTCAAATTCAGTTTAAAACATTGAGGTCATATGGCTAGTTGGTACAATTATTTGTTTAACGCTGTATCATGTGCCGAAAAGTTGAAACCACAAAGAGTAGCTGGTACTTACTAACACCGTTGTTGGCCTACTTTTTATTTATTGGGGGTTATTATAATAATTATCATTTGAAATTAATTACTTTTACTTTACCTTTACGCTTTAACATGCACGAGAACATTACATCAAGTAGTGTTACTTGCTTGCTTGATTATGACGTAGTTTCTCACAGGTTCGTCATGCAGCAGCCTGTCTTGAAAAAAGTTCAAACTTCCTCACCATTATATGCGTAAATACATACATAATTCGTCATTACAGCCCTACAAGTCAAGGTTACAATCTTGCTTCTCACACCACCCATGTTGTTGTATTTTAGTTTCACCCACGATTGGCGGGACTCTACTCCGAATGACACATTTTTTTAAAAACTTTTTATGGCAGTTTCTTTTACTCTCAGAGTTTTTGCCAGAATTTTGCTGAAAGGAAGTTGCTGAAGCCAAGTTGCTTACTTACTTACTTAATTGGCCCGATTAACAGATTTCGGCCTGCCTTAATACATCCTTCTAGGCGTCTGTGCTTCTTGCGCGCCTACACCATTTGTTCACACCAATCGATGACAGGACTTACTCGATCTGGTCCTTCCAACGCAAACAAGCTCATCCTCTTCGCCGACTTCCGCAAATCGTCGCTTCAAATACTCGTCTCGCCGGAGCATTCTTCACTCGAAACTACATGACCGAGCCAACACAGCCGCTATTGTTATTGCTGAAGTAATATTTTTTATTTTTCATTTTGGGCTGTGGTATGAACCGCGGCCTCATGTCAAATAAGGTCGACACACAACCACCTAGACTACGGGAACTTTTAAAAGAAAAACTTAGCTTGGTACAGTAGGTTAGGTTAGGTTATGTTAGAGGACGTGTACTTGTCAATTAAGGCAAGTACAGTACCCGGAGGTCGAATTGACCCATTGTACAACGATCCAGTGTCTCACACCACTTATGTTGTGTGTGTTAATTTTATGCATGAGTGGTGGGACCTACAGTTTAAAGTCGACTTCGAACAACAGATTTTTTAAAAACTCTCAGAGTTTTTGCCAGAAATCTGCTGAGAGGAAGTCGCCGAAAAAATTCTTTTTTTATTTTGTTTTGATGTTTCACCTGGGACTCGAACCCTGGCTTAACGTCTAATAAACCAACACACTACCTACTAGACTACGGCGACTTCAAACTGTACAGTACAAACATAAACAATCAGCTGACTTCTGACTAAAGTTCTGAGAGTAATTGCCATTGAAAAGCTTCCCAAATCTGATGTTCGGATACGATGTTGGTTTCAAGCTGGTATATGTATGTGAGAAGCCCCAATTAAAAAGCGTTGTAACGACTACTTTGCAATACAGAAGCACTATAACTTTAATTTTCAAAAGGGGTTAATTCTGGGGTTTTTTTGTCAACTATTTAAACAAACATGTCTCTAACCTTTAAGCATATTGCATGACATATGTGTCCATATTGCAAAGACCATCTGCAAACAAGCATTTGCGAAAAATTCAAATGCAAATATGATTTTTTTATATTATTTTTTTAATATAAAAAGCAGGAGTTTTCAACAAATAATACGTGCACCCAGTCATGGTTTATTAATTTTTATAATAGAAAATAAAAACAAAAAAAAAAAAAAATAAAAAAATAATGAAAGAAATAATAAAAATTTGTTATGGTGTTACTTTTTATTAAACATTTCAATTAACAAGAAAACAATATTAACAAAATAAAAAAATATATTTGCACTCATATTTTGTATTTAAGCAGAAGACATTTGTTTAAAGATTTCGCAATTTATTGATGACAAACGAAAAAAAATACAAAAAAAAAATTTGTTGGGTTTTTGGCAATTTACAGAAGGTGTTAATTTTTATATTTTTTTTATCAAAATTTAAAAAAAAATTTCATAAATTTCTAAGTCATACGATTATAAGGCAAGAGAGAAAAATTATTCAGTTATTCGGACGCTAGGTATTCAGATGTTAGGTAAATTAACATATTAAATGAATATTAAAAACAATGCTCTGTGTGCTCTACTATTATAGATTTTGAAATATTTTAAGCACACATAATTTATGCGTGCGTGGCATTATTATCTAATCGAATAAGATGATTTGCAATGTAAATTAAATTTACAAAAAAAAAAAAATTTTAAATCCTCATTTAAAATAGTTCGGCATCAATATGATGTTTTTTTCTTTAATTTTAATATTTCAAATGCTATTGAATTTCGTTAATTTTTGACCATCTTTTAAGGCAATGGCTTTTACAAGTTGTTGTTGCTTTTTTTGTGATTTTGAAAAGTCTTTATTCATATTTAATTAAGTCTCCAATAAAAGCCATGCACTTGTGACCAGCCACTTAATAGCCAGCCGTATTACAAAAAAAAAAAAAAAAACATTTCATATGGTGGATGAAATGATTTCTAATAATGATTGCCATTAACATACAATAGCACTTTAGCTTCGTATGGATCCAATAACTTAAATGCTAAATCACCATGTTTATCATGATCATGCTTACAATCACGAATAACAGCATCTTGAGTTGTTTTACCTCTTGTTTTTAACTCGAAATTTGTAAGAAAAAATTTGTCGTGATTTTTTTTTTCATCATAATTTTTAAATTTCAAATTCAAAACTGAACCAGTTTCCAGCCCAGTTTCATTTTTGGAGATTTTCAAAAGAAAAAAAAATATTCCATCATACAACCATAAACCAGTTGCCACAAAATGCTTACTTACACTGCCTCATCATTGCCAGTGAGCACTTGAACCTTCAACGTTCCAAGAAAACTGCTACACCACTGCTACAGGTAAAGAAAACATCAACACCAACACTAAAAACACCACACACCACACACCATACACCATCACTTAACAATATTAAAATCATATTGTTGTTGTTGTTGTTGTTGCTGTTGTTGCCGGTGTTATTGTGAAAGAGAAAGTCAATGTTTCTGCTTGTTTGCCCTTCCTTGTATTCATCTCGGTCTGTCTGTCTGTCTGTCTGTCTACATTTTAGTGTTAACTGACCACATATCTGATGCCAAACTCTAAGGCGTTATGCGTATTGCATAGGGCTTGTAACGTAAAACTTCATCTCAAAACAAAAAAATACAAAAAAAAATTTAAATTACATGACAAGCATTTCATTTATTATGTAATCATCGTAAAATAATATTAAAAAAAAATAAAAAAAAACTGTAAACCTTTAAGAAAACAACCCGAAAAATGTCACAACAAAAGGAGAAAAACATTTTCAATGCAAACTTGTCTGGTAAAAGGGCATTATGCACAACAAAAGACTTAAGACACAAGCGTTAACACAAAAATTGATAATAAAAAATACAGGCAAATATTATGATGCCAGTATACTCAGGAAATATTTTGCATTTTCCTTTCCCTTTTTTTCTTTTGAAGATGCTTAAATCCATTTTTAAAAAAATCAATCAAAAAAAATTAGGGTGGGGCCTTGTTATCGTGTGTATTTTTTCAATTCTTAACACCCAACGATAGATCTTAAGCTAGACAGGACTGAATCTCCTATTTCAGAAGTGAACAATCAGATCAGTTTGAGAGAAGCTTCCATGTCGCTGATGAGGTCAGAAGCCTTCTGGGAACTGCGAAGAGGGGTTTGGAAGGGTATGTATACTTGGCGAAAGGAAAGATGAACAGGGGAAAGATGAAAATAATGAAAGGGCACTCCTGATAAGCCAAATGGGTTTAAGTTCTGCATTAAACTACTGATTAGTGGCTTGAGGACCTGCGTTCTATACCGGACATACATACATACATAATTGGCCATTACAACCCTTCAGTCAGGATTACGACCTAGTTTCTCACACCACCCATGTTGTGTGTGTTAATTTTATACATGAGTGGTGGGACCTACAGTTTAAAGTCGACTCCGAATGACAGATTTTTGAGAAACTTTTCATGGCAATTTTTATTTACTCTCAGAGTTTTTGCCAGAAATCTGCTGAGAGGAAGTCGCCGAAGAAATACTTTTTGTGTTTTGTTTTGATGTCTGGCCTGGGGCTCGAACCCTGGCTTTACGTCTAATAAGCCAACACACTACCTACTACGCTACGGCGACCTCATACCGGACATTGTGGATTCAAAAAGCACTTGTTTTTAAAATTGGAATCGATTCAAGCTTAATATGTAGACCTTGTGATAAAGAGAACATATCACCAGAATACATATTAAGATCCAGTTCAGCGTTAATTCATATTAAAAGGAAACACCTGGGTATGCATTAAGTAATAGGTGGATTCAAAAAGCACTTGTTTTTAATACTGAAATCGATTCAAGCTTAATATGTAGACCTTGTGATAAAGAGAACATATCACCAGAATACATATTAAGATCCAGTTCAGCGTTAATTCATATTAAAAGGAAACACCTGGGTATGCATTAAGTAATAGGTGGATTCAAAAAGCACTTGTTTTTAATACTGAAATCGATTCAAGCTTAATATGTAGACCTTGTGATAAAGAGAACATATCACCAGAATACATATTAATATCCAGTTCAGCGTTAATTCATATTAAAAGGAAACACCTGGGTATGCATTAAGTAATAGGTGGATTCAAAAAGCACTTGTTTTTAATACTGAAATCGATTCAAGCTTAATATGTAGACCAGAGTATTCAAAAAACCGACATTTTCCAAAAACCGGTTTTCGAATAATTCGAAATTTTGACATTTTGAAAAAAATCGGTTTCGAATACGGTTTTGCAAAAAAAAACCAGTTAACCGGTTTTTATTTATTTATTTGAAAATACAAATTTTACAAAACATCGTTTTTTCTAAATACATAATACTTCAAAAATAGTATACAGTTAAGATGAAACCCCCCATCTAAAGGTTTTTTTTGTTTAGTTTTAATAAAAATTGGATGTTGAAAATACCCGCTCGCTGAAAGTTGAAGTTGGGCAGATAGTCAAAAGACAGTTACATATAAAAAATTTTCCATTTTTTCTGTTCCTTTGTTGCATTTTTCGAGGTACATATATGAAATCATCATATAATGATGAATGTGGTTTTATGATTTTTTTTGATTTAGTATACTGCTTATTGTATTATTTAAATCAAATATTAAGCTGCTGGGATAATCCGTATCAAGACTTAAATCTTGGTCAGAATCTACCACTCCATCATCTGTATCATTGCAAGGAAATAAACGGTTATACAAATATACAGCAAATTCCTTGGTCTGCGCTTTGGTGGAATGCTTCAAAATATGGTCATTAGTTGGATACTTTCCTGAACTTAGGTACACAATAAGGGTGTTAATTACTTTAATTCTACGTTTAGTAAGTCTTATGATTAGTCTGTTGCACAATTCTTACGCATATTGCGTGTTAATTCTGTTTAAATTATTAAATAAAAATTTATGTATTGCTTCTCTCTCCTTCTATAAGTGTTACAGAATCCTTAGATAATTCTTTAATCGCTATTTCTAATGGTTGCAAAGTTTTCCAAAGATTTTCTAAAGCTTCAATTTCGATAGATGGGAATGGTATTAAAGAAAAGTCCATCAAAGCATGGTTCTCACATTTCCATATAATTAAAAAAATTTCAATCATTTTCGATAACGAATTCCATCGGTATTTTACGTCACATTCCAATCTAAGTTCTTTACCTTCTTGGTTTTTTACAAAATACTGGAGTCGTTTTTGCTTTTCGTTTGATTTATTGAAAATTTTTACGTATTTTCGCAATTTTGCCACAACTTCTCCAACTTCAGAGCAGACAGTAAGGATACTATCTATGTCAATGCCAATATTGTTTTCTTCTTCACCTTCGCCTTCTTTATATCCATCATTATCATCAGAATTTTCTTCCTCACTTCCACTACGCACAAATGAATGGCATGATTCATGCAAAGCTGTGATGCTGGTAAAATATTACTACCATATTTTTTCATAACAGCTGCCCTATCATGTGTTGAAGCGACGATATCAGTTTCAAGGGTTAAGTTAATTTGTTTAAATATAAACAATTTCATTTGTATATTTACAAAAAGAGGAGAAAAATAAAAAACCGGTTATTTAACAGAAAAAACCGGTTTGTCAAATACTTCTAAAGTATGAAATATTCGAAACCGATCGGTTTTTTAAAGTAAAAAAAACCTGTTAACCGGTTCCCGGTTTCGATTTTTGAATACTCTAATGTAGACCTTGTGATAATGAGAACATATCACCATAATGCATTTTAAGAACCACTTCAGCTTTAATTCATCTCAAAAGAAAACACCTGGGTATGCATTAAGTAATCGTGGATTGAAAAAGCACTTGTTTTACAGTTGTAATCGATTCAAACCCTGTAAGTAGACTTTGTGATGAGGAGAACCAATCACCAGAAGACCTATTTCCAACCAAATCGATTTTAATTCATCTCAGAAGCAAACACTTGGGAATGTATTAAGTAATTGACATGCAGTTAGTGTTCCTCACGTTTAACAGCAGCAACTGCAGTTTGAGAGCTCAACAAGATTACAGGAGACATTGTGGCAGGTTGAGAGTAGCGCAATAAATCATGTGCTCATGGCACTCCACCAGCTTTTTCTATGCAAAAATATGTTTTTACTTCTCATCTATATATATAAAAATTAATGTTTGTTTGTATGTAATTAATAGAATCGTATGCATTTGATCATGCTATGATCTTCAGCAAAGTTGTTGCACATGAGCCGGGGAAGGTTTCTAAGTTGGTATGACAAATTTCCGACAGGTGGCGCCACTGAAAATTACTAAAAATGATTTAAATCGTAAACTGTGTATTTGATCATGTTATGAACTTTAGCAAAGGTGTTACGCATAAGTCGACGAAGGTTTCTAAGTTGTTGCGATTAGTTTCCGATAGATGGCGCCACTAAGAATTATTCAAAATGAATTGAATCATAAACTATGCATTTGATCATGTGTTGATAGGGCAAATACCAGACATTTTAGCATTTATCATTTATGATTTTAATAACACATTTAGTATAACTCATTCCCATGAAATTTGAAACATTTTAATTTTGGAAAATTTTTAAAAATTCTGTTGGGTTCAATTGGGTTGAATACATTGTGAGATTCTAATAAATTTAACACATTTTTCACGTCGTTCCCGTGCATTCATGCCTCCAAAGCGGCAAGCAATTGGTCGACCTACACCTCGAGCACGGAAGAAAGACCATTACGAGCCTCAGAATCAGACGAGCATTGAGACTGGAAAATCTTCCAGTACATGCCGCTGAGACCTGTGGGCGTGAATCACTTGAACAACGAGAAGTGAGATTAGAAACTGATCGAATGCATACTACTCAGGCCTGTTCGTCTGAAACATCTGGACAACGGGAAACAAAATCAATAAAATTATTCAAAATTAATTTAATATTCGTGTAATGTCTTTCCTTCAAATTTATTTTAGTTGGTGGCGCAGCAACACGCGCAGGGTACAGCTAGTTTGTTATAAAAATGAAATGATGCACGGGAAACATCGATGTATTTTTGTGTAAATAGATATAATATCGAATGCATTGCATTGAAAAATATCGATGTTTTTTCATATCCCTTAGTAGTCTATAGCGCATGTTCACATTTAATTAACAGAGACCAGCTGGTCACTACTAATGCCAGTTTATTGTGTGAGAAGTAAGAGGAAGTATTTGTGCAACAAATTCGAGTTATTTTTTTCTCATAATTTAACAAAACTATGTTTTAAATTGTCAACTGTACTTTGATTATATGATTATAAAGCCTATAAAGTAATTAAAACTGTTACAGATAAAGATGTTGTAAACATTATCTCACACAAGTTAAATACCCTCACCGCCTATATTTATTATTAATATATACCACAAGTCTTGAAACAGATTTTGATAATCTAACATAATATCTACATATTACAAAAATACAGCAATAAATACATGGAACTTCTTCGAAATGTTAAGCTTAATCATTCGAATAATTTTTTATTGAAACAAAAAAAAAGAAAAACAAAAGACTTAAGCAACAAACTTAATTATGACGAAATTAAAAAAAAAACAGAAACAATTTCGTGATAATTTAACACAATTTAAATATCCAGCATTTCATAAATCAATTGATTATTGATCATAATAGTATGTGCTGACTAACTCCAAAATCCCCCATGAAACTGTTTTTAAAAAAAATTCTAAAGAATCCCCAGAGTCCGCTTTGAAAATATTAAAAAAGGAGAACCAATTAATTTAAATTCATTCATTAAAAAATATTAAAAACATATTTAGAAGGAACAAAACAAAACAAAATAAAACAAAATAAAATAAATCTAATAGAACTTCTCAACGCACACCTCTCTACACTTGAGAACAACCGGATGTTTGTGACTTTAAATGTTTATTTATGTACAATTTAATGTAAGTGACAAAAAAAATCACACACACATACGAATACTTTTAACAAAATTTAAAGCCAAAAAAAAGTATCTAAGCATTGTCGCACGTATATCAGCTTAAAATCACTGAATAAAGTTCAGTTTACTGACGTTAATTTGACAGCCACCAAAAGCATTTGAATATTCATCATAAGTTTTTATTGAACGTATTTTTTTGTTTTTGTTTTTGTTTTTAATTTTTTTTTCTAATTTTCTATTGCGCTTAAGAAGTTTTTATGTCTCATTTTGATATTTTTTTTCTCTTATTTCAATAAGAAACGTGCCTTTGTGTGGGTGCGTTTGAGCGAAGGAATTGCTTAGAGTCGTGATTTAATTGTAATAAAAAAATATTAAACTTTTATGGTGTTTTTCTTAAAAATTATTGATGAAAATAATGCGAAGATTTGAAAAACATTTTTGATTTGTTACAGTGTTGAAAAATTCAGTATTTTTGTATTTTTTTCAGTACTTTTTCATTTCAAAAATACCGCCAGTACCCCCGCTAAGCTTGCAGTACTTTTTTCATCAAATTCGTTTTTGTTTGTTCAAAAAATAAATATATATTTAATAAAAAAACAAATTTAATAAATATTCGCACATTCTTTTTCCGTTTCCGGGTTTATTAAGTAAAAAGTACACACGTTTGTTTACTGCACCATGGTGGTCTGTCTGTAGCCTTATTAGACGCTCAAAAAAGCCACTTTCAAAGCCCAGGTCAGACAAAGCGAAAACAAAAAATAAATTTGTTTGTTAGAAAGAAAAAAGTAGTTAGGTAGAGTAGTAGTTAGTAGTTGTTGGTAACCCAACCAAAAAAACTCGCCATGTGTCCGCTGCTGGTTTGGATAGAAAAGTAAAAAAATATTTTTTTTTTTATTTTTTTTTTTAAATTATTTTTTTTTTTTGAGCTTTTTTCACAAAATGTGGTGAATTTTATTCGGTGTGGTGAATAAAATCGAAATTCACCAAAATGCCGTTATTCGAAATGGGTACTGTGTTACCATAAATCCATGTACTATGCATATTGTGATTTGGACGATGCTTGTCTAGAATAAGTAATTTTCACATCTGTTAGTGGAGGCATTCACCGATATGTCTGGTTGGTTACTGCATTAAAACAATGTTGCCATTGTGTGTACTCTTTCAGTTATAGTTCAGTACTATTTCAAAATTTCAATTTTGCAACACTGATTTGTTAGTGAATGAATACGTAGTAGTATGACCATATTTTATAAATGATTTGATTCATTCACAATAGAAAACGATTAAAACCATACTCCTTAATGTTTGCTTCAGGTTTAAATATCAACCAAAAAACATTATTTGGAATTCAATTCCACACACCTTTTTGTTTTAGAAATTAAAGCATATGTGTAGGGTAAAATGCACAGTGGTTTTCGCATTGGGGTCGGCATAAAATACGTTCACACAGTGGCTGCCTTCCAAAATGTATCAATACAAAGTTTGTAAGCAGTTCTACTACTGTATATAAGCAATGTAAAGTAACCAAACAATGCATCAACCATAAATCCGACGCCTGATTGCTTTTTGACTGCGTTAAAAATACACATTGACGTTTTGACATTTTGAAATAGAATACATTGTATATATTTTGTACAGCGGCATTATGAAACACGATACTTTGTTCGAACATAAAGCAACTAACATTTTGGAGGGCAGCCAGTGTGATCGCCATTAACTTCATGATGTTGAAGTTTCCATTTAAAATCCATAACCCTTCCTCTCTTTCTATGGAGAGTATTTCCTTGAATGGCTTTCTGTATGATTTCGGGAAGTACAAGAACCATGTCTCGAAATCTACCCACTTAAGTTTGTTTACAGTGTTTTTGAATCTAACTTCATGATATTGCCTCGTCTTTCATGTCCCATTTTACTAAACTGCATCAAGGTCTGTCGTTTTCCTTTGAAGTACACAGTGCACCATTTGACTGTACCTTCTTTCATTCTGTACACAACATTATCTAAGTACTCACCAATCTGCATTCCATATCTCGCAATGGAAGAATAATATGTTCAGTATTTTGCTCATTTCTTCACGTAGATCCTTTACATTCATCGTCACCCACTGTTCCATTATTTCTGCGATCTATGTAGTTTGCCATTTACTTGCTTACGAAGAGATTCTCTTTAAGTACATTCCGTACTCTTCTCCGCATGGATGCAATTAGATTGCAAGAGATAATATCATCAACAAGGAACCTCAAAGGTACGTCATGCAGCATCCCGTGTTGAGAAAGGATTAGACCTCCATCAGAAAAATTTCTCACACGATACATATTGTCAGAAGGCAATTTTTCTAGGCTATGAAAAGTGGGAACCCATCCTCTCGTTTTAGGATCTGCTGTTATAACTAAACGTTCGATATACATGCACATAATTGGTCATTACAACCCTTCAGTCAGGATTACGACCTAGTTTCTCACACCACTTATGTTGTGTGTGTTAATTTTATACATGAGTGGTGGGACCTACAGTTTAAAGTCGACTCCGAACGACAGATTTTTCGAGAAACTTTTCATGGCAATTTTTATTTTCTCTCAGAGTTTTTGCCAGAAATCTGCTGAGAGGAAGTCGCCGAAGAAATATTTTTTGTATTTTGTTTTGATGTCTGGCCTGGGGCTCGAACACTGGCTTTACGTCTAATAAGCCAACACACTACCTACTAGACTACGGCGATACGTTCGGTATAGTCAGTGAATTTGTTTATCTTGGCTTCGCAATTACCATCAAAAACGATGTCAATCTAGAGATCAAGCGTAGGATCACTCTTGCCAACAGGTGCTACTAAGGTCTCAATAGGCAATTGAGTGGCAGAGACCTCTCTCGTATGACAAAATTAATACCCTACAATACACTCATCCTCCCCGTGTTTCTTATGGCGCAGGAGCATGGACACTATTAAGTACTGATGCAGCAGTCTTGAGAGTATTTGAGAGAAAAGTCGTACGCAAGATTTTCAGTCCAGTGCGAGTTTGCGATGATTTTCCCTTGTATGCGCTCCTCAACGATGTGGACGTTGTAAAGGGTCCGCCAAATAACTTTTTTTTTGAAAATGCTTTAAAACAAAAAGTACTGAATATTTTCTCAAATTTCTTTTTTTATTTCAAAGTACAATCCTTCCGGTTAATAATTGAAAATAATTTCATTCAAATGGCTGCCTCGGCTGGCCATGCAGTAGCCTACACGATCGGTCCAATTTTTAAGCACATTATCGATTGTGTGCAGCTGTATTTCACCAATGGCTTCACGAATATTGTCCTTTAAAGCGTCAATTGTCTCTGGCTTGTCGGCGTAACACTTATCTTTGACGGCACCCCACAAATAATAGTCAAACGGTGTCAAATCACAGCTGCGAGGTGGCCAAACGACATCAGCTCTGCGGCTGATAATGCGATCCTCAAAAACAGGGCGCAAAACATCGAGTGTAGCTTCGGCTGTGTGGCACGTAGCGCCGACCTGTTGAAACCAAATATTGCTAATATCCTCCTCTTCAATTTATGTGAACAAAAATTCGTTCAACATGGCCCGATAATGATCCTTGCTCATTTTCGAAGAAAAATGGCCCAACTATGCCTCTGGACCAAAATCCCTACCAAACAGTGACTCGTTTTGGGTGCGTCGGCTTTTCAATGATGCGTGCGGGTTTTCTGTGCCCCAAATGCGACAATTTTGCTTGTTTACATACCCGCCAAGATCAAAATGAGCTTCATCTGAAAAGATGATTTTTTTTTGCCAAAATCGGCATCTTCTGGTGTAGGCTACTGCATGGCCAGCCGTATCAATTATTAACCGGAAGGATTGTACTTTCAAATAAAAAAAGAAATTTAAAAAAATGTTCAGTACTTTTTGTTTTAAAGCACTTTCAAAAAAAAAAGTTATTTGGCGGACCCTTTTCAGCGTAGTAACGGCCAGCGGCTGCGCTTACTCGGCCATGTATTTCGACATGGTAGAGACGGGTATTTGATTGGGGGATTTGCGAAAGTTGGCGAAAATTACGACCTTGTTTACGATGGAAGGACCATCGATTTGTGTGACCAACTGGAGAAGGCGCGCAAGAACACGATAATAGCCAATTAACTAAGCAAGTGAATAAGTAAGAACCAGTCTTACAGAAACCATATTGTCTCTCCCTGATCAAATTGCTTTATTCCAAATTCAGCACAAACTTATGACTTATTATACCAACTCCAAACCTTAAATTTTTCTTTTTCACTCTTTCTTGAATAAAATGTTTGCATTTAACGATAAAATAAGATACAATTTTATTTAAATTCCTATTTTCTAAACTTAATTTCAAACTTAATTTAATTATTTTGTACTAATTCATGTAGATTTTAATTTACATTTGCTTCTTATGTTTGTCCCTTTTCGCAGTTGAATCCGATATAATTTTTGTTAGTCTGCGCATTAGGAACAAAGGCAGCCATATGATTAGAAACAATGCCACCAGAACACATGCCAATACATCCAATAACAGATATTGATAGAGTGGCATAAAGGCTCCATAGGACTTTAAAAAAGTCGCTCCCTTATAACGCATAACATACTCAATCCAATAGGAGGCTTCATCCAAGGGATGCATGGGATTATCACGGAACTTTTTAGACATTTCCAAGGCTTTCTGTTTGTATTGAGGCTGATTGATGAGAGCCTCAATATTAAGCTGCAGATCATTGGCGGTAATTTCTGAAAATACCAATGAGCGGGCATACCCCGCTCTCACTGCTTTAATGGTATTACGATGCTGATCACCATAGAGGGGCATACAAAGCATAGTTTTGGCCCAATACAGTCCCTCCTGTGTGCCAAAAATGCCACCATGCGTTACGAAGACCTTGACATTGGGATGAGCCAAAATGTCATTTTGTGGCAACCATTTCTGAATCATAACATTGGGTGGCAAATGGGCTACCGATTCATTTTCATATTTCCATAAGACATTCTGTTTAAGTCTGCCAAAGGCCTCTAAAATCATGGTTATTTTCTCTTCCGGCATGTCAGTGCTTTTTACGTAGGACCCTAGGGAGAAGTAGACAACGCCATGCGTAGAATTATTGATAAAATGCTGAAATCAGAGAAGATTCATTTTCGTAATGATTTTGATTTCTACCTTATGATGTTTTGCTTACCTTTATATGTTCCGGCAAAGGTTTAGCCTTTTGTATATGGGCACCACCAACATCAATCAAACCCGGCATACTGGGTCGTGGTAAATCCATACTTCTATGACTATTTATAAGCATAAGGGAAATATTTTTCTCCAAATCTCTGACATGAGGCAAACGACCTTTAGAGATAAAACTGTTATGTTTAAAAGACAATCAGAATTTAAAATTTTTTAGTTTCAGTTTACCTTCTATATAACCTCCAAAGTGCTTCTCAGCCATTGCCTGCATTTGTGGCAGGTAATACCATCTCCTCATGACCGCATCATACAGTGACAAATATGAGTTGTACATTCTTTCCCAGAAAGTCATACGATCTGTATGGGATAACACCAGATGTGGTATAACCGACCAGGGTGTCACAAAGCCCATGGCATGATCCATATTATCAGCATAACCCATAGTGCCTATGGTCACCACAGGACATTTGAATTTATGCGCAAACATTAGAAAACTTTCATGGAAGAATTGCTCTAAAATAAGCAGATCAAATTTCTTATCCTTGGACTCTATCAGAGATTTAACCTTCTTATTATTTAAGGCGTATTCCGATGTCAATAAGCCCACATGCCACCACATTTGCAAATTTTGAAAATCGCTTGCAAAACGCATTTTAAAAATGTTTTCTTTAGGAACTGCAAAATTATGAAAAAATGAAAAAATTAATCTCCTGGAGTGTAGTTTATTGACTTACAGTAGTAGGGGATATCAAATTTGGGATCGATTATAATTTCTGTTAAATTGGGATGCGGATATTTTGTTGGATGATTGTTAACTGTGGTAACATGATGTCCCCTTCGTAATAAATCTCTTTGGAAATGTTCCAACCACATCCAGTGGCTGGGAGCGGGAAAGGGTCCCATGAATAAGATATTATAACCCGAACAGCTGGTAAATATACTTAACGCCACTATATACTGCAGACATTTTGATATCAGCATCTGTAAGTAAGATATCAGAAGATGTTGAGTTAGAAAACAAAACAAAATATTTAAAAATATTTAAAGATAGAAAGCAAGGTTAATTTTTCAAATTATGAAAGAAAACCAGATTTAAAGGGTTCGCCAAATAACTTTTTTTTTAAATGCTTTAAAAAAAACTACTGAATATTTTCTCAAATTTCTTTTTTTATTTGAAAATACAATCCTTCCGGTTAATAATGGAAAATAATTTCATTCAAATGGCTGCCTCGACTGGCCATGCAGTAGCCTACACGATCGGTCCAATTTTTAAGCACATTATCGATTGTGTGCAGCTGTATTTCACCAATGGCTTCACGAATATTGTCCTTTAAAGCGTCAATTGTCTCTGGCTTGTCGGCGCAACACTTATCTTTGACGGCTCCCCACAAATAATAGTCAAACGGTGTCAAATCGCAGCTCCGAGGTGGCCAAACGACATCAGCTCTGCGGCTGATAATGCGATCTTCAAAAACAGGGCGCAAAACATCGCGTGTAGCTTCGGCTGTGTGGCACGTAGCGCCGTCCTGTTGAAACCAAATGTTGCCAATATCCTCCTCTTCAATTTTTTCGTTCAACATGGCCCGATAACGATCGCCATTGACTGTCACGGCCACTTCTTGCTCATTTTCGAAGAAAAATGGCCCAATTATGCCTCTGGACCAAAATCCGCACCAAACAGTGACTCGTTTTATGTGCGTCGGCTTTTCAATGTATGCGTGCGGGTTTTCTGTGCCCCAAATGCTACAATTTTGCTTGTTCACATACCCGCCAAGATCAAAATGAGCTTCATCTGAAAAGATGATTTTTTTTTGCCAAAATCGGCATCTTCTGGTGTAGGCTACTGCATGGCCAGCCGAGGCAGCCATTTGAATGAAATTATTTTCCATTATTAACCCGAAGGATTGTAGTTTCAAATAAAAAAAGAAATTTGAGAAAATATTCAGTAGTTTTTTTTGTAAAGCATATTCAAAAAAAAAAAGTTATTTGGCGGACCCTTTAGAAAAAAGTACCATAATGCCATTACTTTGTAATAAAAAATTTTTAAATATAAAATTAGTACCATATTCCCTTTCACGGCAATTAATTTTTAAAAATATTTCGAAACTTAAATCTCATATTTTGAGAAAAGTACTTTAGTACACTTCAGTTAGGTACTGTTTTCAACTTGTGCTTGCTCTGAGAGTAAAAGAAATTGCCATGAAATCTTTCTCAAAAAATTTGTCATTCGGAATCGACATTAAACTATGGGCGGTGTAAGAGATAATCCTGACCAAAGGGTTGTAATGGCCAATTAAGTACAAATGAACAAGGATCGCGAATGCTCTTCTGTTAGAAATTATCTTCAGTGATGAAACTAATTTAAGATTCAATAGATACGTCAACATACAGAAGTATACAATATACAGCCTTCGGTCTGAAGAGCAACCAGAACAGAGAACTTTCTCGTGTTGTAGTTTAATTCAGCAAAGTTAGGTTAGGTTAGGTTAGAGGACGCGTACTTGTCAGTTAAGACAAGTACAGTACCCGGAGGTCGAATTGACCCATTGTACAACATCCTAGTTTCTCACACCACTTATGTTGTGTGTGTTAATTTTTTATTGAGTGGCGGCACCTACAGGTTAAAGTCGACTATGAACGACAGATTTATGAGAAACTTTTCATGAAAATTTTTATTTACTCTCACAGTTTTTGCCAGAAATCTGCTGAGAAGAAGTCGCCGAAGAAATATTTCGTTTTGATTTCTGACCTGGTGTTTGAACCGTGGCCTTACGTCTAATAAGCCGACATACTACCTACTAGACTAAGGCGAGTTACATTTAGATATTCAAGAATTTAATTTCCAAATTTAGTACTATTTGGTGCTTCGGATTCTGTTCCTAACAGATCAATTATCACTCTTACATATTAATGTTCAACACTTTCCTTCGAACTAGACTCAAGAATTTTGATATCTTCGCTGAACTAAGGACTTATCAGCTTTCTTGGGAAGATTAGTCTACGTTTAGTCTATCATTGGAGTTGAACAGTTGACTGGTTTATTGTAGCAGGTACTATGCTCCCGCTCCTTATGAAAATGTATCGTGACCATTTGCATTTGGTTTCACTCTTTTTCACTCACCTTTCTATGATTCTTGCCTCTTTGAGGTGTCATGTGTTATCTGAGTGGGGTTTTGAAATTCGAAAAACTGCAATGTTGCAATGCTACATTATGCTTTAAATTATTAAATTATTAAAACCAAATAGCAGCGTTTTTTTGTATTTTATTAAGGAATACCGGGTTCTACAGTGGACAGCAAAAGTCTTAGTACGGCAATATATTTTAGCAATTTCATGAATTTTAGCCAAAAGTTTTTATAAAAATTTATAGTTTATTTCATATTTATTTTATTAATTTATTTCTGTTTTATTATAAAACAAAAAATTTTTTAATGTTTTTCATAAAACAAGAGAAAGATAAGGAAAAGTTTCAGATAACTCCATAGCTACACCCAAGGAGAACCCTGAGTAAATTTAAAATTCAAAGGCCTAATATATGAAAATGTTATACCTTGTATTTAGTAGAATATCCCTTAAGGTCAAGCACTCCATTTAAGCCATTTAGAATTGAATGTACACTCAATCACAAAAGTATACATACGGTTAACAAATTTCAGAAATTTTTTAACCAATCCGTTTTCGTTGAAAATCTTTGTAATTGTCTGACAACTTTTCTCGATTTTAAGACGGCCTTGGTTAAAAAATTTCTGAAATTTGTTAACCGTATGTATACTTTAGTAACTGTGTGTACAAGTTTTGTTTAGTGTTTTCTGGTGGCATCATGAGCAAGTTATTCGGTTGACTTTTGTTTGAGGTTTAGCGGTTACTTAACAGTTCCTACAAATGATCCCCTAAATACTCTCTTGAAGTCATATTGGGACTTTGTGCGAACAGTATTAAGCCTGTGGTTATTTTTTCTTGTTAAAATATATTGCCGTACTATGATTTTTGCTGTCCACTGTATATCAAATTTATTTTAATGTATTTCAAATGAAGGCAGGTTATTTTACAGTTTGAACTTTTTCAAAGGTTTGGAGTTCAAAACTCCGTAATTTAAAGTATAAAATTTTGAAAACCTGATTAAATGTTGTAACAGTTAATGAAATTTTGTGAAAGTCACAATTGAAGCAATTAAAATATTTATTAATATTTTATTATTAATTTTTATTATTTTTTCTTGTAAATGGCAACAAGTGCGAGAACGATTTTTTTTAACATATTTGAAAAAAAAATTTTTCAAAAATTTTAACTCGTTTAATATGATTTTTTTTATTTTTCAAAAATTTTCTTTATTAATTTTTTATTTTAATTTTATTTCATTAACCTTTAAAATTTAAATATGTATGCAAAATTTCAAAATTTTTTATACAAATTTCGATTACCAATTCAGCACAATTGGCAATTATTTGGCGAGTATTGGCTTGGCATCCACCCCAAAGAGCATTGTATTGTAGAAAGAATATCAGGGCGATTAAATCACCATCAATTCAAGTGCAATGAACAATTTGCCCATTTTATTTTTGTTATTTTTATTATTAAAATTATTTTTAATTTAATTTTATTTTATTGAAACAAATCATAAGCGTTGATAATTTATGCCAACACCAATCTGCCGATCGTTCAAAAGGTGGTTCAACTTTTAATTCAATTGAAAGTTTTTTTTTTAATTTTTTGCTTGCATCAATCAAGTGTCATTATTTAAATGACTTACAAACATTTTTTATTTTAATATTTTTATGCAAACTATTAACAGTTTTTAACATATTTAATTGAATTAATTATTAATTTATTTTTTCTTTTCTTTTTTCTTTTTTTTGTTTTGTAATGAAAAACGTTTTTATTTTACATTATAAATGTAAAGCAGACAATCTATATGATATGCTTGAGAAATTTTTTATTATGAATTACAAATAATATTTCGTAATTAAGATTATAAACGCAAATAAATTTAATCAAAAAGCAAATAAAATAAAAATAAAATTAAATTCTTTTAGATAAGCTTTTACATTAAACTTGGATGTAAAATATATTTTTAATCGCACCTTTATTTATTTTAAAATGTTATAAAAAATATAACAATTTTTAAATATTTTTTTTTTTTATTTCCCGAGGTCTTTTATTTTCGAACAATTTTCCCGCTTTCTAAACTATGTTCAACACGTTACACTGATTGTCTTACAAATGCTTTGAGTGAAGAATGAAAATATCTTTTTATTGTTAAAAATTCAAAAAAAAAAGCAAAAACAAAAACAATTTAAAAAAAATATAAAAAAAAAATTAAATGTATTTTGTTTTTGCACTTTTATTTGCAAATGCAATCGAACTTTTTTTTCATATATTCTTATGAAAATAATGAAATTTTCAACATTAATGCCTCTTGTAACGGGCCTAGAGCATATCTTTATTCCGTTTGTACCCAAAGGCCAGTGTAATGAGTTTCCTAATTGAACTCTGGTTCGGTTCAACGTAAATTTTGGTTTGCATGTTTCCAATGCCACCAGATTTTTATGGTGTTATTCAGTCAGGATTGCAACCAAGCTTCTCACACCCTCCAATATAATGAAATTAAAATACGCTAGAGTAACTAAAAGCTTTAAGCCGCGTATAACCCTAAATCACTCAAACTTTGATTTTGATTACCTTACTTAGGTTAGGTTAGGTCTGAGTGGTAGCTCTGATTTCACAAAGCTCACTTCAGCACGCATAGCGGCCCGTTGTGATGCCACGGGTGAACGCAATCCCTGACCAAGTTCCACCAAAATCAGGGAAGAGAAAGAAGTTGGTCAGCGCAAGGGCTGCACATCAAAAGCACGACTACCCTATACTGGAAAACCAGCCAGAAAGTTTGATGAACGCAGCTATATTCTTGATAACAATAGATGATAGCTTCGTCAAGCTGACAAGAAATGGAGAGCCAAATAACCTATATATACACCTAGAAAGAGACGGGCACTGACAAAGAAAGTAGATAACAGTCTCCTCTTCGGCAGAAGTCGTTAAATGGGAGCCTCATTCTCTCCGGGTGTCTACCCATAACGCAATGACCTGTAAGCACGGCCACTGTGGTTGAGATGACGACACGACCAAGACCAAGTAATTGGTTGGTACGCCTTCTATTCATCAAGGGCCAGGTGAGTCTAGCGGTGGAGCAGGACTCCTCATTGACTCGGGATAGGTTGGCGTCCCGCACAATGTCCAACTTGACCGAGGCAAGTGGCATACCCAGTTCAATTGAAGAGGATTCCGGAAGGAGGGCACCAGTTCTGGCGAGCTCGTCGGCCCTACAGTGTCCCGGAATGTTACTGTGCCCGGGGATCCACACCAGTGAGACACTGGTGAAGCGCCTAGAAAGAAGATCGAGACAGCGGCGACATTCCCTAACGAACCTAGAGTTATTCACGAAACATGATAGAGATCTTATCGCGGCCTGACTGTCAGAAAAGACCGAAACGCGAGTGAAAGGAGCACCGTTGTCGAGAATCCATTGAGCGGCCCGGTAAATTGGCGTCACCTCCGCCTGAAACACGCTGCAGTAGTCCGACAAACGGAGAGAAATTACCTTACTTACTTGATGATTAATTGCAATCCTTTAGTCAGGATTACAATGTAGCTTCTCACACCACGCGTGTTGTGTGTGTTAATTTGACTAACGGGCTCTACACTTTAAAGTCGACTCCGAACGACAGATTTTTGAGAAACTTTTCATGGCAATTTCTTAGTTACTGTCAGAGATTTTATTATATATTAAACAATGCCGCCATTCAAGTTAGTGGTGTCTTTTGTTTTACAAACAAGCATGTGGCGGTGCAAAATCAAACCTTGACAATGAAAAAAATCGTGTGTTTGGTGTGTAAAACAATAAATTTTCGCCTGTAGAACATATCGTCAAATGTTTGTTTGTGTATGTATATAACTGTATAAATATAGTAGTATGTGAGTATAAAATAACGTATTATTAAATCCATATCGGGTATAATGACCAGCATGTGTGTGGCACGCAAAATTGAAATTGAAAACATAAACCTGTGCACCCATACGGTTTTTCATTACGATGAATTGGATTGTTTTTTCTATTCAAACAAAATTTTCTTATCGCTGAAGAGCAATTCATATGAAATAAATTTTTTATTTTTCGTTTATAGATTTACAAGCGTGCGAGCATAATAAACAAAACCAAAGAAAATCTCATTGCATTCCATAAGTAACATAAAGCGCAGGTGATTTTTATTTTTGAAATTATTTACAAACAATATAGAACAGAGAACAATGTGCCAAATACACAGTTTATTCAACTGAAACGTTAAACGTGTGCTATTGACTTCCTTATCAGCCTCAGTCTCAGTACAACTCAGAAGTCATTTAAAGGTGTTTAATAACAACAGCAGCAGCAGCGGCGACTGTATAAAATTACAATTCATAAGCGCGTATCGCAGCAACAAAAATTTCAATTGTTCGATAACCTAAAATAACCGGCCCGGCGGTAATAAAGAATTTTTGATTTTTAATTAAAATTCGTTTTTATTTTTATAATTTAAGACTCAAAATTTTAATAAAAAAAAATCTGGTTTTAATTAAAAATTTGATGAAAAGGGAAAATAATTGTATTGATGGAGTAGGATAAGAAACACACACACTAACTAGCATGCGTTTGGTGCAATCAGGACAATGAGAACCTATCCTATAGCGGGCAATAGAGACTGTATTGGATTTAAGCCTGTTGCCTATGGTAGTAAGAAACAAAGCTGCGAGATTACTGAGAGGGCAGCTAACTTGTTAAATGTTCCCTGTTGGTTCTGAGTATAAGAATGAATGAAGAAGTATTATTCCGTGTTATAAAGATGGATCAACCACAGACAGTGTGTTCGATCCCAGAGTGATATATTCAAAACTTATAAATAAACTCACATTTATCTTTCAAGCGGATATCTACGCCATTAAAAGATGTAATCAATTAAACATACATAGGATGCATTAAGAAATTCAAGGCGTCATATTAGAATGTAGCTCGTCTATGGTTAACTCAAGAAAGTCATGGGAGCAGAGGAAAAAGATCACCTTATGCTCTAGAATGGGAGCTTCAATGACACTGATTTTGAGACTGATCAAGCTATCCATAAACAGCCACAGGAGAGAGCACTGCAAACTGAAGAACACTTATTGAGGTTCGCTTCAAGCCCAATGTGCGCATTCTGTAATGAAGAAAACGTATCACCATAACACATATCTCGAATGTAGGTGGCGTCAATGTATTACAGAAGAACAATACAGTGGAACCTTGATTATCCGTGATTCAATTATCCGGGATGGAAAAAGAACATTTTTTGCATCGACTTAATTTTATTTTGGATCGACTTGAATTTTTCTGCATCGTTTAACCGTGATTACCTCAATTATTCGTGATTATAAGCAAAAAATTTGTTCTATTATTTTGGACAAAAAAGCGAAAAAGGGGAATTCCCTCGTTATTATACGATGAGTCAGATGCATACATGTAAACCTGGGGGCTAATTCTGGCAGTCGTATACGAACGAATTTTTACTCGAACGTGCGAGTTTTTTTTTAGTTTTGGGATTCTCTTATACGTTATCGAGTAAAGTGTATCGAAATTTCTAATGATGGCATTAGATAACGTGTGATCATTCGAATGCCACCTTGCGAGATTTTACTCGTAAGCACTAAAGCTTTCGAATTAACGTTTTTCTGCTGTAAAGAACAATATAAAAAAATGTAAGTAATAAATTTATAATAATTTATGAATAAAAAAATTAATTGCAGTATTTGTAGGTCAAAACTTTTAAAAATTAATTACACTCAGAAGGAAATTCATGGAAATTTCATGGTTAAGCATTCAGAATTAGCAAAGAGTATTATACCAAATACTTCTCAGGGAAAGGCAAGAGCTAATCAGTTATGGGAACAGCTCACAGCTACGCTCAGTGCTTCCGGCCCACCAATCAAAGATGCAAAAATGTGGCGTAAGGTTGTTTAGTTCAAAATTCTGTTGAGGGTCTAAAAAATATCCAAACTTTTGGGTCTTCAAAAACATCAGAAGACAGCCCAATAGAGAATTGCGACAAAGAAAATGTTACCCCAACAACTTCACCAAAAAATAGTATTCCTGACGTATCTCCCTGCTGTTTATCGGATTACGAAGAAGACAAAATGGAACTTACCATGTCTTCTTTTAAAGAATTTAAAGATGATACTGCAGAAGAAACTTCAGGCACAGCTAATAATAAAGTAAAACCAAAATATATTATCCATACGAAATATTACAATTTTAATAAAACTTTTCTTCCTTTGATTAAAATTTCTTTTATTTTTGTAAGAAAACATATGTTTTTTGTTTACAATTTTTGCATTTTAGTCAGTGCTGTAAAACGAAATAATTAACTCGTTTCGCAACACATAAGCAACAAATCGATTCGTTTCGTATCGAGTAACATCATCAGAAAATGTCTCGCTATCGAAATTATTTTCTATTCGAACACAATTTCGATCACGACTGCGAGAATTAGACCCCTGTTTAGTTTAATTTAGAAATTTGAGAAGTGCGGTTTATTTTATATTTTTGAAACATATATGTATATAAGATCCTTGAATTATTTAGTTTTTATATAAATATGTACATATTCGTTAATTAATTAATAAAAATATCTATTAAAAAACTAGCCAAAATTGGTACTCAATTAACCGGGAAAATCGATTATACAGAATGCTTCCGGTCCCGACCATCACGGTAAATCGAGGTCCCACTGTATCAATAACATCCTGAATTTCGTTAGGGCAACAGGGACACATTTTAGTGATTCTCTTTATCGCTTGACGGCAGTATAGTATTTCATATGAATGTATTAATCTTGTAGCCCTACTCGATAATAGTAATGTTTCAAGGTCGTAGTCTAGTAGATAGTGTGATAGGTTTATTGGAGGAGAGGATGTAAGTTCCAACCACATCTCTAACATCGCGAAAAAATTTTAAAAATATTGTTTTTGCCGACAAATTTTGTTATTGCAGCAGCCTTCGGACCAAAGCAGAAAATCGAGAATATTTTTGCTATAAAAAGATTTCCCAAATCTGTCATTCAAAGTCCTAGTTATACTTTAGTTCCCAACACTCATGGGTGGCCACCTTAAATAAGTAAGTAAAGTAAAGGCCAGCATTTGTTAATAATTTCAGTTAGTTTAATTACTTCAACTTCTGATCTCCAACGCCTTTTTGCATCACATTCAAAGTAATGGGTGATTTTTTAGCTATTATCTTTTCGGCAACACTGGTTTAAACAGCTCACGCACGTTTCGTGTTTTGTTTCACTGTCAAACATCTTCAGTTTGGTCTATAATTTAACCATGAATCGTCTTACAAACGAACAACGTTTGCAAATCATTGAATTTTATTATCAAAATGCGTGCTCTGTTAAGAAAGTTCATCGCGCGCTTCTTCCATTTTATGGTCAGTTTAATCGACCCACTGAAACGGCTATTTGGGCTATTGTGACTAAATTTGGCACCAAATTTACATTGTTGGACATTAAACCACCAACACGCTTACGTAGAGTGCGAACTGAAGAAAATATCGCAGCTGTATCGGCCAGTGTTAATGATGATCATCAATTATCGATTCGTCGCCGTTCGCAGCAATTGGGCCTCTGTTACTCAACAACGTGGAAAATTTTGCAGAAGGATTTAGATGTGAAGCCTTTCAAAATACGGCTGGTGCAAGAATTGATGCCGAACGACCTACCGCAACGCAGAATTTTTGGTGAATGGGCTCTTGGAAAGTTGACCGAAGATCCACTTCTTTATCGAAAAATTGTGTTCAGCGACGAAGCTTATTTTTGGCTCAATGGATACGTAAATAAGCAGAATTGTCGATTTTGGAGTGAAGATCAGTCAGAAGCATTGCAAAAGCTACCAATGCATCCAGAAAAAGTCACAGTTCAGTGCGGTTTATGGGCTGGTGGCATCATTGGACCGTACTTCTTCAAAGATGCTGCGAATCGTAACGTAACTGTGAATTGTGAGCGCTACCATGAGATGATATCCAATTTTTTTTTGCTTGACTTGCATGACATGTGGTTTCAACAAGACGGTGTCACATGCCACACAGCACGCGTAACTATGGACTTATTGAGTGGCGAGTTCGGTGAACATTTTATTTCACGTTCGGGACCGGTCAATTGGCTGCCTAGATCGTGCGATTTAACGCCTTTAGACTATTTTTTGTGGGGCTATGTTAAAGCTCATGTCTATACAGACAAGCCCGCTTCAATTGACGCATTAGAAAACAACATTGAAGCATTTATTCGTGAGATACCGGCCGAAATGTTGGAAAGAGAATGCCAAAATTGGACTAAGCGGATGGACCGTTTGAGGCGCAGTCGCGGTTAACATTTGCATGAAATAATCTTCAAACTTTAAATTATATGAACCGTACTATCGATTATTCAAATAAAGATTTCATGCATTTTCTGAATTTTATGTTTTTCTTTTTGAAAAATGTTCCTTTAGCTCTTAAAAAATCACCCATTATATGTCTTTTTGTAAGAAAAGTACGGAGATACTTATAACGTAACTTTTTTACAGTAATATATTACTGTTATTGTCATTAGGCTATTAAGCCATTTATTTACATTTTTTTTTACATAAGAGTAAATTAATGCAATTATTTGTTTATTTAAGTCCTTCTTTTAAATAAATTCATAAAAAAAAATATTTTAATAAATAATTTAGGGTGCGGCTAGAAATATAATGAATTAAGGTCACATATGTATATCATAGACATTGAACAATAAGTTCATTAATATCGTTATTATATTTATAAGTATCATAAGACAGAAATATATTACAATAGAACATGACAATAGAATATTAAGTGCCTACTTTTAACACCCACAGTAGTAAATATTAAACATGGATCTTGTGCACCTGCACAATTGAATCTATTGAAAATTAAAGGAAGGATTTCATCATTTTCTTTTTGTTTTAGGGCATCTAATAAAGATTTCTTCTATTGCTACAAATTTAAATACAAAAATATATTTTTAGAAATGAACGTCATTATCATTTTATGGATCTGACCCTGAGTTCTAAAATAATAAAAAAAAAACTTTTACGATAATGCTTTCATTGATAGGCCGCTAGTTTATTAGCGATTTTTTTGATTTTATCTCTAGTGTTTCGAATTGCGTTGGGCCTATAAAATTGCGCAGCAAACATTTTTATAAAAAGTGGAAAAACTAATTAAACTTTTAACCCCCCTTAAAAGCAATATCATTAACATGTCCATTTATATTTTTAATAATTCTATTTTAGTTCTACAAATTTATAAAATAAATAAATAAAAGTGTGGTTGTGTTCTCATATTCAATAAGAGGTAGGTAATTTTGAAAGCAGTAAATGGTCTAGTAGGTAGTGTGTTGGCTAATTAGACGTAAAGCCAGGGTTCGAGCCCCAGGTCAGACATCAATACAAAATACAAAGAGTATTTCTTCGGCGACTTCCTCTCAGTAGATTTCTGGCAAAAACTCTCAGAGTAAATCAATTTGACATGAAAAATTTCTCAGAAATCTGTCGTTCGGAGTCGACTTTAAACTGTAGGTCCAACCGCTCATGTATAAAATTAACACACACAACATATGTGATGTGAGAAACTAGGTCCTAAACCTGACCGAAGGATTGAAATGACCAAATATTGCAGAAATCTTTACTTTACAGAGCTGGGTCAAAGCCGTCAGAAAGTGAGAGTTGAAAAACCTCAGTCTCTTTATTACAAGACCACTGACACATGAGGTGAAAGACAGTCTCATCCTCCTCAGACCCACGGCTTCTGCAAAAGTCTTTTGTCAGAAGATGCCGATTTTGGCAAAAAAAAAATCATCTTTTCAGATGAAGCTCATTTTGATCTTGGCGGCCATGTAAACAAGCAAAATTGTCGCATTTGGGGCACAGAAAACCCGCACGCATACATTGAAAAGCCGACGCACCTAAAACGAGTCACTGTTTGGTGCGGATTTTGGTCCAGAGGCATAATTGGGCCATTTTTCTTCGAAAATGAGCAAGGAGTGGCCGTTACAGTCAATGGCGATCGTTATCGGGCCATGTTGAACGAATTTTTGTTCACAAAAATTGAAGAGGAGGATATCGGCAACATTTGGTTTCAACAGGACGGCGCTACGTGCCACACAGCCGAAGCTACACTCGATGTTTTGCGCCCTGTTTTTGAACATCGCATTATCAGCCGCAGAGCTGATGTCGTTTGGACACGCTGGACTATTATTTGTGGGGTGCCGTCAAAGATAAGTGTTACGCCGACAAGCCAGAGACAATTGACGCTTTAAAGGACAATATTTGTTAAGTCATTGGTGAAATACACAATCGATAATGTGCTTAACCCTTTCATGCCCGAATTTTTTGGGCCAGAGCTAAAATTTTTTAAGGACATGTGTTTGTTAGTCATGGCCTAAATATGAAGTGATATTAAATTCAGAGTCCTACGTATTCTGGTCTTACACGTTTTAAACCAAGCTTGTTTGCAAAAAAAAATTCTTTTAAAAAAATTAAAAATTACGGAATTTATGAACAAAAATGTACAATGTTGCCTATAGGCAACATCGGGCATGAAAGGATTAAAAATTGGACGGATCGTGTGGGCTACTGCATGGCCAGCCGAGGCAGCCATTTGAATGAAATTATTTTCCATTATTAACCGGGAGGATTGTACTTTCAAATAAAAAAGAATTTTGAGAAAATATTCAGTATTTTTTTTTTAAAGCATTTTCAAAAAAAGTTATTTGGCGGACCCTTATTTTAACAATTTCATGAATTTTAGCCAAAAGTTTGTATAAAAATTTATAGTTTATATATTTATTTTATTAATTTATTTCTATTTTATTATAAAACAAACAATTTTTTAATGTTTTTCATAAAACAAGAGAAAAATAAGGAAAAGTTTCAGATGACTCCATAGGAGTTCTCCGCCAAGGAGAACCCTGAGTAAATTTAAAATTTAAAAGCCTAATATATGAAAATGTTATCCCTTGTATTTAGTAGAATATCCCTTAAGGTTAAGCACTACATTTAATCCATTTAGAATTTAATGCACACTAAGCCACGAAAGTATACATACGGTTAACAAATTTCAGAAATTTTTTAACCAATCCGTTTTCGTTGAAAATCTTTATAATTGTCTGACAACTTTCCTCGATTTTAAGACGGCCTTGGTTAAAAAATTTCTGAAATTTGTTAACCGTATGTATACTTTAGTAACTGTGTGTACAAGTTTTGTTTGGTGTTTTCTGGTGGCACCATGAGCAAGCATTTCGTTTGACTTTTGTTTGAGATTTAGCGGTTACGTAACCGTTCTTTCAAATTATCTCCTAAATACTCTCTTGAAGTCATATTGGAACTTTGTGCAGTAGTATTAAGCCTGTTGCGACTTTTTTTTTGTCAAAATATATTAGCGTACTAAGACTTTTACTGGCCACTGTATCTTTAAAATTTCTCGAAAATCCTTTTAGAAAACCCCTTTAGGCTGTGAGTGATTCGAAAACGAAAAGGATTTCAATTTCTGTTTACTTTGTAATGAAAGATATTTAAAAACAAAAAACACTCTGTAATGTATTTATGATTGATGATTGAAATTCAAAGTCACAAAGCATTTCTGTCTGCTACTCATAAATGCCACAACCGCAGAAATTTAACAACACAACACATTCACCGGTCAATGACTTTTATTGCTGTTTCCCCCTCTCTGTTATTTTTTAATTTTCCAAAAACTATATGAGCCATGAAAAAAGATCATATTTCAGGCAGAAGTCATCCTGATAAAAATTCAAATTCAACACAGTTTTTCGTTATTTTAAAGGCGGTTCTTCTCAACATGGCAACCAAAAAAATTTAAATTCAACAGAGGGTTGTTGTTGGTTTTGCATTCAATTTCTGTGTTACTTCGATCCTTTGGAAGGCAATTAGAAAAAGTGCATTTTAATGTGTAACAAAATAGTGAAAAGAAAATGATGAGGCCAAGCCCTGGTTTAAAATAAGTGAGCATTTTATGTTAGTTTTTGTTTTATTTGTTATCCCCTACACCAAGTTTGTTGTTTAAGATACAAGTATTGTTTTTAAATTCTTTTGAGTTTAGTACACGTGTTTTTCAAAATTCATATGACAACAAAATTACGTATATACACTGTGCCTTATATACCGGCTGCTAGCGCACACCCTGATTTTATAAAGAAGGGCGCTTGTTACGAAGAATAAAAAATTCATTAAAAAACACCTTAAACTTGCATAGAAAAAATTGAAACTAAAAATACAAGTAGGCGTTGGTGGATGGTGGCTAGAAATAAAGAAAACAAAATGCAACCGACATTATTACGCGACTCTTTTTTTGGTCAACTTTTCAATGCAAAGAAAAGATCTGATTGAACAATTTTATCAAAAACCTCAATAATGTCGGTGTTCATTAACATCAGAAGGTCGGAGTTTACAGCTTCAGAACCAGCCGTTTTATTGTCTTGACTTTCCTTGACTTACTACCCCTATTTTTGTAATTGTTAACCCATGAACGACATTCAAAACATTGCTATTTTATTTGATTCTTAAAACACTTTATTTCAACCGGTTGTATGCAACACCTCTCGCTCTGTCTCTTTAATTCATTGTGTAAGTGTAAGGGAGAGAGAGCTCTTAACTCTACCGGAAATCTATAATAATGTGTGCGCTCTTTAATGCAAACAAATAATCCAATCGGCAATAAACGTTGCCGCAAAAAAAGGAAGACCAAATGAGAAGCAAAGTCGAATGGAAATGGCAGTCAGCAAATTAAGTGAAATTATGCATGAGATTAAGTCATTTATTGTGAAGAATTTTATTTGATTTTAAAGGCGAATATGTGGTTACCATATGGTTTTTTTTGTTTGTTTCTTAATTAACATACAAATATCGGGTCGGCCATCTAACGTTTTTTTTTTCAACTAGTGCTTATTTCGTGAATGGTAACACTTAGCTCATGTCTGATTTGACAGATAATTAGTTTTATCCTTCCGCTGAACGAATATGGTTGTGTATAGGCTTGAACAACGCTGGGGAATATTGCGAAATTACTTTGAAAATCATGGCAATGTTGCAGAATGTGTGCGAAAATTGCGTACGGATTTTGGAAGAAGAGAAGCACCGTCAGCTCCGTGTGTTCGTTATCTTGTGAAAAAAGTGAAAGAAACTGGCATCCTCATCGATAAACCAAAGCGTGAAAAGCCAAAAACAGTGCGTACACCCGAGAATATTGCTGCTGTGGCAGAAAGCGTGCGTAAAGCGCCATCAACATCAATTCACCGTCGTTCTCAACAATTGAACATTTCGGAGACATCATTGAGACGAATTTTGCATAAAGACTTTGGTATGACGGCATACAAAGTCCAATTGATTCAGGAGTTGAAGCCAATTGATCATCCAATGCGTTTTCGCTTCGCTAAGTGGGCCTGCGATCGACTTACAGAAGATGACGATTTTGGCAAAAAAAAAATCATCTTTTCAGATAAAACTCATTTTCATCTTGGCGGGTATGTAAACAAACAAAATTGTCGCATTTGGGGCACAGAAAACCCGCACGCATACATTAAAAAGCCCACGCACCCAAAACGAGTCACTGTTTGGTGCGGATTTTGGTCCAGAGGCTGAGCAAGTAGTGGCTGTTACAGTCAATGGCGATCGTTATCCGGCCATGTTGAACGAATTTTTGTTCACAAAAATTGAAGAAGAGGATATTGGCAACATTTGGTTTCAACAGGACGCCGCTACGTGCCATACAGCCGCAGCTACACTCGATGTTTTGCGCCCTGTTTTTGAAGATCGCATTATCAGTCGCAGAGCTGATGTCGTTTGGCCACCTCGGAGCTGCGATTTGACACCGTTAGACTATTATTTGTGGGATGCCGTCAAAGATAAGTGTTACGCCGACAAGCCAGAGACAATTGACGCTTTAAAGGACAATATTCGTGAAGCCATTGGTGAAATACAGCTGCACACAATCGATAATGTGCTTAAAAATTGGACCGATCGTGTTGGCTACTGTATGGCCAGCCGAGGCAGCCATTTGAATGAAATTATTTTCCATTATTAACCGGAAGGATTGTACTTTTAAATAAAAAAAGAAATTTGAGAAAATATTCAGTAGTTTTTTGTTTTAAAGCATTTTCAAAAAAAAAACGTTATATGGTGGACCCTTTACAATAAAAGGGGTTTGAAATACCATTTACAAATCGGCTATTAAAGGATTTCCAGTCATAAAATACCATAAAAGGGTGTATTTAATTCATCGTTTTCTTTGCACTCATGGATAAATTTAACACACATGTCCATAGGTGGTGTGAGAAGCTAGGTTTTAATCCTGGCTAAATAGTTGTAATAAGTATATAATGTAAGTAAGTATATAATGAACTCTGTTAGCACCACATGCGCAAGTTCGGCCAGCGGTAAAATAACAAACTTAGAAGCGAATTTCCCAGATTGGGAGTACCTTAACTGGTACTGCAGATTTGTAATTGATAATGTGACTGTGCTAACATCAGTTGGGTAGCATCGAATTTGGGGACAGATATAGCATACTAAATCTAGCCTATGCTGGATAATGGACTCAGAGCCATTGTTAGATATTTTACTCTGGGGACTCATGCTATCTGAAGGGAACCAGGTTATCTGGTAAAGGACTTCTGCAAAACTTACAGATACGAACGAGGGGTACATGATCAGCGCTATTTTGCATTAAAAACCAGTATCTGAGCTGCCATGTATTTCAGTTTCTATACTCGGGTATAGGCATTAGAAATTTGATCAGCTTTTTTAATAGCTCCAGATATTTTCAGGTTTTAGGAATCAACGTCCATGGTAAGGAGTTTAGGATACATACATACATACATAATTGGCCATTACAACCCTTCAGGCAGGATTACAACCTAGTTTCTCACATCACTTATTTTGAGTGTGTTAATTTTATACATGAGTGACGGGACCTACAGTTTAAAATCGACTCCGAACGACAGATTTTTCGAGAAACTTTTCATGGCAATTTTATTTACTCTCAGAGTTTTTGCCAGAAATCTGCTGAGAGGAAGTCGCCGAAGAAATACCTTTGTATTTTGTTTGATGTCTGGCCTGGTGCTCGAACCCTGGCTTTACATCTAATAAGCCAACACACTACCTACGGCGACTACGGCGACTTCCAGAATGAAGAAGCCCACTAAAGGCAGCCATTTCTTCCTACGTACCTAGCTATCATAAACAAGAAATGTACGTTGTCTTAATCGTAGTGGAACAAAAATTATTTCCAAATATTATTCATTCATTCATTTCATTACTTCATACAAAGAATGTCTATTTCTGCCTGTGGTTTTCATATTTGTTTTCATTAAGGACTCAAACAAATAACAAAAATTTCTTTATTTCCCTACAGGGTTTCCAAATTTTCTTGCTCTTAAGCAAACACATGTGGTGACGAAAAGAACTGCATGGAGGGTTAGTTGAGGTTTAAAGTGATTTATAACTGTTGGGTGTATATGAAGGGCTCTCCATACACTGTTTCTGTTTCTGTTACTCTATTAAAAACTAACACGAATGGAGTGGAATGGAGTGGAGTGGAGTGTAATTGTACAAATGGGTGGTAATAAAAACGAATTAAAATATTGTAATGCCACAAGGAAAAAAAGTCCTAATAATTACAAAATAGAATATTAAGAATTAAGAATTCAATATAAAAAAGGGGTGATAATGGATAAGTCAAGTTGTGTTATGCACTGTTAATGGAAGGGAAAACTAAGCAGCAGTGTTTACGGATGTGATGGCAATGAAAATGGAGTTTTTGGTGCCACTAGTTTTAGTGTTTAGTTAGTAATGATGGCAATAATGATGGTGGTGGTAGTGGTGCCAGCAAAAGAAATTAAGTCTCTTCCAAATTATGCTGATAATGATGACAGGAAAATCATTAACACTGTTTAAGGGTTGAAAATAAAATTGGATTTTTTCGATGGGGTTCAGTTAAATTTTATAAATTTTTTTTTATTTTTCATTTTCCACAGGCAATGGGAACCAAAAATTTCATTAGTTAAACTGGAACTCTTTTTATTGTTAAAATGCTTGTAAAAGTGCTTGATTTTCTTATGTTTTACACTGAAAAACATATATTTTCTTACGGCAAATAATACATAAAGTCACGTAACGTAGCGTAAATAACCTCCAATTGACACAGTAGCAGTAGTAGTAGCATTTCCGTACTTTTTTTTTTTTTTAATACAAAAATAAACAAAAATTTTAAAAAAAAATTTCTTCAACAATGTTCTTGAAATCCATAAAGCTGTAAAGAACTCAAAAAAACTAAACAATAATTCACAGAACAAGCTTCCCCATGAAATTGGCATGCATCAATGAAGCGCGGCAATGTTTAGCGTGGGATGAACAGTCTGCGTACAGGCCAACCAACCATTGACTTGAGTTGTGAAAAATAAAATTTACTTTGAAATTTGGTTTTTTGTGAAAACAAAAATCAACAAAACAAACCAATTCTTATATAAATTAGGCCCTTAAATGGACGGCAAAATTTATTTTATCTTGTTCCCGTTCGGTGTTTAATAACAAAACGCACAAAACATTCAGTATTTCATTCACTCAGCCATTCATTAAGTCTTTCAGACGAAAAGCGAAGTTAAACAAGTATGAAAAACTGTTTACTGTAGTTAATAGGCGACTTAAAGATACACTATATGCAGATCAAACTTTTAATATATTTGAGTAACAGAAATATTTCCCTTTTTCTTTACAGTGATCCAATCCAACTGGATTAACCTTATAGCAACAATAATCAAATCCCTCCACTAATAATATTCTAGACTACTTCCATTTGGCCACCAAGCTATTAATGAACAACCACTACCCAATGTACAGCTCTACCAAACACTCTTACAAATGAAGCAGCTCTTAATTGAATTGCGTGTGTGGAAAGCCTTCGCCGCTGGATTCTTCTCGCATACAATTTAACAACAACAAACAATGGACTTTTGCTTGCGACTACACTGTCTGACAAACTGTCTATGCTGGAGTACAAAACTAACAATTCTGACCCATGCGGGCAGCATAGGCAGGCAGTAGAGGAGGCAAGCGACACATGACCATCATTAAGAATGAAAGTTTAATAAACAAATTGTTTTTCCTGATGATTTGTTCTTCATTTAAAAAGAGAGAAAAATAAAACAAAATAAAAGTGCATAAAACGAAATGTCAAAATCTATTTAAAAAGTACTTAAAAAGGGCTCTCCGCCACAAAAACAAAAACACGGAAAAAAAGGTACTGCACCCAGCTTTTGCTTTTAATGAAGGGTCGCTTTTCTCTTGTAAAATATTAATCAACGTTACAAATTACATTTAAATAATGGACAATATTTGTTGTTAGTTGTATAGAGAGAGAGAGAGTTTAAATTAATATTGACACATTGTCAGTTGTGTCAAAATCATGTCAATGTCTCCATTAAACTACAGAAACAACTCATCAACCATAGATGGATGAGCGAGCGTATTAAAAAGTTTTATTTGTAACACAAAACCCCCCATTCAATTACAGGGTGGTCGTTGTCATTTCAATTGGAAAAAAATAGCGGCTATTAAAACAGATTAAAAATTGAATTGTTTTTATAAACATATTTGTAATACGAGGGTTGTTGCCATTCAGTTAAATTTATTAAAAAAAATTAGTTCGTAGACATATTAAGTTTAAATGGGTGGAGTGGGGAATGATGGAACTGGGTATGAACCTAAACAAGACAAACAATGTACTGTTATTGAATTGAAGTCTTCTATACACTCAGCCACAAAAGTATACATACGGATAACAAATTTCAGAAATTTTTTAACTAATCCGTTTTCGTTGAAAATCTTTGTAATTGTCTGACAACTTTCCTCGATTTTAAGACGGTCTTTTGCATTGGTTCAGAAATTTGAGAAATTTGTAAATCGGTTGCATACCTTTGTGGACCTGTGCAGGGCCACAATTCAGTTCAATTTCAGAAATTTTTTAGCCAATGCAAAAGAGCGTCTTAAATTCAAGGAAACTATAAAGATTTTCAACGAAAACGGATTAGTAAAAAAAAATTTCTGAAATTTTTTAACCGTATGTATAATTTAGTAACTGTGTGTACCTCGAACTAAAATTTCCAGTAATTTTTTTTTTATGAATTTTCTTTCAATTTAATTGAAGTAACCCATCAAACGGATATATTTTCAAAAACATTTCCTTAATAAAAATCATTTAAATTTGACGCAAATCTATTATAAAGAAATTTTAAAAGCGTCCGTATAATATTCTGGGAAATCAAAACCGCGAACAAGATTTTTAAAGAAAAATAATAAAAAACGTTAAACTTTTCAATTTAAAAATTAAACGATGATTATTTATAAAAAACAAACTACAATCAAATGTAGATGACAATGAAAACAAAGACAGCAAAAATCGTGACATTAAACAACAAAATAATGGAATAAAAAAATACTATTTAAATAGAATTTAATTGATGGAATTTAGTGACGCTTAACACAATACACCCAAAGCAGGCAGGGTTTCTTTATTTTCGGTTACAATGTCCGAAATGTCAAATTTGACACTTGATTTAAGGGAAAGGCAAACACAAAAGTTCTTTATCGGTCTTGGGTGTTGAAATTAATGTAAAACCATGTCATTTATTTAAAACAGAAAAGAACAACAATATAAAACAGTGAATTAATTAATTAAGAATTAAACAAAAATGAGTTTTAAATACCGATTATAATAACATATACACACCCTTTAGATTTTAAATCTGTTTTAAATAATCGAAATAAAAGCCTTTATTGTGATTCATTTTATTTGGAAAATTTAAAAACATAACACTCTACAAGGTGATTCAAAAGGAATGTCATAAGTTCAGTATATAGGAAGAAAACAGACAAAACGGCCACATGGAACTATGCCTCAGAGCTGACATCTGACAGAACTGACATCTCTTGATTGACTTCCGCATAAAGTGGGAGAAAATATACAATGACAGAAATGTCCCTGCAGTGCAATATAATTAGTTACACTCTCTATCCAATTGAGGTCAGGCAAGTCTGTCTGAGGTCAGACATTTCCAACAAAACGAAACATGGAAAAATATTTCTTCGTCTTTGAAGGCAGCAGATTTCTGGCAAAAAAAAACATACATAACATAATTGGTCATTACAACCCTTCAGTCAGGATTACGACCTAGTTTCTCACACCACTTATATTGTGTGTGTTAATTTTACACATGAGTGGCGGGACCTACAGTTTAAAGTCGACTCCGAACGACAGATTTTTGAGAAACTTTTCATGGCAATTTTATTTACTCTCAGAGTTTTTGCCAGAAATCTGCTGAGAGGAAGTCGCCGAAGAAATCCTTTTTTGTATTTTGTTTTGATGTATGGCCTGGGGCTCGAACCCTGGCTTTTCGTCTAATAAGCCAACACACTACCTACTAGACCACGGCGACTTCAAAAAACTCTGACAGTAAATAAAAATTGCCATGAAAAGTATCTCAAAAATCTGTCGTTCGGAGTTGACTAGGTCCAAGCACTCAAGGAAAAAATTGTCACCCACAATATGGGTGGTATGAGAAACTAGGTTGTGATGACCAATTACATATGTATGTATGTAACTGTGTCTGAAGTCACCATAGTCTAATAGATAGTGTGCTAGTTTATTAGAATAATTGCTGTATAGGTGGAACATTTCTCCCTTTGAAAAGTTTTAGTGAATACAAGGCAGGTCGAGTGCTTGCTGGGATGTCTTTGACCGAACTTTTATCACAATATTGAAGTAAGAAGCTAAATCAAAGCAATTAGCAAACAATGAACATTTGCAAAACTCTCATGAGAAGAAAAGTCAAAACAATCATTTACGACATTCGCCTGATTTTCCCTTAGATGATGTAGTTTTTCTTCCGCTTGTTATGTTTACACAACAACTAAAGTAAGGTTATTGAAAATTATTAACCAATGGAAACAAACACAAGGAGTGACGTCATTTCCCCTAATGCGCTGAAAAATAATATGTTTTTGTGTATGAAATTGAAATACTTTATCATACCACTGGTTTTATAACGAAAACACCATACAAATCTTATTGTAAAAGTGGTTTATAGCTCTCATAGAACGTCACCCAAGTATTGCCTGACGGATTCAGATCAAGAGACTAAGTGGAACGTAAAATCTTTACGGAACAGTTGAATCTTTGCTATGATTGTCCCTTACTACTCAGGCTGAAGTAATAACTTTCAAGATTCCCACTGTGTCTCTATGTTTTTATTATTGGAAAAGTATTTTAAATTGTCACTCTTTTGTTCTGTTTTTCATAAACAAATTTATCGTGACCGTCTTAATTTCTGTTCTAACAACGCCTCTCGTCGTTTACTTGATTTTTAACTCAATTTTTACTGTTTAAAAGAAACAAATTGAAAGCAATTGTTTATTGCATATGTACTTCCACATCACGCACATTTATATACATATACATGCACACAATTACTGCATACACACACAGAACTTGCATAAATACAAGGAGAACATTTTTTAACATTCACTTAACAAACACAACAAAAGCGCACACAAACAAAATCAATTCAAAAACAAAACAATACAAAAGCAAAAAGAGTAGCAAAAACAAAAACAAAGAAATCTAAACGAAAGTAAAGAATAATAACAAAAAATAATGTATTGTAGTCTGTTTTAAAAAGCAAAACATTGTGCTAGAAAACCTGGGAGCCTAATAAAAATTCCCATATGTTTACACAAAAATCTATAACAACAACATCTTAAATAACATCAGCAACATCATAATGATGAGATAGAATTTAAATCCACGATAATGATAATGTTGGTGAAAGAAACAGCAACCAATCAGCAGCAACAATAAAAATAAACAAAAAAAAAAAAAGAAATCAAAATTTCAATTCCAGTATGAATGTGAAATGAACAGGAACGAAGACATTCGAAAAGAAAAAAACAAGAGAGAGAGACGCATGTGATATTATTTGAACAGGCAGCTACAGTTAAACAACCACAATCAACAGAAATCAAAATATATATGTATGTACGTAGCTTGGAGTAAAACTCAGCAATAATAACAACAATTAGAATGGGAATAAGAACAAGAAAAACAAAATAAACAATAGATGTTGTTGTTGTGTACCACCACCAGAAACATGTGGCATATCTTGGTTCGCTTATTGTTCTTACTGCGCATTTCTTGTTCTTGTTATTGCTTATATTTCACACCAAATGTTCGTACACAAACACACACTTACAACTGCTATTGTTTAAATAGGAGTTTTTATTATGTTGCCAACAAAGTGTGAGCAGCCAGACAACATGAATTTATTTCTGTTATTGCTGCGACGAACAATCAATGACAATGAATATGATGACGATGTTGCAGTGTTATTTAGTTGCAAAGAGTAGCAAAAACGATACATAAACGAAAACAAATTGTCTCTCGCAGCTTCCTCGTATTGCTTCGAATAAACGCACACGGATATGGGACTACAAAACCAATACAATTACACACAGACTCTGTTGCTCTCTGTTGATTTTATTAAAACACATGTTGCCTTGTTTGTTTATTTATTTATTTTTATTTTGAAAGAAATTGTAATTGTGATGCTATTTGAAGAAGGTTACCAGATGGAGAATTTGAAAGAAATACTCTTTAATGAATGAAAATACCTTAAGAATTACATTTGAGGAGCAAGAAAATGTTGCAATCAAATCAATTAAACAGAAAATTTCCGTACTGGCAACATATAGTGAATTTCTCTCAAGTATTGTTATTTGATACAAATCTAGTCGTCAATAACATATCTCACGTGATAATGGTTGAAATAAATTACAAGGCTCGAGCCATCAAAATGTCAAATTTCCAATTATTACTTATCTATGTATGTGGATTCAGTAGCTCTGCCTTCATGTCGTCAGACATTCTTAGCCGTATGTTGCTACGTTTATCAGAAGCATCGTCTCTGAGGACTTCGTATCATTTGTATGGAAGAAAGAGCTCATGCATGTCGTTTGAATATTCGCTCACCATAAGCCTCATTATCGTTAGGAATGTTAAGAATGGGGTTTTACTGGCTCATTAAGCGAAAGAAAGTTTCTTTCTTTTCTTAATTTTCGCAACAAACGTGGGAAGGGGTGACCGAGAGACCCATAAAAAGTGTGTAATCTAAACGACTAGCTTAACTTCGGCTTGACGTTCTCAAAGATCTTATGGTAGCTTTTGAGTCTGGGGCATTTTTATTTGTAAGGAAATATTGTCATGTTGATAGCCTTAACATCCGCTTTTAAGACACTGCAATGATCAGTGGGTCTTTACGAGTATTTGATGTCCAAGTCGTTTATATACACGCAGCAATTCATTTTCCCATCCAATTTCTTGGCATCTGCGTACATGTCTCGAGAACATTCTAAAGAGGTTTCCCACCTCTGCTTTTGATGCCGTTATCTAAGAATTTTTTGAGAATCGCTACAGAAAGGTGACACTGGTCTATGAGCTGCTAATACCACAAATTTAACAAACTTCGCTTGATCGCCACACGCGTTGTCCATTAGTACCGGAGAATCTCATTTTTAAAGTACAGTGAACTCGCGATAACGTGAACTAATTTTTACCAAGGTAGTTCACATTTTCGAGTTTGTTCACGTTATCGAGTACCTAAATTTAAAACAAAAAATTAACCTATTTAATATGAAAAATGATATTTTAATAAGTAAAAATGACAAACACTATTTTAAATAAATTTTTTTTATCAATTAGTCAAGAACTCAGTAACCTAAAGCCAAAAATTAAGTTTTCAGTTTCAAATTTGTCAATTGAAGTCCACCTCTTTAACAAAACATTGGTGAAACCAGTCATAAAAAATGTTACATGTCATCCATACTGATTTAGAGAATTCGTAATTCACTGGACAAGTAAAGTTTTTGAAACTTTGTGGATTTTTCAAATACCAGTAGATTAAGTTTGTGAGTCCCCCACGCATTTGGACAAGCCCATGAAAGTTAATTGTTTTTTCTCCATCCTTGCACCTGGAGCACTTTTCTCCAATGATGACACGTATGTTTTATCTGGCAACTACTTCAAATATAGCCCGCATTCATCAGCATTATAAAGCTGATCTTCACAAAGAGAGAGTTCTTCCATTTTTGCTTTTAACTTTTCCTTAAATGGCTCAACAAGTTGCGGCTGCGCAGAATGGAATTGAAAAAATAAATTTGTTCACGTTTCTGAGACGTTCACACTTTCGAGTGTTCACGTTTTCGCGAGTTCACTGCAAATCTTTTTCCACTTTTCCTCATTAATTCTTCCTTATTAAACCCTATTTTAATATGGCAACACTATTTACTAATACACTGAAGACGATGATCCTCCCATCTTTAAAGAATGTGATAAACCCCAAGTGTTTCTTCGGTTTTCTCAATTTGCTCTTAAATACTCACGAAAGAAATGTAAACAAATTTTCATTATGGGCCCCCTCTCATATACACCCTCAAGTTAAGAGGAAGCCAAACATTTGATGAGCACAAGGAAAATGGGAAAATTTCATAAACAATCAGAAGAGCTCTCAGTCTGTGTGAGAGAGAGAGGTAGAGTGAGAATTTACTGCCGTTATAGAGAAACAAACAGTAAAATTTCATTCATCCATATGGATGGGAAGTTATAGACGAAATCCACGAAAATATTGAAACATACAGCCATACACACACCTACATACATACATACATTATTACAAACAATTGCATACATTATGACAAACTAAAGTAAACTCGCGGGTGCGCCCTGTTTTTTGTTTTTTTTGTGTGTGTTTAATGCAGTGGTATTGTGTTCGTAGACAATTTGTTCAACACAGCGTGCGTGTATGTCGTATTACTTTTACATGTACGAGAGGCCAATTTTGTCAGTCTATGGGTGAACGTCGGTCTAAACGTTTGGTTTTTTCGTGGAATACCGTTTTTCGTATGGAAATTATTACAGTGTGGAAGAAAAGCGCGTAAAATCTTTTAAAGCGGGTTGCAATTTATCAAGTTCTTCTAACGGCAAAGTAAATTTGTTTTGAAATTAATTTTCAAATTTTATGAAAGAAAATTTAAAACAGAAAAAATTAGAAAAAAAACGTCTAATTATTGTAAAAAATAAAATATTTGAGAGTTTATCTTTGAAGAGAAAATGAAGTTTTTAAAGAAGTGTTTGAGTGTGCGAGTGAACAACAAACCCCTCAAAAAAATGTTTGAATGCCTTTTGAGAACAAAAATAAATTGAAATAATTGGTGGGGGTAAACCAAGTCCAAGTGAATATACAACACCATACTACACGTTGTAGTGCGTGATATTGTGAAAATATTAATGAAATGTGTTCACCATCAAGTGATATATGAAAACAAATTAAAACAAAAGAGGAAAAAAATTATTTTTTCTGTGTTTTTTGAAATTAAAAATTTTGAAAAATAACACAGTAATTCATTTACCAAAAATTGTGCATAATTAAGGCATGTTTCACTTCCTTTAATTCAAAAATGACGAATCGGAAATAATTCAAATATTGTTAATAAATTTAAATTAAATAAAAAGAATCAAAAGAAATAATTAAAAATATAAACAATAGAATAAATGAACACATACAAATAAATCATGTGCAATATTTTTAAAATAAATATTTAAATTTGAAAAGAAATTGAAATTAATTATCAAAAAAATGTATTAACTACTATCTTTTTCCGGTCCCTTATATAGTAATTTTGCTTGTAATAATAACCGCGGAGTGAAAATGAGCTTCATTGCTGCAAAACAAAAACTTTTTCGAAAGATCTGCATTGAATGACTGTTCTCCTAGCATTCAATCATCATAACTACATGCATACATACATAATTGGTCATTGCAACCCTTCAGTCAGGATTACGACCTAGTTTCTCACATCACTGAAGATGTGTGTGTTAATTTTATATATAAGTGGCGCGACCTACAGTATAAAATCGACTCCGAACGACATATTTTTGAGAAACTTTTCATGGCAATTTTTATTTACTCGCAGAGTTTTTGCCAGAAATCTGCTGAGAGGCAGTCACCGAAGAAATAATTTTTGTATTTTGCTTTGATGTCTGGCGTGGGGCTCGAACCCTGGCTTTGCGTCTAATAAGCCAACACACTGCCTATTAGACTACGACGACTTCAAGACTATACTTCCCAATATCATTTCTGTAGTCAGACTTCATTTACTTTCATTGCAACTCAGCATCACTACGGTATATAATTGGTCTCCCTCTCAATGTACCACAAGTTTTATTTGTGCATATTTTTATATGTGCTCTGCATATTAGACGTAAAGCGATTCCTATTCTGTACAAATGTTCCTTGTGTACGCAAAGACCGATCAGCATGCTGTACTATTTCACGGCTATTCTTAGATAGTCTGATAGAGAATTCAAACCTCTTCTCATATAGCGACCTAATAAAATAGTCTCGCTTGCAAAGATTGTTCGCCTCACTCACAAGAGAATTATCATGCTGTTACATTAGGTAAAAGGCCCTCTTTGAAGGGCAAGATATCACTTAGTTCAGCATTACCGCCAATTGTGATACGACAGTAGTCGTAGTCTAGTAGTTAATACATATGTTGGCTTATTAGACGAGAAAACGTGGTGCAAACTTTAGCTCAGACATGACGAACAACACGAAATATGAACAAAATTTTTCTTTCGGCCACTTCCTATCAGTAGCCCTTTGGGAAAACTCAAATCTATCATTCGACGTAGACGTTAAATTGTAGAGCCCGTCTGTTATGCACAAAATTAACACACACAATATTGGTGGTGTAAGAAGCTATCAAGAATTTTTTATATGGCATTTTCGTCCTTAACCCATTAGGAAAAAGAATTACAAAATTGTTGACTGATCGCAAAGACTGTCTTAGTCAAGAGGTGAAACATTCCTTAGAGAGAGTCGTACGGTACTTATCCATCCAGTAGTCTAGTAGGTAGTGTGTTGGCTTATTAGACGTAAGGTCAGTGTTCAAACCCCAGGCCAGACATCAAAACAGAATATGAAAAATGTTTCTTCGGCGACTTCCTCTCAGCAGATTTCTGGCAAAAACTCTGAGTGTTAAAATAAAATTGCCATGAAAAGTTTCTCAAAAATCTGTCGTTCGGAGTCGACTTTAAACTGTAGGTCCCACCACTCATGTATAAAATTAACACACACACAACATAAGTGGTGTGAGAAACTAGGTCGTAATCCTGACTGAGGGGTTGTAATGACCAATTATGTATGTATGTGCTCTTATCCGTCCCCTGCACGTTGCTACTAGTTGAACAACATAGTTGAATAAACAAGTTGGTCGTTGTCTTCATACTTTTCGATTTTTCGACCAACTTTCTTGTAACATCGTGTTGAAAATCTCAAATTATTTGATCTACCAACCGACGATCAACCGTTGGCCAAGCAGCCTTTCAGCTTGATTAAGTTGTGCAACCAATTGTAACGTTGCAAGCCTGGTTGGCCAACTTGTTTGAGCTGTACAATCGAAATCGCAACGAGTAGAGGCTGCATTATGGAAAATAATGCACAGAACGTGAAAGACATCGATTTTTGTCTTGCAAAAGATTAAAACGGATTAGACACATGCAGTGGAAGTCTTTAAATTATATTGTCCGGGAAGGTTTAAACAGGAACCTGTAAGGAGTACGATATAGACGATATCACATGTCATCTTGAAGGCTGACAAACGGAATAAAATCTATGAACGTCGTTAGCATTAACATTTCCCAAACAAAATCGAAAGGAATGAAGGGTAATAAAATGAAGAATAGGAATAGGGGGTAGAAGAAGCAAAACAACCAAATCTAGGGTGTATTTCCGGTCTTATGGCGCTTATTATTAATAAAAAAATGTTATTTTGTGTCATAAAAAACACAAAATGCCTCATCATATTATATTTTCTAAATAAATCATTAAAAAACAAAAAAAGAAAAAGAATCCGAAAATTCTCACATAAACACTGTTTATGGCAGGCATATTAAATTAAAAAAATAAAAAAAAAATACTGAATACTACTCTCAGAAGTTAGCGATCACTGTTTAAGACAATAAAACATGTGCGGTAGGCATACGACAAATATTGTTCGTAATCATGAATTTCCTTTTTTTTTTGTTCCTTTAAATGTTTTTAATTAATTTATGATTTCAATATGCAAAAGACGCCAATAAATATAAGATAAATTAAGATAAAGAAAACGAAAATGAAAATGAAAATAAAAACAGAAAACCAAAAGAGAAAATCTGAAATAAATTAAAATTTAAAAACACATGGACGCGGAGATACGAAGGAAAACAGAATTGAGATTTTTTTAAAAAGATTTTATGAAATTGATAAACCATCAACGAAGAGAATTTGTGAAATCATTATGAAAGCCTATAATTTTTTTTTAAGTGGATTAATATTGTACAATAAAATTTATTTTCTTCAATCTCGATAACCAAAAAAATTTTAAAAATTTCAACAAAAGAAAAAATACCAAAATTATTTAAATTTTAAAAAAATTAAAAAAAAACCGGCTCAATAATTACGAGAGTGGTTTCAACATTAACCAATCTAATAAAGATACCACGAAATATTTTCTTTCTCAATAGCAAACTTGTTTTGGCCTAATAAAGTTTTCCCACCAATATTCAATAGCTTCGACAGCCTATTTACGGTAGGGACTGCGTATCTTTTTAAAATAGCCAACAACATCTGGTTTTGAGTCGTCATTGTTAGCAAATCTTTTAACACCAACACTTTTTTCAAATTTAAAAATAGAAAATAATCCGTGGGAACTAAATTAGACGATCTACTGATAGCACATACATAGTTGAATAGCCATAGAAAAGTTTTGATTTTCAAGTTGCTAATTTGAAGCTTGATTTGACACCACTGATCGTTAGTGGATGCCCCATGAGTTAGGAATTATGCTCAAGATTGTAAAGCAAAATAAAATTCATTGGCTATCCGTCTTATTCCAAGACCATTAGTTGTCAAACTAAAATGGAATATAAAATCCAGAACCACTAAGGCAGCAATTGCTCTTTTTGTTGCAACAAAACCAATACGCCTAAACAGTGGTATCAATCCTAGATGTGTATACACGATATTTGGCCACAATTTGGTGGTTAGCGTTGGAGAAAAGGAATCATCAAATCCTACATTATCTAAGGCGTTATTTACTATACTTTATCTGCTACAACCAGACATGTTACAAAAACAAGTGTAGAAGCTATGGTCATGCCATCATCTTGGGTATAGTTGGTCTGGACAAACGTATGAACCACACGATACCCTGATATCACTTTTGAGCCTAGTTTTTTAAGAAAAATACGGAATAGATCCTGAAATGATACGTTATGACGGGTGATTTTTTAGCTATTATCTTTCTGGCAACACTGGTTTAAACAGCTCACGCACGTTTCATGTTTTGTTTCATTGTCAAACATCTTCAGTTTGGTCTCTAATTTAACCATGAATCGTCTTATAAACGAACAACGCTTGCAAATCATTGAATTTTATTATCAGAATGCGTGCTCTGTTAAGAAAGTTCATCGCGCGCTTCTTCCATTTTATGGTCAGTTTAATCGACCCACTGAAGCGGCTATTCGGGCTATTGTGACTAAAATTTCGCACCAAATTTACATTGTTGGACATTAAACCACCAACACGCTTACGTAGACTGCGAACTGAAGAAAATATCGCAGCTGTATCGGCCAGTGTTAATGATGACCATCAATTATCGATTCGTCGCCATTGGCATCAATTGGGCCTCTGTTACTCAACAACGTGGAAAATTTTGCGTAGGGATTTAGGTGTGAAGCCTTTCAAAATACAGCTGGTGCAAGAATTGAAGCCGAACGACCTACCGCAACGCAGAATTTTTGGTGAATGGGCTCTTGGAAAGTTGGCCGCAGATCCACTTCTTTATCGAAAAATTGTGTTCAGCGACGAAGCTCATTTTTGGCTCAATGGATACGTAAATAAGCAGAATTGTCGATTTTGGAGTGAAGATCAGCCAGAAGCATTGCAAAAGTTACCAATGCATCCAGAAAAAGTCACAGTTTGGTGCAGTTTATGGGCTGGTGGCATCATTGGACCGTACTTCTTCAAAGATGCTGCGAATCGTAACGTAACTGTGAATGGTGAGCGCTACCGTGAGATGATATCCAACTTTCTTTTGCCCAAAATGCAAGAGCTTGACTTGCATGACATGTGGTTTCAACAAGACGGTGCCACATGCCACACAGCACGCGTAATAATGGACTTATTGAGAGGCGAGTTCGGTGAAAATTTTATTTCACGTTCGGGACCGGTCAATTGGCCGCCTAGAACGTGCGATTTAACGCCTTTAGACTACTTTTTGTGGGGCTATGTTAAAGCTCATGTCTATACAGAGAAGCCCGTTTCAATTGTTGCATTGGAAGACAACATTGAAGCATTTATTCGTGAGATACCGGCCGAAATGTTGGAAAGAGTATGCCAGAATTGGACTAAGCGGAGGGACTATTTGAGGCGCAGTCGCGGTCAACATTTGCATGAAATAATCTTCAAACATTAAATTATATGGACCGTAATATCGATTCAAATAAAGATTTCATGCATTTTTCTGAATTTTATGTTTTTTTTTTTTTGAAAAATTTTCTTATAGCTCTTAAAAAATCACCCATTAGAATTATGCACTGACATATCCATATTAAGCGACAAAGTTGGATGAAGAACAGGCAGCTGGCAGCTGTGTTCCGACAAAAATTCTGAAAATAAAATAAAATTTGCCATGAAATGTTTATCAAACATCGGTCATTCGACGTCAACTTTAAAATGTTGGTCCCGTTACTCACCAATAAAATTAACACACACAACAAGGGTGGTGTGAGAAGTTACGTCATAATTCTGACTAAGGGATTGTAATGACCAATTAAGTAAGTAAAGCAATCAAAATCAAAGCTTGAGCAGCTTTCAGTTACTCTAGCGTGTTTTAAATTCATTTTCTTTTTTTTTTTATTGAACAACTTTGTAAAGAAATTCAGATTTTTATCTGAATTTTATGGAAAATATTGCCTTTTAACAATTTTATTTGATTTGCCCTTCCCTTTTCGTTGTTGTTGTCTTTTTTTCTAGAATTGTTTTGCAACATTTTTGCCCTTCCATGAGCATAAGTTTTTGGTTTTGTTTCGTTTGTTATTCTTGTTATATAGTAATGCCTGTGCATTTGTTGCATTTCACAAATCTATTTTTGCATCATTTTATGCCGTTTGTTGCATGAAAAATAAAAAAACTTGCAACTTTTGACTGCTCCCGTTGCAATTGCAGTTGTTGCCCGTGTTGTTTGTTCTTTGGAATCGCTTTGAGTGTGAAATCGTTTGATGTTGTTTTCAAATGTTTTTAACATTAGAAATGCCATGATTTTCTCTTCTTATTTTTGTTGTTGTTCTGCTTGCAATTTCCTTTTTTTTTACTTGGAAAAATAGAGAGAGAGGGTCAACGGATGCCATTTACTTAGTTTTAGTTTTAGCAGCTCGTCATCAAATTTATTTACAAGAAAAATACAGAAAACCAAAGGGGGAGTATTTTTAGATGCCGAATGTTTCTGCCAAAGTTGTTTTGCTTGTTAAAAGGAAGACGTTTACGACTATTAAAGTTCAATGTTTTAAAAGTGGCGGGGAAAATGTTGCAATAATTGTAATAGAAATCTAAAATGCGTCACGTTGGTCCAAAAATTATTTTTGAAATTTTAACTTGAAAATAAAACAATTTCGGTTTTAAAAATTTTGCAAATATTTTGAAAGGTTGTTTTGGGGTTAATTTCAAACTATAATTGACGCCTTCTATTGACAAATTCTAACACACATTATGAACTATAAATCCATGAGAAATTTGAGAACTTTATGGACAAACAAAGCGTTATAATTGTGATCATTAATTACAAAAATCTTAATAATTATGCTGAGACCACTGAAGTCGCCGTGGCCTAGTAGGTAATGTGTTGGCTTATTAGACGAAAAGCCAGGGTTCGAGCCCCATTCCAGACATCAAAATAAAATACAAAAAGTATTTCTCCGGCGTCTTCCTCTCAGCCGATTTCTGGCAAAAACTCTGAGAGTAAATAAGAAATTGCCATGAAAAAGTTTCTCAAACAATCTGTCGTTCGGAGTCGACCTTAAACTGCAGGCCCGCCACTCATGTATAAAATTAACACACACAACATAGGTGGTGTGAGAAACTAGGCGGTAATCCTGACTGAAGGATTGTAATGACCAATTATGTATGTATGAGACCACTGGCAAACTGTGAAGAATTTTCTGTCAAAAGAGCGCATCTGATGTGTCAATCATTCGAAGAGCGGTCAAGAAAAGTTGCAGAAGTTCATTCCTATATGGACAGTAAGATGGGTTGGTCTCTTGAAAGCATTGCCACTGTAAACGAAAATGTCGCCGAAACCCAGAAAACCCCATTCGGCATCGTTCTGAACAGCATCAAATATCACGAAGCACTACACAGCATATTTTGATAAAACAAAACCTCTACCATCTTGCGTACCAAATTGAGCTTGCTCAGGAGCTTAAACCAGCAGACCATGGATAGCACCGACAATTCGTTCAATAGGTAAAGCAGCAGTATCATCTTTGCTGAGGCACATTTATACCTGAATGGCTTAGGGATCGAATTTCTAGCACAGAAATTCCTTGAAGTCACCGTGGCCTAGAAGGTAGTGTGTTGGCTTATCAGACAAGAGACTGTGGTGCAACCCCCAGCTCAAACATCTTCTCTGTGCCATAAAAAGTTTCTCAAAAATCTGTCGTTCAGAGTCGACTTTAAACTGCGATCTACCACTGATGAATAAAATTAACTCTCACAACTTGAATGGATTTTTTTTTACGCCGAGGAGGGGTAAATGTACCTAACCGCACCATAGAGGAACTAAATCCCCCCTCGTCTCGTGGACTTGTTGTGCCCACTGCGGAACTACGGTTGTATTACTTCGGAGTGGAGTCCCTTTGGCCCTTTGGCCCCTGCGTGTTCCTATCCGCGTCCGGATTGCGTGTCGAAAGTTGAAGAGACATCTAAGTGTCTCCACTATTCTTTTCGTCCAGGTCCGTGATTCGAATTTCGCTTGACACTTGTGCCAGTTTCCTCTATGCCGGCGTGCCCACATGTTCCGCAGCCTCAAGATCCCTCTTCTTCAGTCTTAGAATGCTCTCCACGTAATTCACCACTGAGGTCCAATTTTCGCTACTCGCGATCATAACCCCGACAATGTTACCGGCCGTGATCGTCCCGACTATCGACGTCAGTGCGGTCAGCGATAGCTCTGCCAGCGTGAACACTCGAAAACAGTGTGCTCTGCATCCTGAAATAATTTTATAATTATCTTCTCTATATTATTGCATTATGGATTGGAGAATTATTTTTAATTAAAAGAAATATGTTAGAAGCATATTTGCTTTTTTAAAAGCATATTTTTTTAATCTTTCTAATATTCTTTTAGAAAGTAACCCATAAAGTTCAAAATTTAATTCCGAGGAGACATTTTTCACCTCTTAAGATAAAAAACAACAACATTTTAATTGCTTTAAAAGGTGATAAAAAACTAATTTTTTTATATTTTATTGTGAAAACTCTTTCCATCGATATTCAATATTTTAAATGTAAAAATCTCACCATTAGCGAACACTTTTAAACCAATTATAAATGCTTCATGGAATAAATAAAAAAATTAGGCCCATAAAATCCAAAAGCCCATTAATTTTATTAAAAAGAGACAAGAAAACATTTGAAAAAAGCTTTTTATTATAATAGCAGCATTAATTAAATTTAATTGTTTATCGATACAAAACAGACAATTACACATGGCGACCAACATAGCATGCATTCAGGATTTTAGCATAATTTTTTATGTCACCAGTAACAACCAAAGCCCGGGGTGCTTCTTTACTACCAATATAAGTTTATTTCCATTTATTTATGAGCGATCCGCTTAATCTAAGTACAGACTCGTCCGCTCGTTGCCACCCCAACAAGGAGATCAGTCGCTGTGTTCTTCTCTAATAAATCACCGAAGCTGAGCGTGTGTCAAAAAATTTCACTCAGATACCCCTACATGGATCACGGAATACTATGTTCAGATATGTACTTTTATTGAGTCAATATTCGGTTTATTGAGTACAATATTTTAAGTGTTCAGACATAATAATATACACAGTTCAGCTGCTTATTCAATATTCGTTTGAGAGCTGGTAAACAAAACAGCTGGTTGTTTCAACAACATTGTTTTTATTTTCTTTTATTGCTTTGTTGCTGACATTTGAGTTGTCAAATATCAACAGAAAGTGTTCGAAACTTTGTAATATGCGCACTGAACATACTTATGACAATGCTACTTTTTAGTTTTACTCAATATTATAAAAATTTCCGTATTTATTGCTTAATAATTAATTGAAACTTTATATGAATTATTGAGCTCAATAATGACGTTTATTGCGATTTACGCAATAAAGGTGCATATCTGAACACCGTGTTAGAGTGTGATATATTCCTATCACACTCAATTTGACCTCGTCCTCACCTTTCTGAAGACCTCCTACGACGATAGTTTTGTTTCCAAAAATTTGCTTCCATGCACTACACCCATTTGGATAGTTGCTTCCAACAATTTTTTCGGTGAATATGTCTGGTGCCCAACTGTAAACTGAGATCCTTACCCTTTATACCATATTGAGCATCATTTTAGAATATCCGTTTTCAGTATACTTTGCTTATTTCAAGCGTTGTCCAATAAATTTTTAACTTTAGATGGACCTTGCCTTTATCAACTACAACTTTAAGAATTTCTTCTGTTTTGAGGACTTTTCTTTTATCAGATGTTTATTCTTGGACTCAAACCAGTGTAATAACTCAAAATCGGTTCATTTGACGCATTCTACTCCAATACGGCTTGGGGGTAAGACGTCGTCAGTGTAAGACTTTATGGGCTAAGGCCAGCATAATAGATTTTTTGGTCACAATACCTTACTGCCTCTAAACAACAATTCACATACATACATACATAATTGGTCATTACAACCCTTCAGTCAGGATTACGACCTATTTCCTCACACCACTTATGTTGTGTGTGTTAATTTTATACATGAGTGGCGGGACCTACAGCTTAAAGTCGACTCCGAACGACAGATTTTTGAGAAACTTTTCATGGCAATTTTATTTACTCTCAGAGTTTTTGCCAGAAATCTGCTGAGAGGAAGTCCCCGAAGAAATACTTTTTGTATTTTATTTTGATGTCTGGCCTGGGGCTCGAACCCTGGCTTTTCGTCTAATAAGCCAACACACTACCTACTAGACCACGGCGACTTCAACAATTCAGTACAATTAAATGGAAAGTCGTTAAAATATTTACTGCCCTGGCGGTGTCTCTTACCCTTCAATATTCCTCTCTGGAGTTGTTTATTATCAGCCTTTTTTTAATTTTTTTTTAAATAACTACTAATTCTAAGGGGATGGCCCCTACGTATTGTATAATTGTATAATTTTGGAACTAGGAAAGCAGTTTATGAGAAGAAGTCAAGAGGAGGTAGTGTCGTTGGATATAAGCTTTCAATCTGCTTATGTGTAAGAGGCAGGAAATACTTCTGTAGAATGATAGTTCCACATACGAATGCCGAGTATAAAGAACAACTTCTCTCTATAATGTATTGTGCGCTACATTGGCTAATAGACCACGAAGATATGTGCGTCACTTTGCAGACATATTCTACGTAAAAATATGCGAGAATTGGATGCAAATCCTCCTTTTCTTTCCCTCAAGAACATTTGGTTCAAGTAGAGAAAGGCATTGCTATGGAATTCAAATCATATACAGTCACAGAAAAAAGTGTACAAACACCCTAATTTTTTTTAGGTTATTTTTTCTATTCATTTTAAATCTTCAAACATTCTTAATTGTAACTGCCTTAAACAACGCTATAACACCTTATTTATTTTGATAAAATTCATAGAGGGATGTATGTAGACTTTTTTCTTAGACTGTAAATTTTGATATTATTTCTCCAGAATTTCTCCAGATGCGTTTACGCAAACAAACAAACATATCCTTTGTTTATGTATACATACATATGTATACAAATGGATATTTTACTAATTTCCATAACAAACCATGGCTGGGGAAATCTTATTCCGAAAAAAACGTTATTAATTTGGCACTAAAAAGAGAATATTTTTTTCTTTTCTTTTTTTTTATTTAAATATTGAAACCATTAAAATTAAGAGCCCCAAAGGAAAAAAAGATTTAATTTGTATGCACATTTTTATGACAATATTTACACGATTTAGAAAATTTATAACAAATTTAAAGACACTCTCTTTTACACCGATGAAGTTATAAAAAATAAATCCAATGAATATACAATAAAAATAAAAAAAAATGTAGTAAAAAACAAATCATTTTTTATTCATGACAAATTTTAGAGATTTCCAAAAATAGAAAGAAAAAAAGATTAAAAATAAAACATAAAAACCTTATTATTATTAAAATATTTTCCTATTTTTTTAACATTTTCTTTTATTACAGACAATAAAGAAATAAAAAATAAAAACTCCAATCAAAGATAGAAAGAAAAAAAATATTATAAAATAGCATGGGAGTATATACCTACACACAGTGAGCGTCAAAATAAACCGTACATTTAAAAAAAAGGTAATAATGGGTGATTTTTTAAGAGCTATAGGCAAATTTTTCAAAAAAAAAAAACATAAAATTCAGAAAAATTCATGAAATCTTTATTTGAATCGGATAGTACGGTCCATATAATTTAATGTTTGAATATTATTTCATGCAAATGTTGACCGCGACTGCGCCTCAAATGGTCCATCCGCTTAATCCAATTTTGGCATGCTCTTTCCAACATTTCGGCCGGTATCTCACGAATAAATGCTTCAATGTTGTCTTCCAATGAGTCAATTGGGGCTTTAACATAGCCCCACAAAAAATAGTCTAAAGGCGTTAAATCGCACGATCTAGGCGGCCAATTGACCGGTCCCGAACGGGAAATAAAATGTTCACCGAACTCGCCTCTCAATAAGTCCATTGTTACGCATGCTGTGTGGCATGTGGCACCGTCTTGTTGAAACCACATGTCATGCAAGTCAAGCTCTTGCATTTTGGGCAAAAAAAAGTTGGATATCATCTCACGGTAGCGCTCACCATTCACAGTTACGTTACGATTCGCAGCATCTTTGAAGAAGTATGGTCCAATGATGCCACCAGCCCATAAACCGCACCAAACTGTGATTTTTTCTGGATGCTTTGGTAGCTTTTGCAATGCTTCTGGCTGATCTTCACTCCAAAATCGACAATTCTGCTTATTTACGTATCCATTGAGGCAAAAATGAGCTTCGTCGCTGAACACAATTTTTCGATAAAGAAGTGAATCTTCGGCCAACTTTCCAAGAGCCCATTCACCAAAAATTCAGCGTTGCGGTAGGTCGTTCGGCTTCAATTCTTGCACCAGCAAGTATTTTGAAAGGCTTCACACCTAAATCCTTCCGCAAAATTTTTCACGTTGTTGAGTAACGCAGGCCCAATTGCTGCGAACGGCGACGAATCGATAATTGATGGTCATCATTAACACTGGCCGATACAGCTGCGATATTTTCTTCAGTTCGCACTCTACGTAAGCGTGTTGGTGGTTTAATGTCCAACAATGTAAATTTGATGCGAAATTTAGTCACAATAGCCCGAATAGCCGCTTCAGTGGGTCGTTTAAACTGACCATAAAATGGAAGATGCGCGCGATGAACTTTCTTAACAGAGCACGCATTTTGATAATAAAATTCAATGATTTGCAAGCGTTGTTCGTTCGTTTGTAAGACGATTCATGGTTAAATTATAGACCAAACTGAAGATGTTTGACAGTGAAACAGAAAACGAAACGTGCGTGAGCTGTTTAAACCAGTGTTGCCAAAAAGATAATAGCTAAAAAATCACCCGTTACATTGACAAATTGCCGTTATTTTTATTTTAAAATTGTTTCATTGCCAGTTTTTAAAATTTAAACAAAAAAAATTACAAAAAATTTCGAAATATTGTGAAATTTTTTCGGGCACTCTCCTTAGTTGAAAAAAGTTGAGTTTGGTAATTGTAGGAATTTTATCCATAGTGTTTAGTTTCTTTTGACGCTCACTGTATGTAAAGTAGTCAGTTGTTGTCTTGGCGTGTGAGTATAATCCAACTTTTACAACTTCATGTCTGAGTCTGGATAAGATTTTTACGATTTGGAAAAAAGCAAAAGATTAGTTTATTGGCAAAAAAAAACTGAAGAAAAAACATAAACGTGAAAAACGCATATTTGGGTAATTGTATGCATATGTGGCTCATATATATGCAGACATTACATCAAAAAAGCATTAAAAAAGTTCGGCGAGTAAAGAAAAAAAATGAAGGCAACGTAACATAACTGAATCATAAAAGCCGCCACCAATAAAAATCTTAATTTAAAACGAAAAAAAAATAAAAAAAAATTATTTTAATTTTAATAGAAACACAGAAATACACCGTTGTTAGTTGTAAACAACAAAAAAATAAAAAAAAATTAAAAAGCCAACAACAACAAGCGATTTTATCTGTAATAATTTCAAAATGTGAATCTAAATCCATATAAAAACACACACACACACACAAAATGACAAATCTTCAGCATAATTTTTATTTTCTATTCGTTTTTCTTTTTTTTTTGTTTTCTACGAAAAAAAATAAATTAAAAAATAAAAGAAATCTTTACAAAACAAGCTAAATTAGTGATGATTTAAATATACTTTTACGCCATGGTCTAGAGGGGAAGGTATGCCAAAAGAAAATTTGTTTTCATCAAATTTTTCAAATCGACTGTATGTTTCTAAAGGACTCTTATCCTAACCTTAAGAATATTTAATTTTATTTGAGCTCAAAAAAAAACCTTTTTTAATGCTTAATCGGTTTCCATTTAGCATAATTGCTTACATTATGACTTCTCAGCACACATCTATTAACTGAAAATAATCCTGACTAATTCTCTAATATGGACACCTCGAGGGTTCTTTGGTCGTCCACATAATTGGTAAAGGGTGTTTTTTACAGAGGTATAGAACTTTAAGTTGGCATTACTTTTCAAGATGGCAACCGATTGAACAGCTGTTAAGTGATTTATTCTCAGTTTGGTTTGGCAATTCATCATGAATAGATTCACGCCTGAACAATGTTTGCAAATAGTGCAATTTTATTTCGAAAATAATGGTTCTGTGCGGAAAACGTATCGCGCACTACGTCCATTTTATCGTCGACAAAATCGTCCATCAGAGCAGTTAATTCGATTAACCATGGAACGTTTTCGCACCACGTTTACTCTTATTGATAACTCGCATCTCCAGAGACGCTGTACGGTGCGTACAGAAGAAGCTATTGCTGCTGTAGAGCGTAGCATTGAGGAAGACCCGAATGAGTCCATCCGCCATCGAGCACAGGAATTGGATCTGTGTCCATCCACTTTATGGAAGATTTTGCGGAAGGATCTTGGTTTGCGTGCTTACAAAATCCAACTCGTCCAAGATTTGAAGCCAAACGATCATCAAGTAAGGCGTAGATTCGTCGAATGGGCCCAAAACGAGATTACCGTTGTTCCCGATTTTCATAAGCGAATTTTGTTTAGCGATGAAGCGCACTTCTGGTTGAATGGCTACGTCAACAAACAAAACTGCCGCATTTGGAGTGAAGGTAATCCTCAAGTGTATGTGGAAACACCGTTACATCCAGTAAAACTGACTGTTTGGTGCGCTTTATGGGCTGGTGGAATCATTGGTCCGTACTTTTTCAAAAACGATGATGGCGAGACCGTTACAGTCAATGGTGATCGGTATAGAGCCATGATTACTAACTTTTTCATTACTGAATTGAATAACCATGATGTCCAGGAGATGTGGTTTCAACAAGACGGCGCAACATGTCACACAGCTCGGGCCACAATAGATTTATTGAAAGACACGTTTGGTGACCGCCTAATTCCACGTTTTTGACCTGTGAATTGGCCTCCAAGATCTTGTGATTTAACACCGCTAGACTACTTTCTGTGGGGCTATGTAAAGTCATTGGTCTATGCGGTAAAGCCACAAACGCTTGACCATTTGGAAGACAACATTCGCCGTATTATTGCCGATATACGGCCACAAATGTTGGAAAAAGTCATCGAAAATTGGACGTCCTGATTGGACTACATCCGCGCCAGCCGTGGCGGTCATATGCCAGAAATCATATTTAAAATGTAATGCCACAAGATTATCTTTCGGATAAATAAAATGTATGTCAATCGAATAATCCATCGTTGTTTTATTGCAACTTAAAGTTCTATACCTCTATAAAAAACACCCTTTATTATACAAGAGGTTAAGATGGGATGTGGAGAGAGACTTAATCTTAGGATATCTTACCGCTTCCCTGTCTACTGTAGTGCATTTCAGATCGAGGTAATGGCCATAAATCACGTTAAGGAATTTATTCTTAGTATTGAGTACCTTACTACTAGTATTCCTAACTTCTTTGAACACGGCAAAAGGCAAACCAATGGCTTTCGGATGCCACCTTCAGAACACCTAAACAAGACAGTCGATCAAGACAGCCATTACAATCTTTTAGCCAGGATTACAAACTATCCTCTCACGCCATGAGTAGCGAAACCTACAGTCCACAGTCGGTTCTGAACGGCAGATTTTGGAGAAAACTTGCATGGCGATTTTATTTTACTCTGAGGGTTTTTGCCAGAAGGCTGCGGAGAGGAAGTCACGGAATAAAAATTTTTTCAAATTTCGTTTTGTTCGAGATGTCTGAATCTGAATAAGCCAACACACTCTTTCCTAAACAACAGTTGTGATAATAAATCCAAGAGCAAGAATTTTGCTGCATTACATACATACATACATAATTGGCCATTACAACCCTTCAGTCAGGATTGCGGCCAAGCTTCTGACACCACTCATGTTGTGTGGGTTAATTTTATACGTGTGTAGCGGGACCTACAGTTTAACGTCGACTCCGAACGACAGATTTTTGAGAAACTTTTTCGTTGCAATTTTTATTTTATCTCAGAGTTTTTGCCAGAAATCTGCTGAGAGGAAGTCGCCGAAGAAATATTTTTTTTATTTCGTTTTGATGTCTGACCTGGGATACGAACCCGGGCTTTACGTCTAATAAGCCAACACACTACCTACCAGACTACGGCGAATTCATTTTGTTGCATTACCTGATTTAATTGGGTATGCAGAGTGCCAATGCTGACCTACAAGTGACATCTGCAAAGGCAAATTGTTTGAAAAAGAAGAAAGCATTGCTCACTTCATTCATCAATGTGTCTCTTAGTTTTTCTCATTTTCTCTATCTCAAGCTATTTATATTTGATAACAAATTGATCAGCAGAGTCATCAAACTTTCAGAGTAGTTTTCAGCTTATGGCAGCCATGCTTTAATGTTGATTGTTAATCGCATTACTTCTTTAACAATTTCAATCTATACACACACTATTGAACTTCATTTATTTTTTGTTAGTGGCATACCTTCCCCCTTTTTAAATATTAAAACATCACCCAATAATATCTTGAAGTAAATGAGCAGCAGCACGCAGACTGCAACAAATGTTGTATTTTTGGTTAAAGATTTATGTTAGTTTCGGAAGATAAACTACTCGTAACAAACTTCTTCTTTTTCTTCTTCTGCTTTTTACTCCTGTTCAGCCAGACCAAACCCAAATATGGAAACAAAAAAAATACAAAAATTGTGTGTTTATTTACAGGGAGGGGGGATATAGATTTTCATTGGGATCGACGTATGGCAGCAGCATCACATAATGTTTGCACATGATATGTGTATTTTTTTTATTTTTTTTTTTTTTTGTATAATTTGATTAAAACTGTTGTTGTTTTTTGTTTAATTTTATAAAAATAAAAATAAAATTTTAAGAAAATGTAGGCATAAATTGCATTTGACACTAGACAACGACAATAAAGGGGAGTTACACTTCATGCAATGCATGTCCCCATCATCATCATTATTATGTGACCCTTGTAATGTAACCAAGCAATGTTTGGCGGCAACACTACATATGTATGTATGTGGCAAGTACGTTATTTTCATAGAAATAATAAAAACAAAGCAAAATTTTAAAAGGTGTGGAGATAAACGAAGTAACAAAACAGAAATATAATCTTTTAGAGAAGACATGTTTAATCACACAAAGTTTTCTTTTGTTTTTCCAAGGCATCAAACAAAGCATCAAAAAAAATTTAAAAAATTGAAAAAATAAACAAATTTTTATACAAATAAATCGAAATCAATTGATCATAAAATATAAACAAATAAAAAAATAATAACACAATAAAAAAAAACAGAAAAATAAAAAGTATGTAATTTAAGCACCAAAGAGGACACTTTTGTCTCCCCGTATTGGATAGAACTTAGCGAGCCATAATGTGTCAAATATGCTGACACGTAGCAGCTGGCGTTTAAAAACTTAAATGATGTGCCGCATATTAATATTCACAATTTTTATTGTTGTTACTCTTGCTGCTCTTGGTTCATACCATACATCACTCATACAAGACCCCATCATCATCATCGTCATCATCAACAACGAGAACTCACATTGGAAAACGATTAAAGTGATGAAAATCTAAAGGAAAAACAAAAAAAGAAAAAGAAAAATCAAAAAAAAAATTTAATTTTTAAAATAAAGTGGAGTGTCTTGGTGTTGTTGTGCCTTCAATAAAAGGATTTCCAATATACTGGCCCTGTATGTTGCATCAAATTTCCTGTTTGTGTTATTATAGCTGCAACGCTGATTGAACGGGGATTGAACTTCTGAAGTTTAGAAACAAAAAAAAATTACGATGTCTCTACGGCCAAATTTATGGTTCTTCTTAGTGGTGATACTGCTTCTAATGTGCCGTTTATGCGGTACCATGAAAGGTGAGTTTCATAGTTTTAAGCAGAAAAATTTTTACTTAAAAAAAAATTATTTGTCATTAGATTTCTAATTATTTAAACATTAATAAGTGTTTAACAAAAGTTTTTAGTATTTGGGGAAATAAAAATTTTGATTTTATAAAAAAATTTTTTGGTACGAAATTTTACCATCGCTGTAGTATTTCATTTCTGTGTTTTCCACATAAACCTGCGCCAATTATTTTTTCATCACTAAAGTTTTGTAAACAGCAAAACAAATGATAATCAAATGGTGGATACATTAAAGCATCGCAAACAATTCTTAACAATTCATCAAATAAAAGTATGACCCAGTATTTGCTGATAAAGGGTCCGCCAAATAACCTTTTTTTTGGAAATGCTTTAACAAAAAAACTACTGAATATTTTCTCAAATTTCTTTTTTTATTTGAAAGTACGATCCTCCCGGTTAATAATGGAAAATAATTTCATTCAAATGGCTGCCTTCGGCTAGCCATGCAGTAGCCTACACCAGAAGATGCCGATTTTGGCAAAAAAAAATCATCTTTTCAGTTGAAGCTCATTTTGATCTTGGCGGGTATGTAAACAAGCAAAATTGTCGCATTTGGGGCACAGAAAACCCGCACGCATACATTGAAAAGCCGACGCACCCAAAACGAGTCACTGTTTGGTGCGGATTGTGGTCCAGAGGCATAATTGGGCCATTTTTCTTCGAAAATGAGCAAGGAGTGGCCGTTACAGTCAATGGCGATCGGTATCGGGCCATGTTGAACGAATTTTTGTTCACAAAAATTGAAGAGGAGGATATTGGCAACATTTGGTTTCAACAGGACGGCGCTACGTGCCACACAGCCGCAGCTATACTCGATGTTTTGCGCCCTGTTTTTGAAGATCGCATTATCAGCCGCAGAGCTGATGTCGTTTGGCCACCTCGCAGCTGCGATTTAACACCGTTGGACTATTATTTGTGGGGTGCCGTCAAAGATAAGTGTTACGCCGACAAGCCAGAGACAATTGACGCTTTAAAGGACAATATTCGTGAAGCCATTGGTGAAATACAGCAGCACACAATCGATAATGTGCTTTAAAATTGGGCCGATCGTGTAGGCCGGATCGTATTAACCGGAAGGATTGTACTTTCAAATAAAAAAATAAATTCGAGAAAATATTCAGTTCTTTTTTTTTTAAAGCATTTTCAAAAAAAAAAGTTATTTGGTGGACCCTTTAGAATGCAACATCTTATTTGTTCTCCCATTCTGGTTACTTTACTTTTTTCATAAGAGCGACAATGAAAGAGCAGATGGTCGGTCATCTCATCTTGTTTATTGTCATTAAATCATCTGCAAAAGTCTTATGATTGCCTTTAATTGCTAAGAATTTTTGATTTTATCATTGAGTTGCGGGATCTACAGCTTAAAGTCGACTCCAAATGACAAAATTTTAAAAAACTTTTCATACATACATACACAAATACATATAGACATACATAATTGGCCATTACAACCCTTCAGATAGGATTACGGCCTAGCTTCTCACACCACTCATGTTGTGTGTGTTAAGTTTATACATGAGTTGAGAGGACCTACAGTTTAAAGTCGACTCCGAACGATAGATTTTTGAGAAACTTTTCATGGCAATTTTATTTACTCTCAGAGTTTTTGCCAGAAATCTGCTGAGAGGAAAGTCGCCGAAGAAATATTTTTTGTATTTTGTTTTGAAGTCTGACCTGTTGGGTTTGAACCGTGGCCTTGCGTATAATAAGCCAACACAGTACCTACAAGACTACGGCGACACTTTTTGCCAGAAGAACTCGCCAAGGAGTACTCGCAGTCGAAATAGTTTTTCATCTTTCCTTTTCTTCGGGACATCTGACCTAAGGTTTTAACCACGGCTTCTTGACAAATAACCCAACACACTACCTACTCGATTACGGGCGCGACTTCTGACTCATATGCAGTGAATTCTAATATTGGGGTCTCAGCGCATTTGAATTTAGAACGTTTAAGTCGAACCCCATTGAGAATCAGTGTTAGGTTAGGTTAGGTTAGAGGACGTGTACTTGTTAATTAGGACAAGCACAGTACCCGGAGGTCGAATTGACCCATTGTACAACGTCCTAGTTTCTCATACCACTTATGTTGTGTGTGTTAATTTTATACATGAGTGGTGGGACCTACAGTTTAAAGTCGACTCCGAACTACAGATTTTTATTTATTGAGAAACTTTTCATGGCAATTTTTATTTACTCTCAGAGTTTTTGCCAGAAATCTACTGAGAGGAAGTCGCCGAAAAATACTTTTTGTATTTTGTCTTTGATGCCTGGCCTGGGGCTCGAACCCAGGCTTTTGCGTCTAATAAGCCAACACACTACCTACTAGACTACGGCGACTTCTGCTCAGTGTCTAGTAGGTAGAGTTACTTTTTTGGCCTTGAGCTGAAATTAAATTTAATGAAACGGATCTCCAGATGCGGATATCACAAGGAAGAGAATCTTTACACATTTGAATTTAGTACGTCTAGTTGGAAACAAATTACAGCGGATTTACATTTCCATTGTAATGAAATGTTCGACGAGTGTGTTACCAAGATAGGAATCGTCTCTGAAAACTTTCAGCAAAGTAAAGTTGCTGGACAAGTAAAATGCAAAGGAAACTGAAAGAAAGCTAAACAATGTTGTGCCACTTTAGAAATTTCGCTAAAATTTCCGATTGATAGAAACAATATAACCTGCATGAAGACCATCAATCTGATTGATTACAAATGCCCCTCAGTTGTCAAACGGATAGAGTGCTAATATGCAAGTGTGGAAATTGAAGTCCTGAAAGGAAATAACGCCGCAAATAATTTAGGAATTTGAGGTTAGAATCTGGGACTAAGGAATAAAATTTGAGCTGGGGTTTTCGAATTTTCAAAAAATATTTTTTATTGAACAGAAATTGATTATTTTTACTTGTCAATCTTGTAAATAAAGAAAATAAAAGAAACAGAAACCAAAACAAAAAGGAAAATAAAATAAAAACCGTATGTAAATGAAAAACTATGACCTCGACTCGGCAATAAGGCTATGTGAACAAAACAAAGGTACCACATGTAAATACAATTACCGCAGCACATAAAGTATCAGCATATGATTACACATTCGTATAAACAATCACACAATAATCACAGACATGTTCATTATTATAAATGCATAATTAAAATTAAAATTTTAAATTAAAATTAAAATTAAAAACAAGCAAACAAAATTAAATTTAAAAATTAAATCTTATTTAAGAAAATAAAAAATTAAAAAGCCGCCAAAAACATCATAAAAATAATGAAAAAAATAATTAAATGGAAAGGCTGCTTAAATTTTATTAAAAAAAAATAAACACCAAAAAAAAAGCGAAAAAATCGACAAAATTGGCAACGAAACAAATTTTGTAAAATTTTGCAAAGGAAACTGAATTTAAAAGAAAAATCACTCAGCAGCTAAAAAGTGAAAATAACGTCGCACGAGGTTCATTATCTTCAGCATGTGAGTTGGATAGCAAAAAAAAAAAGAAAAATGAAAAATTGAATTCTGAAAAACTGAAAATAAAATCGGGCATGATTCATCGCCAGTGATTTGTATGTGAGTGTGTCACTCATACACAGACACACTTTTTAAAATGACGTCACGCACCATAAGCGCAAAATTATTATTAAAGAAAATAAAAGACGACCAAAAACCACAACAAAAAAAAAAAGAAGAAAACATAGACTTTCAACTCAAAAATACAATAATAGAGTGGCTATTCTACATTTAAAATGAAAATAAAAACAAAAACAATAAAGTTTATTTGTGAGATTGTAAATGAAATGAAAATAATGGACTTTAAAGGAATGAATTCTTTAATATTAATTATGGTTATGGATAACTGAAGCCGCCGTAGTCTAGTAGGTAATGTGTTGGCTTATTAGACGCAAAAGCCAGGGTTCGTGCCCCAGGCCAGACATCAAAATAAAATATAAAAAGTATTTCTTCGGCGACTTCCTCTCAGCAGTTTTCTGGCAAAAACTATGGGAATGAAATAAAATTGCCATGAGAAAAAGTTTCTCAAAAATCTGTCGTTCGGAGTCGACTTTAAATTGTAGGTCGCACCACTCATGTATACAATTAACACACACAACATAAGTGGTGTGAGAAACTAGGTCGTAATCCTGACTGAAGGGTTGTAATGACCAATTATGTATGTATGTATGGATAACTTTAAGAAGTTAACATGATAAACAACACAGAGTTAGTGCCATTCAAAATGAAATATAAAAGCTCTCGCAAGTTTCAATCGAGTTGTCTCATAAGCCAGCTAATGCCAGAGATGAAACTCTCAATCGGATAAATTGAAATTGAAAAAACCAAGAATATTCAGTCTTCGCCTCTGCACTCCACGGCTGGGATACAGAATATTCTCGACAGACTTTGGTTTCCCTATATTATCCTGCAGAAAGAAGAGGCATCCAAAAGCTCTGTGGGGTCCTTCTGCAGATTGTAATATTTTTGGTACCCAGTCGAAAAGAGATCCGGTACCATACTGATCTCAAATACTGATTTCATTAGGGAGCCTGCAGGAATACATTATGACGTTCCCGAAGTGTATGCCTCCATAATCAAGACATATGTACGTAAAGACGACATACGGCTAAGTAGATTATTTACGCCAAGTCATTGTTCCCTGCCTAGTAAAATTACTGACGTTGTCAGTGTCTAAGGTTTCCTTATTCTCCATGTAATTCATCAGCTAGACTCTGGGCTTCTTGACTATCATATTGGACTGCAAACTTAGCTGGAATTTGCCAGTAAATGGTTTTAAAATATTGATCGTTTATTTAACACGTTCATCGCCACGATAATATCAGAAAAATTTTCATATGGGCCACGGTAACTTTATTAGATAATTTAGTTAAAAATGTATCAAAGAAACTTAATGTACCACAAAAAACATTTTTTTTGCCAAATTCCCGGAAAAACACTATTTTTTATGTCACACATATATATGACTGACATGGCCCTAAATTAAAACATTTTTCTCGACAAGCCGTGTCAGTCTTATATGTCTAAAGCATCCAAACAAGATACAACAAGTATTAACCTGTTGTTTTGAACACAGCGTCGTTTGCGTCGGACATCTGACATGGCGATGAACGTGTTAAACTCCATTCATTGTTTTAATCACTATTCTAGTATAAATTTTTGTTGTTTTGCTTGTTTTTTGTCATTCATTATCTTCAATTAAATAATTTATGAATGCATTCTTTTAAGTTTCTGCTTTTGCTTAAAGACTTTGATACCCATTTAAATACACTGGCAACAACAACAACAACAATAAAATGAAACGATCTTTCAGTGTTATCGTCGGCATGTGATCCACACAATGTTCTTGTTGCACGTTTAATGTCGAATACAAAAACAATAGCACAGCAAACAATACAATAGGAAAAGAAAAAGAAAATACAAAACAAGATAGAAAAAAAATTAAAAAAAAAAACAAAAAAAAAGCAACAAAATACTCGCAATCATGACTAGAATGCACTTTTTTTCACAAGTCAAATGTCAAGCGTGAAAAATGCGTTGAGTTTTTCGTTGCACTGATGCATTCAAAAGACTTTTTTGCACACCAATGTTCAACGACAGTCACGGCAACAGCAACAGCAACAGCAATAGCGCAACAGCAAACGCAGCCGTTGTTAAAGTAGCAGCAACAATATTTGCCACATGACAACGCATACTGCCGTTATAGACTAAAGGAGAACAACTGTAATGCTGCTATAGGCTAAGAAAGACAATTTTGTTGCATTCTGTTGTTGTTGTTATTGTTGTTGTCGTTGTTTGTATATGTCTGATCTACTATGTGGCATCTATTTTTAAGATTATTCATAATCGCAGTATCTTCGTTTTTGTTTTGTTTTACATCGTTTTTCATTTTGTTGTTGTTGCTTAATGTCTTTTAACACTTCCATTTGGGGCCTTTGTTTGATGGGGTTACAGAAGTGGGCAATATTATGGCCCTCAAACAAAGACAAAAAAGTTTTTAGACCGTTCGAGTCTTACGTTTTGAGCAACTGAATAATACACAACCCTTCAGTCAGGATTACGACCTAGCTTCTCACACAACATATTGTTACGCAAATCGAAACGACCTAATATCGTTTAACAACAAAAACGATAAACAAAAGCCACAGGATACAAATACACACTAACACTAACAATACAATGAACGTGTTGATTATCTAAAGCTGCACACACACATATATACGACGAACCTGGTTGCGCCTGGTACCAACGGCAACATAAGCAAAGTACACAAACAACAATGTATTAGCAATAGAGCTCTCGAGAAGGCGAGATCACGAACCTTCCACTTTAAGAATGTTCGTTAGACTGGTTGTGTCGGACTATAAAAGGGCTGGACAAAGCAGGCAGCAGTCAGTGTTAATTCAGTCAGCCTTGTGTGAAGTTGCGTGTGAACAAAATAAGTCGTGGTTGTAAAGATCCAGTGAATACTTGTGTGAACTAGTAAAGTGAATAAACAGATTATTATTGTTGTATCGTTAAGTGCCACACAAAAGTAGTGTAAAGAATAAAGAGAGTTTAACTGAAATTAAACACATTTGTTTTTACTTTGTTTGCAATTAACGAACTCATATTTAAACGTTTTTAAAAAGGTAAAAACGTAACAATATGTTGTGTGTGTTAATTTTATACATGAATGGCGGGACTTACAGTTTAAAGTCTACTACGGACGATAGATTTTTGGGAAACTTTTCATGGCAACTTTATTTCATTCTCAGAGTTTTTGCCAGAAAGACCTAAATTTATTTGGGTTAGAACCATAGGTATTTAAAACATTGCCACCCAGAAGCCAGAAACAGTCTATTGGTTAACTTTCAGAAATGTGGTTCTATCCAGCAGAGAGACAGTGAGGCAAGAAAGATAATAAACAATAGAAAAGGTCGAGGAAACACAAAAACTTACAAATTACAGGAGGCAATGAAGCGAAGAAGAAAGAAAATGAACGGAAAAGGGGGGGTCAATTACAACTTCTACAAACCCAATAAGTCAAGCTATATCGACCAGCACATTAAGAAAGAGTCTATCCAGTAAACATCTAAATACACCTTAAGTCTTTTGGAAAGCTCATATCTAAGAATTCATAGGTTGGTCAGCTCTGGTTTTCATAATTGCTGCCTGCCCCTACTGATAAACGAATTCAATTTGTTTCTTACTGACTTGAATGTATGTAAATATGACGAGTGACTTTATTTTAATTTTTTTTTCTTGTAGTCTTTGGTAATTAATTTAAAACTTTTATTTTTGGCATAAATACAACAAAAACAAATGCAACAACAACAACAACAACAAAAAGATACAAATACAGATACACACGTTGTTTTTTTTTTTTGCTTTGCCCTCAAGTACACAGAAAAAAATTTAAAATTGAGGACATGAACATATTCAATGTTTTTTTTCACTTTTTTTGTTCTTTATTCTTTAAATAATATATAGAAAAAGTAAAATTAAACAAAAGCAACCGCAAAATTACACTGTCCTACAAATTTTCAATAGAAGTTTAAGTAGAAAAATTAATAACGAAAAGGACTTGGTTTTCATTTCCTGTATGATCTCTCACTCGTTTAGAGGATACCACAAACGAATCGTATTGAGAGTACTTCATATCACTTTAAGGGCCTTGATTAACTACCAAAAACATCAGGCATCAGGTCCACCAGTTTCTTTAATTTACTGGGCACTCAATTTGCATTGGCATTATCAAGGATTTTTACGGATAGTCATGAAATCCAGAAGGCCTTGGTATGTCTGTACATAACATCCATTCTGATTAGTTATTTTTCTGAACAAAATGGCGAAATAATCTGATTTTACCCTAGTCTAGGTATCTACTTAAACCTAAACGCTGACAATAACTCGGAACAATAACTTGGCATAGACAATATACTTGGCGGTTATGTCATCTTTACGTACATATTTCTTGATTATGGAGGCTTACACATCGGGGACGTCATAAAGTATCCCTGCAAGATTCCCTAATGAAAGTAGAATATTCCAAACTTAAGTGTTTAATAAAGGGTCCGCCAAATAACTTTTTTTTTTGAAAATGCTTTTTATTTGAAAGTACAATACTTCCGGTTAATAATGGAAATTAATTTCATTCAAATCGCTACCTCGGCTGGCCATGCAGTAGCCTACACCAGAAGATGCCGATTTTGGCAAAAAAAATCATCTTTTCAGATGAAGCTCATTTTGATCTTGGCGGATATGCAAACAAGCAAAATTGTCGCATTTGGGGCACAGAAAATTCGCACGCATACATTGAGAAGCCGACGCAACCAAAACGAGTCACTGTTTGGTGCGGATTTTGGTCCAGAGCCATAATTGGGCAAATTTTCTTCGAAAATGAGCAAGGAGTTGCCGTTACAGTCAATGGCGATCGTTATCGGGCCATGTTAAACGAATTTTTGTTCACAAAAATTGAAGAGGAGGATATTGACAACATTTGGTTTCAACAGGACGGCGCTACATGCCACACAGCCGAAGCTACACTCGATGTTTTGCGCCCTGTTCTTGAAGATTGCATTATCAGCCGCAGAGCTGGTGTCGTTTGGCCACCTCGGAGCTGCAATTTGACACCGTTGGACTATTATTTGTGGGGTGCAGTCAAAGACAAGTGTTACACCGACAAACCAGAGACAATTGACGCTTTAAAGGACAATATTCGTGAAGCCATTGGTGAAATACAGCTGCACACAATCGATAATGTGCTTAAATATTGGACCGATCGTGTAGGCTACTGCATGGCCAGCCGAGGCAACCATTTGAATGAAATTATTTTCTATTATTAACCGGAAGGATTGTTTTTTTCAAATAAAAAAAGAAATTTGAGAAAATATTCAGTAGTTTTTTTAAAGCATTTTCAAAAATAAAAGTTATTTGGCGGACCCTTTATCAGTATAGCAGCATAACTATTTTCGAAAGAGGCTGACTAGGCATTCTGTTATGTAGCTCCAGAAATGTTTCAGTTGTTTCATTCAAAGCTCTTGAATGCCTTTTCTTTCCGCAGGATTTTTTTTGTAATATTGGAAAACATAAATCTGTCGAGAACATTCTGTAGCTCAATTGTGGAGTGCAGAGGCGAAGACTCAATATTCGTGGTCTCTTCAGTGATGTTGAGAGTTTCATCTCTGGTATTAGCTGGCTTATGAGACGACTCTGCTACTTTTTTTCTTCCATTTTATTTTTCTTTTTCAGATTTTAACTGAGGAAAACATTAAAACTAAACCTACTGCCGACCATATAATCCTTTTGCCTTTCTCCTTACGGAATACTGAGATAGATTAAATGCGGGGAAAGATGCCTCACTACCTAGATGAGACGTTAGATGAGACAATGAGCATATCTGTGCTATTAAGCGGCAAGTCTGCTCAATCTATGATCAAAATCAGAGATCAGCAATGAATCGCTTCTCCGCTACTCATAAGTACTCATAAAATTTTGAGTATGACTGAGTCATCCAACTACTCTGATTCATTCGTACTCAGTACAACATTGATTTATAAGTACAAGTTGCAATGAGTATGAGTACAACGTTGACATCAAACTCATAACATTCGAACTATGTTTGATTCATACGCCTAATCATTCAGATTCATAAATTTAGAAAAATACTTATAATACTCATAAATCATTCGTCAAAATTTACAGTCTTAGTTGTTGTTGCATTTACAAAGAAAGAAGAAAGACACATAAACAAAGAAGACAAAGACAGCAAGGAGAGCAAACACACAACCTTCTTGTGAGTATTGTTGTGTTCGTACGCGAATCATACTTATTTTGTGATTCGTGTATACGATGAGTCATGGAGAGTCGAAATCAATAGCATCGTGCGTATTGATAAGTATGAATACCATGAGTATTTCAAACTTTGACTATGAGTAGTATGAGTATGACATTAAAATAAGTATGAATGCGTATAAGTATCAGAAATTATAAGTATGATTCGAATCTAATCATCGTTTCGAATACTCATTGTTGACCTCTGATCAAAATACAACTTCTGCTCACACCAAAATTCATAAATGAGTATACCGCAAGTGTAGTTAGGAATATTACAAGGTACTGCCTTATCGGGAGCACGCGAGAAGCCTAAGACGTTCATACAATGATTTCTTTAAGGGGTACACAGACGTAGAAGACTTTACTAAGTTATTGTCCAGTGTTGTCCGTAAGTAGGACGAGGCCTCTAATGTATGGCAGCATGAAAGAAATATTTTTTTTTTGTTTAACAGTGCTATTTATCTTTAATTAAGGTTAAAAGCATTTGTGAAAAAATCTCTTCTATTTTGGCAATTTCATGTCGTGTTCAGGCCATTTTAGGTTGTGTATTGAAAAACTTTTTTTTAATTTTTTTCTTCAAAATTTATATGAATGAACGTCGTGCATTGATCTTACTGAAGATAATTTTTTGCTGCTTCTGGGTATAAATTGTAAATAATTAAACGAAAAACCATAAAGAAACATAAGAAATTAAATTTTATTTAAAAATCTTAAAAAAAGAATTTATTGTTAAGAAAACAATAGCATTTGAACTTTGGTTTAAATTCATAATTTCAAGAACAACTACTTCAATAGAGTTTAAGATTAAAAAAACACAATCAATGTAATTTGAAAAATATTTCAAAATTTTATTTACGTAAACTAGAGTTTCCTAACTCAATACAGTGCCAGAAAAAATACAAACCAGATGTCTTCTAAAATCCAAAATAAATTTCAAAAAATTTTTTTTTTATAAATCTTTTGGTATTATTTTTACAAATATTTGCATTTCCATTTACCATAAACTTCAAGTAGTTTGATAAAATATTTCGATTAGTTACAGTAGAGTAGCATGGAGTAGTGGCATATGGGCATGACCTATATTTGGAACAGACCGAACCTGACATAACACGACACGCGTATACAACACAAAGTCGTCTACTAAAACAAGTTGTTGTTCATGTCCCAATACAAATGAATTGTAAAATATTTTGATTTTTTTTCTTCTCTTCATTCATAGCCAAACAAACGTTAGAATTGATTTTTCACAAATGAACGATTAAATAAGAAAAGTTCTTGTAAAAATACACGGAAAAAGTTTAAAAATTAAAAAAAAAAAAATTTAAAAAACGGAGGGAAGGTTAACCCAGGTCAAGAAGCCTATGCAGTTATTGGGAAACTATATAGAGACTTACACATTATCTATACACAAACACACCTCTAAAAGCGTGAGCTATGGACTCATTAATTTTAGACATTTGGTTCCTTCTTAATATAAGTAATCGATACAGAGATACAATGCCAATAATCTGAATCAGCTCACCATGAAATATTTGGAAATAAATTTTGCAAAATCTCTGCAATTTCAAAGCAATAGTGAAGTTATTGAAACAAACTTTTTAGAGGCCGTAAAAGCTTGCAAAGAAAATGAAGTGATTGCAACACAATGATAAAATTAAAACGGTTGCTCACCTACTATCGTGACTCAACTCAAATCCTCATGATCCATCTCAAAGAAATATACTCTAAGTAAACTAAAGAATATGTAATCTTGTAGATAATCTTATGCCTCTTCCCGTTAAACATGTGTTAAAAAACTAAAGTAATCAGCATTTCTGGCCGGCAGGTTACTCGTGGATCCTAAGGGAATATCGAAGTCTTAGAACATAAATAACACAGGACATAAATCACACGATAATGTCTCAAAGAAATTCATAAATCCTCTCCGAAATAGAAACCACTCATTAACGACTTCGTTTTGGTTTTTACTGAAGATTTAAAATGGAGCACTCGATAAAGCTTCAAGTTTACAGCAGCATCTTCTAGACAGAAACGTATACGAGACGCTTTAACGATTATTAAGGATCAAAATATCTTTAGAAAAATTATTAGCCTACTTGCTGATAGCCAAATGGCTACAGGATCAATCGGTGCGCCAATAGTCTAGTTGGTAGTGCACAGAACTTTAATTGCCCAGGTCTCGTTTTCGATTCCCATCAGATACTCTGGGTGTTTGTGATTGTTTGATTGTTTGTATGACTGTATGCATGATTAACTACAAGAGTATATACAATGGTTATAAAAAAAAATGTCGCACACTACCCCCCTTTCCTTTCTCCTATTACTATCTTTACTGTATTCCAACACAATGCACAGCATGAATAGGAGTCATCCCCTGAGTATTGGTCTCAAAAAAAAAGTGGAACATACATACATACATACATAATTGGTCAGTACAACCCTTCAGTCAGGATAACGACCTAGTTTCTCACACCACCTATGCTGTGCGTGTTAATTTTATACATGAGTGGTGGGACCTACAGTTTAAAGTCGACTCCGAACGACAGATTTTTGAGAAACTTTTCATGGCAATTTTATTTATTCTCAGAGTTTTTGGCAGAAATCTGCTGAAAGGAAGTCGCCGAAGAAATACTTTTTGTATTTTGTCTGGAATTCTGGACTGGGACTCGAACCCTGGCTTTACGTCTAATAAGCCAGCACTACCTACTAGACTACGCCGACTGAAACATGTCCTCGAAAATCGCATATCTTTACATGGTACTGGTCCACCATGCAAGACACATTCGCTTGACCAATCGCTAGCACAATACATATCCTTATCTATGTATAACTGTCCTCCTTCTGATCAAACAGATTTAAAGCTAATATCCATATTTCCCCTTTCCTCCCGCCCATAGATTATATTTTGTATTTCCAACAGGATGTACAGGATGATGAGTGGCGTAATACCCTCAGTGTTGATCGTAAATAAAAAGGAAACTATAAACATTTGAATAATTATCAGAGGTCAGCAATGAGTATTCAAAACGATGAGTAGATTCGAATCATACTTATAATTTCTGATACTTATACGCATTCATACTTATTTTAATGTCATACTCATACTACTCATACTCAAAGTTTGAAATACATACTCATGGTACTCGTACTTAACAATACGCATGATGTTATTGATTTCGACTCTCCACGACTCATCGTATACACGAATATAAGTATGATTCGCGCACGAACACTACACTACTTACAGGAAGGTTGTGTGTTTGCTCTGCTTGCTGTCTTTTTCTTTTTGTTTATGTGTCTTTCTTCTTTCTTTGTAAATACAACAACAACTAAGACTGTAAATTTTGACGAATGATTCGAATCGCACGAATCATTTATGAGTATTATAAGTATTTTTCTAAATTTATGAATCTGAATGAGTAGGCGTATGAATCAAACATAGTTCGAATGTTATGAGTTTGATGTCAACGTTGTACTCATACTCATTGCAACTTGTACTTGTAAATCATTGTTGTACTGAGTACGAATGAATCAGAGTAGTTGGATTTCAATACTGTTGACTCACTCATACTCAAAATTGCATGAGTACATATGAGTAGCGAAAAAGCGATTCATTGCTGATCTCTGATACTTATGCGCGAGTATGCATATAACAGTAATGTTATAGAGGTATACTTCCCCCTTTAATAATACCTTAGACTATAAATTTTATTACACGATTAGTATTTTAGTTTTTTTTTTTCTTTCGTATAAATTTAAAACATTTTGACGAAATACATTCGAAAACATTTGTTCTCCACCAAAATATTGTAAAAATCTTGATTGTCTTATGGAAACGAATGAAAAGCATAAAAACAAAAACAAAATTCTTTGGAACAAAAATTGCATAAAACTTTACGGAATTTATTATGCAAATAAACACATGGGTTTTTTTAAAGAAAAATTCTTTAATTTTTGAGATAAAAATCTTCACAAATTCAATGCTATACAGAATACAATAAAAACAACAACAACAATAAATTTTTATTTAATTTTAATAGATTTTTATCGCAATTTCATATACGAGGCGGCTCGTTAGCCAAGTTTTGTTTTCATTTTTTTTCGTTAATGGCTTGCTGTTGGTTGTTATTTCTTTTATTAACGATCACGACAATCAGCTATGAATTGTTACCTTAAAACGTTACGAGTTTTAGATTTTTCCAAAAAAAAATTTAACGAGAAAAGATTTTTTTACGGAACATTTTGCTCTTCTAGAGCATCATCTATTGAGATTTCATTTCAAATTATTTATTGAAATCTTTGGATTGAAGTCTGCTGCTCTTCATGATGAAATTGATTTATTTTTATGGATTTTCCGTTTGTTTTTCTTTTTTTCTATGCTGTTGTAAAAGAAGGAATTTATCTTTCATTGTGTTGTAAACGTTATTCAATTCAATTCTTTTTTCATTTCTGTTTCTGTTTCTATCGTTAAAATCACAGTTTATTTGTTATTCGTTTGCTTTTTTAATGGCGATTTTTATTGTGCCATAAAGCATGTTTATTTGCATTACTTGGGGAATATTTAGCATAACACTGTATTGTAATTAAAAAAATATTTAAAAAAAAATACTAAACGGCTGGTATTGGAAAAACAAAACTAAAATAAATCGTTTAAATCATACGTTTTCAATGTTAAATTTCGTAATCTAAACAAAATTCTGTTAAAAGTTGTTCAAAATTTGTAAAACTTCAGACAATACAAATGAAATTAGTTGCATTCGTTGAAAAAAAAAAAAACTTGGGAACCTCTGTTTTCTATCATCTGTTCTACGCTACACTATTATCAGACTGGTTACCGAGATACTCCTAGAACCACAGTCAGGAGGCCGTCTAGGGCGCATAATGCTCAAACATCGATCTCGTTAGCCTTCAGAACGGTTCCTTGTACGGTTACCGTTATTCTGAGACGTCAGCTTTACTAACTGTCAATGCTATTGTAACTCTTGTTGCTGCAGTGCCCTTATAATATTGCAAATAATAATGGATTCTTGTGCTTGCAATGAAATTTATATTTAAACGTGATATCCATTGACACAATCATCTCTTTTCCTAAAGGGTCCGTCAAATAACTTTTTTTGTTGAAAATGCTTTAAACTACTGAATGTTTTCTCGAATATCTTTTTTTATTTGAAACTAAGATTCTTCCGGTTAATAATGGAAAATAATTTCATGCAAATGGCTGCCGCGGCTGGCCATGCAGTAGCCTACACCAGAAGATGCCGATTTTGGCAAAAAAAATCATCTTTTCAGATGAAGCTCATTTTGATCTTGGCGGGTATGTAAACAAGCAAAATTGTCGCATTTGGGGCACAGAAAATCCGCACGCATACATTGAAAAGCAGACGCACGCAAAACGAGTCACTGTTTGGTGCGGATTTTGGTCCAGAGGCATAGTTGGGCCGTTTTTCTTCGAAAATGAGCAAGAAGTGGCCGTTACAGTCAATGACGATCGTTATCGGGCCATTTTGAACGAATTTTTGTTCATAAAAATTGAAGAGGAGGATATTGGCAACATTTGGTTTCAACAGGACGGCGCTACGTGCCACACAGCCGAAGCTACACTCGATGTTTTGCGCCCTGTTTTTGAAGATCGCATTATCAGCCGCAGAGCTGATGTCGTTTGGCCAACTCGCAGCTGCGATTTGACACCGTTGGTCTATTATTTGTGGGGTGCCGTCAAAGATAAGTGTTACACCGACAAGCCAGAGACAATTGACGCTTTAAAGGACAATATTCGTGAAGCCGTTGGTGAATTGCAGCTGCACACAATCGATAATGTGCTTAAAAATTGGACCGATCTTGTAGGCTACTGCATGGCCAGCCGAGGCAGCCATTTGAATGAAATTATTTTCAATTATTAATCGGAAGGATTGTACTTTCAAATAAAAAAAGAAATTTGAGAAAATATTCAGTAGTTTTTTTTAAAGCATTTTCCACAAAAAAACGTTATTTGGCGGACCCTTTATTTCCTCTTACAGCCTACCTATTTAGTTCCCACTCAATATCTGCAGATATTACTACTTTCCTTATAACGATCTTCCTCATCACCTTCCCTAAATTTTTTTGTAATATTTTGCAATTTCATTAACCCATAGCAGTAGCAACTTCTGTTGTTGGCTGGGAAAAGAAGTCAATGAGGAATCTGCTTTTTCTCTATGGGGTGAGCTCCCTGATCCTGCTATAAAGGATAAGTGAGCTTTCTAGGTGGATTATTTAGAGGGAATTAAAGCCTTTGAAATCATAAAAGAATCATAAAAGAAATAATCATTGAAGTCGCCGTCGTCTAGTAGGTAGTATGTTGGCTTATTAGACGAAAATCCAGGGTTCAAACCCCAGGCCAGACATCAAGACAAAATACAAAAAGTATTTCTTCGGCGACTTCCTCTCAGCAGATTTCTGGCAAAAACTCTGAGAGTAAATAAAAATTGCCTTGAAAAGTTTCTCAAAAATCTGGCGTTCGAAGTCGACCTTCAGTTTAAGTAGGTCCCGCCACTCATGTATAAAAATTAACACACACAACATAAGTGGTGTGAGAAACTAGGTCGTAATCCTGACTGAAGGGTTGTAATGACCAATTATGTATGTAAATCATAAAATTCCATGAACATTTTTCTGTCATTTCTGGAGTTACAAACTAGAGTGCTCAGGTTTGTTGGAAATCACTTTCACTACCAAACCACTTGACCTCTTCTACATACACAGTGAAAAAATTATTTTAAAGTAAGTTTTTCGGAATTGTCTATCACCTACCGCCTCAATAGTCTGTTATCTAAGTCAAGAACCCTTCATTGGTAATTAAGTAATTCTACTACCAGCTCATAAAACGTGTGATTATGGAAAATTGAGTTTCAATTTACAAGAGCAGTGCAAAGATGGATGAATGGAACGGAGGCTGGTATCTTCTGATAAATCTCACACCTATCTGAGTTGCTTAGATTTCTAACTACGATGCTGTATGCCAGGAGAAAATATACATCATAAAAACTGATGTTCGGATATATGAGAATAGATTGGCGTTTAAAATAAAGACCAGCAGAATTATGACAAGAAGTCATCCCTTGTTTGTTGGTCATACAGTCAAAGAAAAAATTCTACATACACCACTGTATGTAGACTTTTTCCCAGTGATTTTTATTACATTGAAAAAGGTGTTATAGCGTTGGTTAAGGCAGTTTAAGAATGTTAATTAAGAATGTTTGAAGACAAAAACGAATATTTTTTTTTTTATATCACCTGGAAATTATTAGAAAATTACAAAAAATTAGTATGTAGACTTTTTTCTGTGACTGTATATTGTAAAGGGTGTTTTTTATAGAGGTATAGAACTTTAAGTTGGCATTACTTTTCAAGATGGCGACCGATTTAACAGCTGTCAAGTGATTTATTCTCAGTTTGGTTTGGCAATTCATCATGAATAGACTCACGCCTGAACAACGCTTGCAAATAGTGCAATTTTATTTCGAAAATAATAGTTATGTGCGGAAAACGTATCGCGCACTACGTCAATTTTATCGTCGACAAAATCGTCCATCAGAGCAGTTAATTCGATTAACCATGGAACGTTTTCGCATCACGTTTACTCTTATTGATAACTCGCATCCCCAGAGACGCTGTACGGTGCGTACAGAAGAAGCTATTGCTGCTGTAGAGCGTAGAATTGAGGAAGACCCGAAAGAGTCCATCCGCCATCGAGCACAGGAATTAGATCTGTGTCCATCCACTTTATGGAAAATTTTGCGGAAGGATCTTGGTTTGCGTGCTTACAAAATCCAACTCGTGCAAGATTTGAAGCCAAACGATCATCAAGTAAGGCGTAGATTCGTCGAATGGGCCCAAAACGAGATTACCGTTGTTCCCGATTTTCATAAGCGAATTTTGTTTAGCGATGAAGCGCACTTCTGGTTGAATGGCTACGTCAACAAACAAAACTGCCGCATTTGGAGTGAAGGTAATCCTCAAGTGTATGTGGAAACACCGTTAAATCCAGAAAAACTGACTGTTTGGTGCGCTTTATGGGCTGGTGGAATCATTGGTCCGTACTTTTTCAAAAACGATGGTGGCCAGAACGTTACAGTCAATGGTGATCGGTATAGAGCCATGATTACTAACTTTTTCATTCCTGAATTGAATAACCATGATGTCCAGGAGATGTGGTTTCAACAAGACGGCGCAACATGTCACACAGCTCGTGCCACAATAGATTTATTGAAAGACACGTTTGGTGACCGCCTAATTTCACGTTTTGGACCTGTGAATTGGCCTCCATGATCTTGTGATTTAACACCGCTAGACTACTTTCTGTGGGGCTATGTAAAGTCATTGGTCTATGCGGTAAAGCCACAAACGCTTGACCATTTGGAAGACAACATTCGCCGTATTATTGCCGATATACGGCCACAAATGTTGGAAAAAGTCATCGAAAATTGGACGTCCAGCCGTGTCGGTTATATGCCAGAAATCATATTTAAAATGTAATGCCACAAGATTATCTTTCGGATAAATAAAATTCATGTCAATCGAATAATCCATCGTTGTTTTATTGCAACTTAAAGTTCTATACCTCTATAAAAAATACCCTTTATATGATAACGGAATTCTTGTTGTTTTAATTGAAAGCATTAATCATGCAACTTATCGGTTCCTAATATTTGTCAATTGCCTTTGAAAAGCACAAGATATAACGCAGTTAGATACACGAATCTACTAGAAATAGTTCCTAGCCAGATCAGCGTAAGGCAGTCTGATAAAATTTAATAATTGGCCTGTCATTGGAATCGATACTGATGGGATACTTCATACTTTTAAGGTGTTAATTTGATATTTAACACCATAATGAATTGCATATCATATACCTACCCAAAGCAGGACAAAATCACAGCAAATTCTTTCCCACGTTAATATATTTCAGCGAAAAACAAACATAAATTCATGTAAAAAAGCTCTTTACTGTCGCATATCATCTTGAGTTACAAAGATGAACAGAACACCAGTAACAGCAATTTAATTGAAAATGGATTCAAATTCTTTTTTCATTTTTAATTTTCATTTTTATGACCAGCATGCTTTTAAACTGTGTTCTAAACATACTCGTAAATAAGAAAAATAATTGGATTTTTCATTATTAATTTCAGTTTCATTCTTTGGCGATGGCTACATATCGATGCCACTGCAGGAGGCAAAAATGTCGACAAATATACGCGTTAAATTTCGTACCCATCAAGAGAATGCGTTTCTCTTTATGGCACATGGTCGCACCGATTACTGTCTGATGCGTTTGGAGGCCGGTGCCATAACGTTTACCTACAAAATAGATCGCAATGTAGTTCAGGTAAGATAAGCTGCGGCAATGGCTTTGGCTTTGCTTATCGCATTATTTAAATGAATCTAACACCGCACCGCCATTAAACTGTGATTTTTTTCCATTTCTTTACGTTTGTTTTGTTTTTTTTTTCTACTTGCAGTTGCGTTCACCTAAAAAACAGAAGCTTAACGATTTAAATTGGCATGATGTGGCCGTACAGAGGTTTGAAAATAATATCACTTTACAAGTTGGTGGCACCATTATACGTAAAACATTGCCGCCAGAGATGGGTGCATTGAATATACACTTTGGCACAATATTGGGTGGACCCGGCGAATATTCAGCGGATTTTCTAAATGATGTTGGCAGTTTTCGTGGTTGTATGTCAGATGTAAGTGTCGGATTTGGTACATATTTTTAATATCAATTAATAGGACACTTTACGATTGCCTGGCTATTTTGAGTGCAAAGTTTTCATATCTTAACTACATACATAATTGGCCATTACAACCCTTCAGTCAGGATTACGGCCTAGCTTCTCACACCACTCATGTTGTGTGCGTTAATTTTATACGTGAGTGGCGGGACCTACAATTTAACGTCGACTCCGAACGACAGAATTTTGAGAAACTTTTCATGGCAGGTTTATTTTACTCTCAGAGTTTTTGCCAGAAATCTGCTGAGAGGAAGTCGCAGAAGAAATATTTTTTTTCATATTTCATTTTTGATGTCTGACCTGGGATACGAACCCGGGCTTTACGAATAGTAAGCCAACACACTACCTTACTACACCACGGCGACTTCAACTCTAACTCTTAACTACAACTATTTAATACATGTTCTCCTAAAATTTTACGTTGTGGCTCAACGCTACTTTCAAAAATCATTCTTCCAGGATTGGAAGTAAGTGAACTGAGCTCTCCTCTACGGTCAAATAACTGGGGATTATCTTCAATTCAAAGCGTTAATGAGTGCAGAATATCCTCGAAAGGGTCATTAGCAAAAAATGGAGGCTCATATAGTTCGTCGCACTCTGACTAAACAGAACGATTTTTTTTTCGCCGAGGAGGGGTAAATGTACCTAACCGCACCATAGAGGAAGTCGTCACATCCTCCGTGTGGGGCCTTCAGCCACTAAATCCCCCCCTCGTTTCCTGTGGACTCGTTTATGCCCACTCCGGAACTACGGTGGTATTACTTCGGAGTGGAGTCCTTTTGGCCCTTTGGCCTCTTCATGTTTATATCCGCGTCCAGATTGCGAATCGAAAGTTGAGGAGTCATCTAAGCGTCTCCACTATTCCTTTCGCCTAAATCATCGTCTCGGTTACGCTTGGCACGTGTGACAGTATCACCTATGCCGACATGCCTATTCGTTCTGCAGCTTCAAGATCTCTCTTTTTCCGTCTCAGAATGCGCTCTACGTATTTCACTACCGAGGTCCAATTTTCACTACTCGCAGACTATACAGAACGATAGTCAAGCTGATTTTGCAGTATCTTCTAAGCAGAAAGGGATGAATAGTCCCTGAGAACATACTGCTATACTAGGAGAGACATAAAGACTCCTTTGACAGCCATATTGACATGCAAACTTTGCCGAGAACTTTCTGAATGTTAGGCTTAGAACCTTAAAAACAAATCTTCTGCCGATTAACTTATGAGGACACGTGTAGCCGACCTGAATATATTTTTTGACCCTCCCAGTATTCCAAAATTCCAGGTTAAGCAAGGTGTTAATTGCAGTGAGCCTTATAGTCACAGCAGGTAACTCGGCTAAAACAGAAATTCGCAGGTAGCCCATTGTGTATAACAAAGAATATCTTAGTTTGTATGGAACGTAGTGCTTTGGTGATTAGGGCAACTGGCTATCAGTCTACCGTGTCCCTATTATTTATACACCGCCCATCAAGCTTGAACACCATAAAACGAAAGAGACTCTACTACTACTACTACTACTACTACTACTCCTACTACTACTACTACTACTACTACTACTACTACTCCTACTACTGCTACTACTACTACTACTACTCCTACTACTACTACTACTACTACTACTACTACTACTACTACTACTACTACTACTACTCCTACTACTACTACTCCTACTACTACTACTACTACTACTCCTACTACTGCTACTACTACTACTACTACTACTACTACTACTACTACTACTCCTACTACTACTGCTCCTACTACTACTACTACTACTACTACTACTACTACTACTACTACTACTACTACTACTAATACTAGAACTCGGCTAGAATAGAAAGTCAGAGGAGGCAATCGAAAGCAGCAAGTAATGCCTAATGAAAACCATAAGTAGGCACTAGTACAGCCCCATAGAGCCAATAGGTGATGGCAGAACTAAGCCCCGAAATCTTACCCATGGCTGTTTGACAGATCATGGTATCCGTAGCATATATGCATTGAGGGCATAATTTCATTTGCAAGACCGTGAGGCAGTGGATATCCTATCATATCGTACTATTATTAACTCATATTTTTCTATTTTTGCACTACAGGTTTACTATAACAACATCAATATAGTTAAGAGAGCTAAAGAGGGCACCAGCCACACCGACAGTAAAAATGTGATCTGGTACTGCAGCACTGAATTCGATGGCACCACAAAAGATAGCATCAGTTTCCTAAATAGCGATTCCTATGCCTTGATGTCTAAAGAATCTTATGGCACCGGAGAAACGTGAGTATTGGCCTTGAACACCCATTTAAAAGTCGTAATTCATTTCATTATTCATCCCCCGGGTTTACAGTTTGTATATGAAATTTCGCACCATGGAAGAGACAGGCATTCTATTCTATAATGGCGGTTTCGATTTTGCTTTGCTGGAAATCGAAAATAAAGTTTTAAATTTCAATTTCAATAAGGAGGGCAGTGTTATAAAACTAAAGGCCAATGAGACGGTATCCGATGGCCGTTGGCATAAATTGGTGTTGCGTTATAATGCGGTAATGGCCGAAATGATTTTGGATGATAAGTCTTACAAGGCCCAGCATGAAAATGATACAAAGCCTACCATAAATCTGGAGAAAAGTGTTTTCTTTGGTGGTGTCCAGGAGGATATGAGACGACGTCTGTGGCATAAGGGCTTACGGATCAACGACGTCAGCTTTATGGGCTGTATGAAGGACATACAAGTGAATAATTTGGATTTGGGTTTTCCACAAATGAACAAGTCTCTGCATTTGGCATTGAATTGTGTATGGAAGTATCCATGTGTGGAATATGAGCCTTGCCTCAAGAGTGGTTATTGCAATCAGTATGGTGTGGATGAGTTCATATGCTATTGTGATCAGTCGTACTGCATAAAAGCGGACTTTCAGGGTCCTTATAAGGTAAACTGATTCTGATTTCTTTACAGCTTTCGAATCAAATTTAAATTAAAAAATTTCTTTTCCCGTAGATTTTCACTGAAATCAGTCCCACGGTGGAGTTGTTATACATTTCCCCCATGGAATTGCTGGAAGGAGGCACAATTTTCTTATCACCACGTTTTTTGGATGTTTTATTGGATTTTCGCAAAACGCCGGGCGTTTCCGAATCGTCTATTGTCTTTCATGTAGTGCAGCAACCACGCTACGGCCAATTGTTGCAGTTTTCGGCGGAGAAAAATAATTTCGTTACTTGCCGCACCTTCAATTTGGTAGACCTATCCACCGATAAAGTGAAATACGTGCACAATGGCATGGAAAACTTTAATGATCATGCCACATTGGATATGCAAATCTATGGTGATATACATAAGGTTGCCGAAAATCTCTTGGGCAAGCATCGTTTTATGCTGCATGCCAATATAACGCCTATTAATGATCCGCCTCAATTGAAAATACCGGCCAATAGAATATTACGTGTCATTGAAGGCATAGAAAAGAATTTGGATGTTGACCTCTTCAATATACAAGATCCCGATAGTGCTGCCAATGTCTTAATCTACAGTATTTTACCCTCCACAAATCCCCAGGAAGCTTTTGGCCGCTTTATGGTTAATGGCCAGTCAACCATGTCGTTCTCACAGGCCGATGTTAATATGGGCAAGGTGACCTTTCTCTATAATGCCACTACCTCGGAGGCCTTTAGTTATCAGCTGTTAATGCAAGTATCGGATGGCATAGAAACCAGTGATACCGTATTTCTATCGGTTTCCGTACATCCCTTGGAGTTACGTTTGGTCAACAATACCGGCCTGATAATGATACACAAGTCTTCGCTACTCATTACACCCTCGAACTTGTCTATTGGCACTAATACAGTGGATGAAAATATCGATATACGTTATGATATTGTAAAAGCACCACAATATGGCTCCATACAGCGTTTAAGGCAAGTGGATGCCACTTGGGTGAATGTAGATTGGTTCAGCGATAGCCAATTGCTATTGGGCCATATACGCTATGTGCACAGTCATGATTTTCCTTGGCAGGATGAATTTAAGGTACTGATACTGGAATTCTTAAAGGTTCTCTCATTTAAAAATATTTCCTCCTTCATTTCAGTTCATTGCCTCATTTGGTTTTGTTACAACGCAAACGTTTGATTTTCGCATAACCTTTACGCGCCTACGCATTAATTCCCTGAAGCCCTCCATGATCGCAATTAACGGTTCGCGAGAATTTATTTTAACCAGTAATGTTCTGTTGTATGAAACAGTGCCGATAGAAACATTTCCACGAAATATCATCTACAAAATAACCAAGCCCACCAAGTATGGTAACATTTATGTGGAAGGATCCAGAAAGTATGCCAAGGTAAGTTATTTCACTTACAAGCCCCCTTTCCGCTGTATAAAACTCAATAAAAAAATTTTCTTTTCTTACCAGGAACTGGACTCCTTTACCCAGCTGGATATAGACAAGAATCGCATTCGCTATAAGACACATCATCAGTCCTATTCGAGTTTTTCCGATTATTTAGAATTCGTTGTCTCTGTGGCGGAATGCGACGATGTGGTGGGTAAGCTAAAGATAATGTTTACGCCTCTGGAGGAGCTAACCAATAAGTTGTCCTATCAGACTCGTGATGTTTTGCACGTGCAAGAAGGTGATCGTGCCTTGATAACAAAAAATCATTTCGAAATACGTTTCAATATTTACGAAAGCCTGCGTTTTCTAGTGACCCATAAGCCGGAGTATGGCACTTTATGCCGTTTCGATGAAAAAGAACAAAAGCTGATGACCATCCAAGAGTTTAGCTTGGAGCAGTTGTTCCTTAATGAGATCTACTATTGTCATGATGATACCGAATCCAAAGAGGACTCCTTTGATTTATTAATTCTGTCTAGCGACGAAACGGATCTGCAATTTGTCTCGAATATAGAAGTTAGAATAACTTTGAACAACGACAATGCTCCGTATCGTACTTTGGAGCGTATATTCCATGTTATGCGTGGCGGCATACGTACTTTGAATTCGGAAGTTTTGTTATACCTGGACAACGATGTCAATACCAATGCTTCCGATATCCACTACATACACATTTCATGCACTAATGGTGCCTTCTACAAGTCGGGTCATTATGTGGATAGTTTTACCCAAGAGGACATAGCCAATAGACGTATTCTATTCCAGCATAGTGGTCCTGATGTAGGCTCTGCCTCATTCATTGTAACCGATCGTCAACATGAAGTAAATGGCCTGTTGGAGATTCATGCCTCCGATGCTTTTGTCTCGATGTTGCCAACCAATGCCACCATTGTCCAGGAGAGCAAATTTGTTATTTTAAGGAATAAGGATTTTATATTGGAAACCAATTTGGATATGAAATTGGATGAGATTTATTATGAGGTCATAAAGCCACCAGCATATGGCATTTTAATGTATCTGGGCAGGCCAAGGGCCAATGAGGATACGTTAGGCACTGCTTCCAACTCCAATATGCATTACAAATCCTCAAATTTAACTTCATTGAGTAATTTTACTCACTTGGATATTGAGAGGGATCGTTTGGTTTACTGGAATACCGAAATAGCCACAATGGATAAAGTGAGGTAGGTGAATGTAGCAAGAGATAAAAATTATTTTGGTTTAATGGCTTTTGTTTTCAGATACCGGGTCCATATTAAGAATATAACAGCTGAGGGTGAGGTTATGTTTCGCATTTATCCCTCAGCCTATTGGGAACCTTTGCAGGTTAAGAAAAATCAAACACTATATGTGGAGGAATCGACCAGCGTTTTAATATCCAGAGATATCCTAGAGGTGAGTAAGAAAAATAAAATTTTTCTTTCGGAATTTTTCCTTTCACTTCTCCCTCTTACGCCGAATAGGTTGTTCACCCCAATATTTCTCCAGGCGATATCACTTTCCTCGTGACATCCTCACCTTTACATGGCTACTTGGAAATGCAATCGATGTCATTCGATGACGAATACAATTGCAAAGTGTTCGATCAATTGGCCATTAATACAGAAAAGATGTTTTACATACAAGCTGGCGTTAATCAATCCACCGATTATTTTGTATTCGATGTCACCAACGGCATAACATGGTTAAGGAATCTTATGCTGCGCATAGTCATTATACCCGAGAAGCTGTACATGCACTCCAATATCATCTCGGTGGTGGAAGGTAAAACAGTGCAATTAAATCCCTCCGATATACAACCATTCTCGGAATATTATCGAACGAAAATCTTGGAATATATTATAACCATTAATCCGGTATCGGGTTATATAATGGCGGCGAATTCCAAGGTTAAGAGATTTACACAAAAACAATTGGATCAGGGCTCTATACAATACATACATAATGGCAGTGAAAATTCAACGGATACGATGACTTTAATAGCCACAGCTAGGAACAAAGAAAGTGAACCATTTGAAGTGGAATTTTCCATAATACCAGTGAACGATGAGCTGCCTATGCTGGTGACCAATACGGGCTTGCAAGTGTGGAATGGCGGACGTTATATAATACGTTATACGGATTTAAGTAAGTATGGTTAAGGCCATGTAGAGTAACTGTATTAACTTTATTTGCTTTATTTCAGTGGCCCGAGATTATGATACACCCGCTGAAAACCTTACCTTCAACATCAACCATATCTATGGCGGCTATTTGGCTTATAAATCCTCGCCGGAAAAGAAAATTGATACGTTTACCCAGAATGATATCAATAACGAGCAAATCTATTTCATACATGATTCCAATTCAAGGCGTAATGAAATGTCTTTCATAGTCACAGATGGCTTGTTCAATACCACCGAACAGTTGCTGAATATTGCCATTAAACCCATCGAAATTATACCAGAACGTAATGAGAACCTGCATGTGTTCCCGTTAACCAAGAAACAGATACTACGCGACCATTTGTATTTCAAGTGTTCGGATGAGGAAAGAGAAATACGTTATAATATAACGGTACCACCTAGCTTGGGCCGTATTGTCAATGAATATATGGAAACGGGTGGCGGCATAGCCAGAGAAGTAAATGAATTCACACAAGACGATATCGACAATGGGCGTATATTCTATGAACATACGGCCGTAATAATAGAATTCCGCATAAATGATTCGTTTTATTTTGATGTCATAGCTCAGCGCAGTGATCGTTTGTTGGATCAAAAATTCAACATCGAAATTTCGGTTTCATCGGGGGGGCTTTTGCGCTTTTTACCAGTTTCTAAGCTAACAGTGGATGAGGGTGGTTCTGTGCCTATAAAATTGGATTTTTCCAAAATGTTGGAATACTTAAAGACCCGGGCCGGTTTAAATAACCCAGAATTGTATATAGAGGCCTTGCAAAAGCCTAGCCATGGCCATATAGGTTTGGGTCATGAGTTTAGGCCCTTGCAGAAATTTCATCCCAGTGATTTCTTCACCAAAAAGGTGTATTACATACACGATCATTCCGATACTTTGGAGGATACCATACTGATGTCCGTGTACCTGGAGCAAGGCAATATATTCCTATGCAATCTTACCATACCAGTGTCCATTACACCCATTAATGATCAGCCTTTTAAGCTGGTGACACATTTGCCCCAAATGACTGTGGTAGAGGGTGAGAATCGCACAGTGACACGCAATGTTTTGCTCACGGAAGACAAAGATACACCACCCGAGGAGATAATCTACGATGTCATGAGTGGTCCAACGTTAGGTGTATTGAAAAAGCTGTCCAAAGATGGTGAGCCTGAGGATTTGTTAGCCTATTCGAATCAATTTACCCAAGCCGATATAAATAATGATCGCATTGTATACGTGCACTTTGGCCCGCCGCAATCCACCACATTTTGTTTTACCGTCTCAGATGGTAAATTTAATCCGGCATATGAAATATTCACCATAAAAATAGCACCCATTTCCTTGCTGCCTGCCGATCAGCAAATACCCGTAAATGTACAACAAGGTTCTACCACGGCTGTTATGAAACTGGATCACATAGGCTTAAGCACTAATGTGTTGCCACAACGTTTAGCCTACAATATAACGAATTCCCCTTTGTATGGCATTATCCTGTTAAAGCATCAGCCCACTTTGAGATTCAATCAGCATTTGCTGGAAACGGGGCAAATCAATTACATGCAAACCGACTTGAATAGATCGAATGATACCTTCCAAGTGAGTGCTTATGTGCCCACAACAAACTATGCAGCCACTGTAGATGTTTTGGTGCAAGTTGAGCCCGTGATCAAGATAATGGACATATCCATGCAGGGCGTAAAAGAGGGTGAAAAAATACGTTTAATGTCCTTGCTGGTGGCAGATAACCCATTATCCTTGAAGTTGAATAAATTCAATCCCAAGTTCTTAATAACAAAAATGCCTAAGACAGGGCAAATACGTAAGATTATGCGCAGCTCAGGCTTGTCGGCGGACAATCAACAGGAGAGGGCCATAAACACTTTCTCTTACAAGGAGTTGAGAAGCGGTGTGGTTTATTTTATACCCTATGAAACGGTGGAGGCCACGGTGGAAGATACTGACAGTTTTGATTATCAATTACACATCAAAACGGTACAACCGGCCCAGGCTTTGGTGAAAATTGTTTACCGCCAAAACGTGGAAGATAATGGCACGGTGACTAAAGCCAATGCTGGTGGTTACTCCTTGAATTATGTGGCCATTATATGTGCTTTAATTATACTGCTTATGGGTATTTTACTGATAATGCTTATACTTAAGTTCCGTTATTTAAAACGCCACAAGGCTAATATTTCGAAAGATCAGCCACCCTCTTTACCCTGTCCGCCGGATTTAACATCGGTAAGCCCACAACATCATCATTTACATCAACATCCACACCATTATGCCAGTTCGGAAGCTGACTCAGTGCCCGTAACGGGCAATTCAACACCCTTGCCGGGCTTTAGCAATATTCCGCACTGTAAGATTATACCCGTGGAGTCTTATAAGCATGACTATCCCGACTATGACCCGGATGAAGATGAAACCGATGATCCTTGTGATGCCCAGCAAATGATGCTGCCGCAGCGTTATAATCCCTATCAATTGGAGAATGATACTTGGAGTTCGTCATGTGACATGGCCAATGATTTTGGTGGTTATTCAAGTGTGCCGCAAAGTACGGCGCAAGCTGCTTCAGCAACACCGCCCTCTGCCCCACCCAGTAATCCCTTGCTAAGGCGTAATCAGTATTGGGTCTGAGTCACTCCCTCTCTCTCGCTCTCTCTCTCTCTCTGTCCGTATCTTACATTTTAAATTGTATTTTAAGTTTGAAGTAACAATAGTGCTTTAAAAGTGCCTTTTCTTAACCAATTATGGACCGAGTTTACATTTTGTAGTTGTAAGTTTAATTTATTTTTTTTTTTGTATTTTTTTAACGATTTTTGTTCGAAAAAAGAATTTTTTTTACGTTTAAATAGCCTTTAAGCCCATAAATATGTATGTCTGTAGCAAAGTAAGAAGTTTTTGTTCTTGTAAAATAATCATAATTTTGTAGTATTTAAGGTGTTAATTTTAAAAATGCATTTCAGTAGTTGAATTTCAAAAAAAAGTCTCTTCAAGTTGCCATAATTATTATAAACTTGCCATGAATATCAGAAAAAATAATTGAAAGTATCATTATCCGTGTAGTAAATAACATATCATCGTGTGCCTTGTTTAGGGCCTAATTTAAGTGGTATTTTTTAAACAATTAAAATTATCAACAATTTTTTTCTTAATTGTATTCATTTTAAAATAAATGACAATAATTTTTAAATTAAATTATTTTTTAATTAATAAAAAAATACAAACAAATTAAATTCTTTATAAGTTCCAACTGGGACAGAGTAACAGAAAATCAATAAAACTTATAACGCAACATAACGTCCAAGCAAGACTACGCAATCCGATGTCTCAAGTGGTCTGAAATTAGGTACACGTTACGTAGGGTTAGGTTAGGTTAGGTCTGAGTGGTAGCTCTGATTCCACAAAGCTCACTTGAGCACGCATAGCGGCCCATTGTGATGCCACGGGTGAACGCAGTCCCTGTACTGACCAAGTTCAACCAAAACCAGGCAAGAGGAAGAAGTTGGTCAGCGCAAGGGCTGCACTCGTTACGTAGCGACATGACCAACATTATAAAGGTCAGTTTGCATGTTAATCCTCAAGGAAGACGGAAGTCTGCATATAAATTCTCAAGTTAGTCGCCAGAGAACGACCAAGAACATGGGAAGAAATGAGGGTGGAATTTAAACAGTGAGATACAATACATTTCACTAACAGTTGCCATACAGAAAGGATTTGTAGAAACGGCAAGCTCTCCCTAATGCTAAGCATAAGACTTGCAGAAATATCTTGGAAGCGCAAAATGAATTAAAAACCAACTTAGATGGAGTTGGATAAGATACAAACCCTAGTATACGTTGGTATAAGCAAAACTGCCCCAAGAGGCGTTGGAGATTGAAAATTATTGTAAGGACCAAAGCGACCTGAGAAATCGAGTCTTAGCCCCCTGGACAGAAACAGTAGGTTATGTTAGGTTAGATTAGAGAACGCGTACTTGTCAGTTAAGACAGGTACAGTACCCGGAGGTCGAATTGACCCATTGTACAACGTCCTAGTTTCTCACACCACTTATGTTGCGTGTGTTAATTTTTATACATGAGTGGTGGGACCTACAGTTTAAAGTCGACTCCGAATGACAGATTATTGAGAAACTTTTTCATGGCAATTTTTATTTACTCTCAGAGTTTTTGCCAGAAATCTGCTGAGAGGAAGTCGCCGAAGAAATACTTTTTGTATTTTGTCCTGATGTCTGGTGCTCGAACCCTGGCTTTACGTCTAATAAGCCAACACACTATCTACTAGACTACGGCGACTTCCAAGAGTTGTCATATAGAAAGGATTTCTAGAAACGACAAGCTCTTCCTAATGCTATGCAAAAGACTTGCAGAAAAATCTTGGGAGTGCAAGCCAAGAATTATGCGTAGAATTAGTTAAAAGCCAACTTAGATGGAGTTGGATAAGATACAAAGATACGCCTGCCACAAGCGGCGCTGGAGACTGGAAATGAATGTAAGGACCAAAGCTATGGTGACTGTATTCAATAAACAAGTCGAGTGTTAGCCCCCTGGACAGTAAGTTCTATGAGTATAGGAAGTGCTTCGCAACGTGAAAGTAATCTTCTTCAATTTTGAAAGACATGTTTGAAAAGGAATACTTAGCAAAAGGAAAGATGGAGAGAACCCGAAACTCTTTTCAAGCCAAATGGGTTAGCGCCAGTCTAAACTTTAATTAAATAACTACAATGCATAGAGATTTGAGTCATGCATCAGACAATCCAAACATTGACTGAAGATAGTAACTAACCTTTTAACCAACCACTTAAGGCTCAAAGAACTATTCACTTAATTGGCCATTACAAAACCTTTAGTTAGGATTAAATCCTAGATTCTCGCACCATTCATGTTTTTTGTTTTTGTTTTTTGCGTGTGAGGTAGGGTTCAAAATGCCTTCGCACTTACTTACAGTGACCGTCGTCAGCTGCGTCGAGTGGGGCTTCCACTAAAACAATTCCTCCTCCTCTTCTGGGGATACTCCCTTCCCGGGACGGCTATCTGCATTACTTTGGGAAGGGCCCAGGACGACGTCCTGCTAATAATTGTTGTCTACTCTCCCACGTCTGGGTACGCCATATTCGAAGCCAGCTTCCTGCTATTGGCTCGTCTTCTCATGTATCATTCTGTCGTACTGTATCAAGGTCGACCTTCTTCCTGCAGAGTACACATTCTACGTATCTTCTCACAGCGCGCCACTTCGTCTCGCTTTCGAGCATTGCGTCAACAATATTGTCGGGTGTGAATTCGCCAATCCGTTCCATCAACACATTCTTCTCGTCTTGCATCTTCCATTTGATGCAATGGAACACCACTCATGTTGTGCGTGTTAATTTTATCCATGAGTGGCGAATCCTTCCGTTTAACGTCAACTTCGAACGACAAATTTCTCAGAAACTTTTCATTGCAATTCTATTTTACTTCTTATTTTACAGTCGCGTAATCAGCCAACACACTACCTAGTAGACTACGGACGTCTTCAAGACTTAAAGAATATTTGTTTAAAATACGGATCAACTCAAGCCCAGTATGCAAACTCAGCGATTAAGAGCATTAATCAGCAGAACACGTCAATTGAAACTGCGTGGCATTAATGAATCTCAAGAAAATGCACCTGAATGTACATGAAGTACTTACTAGGCAGGGATTTGTTCTGTCTGATACAGAATAACAATCGAATGTTCGTCAGGATGACAGTGTTTGGTGAGACATAATAGGGAGACTCTACATAGATTAAGAGCAATACTGTAGTCGCAGTACCGTAATGCAATTCCACTATTGGCTTTAACTGTTTCACAGGAATCTCCTTCCCTGTCAGTGCTAATAAAGGGTCCGCCAAATAACTTTTTTTTTGAAAGTGCTTTAAAAAAAACTACTGAATATTTTCTCAAATTTCTTTTTTTTATTTGAAAGTACAATCCTTCCGGTTACTAATGGAAAATAATTTCATTCAAATGGCTGCCTCGGCTGGCCATGCAGTAGCCTACACCAGAAGATGCCGATTTTGGCAAAAAAAAAATCATCCTTTCAGATGAAGCTCATTTTGATCTTGGCGGGTATGTAAACAAGCAAAATTGCCGCATTTGGGGCACAGAAAACCCGTACGCATACATTTAAAAGCCGACGCACCCAAAACGAGTCACTGTTTGGTGCGGATTTTGGTTCAGAGGCATAATTTGGCCATTTTTCTTCGAAAATGAGCAAGGAGTGGCCGTTACAGTCAATGGCGATCGTTATCGGGCCATGTTGAACGAATTTTTGTTCACAAAAATTGAAGAGGAGGATATTGCAACATTTGGTTTCAACAGGACGGCGCTACGTGCCACACAGCCGAAGCTACACTCGATGTTTTGAGCCCTGTTTTTAAAGATCACATTATCGGCCGCAGAGCTGATGTCGTTTGGCCACCTCGGAGTTGCGATTTTACACCGTTGGACTATTATTTGTGGGGTGCCGTCAAAGATAAGTGTTACGCCGACAAGCCAGTGACAATTGACGCTTTAAAAGACAATATTCGTGAAGCCATTGGTGAAATACAGCTGCACACAATCGATAATGTGCTTAAAAATTGGATCGATCGTGTAGGCTACTGCATGGCCAGCCGAGGCAGCCATTTGAATGAAATTATTTTCCATTATTAACCGGAAGGATTGTACTTTCAAATAAAAAAATTAATTTGAGAAAATATTCAGTAGTTTTTTTTTAAAGCAATTACAAAAGAAAAGTTATTTGGCGGACCCTTTATAAGACTCTATGACGAATTTAGCGATTTAAACTTTACCACTTCTCGAGAATTCCGAGAATTATAGCATCATAATTAATATAATACACAAGGAATTGGCAATAATAGAGAAAATTTGAAGAGACTAGAAGCGTTAGAGGTGCGGTTAGGCCTGGGCATCTTCGCAATGTACGCCCTGCTTTGTACTTTCAAATAAAAAAAGAAATTTGGGAAAATATTCAGTAGTTTTTTTTTAAAGCACTTTCAAGTTATTTGGCGGATCCTTTATTATACCTTCTATTACAGGCGCTATTTATTGTCCAAAATCCAATCTCTTATACTTCTACAAAGCGAGAATTGAATTAAATTTTCTTCTTTAGGAACTAAATGACTCCAGAAATGGGAAATTTTTATTGCATCACTGTATAATGGTTTGAAAACATTTTAATGATTTTGTCTCAGAAATATTCTTTTTCTTTTCTAAGGGCATATAAACTTTTTAAATCTAGGCTTATTACTATGGTGTCTATGTCGTTTTTCAGTGTGGCCATGAATGATTTAATTTTAACACACTTGTACCAAGGTAAATAGGCTCGATATGAGTAATATTTTTTTAAATTATTTTTTTATTCTTTTTAAACTCTTATGGAATTAAGTACATATGTATGCATAGAGAATACAATTTTTGTTTTTGTATAAAATTAATAATATCAATACAATTCTTGCTTTCGATTTTATTTACAATTTTTTTTCTTTTTTTAAATAAAGGCCTAAAAACGAAATATTCAATGCTAGACTATCACGAGGTTTTAAATTCAATGTGATGGAGTGTTAAGGCTTTCTTTCCTTACATTAAAGGGGAAGGAAGACATAAGCAGGTATAAAATATAATGAATTTTTAACTTAAAAACTAAAATATGCTTAAGATTTAAACGTATTGCATAAGCGTTAGTCATTCTTTTAAGTACACACACACACACACACATACTTGTGTGTATTAAGGCCATTGAGACAGAAAGTCATTTACGGAATGTGTAAACGTAAACGTACGTAAACGAACGTATTAGAATATAAAACTAATTGAGATAAATAAGTGTAAAGTATTGATTAAATAAATGGATGGATGGGCTGGATGGCTGGAAGGAATAAATGAATGCGTTTTTTACGGTTCAATTTTCTTTAAGGAAACGGTGGTCCACCGCCAGGCTTGTCATGTACAGGCGTCACTACCAGGCCTTTGTTATCATATGAATATTCAGTGGATGGTGTAATATCTTCAGATGGATAGCGTAGACCACATGATGTAATCACAGTGGGCTCAGAACCGTCAACAGCTAATTTAAATTTCAAAAAGAAAAAAGATTAAGAAGTTATTTTAAAATATTTTTTAAAAAGAAAAACTCATAAATTATTAAACAAAGAAAACGTTTAAGCATCTTTACTTTATTTTGTTTTCTTCGTTTGAGTGTGTATTTACCTGTTGCACTACAGGTTTGTGACTCTATGCGTTCAAGGTCATTGATCGCATTCAAATTGGTTATTGTAGTGCCGCCCAAATGTTTTCCGTTTGTAAATTGTGTTGTTGCTGCTGCGCCTGCATCCTTTTTCCTTTGCAGTTTCTTTTTGATTTCCGTAAAACAACGTTTGTGCTTAAGCCACTTTAACAGTTTCCAGGTAAAATGTGCCACCACAAATGCCAGCAATAGGATGAGTAATACCAAAATGATATTCTGTTGCCTTTGTATCTGATGAATTTCATTCTTAAGTGGCAATAATTTTTTGAAATCTTAAAATAAACACAGGAAGAGGAAAAAAATTAAATTAAATAAACAAAAAAAATATTTTTATTTTTCCTATGATTAATAGAAGATAACAAATAAAAAAGGTGTCATCATCATCATCATATCATTTAGTATTATCAGTAATTATTAATTTAATTTTTTTTATTTCTTAATGATTCACGGCATTTATTAACTTATTGACGATGATGGTGTCCTCTGCACTTCACGTTGCATTGTGTAATGCTGGCAACTGTTATCACAGAAAAAAAGAATTGTTTAAGTCTTTAAGTTTATTTGCTGCTCTCTTTATTTTATTTTCTTGGAGGAATTCTCTTAATAAATCAGATAAAATCTTAAAATCTTTAAAATAAAAGATTGTTTTTTAAAATAAATGCCACCACAAGATAAATTTAGCAACAAACAAAACAACTTAATCACGCATGTAAAACAGTGAACTCTGCTTCCAAGAATTTGTTTTAGAAACCATATTTCTCTATATGGTCCACCACAATGGCTTTAAATATAACGGGTGATTTTTTAGGTATTATCTTTTTGGCAACACTGGTTTAAACAGCTCACGCACGTTTCCTGTTTTGTTTCACTGTCAAACATCTTCATCGTCTTACAACGAACGAACAACGCTTGCAAATCATTGAATTTTATTATCAAAATGCGTGCTCTGTTCAGAAAGTTCATCGCGCGCTTCTTCCATTTTATGGTCAGTTTAATCGAGCCACTGAAGCGGCTATTCGGGCTATTGTGACAAAATTTCGCATCAAATTTACATTGTTGGACATTAAACCACCAACACGCTTACGTAGAGTGCGAACTGAAGAAAATATCGCAGCTGTATCGGCCAGTGTTAATGATGACCATCAATTATCGATTCGTCGCCGTTCGCAGCAATTGGGCCTCTGTAACTCAACAACGTGGAAAATTTTGCGGAAGGATTTACGTGTGAATCCTTTCAAAATACAGCTGGTGCAAGCATTGAAGCCGAACGGCCTACCGCAACGCAGAATTTTTGGTGAATGGGCTCTTGGAAAGTTGGCCGAAGATCCACTTCTTTATCGAAAAATTGTGTTCAGAGACGAAGCTCATTTTTGGCTCAATGGATACGTAAATAAGCAGAATTGTCGATTTTGGAGTGAAGATCAGCCAGAAGCACTGCAAAAGCTACCAATGCATCCAGAAAAAGTCACAGTTAGGTGCGGTTTATGGGCTGGTGGCATCATTGGACCGTACTTCTTCAAAGATGCTGCGAATCGTGACGTAACTGTGAATGGTAAGCGCTACCGTGAGATGATATCCAACTTTTTTTTGCCCAAGAAAGCAAGCAAGAGCTTGACTTGCATGACATGTGGTTCCAACAAGACGGTGCCACATGCCACACAGCACGCGTAATAATGGACTTATTGAGAGGCGAGTTCGGTGAACATTTTATTTCACGTTCGGGACCGGTCAATTGGCCGCTTAGATCGTGCGATTTAACGCCTTTAGACTATTTTTTATGTGGCTATGTTAAAGCTCATGTCTATACAGACAAGCACGCTTCAATTGACGCATTGGAAGACAACATTGAAGCATTTATTCGTGAGATACCGGCCGAAATGTTGGAAAGACTATGCCAAACTTTGACTAAGCGGATGGACCATTTGAGGCGCAGTAGCGGTCAACATTTGCATGAAATAATCTTCAAACATTAAATTATATGGACTGTACTATCCGATTCAAATAAAGATTTCATGCATTTTTCTGAATTTTATGTGTTTTTTTTAATTTTCCTATAGCTCTTAAAAAATCACCCATTATTTTGATTTTCATTCTGAAATAAATTTTGAAATGTTAAAAACAAACGTTCGTTATATGTTACATGGAAAGAGATATAAAGAATTAGAATGACAATTAATTTAGTTGTTTCAAAACAACTAACTGGTAAACATCTTTAACTTTATTCACAAATACGAATAGTTTAACGATCCCTGAACGCGTTTAGTTATTTACTTGATCATTACCACCAAGCCTTTTAGTTAGGATTACGACCTAGCTTCTCACATTGCTCATATTACGTATGTGTTAATTTTATCCATAAGTGGCCGGACCTACAGCTTAAGCTCGACTCTGAATGATATATTTGAGAAACTTTTCATGGCCATTTTTTTAAAAGACTTCCAGATTTTTGCCAGAAGACTTCTAAAAGGAAGTTCAAGAAAGAAATATTTGTTCATACTTTGTTTCATTTAAGGTATCTAAGCTGGTGTTTGGGTTTAAAGCACATCCTCCCTAAGTGAACATGCTACCTACTAGACTACGCGTGCAAATATCGGGTACGCCATCTAACGGTTTTTTTCTTTCAACGAGTGCTTATTTCGTGAATGATAACACTTAGCTCATGTTTGATTTGACAGATAATTAGTTTTATACTTCCGCTGAACGAATATGGTTGTGTATACGTTTGAACAACGCTGGCAAATATTGCGACATTACTTTGAAAATCATGGTAATGTTGCAGAATGTGTGCAAAAACTGCGTACGGATTTTGGAAGAAGAGAAGCACCGTCAGCTCCGTATGTTCGTTATCTTGTGAAAAAAGTGAAAGAAACTGGCATCATCCTCATCGATAAACCAAAGCGTGAAAAGCCAAAAAACAGTGCGTACACCCGAGAATATTGCTGTTGTGGCAGAAAATGTGCGTGAAGCGCCATCAACATCAATTCACCGTCATTCTCAATAATTGAACATTTCGGAGACATCATTGAGACGAATTTTACATAAAGATCTTGGTTGGACGCCATACAAAGTTCAATTGGTTCAGGAGTTGAAGCCAAGTGACCATCCAATGCGATCGACTTACAGAAGATGCCAATTTTGGCAAAAAAAAATCATCTTTTCAGATGAAGCTCATTTTCATCTTGGCGGGTATGTAAACAAGCAAAATTGTCGCATTTGGGGCACAGAAAACCCGCACGCATACATTGAAAAGCCGACGCACCCAAAAGGAGTCACTATTTGGTGCGAATTTTGGTCCAGAGGCATAATTGGGCACTTTTTATTCGAAAATGAGCAAGGAGTGGCCATTACAGTCAATGGCGATCGTTATCGGGCCATGTTGAACGAATTTTTGTTCACAAAAATTGAGGATGAGGATATTGGCAACATTTGGTTTCAACAGGACGGCGCTACGTGCCACACAGCCGAAGCTACACTCGATATTTTGCGCCCTGTTTTTGAAGATCGCATTATCAGCCGCAGAGCTGATGTCGTTTGGCCACCTCGGAGCTGCAATTTGACACCGTGCCGTCAAAGATAAGTGTTACGTCGACAAGCCAGAGACAATTGACGCTTTAAAGGACAATATTCGTGAAGCCATTGGTGAAATACAGCTGCACACAATCGATAATGTGCTTAAAAATTGGACCGATCGTGTAGGCTACTGCATGGCCAGCCGAGGCAGCCATTTGAATGAAATTATTTTCCAATATTAACCGGAAGGATTGTACTTTCAAATAAGAAAATAAATTTGAGAAAACATTCCGTAGGTTTTTTTTAAAGCATTTTCAAAAAAAAAAGTTATTTGGGGGACCCTTTATTTAAAACAGACAACAAAAGTGGTGATTCAAACAGTGCTACTCGATTCTGATCATCATAAACGCTCTACTGTACAAGAAATTGTTGAGATTATAAAGAAATTTTGAAGATATTTAAAGCGTTACAAATGTGGTCAGGCCTTTACATTCGAATTTCTCTCTTCCACGAGTTCCTCAACCATTGATCTTGTCTTACGGCTCATAATGATACATTTTACAATTGGATTTACGCCTCTATACACACATAGTTCTTTCTATAGTTGTGCTTTGCAGTTACCCGGAATATTGTCATACTCCTACATGCCTGTTTTTAAAATTCAAAACTAGTACTTAAACCATACCATCGTTATTGTGTCTCACAATATAAAAAAAATCTGTTCGATGTTACCTTGGAAGCCGACCGTGTCTACTTTACCTAAACTGCTTTGAATTTGTCAAAGTAGCATTTTTTGAAAATTTCTATATTTTTCATGCCTTGTATCCCCGCAATTAATCATGACCTTGACCTAAATCTCACATTACTTAACAACTTTGCAAGCGAAAAGTCCAATAAATATTCCCACTTTCTTAAGTTTGAAGTTTTTTAGTACCTTATCGACATTTTAAATATCACAGGTGTCAGCATTTAATAAAAAAAATTTCAACAAAAAAAAACTATTTAAACAAATTGAAATTTGACATCATCACACTCCTCCCCAAGTGTTAAATAACAAAAAAAAATTTAAATACTTTCAATACTTGTTGATATTTAAACGATTTGATTGTTTATTTCGAAAGAAATAAAAATTGTAGTCGACGAAGTCGATGAACCCACCCAACTCTAGATAATAAACGACAATCACTTCTTATTGATTTCTAGTCCAAAATCGAAAACATTTCAGTCAAATCATACAGCGACTGCAGCCCTGAAAGATGAGATAAAGATAAACACGCTGAAGTAATTGTATTACTCTGTATTATTTGTAGTTTAGATTGAAATCGGAAACCTATTTAAAAGCCATTCAAAAACTTTTCAAACTGCTCTCGTTATATTGAAGAAGAAATAGACAATTTGCAGCCCCACATAATCTACGTGCAACAATTTAAAATTTCGTTAAAAGAATGGTGTGTGCATCATATGACCTTTAGGGCCATTATTACAACTTGTCGTTAAACTTGGGTTTAGTTAAAGGTAGCTTTAGCTAAAGGGAACTGTAAAGTTACCTTTAACCAAAGAATATGGATATAAAGAATACGCATCATGTAGAAGTAAAATTTCCTATGGCGGGTTGTAACATTACGACCCGCTCTCACCAAAATAATTTTAAAAATCATTTTTAGATGAGAGGGAGGAAGACAGAAGGAAAATGAACACAAACAAAGAGCGTAACAATGTGTTGCTCTCATCGTACGTATGTACATGTGTATGTATTCTTGTGTTTTTTGATTTAGTTGTCGATCAGACTGCGACAAGAACACATGTTTTGCGGATGCTTTATCATTTTATTTCAGAATAACACTCGAAGAATATTTTGTGTTAAAAATGTCATTAGCTCGGCGTATTTCATTCTTTTATTCTGTCTCATAGTATAATTTTTTTTAAATGCTTTCGAATGCTCGTTTTTTCTTTTAGTAACAAATGGTTTTTTATTCTTTTTATTTTTCTAAAAAACATGGCCTAACTTTTAACTGTTCTTCTAACTGTTCTTTTAATAATAAAATGGACTTTTTATTTTATCTTTATTTATCTAAAATTATACATTTACATATGTATGTTGATGAAATGAAAATAAAAATAGAGTATATTACTAACACTTTTATATGGCTGTAAATAAATAAATTCTCTCAACTTATTTTCTCTCTCTCACTCACTAATCCATAACCATAGGCATGTGTTAACCTAGAGGAAAATTGTTAGTAATAATGCCAAGTCTACTTATTAACCCAATGATATGTATATGTGATCGGAAAATATAGAAAAATTGTACTGACACTAAGACACCGTATTTAACTTGACAAGTATTCTTCCAAAAATCGAAATCATTTCTCATTGATATTAGTGAATACTACTGTGATATTTCCTTGGGTGTATCATTGAAATCAGAAAAAAGCGACATGAACCTTATTCTTTAAAAGCTGAGAAGATTTTTACGCTCTTTTTAACGAACATTCTTGATGTTCGTGTCCTATGTGTGTAAAAAGCCGAAGATGTTCTTCCCCTGAGGGACTTTGGTGCCGACGTCTGTTTTTAATACCAGAAAAATAAATTAAAAGTAGTCAAACAACAAAAACGCACGATGAGAACAACGCATTGTTACGCTCTTGGTTTCTGTAACCTTCCCTTCTATCTTTCCCCCCGCGTCATGAAATATTTTTGAAAAATATTCCAAAATATGTTAAAATGCACATTCTTTATACTTTATTTTCTTTGCTTTAACTTATTTTTGTTATTACAACTTACAGATAAAATTTTTCAAAAATATGGCAGTGCCGGAGCAATGTCATTAAAACTGCTCAATTATACAAGTTTTTTTTAACGCAGTGGCAACCGCGGGCTCATGCTCATTTTGTTTAAATTCGAAGTTGCCATAATGAAAATAATATATAATATGGAAAGTTCGAACATAAAGTGACCTTTAAATGTTAAAGGTCCCACTTCTATCTTATTGGGTACTCATGATAACGAAAAACAATTTATCTGCCCGTTAAAATCATCCCTTTAGTTAACGGCAGTTGTAATAATGGCCCTCAGAGTTTTAAACTCCTAATGTCCATATTTCGAATAACAATTCATCTTCCATGGTTGCCCAGAATGCAGAGAAAGTTTAAGTAGACTTTCTGTGCGCCATTTATCCAGTTTGGGTAGATTTGCTGCGTTATATCGCCCATATCTGGCATGGACGGAATCCATTATCATATCAATGCGTTTTCCATGGGTGCCCCTAATCTAATTAGCAATGATTCCAACGGTCATGCTAAACATGCACCTTTGGAGTGTGAAAAGACTTGCCGTGTGCTCATTATTCAGCCTTGGCCAAATTAACTGTGATATATCGCCCGTATCTGAAGCTGCCCACGTAGCACTGACGGAATCCATTTCCATATCAATGCTTTTTCCATGGGCGCCCCTAATCTAATTAGCAATAATTACAACCGTCGTGCTGAACATGCACCTTTGGAGTTTGAGCAGACCGGTCGTGTGGTCTTTACCCAGATTTGGATATATCGCCCGTAACCGAAACCGTCGACGTGACATTGACGGAATCCATACATTGCATTGGCCTTGGGTATATTTGCTGCGATGTAGACATGGTTGTATCACACCTGACCTGTTCAATCGCTATCCATATGATCTGACTATCTTACCACTCCGTCATCTCGTTGTATGATTTGCCACAAACGGTCTTGGAACATAGGAACACAGTGCTCTGACAACTGCCTTATTACGTCAAAGACCCAGATCATCTCCTAAAATTGAAATGTCTGCAGGTTCTATTTACCATGCGTATACACATACGTAATACCCCAGAGCAGACCTCAAAACGAAAATAAGAAATATGAACAGCGGAACAGCAGATTTCTGACAAAAACTCTGAGAGTAAATAAAAATTGCCATGAAAAGTTTCTCAAACATTAGTCGTTCGGAGTCGACTTTAAACTGTAGGTCCGTTCCACCACTCATGTGTAATATAAAAACACCCCACATTAGTGTTGTGAGAAACTAGGTCGTAATCCTGACTGAAGTTTTATAATGACCAATTCGACGCCTCCGTTCTATAACAGTCGAAAAATAGTGTTTTGAGTTATGAGCTCTCAAAGTTTTCACGCGACATATGACCATATGTGTATTCTAAAGAGATTTTTCCCTATAACTTCGGTACGGATCGGCGCATCTTAACCAAATTTTGACAGTATTTAAGTTAGAGAACGTAGAATTTAAAAGTGCAAGAACATTAAAAACATTCTAAGTACACTTAGAATGTTATAGAATGGAGGCGTCGAATTGTGTATGTATATATATATTTACGTACGTAGCTCCCCAGTAGTTATTCAAGTCATCCATCCCAACTAAATAGTTCACATATGTTCATTCTGTTCCATTTTGGAGTAATTTGTTTCTAATTGGCGAGGTAATTGAGCGAGTTTTAATATTCTAGTAAATGGCGGATTGACCCTACGAGAGAGAGAGAGTACCTTCTGTTTTTACTTCTACATTACTTTGTAATGCGTACGCATGCGTTGAGTATTGCTTAACTGCAATGCAAAGGCCGTAGGGGTCTACCTCGCCATAGGCTTCTCTAATTTGACTTAGCTTTTCTCCGCAATCTACTGTTGATCGATTACCAAATTCATTAAACTTTAAAGTTGGTTTTCAGTTTCATTTCTAAAGGATTTAATTACACAGCCCTGCATGGGTTTTGCAAATAAGATTGCTGCAGGTGTTTCCGAAGGCTTTTTGTGCGCTGAACACGAATCTGGTTTCAAAAATTTTCAGGTTTCCGAGAAAAAGGGGGTTGAAACCCCTAAAAATAGCATTTTTGGCCATTTTTGAAACATTGTAGAGCTAAACACTGACGTGTGCTAGAACCGTCGCTATTGTCAGAAATTGACAATTGATCTTTGCTCTTTAAAATGAGCCCAAAGCCAAATTGTTTGCATGCACCCTTAAAGTATGGGGCGGGTTTATGTCAAGGGGTGCAAAAGAAAAAGAAACACATTACGGAGGTCCTTAAAAATTAATCAGATTTACTTGACAATTGTTACTCAGGGGTTTTTGGGGGTCGCTGATTACAGATCTTCATTTAGATTTAAAAAATTCAAAATGGCGGATCCAATATGGCGGTCGAGGTTTATAAAAATTAATCACATTTACTTGACCGCCTTATTGGATCCGCCATTTTGCATTTTTTAAATGCCTTCGAAAACACCTGCAGCCATCTTATTTGCACAAAAAAAGTACAAATTTGCAGGGCTGTGTTATTATTTGAAAAATGATCATACTGGGCGAGGAATAAAAGTTATTTTTCACAAGGATGAATGGAGGCTTGAAGAACGCGCTCGAATTCAACCTGAACTCCTTCCGTGTGATTTCATTTCTAACACTTCCGATAGAAAGCGCTTTCCCTCAATCATTTTTTTTCACATTTGTTTTGGCTAAATAACAATGGAAATAAAGTAAATATTTAAACATTTTATTTAATTGCAATTTTACTAATTTCAGTCCATGTATGATAAATACACTTGTTAGAGAATCGTTATTGTAATTAAAAAACAGTCATTACAGGTGATGTAATCGAAAAACTATTCAAATTTTATTGAACTGAAAAAAAAAACACAGTTAAGTTGTTGAAACACAATGAAGTCAATTTGAAATAAATTTTCAAAAACTATTAATTTAACATGGCAATGACTTCACCAGTGTGACTGCATCTCCTCCAAATGGAAAGATTTAATTACGCTAAGGGCCATTATTACAACTTGCCGTTAACTAAAGGGATGATTTTAACTGGCAGATAAATTGTTTTTCGTTATTATGAGTACCCAATAATATAGAAGTGATCGTTAAGCTAAAGGGAGGATCATCCTACCTTTAACATTTAAAGGTCACCTTATGTTTGAACTTGCCATATCGACGCCTCCATTCTATAACGTTCTAAATGTACTTAGAACGTTTTTAATGTTCTTGCACTTTTAAATTCTACGTTCTCTAACTTAAATACTGTCAAAATTTGGTTAAGATGCGCCGATCCGTTCCGTTTCCGTTAAAGGGAAAAATCTTCTTAGAATACACATATGGTCGTATGTCGCGTGAAAACTTTGAGAGCTCATAACTCAAAACACACTTTTTCGACTGTTATAGAACGGAGGCGTTGATATTATATATTATTTTCATTATGGCAACTTCAAATTTAAACAAAATGAGCATATACAACAAAAAATGGAAGCCCGCGGTTGCCACTGCGTTAAAAAAAAAAACTTGTATAATTGAGCAGTTTTATCGACATTGCTCCGGCACTGCCATATTTTTGAAAAATTTTATCTGTAAGTTGTAATAACGAAAATAAGTTAAAGGTAACTTTAAAGTTCCCTTTAGCTAAAGGTACCTTTAACTAAACCCAAGTTTAACGGCAAGTTGTAATAATGGCCCTGAGGTAAATAAAATTCCCATGAAAAATTTCTGAAATATCTATAGTTTGGAATGGACTTTAAATTGTAGACCCGGCCCTCCACCCATGAATAATTAACACATACAACATGGGTGCTATGAAAAGCTAGGCCGTAATCCTAATTATCGGGTTGTAATAAAGAATTAAGTAAGTTTTATATGACCCACAACCATAAGTGTCTAAATTAATGCACTTACCACTACACTGTTGACTGCAAACGTCCTTTTCATATCTCACATCCTGCTCATCACAAACTCGACTGCAGGGCATACATGCCTGATCGAATACCGAACAATACTCATCGACGGGATCACAGGTGGAATTGTTACAGTCTGTAACAGCAGTGGCAGCACGCACCATACGCGCCAATTGGGGAATCATAATTAAAGCGGCTGTGGAGGAGCTAAATTTGAAGTGATTCGCAGTCATATTGTTGGTACAAGAAATAATTCAATTCTGAATTTATTTTTATTTTTATTTTTATTTTTATTTAGAATAAATATTCTTTTTTGTTAGTAATAAATAGATTTGTTTTGTTTTTATTAAATTTCTTCTTATTGTTATTTTATTATCACTTGATATTGTCGTTGTTGCTGGGGCTACGTGATCGAATTTCACTTCTTTTTATTAAACTTTTCAATGAAGTTTTTCGTTAAAATTTTTAATTTTTTTTCTTTCTTAATATTTTTATTTAAAACGAGTGTCTCTCTGTCTGTCTGTCTGTTTAATTGTTAAACAAAATTTTAAAATGTTGACTAATGTTGTTGTTGTTGGCTTGGTGTTTAAACTGCTTGTGATGTCTGAATGATGTGTGATGACTCATTAACTCCATTAGCTGCTGTCTGTCTGACCAATTTGTCTGTTTTTTTTTTTTTTTGGTTGAGTTAACTCTTCTTTCTGTATTTTTCAACGGTTTTCAGTTGTTTTTGTTCTTTTTGTTGTTGTTGTCTAAACACTTAACAAGATTTTTGAACACCACGTACCAATATTGTGACTGTATTGCTGCATTTTAACTGGTTTCTATATGTTTTTGGCTCTCTCGTTCTCTCTGTCTTTCTCTCTTAACTGGTTTTCCTTATTAAAAAATATGATCGTTTAAAATTCTCTCTCTTTCTTCTTTTATGTTTTCATTTGGGATTTTTTTTTTATTTAATTTGTTTTTGTTTATTTTTTTATTCATATTATTTAATAACTTGCTCGTTGTTGTTATTGTTGTTAATTTATTTTTGTTTTATTAAATAAATTTCATTGGAATTGTTTCTTGCTTTTTAATAATTCACGTTTTAACCACAATCTCTCTCCTCGCTCACTCACTCACTTTTTTACACGCTCTGTTGCTATTTTTGTTAAGAAACCCAACCAACCAAACAAACCAACAAATGCTAGTAAAATTTATAATAAAAAATCTATTTCGAGTTTCCGTGTGAAGTGAGTTTCAACCCGACCGCGTTACGATCACCGAACACACAGAATAGAAACCATTGACGTTTAATAAACGCTCATAGCAGCAACATTACTGGCCAATTTAGAGGGAGAAAAAAAATGTTATAATGTTTTGCGAATCAAATGTGTTAGAAGCAACAGATATACAGAGTGAAAACTGGCGGCTAAAGTAGAAAAATTAAATGTAAATAAACATTTATTTTGTGTTAAAAAAGGGAAAATTTGGAATATTTTTTAATTTCTTCAATGAAAAGTTTAAAGATTCTTAAATATTTAATTATTAATCGAAATGTGTGTAGTTTTTGGTCACAATGAATATAGTTTCTTGTGCAAAAGGTAAGTAAGAAGCTGAATATATCAAGATAAAAATAAGACGTACTGCTCACAAAACTCTGAAAGTTACCAATATTTTTTAATTTCTTAAAAGAAAAAGTTAAAATTTGTTATTGCTATTAATTGTTTTTATTATTTATTAATAGTTTTACACAAAAATTACATTTTTTATTAACTCTCGCCAATATAAAAAACCCACCCCAAAAACTAAAAAAAACGTAAATAAACAAAACATTGTTACAATCAGAGAAGAACACAAATACTTTTTGGTAATATTTGCTGTCCCTTTCATAATTCGCTGGTAAACGTCAAAATTGCGTTTCGATACTGGTTATACGGTGGTTACGATCATTTAGCAAACTGAATGCGTCTAAAAAATCTACTCACAAGCATTTGTCGGAACCGGTCCTCTATATAGAGAAGAAATTTGCGTTTTGAGTAAAAAGTTGTGGTTTGAAAAATTGTTTTTGTTTTTATTATTGGGGAGTTATTCTGAATGGATTTTTCCCTATTCACGACTATTCATTCTATCTTTGTATCTCTCAGAGTTATTGTTTTTACTGGCAAAAGATTATTTATACAGGTAGTGTGTTAACAACGCAGCTGAGTTTTCTTTTTTTATTGTTGTTGTATTGATTGTTACAGCATTGTCAAAAATAAGGCGAGTTGTTTAATTTTTATGTGTGTGTGTTCTCAAAGATTATTCGTAATTTGTCATTTTTATTAGCAGGCGAAATAAATAGTCAAGGCGAATAAAAGAATTAACAGTCTTGTGGATTAATTAAAAAATAAAATACAGTTGTTTTTGGCAAAATTCAAAGCGAAATAAGTTGTTGTAATTGTGTGTCACTCCTGTATAAAAATTTACTGGCTTTACTGCTGGTGGATGCTTTGTATTTTTACTCATTTTCAACTCACACACACACACACACACCCCCGTTTTATTAGGTTTTCGTTTCTGTTCCGAGTTGAGTGAGTAAGCGTTTTCTTCGTTTGTTCTTCTCGGCTCAGGTGTGTGAAAATTCTTTTTCTGCCTCGTTCGTTCTTCTTTTCTCTTTCTCTACAAGTTGGCAAAATTTACTTGACAATTTTACTGCGCAAAAGAATTTAAAAAAAGCCAGCCTTGCCGTAAAAAAAATTGTTTGCAACACGCGAATGTACGTACATTTTTTACAATTTTTCTTTATTCAAATTTCATTTCTTGTAGCGCCTTTTGATCGTTTGTCGTCTTGTTTTTTTATAATTTATTTTTTTATCTAAATAACCCCTCCTAAGTAAGCCTTTTTGTTAAATTTTGCTTTGCAAAAAAATGCAAACTGTTTGTTGTTGTTTATTTTTATTTAATCTCTAAGCCCACAAACAATTTTTTTTTTGTTTTCAAAACGGTAATAAAAAACCTGTTTTCCGCTAATAAAAAATGCACAAACACAACTAACCCACCTACCACCAACACCCCCTACAACAACAACGCACATACACATCAACAACAAACACACAGAAAGAGAGAGAAAACAAATATAAAAATACTCATTCAAAAAACACTCAATAAAAAATTCTCACTCAATACACAAAATATATTCAAAAACAAACAAAACGTTGAATAAAAAAATTCCCACATGCTTTTACGAGTTTGGTTTGCTTAAATGAAAAACTTAAACCATGTCCGGGTTAAGAAGAAATTGCGTGCGGTGTGTGTATGTATGTATGTGGTGTGTGTGTGTCTTTGCTAAAGTGTGGTGTGGTGGTTGTTGGTTGCTGTCTCTGATACAATGGTGTCGTCATTATGCTGCGATTAGGTAAGGAGGTGGGCGGTGTTTGTGGAAGTCCGTTGCGTGCGTGTGGGGATGGCGGGGCGGGGGTGACTGTGTGGTGTCGGATTTTTATTTATCGGACGGACCTAGGGGTCTAACTAATGTGGTGAATTTAGATTTTGAGAGTTCTAGAGTTTTCGGTAAAATGTGGTGAGTTTTTTCCAAAGTGTGGTGAACTTCTCAGCTGTGGTGAATAAAATTGAAGTCCACCAAAGCGCCGTCACTCCAATTAGGTACTGTATTACTATAAAGATATGTACTGTCGCACACGAATTAACTGGTGCCTGTCTAGAATAAGTAACTGTTTTAGTTCAGTCAAAACCCTTGGAAAATTATTAAAACTAGTAGTACGTTATTGCACTGACGTATTTTATTTATTATTTTTAAGGAATGAATCTCAAACTGCGTTTTATTTTAAGGGATGCCAAAATCCTAAATTTATTACGAATTTTCAGGGGACCTATAAATAAAGTAAATAAAATAATAACAATAAACATAATAAATAATTAATAATGAAAATAATATGCTTGGCTTATATTGAAAATTTATGCAAGCACACTAATTTAAGTCATAAAAAATAACAACTTCGGTTGAAAAAACAAAACAAAGCGCAGCAGTTGCGTTGCCACGATAAAAATAATAATTTAATAATAAATATAATAAAACAAATTTTTGTAAAGAAATTGTTAACTTTCTTTAGTGTATTGAGAGTATTTAATTTGTGCGGATGGAAATTGTAAACTTTCTTTAGTGTATTGAGAGTATTTAATTTATGCGGATGGATGATGATACAGGTTGCTGGAAATGGAATTTGTTCCACATCGGAAAAAAACGTCGAGCTATGATGTCTCAAGTCTTGAAACTGCACAAAAAATTTGAAAACGCGGTAATTTATAATAGTTCTTACACAAAATTCTTGATTAACATCGAAAATTACTGAAGTGATGGAGAAAACTGCCAACTCTTAATATGTGTCATCCATTTAAACTACCTACATTAAAAACTGCTTTAGAAGAATGAAGAAAATATTTAAAATTATAATTAGGAAATTGTTAGTGCAAGCCACGTCGGTTGATGATTGTACGAACTCCATAAGAGTCCAAATTGGATCTGTCTCAGCTGAGTTACTTTTGACTCCGTAACTGTTTTGACGCCGTAATTTTTTAATGCTACATATATATCCTGGCGATATATGCTAATTAATAATTGTCGCTTTATAGCGCACTAGTATCATTATGAATAATCTTGCCCCAATGTTCCTAGTAGGATCCAATTTTAATCACGTGGCCGTCTAATCTATTTTAAAAAAATTAATTCGGTAGTTTCGTTATAAAACCAGGACCCTCCTACTTTTTGGAGAAATAACGGATTTACGCAATTGAAAAAGAGACGAAATAAATGAAAATGCTTTTTTATAGGAGCAATACTTTAAAATTGTCATAAATACGATAAATTAATCAATCAGGTTTATTGGACGCAATTCAATTGCAATGCATTAAATAACGGACAAAAACTATGATTTCTTTGTAGCTTGTCTTTCTAAAATTTGTTAGTTCGCTTAATTAAAAGATTTGGTAACTCTGTTAACAATGCCTTTTAAACTGTTTTTCAAAAGAGAGTTTTTCTTTGTTGTTCTCTTTTATATACACACATGATTTATGGTTGGCAAAACAACAACACTGCAAAACAAATACAAATTAAGCAGTGGCAGAGCAGCAGCCGACGGCAAAGGCCGTTGTTTTTAATAGAAGAGCGAGCACAACTCAAATACCAAATACAGGCATTGGAAGATTGTTAAAAGAGCAGCGTAAGCATGCGAACGTATAAGCGCGTAGTACGTCTGGTTTCGTTTTCTTCAATTTTTTAGTTTGTTTGAAGTTTACATATATATTTTTCTTTACTTGTGTTTAATTTTTTGTAAAAACGGTATTAAATTTACAAGGAGAGTGAATTAGAGAAACAGAAATAAAGTTTTTAATTGAAATTAAACAGTTATTGGTGGGCTAAAAAAGCGAAAAACTTATTGCATTCCTCCGATATAAAAAAATGCATCGGTGAAAAACGAATTTTTTTTATTTATCGATTGCAAACGAAAGAGAGAGGAGGTAAACAAAACTCAAGATAAAAACGCTCGTCGTAGACGGTCGTAGTAGAATACAACATAAGTGTAGAAGAGTGAAGGAGGAATACAGAATTGTAACCCCAAAAACCAATTAAAAATTTTTCAAAAAGAAACAAAAACCGTAATTGTCCGTCTTGAACATAAGAGCGGGTGTGTTTAATGAAGCGTGTATTATTGTTGTTGCCTATAAATATTGATGGCCGTTGTTTAATTCATTTTTTTCTACTTGCGGATGTAAAAAACATTGTTTTAAACGCCGTTGAAGTATTTCTGATAAAAAATAACGCAAAAATAGCGAAAACGAACGTGAAATTGTTTGAATGGTTTGTGAAATATTTTCATCGCCCAGTAAATAACGGTTGTGTGTGTGTGTGTATTCATAACTGAATTCTTCGGCCCCTTAATTTGCTGTTTTTTTTTTGTTTGTTTCAGTGTGTGTATGTGCAAATCCTGAGTTTCTAATCTCAATAAACCTCGTCTTGCTTGCTTTTTAAATGCGCAATTGAGGCGACCTTTAAGAGAAGCCCTGCTCTTTTGTTATTGTTTTTTTTTTGCAATTTGAAACCGATATAAGATTAAAAACAACAACAACACACAATAACAAAATCTTAGTAGCAGAAAAAAAGATTCCCCCAACTAATGTAACGAAATACTTTTGAAACTGCAAGAACAGAAAAAAAAGAAAAACTGGCCGATTGATGAATTTCTGTTTTTTTTTGTTCTTGTTTCTGTATCAATTTCTTCCACAGCAGCAACACACGAGTGAATGAAATAGCAAAAAAAAAAGTAACAACAACCGACCGACGAATGTCAGTCATGCCGAAAAAAGAACAACCTGAAAACTGAGTAACACATAAAACATGAAATGATTACGGTATTTCAACAAGTATCTGAAAACTTAACAACAACAACAAAACATAAACAATCAAAACAAAACAACAATCAAATCAAATACTCTTTCGATAAGTATTTTAACAACATCAACAACGCGACGGCAGCTGTTTGAAGCAAAAATTCCATCGTCCTTGATAACCGCCACAGCCTTTAAAATTCTCCTCAAAAACATTGTCAAACTGTTGGTATTTTTAACCTGTTTTTTGGTCTTTAAAAAAAACCTTGTGAAATTCAATTCTAAGTTGCAATAACAAAAACACAACATAAGTTAGTGTGAGTGAGCGAGTGCGAGTGAGCGAGTGCGTGTCAGTCATGGCAAAAATGAATAATTTCTCAACGACAACAACAGAAACATTGCCCAAGAGTGGTCATGTTACTGAAGGTAAGTGTTATTACTCTCTTTAAACCATTTATTTATCCATCCATTCATCTGTCTGTTTATCTCTATTCATCATTCAATTGCTTTTTTCTCTTTACGTTTAATATTCATAAGAAAAATATTTTATATTCCCATTCCCTTTCCCTATATGGTTCGCATTGTTACTCTGCAGCTGTAAAAGTTGTTTGTTTTTCATTAATCGTGCGGTAGTATGGCCATACAGGTGACATTCGTTTTACGGCTTCAAGGCATTTCTTTTGTTTCTTTCTTATAAGCATGCCATGAATTTTATGTTGAAAATCAATACGCATAACGAACGTAATTCTAATCAAGCGTGAAATTTAAATACCTGTGTGGGGGTATATTTTTATAGTCATTCCGACATATTCATCTGACCATTCACGATGCCCTAGATATGCTAAATGGGTGTAAAAGCAATGTATATCCTTTCAATAATTGCTCGAAAATTTTTTCTCTTTAAACTTAAAACACTTTCGCAGCATGGGTCTTTACTGACTCTTCAATTTAAACAAGATTTGAATCTAATGTCCATAGACACTGCTCCCTCTTTTTCCTTTATCATAAACAAGGTTAGATTAAGTAAGGTGGCGCACCCTACTTAAAGGAAAAATCCTTACTTTGGCCCATTATGTATACCACAATCAAATCAAACTGAGCATCAAACAGATTCTATAAGAAACCATCCCATATCAAAAAAAATCTTGTTATTGCAGCACAATTCATATTAGAGAGTCCGGTCGAAGATGTCCACTGACACGTGAGGTAAAGGACAAGCCCTTCCTCCCCCTCAGACCCACCACTACTACTGAAGTTATTTGCCAAGTCTTTCAGCATTTTTCCAAAATAGATGGCAATTAAACTTGAGGAAGGAAGTAAGTCTGCACCTCTTCCTGTCCATACGTGTCCAGCAGAGTCTAGCAATATTGAACGTACCCTCCTGCTGCTAACGAAACTGAGCCTACCAGTAAAAGGAGTGGACAATATCCAAATTAACTGAGACAATCGGAATATCTGTGCACTGTAACATGTGAAAGATTGCTAGCTCCGTACCAGCCTTCAGCAATGCAATTTCGAAAGATATTCCTGTGTCTCGCAACCCATATAAGACTAATCTTTAAATTGTCTGAAATTTCTCTGAAAAATCCTCGGCATTTATGGAAAAGAATGGACGTTCAAACTACATTTGTTAGGAACTTAACCGCAGTCTGACTGTCTGAGTAAAGCTAAAGGGTGTTTTTTATAGAGGTATAGAACTTTAAGTTGGCATTACTTTTCAAAATGGCGACCGATTTAACAGCTGTCAAGTGATTTATTCTCAGTTTGGTTTGGCAATTCATCATGAATAGACTCACGCCTGAACAACGCTTGCAAATAGTTCAATTTTATTTCGAAAATAATGGTTCTGTGCGGAAAACGTATCGCGCACTACGTCCATTTTATCGTCGACAAAATCGTCCATCAGAGCAGTTAATGCGATTAACCATGGAACGTTTTCGCACCACGTTTACTCTTATTGATAACTCGCATCCCCAGAGACGCTGTATGGTGCGTACAGAAGAAGCTATTGCTGCTGTAGAGCGTAGCATTGAGGCAGACCCGAATGAGTCCACCCGCCATCGAGCACAGGAATTGAATCTGTGTCCATCCACTTTATGGAAGATTTTGCGGAAGGATCTTGGTTTGCGTGCTTACAAAATCCAACTCGTGCAAGATTTGAAGCCAAACGATCATCAAGTAAGGCGTAGATTCGTCGATTGGGCCCAAAACGAGATTACCGTTGTTCCCGATTTTCATAAGCGAATTTTGTTTAGCGATGAAGCGCACTTCTGGTTGAATGGCTACGTCAACAAACAAAACTGCCGCATTTGGAGTGAAGGTAATCCTCAAGTGTATGTGGAAACACCGTTACATCCAGAAAAACTGACCGTTTGGTGCGCTTTATGGGCTGGTGGAATCATTGGTCCGTACTTTTTCAAAAACGATGGTGGCCAGAACGTTACAGTCATTGGTGATCGGTATAGAGCCATGATTACTAACTTTTTCATTCCTGAATTGAATAACCATGATGTCCAGGAGATGTGGTTTCAACAAGACGGCGCAACATGTCGCACAGCTCGTGCCACAATAGATTTATTGAAAGACACGTTTGGTGACCGCCTAATTTCACGTTTTTGACCTGTGAATTGGCCTCCAAGATCTTGTGATTTAACACCGCTAGACTACTTTCTGTGGGGCTATGTAAAGTCATTGGTCTATGCGGTAAAGCCACAAACGCTTGACCATTTGGAAGACAACATTCGCCGTATTATTGCCGATATACGGCCACAAATGTTGGAAAAAGTCATCGAAAATTGGACATCCAGAATGGACTATATCCGCGCCAGCCGTGGCGGTCATATGCCAGAAATCATATTTAAAATGTAATGCCACAAGATTATCTTTCGGATAAATAAAATTCATGTCAATCGAATAATCCATCGTTGTTTTATTGCAACTTAAAGTTCTATACCTCTATAAAAAAAAACACCCTTTATAAATAGGTACGTTTGAGGACATTTCGATATACAATCCGTAGTGGCAAATACAAAAGCTCCGGGTGTTATAAGGCCCATTATTGTATTCGTCCTAGAACAAAAAAATAGAAATGAAGTCGAAAAACAAAGTAGAGAGAGTGAAAGAAAAGAGCAGGAAAGAGTACAAAGGGAACTATGCTTCGAAGAATGCATAGAGTCAACTTAATTCCATTATAAACCTTAAAAAAGCTGAAATATCGGCTGCTTACAGAGGGTAACCAGACAATCACAGAGATGTTGCTCCAATGTCTGCAACCTCACCTTATCTTCGTATACGAATTCTTCTGCTTTTTTCCTATTTCAGAAACAATGTTTTAGATGCAGTTCGATTCTATAAATTCAATACACTCTCATAATTACAAAAGCTTCCACTTTATAGCCACCCTTTAATCATTGATTTTATCGATGCTCCACTGTTTCAATTTTCTTAAAGAATTCTCCTCCATTGAAGAAACTGAAATACCGGTCGGTCAGTCAGAAATACTATTTCTTTAGAAAAATATACACAGAAAAACTAGAAGAAACAAAAAAAAAAACAACAAACTCTCATTGTTTTGCGTTGTTTTCATTTGTGAAGTTCTAGTGGATTTGTGAGAATTTTTTTCCTTATTCAAGTATTTAACAAAAAAACAACAACAATAATAACAACAACAAATAAATGAAACCAGTTTAAAACGTAACTATTAATTTCAAATCCAGTAAAATTATAATGAACTTGGCACAGCAGTCAAGGGGGGGATATAAACTTTTACTACGAACTGCACCACCATCGCTAACAATAACAAGATGACTAGCGACTACGAAGTATCATGATACTGTCGCTACTACCAGCAGTACTACTGCTACTACTACTACTACCACTACTACTTGCTAGTGCCAGTGCCGTACACTGACCACAAATATGTGTGTGTGCCTGCCCTGTTTAAATATAAAAAAATTAAAAGTTTTTTTGAAAATTATTTTTCCCATGATCGTTTTGTTTTAATTAAAACACAAGAGTAAGAGAGATTTGATGACGTTCGTTAGTGGAGTGTAGGTGCTAAACGTAACGATTTTTGATTTTATAAGAATTTTTACAACAAAAACAAACCGATCTTATATTTCTTTTTAATTAATTATGCCGACCCAATGAAAAAGTGTGTAATAAATTCAATTTTAAAATGTATTACTTGGAAGTGGAATTAATCATGACTTTAAGGCCTGAAGTATTGAAATACGGGAGGAAAAAGATGTAGTAAAAATAGAAACGGGACCCGTTAACATCATACTCCGCAGAACTACTATAAAAATAGTTCTTAGCGATGTGGTCAATTCTGTTACTTGCCTATCCTCACATGGGCTTTATTAGCCTTACTAAAGGGTTTAAGATAGTTACTATTGAAATAGCGGGTGATTTTTAAGCTATTATCTCACGCACGTTTCGTGTTTTGTTTCACTGTCAAACATCTTCACTTTGGTCTATAATTTAACCATGAATCGTCTTACAAACGAACAACGCTTGCAAATCATTGAATTTTATTATCAAAATGCGTGCTCTGTTAAGAAAGTTCATCGCGCGCTTTTTCCATTTTATGGTCAGTTTAATCGACCCACTGAAGCGGCTATTCGGGCTATTGTGACTAAATTTCGCATCAAATTTACATTGTTGGACATTAAACCACCAACACGCTTAAGTAGTAGTGCGAACTGACGAAAATATCGCAGCTGTATCGGCCAGTGGTTGATGGTGGTAGGTGTGAAGCCTTTCAAAATACAGCTGGTGCAAGAATTGAAGCCGAAAGACCTACCGCAACGCATAATTTTTGGTGAAAGGGCTCTTGGAAAGTTGTCCGAAGATCCACTTCTTTATCGAAAAATTGTGTTCAGCGACGAAGCTCATTTTTGGCTCAATGGATACGTAAATAAGCAGAATTATCGATTTTGGAGTGAAGATCAGCAAAGCTACCAATGCATCCAGAAAAAGTCACAGTTTGGTGCGGTTTATGAGCTGGAGGCATCAATGGACCGTACTTCTTCAAAGATGCTGCGATTTGTAACGTAACTGTGAATGGTGAGCGCTACCGTTAGATGATATCCAACTTTTTTTGCCCAGAATGCAAGAGCTTGACTTGCATGACATGTGGTTTCAACAAGACGGTGCCACATGTCTCACAGCACGCGTAACAATGGACTTATTGAGAGGCGAGTTCGGTGAACATTTTATTTCACGTTCGAGACCGGTCAATTGGCCGCCTAGGTCGTGCGATTTAACGCCTTTAGACTATTTTTTGTGGGGCTATGTTAAAGCTCATGTCTATACAGTAAAGCCCGCTTCAATTGACGCATTGGAAGACAACATTGAAGCATTTATTCGTGAGATACCGGCCGAAATGTTGGAAAGAGTATGCCAAAATTGGACTAAGCGGATGGATCATTTGAGGCGCAGTCGCGGTCAACATTTGCATGAAATAATCTTCAAACTTTAAATTATATGGACCGTACCAACGATTCAAATAAAGATTTCATGCATTTTTCTGGATTTTATGTTTTTTTTTGAAAAATTTTCCTATAGCTCTTAAAAAATCACCCATTAGTTATTGAGATAATTATTGAGGTATATATAACTGATATAAGTATCTACTTTGGTACTTTTTTAAAAAGTTTCAACTTTGGTACTTTTTTCGAACATTAAATAATTTCTCAATACCAAGCGTTACATCTTTAAATCATTACTTTAAAGGTCTGCTAACAAAAAAAAGTTGGCACTAATGGCACTACAAAAAGCACAACAACAATGTTTGCGGATGAACAAAATATTGTGTTCGTGTGTACCAACCATGTACTCAAAAACTCGATCTTGTGCACTTGGTGTTAATGTTAATCTCTTGTTGTTGTTATTGTTTTTGTTGTTGATAGCTATTGTTTTCTCTTTTGTTGTTGTTAATGTTAAATGCACGTACTTTTTTTGTTTTTTCACATTCATTCACTGCCAGGCACTTTGTTACAACAAACAGCAACACCATTAACAACAACAACAACGGCAATAGTAACAACTGCACAATACAACAATAAAGCAAAAATATTGCAAACATTTGGGTTTTGGGTATGGCATGTCAGGTTAATAGACATTCAAGTTAAATTTTTTTTGTTTTTATTTCATATTTTTTTTTTGTTGTTTCTACTTTTAAACCTTATGGTTGTTGTTATTATTAGAAGCACAGAAAAAAAAACAAACAAAAAGAACTCTGCACGCATTTATTGAAAGAACTTTAAAGCAGCATCAGTTTTATTTTGTTTTGTTTTGTCTTTAATGCGTTTATTTTTATTGCAGACTGTAATTATTTAAAGAGCATTTTTCTTCTTCTTCAATGGCACTAAAATGCTTGTGTGTATAAGTCATCTGCCATTGATAATTCTGGAGTTTTTTTTTTTTGTTCTTTTGTGTTCTCTTATAGAATCACGCCTATAAACCCAGTTTAGCAATAATGAGATCGCATTGATGTGCCCTTATTGATCCCTGACACACATAATTGTAATTCTGAAAACAACATTAGAGTTCTCGAAGAATAAATTTTAAAATTGCATTTGAATTTGATTTCAATATCAACCGCATAAGCAATATAAACTTTTGATGCTCACCGGGTATACCAATGGTTAGAGTGGCTGTACAGCATTACATAAGAACAAATCACGTAAAGTTCTAGCAAAAGTTTTACAAAATAATATAATATATGGCCTCTACAATGCCTAGAAGATTTTGCAGTATTGGAGGATAAAACACACATGGGTGGTGTGAGATGCAATAGGTTGTAATCTTAACTAAAGGGTTGTATCCTGTTCCTCTTACTCCTCTAGGGAGCATAGGGCCGCAACAAGTTGGTTCCAATAAACCCGATCGTCAGCGCGGTGTTTCACTTCGTTCCACTGTAGATGTAGTTTGGATAATTCAATTGTGATTTGGCGTTTCCAGGTGTGTAATGGTCGTCCGATGCGCCTGCTTCCCTGGGAGTTCCAATCAATGGCTTTCCATGTGACGTCATGTAATGGCTTGCGAAGAGTGTGCCCAAGCCAGCCCCACTTGCGTCTTCTTATTTCCATCTCTATTGGTTGTTGGTTTGTATCTGACCAGAGTTGGGCGTTGGATATTATGGAGGGCCAGTAAACACGCATGATTCTACGCAGGCATTTGTTCACAAATACTTGAATAGACTGGGAATCTCGGGGTGTCATATTCCACGTTTCGCAACCGTAAAGTAATGTGGATTTGACGCTGGAGTTGAAAATTTTAATTTTGGTGCGTCCCGATATATTAGATGATTTTCAAACGGGGTTAAGTTGGGCAAAAGCTTTGCGTGCCTTATTAATGCGGCTGGCAATATCTGCTGTTGAACCGCCGGATTTATCGATTATACTGCCTAGATAGCAGAAGGACTCCACTTCATCAATTTCCTTGCCGTATATTAGGAATTTCCCCGTTGCATTAGCTAACTAACCACTAAACTTTCTTTATTAAGAAATAACTTTTTTTTCTTGAAAATGCTTTAAAACAAAAAACTACTGAATGTTTTCTCAAATTTCTTTTTTTATTTGAAAGTAAAATCCTGCCGGTTAATAATGGAAAATAATTTCATCAAATGGCTGCCTCGGTTGGCCATGCAGTAGCCTACACGATCGGTCCAATTTTTAAGCACATTATCGATTGTGTGCAGCTGTATTTCAGCAATGGCTTCACGAATATTGTCCTTTAAAGCGTCAATTGTCTCTGGCTTGTCGGCGTAACACTTATCTTTGACGGCACCCCACAAATAATAGTCCAACGGTGTCAAATGGCAGCTCCGAGTTGGCCAAACGACATCAGCTCTGCGGCTGATAATGCGATCTTCAAAAACAGGGCGCAAAACATCGAGTGTAGCTTCGGCTGTGTGGCACGTAGCGCCCTCCTGTTGAAACCAAATGCTGCCAATATCCTCCTCTTCAATTTTTGTGAACAAAAATTCGTTCATCATGGCCCGATAACGATCGCCATTGACTGTAACGGCCACTTCTTGCTCATTTTCGAAGAAAAATGGCCCAATTATGCATCTGGACCAAAATCCGCACCAAACAGTGACTCGTTTTGGGTGCATCGGCTTTTCAATGTATGCGTGCGGGTTTTCTGTGCCCCAAATGCGACAATTTTGCTTGTTTACATACCCGCCAAGATCAAAATGAGCTTCATCTGAAAAGATGATTTTTTTTTTGCCAAAATCGGCATCTTCTGTAAGTCGATCGCAGGCCCACTTAGCGAAGCGAAAACGCATGGGATGGTCAATTGGCGTCAACTCCTGAACCAATTGGACTTTGTATGGCGTCCAACCAAGGTCTTTATGCAAAATTCGTCTCAATGATGTCTCCGAAATGTTCAATTGTTGAGAACGACGGTGAATTGATGTTGATGGCGCTTCACGCACACTTTCTGCCACAGCAGCAATATTCTCGGGTGTACGCACTGTTTTTGGCTTTTTACGCTTTGGTTTATCGATGAGGATGCCAGTTTCTTTCACTTTTTTCACAAGATAACGAACATACGGAGCTGACGGTGCTACTCTTCTTCCAAAATCCGTGCGCAATTTTCGCACACATTCTGCAACATTACCATGATTTTCAAAGTAATGTCGCAATATTTCCCAGCGTTGTTCAAGCGCAGACACAACCATATTCGTTCAGCGGAAGGATAAAACTAATTATCTGTCAAATCGGACATGAGGTAAGTGTTACCATTCACGAAATAAGCACTCGTTGAAAAAGAAACTTTAGATGGCGGATGCCGAATACCAAATGAATTGATACCTTTAAGCATCTGTTTTGCGTGTTGATGTTTATATTCGTTGAGTAAAAATACCATCGTGCCATCGTAAAAACATAAAACAGATGCTTGATTTGTTGCAAAATATGCATATGATGGTATTTTTACTTTTTTTTACTGTTTTCTGTTTGTTGTTGTTGTTCTGATTATAGTTATTGTGTTTCCACATTAGTTTTTGTTGCACGTACCCCTTTTACAACATGCTGTACTAAAATTAAATATTAAGTGAGTGGCCTGCATGTTGGCATCCATCCATCCATCCATCCATCTAACCAAACAGCCAGGCTGCCAGCCACGATTTAAACAAAAAAAAAAACATGAAAGACAGACAGACTTACACTTTATAGATTCGCTTTTGAAAAGAAACGAAACTGTTTTTGAATTTTGTGTTGCACAGTGTATGGTATGTATAGTATGTATAGAGAGTAGTATCTTGTCACCGGTTCTGAATAGTAAAAATGCAAAAGAAGACGTAAAAGAATGGCAAACAATCATAAAAAAAAATTGGAATAAAAAAGAATGCACGGCTACTGGTATTTTAGTGCAACAAACAGAGAACAAAGGCAACAGCATACACAATAAATATTTGTTGCATGAATCCTTCCTTTAGTTTTTTAGGTTATTTCTTCTCTTCTTCTTCTTCTTTTTCTTGTTTCTTAATAGTGCGTCTTGTGTTATTTTGTATCTGAGGCAAGTAGGAGCCTTATTTTGACATGATGTTGCAACATTAAAAAAAACCAAAAAAAAAGAGGGAAAAACTACCTCAGTGTTGTCAAATGAAAACGAAAAACAAATTTCAACTCGTCATTTAAACATTTTTATTTGCGTTTAAAGTTAAAGCAATAGCAGCAGCAAAAAAATCAACATTCTCAGCAAAAACTGATGTTTGACTGACAGTTTGAGTTCATTTTATTGCCGACTGGAAACAGTATTTCCAATTTTACTGATTCTACTGATTATGATGATTCATACCATGGACTGACTGTATATAAAAGAACTTTGAAGGGGACTTACTTAAGGGAAAGGACCATAAAGTTTATTTTTTCTTTTGGTTTTATTACGTTTTTAAAACAAAAACGATATTCTTGCTTACCATGTGGAGCATCTTAAATATTGAGAACGTTCTTCTTCTCCATTTCTTTTTTGTAACACATTAAATGCGACTCTTAATTGGACTTGATTGGCGAATCAATTAACGATCAATGAAGAATAGGAATAAGAAAAGAAATCGATTTTCCTTGTGTTTATCAATGGAAATAAAAATTCGTAATAAATTATTGAAAATAAACTTTTCAATGCTATTTTAGGCTTATAAGGCCCTTCTTCTCTATCTCTAAATGTCTTGAGTTATTATATACTTTTGCGAATAAAGTTTCATTACCAGATTATTTATTCAACTTATTATTTCTTTATAAAATATAGGGCTTTCCCCCATTAACCCATTAACCGCCAAAATAAATCCAGAAGCGATAATTAACAAAAAAGTTTATTTTTTAATTCATTGTATACAAAATTAATATAAAAGTATGAAAAAATTTAAAAAAATTATAAAGGGGTGGAATAGGGAGGGTGTACTCAATTGAGTACAGCGGCGGGTTATAGGTGAAAAATTTCAAAACATTTTTTTTCAATGCATAATGTTTTTAAACATTTCTGGTATTGCCAGCGAACTCTTGCATGACATAAAGCACATCTTAATTGCTTTTCCAACTTTTTGGGGTAGTGGCCTATACCATCTTGGGGTAACCCTAAGACCAATAATGACGAAAGTCGAGCTTTAGTTTGGGCGTTTTGACGTAAATAGTATCTTGCAATTGAACGTCGGAATAAAAGTTGATCCATGCTATCGCTATGACTCATTACATATAACCGCCAAGCGTTTGCAATGGCCATATCGGTTATATAGGTAAACAATGCCCACCATCATTTCTTACCACGAATGGCAATTCTGTAGAGTGCAATAGACTGGTCCAGCTCATCTACTCCTCCCATATGTTTGTTATATGACTGCAACACTTTTGGTATATTGACATCAATTTTTTGTCGTTGTGTAGAAGACCAACGTTTTACTATTGTGTCATAGTTGGTTGCCATTGTACAAACGCTATTGTCTTTCCATTTCACCAAAAGAATTTCATTTTGCTTGTCAAACCTATAGTCATATGAGGCCCGCTCTTCTTTTTTCATTTCTTTCGAACTTCGTCATGGACACTTTTTTGTTCTATTCTCTCTAAATGTTCCAGTCGCACGAAATCCTTTCTCCTTTGAGATCCACCAAGAGATTATAGCTAGTAAAAAAGTTATCAAAAAATACTTCATACGATGCTGAGTTAGTCTCCATTTTCTCAAGCAATTTGTTTACTACTCTTGACCCTAGGGGATCAGTAGAAATTTCCTCCGATTTTCCACAATAAAAATCGAAAGTGTAGCAATATCCAGTGGAACTAGCTGCTACAACAGTGTTACCACATTTTGTATATGGATTCCGCCGCTGTACTCAATTGAGTACAGTTGTATTTAAATAAGCATAACTTTGTAAAAGTAAATTGCAGACCATTTGTTTTTACATATTTTATAAACAGAAATGCTTGCTTTTAGAAAATTAAAATAAAAAAGAAATTAACAAAACTGAAAAAGCTAAAAAGTGGTAAAGTCTGTGCTTGTCTGGCCACACCAATTTTGTATAAGTTTAAGAGTCCATTTTGTGACAGTCGATATATATATGGCCAGATTTGTTTATTATTTTAACAGGGAATATGTTTCTTTTATGCTAAAAACGCAAAAAATTACAAAAACTTTCAAATTTTTAAAAATTTCGCCTAATGATTACCTGTACTCAATTGAGTATGGCGGCGCCAAATGGTTTAAGCAAGTTTTACCAGAAAGCATGTAATTGCAAGTCCTAGACTGATAGGGTTGCCATACCGCGTTATCTAGAAGCAATGCGAATATTTTGTGCCCTCTTATGATTTCTAATCAAATCATGCGATAGGCTGCTATTAGTGGCTGTCAAACATAAACTAATCCACACAAATTAAAATTTTGACAAGAATTAACTGATAAATGTCTGTTAACGGCGGCAGTGTTGCCCTCTCAATTAAAAACTGGAAATTTCAAAAATTCCCGAAAATTTTTAACCCACTCTCGTATTACGCCTCTGTCCTCAAATTGAACTCAAAAAAAGCCCGAATGATGCTGAATTAATTTTGAGACAAATTCAGAGAAAAATTCAGAGACGAATGCTGATTATTTAAAAACTATTTTTACAAGCAAAAATAAGCTGCTACAAAACGTTTACGAATCGAAACAAAAAAACGGTATTTTTGTTGTAAGAATTCAGCTGTTCACCGGCTGTAAAATGTTGCATTCATTCGTTTCTCCTTTTTTTCTTTTTTTTTTTGTTTTTTGCTGGTTTTTTTATGGTTTTCTTCTCGTACATGAACTGTTAAATTTTGGCTGCTATTTCTGCTGGGCTGGCTGGCAAAACAATAATGCAGTTTCGTGTGAATAATGAGTCCCAATCATCAGCCACTACTACTGCTGGTGTATTTCAATGTTATTGTTGTTATTAGAGGCTAGGCTGGCACACACTGACTGCTACAGTAGCAAATGTACAGTTGTGTTCAAAATAATAGGAGTGCCCTTCATTTAAAAGCAAAGTTTAAAATTAAGAAAAATAAAAAAGAAAATAACAAATTTTTTTGACTTAAAATTTATTTCTAATTCATTTTCGAAATTTTTTAACACTTAATTATTTGATTAAAACAAACGAAAACAAACAATATTTCATGTAAATAAAGCTTACTCTCAAAATTAATTGCTCAAAATAATAGGAGTGTTAGCAAACAACCTAATAATTTTTAAACCAAAGGCACAAAAAAATAGTAAAGTTATTTTAGTATTTGGTTGAATAACCTTTGTGTTTAATGAATTCAACACAACTACAAGGCATTGAGTCAATAAGATCTTGCCATCTCTTTAAAGGCATTTGAAGCCACGTATCGCGCACTGTGATCCATAGTTCTTCTGCATTTGAAGGTTTTTTTCTCTGCAACATACTTTTTCACATCTCCCCATAGATGTTCTATGAGATTAAGGTCAGGAGACTGAGCTGGCCACGCCATAGCCTTTACCTCATCAACCCCAAACCACTAATTTGCCAATTTACTGGTGTGTTTCGGGTCATTATCTTGTTGGAATATCCATTTTAGGGGCGTGGAGTATGGTAACGTCACTTCTCTCAAAATGCCAACATAGACGTTCCTATCCATTATGTCTCTAATTCGATGTATTGGGCCTACACCATTATATGAAAACCTTCCCCATATCATTAGTTTTGCACCATCATGTTTAACTGTTTTTTGTGTATGCTGAGCTTTATATTTGGTGTTGGGCGGACATCTAACATACTGTCTAGACCCAATGCCACCAAATAAAACAATTTTGCCTTCGTCGGTCCACAGTATGTTTCTCCATCTTTCTTTCGGCCAATTGATATGCTCTTGGGCAAACTTTAAGCTTGCTGCTGCCTGTTTTGTATGTCATTTTGTATGTCAATGGCACCTTTTGGGAACTTTTTGCAAATAAATTGTTGTCCATCAGACGCCTACAAATAGTAGGGCCACTTACGGCAAGATTTAGATCCTTTTGAATTTTTTTTGAAGACACTGAAGAATTTATTTTGCTGTATCCCACTAATCGGCGGTCATCTACAGTTGATGTTTTGCCCTTGCGCCCACGCGTTTCAAGTTTTTTTTTTTATATTTTAATGCATTTGCAATCATTTGATTGGGGCAACTTAAGGTTTCCTCAATTTCTTTAGAAGTTTTGCCTTTTTTTCGAAGATTTTTAATTACATACATACATACATAATTGGTCATTACAACCCTTCAGTCAGGATTACGACCTAGTTTCTCACACCACTTATGTTGTGTGTGTTAATTTTATACATGAATGGCGGGGACCTACAGTTTAAAGTCGACTCCGAACGACAGATTTTTGAGAAACTTTTTCATGGCAATTTTTATTTACTCTCAGAGTTTTTGCCAGAAATCTGATGAGAGTAAGTCGCCGAAGAAATACTTTTCGTATTTTATTTTGATGTCTGGCCTGGGGCTCGAACCCTGGCTTTTCGCCTAATATGCCAACACACTAACTACTAGACCAAGGCGACTGCAAAGAAAAAGATTTTTAATTAGTTTTCTCTTTTCTTTCAGTACAGTGCTTTCCTCGTCCCACTGTTACAAAAATTTATGTGAATCACTGTAGAAAAACTACATTTAAACTACATTTTTCCGTACTTATTTTTCACTTTTTCTTTAAATTATGTGCTGTTATATTTTTATTTTTTAAAAGAACACTCACACTCCTATTTTTTTGATCAATTCATCGTAATTCATCGTAAATATTAAAGTTATTACGAGATTCTTTTTTGTATTTTATTTCTTACATATCGTTGTAACTACCATCAAAATATATCATGTTTTGCAAATTGGTGCAATAAAAAATTTTAACTTTGAAAATATTACATGGTAGCACTCCTATTATTTTGAACACAGCTGTATCTGTCAGTTGAAAACGAGAAAAATTTTCTTTTTTTTCTTTAACAAAATTGGCTGGTGTTGTAAGTTGAATATTGAATCCATCTCCTCCTCCTGTCTTTTTTACTTTTGCTAAGTAAATGTGTATACACTCTGGCATAATATTTATGTATGTATGCATGCATGTAACATTTGTTGGAAGTTTAAAAATAATTTAATTTTTATCTTCAAATACAATATTTTATTATAATTTTTCTATTTTTCTTTCTCTTTTATTTTTTGGTTTGGGGCTGTAAATTTTAAACCAAAAAAAAATTGTTTTTTTCTTTTTTGTTTTCCAAAATCACTAAAAATAAAAATGATTTTAAAAACTCGTGCATACATACAATATATATATATGTACATACACTCTCTACAACAATAACAATAAAAAATATTCATTAACATTTTCGTTATTAATAAAAGAGGTGTGAAAAATGTGTGAAAGTTTTTCTTCTTTTTTTCGATTTTAAATTTCTTTCAGATGGGTTTTGTACTTTTATTTTCGGGCTTAAAATCATTTTTGCTTTTATTTTTAGTTTTCTATACTCAACCATAAGCATTAGAGGAGGAGTACAATTTCTATACGCTCATCTATCTTAGCAAACAGTCAGCCTGTTAGCCATCCAGCCAGTCATTCATTCATTCGTTCAGTCATTCATTCATTCATTCAGTCATTCATTCATTCATTCATTATCCATCATTCATGTGTTCAAATTTAATATTTTCTATCTGGCCTATCCTCGTATATATGTGTGTGTGTATTCTTGTTTTATTTTTGTAGAGAAAAACAAAAGTTCATTTCTGAATAGATATCAAATTTGTATACACCACACCCTCGTTTAACGAATTATTCTAGCAAGAAGTAGTAAGTGGGTTTTCTACCAGAGATGATCCCTAGTTTGGCAGGCAAAGTTTTCTTCCTTAATTTGTCATTACTGCCCTTTCGTCAGGATTACAACCAATCTTCCCACACCACACATATTTTTTTTTTCTTCGACGAGGAGGTGTAAATGTACCTAACCGCACCATAGAGGAAGTCGTCACATCCTCCGTGTGTGGGGCCCTCACCCACTAAATCCCCCCCCCCTCGTCTCCTGTGGACTTGTTTGTGCCCACTCCGGAACTACGGTGGTATTACTTCGGAGTGGAGTCCTTTTGGCCGTTTGGCCTCTTCATGTCTATATCCGCGTCCGGATTGCGAAACGAAAGTTGAGGAGTCATCTAAGCGTCTCCACTATTCCTTTCGTCTAAATCATCGTCTCGGTTACGTTTGGCACGTGTGACAGTATCACCTATGCCGACATGCTTACTCGTTCTGCAGCCTCAAGATCTCTCTTCTTCCGTCTCAGAATGCGCTGTACGTAGTTCACTAACGAGGTCCAATTTTCACTACTCGCAGTCATAACCCCGACAATATTAGCGGCTGTGATCGTTCCAACTATTGACGTCAGTACAGAGCGATAGCTCTGCCAGCGGCGTGCACACTTGAAAACAGTGTGCTCTGCGTCATCAATTACCTCCCCTTCCTCGTAAAGACAGTAAGGGGAGGCGGCCTTGCTCATTCTGTGCAGATATTTCCTAAAATATCCGTGACCCGATAGCATCTGTGTAACGTAGGCCAATCCATGGCCTTATGTCCGGAATAAGTCTCGCCGTCCATCTTCCTCTATTTTCCTTGTTCCATCGATGTTGCCATTTTGAAATGGTGTTCTCCCTGAAGTAACCGGTTATGTGATTTTCAGCCGATTTCGCCTTATAAATCTCCATCCACTCCACTGCCAGCAGATCCACAGGGATTATACCTGCTATCACCAGTACGGCTGGAGCGGACACTGTACGATATGCCGACGCGATACACAATGCAGCCGCTCTCTGTACTGATATATGTGAGTTTGCCCGCTTTTTAACATCTAGTGTTTCTGGCCAAATTTCGCTCTCATAAAGCATAATGCTTTTTCCAACCTCCATCAGGAGTCTCCGTCTCGCCGGTAGCGTGCCTCCAATATTCGCCATTAATCTGCTGAGCTGTCCAACGATCTTCTGGGCCTTGTTAGCCGAGTACTGAATCTGATACGAGGAAGTCAGTCTGGGGTCGAGCCTTATTCCCGGGTATTTCACCGTGCTCTCGGTCCTAATTACCTCGTTTCCAATACTCATGGACACCACCCATATTAAGCGTGTTAATTTATAAATGAGTGGCGGGACCTACAGTTTGAAATTGATACTGAACGACAGATTTTTTAGGAACCTTTTGAGAGAAATTTCATTTCTGCATACATAAAAATTCTTAGAAGACAACAAATATAAAGGGTGTTTTTTTTATAGAGGTATAGAACTTTAAGTTGCAATAAAAAAACGATGGATTATTCGATTGACATGAATTTTATTTATCCGAAAGATAATCTTGTGGCATTACATTTTAAATATGATTTCTGGCATATGACCGCCACGGCTGGCGCGGATGTAGTCCAATCTGGACGTCCAATTTTCGATGACTTTTTCCAACATTTGTGGCCGTATATCGGGAATAATACGGCGAAAGTTGTCTTCCAAATGGTCAAGCGTTTGTGGCTTTACCGCATAGACCAATGACTTTACATAGCCCCACAGAAAGTAGTCTAGCGGTGTTAAATCACAAGATCTTGGAGGCCAATTCACAGGTCCAAAACGTGAAATTAGGCGGTCACCAAACATGTCTTTCAATAAATCTATTGTGGCACGAGCTGTGTGACATGTTGCGCCGTCTTGTTGAAACCACATCTCCTGGACATCATGGTTATTCAATTCAGGAATGAAAAAGTTAGTAATCATGGCTCTATACCGATCACCATTGACTGTAACGTTCTGGCCACCATCGGACCAATGATTCCACCAGCCCATAAAGCGCACCAAACAGTCAGTTTTTCTGGATGTAACGGTGTTTCCACATACACTTGAGGATTACCTTCACTCCAAATGCGGCAGTTTTGTTTGTTGACGTAGCCATTCAACCAGACGTAGTCCGCGATACGTTTTCCGCACAGAACCATTATTTTCGAAATAAAATTGCACTATTTGCTGGCGTTGTTCAGGCGTGAGTCTATTCATGATGAATTGCCAAACCAAACTGAGAATAAATCACTTGACAGCTGTTAAATCGGTCGCCATCTTGAAAAGTAATGCCAACTTAAAGTTCTATACCTCTATAAAAAACACCCTTTACTTTTAAATATTGCTCCAGTTAACCCATTAATAGTTCAAATCTGATTCAAATCTGATTGCTTCACTAAATTTATTCTGCGTACATGGCGGTCTAAGGCATTACTTTCTTCTTAAAGACAGCAAAATTTACCAAAATCGAAATGCTTTTAAAATTAAGTTTTATTCGCTGTTTTCTTTCATTTCTTTTTTTTTTTATTTATTTTTGGTAAAATCGAAATAAAACTGTTTCAAATAAATTTGTTTCGTTTGAATGATTTCTAATGATTTCTAACGTGTGGTGGTAGTAACAGAAAGTGAATGAAAAAAAAATTTAAAACATGAGATTTCAGTTTTAAATGTAAATTTGAGATTGTAAGTAATAGCTTCGGGATAAAAAAAACTTGATTTTAAAATTAATTAATTTAACAAACGAATTTGTATTAAAAAATAAATAAATTAAGAAACTAACATGAGATAAAGTTTTATGATTATTTCTGTAAATGCTGTGAAGCAGCTCATCAAGGGGAATACTTTAAATTTATTGTAGAAAGCAGGCATACAGCTGCTAGTAAATATAGATTTAACACTTTAACTTTACTTTATTGGCTTTAACCCATTCGCTGCCAAGCCTAAATTATATGAAGAAGTCAGTCCAATTGCCATTTATAAAGGGTGTTTTTTATAGAGGTATAGAACTTTAAGTTGGCATTACTCTTCAAGATGGCGACCGATTTAACAGCTGTCAAGTGATTTATTCTCCGTTTGGTTTGGCAATTCATCATGAATAGACTCACGCCTGAACAACGCTTGCAAATAGTGCAATTTTATTTCGAAAATAATGGTTCTGTGCGGAAAACGTATCGCGCACTACGCCCATTTTATCGTCGACAAAATCGTCCATCAGAGCAGTTAATTCGATTAACCATGGAACGTTTTCGCACCACGTTTACTCTTATTGATAACTCGCATCCCCAGAGACGCTGTACGGTGCGTACAGAAGAACCTATTGCTGCTGTAGAGCGTAGCATTGAGGAAGACCCGAATGAGTCCATCCGCCATCGAGCACAGGAATTGGATCTGTGTCCATCCACTTTATGGAAGATTTTGCGGAAGGATCTTGGTTTGCGTGCTTACAAAATCCAACTCGTGCAAGATTTGAAGTCAAACGATCATCAAGTAAGGCGTAGATTCGTCGAATGGGCCCAAAACGAGATTACCGTTGTTCCCGATTTTCATAAGCGAATTTTGTTTAGCGATGAAGCGCACTTCTGGTTGAATGGCTACGTCAACAAACAAAACTGCCGCATTTGGAGTGAAGGTAATCCTCAAGTGTATGTGCAAACACCGTTATATCCACAAAAACTGACTGTTTGGTGCGCTTTATGGGCTGGTGGAATCATTGGTCCGTACTTTTTCAAAAACGATGGTGGCCAGAAGGTTACAGTCAATGGTGATCGGTATAGAGCCATGATTACTAACTTTTTCATTCCTGAATTTAATAACCATGATGTCCAGGAGATGTGGTTTCAACAAGACGGCGCAACATGTCACACAGCTCGTGCCACAATAGATTTATTGAAAGACATGTTTGGTGACCGCCTAATTTCACGTTTTGGACCTGTGAATTGGCCTCCAAGATCTTGTGATTTAACAGCGCTAGACTACTTTCTGTGGGGCTATGTACAGTCATTGGTCTATGCGGTAAAGCCACAAACGCTTGACCATTTGGAAGACAACATTCGCTGTATCATTCCCGATATACGGCCACAAATGTTGGAAAAAGTCATCGAAAATTGGACGTCCAGATTGGACTACATCCGCGCCAGCCGTGGCGGTCATATGCCAGAAATCATATTTAAAATGTAATGCCACAAGATTATCTTTCGGATAAATAAAATTCATGTCAATCGAATAATCCATCGTTGTTTTATTGCAACTTAAAGTTCTATACCTCTATAAAAAAACACCCTTTATTTTGAGTGTTATTGTTTACCAAAACCCTATTATTTCTTAGTAAGAGCAAGAGTAAGAAGAACTTTGTTTAGTTGCTATAAAATTTTGTTATAAATACACGATGAAGTTGATTTTTGCGTGATAGATCATTGTCTATAAGAAATAAAGTATTATTTTTGTAAAAAAAAAATTATTTGTAGTATTTTTCAAGTTTATTACATATTTATATTATGTATGTGGCAAAAAAAAAATTTGCTAATTCAAAAGCCTGCATGTTATAATATATTTAAAGTAGGACGAGTATACTCGTCTTGGCAATGCGGGATACCCTGTCAAAGACGAATGTACTCGTCCTTGGCAGCGAATGGATTAAAAAAAATACTAAATGATGTTTTTATTCAATTAAAGCCCATTTTCATTTTAAATTAGTCATTGTTGCCTATAAAACAACTTGACCTTGCTGACCTTATTGTATTTAAAGGAATTTCGGTAAAATTGTAGCCAAAATATAATAATAATGTTAAGAAATTTTATCTTTCTGTAACCTTCTCCTCCCAATTGAGATTATTTTTAGTTTATTCACTAATTTACTTGCTCACATTAATGAGTTTTCGATGATAGTTAAGGTACTAAAATGTAACGTTTTAATCTAAAAGTACTTAGCTTTTATATACTTACGTTTAATACTTTTCAATGTTCGAATTTAAAAAGAAAGTATCAAAGTGTGTAATATTTCAAATAAAGCACATTATCGATTGTGTGCAGCTGTATTTCACCAATGGCTTCACGAATATTGTCCTTTAAAGCGTCAATTGTCTCTGGCTTGTCGGCGTAACACTTATCTTTGACGGTACCCCACAAATAATAGTCCAACGGTGTCAAATCGCAGCTGCGAGGTGGCCAAACGACATCAGCTCTGCGACTGATAATGCGATCTTCAAAAACAGGGCGCAAAACATCGAGTGTAGCTTCGGCTGTGTGGCACGTAGCGCCGTCCTGTAAAAACCAAATGTTGCCAATATCCTCCTCTTTAATTTTTGTGAATAAAAATTCGTTCAACATGGACCGATAACGATCGCCATTGACTGTAACGGCCACTCCTTGCGCATTTTCGAAGAAAAATTGCCCAATTATGCCTCTGGACCAAAATCCGCACCAAACAATGACTCGTTTTGGGTGCGTCGGCTTTTCAATGTATGCGCGCGGGTTTTCTGTGCCCCAAATGCGACAATTTTGCTTGTTTATATACCCGCCAAGATCAAAATGAGCTTCATCTGAAAAGATGATTTTTTTTTTGCCAAAATCGGCATCTTCTGGTGTAGGCTACTGCATGGCCAGCCGAGGCAGCCAATTGAATGAAATTATTTTCCATTATTAACCGGAAGGATTTTACTTTCAATTAAAAAAAGAAATTTGAGAAAATATTCGGTAGTTTTTTTAAAGCATTTTCAAAAAATAAAAAGTTATTTGGCGGACCCTTTATTTTCTCACACCACCCATTTGTGTGTGTAAATTTTAACCACGAGTAGCGGAAACTACTGTTTAAAGTCCCCTACAAAGGAACAATTTTGGAGAAACTTTTCTTGGGAATTTTATTTTAAAGCTCAGAAACGCTACAATCTGCTGAGTAAAAACCGGCGAAAAAATATTTTTTGTTTTGCTGGAGATATTTAACCTGGGGCCTTACGTCTAATAAGCCAACACATTATCAACTAGACTAAGGGGACTTCATAGAAAAGAAGCATGATTAATTTGAATTAATTACCCTTAAATTCGTATTTTTTTTTCACTGCATCTACAATTTCGAAATACTTTCTTTAATCGATTTCGAATTTTGTATGGCAAATAGTAGACTTAGTAGGAATATACTTGGAATAGAGAATTAAAATTCATAAAAACTTTCTTAGTATACAGACACTTTTAATGATTATTTGTTTCTTTTCTTTTATTTTTAATAATATTTTAATAATAAAAACCAATCAAGCATTTCACTTCTACACTATACTGAGCCCTTCTGCCTTCATTCATTCATTTATTTATTCGTCTTCATGCAGCTATCGATTGGAAACCTTTCAAACGCACTGTGGCTTAGCAAATGTCCATACGCGGTTCTGTCATTTTCATATTCTGATGGTTGTTGGGTTATACATACAAGAAAGGCTATTAAAGCAATTGTCATTGTTGTTATTGGCGTTTTTTTTTTATTTTATTTATTTTGATTTACTACCTTTACTTAGCGGTTTGAATATCAATATTTTTGTTTTTGTTGTTGTTTTTTTCATTTGCCTTTTGAAATTTCAATGAATTTTTTTTGTTTTTAAATTTTCTGTTCGTAATTGTGTTCATTGACTGTTGTTTTTAAGCGGTTTTAATCGCTTCTAAGCACCTGATTTTTTTGTATAGGAACACCAAGTTTTATAAGCTTTTCTTCGTTAAATAGTTTTTGACCTTTTTTTTATTATTTGTTTTTGGAAAATTTTCATAATTTTTTAAGTTTTTTTTTTGTTTTTTAACTTTAAGCTCATGGACTATAGTGTGAATACCCAGCATAATAATATGCCATATTTTTCTGTTTTTTTTCGTCTTTATTAAGTTTGGTTTCATACGTTTGTTTCGTTTTTTTTTTCTATTTTTAAAAATTTTCAGACATTTTTATGGCCGTTTGCAATGCAGTTACAATACGTTGTTGCAGCCGTTGTTGTTATTGTCGTTTTTTTTCTATTTCTTCTGCCATTTGCATGGGTATTTCCTGGTTTTTATGAGCCTTGCTTTTGTAATATTTTGTTTTGTTTCGAGTTCATATAGCCACTATCAGTCTGTCTTTCTCTCTTTCTCTCCGTCTGCATACACCTGAATAATTTACTTTCTGGCCACATTTTCTGTTCAAAATACGAATTGTTTTCAAAGCCATAATTATGTTGGTTTTGCTTCATTTTCTTATTGTAACTTCTATGGATTTCAATTGAATTGAATTGTTTGTAATTTTTTGTTTATGGTTTTCATATTGAATATAAAAGAATAAAATATTGATTGCTTTAAATTCAAAAAAACCAAATTGATTGAAAATATTGGTTAACATGTCTGGTCTGTTGAATTTCAGAAGGACATTCACAGCCAAAAACAAATGATTTTTAGAACTACAATGAGGGAATAAAATCCTTAAATCCTTTAAAAATTTCTTAAACTTAAGGAAATAGAGAAGTCGCCGTAGTCTAGTATGTATTGTGTGAGCTTATTAGGTTCAAACTAAATATGAAAAAATATTTTTTTCGATGACTTCTCTGCAGTTTTCTGGCAAAACACTGACAGTAAATAAAATTGCTATAAAAAGTTTCTCAAAAATCTATCGTTCGGAGTCGACTTTTAATCTGCAGGTTCCGCCACGCATGGATAAAATTAATGGGTGGTGTGAGAAGCTATATTGTTATATATATATATATATATATTATATTAATTTTGCTTGTTTACATACCCGCCAAGATCAAAATGAGCTTCATCTGAAAAGATGATTTTTTTTGCCAAAATCGGCATCTTCTGGTGTAGGCTACTGCATGGCCAGCCGAGGCAGCCATTTGAATGAAATTATTTTCCATTATTAACCGGAAGGATTGTACTTTCAAATAAAAAAAGAAATTTGAGAAAATATTCAGTAGTTTTTTCTTTTAAAGCATTTTCAAAAAAAAAGTTATTTGGCGGACCCTTTATAAGCCGAGATTCAATTGAAATTCTCTTAAAACTCTTCATCACAAGCCATACTATCTTTTCAGCCTATTTTTGCCACAACATCAATATTTTGGTCGAACATACAGTGTGCTAAACTAGAATGAAATGTAATTCCAAACAAAATATTTATTGCGTCCCTATTATTTCTTCCACCACTGTATGTCGATAATGACAACAACTTAAACAATTCCTATACAATGTTTTTTATGCTCTACAAGATATTATATTTTAATTATTCTATTATTGTTATTACATACATATATCTGTGTATGTGTGTATTTTTCCAAAATTGTTTTTTACATCGTTGAAGAAAAAAAAAATTTTTTTTTGTAATTCATCGAAAACAAACAATTTTTTTTTTGCTTTTAAATTAACGACAGTGACAGTGGCAGTGGCAGTGTGAATAAATATTTGTGGTGCTTTGGCTTTGTCATTTGCTATTAAACAATAATAAAAGAGCAACAACAACTAAAACACAATAAATTATTAATAAAAGTGTTGAATACAAGAAAGAAATGAAAAAATTAGAAATTCAAACAGAAAATGAAAATAAAAGTTACACAACTTTTATAAACAAAAAAAAAATTTCATTTCATTTAATTTCTTTTGATGATGATTATGGGGCTGTTGTTGTTTTATTCATAAAAAAAATACTGATGCTGTCTGCTACGTTCCCTGGCTCAAAACAAGAAGACAAACCGCCGTTTGTCATGGAAATTAGAAAGTGTTGCCGTTGAAAATGTTGCTGTTGTTTTTGTGAAGGGGAATCTCTCTTCGTTTTTTTTTTTGTTATAAACAAAAATTATAGTTTTCGTTCGCATACATGTGTTATCGATTTTTATATAAAATTTTGTGAATCGAAAAAAACCAAAAACAAAACAAGCAAAAACAACTTTAATAACAACATAATAATAGTGCTGATGGGCAATTTTCTATGCAACGAACTTGAATAACAACACATCAAACAACATAAAGCAACAATAGAAACACACAGTACAACAGATAAACTAACGAACGACTGCTGTTAGTAAGGAATTGTCGCTGAAAAACTAACAGCCAGACAGACAAACAGACAGACAAACATACAGACTTTGTTAATGAAAGTGGAAAAACCTGACTCAAGGCTGTTTGTTTGTTATTGACGTTGTGTTTAAAGAGTTGTTGGCTTTTCTTTTAATGTTTTGCTAACAATGTTGCTGATAATGATCATCATGATGATCAAACATTCACTGAACTTTGTTTGTTTCTAATTTTCCTTTATTTGTGTTTTTCCTTTCTATTCCTCCTTGCCTCATTGATTTTTATGCTTGATTTTCTCGCCAACTATTTTCATTTTTTTTTTTGTTTCCAAATGTTTAAGAAACTCACTCCTGCTGTTCACACTGCATATCACTGTTAGAGCATGGGGTTCAGATCAATAAAAAATAAATACGAAATTTGTTTTAAATACGGGTCATATGTTAGAAGAAATTTTTCTTATCAATTCAGTTGCCCTTGTCTTATCAGTTCTAAAGCAGCTGCCTGTCTTTTGTTTGACAACCTTATTACAGTATGCAAATGAATTCATTAGTTTTTCAAATTGTAGATTGCTTTTGTAAATGTTATCTCATGTTGTAAAACAGCTGTTTGATTGCGCTAGGCATATTAAATAATAATTAAAATCCCATAAAATTACCGGCTTGGAATATACGAAATCAATTTAAATGTCTTCTAGTGTTACAGTCTTAAAACCATAAATAGTATTTACAGCCAAGCTCTCTCAGGTCGTTAAAGATGTGTGTGATAAAGCGTTGTTAGAATAGAACAAAAAACTCTTTCAATTCTAATTGCTTTCTTCAAGCCCATTAATTTTGCATGATAGGAGCAGAATAAATCGTTTAAGCAGGTTGTTGGAGCTCACAGTTAATAATTCAACAAGTCCAACAGACACACAGCATTACCTTCCTTGGTATCTATTCTTGTTTTACACTTCATTTACATATTTTCGGTTTTGGCAACTTCTAGAACTTGCTTTCTTCTCTTTATTTGGTATTCTTTTAGTTAGTTTTGTTATTGTAATCTGATCTTTGCTTATCCCAGTTGCCGTAATTTCTTTGTTTTATAAAGGGTGCTTTTTATAGAGCTATAGAACTTTAAGTTGGCATTACTTTTCAAGATGGCGACCGATTTAACAGCTGTCAAGTGATTTATTCTCAGTTTGGTTTGGCAATTCATCATGAATAGACTCACGCCTGAACAACGCTTGCAAATAGTGCAATTTTATTTCGAAAATAATGGTTCTGTGCGGAAAACGTATCGCGCACTACGTCCATTTTATCGTCGACAAAATCGTCCATCAGAGCAGTTAATTCGATTAACCATGGAACGTTTTCGCACCACGTTTACTCTTATTGATAACTCGCATCCCCAGAGACGCTGTACGGTGCGTACAGAAGAAGCTATTGCTGCTGTAGAGCGTAGCATTGAGGAAGACCCGAATGAGTCCATCCGCCATCGAGCACAGGAATTGGATCTGTGTCCATCCACTTTATGGAAGATTTTGCGGAAGGATCTTGGTTTGCGTGCTTACAAAATCCAACTCGTGCAAGATTTGAAGCCAAACGATCATCAAGTAAGGCGTAGATTCGTCGAATGGGCCCAAAACGAGATTACCGTTGTTCCCGATTTTCATAAGCGAATTTTGTTTAGCGATGAAGCGCACTTCTGGTTGAATGGCTACGTCAACAAACAAAACTGCCGCATTTGGAGTGAAGGTAATCCTCAAGTGTATGTGGAAACACCGTTACATCCAGAAAAACTGACTGTTTGGTGCGCTTTATGGGCTGGTGGAATCATTGGTCCGTACTTTTTCAAAAACGATGGTGGCCAGAACGTTACAGTCAATGGTGATCGGTACAGTGCCATGATTACTAACTTTTTCATTCCTGAATTGAATAACCATCATGTCCAGGAGATGTGGTTTCAACAAGACGGCGCAACATGTCACACAGCTCGTGCCACAATAGATTTATTGAAAGACACGTTTGGTGACCGCCTAATTTCACGTTTTGGACCTGTGAATTGGCCTCCAAGATCTTGTGATTTAACACCGCTAGACTACTTTCTGTGGGGCTATGTAAAGTCATTGGTCTATGCGGTAAAGCCACAAACGCTTGACCATTTGGAAGACAACATTCGCCGTATTATTGCCGATATACGGCCACAAATGTTGGAAAAAGTCATCGAAAATTGGACATCCAGATTGGACTACATCCGCGCCAGCCGTGGCGGTCATATGCCAGAAATCATATTTAAAATGTAATTCCACAAGATTATCTTTCGGATAAATAAAATTCATGTCAATCGAATAATCCATCGTTGTTTTATTGCAACTTAAAGTTCTATACCTCTATAAAAACACCCTTTAGTTACTGCTTGCATTTCCTGTTCTTTCTTCATGATAACTGAAAATTCAAGGCATGTGTCTCCTAAACATTGTGTCCGCTTTCAAAAACAATCGCCTTATTGTGTGAGATTTTAAATATGTCGCCCACACTTAAGTATTTTTGCGTTACGGACACTTCAAAATTGTAAAGAAATTTACCTAAAATCGGGATATTTTCACCACGTTTATGTAGTACACTCAAGGCCTTTTAGTAATTGGTGCCACTACAGCAATTAAAGTTGACCTCTATGCGACTTATACGATAAATAAGAATTTCAAGTCAATGTGTATGACCGCTTTATGTGTATGTGTTGGTTTGTTTTGTTGTAAAAATACCAAAACAGAAAAAATAAATATATATAAATAAAAATCTTTTATTTACAACAATAATATTGTCGTTTTCACTCATTTCTCTTGCAAACCTTGCACTCTTAGTCATAATTTGAGAACAAATTATACAAAAAAAAAACAAAACAAATGCACTGGGATTTTAGTTTATTGTCGTCCTCAATTACTATTGAGTGTGTGTGCGTCACATTGCATGTGTGTGTGTGGTGTTGGTTTGTTTGTTTAGTTAGTTACACAAACTATAAGTGACCGCCACCATATGCTTAATATTTACTTTACTTACTCCATTGATACACAGGAGACAGTGAAAAAAGTGTCTGGGTAGTCAGTGAGAGAGGGAGAGGAGAGAGTTTTAAAAGAGTGAATGTAAATGTAAGTTTATGTTTATCTTTGTTATTGTTGTTTTGGTAGGTGATAAATCACTACTCGAGTCCTTATGTTTATTGCATATCTCCTAGTTTTTATTGTTGTTTTTTGGTCATATTTCCTATTGCATTTTTTTGTTTTGTTTTGGTGTCGTAGGATTTGGCAAAAACAAAAACAATATTTACAAACACATGTACGAAATGTACATGTATGTGTGTGTGTGTGTGTGTCTCTCCTTCATGGTATTATTGTTTATTGTTTGCTTAGGTTTCAGATATAAATTCATCAATTCCATATGTTGGAAAATGTGTTGGGAATTTTAAATAGCTTGTATGCATGTGTGTATGTGTGTGTGTGTCTGCCTTTGAGAGTAAATAATTTTGCCTTCTTGCAGTAAGAGAGACTTTAGTTGATAATTTGTTTTCTAAAATCCGTGTTTATTCAGTGTTTCAAGTTTGCTGTTTAACGTTTAAAAAAAAAGAAGGTTTTGCTTTAACTCAACGCAAAACAAAAAAAAAATAACAAAAAAAAAATAAACAAATATTTCAAATAAATAATAAATATTGTAAATAAATTGAATGAAGTGCTAATAGATTTAAAAGAACTTTTTAAATCGAATATTTCGTCAAAAAAAAAAAATAAATAAAAATCTTGTAAATAAAAATGAATTTCTTTAAGAAACGCACGAACAAATGTGTGGGTAAGGATATGTACATAAACCAGCCGAAAAAGCTAGTAAACATTAAAAAAAGTGTGGAGAAATAAAATGAAATATTATTATTATTTTGCCTTGGTTTTAAACCAAAAGTTTACAGTTTTATGCCATTATTAGGCATGGACTTTTGTAATTTGTACCTAACTTTGTGAACAAGGTCTCAAAGTACCTCCATATTGATAGTTAACCTGATGTAACGTTGATCTTTGCCAGGGTATTTCTCATTTTCTACTAAGCTTTAGGTTTTGGGATATATCATAGGACAAGTTACATCTCCTCCAAGGAGTCTAGTGATGCGTGTTCTATCAATCAAAGTTTCTGCCTACGGCTATCTACATTTATATCGCCATAGTCCTCTGTTGGCTATAGTCATTGGCTTGAAAATTTTTAAAATTAACCCATTTATGCCCGAATGACTTTTTTTCTAACGGTTACCGTTTTGTTTTTTACACTCAATTTCCTCTCAGAACATAAAAACTAAGGCAACCTCTGCTGGCAACTTAAGTTGCCACTGGGCACTAATGGGTTAAGGCAGTTTAACAACCGAAGAACGCGTAAAAATTTTAAAAACTTACAAATGAAATGTTGTTTGATACGTGTCCACTTTTCAAATATAATCAAGTCGTAATAAACGGCTTACTAGGCAAGAAATTAACGAGATTATAAGGAAAGTTTTAAGACTTGAACTTTATTGCAACGGATGATCTGATGAATTTATAATTTCTGTTAGCGAAATGTCGCCGTGGTCTAGTAGGTAGTGTGTTGGCTTATTAGACGTAAAGCCAGGGTTCGAGCCCCCAGACCAGACATCAAAACAAAATACAAAAAGTATTTCTTCGGCGACTTCCTCTCAACAGATTTTTTGGCAAAAATTCTGAGAGTAAATAAAAATTGCCATGAAAAGTTTCTCAAAAAACTGTCGTTCGGAGTCGACTTTAACTTGTAGGTCCCGCCACTCATGTATAAAATTAACACCCACAACATAAGTGGTGTGAGAAACTATGTCGTAATCCTGACTGAAGGGTTGTAATGACCAATTATGTTATGTTGTGTTTATTAGCGAATCGAAAGTCACCATAGTCCAGTAGATAATGTGTTGGCCTATTAGATGATGGTTGGCCATGATTCAAACCTCAGCTCAGACATGTCCAACAGAACGAAATATGAAAACATTTTTATTCGGCCACTTCCTCTCAGCAGTCTTCTATCAAAAATTCTCGGAGCAAATAAAATTTGCGATGAAAAATTTCTCAAAAATCTTGCGTACGTAGTTGACTTTCAACTGTATGTCTAGCCACTCATGGATAAAATTAAAACACACAATATGGGTGGCGTGAGAAGCTAGGCATACTTGTAATGACCGATTACGAAAGCAGAACAAACAAACAAACTACAAAGAAGCTTCGATGGGGCAAAGGTATACAATGACAAATCAACAGTAAATTTCTAGAAGTTGACACACCACAAATATAAGAAGTATAAATAGAGCTCTCTCTGTCATATAAATACGACTGTATTAAATACAAATGTACGTAGAAAATAATTATTTTTAAAAGGCAAAACAACGCAACAATTGTGTAATTTCCTCGTTTGTTTACGCCTATGCTGAATTTATTCAACTAAAATTTTCATTTGAAGTCTTTTGACTTTTGCAAAAATTTTGCTGGTTTATTTCAATTATAACCCTTTGTACTGCTATTATTTCTTAGTAATTAAGAACGATTCTAAAAAAAAAACTGTTTGAATCAACCAACTCTTTGGAATGTCGTTTAATGTTTAAGATCTTAACACCACACTTTAATAAGTTGGCTGGTTGGTTGGTTGGTTGATTGTTTTGCTGGCTGGTCATAATATTTATTTTTCTTGTCTACTTTACACCACTCTTGCTCTACACTTTATGGTTTAAAAAGTTTTTATAAACAAAATTAATTGTTTAGGTTTGCATTTTAAATCGCTCGCTTATTTTTTTTTTACTTGACACTTATTTTTGCTGATTCTTAAAAGAAACGAACAGCAACAACAACATCAACAAATATTTGTATTTCTTTGTTTCGAAAACAAACAAAAAAATGAAATCAAATTGCTTAAGCACTTAAGGAACGAAGGAAAGAATGGAAAGAAATCGTTAAAACAAAACAAAAATAAAGTTTTTGATTGAATTTCATGATTAAGTAAGAAATAAAATAAGCGAAAGACGATTTGAAATAAAATTAAATTAGAATGAATCATTCACTCATTTATTTTATCTTATGCGCCTTACTTCTGTTATTCTAAGAAAGTTAGAATTTGAAATAAAATTGGCAATAATTTCTTAAACATTTAAGTGGCCAAGTTTTTAACGATCACCACAATTTTTATGGCTTCAATTTACACTTGGCAGCCGCCTAGTGAACTCTGAAAATCTGTAAGGAATTCCAAACAGAAGCAAATTTAATTAAGAATCTATAAAATCGCTATAAAAAGCAAGCGATTATCATCTAATGGTGATGATTCACCTTCGTCACCTTTGAAGAATCACCCTGTGATATTTACGAAGCGCAAGATACTCTACAGTTTCATATCTGTGACATCGTATGCTCGAAATCCGAAGAAGAATTGACAATATGGCCATCAAGTAAATCTGATTAATTTTTTTAAAACTCGACCGCCATATTGGATCCGCCATTTTGAATTTTTTAAATCTGAATGAAGATCTGTAATCAGCGACCCCAAAAACCCCTGAGTAACAATTGGCAAGTAATTCTGATTAATTTCTAAGGACCTCCGTAATGTGTTTCATTTCCTCTTGCAAACAATTTGACTTTGGGCTCATTTTAAAGAGCAAAGATCAATTGTCAATTTCTGACAATAGCGATGGTTCTAGCACGTCAGTGTTTAGCTCTACAATGTTTCAAAAATGGCCAAAAACGCTATTTTTAAGGGTTTCAACCCCCTTTTTCTCGAAAACCTGACGTGATGGAAAGTTTTTGAAACCAGATTCGTGTTCAGCGCACAAAATGCCTTCGGAAACACCTGCAGCCATCTTATTTGCAAAACCCATGCAGAGCTGTGTAATTAGCAATTACAACCCTTCAGCCAAGATTACGGCCTAGCTTCTCACACCACTCATGTTGTGTGTGTTAATTTTATACATGAGTTGCGGGGACCTACAGTTTAAGGTCGACTCCGAATGACAGATTTTTGAGAAACTTTTCATGGCAATTTTTTTATTTACTCTCAGAGTTTTTGCCAGAAATCTGCTGAGAGGAAACCACCGAAGAAATACTTTTTTTTATATTTCATCGAAATGCCTGAGCTAGGGTTCGGGCTAACTAGTAGGCTAACGTTCTACCTACTATAGTAAGGCAAGTGCTGGCAAATAGTTCACAAACTTCGAATTGTTTTTGTTCTTGCAATTCATAACAGAATCATAAAAAAATTAAAATTCATTCATAAACAATTTGTGAAATATTTTGCACCTTACACCAGACAACATGTTTTTTTTTTTTCTTCAAAAGTCCTGAATTCCGTTTTAAGAATCTCTTATGACTGTGCCTGACATCCAATACTTTTTACTGCAAAAAAAAAAGGAAAATAAAAAGTCATGATCAACAAAAGATTCTTCGTTTTTAACCGTAATTTTTCAAAAAAAAAAAAAAAAAAACAACAACAAAAAATTCTAAATTTGGGTCAGAACAAATGACTGTTGCAAACAAGAATTTCCTTTTATTATTAATGCTGATGTTGTTGTTGTTGTTTTTGTATTACTTTGTACCCATAACTGTTGCTGTTATTGGTATGAAAATGAAATTTTTTTAAAACAATAAAATGAAACAACAACAAATCTCACCAGTCATGCAATCAAATCAACAGCAACAGCATACGACAATAACAATAAAGAATCATAATAACCAGCAGCAACAACAATAAATGTAATGAAAAATGAAAACAAATACAACAAACAGAACCCAGAACCAGAACCAAAAAAAAAATTGAAAGAAAGAAAGAAAGAAGAGTGACACAAAAGCATTAACCCATAATCAGGTTAAATAAACAGCTACAACAACAGCAATAACAACAACAACAACGACAACAATAAACGAATATAACAACTTTAAAATTTATGAGAATTAAAGACATTTGGTAGGTGGTTTTGGCTCATCGTTTACCATATCTGTACATAAATACATACATACAAACATACATACAAGCAGTAAATAAATTGAAATAAAAAATAAAACAAAATAAATAAGAGAACATTTTGGAAATAACAGCCAACCTAATTATCATAACGGAAAACAACAACAACAATAAGAAAAAATTCACATGAAGTTCCGAAAATGAAAAATGTACACACACACACTCCCAATCACAAAACAGCGCATGCGTCACACACTTTTTAAAATGAAAACAAAATACCCGCAAGAAGAATCTCTCCGCACTCATTCGAAAGTACATGAGTGCACAGTGGATTGGATAGAAAAATTATTTGGTGGAAATATTTAAAGTGGGCATTTGGAACTAGGGATGCCAATCAGGAAATCCCGAATTACAAAATCCCGGGATTTTCGGGATTCCCGAATCCCGCGATTTTTTTAAATTTATCCCGGGAATTTTCGGGATTGTAAATTCATACATATACACTTTATAAAGTAAGAAAAAATTGAGTCTACGACATTGTTTTTTTATTTAATATTACATTAAATAACACTCATGTAGTTTTTCAAGTGTATCATGCAACAATTAAGTGAATATTCTATATCACTCGACATCGAACTGAATAAGAACCCAACTTCCTTTGTTAAAAAGTTAAACGTTGCCCTCGAAGCCCAATAAAATCTGTTTATACAGCTGACGGTTTAGACAATCAACTTTCTAAAGAAATAGATGTGATTGAAGCACGAGGTGTTAGAGGTGAATACTTTACTCTGCATATAGCTTTCTTGAAACCATTTTGCCCACAAGTGTAGATTGAAAAAAATGTTTTTCAGTGAAAGGATATTTTTGTTTGCATCAAAATTAAGGCTCTTCGATGAAATATTAGCGTCTTTGATCTTTTTAAAAAATTACTTAAAACAATGAATATAATTAATATACATATATATTTTGGACACTAAATAATGTTCTTAAAATGGTAGGTATTTGTTTCTTCACTAATGTGTTTATACATATGTATACGTATTTATGGAGACACAGATGAATTATTTTTATTTTTGTTGATTTTTGGTTGTGTTTTTCTATTTTATAACATGTGTATTGTGATAAAGATCAAAAATTAATGTAATTTTAATAAAACAATTGTTTTTAGCTTTTTTATTAAGAGAAAATCCCGAAATCACGGGATATTTCGGGATTTTTCGATCCCGAATTGTCCCGAAAAATCCCGGGATTTCGGGATCGAGATTTCAAAATCCCGAATCCCGGGAACTGTTTGCCTGCAGAAAATAGAACATGTTTTGGGCAAAAAAATATCTTCTTATCAAAACTGCAAGATAAAGTGTGCTATTACTAGATTAACCATTTCATATCGTGACATCCACTAGGCAATAAACAGCTGTCTAGATAGTATTTTGAGTATCCATAACAGACACAAACTGCGATCCATGCAGGAGAATAGTGGCTAAAGCTCATACCAGACTGCAACGCTAAGAGATGATGACTATTCGCTACTAATTCTAAGCGACCTTTTATTGCTGTGGAGGGGTATCTTAGTACTGTGTCCAAACGATTTATTATACTCCCCCCAACCTTTATAGGATATTGCTATAATGTCTTCTCCAAGCTATTGCCCTGATAAACCTCAAGAATATGTTCCGATGGTTCATTCTCATGTAGTCGCCGTGGTCTAGTAGGTAGTGTGTTGGCTTATTAGACGTAAAAGCCAGGGTTCGAGCCCCAGGCCAGACATCAAGACAAAATACAAAAAAGGATATCTTCGGCGACTTCCTCTCAGCAGATTTCTGGCAAAAACTCTGAGAGTAAATAAAAATTGCCATGAAAAAGTTTCTCAAAAATCTGTCGTTCGGTAGAGTTCAAACTCTAGGTCCCGCCACTCACGTATAAAATTAACGCACACAACATAAGTGGTATGAGAAACTAGGTCGTAATCCTGGCTGAACGGTTGTAATGACCAATTATGTATGTATGATTCATTCTCATCGTCACAGAATCTACATGTTGGATTCGAGACACCCTCCATTCTGAATAACTGTGCTCCAAGTGTGCATTACCCTGTCATTAGGGCAATTACCAACCTCGGGCTATTCCTGCCTCACATCTCCTGTCTTTTATTATTTCCCAATAGAAGTATTGATTGCTTCAAACCCACTAACTTTGAAAGGAGTTTCTGCCTCTCTTTATTTTCCCTTTCGTTGAGCAACATCCGCTCCTACTCCACACAAGGGTTTTGTTGTGAAAGCTACCGTTACCATGAATTTCAAGATGAACTCTGGGACCCAGCAGAGGATGACCTTATTTTCTCTATCGAGCTAATTAAGCTTTCCTAACAAGTCCCTTAGTATCTTCGATTTCACCTCGAATGGCGGCTTTGACTGTCAGATAGTTTTAATATGTCCTCTCTCTTCTACCTAGCGAGGGCATCCGCTAGGCTAGGTTCGCTTTCAGGGGGCGATTTGATGGTTGGTCCTGAACCCCCAGTCTGCCATCTCTATGGCCTCATCAATGGATGGGTCATGGAGAAAGAGTAGATGCGTCGGGTTGTTTTGTTTCTAAGTGTCTATGGCCTGCTGTAGACAGTAAGAGAGCTGTTGCTGGGCTTGGATAAGGCCAGCATAAGGTTGTTTGTCGGTTTTATTATGGGGCACTGCGAGATTAGGTCACTGACGGGGATCTGGAACACATCCCAGCCGGACTATTGCAAGTCGTGTTGCGATGAGAAGGAGTTGGGGACTATCGAACACCTCCTCTGTAACTGCCCAGCCCTTGGTAGATTGAGATTGACGACCCTTGGCAGGGCCTTCTTTGGGAGCTTGAATTCAATGTCGAGAGCCGACATCAAGGCTCTCCACAGATTCATTAGTGGCTTAGGCTGGTTGAGAGGTGCTAGGACTTCATCGGTGTAGTCGCGCTCTCCCACCCTTTTGTTGTGTCTGGTCTGTGTGATTCCTCCGCTTCCCACACCCCCTTTCCCATATACCCTCCTTTCATCCTATCCCCTATACTATCCTTCCCTGCTTTAGAACGTTGTACAATGGGTCAATCCGACCTCCGGGTACTGTACTTGTCTTGACTGACAGGTACACGTCCTCTAACCTAACCTAACCTAACCTTCTCTTCTACCTCCCGTCCAAGGTGAATTGTGTACTTTTTTCGGTAGCATAGAACTTGAGCTTGGAAGATACCCGTGAGTTTTCCTATAGACTCGAAAATTCATATTTTGATACCAGGAACACCTACCCTTGTTTCAAGATTCTTTCTTTATTTCTCTTTATACCACCAAATAGTTCTTCTCTTTTGACAGTTTATACCGATTTCAGACTACCCCATTCAATTGTGCTACAAAGCCACGTTGCGAAGCATTTTCCAAAATCATTGAGTGTACGAGTTCTGTCTAGGGGACAGTTAAGGTTTTCACTAGCATGTGCAGCAGACTTAAATCCAACAGAGCCACCAAAGCTGCTGTAGGAGAGGCAATTGTTATGGCAACAGACGCTATTAAACGACCTAAGTTCGCCTGTTGTGCTTCTGCTAAGCTTACTACACACAATACTGTGTCATATTAAACTATGGCTAGAAACATTTCATATTTTTTTTGTCACTGAAACCACTGTGCACTGTGCCTTATAATGATTTGAATATCTAATTTCTAACATAGCCAAACGTATGTATGGGTGTATGTAAAGGGTGTTTTTATAGAGGTATAGAACTTTAAGTTGGCATTACTTTTCAAGATGGCGACCGATTTAACAACTGTCAAGTGATTTATTCTCAGTTTGGTTTGGCAATTCATCTTGAATAGACTCACGCCTGAACAACGCTTGCAAATCGTGCAATTTTATTTCGAAAATAATGGTTCTGTGGGGAAAACGTATCGCGCACTACGTCCATTTTATCGTCGACAAAATCGTCCATCAGAGCAGTTAATTCGATTAACCATGGAACGTTTTCGCACCACGTTTACTTTTATTGAGAACTCGCATCCCCAGAGACGGTGTACGGTGCGTACAGAAGAAGCTATTGCTGCTGTAGAGCGTAGCATTGAGGAAGACCCGAATGAGTCCAAACGATGGTGGCCAGAACGTTACAGTCAATGGTGATCGGTATAGAACCATGATTACTAACTTTTTCATTCCTGAATTGAATAACCATGATGTCCATGATGTGGTTTCAACAAGACGGCGCAACATGTCACACAGCTTGTGCCACAATAGATTTATTGAAAGACACGTTTGGTGACCGCCTAATTTCACGTTTTGGACCTGTGAATTGGCCTCCAAGATCTTGTGATTTAACACCGCTAGACTACTTTCTGTGGGGCTATGTAAAGTCATTGGTCTATGCGGTAAAGCCACAAACGCTTGACCATTTGGAAGACAACATTCGCCGTATTATTGCCGATATACGGCCACAAATTTTGGAAAAAGTCATCGAAAATTAGACGTCCAGATTGGACTACATCCGCGCCAGTCGTGGCGGTCATATGCCAGAAATCATATTTAAAATGTAATGCCACAAGATTATCTTTCGGATAAATAAAATTCATTTCAATCGAATAATCCATCGTTGTTTTATTGCAACTTAAAGTTCTATACCTCTATAAAAAAACACCCTGTACATATGTATGAACATTTAGCAAAAAAAATTAACAAAAATAAGTCATTAACACTGGGAAGAGAGAGAGAGAGAGAGAAAGAGAGCGAGAAAAATACAAACAAAGCCACAACAGCTGTGAGTTTATTTAAATTTTTATTTTTCTCTAGTATTTGTTTGTACAAAAGATTTGTTTATAAATGGATGATAAGCCATTATTGACATTAACACACTTATTTGGTTGTTTGGTTGTGTCTTTATGTTGTAACACAAAAACAATTTGGAATGCTTTTGAAAAGAAAGAAAAAAACGACATGCTTTTGTGTTAATCTTTCTCCCCCCCCCTCCTTCTCTAAAAAAGTAATAGGCATTCACACTTAACATTTCTATCGTGTACATACGACTACTTGCATATGAAAATTACCTTCCATTTCATTTCGTTTCATTTTGTTTTAAATTCTTTCCACTTTAATTCTTTACTTTTTTTTACAAATATTTTATTATGATTTAAAATAGGAAGAACAAAAACAAAATTTCTTAATAAAATATTGTTTCCGGTTACTGTATACAAACAACAAACAAAAGAACATTTTTTTTATTGAAATTCTTTACCAAATTGAAACAATGATTTCAAATTTTATTTGGCAAACAATTTAGAGTAGAATTTATGAACATTTTAAAGAAGTAAAAAAAAGTGGGTAGAATTTTAACAGATTTATTCGTTTTACACTGTTTCCATTTAAAATAAAAAGTGAAAAATTTACAAGGCATTATTGATTTACTTACTTAATTGGCCATTATAAACCTTAAGTCTGGATTACAACCTAGCTTCTCACACCATTTACATACATACAGTGACTCCAAAAACTGAGTGCTCACAGCTACTTTGATTTTGTTAACACATATTTTTATTAAAAAAAAATAAGTATTTTAAAAACAAAATTTATTTTTATATTCACCATTTATTATAGTTTAATATTCAATACTTAACAACTTAAAAAAATTCATATTCTATAGAAAAAAAACAAAAACAAAAATAAAACTTATTTTTCACCTCCAAAAATTAAGTGCTCACTTATGATTAATTTAAAAAGATCACTTCAAACAATATTTTCAATATTTTGTTTGACCTCCCTTATTATTATGGCTTCTAATCTTCTTGGAATAGAATTGACCAAATTTTGGGTCAACTCCGATGATATATTTGCCCATTCTTCGCAAAGCCTGTATTAAATCATTTTTGTACCCAATTTGCCTTTCCCTAATTTTTTTTGTCCAAGAGTTGCCAGAGATTTTCAATTGGGTTAATATCTGGAGATTGAGAAGGTGTTTCCATCCATGTTGGAACATTGTACAACAGCCACAGCTTAGTATTTTTGGTGGTATGTATGGCGTCGTTGTCCTGGGTAAAAATATAATTTGGCGGAAGACCCATTTTTTGTACGCTGGGGACCAAATGCGTTTGTAAAATGTCGATATATTTTTTGTGGTCCATAATGCCATCTATAATCTGTAAATTTCCAACACCGCCAGCCCTCATACACCCCCATACTAAGACTGAGCCACCCCCATGTTTAAATGTGGGACAAAGATTCGCGTCATTTAATTCTTGGTTGGGCTTCCTCCATACTTTGCATTGAATATTCCATGGAATATTGGAATCGAGTAATTTTTACAGACGAAAGTAAATTTAATTTGTATGGTAATGATGGAATATGCATGGAATATTCCAATATATTCTTTTTGTATTTTATTTTGATGTCTGGCCTGGGGCTCGAACCCTGGCTCCCCTCTCACAACACTTATGTTTTGTATATTAATAATATCCGGGAGTGGCCGGACCTACTGTTTATTTAAAAACTTCTCACGGCATTTTTATTTTACTCTCAGAGATTCAGAGAGGAATTCGCCGAAAGATATATTTTTTCAATATTTCGTTTTGTTCGATGTCTGGGCTTGGCTTTGAAACACGATTGAAAAATCCTTAGCGATGAGGCTTCTTTCTGAATAAATGGGTTCCATGAACAAACAAAATTGCCAAATTTAGGACGATACCAATCCAAATGAGATTCAAAAGCTTCCAATGCATTCCGAGGAAGTCACTTTTTAGTGTGGAATCGCAATGTCATTGGTTTGAGCACAAAAGTGTGACAATACATAGCCTATTTAGAGAATAAAATTTTATAAATTTACCCCGTGTTTTTTTAAAACGAAAATCATTAAAACTATTAAAATATTTCTGTCTCTCTGTCTCTTTCCTCTTCACTCGCTCTGATTCATACGTTAAGTGCAACCTCATATACTTTTTTTTATAGTTTTTTTTCGTATTTATTTCCCCAATAAATTTTCCATTTAATTCGTAATGACAAGGTTATAAATAATTTCAAACACAACATAACGCAACAAAAAGGAAATTTTTTTACAGTAAACGGCAAATTTAATTGCCATACGAACGAAGAAGAACTTTTATTGTCAAAATGAAAAGAATTTTTCTGTATTTTGTTTCTATTTCTTATTTAGTTTTAATTTCCAATTTAAAATGAATTGAGAAAAAGAAAAGCAACTAAAAAAATTAAAAAAAACAATTAATTAATAAATAAAAAAGCCAATTGCAATAAAAATGTCACCAAGACAGAGTTCATTGAGGTTACTAAAGAGCAATTTTAAAACGACAATTCGTTCTAAAAGAAGAAGAGAAGTTATTGCGATTTAGAAATGAAAAGAGAGAAAAAAATATAAAAAATTATAAAATTAATGGATATTAAAAGGAAATTATCTGAAGCTATCGGGTCGCACATTAAGTGCTTTCTGTCTTTGAAAGACATGTTTAAATGTTTCGCTGGGTGCATCTTGTCCGAAATGTTCGATTTTCCATGACTCTGGCACATAAATCACACTGAATTTGACCGCCGGCATTTACGTTACGCTGTGATTTATGGCATATTCGCATACACTTTCGACTTAAATAAACCCCACAAATGGGTGCCCTGGTAGTCTAGTGGATAGTGTGCTAGACTATTAGCGTAAGGGTCGTGGGTTCGATTCCCACCAGAGACTCTGGTCTGTGACACTACACCGAGCAAATAGTCAAGTTACTTCGCTCGTATGTAATTAGGATGTAATTTGTAATTGTATTGTAATTAATAAATAAATAAATAAATAAACCCCACAAAGAAAAAGTCTTTTTGGCAAGTTAAAATCATGTCTACGTGAAAAAATTATGCTCTCAAATCACTCGTGCAAATTATTCAGTGTGACATGAGCTGTGTGCCACATTAAGAAGTCCTGTTTAAGTCGCCGTGGTCTAGTAGGTAGTGTGTTGGCTTATAAGACGAAAAGCCAGGGTTCGAGCCCCAGGCCAGACGTCAAAACAAAATATGAAAAAATATTTCTTCGGCGACATCCTCTCAGCAGATTTCTGGCAAAAACTCTGAGAGTAAATAAAAATTGCCATGAAAAGTTTCTCAAAAATCTGTCGTCCGGAGTCGACTTTAAACTGTAGGTCCCACCACTCATGTATAAAATTAACGCACGCAACATGAGTGGTGTGAGAAGCTAGGCCGTAATCCTGACTGAAGGGTTGTAATGACCAATTATGTATGTTGAAACCACATAACGTTACTGTCCAGATCATTCAATGCTGGTCAAAATAAGTTAGTAATCATCTACTTATTGTGCTCCCTATTAACAATGATGGCTGGCGAACATGTCTCTCAAAGAACCAATGACATTGCGATATCAAAATCCACACTAAACAGTGAGTTTTTCGGAATGCATTGGACGCTTTTGGATCTCATAGGGATCGGTAACGTCCCAAATTCGGCAATTTTGTTTGTTCACGTGTACACATTTATCTAAATAGAGGCGGTAGTAACGTCGATAATGATGTATGCTTGCCCAATATTTGTCGGAGGCACTCTCCGTGGGGACGACAAGGAGGATACTGCTCGGTGTATCGTCTAAGCGCGATTAGACGGAAGAGTGGCTTCAGGACAGTGTCTGATGAAGCGGTATTGGTATTGGCAAAGACAATACCAATAGACATATTGGCGGGTGAGATGAGGAGGATATACCTTCGCCGTCTCGAGCACCCGGGACGAATAGCAGCTATAAAAGCGGAGGAGGCAGTCACGATGGGAGCGCAGTTTAAAGGGAAGATGGACATTTCGCCCTGTCCCTGATGTAACCCTTTCGATGAAGAACAAACATTGCGAGCTCAACTACTACGTGACCCAGTTCCTAACTGGTCATGGGTGCTTCCCCTATATGCCCAAACTGTGTAGATGAGGAGGAAGATGCGGAGCATATTCTAACATGCTGTCCCAGATTTAGATGGCCCAGAGAAACGAATTTAGGACCAAACCGGCCAATCGAAAAGCTGTTGAATTGTAGGATTCTATGGAGTCAATATAGTCAGAGAATGACTGAAGTTATGCTAGAACTTCGAAGACTAGGGGAGCGTAGGCGAAATTTGACTTAATGTGATAAAGCTTTCAATCTAACCAGCTCTCCGCGAAGTAATACCTTACGGCAGTCCCGCGGAGGGAGAGTGGTTGAAGTGTGTAGGGAGTGGGTTTAGTACGTAGGCACCAGTGATGGTGAATCGTGCACTCTTTTGTTGCAACAAAAGTGTCTTTCGAAGATTCCCACCTCCGGCTCAAGACAAAAAAAGCCTCATTGCGAAGATATTTTTCTATGAAAATTACACATGACGCCGTGTTACAAACCCTAGTCCAGATATCGAACAAAACGAAATATGAAAAAATATTTCCTTTGGCGACTTCCTCTTCGCAGTCTTCTGGCAAAAAATCTGAGAGTAAATTTAAAATCAAAAATGTGTCTTTTGGAGTCGTCTTTAAAATGTAGTTTCCGATACTTGTATATGAAATTAACACACAACATGGATGGTGTAAGAAGCTAGGTGGTAATCCTAACTAAGTCAAGACACTACCTATTAAACTATGCCAACTTGGCAGTATATATACACTGAGCGCCAAAAGTGAGTAAACACCACTGAAATAATTCATTTTCTTAGGATAGCGAGAAAAGTAAATGAGAATAATCGAATAAATTTCCAAAACTAAAAACGTTTATTTATTACTTATAAAATTTTAAAACAAAAACAACAATTCATGATAAAGGAACTTTTTTATACAAACTTAAGAAAAAAAAACTGTTTTATACTTAAGAACAAAAGTGTTGACTCACTTATGGCGCTCAGTGTATATAGAGCTTAAAGGCAACTCCAACTGTATTTTTTTTTAGACAAAATCCTGTTGCATTCCCTTGTTCTCAGACTTATTAATGAGCCTCGAGTATTAAAGATGGCCTCTTAACTTTTTACTGATCAGTTTTTATGGTTGATCACTTACTGATTTCCTACATTTCTTTCATTTTTCCCATTTTGTGACTCCGTTAAACAGAGGATTTTCTAAAAATCTCCCCTGAGCAATTCTATACAACATGGAAATAAATTTCCAATTGAAATTACAAGTCGCACACATTTAAGTTGTGGTTTGATGAATCAATCCATCAGTCAGCATATACTCACATTGTATACAGGCGTCTATGGATTGTTAAAAAAAAAACAATACTGAAGGTATACGAAAAGTACCTGTACCAATTGTAACCCTTTTTCCTTTTTGTCTAGGCAAGGAATTATTTTTCTTTCTTGTAATTCTCAATAATAGATGTCAGATACAAAATAAATAATTGGACTTGTTTTTCCCTTTATCTATCTATCATGTTTTCCTTTCCCCCCTGTCCTAAGTAATACAATTTAAAAGAAAACAATTTGAAAACGTGTTCAACACATAATTATAGAAAATCTTCTTAAATTGATCATGAAACACAACAAAAACGAGTAAAAAATATTTCGTGGCAATCGACGCATAAGACCATCAAACTGATCAAAGCAAGAGAACAAGGAGGAAGAACGTAAAAAGCAACCAAAAACTAAAGCATGCAACAGCATGAAGAAACATTAACATTAACTCACCGCCAAATTATGGGGTAAAATAAATACGAAAGAAAAATGAAAATAAAATTGAAATTAAAAATTAAAAATTAATTTTTTTTCCTATGAATTCATCCATCATTCATTAACAAATATTATGTGCCACAAGGGGTAAGGAAATATCATGTCGCCATACATACAGGGTGGCTGATATGTATTGCAACAAACTTCAGGTTGTTATCATTTGTAAACCGCTCGTCTGACAGCTGACAGATTTATTCCAGTGACAGTTCATTTTATTATTTACAAGCTTACAAAAGCATTTTGATCAATCGCATTCAGAAAAAAAGTTATTCGTGATGCAATTCAAGCGTGATAGTGTGATTGCTTTATATTTGGCTGGAAAACCACAGGTGGCTATCGTTAGAGCCCTCCAGCATTTAAATGTGAATAAATCTTTTGTTTCTCGTACCATTGCTCGTTACCGTGATACTGGCAGTGTTGCATCGCGACCAAAAAGTGGACGAAAAAAAACGGCAACAACACTAGAAATGATCCGAAAAGTGAAGGCCAGATTTGATCGAAATCCACGCCGCAGTGGTAGAAAAATTGCTCATGAGCTGAACATATCACAAGAACGGATGAGCTTGGACTAAAGCCATTGAAGTTCCAAAAAGTGCAAGAGCTCACCGATGGACAAAAAAAGTTAGACTGGAAAGAGGAGTCAAGGAGTTACTTCGCTTGCACGAAAGTGGCCAGTTACCGCATTTGGTTTTCTCCGATGAGAAGGCATTCCAAATTGAGCAGTTTGTGAACAAACAAAATGATCGGGTTTACTTGCCAAAGAGGTCAGCTGAAAATTTATACCTGCGATTAGCCACCAGAACTCAAGCGCCGCCGACGGTAATGGTGTGGGCCGCCGTAACGGCCGATGGTCACTCCCCGCTCGTATTCATTGACCGTGGGGTCAAAATAAATGCCGAATATTATCGGGAAAATGTCTTAAAGACAGTATTGAAGCCCTGGGCAGACAAACATTTCGGCCGCAGACCATGGACATTCCAACAGGACTCAGCACCACCGCACTCAGCACGCGTCAACCAAGAATGGCTTAAAAAGGAGGTTCCTCGCTTCATTTTTACCGCACAATGGCCACCAAAATCTCCGGATCTCAATCCGTTGGACTTTTGCGCCTGGGGCATTTTGGAGAGTAAGGTTCTCACTAAAAAAATACCAAAGTGTCGATCATCTCAAGACGGCGCTTCGCCGGGAATGGGCCAAAATACAGCAGAGCCAGCCTGTGATTACTTGGTCGGCCGTTTGAAGGCCATAATTCGTACCAAAGGTGGCCAATTCGTACCAAAATCTAAACTGATTCTAAAATTTGATGTTATTTCCAACATTTTTTGCTTTTGAACAATAAAATTAAAAAAAAATAATTAAAAAAATATCGAGCTTTACTTTGTTGCATTATATATCAGCCACCCTGTATATTCGTACTCATACTCGTTGCACTCGTACTCGTGCATAGAAAATGTATTTCACTACGTAGTTAGTATAGAGAACAGCAGCAGTTGTATCTGTTTTTCATTTAAAAAAAAAAAACGATTGCTGTTGCTGGCTTACTGCTTGCCAATGCAACAACATATGATGTGTTATAGCAAATGCTGCAATTGTTTGTAGCTGTGTGTTGCTGTAGTTGTTGTTGTTGTAGCTGTTATATTGGAATGGAGTGTGCGTATAAGATGCTAAGGGTCATTGTGGGCACCAATTAAAAAATTTACTCCAATTTCCTTCGAAAAAGTCAAACAATATACGCACAACAGATATACTCGTCGCACTGTGGTCCAAAACCCCAATCTAGCCGGACAAAAGTCATTTTTTAAAATATTTAAAAAGTAAATTTTTTGTATGGTAATATGTTGACAAGTGTCTAAAATACATAAAGGCATATTTTTTTCTTTAAACAGCTACACTCGCATTGATCTATTGCTTCAAATATAATTAATTGCTTCTTTGCTAAAAAATTAATATCTCAAGTGACATTTAACAGTGCAAGTGAAAATGTCGTGAAAGACTAATAAGAACAATTAAAAAAATTTGTTCGTGTAATTAATATAACAAAGGTATGAGTAAAAAAAATGCTGTCTAAATTTTTCATAAAATATGTTTTGTTTATAAATAAAATGCAATTATGTACATGTGTATTTTAAATGTGAAATTTTTGTTTAATGTCCGAATTCATTTAGAATTTCAAATGGTAATTTATCGTACTTAAGCTTTAGTTTTTATGTTGTCGTCATCTGTATATATGTAGCTTTTTAATGTTTAAAAAATTAGTTGCCGGATTTTGCCCAAACGATTTTTATTTCATTTAGAGTTTAACATGTCCATTACAAGAAAGGAGCTGTATAATACTTGGCGTAATGAAAAACAACTAACTAAGAAAACGGATGCTGTTGTTAAACACGTTGTTGTTAAGATTGGCATTAAGAATGATGAAACGGATAGCTATTACAGAAAAGTAAGGCAATCTGCTCGAATGTTTGTATGCATTTTAACGAAAAAGTGGGCGCAAGCCAGTCGAACAAGGCTCACGTTCGAAGATAAAAAATAAATATTGGTTACAAGGGTATTTTAATATTCCAACTAAATTTTCTTCATCATCTCTTGTTGAAGGATGCTTGGATGGACCTTCGTAAAACTGAGAGAACAAAGCGTAGAAATGTTGCTCCTTTATTAGATATTTGGTCGGCAGAAGGACTGACTTTTGCTGCTGGAACAAGTCTTTATAAGTCCGGGAAACGAAGTGCTGCAAGCATAGTCAAAACTATAGATTCTTCTCCCTCTAAAGCATTAGCAAGGCTCACTCCACAACCAATCCCTTACACAAATGAGGAGGCGTTAGCTTTGTATGTCGATGGTGGATATACAAGACACACTTATAGTATATTACGTGCAGGTGCCAAAAATCATAACGCTGATATTTACCCTTCATACCATAAAGTTTTGGCTGCCAAAGAAGAATGTTATCCGAGTGGTGATCTTAGAATTACTGAAATATCGGCAGAGATAGCTCTTCAAAGTTTGGTAGATCGCACTGCTAAAAGGCTCTGAAAACAACAAAAACAAATTTTGCAGCAGTGTAAATCTGTAGAGCTTACTTTGTTCTATGAATAGGGATGTGATGGAAGCAGTGGCCATTCGCGCTATAAGCAATTATTCAATGAAAACAATGTAGATGTATCAGATGAACATTTATTTGCAATTTGTATGGTTCCACTTCAACTAAAAGAAGATAACAAACTAATTTGGCAGAACGTCCACGTCCATCTTCTACGAGATTTTGTAGGCCCATAAAAATTATATTTGAAAAGGAAAGCAAGTCGCTAGCTATGAAAGAGATAGATAATATAAAAGCTCAAATAGATACGATGGACCCAACACAAGTCAATGATGAAGGAAAATTTATTACTGTCAATCATAATTTTTGTTTGACAATGATTGATGGTAAAATATTTTCAATGCGTGCTGATTCTTCCTCTCAATTCCACCCACACATACAGAAATACGATGTAAAAATTTTAGGAAAATCGGTTCAGTCGTTTTGTCGTCTTTAGACTTTAAACAGACCCCCAAAAACACAAATTTACATACATAAACACACTCATACACACACATATACATTTGATTTTTTTCTCTCTAATTGTTTATGTTGATGAAATCTATAAACGTACCAAGTTTCATGTCGGTACGGCTTTGTAAAAGCGAGTTATAACTTTTGTCCGGCTAGATTGAGCATTTGGACCACTGTGCGTCGTACGTTCGCTTGCTAGCTCCGGTCGAGTCACATAGTCACATAGTGAGTGAGTCAGTCAGTCAGTCAGTTTGTTTGTGTCTATCTATTACTCATTTATGTTGCAACACGTACGCTGCTTGCCACTTGTACTATTTTTCCTTATTTATCTCTTTCTATTCCTCTGTTTTTTTTTTTTTTGTTTCTTATTTCTGGTCTTGTCTTTGCTTTTCATTCTTGTTGCTTCGATTTTCCAATTTATAACGTTATTGTTTTGTGTGTGTGTGTTACGTTGCATTTGCCGCATCTTCATCTAATAAACGTTCATTGGCCTTTTCGGTAAAAAGATTGTTTTCTTTTCCTCACTTCGAAATTCTGTAGTTTTTTTTGTGCAACTTCTCTTATACAATGTGTTTCGTACTTCAAATGGTATCTGAAAACTTAAAAACAAAATTTTCTTTTTTTTTTTGTAAATTAAATTATATTTGTAAGCGTGTTTGTAATTCTAAAATACTTAATGGAAGTGCTTGTATGCCATTCTCTATAAGTATGTGAAAAGTCTCTGAAATAGCCCTACAGCTGGCGGTGGTGGGGGATTAAAAAGGATTTCGTAGAACATCATAAAGTTGTTAATGGTGAGAAAATCTTTTAAAACAAGTTACAAATTAAGACATAATGCCTCTCATTAGATATTTAAATGCCATTGTTTGTATCCCACGTTAGAACAAGAGGAGATCTGAGTCATGCATCAGACTATACAGAAATAATCTGAAGTTGATAACCGGTCTTATGATAGGGCATTGTAGACTGGAGAAAGTCTCATCATAACATATTGTTGGAATCTATGGAGCATTAATGCCTCAGAAGGAAATGAAGGAAAAAGGTGGGATTACATACATACATACACAGCTTCTCACACCACTCATGTTGTGTGCGTTAATTTTATACGTGAGTGGCGGGACCTACAGTTTAACGTCGACTCCGAACGACAGAATTTTGAGAAACTTTTCATGGCAATTCTATTTACTCTCAGAGTTTTTGCCAGAAATCTGCTAAGAGGAAGTCGCCGAAGAAATATTTTTTTTTTCATATTTCATTTTTGATGTCTGACCGAACGATACGAACCCGGGCTTTACGAATAGTAAGCCAACACACTACCTACTACACCACGGCGACTTCAAAAAAAAAGGTGGGATTTCCTTATTGAAAATCTATTTCGGTTGCATGATGTCCATAAAATGATGTAAAAGAGATTAAATCGACCAATATACGACAATATAAACCCCTAAGTTGAGTTAAGCGATTATTAAGTTATAGAGGAAGAAACAGCTCATTTGCTTTCACTATTGAACACATTTCATATCGTAAAGGGTCCGCCAAATAACTTTTTTATTTTGAAAATGCTATAAAAAAAAACTACTGAATATTTTCTCAAATTTCTTTTTTTATTTGAAAGTACAATCCTTCCGGTTAATAATGGAAAATAATTTCATTCAAATGGCTGCCTCGGCTGGCCATGCAGTGGACTACACGATCGGTCCAATTTTTAAGCACATTATCGATTGTGTGCAACTGTACTTCACCAATGGCTTCACGAATATTGTCCTTTAAAGCGTCAATTGTGTCTGGCTTGTCGGCGTAACACTTATCTTTGACGGCACCTCACAAATAATAGTCCAACGGTGTCAAATCGCAGCTCCGAGGTGGCCAGACGACATCAACTCTGCGGCTGATAATGCCATCTTCAAAAACAGCGCGCAAAACATCGAGTGTAGCTTCGGCTGTTTGGCACGTAGCGCCGTCCTTTTGAAACCAAATGTTGCCAATATCCTCCTCTTTAATTTTTGTGAACAAAAATTCGTTCACCATTGCCCGATAACGATCGCCATTGACTGTAATGGCCACTCCTTGCTCATTTTCCAAGAAAAATGGCCCAATTATGCCTCTGGACCAAAATCCGCACCAAACAGTGACTCGTTTTGGGTGCGTCGGATTTTCAATGTATGCGTGCGGGTTTTCTGTGCCCCAAATGCGACAATTTTGCTTGTTTACATATCCGCCAAGATCAAAATTAGCTTCATCTGAAAAGATGATTTTTTTTTTTGCCAAAATCAGCATCTTCTGTAAATCAATTGCAGCCCCACTTAGTGAAGCGAAAACGCATTGGATGGTCAATTAGCTTCAACTCCTGAACCAATTGGACTTTGTACGAAATGTTCAAATGTTGAGAACGACGGTGAATTGATGTTGATGGCGCTTCACGCACACTTTCTGTCACAGCAGCAATATTCTCGGGTGTACGCACTGTTTTTGGCTTTTCACGCTTTGGTTTATCGATGAGGATGCCAGTTTCTTTCACTTTTTTCACAAGATAACGAACATACGGAGCTGACGGTGCTTCTCTTCTTCCAAAATCCGTTTTCGCACACATTCTGCAACATTACCATGATTTTCAAAGTAATGTCGCAATATTTCCCAGCGTTGTTCAAGCGTATACACAACCATATTCATTCGGCGGAAGGATACAACTAATGATCTGTCAAATCAGACATGAGCTAAGTGTTACCATTCACGAAATAAGCACTAGTTGAAGAAAAAAAAACGTTAGATGGCGGAACCGATAGATTCTGAGAAAGAATCATCGAAACATATTGTTGGAATCTGTGGAGCATTAATACACCTCAGAAGGAAATGAAGAAAAAAGGTGGAATTTCTTTATTGAAAATCTATTTCGGTTGCATGATGTCCATAAAATGATATAAAAGAGATTAAATCGACCAATATATGACAATGTATGTATACCCCTAAGTTGAGTTAAGCGATTATTAAGTTATAGAGGAAGAAACAGCTTATTTGCTTTCAGTACTGAACACATTTCAAATCGTAGTCTAGTAGATAGTGTGTTACCTTATTAGACCTATCCCCGTGGTTCATAACCCAGCTAAGACATTTCGAAAAAGATATATCTTTCGGTGACTTTCTCTCATCATTCTTCTGGCAAAAACTCTGAGAAATAAAATTGCAATGAAAACTGTCTTTCAAAAATTTGTTGTTCATATTCGACTTTCAACTGAGGTCCTACCGCTCAGGCATAAAATTAACAAACACAACATGGTTGATGTGAGAAGCTTAGGTGGTAATCCTGACTGAAGGGTTGTAATGACCAATTAAGTAACTAAGAAAGTATTTGACAGTAGAGGAGAAGTTGAATTCAATTGATTGATTCCCGAAATCTTCTAATTCCTAGTGCACAGCATTAATTTGGTCGTCTGTGGATTAACTCCCAGATCATTTACTCTGCTTCGCTTAGAGAGGATTATATGCTCCAAAATTTTTTAGTGGTATTTGCCTGTGATAGTTATGGTTCAAGGAAGTTGCCGTGGTCTAGTAGGTAGTATGTCTGGCCCCAGGCCAGACATCAAAACAAAATATGAAAAAAAATATTTCTTCGGCAACTTCGTCTCAGCAGATTTCTGGTAAAAACTCTGAGAGTAAATAAAAATTGCCATGAAAAGTTTCTCAAAAATCTGTCGTTCGGAGTCGACTTTAAACTCTAGGTCCCACCACTCACGTATAAAATTAACGCACACAACATAAGTGGTGTGAGAAACTAGGTCGTAATCCTGACTGAAGGGTTGTAAAGACCAATTATGTATGTATGTATGTAGGTATGGTTCAAGCACTTTGTACCTGCTTTCTCCGACCTTCATGAGTAGATTGTCCAATCTCCACAGCAACGACGGTAGTACTCCTCCCTTGAGGAGTTCCGCAGTGTATCATCATACTAATCTTGACGTTGTCTGTGCCATAATTTTATCAAAAAAAAAAAAATGATGCCAATTCCAAAACAATTCTATTCAGTGGATGAGACTGTAGACTTGTTCTCAAAATTTGATTCTAAAATGTTTGTAATGCCAGTATTAATAACACGCTTTTAGTGTGATTAATTATGGCTTCAATTTCAATTCTTTTTTAATTCTAAACACATGCTTACACCAGCAAACCACTTTAAATTTATTAAAGAAATTCAAAACGGAAAAATTTGAAAATTAATCTTTCGAAAGCCAAATACAACCGGATTTCTTGCCTTAAAGCCAGCTTAATATGAGAGGGCTTTAAATTAATAAACAGAAAACATACGAGGCATCTCAAATTATTGTAATGAATGACACTTGAAAACTTCATTTAGAAAAAAAACGAAAACATAACGAAAAACGATATTTCAAAGACAATTAGAAAAATTACAAAACAACTGTCATTCATGATCAATTTATAAAATCGTAGACGTTATTTTTTTTTTTCTTTTTTTTCTCCAATAGAAAAACAAAACCACAATAAACATGAGGGTTGCAGTCAGTACTCATTTAAAAACCATTTCACATGATTACCATTAAACGATCAGTGAATGATCATTAGCAAGCATTCTCTTTATAAAAATGGATTCGAAATTTTTGAATTAAAAACCGTTTGTAGTCGTTTTTGAATCTGTAAAATCTTTATAAAGCTATTGAAAATGGTTTGTTTCTTTTTTTGGAATTTTTCTTTTCTTGTAATTTCAAATGAAAAACCACAGAATCATGTTTGAGGTTGAAATTATAATTTCTGTTTTATTTAACACGATTTCCATACGAACAAACAGTTTTGTACATGTAGTAATCATTAGAAATGCTAATTTAAACTAATTAGAGACGTTACAATAACAACAATAACAACAACAAAAACAATAACTGCAACAAATCAATTTAAATCATCACGAACATTTGAAATTGTATTAAAAAAAAACTGGTAAAATAAAAAAACTTTAATTGAACAAAAACATACGATTTGAAATGGTTTTACCGCATCATATTGGGCAAATGAATTCCTTATAAGGTTTTAAAGCAGGCAAATGCCACGAAAAAAAAACACTCGACACCTCAGATCTTTCAGCGCCAATATATAAGAGGCTCTCTCCCCTTTAAACTTAAGTACAACGCTATGGTAAAGGAGCCCAAAAAAAAAACTCTGGAAGAGCTTAGAAGAAATTGAATTACAATCAGGATTAGTTTAATACTTCACCAAGCTTTCGAACCCTGTTTACAATACAAAAATAAATCGTATTTTCCCCCATCATTACATCAGTCTCAATCGTAAATCCAGATCTCTCAGCTCCCTTCTAAACTTAAGTACAACTCAATGGGAAAGCAGTCCAACAAAAAGCTCAGGAAGAACTTAGAAAAAATTGAGTTACAATCAAGATTAGTTGAATGCGTCACCACCCTGTTTATAATAAAGGGTGTTTTTTATAGAGGTATAGAACTTTAAGTTGCAATAAAACAACGATGGATTATTCGATTGACATGAATTTTATTTATCCGAAAGATAATCTTGTGGCATTACATTTTAAATATGATTTCTGGCATATGACCGCCACCGGCTGGCGCGGATGTAGTCCAATCTGGACGTCCAATTTTCGATGACTTTTTCCATCATTTGTGGCCGTATATCGGCAATAATACGGCGAATGTTGTCTTCCAAATGGTCAAGCGTTTGTGGCTTTACCGCATAGACCAATGACTTTACATAGCCCCACAGAGTGTAGTCTAGCGGTGTTAAATCACAAGATCTTGGAGTCCAATTCACAGGTCCAAAACGTGAAATTAGGCGGTCACCAAACGTGTCTTTCAATAAATCTATTGTGGCACGAGCTGTGTGACATGTTGCGCCGTCTTGTTGAAACCACATCTCCTGGACATCGTGGTTATTCAATTCAGGAATGAAAAAGTTAGTAATCATGGCTCTATACCGATCACCATTGACTGTAACGTTCTGGCCACCATCGTTTTTGAAAAAGTACGGACCAATGATTCCACCAGCCCATAAATCGCACCAAACAGTCAGTTTTTCTGGATGTAACGGTGTTTCCACATACACTTGAGGATTAACTTCACTCCAAATGCGGCAGTTTTGTTTGTTGACGTAGACATTCAACCAGAAGTGCGCTTCATCGCCAAACAAAATTCGCTTATGAAAATCGGGAACAACGGTAATCTCGTTTTGTGCCCATTCGACGAATCTACGCCTTACTTGATGATCGTTTGGCTTCAATTCTTGCACGAGTTGGATTTTGTAAGCACGCAAACCAAGATCTTTCCGCAAAATCTTCCATAAAGTGGATGGACACAGATCCAATTCATGTGCTCGATGGCGGATGGACTCATTCGGGTCTTCCTCAATGCTACGCTCTACAGCAGCAATAGCTTCTTCTGTACGCACCGTACAGCGTCTCTGGGGATGCGAGTTATCAATAAGAGTAAACGTGGTGCGAAAACTTTCCATGGTTAATCGAATTAACTGCTCTGATGGACGATTTTGTCGACGATAAAATGGACGTAGTGCGCGATACGTTTTCCGCACAGAACCATTATTTTCGAAATAAAATTGCACTATCTGCTGGCGTTGTTCAGGCGTGAGCCTATTCATGATGAATTGCCAAACCAAAGTGAAAATAAATCACTTGACAGCTGTTAAATCGGTCGCCATCTTGAAAAGTAATGCCAACTCAAAATTTTTATACCTCTATAAAAAACACCCTTTACATATAAGAGGCTCTCTCCCTTTTAAACTTAAGTACAACTCAATGGTAAAGGAACCCAAAATAACTCTTAGAAGAAATTGAGTTACAATCAGGATTAGTTTAATATATCACCACGCTTTCGAACCCTGTTTATAATACAAAAATAAATCGTATTTTCCCTTATCATTACATCAGTCTCAATCGAAAATCCAGATCTCTCAGCTCCCTTCTAAACTTAAGTATACTTCAATGGGAAAGCAGTCCAAAAAGCTCAGGAAGAACTTGGAAGAAATTGAGTTACAATCAAGATTAGTTGAATGCGTTACCCTGTTTATAATACAAAAATAAATTACTTTTCCCCGCATCATTACATCAGCCTCAATCGAAAATCCATTTATTTTTTCCAAGTGTTGTTTGCATTTCAATGATTAACAACACTCTTGAGAACATTTTTTTTGTTTGATTTTTCATAATTATATTCGCCTGAGTGACTGACAGTCATTATTATTATTCTTCTGCATTCTACACTCAACGCCCTCTTGTCTTTCTTGTTAAGAACACGACGGACCACCTCTTTGATATGAAAGTGACCGTGGAAATGCATTCAATTCAATGCAATTCCATCGTATTCAATTGATAGGAAATACTTTTTTGACAAATATTGACATGAAAATGAAATTCAATATCCAGAACGAAATTGATTGAAATCGTATAAATACACACGCACTTCCATTTGTTTATTTTTCATTGTCATCATTTTTGTTTTTTTCTTTCTTTTTGTTGCTTTGTCTTGTAAGTAAATAAAGATTTTTGTATTCAACACTACAAGTATCATTAAAAAAAAAGGTTTTTCAAACAATCATTAAAAAAAATAAAAAAAAAATCAATGATTTGTAACGGACGAACGCTTCATTTAAGATGAGTCACTGGCCCTTTTTATTTTTTTTCTTACTGACACAGACTCTATTTTTTACATAAAAATCGAAGAAAAACAAACTAAAAATGCCGACCTGTTCAATTATGGTGTGTAAGTTAAGTCAGGCTTTGAATGGAATTCTATGCGGCCTTCATTAAAAAAAAAAAAAAAACTTCCTAAGGTGTCATCTGTAAGTCACGCATACCATAATTTTTCATAAAAAAGAGTCTCTTAACCAGGTTTGGTAAATTGGAAAATAAAGAGCCATAGGAAAAATATTTAAAAAAAACAAAAACACATAAAATTCAGAAAAATGCATGAAATCTTTATTTGAATCGATAGTACGGTCCATATAATTTAATTTTTGAAGATTATTTCATGCAAATGTTGACCGCGACTGCTCCTCAAATGGTCCATCCGCTTAGTCTAATTTTGGCATACTCTTTCCAACATTTTGGACGGTATCTCACGAATAAATGATTCAATGTTGTCTTCCAATGCGTCAATTGAAGCGGGCTCGTCTGTATAGACATAAGCTTTAACATAGCCCCACAAAAAATAGTCTAAAGGCGTTAAATCGCACGATCTAGGCGGCCAATTGACCGGTCCCGAACGTGAAATAAAATGTTCACCGAACTCGCCTCTCAATAACTCCATTGTTACGCGTGCTGTGTGGCATGTGGCACCGTCTTGTTGAAACCACATGTCATGCAAGTCAAGTTCTTGCATTTTGGGCAAAAAAAAAGTTGGATATCATCTCACGGTAGCGCTCACCATTCACAGTTACGTTACGATTCGCAGCATCTTTGAAGAAGTACGGTCCAATGATGCCACCAGCCCATAAACCGCACCAAACTGTGGCTTTTTCTGGATGCATTGGTAGCTTTTGCAATGCTTCTGGCTGATCTTCATTCCAAAATCGACAATTCTGCTTATTTACGTACTCGTATCCATTGAGCCAAAAATGAGCTTCGTTGCTGAACACAATTTTTCGATAAAGTGGATCTTCGGCCAACTTTCCAAGAGCCCATTCACCAAAAATTCTGCGTTTCGGTAGGTTGTTCGACTTCAATTCTTGCACCAGCTGTATTTTGAAAGGCTTCACACCTAAATCCGTCCGCAAAATTTTCCACGTTGTTGAGTAACGCAGGCCCAATTGCTGCGAACGGCGACGAATCGATAATTGATGATCATCATTAACACTGGCCGATATAGCTGCGATATTTTCTTCAGTTCGCACTCTACGTAAGCGTGTTGGTGGTTTAATGTCCAACAATGTAAATTCGGTGCGAAATTTAGTCACAATAGCCCGAATAGCCGCTTCAGTGGGTCGATTAAACTGACCATAAAATGGAAGAAGCGCGCGATGAACTTTCTTAACAGAGCACGCATTTTGATAATAAAATTTAATGATTTGCAAGCGTTGTTCGTTTGTAAGACGATTCATGGTTAAATTATAGACCAAACTGAAGATGTTTGACAGTGAAACAAAACACGAAATGTACGTGAGCTGTTTAAACCAGTGTTGCCAAAAAGATAATACCTAAAAAATCACCCGTTACCTTACTTTACAGCATGTATTCAAATACGCTCCCTTTCCACTCTCTGTCTTACCACCTAATAGATCAGCTTAAAGAAATTTCCTAAGGGAGGTCTAAGTGATCTCTCCACCATGTTTGAGTGCCTTCAAAACATCTTCTCTTCCTAGATCACTGCAGCCCCATTACCCCATTACCCCATAGACGCATTTTTCAGACTGAAAGAAATCGTACTGCCCAATTAGTACTTTCATGGACTATACACATTGGTAGCCACCGTCTGTCACCGTAGGTGATCCCAAACATATCATTTGTGTAGTTGCCCATAATGCTATCCCCAAAGCCATTCGAAAAGACGACCTGACTAACAAGTAGATTATGTGCACTACAATACTGTTCTCTTGAAGTTACATATCCTAACTAAATTGAAGACAGTTAAACCCGGTTAAACGGTCTTAGGATACAAATGTCTGAGTCGACAACAGAATCCTAGCATGTCCAAATTCGCCTAGCATGGCAAAACCCGTCTTCAACCTCACAAAGTTCTTTCTCTCAAACTCATTACTTTTATTACGAAATTTTTTCAAAAATTATAAACTTTACTGACTCTGTGCAGAAAGCAATTAAGGGAGCAGCTGTCAGCTCCTCGATTTGTCAGATTACAATGCCTCCGGATATATGTCGTGTTAAACTTGTCTTCCATTGTGCTAACCTTAGACTTCCTAGCTCACATTAGTCCACATTATCATATGCAACAACTTGAAATCCAATAGAGTTCTCTAAACTGCTGTAAGCCAGGCTCTTAATGCCTTAGTTACACCAATGCATGTCAGCCTCTTTATCTTATTCAACTCCATTTGAGTTGATGTATTCGTTGTTTGTTTGTTTGTTGATAACATTGTCTAATAAACCCCCTCTTTTTATTTTTCTTTACAGTTTGCAAAGAATGGCTGGTAAGAGAGGATGGAGCCTTGGCCTATAAATTGCAGTCACAAGAAAGTGAGTCTATTTCAACAACAAAACTCATTCGTACCCCTTTTCCACATTCACATTTCTTTATTTGTTTTCTGTTTTTCAGTCAACGATTTCTATAAAGGCAATCGAACACGTAATGCGGTGGTAAGAGAAGATTTTCCCACAGCTTTACAAGAACAAATCAAAGAGAAAGAAACCGCTGAGAAGCAAGTAGAAGCCTACCGAAGAAGATTAAGGGAACAGTAAGTGAAAATAGCAATTTGATCTGTTTGTCCATGTTGCAATTCAACCAATTATTTATGTATACGCCTTAGGGAGGAGCACGACAAAAGAGTGGCCAAAGAAATTGCTGATAAATTAGAGCGAGACTTAAGGGAGCAAAAATTACGAGAACTAAGAGACAGTGAAAAAGTGGCACAACAAATGCAGGTGAGTTAGAAAAGCAACGAAATGAAATAAAAATGTATTGAAATAATGTATGTTTGTTTATTCAAGGAAATCTATGTTAATCTACCACCGGTACCACCACCCACGGCACGGGACAAAACCAATAAGGTACCACCACCCCGGCCAGCTAAAAGTTCCACTTTACAGCAGCCGCATCAAACAACACAGAATGGCTATCGTAATCCAAATAGTCCACCATTTCCTATCGTGTTGCAACAGCATCATTTCTCCAATAACGATGGCTATGTAGGCTTAGCATTACAGGCAACACCCAGTCAACAGCGTAATCAACATCAAAGATCTCCCACAAACACAAATCATATAGTGGTAGGTGGTGGTGATAATATATCGCCCACACAGCTACAACAACCATCAACATCATCGTCAGCCTTTCGCCCCAGTGGACTGTTTGAATCATCATCATCTGCTTCCATTGCCTCATCATCATCGACAGCCTCGGTAGTCAATTGTCGACGCCATAATGTATTTGATACTCAGCTAAACATGCAAACAAGTTTTAATTTACCACAACACCCAGTTACACCCAATTCACCACTAACACCTTTGACCCCTAAGACACCCAATACACATGCTTTTATGCACACACCACCACCACTACCACCACCAATGCCAGCACCCCTAACACCACCACTCTCATCTACTGCACCTCATCAACAACATCATCATCATCAACATCCCGATATTGAGGAAATCATAGAATATTCCGATGCCGTCGATAGCATAAGACGTTCCATAGACACACCAGATTCATTAGCTTCCGCCCATCCTTTGCACAGAATCAATCGTCTCATGTCACCTTCAAATGAAAATCTTTTAAAACACGATCAAAAATTTCAGAAACTCTCACCGGAAAAATACGATCAAATGGTGGGCAATATGGCCTCTACTAGTGGCGGTGGTGCGTGCAGTAGTAGTAGTAGTGCTTCAGCATCAGTTGCTTCCAAAGACAAACTGTTACAAGAGCATGCCGATGATATTGAGCTGTATGTGGATCCCTGTGATTATGCCAGTTTAAAGGAAATCGGTTTGCCAATGCAGGAAATTAAAGAGATGAGTGCCAAATTAAAACAGGAGCAAAAGGATGCGGTAAGTCTATACTATGGTGGCCTACGAAATTAAAATTTATATTCTCTTAACAACAAATGTTACAATTGCAGTTATTGGCTCGTCGTTTACAGGAGTTGGAGGTTCATGATGGCATGTCTTTGGAGGAACGGGATCGTTTGTTGGCCATAGAGGCCCAAGATAAAGAATTAGCCAAAATGTTACAAGAAAGAGTAAGTCAAAGTAAAAATTGCCGATTAACTCTTTCATAAAAAAAAGCTGGAAATGTTATTGTAAATTTGAATTTTTGGCACTTGAGTTGTTTTAAATTTGTTTCGTTCTTCCTGCTGTTAAATATTAATCCCTCCTTGTGAAGCCTTTCTTTACTAACAATTCTTTAATTTATCTTTCCAAAATTGCTTCTTTCTTTGAAACTAATTGAGATGGATTTTACTACGTGGGATATTTTAAGACCTGGTTGCCCACCGCTAACCAGACGTCCAAGTCTATGTCAGTCCTTAATTGGTGTTCGCTTGGAAACATTAACCGGTATGTTTCCACGTTTTACCACCAAAGGACTAATGGTTGGTTTGTCTTTACTCAAAAGCAAACACATTTAAAATTTTGCTTTCATTATCACTCTCATTCCAATAAGCATACCATTACCTCACAGGAACATACATAAACACATCCCAAAATATGTGCATCAACCCATATATATCAAAGCTCATTTAGCTTCTGGAGTTAGGTTAGGTTAGGTTAGAGGACGTGTACTTGTCAACTAAGACAAGTACAGTACCCGGAGGTCGAATTGACCCATTGTATAACGTCCTAGTTTCTCACACCACTCATGTTGTGTGTGTTAATTTTATCCATGAGTGGTGGGACCTACAGTTTAAAGTCGACTTCGAACGACAGATTCGCCGAAAAAATACTTTTTGTATTTTGTCTTTGATGCCTGGCCTGGGGCTCGAACCCAGGCGTTTGCGTCTAATAAGCCAACACACTACCTACTAGACTACGGCGACTTCAGCTTCTGGAGTTCATTTTAATATATTTCTATGCGGGACCATTATTTCCTTTAGAATATGGGAACAATAAAAAAAGAAAAACAAATAACATGATAACCAAATTGATGGGTTGTCTTTTAGAATATGTGGAATGCATGCCATACTGTTGTATTGGAACCACATGTGGTTAGTATTTAGATCACCGAGAGTGTATGGCGTAATCTTTGATGGCCCGATAAGAAAGGTAAAGGTTTCTACATATTGATTGACATTTTTCGAATGTTACCCTACTTTTCTAACGTACTTATTCGAATGAGTCGAAACTCAACGCCGGAGATTAAACAAATTTAAGATATACAAAGTTATTCGGTTGTTCTTCAAATAAATTCCTCAAATGTGGTGGTGGTTTAACAAAGTTTTTCACCAACTGGTCGATACAGATGGCGTGTCTTGTTGCAATAGGACGACTGGGAAAAATATGGACTGCGATTTTAGAACTTGTATTGAATCAGTCCAATCAGAAGCTTACATTAACCCTTTGTGACCGTATTAATTTTATATATCGACACCTCCATTCTATAACGTTCTAAGTGTACTTAGAACGTTTTTAATGTTATTCCATTTTTAAATTCTACGTTCTCTAACTTAAATACTGTCAAAATTTGGTTAGGATGCACCGATCCGTTCCGAAGTTATAGGGAAAAATTTACTTAAAATACACATGTAGTCGTATGTCGCGTGAAAACTTTGAGAGCTCATAACTCAAAACACACTTTTTCGACTTAGAATGTTATAGAACGGAGGCGTCGATATGTCATGCTGGTCGGAATTAATTTTCGTCACTATCAGAATCACTACTGGAAATATTTTCAGAACAAATGTTATCACATTCTTTATCAAAGTCAGTGTTAAAAGAGTGAAAATAAAATTCGTCATCGCTACTTTCAAGTTCATAAAACAAAAAAATAGTTTGTAAAATATCATTCGATTTCAACGAATTTCGAAAGCTTATCGATTGAGAGCAGACATACGACTAGAATGGTAAAAAAGCTTTGGTAGCTCAGAGCAGACATACGACTAGAATGGTAAAAAAAGCTTTGGTGGCTGGGAGCCTTATAAATCTATATATATATATATATATAAATTAATGTTTGTATGTATGTAATTAATAGAATCGTAAGCTATGCATTTAATCATGTTATGTATGGTCTTTAGCAAAGTTGTTGCTCATGAGCCGACCAATTTCCGGCAGGTGGCGCCACTGAAAATTACTAAAAATGAATTAAATCGTAAACTGTGTATTTGATCATGTTATGATCTTTAGCAAAGTTGTTGCGCATGAGCCGACGAAGGTTTATAATTCGATATGACCAATTTAGGACAGGTGGCGCCACTGAAAATTACTAAAAATGAATTAAATCGTGAACTGTGCATTTGATCATAATATGATCTTTAACAAAGTTGTTGCGCATAAGTCGACGGAGGTTTTTAAGTTGATGCGATTAATTTCCAATAGATGGCGCTACTAAGAATTATTCAAAATGAATTAAATCGTAAACTATTCATTTGATCATGTGTTGATCGGGCAAATACCAGACATTTTAGCATTTATCATTTATGATTTTAATAACATTTAGTATAACTCATTCCCGTAAAATTTGAAACATTTTAATATCGGAAAATTTTTAAAAATGCTGTTGGGTTCAATTGGATTGAATACATTGTGAGATTCTAATAAATTTAACACATTTTTCACGTCGTTCACGTGCAACCATGCCTCCAGAGCGGCAATTGGTGGACCTACACCTCGAGCAAAGAAGAAAATACCATTATGAGCCTCAGAATCAGATGGGCAACTAGCATTGAGATTGGAAAATCTTCGAGTACAAGCCGCTGAGACCCGTTCGCAAGAATCACTTGAACAACAAGAACTGAGATTCGAAACTGATCGAATGCGTACTACTCAGGCCTGTTCGTCTGAATCATCTGGACAACGGAAAAAAAAATCCATAAAATGATTCAAAATTAATTGGATATTCGTGTAATGTCTTTCCTTCAAATTTATTTTTGTTGGTGGCGCAGCAACACGCGCAGGGTACAGCTAGTTTCTTATAAAAATAAGTTAAAAACAATAAGAAAAAGGAAATCGGTCGCGAAAAAAAACGACTAGTATATACCGAGAGCAAAGAACGGTGATAGCCCCATAAGTTTTCAGTTCAGCCCCTTTCGTTTACTAAGCCCTCAGCCCCGTTAATGGTACAGGTTTTGATTTCATTGCCGATAATTACAACATTTTCATTTTAAACTGTCAGAATAGAACGTATTATACCGCGGTTGTTCAACAAATTGAATCTCCATAGAGTTCTACACACTTTACCCATCGTTTCTCAAATTTTTTTTTTATCAATTCAAATAATCGTGTTTGTCTCGAACATCAAAATAGATATTTTAGTGAAATGATTTTATATTTGGAGTTATCTCTCTATTCGCCATGTTATTTTCTAGGATTTGGAAATAAGCAACTGTAAATCAAAGCCAAATCCAGACAGTAAAACGAATGTGGAAGTAGTTCGTAGCCTGATTCATGAATTATTGCCCCGTAAATCGCATGCATATGTATGCGTACAAATTTCATCCAAGTAACGTTGCTGGAATTCGTGCATATTTTCATTGAACTCTATGCCAAACACAATGTGAAATTGCAATGCAATTGCAATTTGTGACAAACATTGTTCTTGCAGACAACTTTATCATTCCTAAGTAGTCACTTAAAATCGAATCCACAGTTGAGAATGTGAAATTCCCTTTCAATTTTCCAATAGTCAACACCAAATCGTGATTTGTTTTAAATGAAGAGACCGTAACTGAGTGTCTAGAACATTTAAATGGGATTTGATGCAGAGGAAATTAATTATTTTTTGTTTTACTTGCCAAACACTAGTTCCCAGAAAGAGTCGCATCCATTTCTAAAGCAGGGACATATTTATGAATTTCTATAGGGTCCGCCAAATAACGTTTTTTTTTTGAAAATGCTTAAAAAAAAACTACGGAATATTTTCTTAAATTTCTTTTTTTATTTGAAAGTACAATCCTTCCGGTTAATAATGGAAAATAATTTCATTCAAATGGCTGCCTCGGCTGGCCATGCAGTAGACTACACGATGGGTCCAATTTTTAAGCACATTATCGATTGTGTGCAGCTGTATTTCATCAATGGCTTCACGAATATTGTCCTTTAAAGCGTCAATTGTCTCTGGCTTGTCGGCGTAACACTTGTCTTTGACGGCACCCCACAAATAATAGTCCAACGGTGTCAAATCGCAGCTCTGAGGTGGCCAAACGACATCAGCTCTGCGGCTGATAATGCGATCTTCAAAAACACTGCGCAAAACATAGAGTGTAGCTTCGGCTGTTTGGCACGTAGCGTCGTCCTGTTGAAACCAAATGTTGCCAATATCCTCCTCTTAAATTTTTGTGAACAAAAATTCGTTCAACATGGCCCGATAACGATCGCCATTGGCTGTAACGGCCACTCCTTGCTCATTTTCGAAGAAAAATGTTCCAATTATACCTCTGGACCAAAATCCGCACCAAACAGTGACTCGTTTTGGGTGCGTCGGCTTTTCAATGTATGCGTGCGGGTTTTCTGTACCCCAAATGCGACAATTTTGCTTGTTTATATACCCGCCAAGATCAAAATGAGTTTCATCTGAAAAGATGATTTTTTTTGCCAAAATCGGCATCTTCTGTAAGTCGATCGCAGCCCCACTTATCGAAGCGAAAACGTGTTGGATGGTCAATTAGCTTCAACTCCTGAACCAATTGGACTTTGTATGGCGTCATCCCAAGGTCTTTATGCAAAATTCGTCTCAATGATGTCTCCGAAATGTTCAAATGTTGAGAACGACGGTGAATTGATGTTGATGGCGCTTCACGCACACTTTCTGGCACAGCAGCAATATTCTCGTGTGTTCGCACCGTTTTTGGCTTTTCACGCTTTGGTTTATCGATGAGGATGCCAGTTTCTTTCACTTTTTTCACAAGATAACGAACATACGGAGCTGACGGTGCTTATCTTCTTCCAAATCCGTACGCATTTTTCGCACACATTCTGCAACATTACCATGATTTTCAAAGTAATGTCGCAATATTTCCCAGCGGTGTTCAAACGTATACACAACCATATTCGTTCAGCGGAAGGATAAAACTAATTATCTGTCAAATCAGACATGAGCTAAGTGTTACCACTCACGAAATAAGCACTAGTTGAAAGGAAAAACGTTAGATGGCGGACCCGATAGTTTACATTTCTTTCGAAATCCATAATCAATTTCAAGAGATCATTTTGTTTTTGTGAAAATAAATGTTCATCCCTGTTCTTAATTTACTTTATGATTCTTTTTCCTTTCAATATTTATTTATTTTTTGCTTTCCAAAACATTTAACATTCACGACCTTATGTTTTATAGGAGAAAGCCAAAGCCAAGCGGGCCAAAGAAAAGGCACGTCAACGCAAAAGTCAACAAAAAGAGCCACAAATCCAAAGTAATGGCGTCCATGGTACATTGCACAATGGACCCCTACAACCAATACCCTCCGACTGTATGATTACTTCGTCCTCGACAGCAATCAGGCACAGTCACTCGATATCGAACGATGGCAGTGCACAATATCAAACGGAACCAATACAAGAGGATCATCCATTAGATTTAGAAGCCTATTCCAGTCCCATTGATGTACTTAAGCATACACAACGCACACAGAATGGTTGCCTAACCAATGGCAGTTTGACACGTGACTTGGCCAGTCAACAGGCCAGGCATGCTAGTCTCGCGCGAGAGGATGACATCTATACATTGCCGGTGGATAGTTGTCGTCCCAATGGGGCGGCAGCAGCAGTAGCTGCAACAGTAGCCAACACAAGTGCAAGGCCTTCATCAATGAGTGTGGCTGGAACAACAGAAAACCAAATATCAACGGCAGGCTATTCACAAAATTCAATGACTAGGTATGCAGTTGTTGGTATTGAAATAATAAAAAGAAGTCATTTTGTATATGTTTTCTTTCTTTCTAGGTCTGAAAACTATTCCATACACTCACATGACTCATTGAATTCACGTCTTAGTTCCGGTTCAAAAACCCAAACATTTGGTATATATGTATTGCTTTAACCAAACATTGCCATTGAAAACTTGTATTAATCTTTCTGATTTCGTTTACAATTACAGATCAAAGCTCCAGTCCCACTCCGCCTTACATGCCAATACAAGGTACAAGGAGATCAAATTCTAGTGAAGATCGTAAAAAGAAAAGCAAAGACAATAAGTGCACACATCAATAAATCAACTTTAAATGTTTAAATGATAACAACAACAACAACAGCAACCATACTTTATAAAGAAAAATATTTATTACAAAAAACAAAAACAAATTACATACACATACTAATCTATCGAAGTAACTTAAACGTACTTATTCAATACGTATGGATGGATGGTTAAAGCCCCCTTCCCCCCCCTTAATACATTGCTCATTATCTTATATAAAATTTAAAGGCATTCAATCATAAAAAAATTATTGGAACATATCCTACTACAAATGGACTTTATAAAGAATTATAGACTTTTATAACCAACATTTGCTCATCTCTCTCTTTCTCTTCTCTATGCTCTCTCTCTCTCTCTCTCTTTATACTAATTTTTAGTAAAAAAAATATTTATTTTTATTTTTCAATTACAAAGACAAAGAATTTTTTTAAGCAAAGGCTTCTTCATTTTTATTTTGTAGTTAAATTCAAATCAAATCTTCTATTCACAGATTGAAATCAAAATCTTAAAAATAATATAAAAACAATATTTGTATTCGTATAATCAAAATATAAAAAACATATATACAATGTATTCTATGCTAATATCTGTATAAGTATTCAAATATTTAAGGGTATTTTCTATGATCTATTAATATATGAAGTGTGTTTTATTTCTCTCTTCCTAATATTTAAGCTTTACAATAAAATAATCGAATATTTAAAAAAATACTATGCTTAAAAATACTATTTTTACTCAAGATTATTGCCCCCTATTGCCGTTCTCAACTCAACACAGTTTGGTCGTCCGCCAGTCAACCCAACTTTCACTCAAGCAAATTATTTTTTGATATTGCGTCAACGTCAACGTTTTTTAGTTGTAATTGTTATGGTGTTGCCGGTATGAAATTTCAATTTCATGTTGGTAACACCATGAAATTTATTTGGAAATCAAGTTTTTGTAGAAATAAAAGTAAATTAAAAATGGATTTAAGTGAGTATTTATTTTACGAAGATGAGAATCATGACGCTAATATAAATGTTCTTCGTATACGAAATATTAAATACCGCCTGAAATATAAGGCATTATATATAAGAATTCAGTATATTTCTTAGAAGGCGTGGCATTTGTGGGCGGAAATAAATTTTGCTAAATAGCTGATGTTTTTTTCTATCGTATAGCGAGAACTCAATGTCATTATCTCTTATAGTTTCCGACTTATAAGCAAAATTGTAAAATTGTTTAATAAAAAACACTTCCTGCTGAATTCTGTTGGCCTGGTATTGGCAGAAAATTTTTGTACGAAAAATTTAAAAATATTTTCGACATACACACACACACACGCACATGTACAATCGTATAACAATTTTACATTTGTACGAATATCTCGGAAACTATAAGAGATAATGACAATCAGTTTTCATCAGGCGACTGGAAAAAACATCAGCTTTCCAACAATAAATAAATTCGCCCCCAAATATTAAATACCGCCTGAAATATAAGGCATTATATGTAAGAATTCAGTATATTCCTTAGAAGGCGTGGCATTTGTGGGCGGAAATAAATTTTGCTAAATAGCTGATGTTTTTTTCTATCGTATAGCGAGAACTCAATGTCATTATCTCTTATAGTTTCCGACTTATAAGCAAAATTGTAAAATTGTTTAATAAAAAACACTTCCTGCTGAATTCTGTTGGCCTGGTATTGGCAGAAAATTTTTGTACGAAAAATTTAAAAATATTTTCGACATACACACACACACGCGCACATGTACAATCGTATAACAATTTTACATTTGTGCGAATATCTCGGAAACTATAAGAGATAACAGCAATCAGTTTTCACCATGCGACTGGAAAAAACATCAGCTTTCCAACAATAAATAAATTCGCCCCCAAATATTAAATACCGCCTGAAATATAAGGCAATATATATAAAAATTCAGTATATTTCTTAGAAGGCGTGGCATTTGTGGGCGGAAATAAATTTTGCTAAATAGCTGATGTCTTTTTCTATGGTACAGCGGAAACATAACGTCATTATCTCTTATAGTTTCCGAGTTATAAGCAAAATTGTAAAAGTGTTTAACAAAAAACACTTCCTGCTGAATTCTGTAGGCCTGGTACTGCCAAAAAAAAAATTTGAACGAAAAATTTGAAAATATTTTTCGACATACACACACACGCACATATACAATCGTATAACAATTTTACATTTGTGCGAATATCTCGGAAACTATAAGAGATAACGACACTCAGTTTTCACCATGCGACTGGAAAAAAAATCGGCTTTCCAACAATAAATAAATTCGCCCCCAAATATTAAATATCGCCTGAAATATAAGGCATTATATATAAGAATTCAGTATATTCCTTAGAAGGCGTGGCATTTGTGGGCGGAAATAAATATTGCTAAATAGCTGATGTTTTTTTCTATCGCACAGCGAAAACACAACGTCATTATCTCTTATAGTTTCCGAGTTATAAGCAAACTTGTAAAAGTGTTTAACAAAAAACACTTCCTGCTGAATTCTGTTGGCCTGGTATTGGCCAAAAATTTTTTAACGAAAAATTTGAAAATATTTTTCGACATACACACACACACACGCACATATACTATCGTATAACAATTTTACAACTGTGCGAATATCTCGGAAACTATAAGAGATAACAGCAATCAGTTTTCACCATGCGACTGGAAAAAACATCAGCTTTTCAAAAATAAATAAATTCGCCCCCAAATATTAAATGCCGCCTGAAATATAAGGCATTATATATAAGAATTCAGTATATTTCTTAGAAGGCGTGGCATTTGTAGGCGGAAATAAATTTTGCTAAATAGCTGATGTTTTTTTCTATCGCACAGCGAAAACACAACGTCATTATCTGTTATAGTTTCCGAGTTATAAGCAAAATTGTAAAAGTGTTTAACAAAAAACACTTCCTGCTGAATTCTGTTGGCCTGGTATTGGCAGAAAATTTTTGAACGAAAAATTTGAAAATATTTTTCGACATACACACACACACGCACATGTACTATCGTATAACAATTTTACATTTGTGCGAATATCTCGGAAACTATAAGAGATAACAGCAATCAGTTTTCACCATGCGACTGGAAAAAACATCAGCTTTTCAACAATAAATAAATTCGCCCCCAAATATTAAATGCCGCCTGAAATATAAGGCATTATATATAAGAATTCAGTATATTTCTTAGAAGGCGTGGCATTTGTAGGCGGAAATAAATTTTGCTAAATAGCTGATGTTTTTTTCTATCGCACAGCGAAAACACAACGTCATTATCTGTTATAGTTTCCGAGTTATAAGCAAAATTGTAAAAGTGTTTAACAAAAAACACTTCCTGCTGAATTCTGTTGGCCTGGTATTGGCAGAAAATTTTTGAACGAAAAATTTGAAAATATTTTGCGACATACACACACACACACGCACGTGTACTATCGTATAACAATTTTACATTTGTGCGAATATCTCGGAAACTATAAGAGATAACGACAATCAGTTTTCACCATGCGACTGGAAAAAACATCGGCTTTCCAACAATAAATAAATTCTCCTCCAACTATTAAATACCGCCTGAAATATAAGGCATTATATATACGAATTCAGTATATTTATTAGAAGGCGTGGCATTTGTAGGCGGAAATAAATTTTGCTTAATAGCTGATGTTTTTTTCTATCGCACAGCGAAAACTCGATGTCATTATCTCTTATAGTTTCCGAGTTATAAGCAAAATTGTAAAAGTGTTTAACAAAAAATACTTCCTGCTGAATTCTGTTGGCCTGGTATTGCCAGAAAATTTTTGAACGAAAAAGTTGAAAATATTTTTCGACATACACACACACACGCGCACATGTACAATCGTATAACAATTTTACATTTGTGCGAATATCTCGGAAACTATAAGAGATAACAGCAATCAGTTTTCACCATGCGACTGGAAAAAACATCAGCTTTTCAACAATAAATAAATTCGCCCCCAAATATTAAATGCCGCCTGAAATATAAGGCATTATATATAAGAATTCAGTATATTTCTTAGAAGGCGTGGCATTTGTGGGCGGAAATAAATTTTGCTAAATAGCTGATGTTTTTTTCTATCGCACAGCGAAAACACAATGTCGTTATCTCTTATAGTTTCCGAGTTATAAGCAAAATTGTAAAATTGTTATACGATACTGAAACCTACAATCTATTGTACTGACGACAACCTACATAAACTGAGCGCCAAAAGTGAGTTAACACCACTGAAATAATTCATTTTCTTAGGATAGCGAGAAAAGTAAATGAGAATAGTCGAATAAGTTACCAAAAATAAACACGTTTATTTATTACTTTTTATTGGTTATTGAAATGTTAAAACAAAAACAACAATTCATGATAAAGGAACTTTTTTTATACTTAAGAACAAAAGTGTTGATTCACTTATGGCGCTCAGTGTATATGAAGTAAGTCAATAACTTCTCCTCTAAACACATTACCCTGACAAACTTCAGTATGCTGCACGGGGTCGACAGAAACCGGTTCCAGGTACGCGTTCCTCTAATTCAATCTTAGTATCATAGGATCTTGTGGACAAGTGTTCTTTTGGCGTACAGTGATCTGTCAAAAAGTCGGTATAGTGCATGACATAAATCTCCTTCTATTGTAATTACTCAACAAAAGGTTTAGGTTGCCCTTTCATTTGGTTTATGAAGAGTTTCTGCCTCGCTCTCTCTCTCTGCCCTTTCGCTAAGTATATCCTTTCAAATATCTCTTCCCAGTGCACAGAAATTTACTGGCCTTATCAGCAGAGTAGAAGCTTTCTTTTTCATTTGTCTTTTCATTACTATTTACTTGCTGATTTAGCTTCTTCATACAGACAGTTCCATGCTTTTTGAGGCTTAACAATCTAAGACCCGAAGTTCGCCAAAGGCAATGCTATCTTCTGTTCTATGTTCTTCCTGTCCAAGTTGTATTGAACACATCTTTCGATGGCATAGACTTTCGCTTGTAATAATTCCCGTGATTATTACCAATGATTCAAAATACTTCATACTGGCAACAAAAACTTCAGCTCCTAAGGCAACAGCTGCTCTCTATCCGTTCGTATACCAAAAAATGCTCCCACTTGAGAAGAGTTTATAGCCTGAAGGTTTTTGTTACTAATGCTAGTTGTTCTTAACCTTTTCCCATTGATTCTACTGGTTCAATCCAGGGAATAATTAATGCAGCTGTTAGCCACTCGATTTAGGCTTGTCTTCAAAGCCCTGATCTTCACTACCAAGCAAAGGACTTAACGCCAACAGCAGAAGGAGCAGAGTCTATATCTTGTACAATTCCATTTAATCTGTTTTTAGATTTGTTCAGCCCCTAAGTGCTAGAGAAACAGGCTTTCAATGGTTTTTTTCAGCTGTTTTTGGCTTTGTTTGTTAGTAAAGGGTCCGCCAAATAACTTTTTTTTTTTGAAAATGCTTTAAAAAAAAACTACTGAATATTTTCTCAAATTTCTTTTTTTTATTTGAAAGTACAATCCTTCCGGTTAATAATGGAAAATAATTTCATTCAAATGGCTGCCTCGGCTGGCCATGCAGTAGCCTACACGATCGTTCCAATTTTTAAGCACATTATCGATTGTGTGCAGCTGTATTTCACCAATAGCTTCACGAATATTGTCCTTTAAAGCGTCAATTGTCTCTGGCTTGTTGGCGTAACACTTATCTTTGACGCCACCCCACAAATAATAGCCGCAGCTCCGAGGTGACCAAACGACATCAGCTCTGCGGCTGATAATGCGATCTTCAAAAACAGGGCGCAAAACATCGAGTGTAGCTTCGGCTATGTGGCACGTAGCGCCGTCCTGTTGAAACCAAATGCTGCCAATAACCCCCTTTTCAATTTTTGTGAACAAAAATTCGTTCAACATGGCCCGATAACGATCGCCATTGACTGTAACGGCCACTCCTTGCTCATTTTCGAAGAAAAATGGCCCAATTATGCCTCTGGACCAAAATCCGCACCATTTGAAGTCGCCGTAGTCTAGTAGACTTATGTGTGTTGGCTTATTAGACGTAAAGCCAGGGTTCGAACCCCAGGCCAGACTTCAAGACAAAATACAAAAAGTATTTCTTCGGCGACTTCCGCTCAGCAGATTCCTAGCAAAAACTCTGAGAGTAAATAAAATTGCCATGAAAAGTTTCTCAAAAATCTATCGTTCAGAGTCGACTTTAAACTGTAGGTCCCACGACTAATGTATAAAATTAACACACACAACATAAGTGGTGTGAGAAACTAGGACTAGTACAATGGGTCAATTCGACCTCCGGGTACTGTACTTGTCTTAATTAACAAGTACACGTCCTCTAACCTAACCTAACCTAAGCAAATTTCACACTCGGTGGGTATATTAATAAACAAAATTGTCGTATTTGGGGTTCTGAGAATCCTCAAGTAATTGAAAAGAGGCCATTACATCCAGAAAAAGTCACTGTTTGGTGCGCTCTTTGGTACGAAGGTGTAATTGGACCTTACTTTTTCGAAAACGACGATGGAACGACTGTCACCGTCAATTCGGAGCGTTGTGGTCATATGATAACCGACTTTTTTTTTGCCTCTTATTGAAGAATACGACTTGGAGAATATGTGGTTTCAACAAGACGGTGCCACATGCCACACAACTCGAGCGAATATAGCTTTATTGCGAGAGACATTTCCTGGCCGCGTAATTTCTCGTCTTCGCGATATCAACTGGCCACCAAGATCATGCGATTTGACACCATTAGACTTATGCAGATAAACCTTCAACTCTTGAGCACTTAAAAACCAACATTCGTCAAGATATGGCTGAGATACCGCCCAATATGTGTCAAAAAGTGGTCGAAAATTAGCTCAAAAGCATTAATGCTTACAACACTTCGCGTGGAGGTCATTTAACTGATGTAGTGTTTCACACATAATGTCAACGTTGACAAACTTTACAATAAAAAAGAAATATCATGAAAAAAAATATTTTATATGTGTTTTATTTACGTTTACTTTTGAAACCACGAAATGGATAACCCGGTATAAAGACGCAGTGATAATAGTTCGTATTATTTTTCATAGTTTACTAGAATTATTAGAATTGGTTTTGGGATGAATTGCTTTTTTATTTCAAAACTTTTATGTATGAAGTGTTTTAATTTGTAAAATATATCCTACAATAATGAAATTTACATTTTATTTACTTAATTAAACTGAAAATTATCATTAAAATAATAATGCATTGTCTTAAATCTAATGTTGTTTGACTGGCAACTACTTTCTCATAGGCACAGAATTGCAGTATCATGTGATGTGATTGCTGACATCGTTTCTAGCATTAGGCAACAGCACGTGCACGATATCTCGAAAGTATGATACTGTAATGCTGCAGTTGTTGTTATGCTTTCCTAGAAAAGTAAGTATAAATATCACAAAATTAATAACAAATGATTTTCGAAAAAGTTTAATTATAAATTTGTACAAAAACTGAACATACAGATCAGAGGTCAGCAATGAGTATTCAAAACGATGAGTAGATTCGAATCATACTTATAATTTCTGATACTTATACGCATTCATACTTATTTTAATGTCATACTCATACTACTTATATTCAAAGTTTGAAATACTCATTGTATTCATACTTAACAATACGCATGATGTTATTGATTTCGACTCTCCATGACTCATCGTATACACGAATCACAAAATAAGTATGATTCGCGTACGAACACAACAATACTCACTTGAAGGTTGTGTGTTTGCTCTCCTTGCTGTCTTTGTCATTCATGAGTATTATAAGTATTTTTCTAAATCTATGAATCTGAATGAGTCGGCGTATGAATCAAACATAGTTCGAATGTTATGAGTTTGATGTCAACGTTGTACTCATACTCATTGCAACTTGTACTTATAAATCAATGTTGTACTGAGTACGAATGAATCAGAGTAGTTGGATTTCAATACTGTTTACTCACTCATACTCAAAATTGCATGAGTACTCATGAGTAGCGAAAAAGCGATTCATTGCTGATCTCTGATACAGATGTATTGTTGTGGACTATTCTATTGCAGTTTATCCAAATTTAGAAACCTGTAGACGATATCAATTATTATTAGTTTTTATGTTATTACAAATCTTAATCATACAAATAATTGTTTATTAAATTCAAATTTCAAAAAATAATACCATGCATTTCTAAAAGGAATAATTCAACTACCTTTACACTTACCCTCAAGGCTTTTGGGGAAAAAACGAAATATTCTTGAATAAATTGAAAAGATGAATGGAGGCCCAGTTGCAAAAAACAATTTCAAACATATTTACAGCAGATCTTCGGAATTTCGTAAATGATATGGAAAATGCATTTCGTTTTTTTTATTTTTATTTTTTTATCGTTTATTTTAACAACAGTAAGCTTGCGGCCAATACCGGAGATCAAAACTTGTGAAACTGTGATTAAAAGTCACAAGTTAGGGTCTCAGGGAATCAGCCATACAAACATTTAAAATCTAAAAAAAAAAAAACAAAACAAAAATTCAATTTCTTCTCTTCTTCTTTTTTCGCTTTTCTTTTCTTTCGAATACTAATTGCAGCACAGTTATTAATTTTAAAGAAATTTTCTTATTTTTTTGATTTTGAATTTTTAATAAAAATAACAACAAACACAACAACATTAACATGAACAATAATAATAACAACAACATTAACATTTTCGTTTAAACTGAATTAATTTAAATTAAAAAAAGCAACAATAACAACAATAAACAACACTCACTCACAAGCACTATTTTTTAGCAAGGTTGGTGTTAGAAGGGTACACTCTCGCACACACTGCCAATATATGTATGGGAAGGGGGGGGGTACACTTTGATTATTACACCCGCTGCTGTTGCACTATTTTGTTGCTTTGCCACTGTTTTGTGAAACGGTTTTGCTGCATTTAAGTCAAGCAAAGAAAGCTAGCACGTTGTATAGTATGTTCAAAGTTTTGGAACCCTAATCCCCCTCAAACAAGAAAAAGGGGGAACGGATTACCATCACTACTATACAACCTACTACCTCAATTTGCCAGAGAGATTAGTTGTTGTATGTATGTATGGTGGTTATCAAATAATTTTTTTTTTTTACTTCTAAAAAGAATTCTTTTCTTCTCTTCTCATTCCTTTTATCCTTTTGCTTCTTCTTTTTCAATTTTTACCAAAAAAAAAAGTATAAAAAAATTTCAAACAAGGACATTAAGAAGGGAAATAAATAGGAGCTTTGGGGGGAAGGGGGGAAGGTAGAACGTTAGGCTGTTTATATTGCCTTGCCACACTGGCGTTTCTTTTTTAACGTTTCTTTTCGTTTCGAGTTCGGTTTCATTATCGGTTTTATCGGTTTTTTCTTTTATGTTGTTTACATTGACAGACTCCCATAATGCCGGTCTTGTAACCTGATATCAATAGCACAAGTTCGGATTTACGGGTTTCTGTTAATGGTCCATAGTCAAATATGCACCATTTCAGCAGAGAACACAAAATACAGTTATTTTGTTATATTCGTTCGATCACTATGTATGTATGTATGTATATGAGATGATGATGATGATGATGATGATGTAACATAAGCGTACTGCATCTGCATTAACGTATGAAAGAAATTTCTTCACTTTTTGGGGGGAAATGTTGGATAAATGGATCAAACCGAGTCTTAATAAATAAAATTCAGTTAATATTACTGCGTACCCCAAAAATAAGGCTGCTGATACGTATTTTATCTGTAAAAAAAAAAGAAAATGGAAATTAAATTGTTTTTATTTAAAATAATGTGAGAGTGATAGTGTATACGCAACCATAGATCCCACATTGATACTTCTTGCTCTCGGTTAATAAGCCAACACATTACATTCTAGACTACAGCGACGTCTATTCGCATTCGTACAGGTATTAAAAATATTAAATTTAGTAAGCTGCGTAATATGTCAGAAATTCCACATCGGGTGCAGTTAGCCTAGGCAAGCCTACATTTGTTGGACCCTGTTAATGTAGTTTTTAATGTTCCTTCAAGAGCCTTCGTTCGTAGTAACAATAGCTCATTGACTGAACTGCTGCGGTTGCAATCTGAAGCTGACCAAGCCACCTCACCCTCTAAATCAATCAGTTTCGATTGCCTAGCCGAGATATTTTCGTGATGTAACCTTCTGAAGCTTCTGAAGAGCAAAGACGATAAAGCGCATTCTCGACGAGGTCCGACTTTCACACTTGTGAATTTGCAAATCTGTAAATAAACAACAACAACAACAAAAACGATTAGGAATTTAGGAAAGAAAATATAAAAAAAATTTTATAAGAAACTAATAAAGGGTGTTTTTTATAGAGGTATAGAACTTTAAGTTGGCATTACTTTTCAAGTTGGCGACCGATTTTACAGCTGTCAAGTGATTTATTCTCAGTTTGGTTTGGCAATTCATCATGAATAGACTCACGCCTGAACAACGCTTGCAAATAGTGCAATTTTATTTCGAAAATAATTGTTCTGTGCGGAAAACGTTGTTCCCGATTTTCATAAGCGAATTTTGTTTAGCGATGAAGTGCACTTCTGGTTGAATGGCTACGTCAACAAACAAAACTGCCGCATTTGGAGTGAAGGTAATCCTCAAGTGTATGTGGAAACACCGTTACATCTAGAAAAACTGACTGTTTGGTGAAATCATTGGTCCGTACTTTTTCAAAAACGATGGTGGCCAGAACGTTACAGTCAATGGTGATCGGTATAGAGCCACGATTACTAACTTTTTCATTCCTGAATTGAATAACCATGATGTCCAGGAGATGTGGTTTCAACAAGATGGCGCAACATGTCACACAGCTCGTGCCACAATAGATTTATTGAAAGACACGTTTGGTGACCGCCTAATTTCACGTTTTGGACCTGTGAATTGGCCTCCAAGATCTTGTGATTTAACACCGCTAGACTACTTTCTGTGGGGCTATGTAAAGTCATTGGTCTATGCGGTAAAGCCACAAACGAAAATTGGACGTCCAGATTGGACTACATCCGCGCCAGCCGTGGCGGACATATGCCAGAAATCATATTTAAAATGTAATGCCACAAGATTATCTTTCGGATAAATAAAATTCATGTCAATCGAATAATCCATCGTTGTTTTATTGCAACTTAAAGTTCTATACCTCTATAAAAAACACCCTTTATAACTGTTTAGAAAAGAAGGAAACATTTTTATTTATTTTCTCTACTTTAGGTAAGTTCTTGAACGAAATTTCAAACAAAGATTCTGTATCTCTGACGGTTGCCTAAATCACTTAAGCGTGTGTTATGAAATTTGCATAGTAGATTACAGATAGATATGGTTAGAATGCTCTTATCCATAAAAAAACTCCCAGTTATTGCCTTTTAAACTTCCAAGAATTATCCGATCAAACAAAGAAAATACAACGAATTTCGAAAAATTTTCGAATTTTCGAATTTCGAAAAAAAATTATTTTCCATATAAAATATAAAAATTATTTTTCAATACAATTACTGGATTAATGTATTGGACTCACTTTTCCCATTGATTTTCAATAGTTTCGAAAAATTTCGAATTTTCGAATTTCGAAAAAAAAATTATTTTTCAATACAATTACTGGATTAATGTATTGGACTCACTTTTCCCATTGATTTTCAATAGTTTCGATACTCTGTAAATTTAAAATAACCTTCAACCGCAAACTCTACCACTTGATTGTAAGCAAGGCGTTTCTCTAAATTTGAATCGAATAATTTTAACACAATTCGAGCGATCTAAATCTGACGAATGAGATGGGAGTGATGAAACAAATCTTGATTCAGAAAATGGTTATGAAACGTGATTTGATTAAAATTTCATAATTTCGTACATTGATGCGTAAGGCGCGCCAACCCAAAAGAAGAGACAAACATACATCCAGAGTGTGGTCATTGTGTGCGAGATACTAGTCTTTCATTTCCCATTGCTCTGAAATTATGCGTAGCGCCTGATGATGCCATTTAAACTTCCAATATTTAACCTTGAGAGATCAGTAAGATCATCTGCCTAGCACTCTTTAACACTCTTTAACACTCTTTCTAGTCTCAGCAGCTCATGCAGTAGTGTTTCGCGTCTAGCTCAAATACGCAGAATGTTCTGTAGTGCAACTATCAACTACTCTAAGAACTTTTGATCTAGCACTGATCCACAGGCTTTCGACGGCTTTAACGATATTACTGCCTTATGAGTTTTAAACTTACCGATGATATTGATCATTAGAAAAACAAATAAAAAATTAAGACAAAAAGTTTAATTGGAAATTAAAACTTGAAAGTTTAGTAGGTAATCGAGAACTGCTAGAAAAATAATGAAATGTAATAAAGGGTCCGCCAAATAATTTTTTTTTGAAAATGCTTTAACAAAAAAACTACTGAATATTTTCTCAAATTTATTTTTTTATTTGAAAGTACAATCCTTCCGGTTAATAATGGAAAATAATTTCATTCAAATGGCTACCTCGGCTGGCCATGCAGTAGCCTACATGATCGGTCCAATTTTTAAGGCACATTATCGATTGTGTGCAGCTGTATTTCACCAATGGCTTCACGAATATTGTCCTTTAGAGGGTCAATTGTCTCTGGCTTGTCGGCGTAACACTTATCTTTGACGGCACCCCACAAATAATAGACCAACGGTGTCAAATCGCAGCTCCGAGGTGGCCAAACGACATCAGCTCTGCGGCTGATAATGCGGTCTTCAAAAACAGGGCGCAAAACATCGAGTGCAGCTTCGGCTATGCGGCACGTAGCGCCGTCCTGTTGAAACCAAATGTTGCCAATATCCTCCTCTTCAATTTTTGTGAACAAAAATTCTTTCTACATGGCCCGATAACGATCGCCATTGACTTTAACGGCCACTCCTTGCTCATTTTCGAAGAAAAATGGCCCAATTATGCCTCTGGACCAAAATCCGCACCAAACAGTGACTCGTTTTGGGTGCGTCGGCTTTTCAATGTGTGCGTGCGGGTTTTCTGTGCCCCAAATGCGACAATTTTGCTTGTTTACATACCCGCCAAGATCAAAATGAGCTTCATCTGAAAAGATGTTTTTTTCCATCTTTTCGGCATCTTCTGGTGTAGGCTACTGCATGGCCAGCCGAGGCAGCCATTTGAATGAAATTATTTTCCATTATTAACCGGAAGGATTGTACTTTCAAATAAAAAACAGAAATTTGAGAAAATATTCAGTATTTTTTTCTTTAAAGCATTTTCAAAAAAAAGTTATTTGGCGGACACTTTATTATCATTTCTAATATACAAAGACTCGGTGATATTTGGCGGACCCTTTACAATAAAGCTCCAAATGAAACAATTTAAAGATTGGAAGTTAACTTTCATGGTATTATAACGAAAACATTGTTTTCTTTAATTTAAATAAAAATTTTAAATATTTTTCACATCACCAGCGGAGGGAGAACGCATTATAAAGTTCAATTACAAGTACAAAGAAAGAAAAAAATTAAATTAGAAAAATAGCTACGAAATTTTGTATTTTAAATAAAATAATTGTTAAGCCATCTCTATTTTAGACAATGAAAAACGATTTGAATTACGCATCAATCTATTCAGGCTATATTAGCTTGAGGATCGTAACCAGTTTTTTGACCATAGCATTGTAGACTCAAAAAAAAACACATGTTCAGAAATTGGCACCCTTCAAGCTGGGAGTAGATTCTGTAGACCTTATGATGAAAAAAATATATCATTAGAACACATGCTTAAAATCTGTGCCGCATTAATGCAACTCAGAAGGAAAGACTTGAGTAAGTATCAAGTACAAGATAGGAAGTTATCCTTACTGACACCGAACAATATCCTTAAGTTTACCAAGGCAAAAGGATTAGGAGAGTTACATACATATATGGTAGAACATAATAATAAATAATTTAATAAAATTCGAATATACAGCACAAAGCTACGTATGTTTAGTACGGAAGCAAGATTTGTTTCTTTTTTTTTTACGTATGCATTGAAGAAAATCATTGCAGAATTGATGAATTAATAATGTTTAGTTTATGATTGTAATTTTTTAATATTTTTTTTTTTAACAAAATTGTTTTTCGTATTATAAAAAATATATCCCATGTATCTGCTAAATTTTATTAAATTTTCTTTTCTTTGTTTGCTTTATTTTCTTTCAATATACTCGTATAATATATATGGGGAGTATATTTAATTTTAATTTAAAGCACTTTTTTCTGGTTATTTTCTTTGTATTTATTTTTTTAATACATTTTTTTCATTACTTTTAATTTTTTAAAATATTTTCCTTACTTCTTTATTGATTAGTGAAACAAATTATTTTTTTCTCAATACTTTTTGTTTTTGGTGCATACACAATTTTCTAACGCACTGTATATACACATGAGAAAAATTTTATATTGTATGTGTATTTATCTTCTTTATTTTAAACTCTCTCGCACTCAGTATCTTCCTCTTTCTCTCTTTCACTCTCTTTGTTCACATTTCACAATATTATACCATATGATTTTTGTGTTGCTCCTTTTTGGAGTTGTATACTGCTGTTTGCTGCTAGAAATGCTGCTAGAATTGGAGCTGCTGCTGCTGTAGCTGCAGATGCTACTAAAAGTTTTGCTTTTAAAGTAGATGTGGCTGCTTTAATAAAAAATGCAGCAACTAACGACGTCATCTATGACGCGATGCTGTTTGTTAAACGATGATGTCTATGTTGCTGTATGTGTCTTCTTCTTCTTCTTCTACTACTACAACTACTACTACGATTACGACTACGACTACGACTACGATGTATAGTTCGTGTAGTTCGTTCGTTGTATTTGTCTAGTAGTTTCTTCTTCTTCTTCTTCTTTGTATACATATGCATGTATATTGAATATGTATGTGTGTGTGTGTGTGTGGAGTTGATTACATTTTCAAGTTCAATAACCTTTAAGTTATTTTACTATTATTTTCTGTGTGCAATTTTTCCTGAGAATAGAACGTTTTAATCCGAATTTTTCTTCTGTTTTTTCTGGTTTTTTTGCAGTATTTGTTTATTCCCGTAATTTATTATCTTTTAATACCGAATTTTTCTTTATTTCTTCCATGTTTCCATGTTTTCATAGATTTTTTATTCTTTTGCTTTAAAAACTTAATGTTTTCCTTGTTAAATTTGCATATTTTTTGATAAAATTTTTTATTATTATTTTTATTAATTTAAACAAATAATTTTTTTTTTAATAAAAATCCATGTACTATTGTGCTTGACGTACATACGTACTTTAAATTATTGTTTCACCGTGTTGTCTGTCTGTGTTGAGTATTGTATTGTGGCAGCCAGCCGGCCTGATTGCCAAAACGCCGCGACAACAAAATTATTACAACCACTACCACCAGTGTATAAACCACGAAATGAAATGAAATAAAACCGGCAACAAAAGCCAACAAACAACATAAAAAAATGGCAACAACAACAACAACAACAACAGCAGCTAAAAAAGGAAAAACAATGGCAATGGCAACGCATTGGCAAAAAAAAAAAGCAACAAGAACAACAGCAATACTCTCGCACAACATACACGGTAGAATAAAACACTGAAAGAGAGTAATAATATGCAGCAGCAACAACAACAACAATAGCAATGATAGCATATAGTCAAAAGCAATAAGCAGCAGCAGCAGCAGCAGCGGCAGCAGCATTATGTAGCACGAACTACGACAATAATATTGGTAGTGGCAACAACAATAATAATAGGCAACGTTGTACTATTTCTGTATATACAACTCCAGCTGCTAAGTTGGCAACAGCAGCAGCAACAGCAGCTAAAGTAACAGCAGCAGCAAAAACCAACAGCAACAAACATATTGCAACTCTTAGTTGTTAGTCTGTCTGCCTGCCTGCCTGCCTGCCTGTTGTTGTTGTTGTTTTTATGAGTTCTGCACTATTTTCCCGAGATATTTTCAGGCAAAAAAATAGTTGTCGTTGTTGGTGTTGTAAAACAGAAACTATGCTCAGCATAAAATCATGGATGATAACCATGATGATGATGAAAATCATGTTGTTGTTGTTGTTGTTGTTGGTGTTCATATTAAGCAAGTATAAGTGAGTAACTCCAGCAACGTTTATATACCCGCCACATGGTGAAGCAGCTCCAGCAATAGTTCTAGACAAACAGACACACAGACAGGCTGAGAAACAGTCTGAGAGACAGACTGAGAGACAGTTGTACAGATAAAATAAACACATTTAACAGCTACAAACCGAAATAACAAGAAATTCAAATGGAAAAATCAGTTTGAAAGCAAAGTTTTAAGAAAAAATTTCTAGTAAAAGAAGTTTCAACTGGAAGTTTGAAAAAACCCCTCCCCTCTCCATCCCATTTAAATCTTCACCTTCACAAAAAAAACAAAAAAAAAACAAACGTTCTTGCAAAACTAAACACCATTTTTTATGAAGTTTAAGTTGCTGTTTCTTCTTCTTCTTCTCGAACTTTATAAAAATAGGCTCTCTGACTGTCAGTCAGTCAGGCTGACTGCAGCCTCTACTCTATCTATTCCTTTTGATGCTTACGTGTAATGTTTTAGCAGGTTTTTCTTCTTTTTTTTTTGGTCTCGTCTTGCCTGTTTTTGGTTTTGGTATGCCATAGGCGTACAAACAATACACGGAGTGCATCTTATTGGAGAGAAGATGTTCTATAACCATAAATAGTCTAGGCGATGAAGAAAAAATGAGCAAAAAATAACAATAAAAAGAACAAAATACTTATATGTGGAGTAAATAAGTATGTAGTATGTGTAGAGATACTAGAAACAAATAGTATACGAGTATGTATGTAAAGAACAAAAAAACATTCCTTTTTATATACAAAATATGGCTATTAAAGAGCAACATCATCAGCATCAACCTCAACATCATAATCATCTTTAGTATCGGCAGCATCATTGCCAATCTTGCCGACATTATAGTTCTTCTCATAGTTAACACAGTACCAAGATACTTAAAAGAATGTAATCACATCATTCATATTGAAGTTAAGTTCGACAAGAAGTGTATACAATCACAATCACGGGATCTACGAGAGGAACGGAATTATAATGCTACACAATTGGATAGGAAAGTCTGGAAGTTTAACATCTGTGGTCTAAAAACCTTTAGTCAGGATTACAACCTAGCTTCTCGCACTAGCCATGTTGTGTGGGTTAATTTTTATCCATAGTGCTGGAACCTACAATTTAATGTCGACTTCGAAGGACAGGTTTTTGTGTAAGTTTTCATGGCAACTTTATTTTATTCTCAGAGTATTTGCCAGAAGGCTGCTGAAAAAAAGTCGCCATCATATTTCGTTTTGTTCGAGATGTCTAAGCTAGGGTTTGCACCCAGGATTCTGGTCTAATAAGTCGACACATTACATACAAGACTTTGGCCACTTCTCGCTCTTCGGAATAGTTTCAGAAAAAAAATATTTTCCTCTTTATTCCATAGCGTTGTTCTTCTCCCGGTGAGTGTCACGTTCACCTCAGATTGTTTCATTCATTGTTCAAGCATAATTGACTAGAAGACTCGCAGATTATTGAAAAATCATTGCTATAACCTCCTTTGAGGTTATAGGAAAAAAGGATGACATACATAAAAAATAAGTAGAGTAGAGGAGAGCAGAGTAGAGTCGAGCAAAGTAGAGTAAAGCCGAATAGAGTAGAACAGATCAGAGTAGAACAGACTAAAAAAATTGTTTTCTTTACGAATTTTCATTAAAATATTGTGTTTTAATCAATCAAACAGAAGTCGCCGCAGTCTAGTAGGTAGTGTGTTGGCTTATTAGACGCAAAAGCCTGGGTTCGAGCCCTAGGCCAGACATCAAAATAAAACACAAAAAGTATTTCTTCGGCGACTTCCTCTCAGTAGATTTCTGGCAAAAACTCAAAAATCTGTCGTTCGGAGTCGACTTTAAACTGTAGGTCCCACCACTCATGTATAAAATTAACACACACAACATAAGTGGTGTGAGAAACTAGGACGTTGTACAATGGGTCAATTCGACTTCCGGGTACTGTACTTGTCTTAATTGACAAGTACACGTCCTCTAACCTAACCTAACCTAATCAATCAATCAATAATAAATCCAAAGAAAAATAAACTTCAGTTTAAAGCTCTGATTATATTAACACAGCGAAACAATCGACAATCATTTCATGGCTCTATCTCTCTTGCCAAAAAAAAAAAAAAAAACAGAAGGCCTCTCTTCTACCACTACCACTACTGACTGCCCCATACAACAGGCTCGTCACAAGACCAAAGCAAAGGCTCCCTAGCAAACGTCATCGTCATCGTCGTCTCACCAACAACAGCCACACATTAAAATCATCAATTTCCATTTCGAGTTCGTTGGCTGTACCTATTTTTCGTGCAACAACAACAACACAAACAACAACAGCAACAAGAAGAGGAAGAAAACAACAATAAAACAATAACAACAACAGCAGCAACGAAATACAATTTTATGTGTGTACAGGACCTGCCTCAACAAAATCGTTGCAAAAACGAAAAAAAAAACACACACACACGGAAAAAAATAAAAACAACCAAAATTGAAACATACATATACAAGCACATTTAATACACACATACACATGTATGGTTAAACATTAAAGCAAAAGAGTATAGAAAAAACAGCAAAACAGCAACACAAATAGAATAAAAGAATGATACGAAAAGCAAAAAAAAAGAAACAGAAAAACACGTCATGGTATACCGACAGCAAAGAAAAAAAACAAGAGAAACAAAAACAGAAAAAAACAGCCCACAGACACAAATGACAGTGTGTGTGTGTGTGTGTGCTTGAATGTTTATATTTCCTTCCTTATTCCGTCTCGAAATTCTTATGCGTTTCCATTGTCGCTTGCTGTTGCTGTTGTAGCCACGTCTATATACCAGCCATGCATACTCTACTCCACTGTAGGTTGCTATATTTGTTTTTTGTTGTTCTCCTTAATATTCTGCCATTTGTTGTGTACTCTGTTGTTCAGCTCTGCTCTCTGCTGAAGCACGGTGACAGCGCAGCTTTGTTCTATTGTTCAAGCACTTTTTGGTGTGTGTTTTTATTAAAAGTGTTGCCATTTAATAAAAAGAACCTTTCGATGAATTGAATCAAATTTAATTAAATTATTAAGAAAAATTAACAATAATTAATGAAAGTATGTATAATAAAATGGAAACAAATTTCGTTAACAATGAAACGAATGAATGAAGAACCATCAGAAAGATAGATAAAAATTTGTCAAAACAAAATATTGTATGTATTTATGTATGTACACTATTAAACCTGACCTACATTAAGTATTTATTTGTGTACACCAGCAGGGATCTGAGGGATTGTTCTCATCCCATAGAAATTATTACTTTACATACATACATTGGTCATTCAGTCAGGATTACGAAATAGTTTCTTGCACCACTTATATTGTTTGTGTTAATTTTATACATGAGTGGTGGGACCTACAGTTTAAAGTCGACTCCGAACGACAGATTTTTGAGAAACTTTTCATGGCAATTTTATTTACTGTCAGAGTTTTTGCCAGAAATCTGCTGAGAGGAAGTCGCCGAAGGAATACTTTTTGTATTTTATTTTGATGTCTGGTCTGGAGCTCGAACCCTGGCTTTTCGTCCAATAAGCCAACACACTACCTACTAGAACACGGCGACTACTATTATTATTACTTTACAGCAGTTCTATAATTTTAGGGGCAGCATAAAAACTTTCCAGGAATTTTAAAATATACACTATATTTGCATAAAACTTGGTGCTGTCCTTATGAAGCACATATAAATTGTTTAGAAAACAGATAAAGCCTCATTTGTATTTAAAATTCGAAAGCCTCATAATGAACAGCTGAGATGCTTGCATTCCCTACATCTTAGCACATCTTTGGCAGTAGTACTTATTTACTTAATTGGTCATTACAAACATTTAGTCACAATTACGGCCTAGCTTCTCACACCACTCATATTGTGTTTTTTTAATTTATCCATCAGTGGCGAGACCTATAGTTTAGATCAGACTTGCCCATATCCGAAGATATCGTTTTGTTCGAGAAGTTTGTACCACGGGCTCTCATCTAATAAGCCAACACACTACTTTATTGGTACTCGCATGTACAAGTTCCGCTAGAGAACAATCACTAAAATATTTTCTCTATGGCAACACTTGCCAGTCACTAACTAGTTTGTTGTTTACTACCATTGTTATTGCTTTGTCAACATAATATAAAAACAATAACAACGTAATTGTATTTTACTCTGTCTCTCTCTCGCTCTCTGTCTCTTTGTTTGTTTGCACTTCTATTTGACAAGCAAACAAACTCTTAAACACTGTTGCATTTCATTATTGTTGGTCTCTCAGCTCTGTATGCTCTTTTCGTTTTAACGGAATGGACTCTTTTTCTGGTCATTCATATAACTCATGCTCTTTAAAGCGGAAGTTGTTGAAATTCCATTCTCTTTAACAAAAATGTTTTGTTTGCATATGGTGTTGCAATTTTTGGTCACTCACACACACACACACTAAGCTAAAAACAAACCGGAAGTGATTGTAATTTCTTGGAGTGTTTCTTTGTTTCGGTAGAACTTTTTTTTCACTCAAATGGTAGTAGAAAACGTAGTATTTTTATGAACACAACCAAAAAACACAAATTTTTATGGTTTTCTTTTATTATAAAAAATTAAATATTTTTTCTTTTTTTTTTGTCATAAACATTTTAGGAGACGAGCAATAAGATTTAAAAGCTTCTCTTTATGTGTTTAAATAATTAATTTCGTATTATAGTGGTTGCAAATGGAAAATAAATGGCAATAAATAATGCAATTTTAAATATGATTTAAAATACTGTTATTATTTATTTATTGTGGTGAATAGGTACCTTAATACTGCCACCATATGGTGTATTGTACTCCAGTCCGACATTATAGGGTATCCTTATAGTGTAGCTTCCACGCCTGATGCCCTGGCAAACTTAGTTTGAGAAGATACTACAGAAAGTTATATTGTGAATACCTTTGGAAGCTTTGGAAAAAACCAGAAGAAAGTTTGAATATATATTTAAGGGATTAGGGGTATCATCCTATGCAAATCTCTCCATGACTAATATCATTTCCCCAATAACTTGAGTCTGCGCTTCTAAAGTCGAGTTCTTAGGTATGTATAGTCGAGATCTGATATAAAGCCCACAGTTCCCTTGTACCTATGTCGAATAATTTTTTTTTTTTTTTGTTGAAAAAAATTTCTTTCTAATTGCGAATTCTCTTCTAAATGGCTACAAATCATTGAATAAAATGGTTCTTATTTGCCCTTAAGAGTGTTTGTTTTAATTTTGCTTAATAAAACCTTCAAGTTCCATTTCAAAATTTGTTTACAAATTTCATTAAAAACTGAATTCGTATGAAAATCTGCACAGCAACACTGTCAACATTACCCATTAATTTATTGATCATATTGACCATCAATTAATTTGTGGTTTTTCTAACACACATTTGGAAAAGTAGCTGCAGAGAGACAGAGACAGAGAGAGAAAAAAACTAAAGGAAGTAGAAAAAAAATCCATAATTAAACAAAAAAAAATTAACAAAATTGTGTCATAACCTCTAATAAATGACACATTTTTTTATGTTTTCAAACAAAACAAGCAAAAAAACAACAACGACAACAGCAACAGAAACTGAATGGAAAAAAAGAAACAATAAAAAAAGCCAAGAACAAAAACAAACAAAAAAATTATCTCATATTCATGAAATGAAAACAACAATGGCCTTCCCCTACTTTGTAGAACAAAAACAACGACTAGTGAAAGACTCAACACAACACAAAGAGAAAGGGAGATAGGGACACACACACTAACATAGCATAGAAGCGCATTGTGCATCAATAAAAACTAAACAAAACCAAAGAAGTAAAGCAAGAGGCAACAGTAACAACAGAAAACCTGAGCTACCCCAACTTTTACACATACACACACACATAAGCACTTAGTTTAAAAAAGCATTGCAAGTACACACACATACCCACTCTTATTTTCTATACACTTTATACTTCGCCAAAAACCTAAGAGAGCTTAAAACATAAGAGAGCACATTTCCATGGAATGCTCTTAGAAAATGATTTATTATTCTAGTAAAACAAAACAACTTTTGTTAGCCTTGTTTACACATACTCTATGGTCCTGTAAGTGTGTAATTTCTCTCTCATTCATATACACATACACATTTAAACGTATGGAAACATGCATTGCATGTTAGTATTAAAATATTGTGTGTTTTGAGAATGCCTGTCTCTGTTATATTGCCAGCAGCAGTTTTAATTTCGTGCAATTCTCTCTCTCTCTCTCAAACTCAATGCCATTGTCAGGGTAAAAAATAAAAAAACACAACAATGGAGTAAACAGACCAAACAGGAAAATTTACAAATAAAATTGTAAAATTGCAATAAAACCAGTAACAGCTACAGCAACAAAAGCAACAACAGCCTAACAGCTTAAACCATGTGAATATTTACAAATGATGTGACATTGTTGTTGTTATTGTTTCTTTCTGCACTTCGTAAAATAAATACGAACAGCGAATTACCAGAAAAACATGTATGCTCACCAAAAGAAAAAAACGATAGAGTAAATAACACAGCATAACTGGGAGAGAGAGGGAGAGAGAACTTAACTGCAAATACAGTTGGAAACAAAAATAAGATCATTGTTTACCTACATATAAGGAAACAATTTAATGCGTATTTAAATAGAGGCTGGTCGCAGAGAATCTGTAAATTCATTACTTTATGGATTCCTAAGAGCGATGTTGAGTTATAGAGTGATAACATTGATTTCAAGATTTACAAGCTGTCATAATAGACTGGGGATTCTGCTTCCATTAAATCTTCCTCTAAATAATCTGCTAATGAAGCTCGACACAATGTCTTACCCACCAGGAAACCGATAGAACCGAAAGGCTCTTGAGTTAATTTAAACAAAATTAATCTTGTATGCTACACTAGAAAGAAGAATTTGAAATTAAATATACATTGTATGTGCAGGAATGTCGATAAGACAACTGGGAAATTTCTGTAGACTTTGTACTCTAGGCTAAGAAATGATTCTGTATACTTCAAGGTTTAGACGTGTCCGCTTATAGGGCTCTGAACTGGCTATGATATATGTACCTATAGAGACATCAGTAGTCTTAAAAGTCTATTATTTTTCCGTTATCGAGGTGGATTTCTTGATGTCTGTTTACCAACCACAAACTGAACCCTCGTATTTTTGTAAAATAAAAATATATGTTTCGAATGACTACCTCAACAACTTTTAGTTTTCACTGTATTCACTCTATACGATTATGAACGTTTGCAAAACCTCAACGTGCAATACTACGCTGTGATATTGTAGTTGTTGTTGTTAAATTCATGACTGAGAACACAGGGTCTAAAAACAGGTTGAATGTAAAGTTTTGTTGCTGAAAAATGACATGGTGTCGTCCTAGTCGAACAAATCTACTCACATGTGTTCGTATAATAAACACACACACACACACATCCATCCTTATCTATAACCATTCGAGTAATATTAAAAGCAACAAAAAATAACACTAACAACCTACAAGAGCAGCATACGTTTAGAGTTGATTAACCTTTTGGCATTCTGTTTTACTCACGATATTCGCATGCAAAAGTTTCAAATGAAAATGTTGAGAGAGCGAGAGAGTGAGCAAGAGCAAAGAGTAAGAAATTCTGTTTGTGTTGCTTATAAAAGAGAGAGAATTTAAATTTCCCGTTTTAAATTGAATCTTAAAAGAATATGTGCGTGCATAAATGCGTTCAAATAAATATTTTTCTATTGAAATTCATTTTTTAAAATATTTTTTTTCCGAATTGTTGTGTAAAAAAATTCTGTTATTTTTTAAAGTTTTCTTATGCTCCGCTGTTTCCTTGTGACTCCCCCTGGCACTTGCTCAGTCGCTCTCACGTTGTTCGTTTTGCCAACATGTTCATTATTTTTTTTTTGTTTTTGTTATTGAATTTTTGTGCCTCGTCATGGTTTCTTTTTCCGTTTCTTTTTCTTTTATTTTTAGCCCAAAAGTTGGTGTGGGTCATGGTCTGCATGCAAAACTGAAAACATGAACTGAATTTTTATTGTATTGAATTTATCTTCCTTTTTTGTTTTTGTTTTGTTACTCTTTCGTTTTTGTTCTTGTTGTTGTTGCTCAAATATGTATGTATGTACGCATGCATTCGCCTGTTTTGCTACTCTACTCTACTCAACTGAGTTTTTCTACAATTTATGGAAACAAATCAAGAAGTAGAAGCAAAAAAGGATTTTTGGTTCGTTCATCGTTTTAATGGCCCTCATAAAACTGAGACTCATTGATTATTTAAAGAAAATATAACGTTTTTTTTTTGTTTTTAATATTTTATGTATAAGTTTCCGAAATATCCTCACTTTTATTTGAACAGGTACATATTCAAAAACGAAAATTATTTTGTGGGGCGAATGCTGTCCGTTACGTTGAGGATAATTTTTCAATTTTGTGGTGAAATATTTCTACGAAATCGATGAAGTCTCGATTGTTTTCTGATGGTTCAGAATATGATTATAAAACGATTCAATTTCGATAAAGAAATAGAGCTTTCTGCATGCACTCGAGTTTCTTAATTTATTTTCATTTCTTTACAGAGCATCCCCTCTTTCTCTCATCATCTACCGATTGTTTTCTATTTAAATAGGTTATTGGTCTACTACAGCAGGTTGTCGGTTGACAGGGTTGCCATTTGTCGTTGCCCAAAAGCAAACCGTCTATGTAAATGTATTACGATATACAGGGTCAAAGAAGTTACCGGGTAGATTACTATACATCGCTCTCGAAACTTTATTAAAGATTTCACTCATGGATTCTGATCACGCAACATAGACAGATGCTGAACCTTAGATCGTTCCTTGCAGTACCAAATTATTGTAGTAATTTTCAGCCTAAAATACTGGCTATAAAAATTGCCGCCTTGCGATTTTGGTATCAGAGTATATGGTATGGTAAAGTACGCATAATTACCGAGAGTAAAGCGGCCATTAGATCTCTAGAGGATGTGTACACCAAGTCTAAGATTATCCAAGAATGTAGGGTGTCTCTGGAGAAGATGGCGAGACATTCAACGGTTGGGTGAATGGGTTCCTAGACACGGTGACATCGAAAGTAACAACAAAACGGACGCACTTGCTTAAACTGGCCACAACCAAGAATTCAATTGAAATCCTGCATGAGATTGGCTTACCTCTGCAGAGAGGCTAATAAATGGGTTCACAAAACTTCATTAACTAGCAATGGTAAGATGGGATAATGAACTCACATGTAGAGACACCAGATAGATCTGACCCTACATGGATGTATGCAGAACGGAATTTCCATTAAACCTAACAAGATTTAACATAAGAAACCTGATTACAGTTATAACGGGACACTGCCGCCTGGGAATACTTCATAACGTCTGCTATAGAAGCTGTTACATTAGGAAACATAGGAGACCACAGAATATATAACATCTTCTCCGTCAATGTCCGCCACTTGGTAACCTAAGAAGACGATTTCTTGGGTAACCAGAATTTAGTGACAAAACATGTCTCAGCAGTCCTTTGGCAAAAACTCGTAGAGTAAAATAAAATAAAAATCCGCTACGTGGGGATAAAATGAACACACACAATATGAGTGATGCAAGAAGCGATGTTGTAATGCTGACTAAGGATTTTTATTACCGATTAAGTAAGTGAGTTATACGCTGTGGAAACCTTCACATAATATTGCCAGTTAAGCTTTATGCGGGAACTCACAAGAGAGTTTCTTTAATATGAGAAACCCCAGAAGTTCTTGGTATCTTTAGATATGAGTATCACTTGTAAAGGCAGATATAATATGATACGTAAAGAATTTTGTACGCCTCTTTATCTCTCTTAAACCGCTTTATAGCAATAAATAACAATAAGAAGGAATGGCTTAAGTTTTGATTATGCGGTTAAGCATTGTTGTGATTGCTACTTGTAGTGTTGTTGGCTATTCCATATTTTTTGTCAACTTAACTTACCACTGAGAAAGTGATCCTTTTGAAAGTTAAAAAAATATAAAAAAACAAAAAAAATCCCTTTTCAAACAGCAAAATGATTGGCTTTTATATCTCTGGTTGGCATAAAACATGATATTATGATATTTTTTTGTGTGTATGATTGTGATGCCGTTCTTTATCTTTTTATTTATTTAAACAAGATTTTTTGTGTTTTTGTTTTTGTTTTATATTTTTGTTATAATTTTGTGTCCCTTCTTTATTTGTTTTTCAGTTTTTTTTTTTCTTCACAAAACTTTAGAATTTAAGGGAATACAAACAAACAAAAATTGTTTCTCACAAAAAGAAACAAAAAGACAACAACAAAAAAATCGTTCATTCAACTTTTGTCTTTTGGGCTAAAGGAACGCAGCAGAAAAAGACACAAACTTTGTTGAGTTTTTTTTTTTTTTTGTTTTTATCGAGTAGAGGGATAAAATAGGGAATTTTTATTCATTTGTGTGTGTATGTGCTTCTGTTAGGTTAGAGAGAATACGTAATATTTCAGATTATTGTATGTGTAGTATAGAAAGGGGGGCACCCTTATGTACTATGTGAACGAGCCCTTTTTCTTTGCTTGCCAAACAGCCAGCCAGCATTTACTGTTGGCGAATACATTGTTATTGTTTTGTTGTTGCGTTAACAAGTAATAAAGTTTTTAAGCTTAAAAATATAACACAGTTATATAATGCATACACAAACATACTACACCTACATGCGTACGTACATATGTAAGTATAATATTCTCCCAAAATTTTACAACCAAAGATGGAACAACGGATATGGATAGTGGTGATGATGTTGGCCAACTGCACAGTGTAAGTTTATAAGGAATTTATTTATTTTCTTTAAAAACTTTTTTTTTTGGTAACAACAACAACAATAATTGTTGTTTATTTGTATATTTGAAATCGAATACGAGTTTGTTTGTTTCAGAGCTTTAGCTGTTTACACCACCGCTTTATTTCCCTATTATGCTGGACATAAGAATATGCTCTCTGTTCTAAATATTTCTGTAGGCGTGGCACTTCCCACAAAAAGTGAATATAATTTTATGAGGGTTTTTTCATTGTTTTCCAGAAACATTTTTACGATCTTACTTAGTTACGCAAAATAATAAACTTAGAGGACCATACACTTTCAGAACCACAAGGAGAAAGCTAACGGAAACTAACAAGGTAGGTAGGTAGGTAGGTAGAAGGAGAGGAGACTAACCAAGGGTCTCATGTCAATTGACAAACACCTAAGCCATGCTGTAGGCTTCTTGTGCTCTCAGCTTTAGGAATACCACCTTACTTTCTGAAAGAAGTCTGAAACTTATAAAGGGTGTTTTTTATAGAGGTATAGAACTTTAAGTTGGCATTACTTTTCAAGATGGCGACCGATTTAACAGCTGTCAAGTGATTTATTCTCAGTTTGGTTTGGCAATTCATCATGAATAGACTCACGCCTGAACAACGCTTGCAAATAGTGCAATTTTATTTCGAAATTAATGGTTCTGTGCGGAAAACGTATCGCGCACTACGTCCATTTTATCGTCGACAAAATCGTCCATCAGAGCAGTTAATTCGATTAACCATGGAACGTTTTCGCACTACGTTTACTATTATTGATAACTCGCATCCCCAGAGACGCTGTACGGTGCGTACAGAAGAAGCTATTGCTGCTGTAGAGCGTAGCATTGAGGAAGACCCGAATGAGTCCATTCGCCATCGAGCATAGGAATTGGATCTGTGTCCATCCACTTTATGGAAGATTTTGCGGAAGGATCTTGGTTTGCGTGCTTACAAAATCCAACTCGTGCAAGATTTGAAGCCAAACGATCGTCAAGTAAGGCGTAGATTCGTCGAATGGGCCCAAAACGAGATTACCGTTGTTCCCGATTTTCATAAGCGAATTTTGTTTAGCAATGAAGCGCACTTCTGGTTGAATGGCCACGTCAACAAATAAAACTGCCGCATTTGGAGTGAAGGTAATCCTCAAGTGTATGTGGAAACACCGTTACATCCAGAAAAACTGACTGTTTGGTGCGCTTTATGGGCTGGTGGAATCATTGGTCCGTACTTTTTCAAAAACGATGATGGCCAGAACGTTACAGTCAATGGTGATCGGTATAGAGCCATGATTACTAACTTTTTCATTCCTGAATTGAATAACCATGATGTCCAGGAGATGTGGTTTCAACAAGACGGCGCAACATGTCTCACAGCTCGTGCCACAATAGATTTATTGAAAGAAACGTTTGGTGACCGCCTAATTTCACGTTTTGGACTTGTGAATTGGCCTCCAAGATCTTGTGATTTAACACCGCTAGACTACTTTCTGTGAGGCTATGTAAAGTCATTGGTCTATGCGGTAAAGCCACAAACGCTTGACCATTTGGAAGACAACATTCGCCGTATTATTGCCGATATACGGCCACAAATGATGGAAAAAGTCATCGAAAATTGGACGTCCATCCGCGCCAGCCGTGGCGGTCATATGCCAGAAATCATATTTAAAATGTAATGCCACAAGATTATCTTTCGGATAAATAAAACGTCTTGTCAATCGAATAATCCATCGTTGTTTTATTGCAACTTAAAGTTCTATACCTCTATAAAAAACACCCTTTACTTATTTCATCTGAGACGAAATTGAGGTTAAATGATGGAATAGGTTTTGTCGGTCTGTCGGAACGTTATAGAACCCAAGTACGTAAGTAACCTGTAAATAATGATTATAGAGCAAGCCAAGCACAGCGGGTTTTCGCAGAAGGCAAAACTTTAATTTGAAAAAAAAACTCCCCCCTTTTTTGAAACAAGTGCATGTATTCGTTGCATTCGTTATGTTAAGGGAAACTGTGTATCTGTGTTCCCTTATGAAGGAAAAGAACAACAGCAACAAAAATTTTGTCTTTAAGATGCTGTTGTTCAAACTTGTTTTTGTTTTCTTGTAATAAGAAGCGACGTCTTATTACCGAAAAGCTAAGTTATAAACAGTTATTATAACGGTAAGTTTTTGATGGGTTTTTTCCCCCAAATTTAAAGAGGAACAATAAAGTTGTGACCTCCCTACTTAATTTGTGACTGTCAATGCAGCAAGTCTTTAAGTGAAGCTTAAAAAGGGCGTATGAGTTGAGAATTTAAATTTTAAAGGAAACATACCATGCTTATCCAAATGTAGAAACAAGGTACGGCAAAAATCTGAAATAGAAAAGAAAGATAGAAAGTTTAGCTATTAAATGAGACATGGATTAAGAAAAGTGGTGTTACAAAAAAGGATTAAGAAAGATAAGAAGAAATAGCTGCATAGATGTTTATACACTTCAACGATATAAGGTAGCCCTAACAAGTCTTTGACTTCCAAAACACTAGAAAATTTAATTTTGGTGTACAAGAAGTCGCCAATGACTGACGCATTAAAGCCAGACATAGATCCCAGAAATGTAAATAAATCTTCAGTCTGGATGTGGTGTTAAATACCTTTCACCAGACTTACTTACTTAATTGGTTATTAGCACGCTTTAGTTAGAATAACGTCCTAGTAAAGAATATGGATATAAAGAATACGCATCATGTAGAAGTAAAATTTCTTATGGCGGGTCGTAACATTACGACCCGCTCTCATCAAATTCATTTCTAGATGAAAGGGAGGAAGACAGAAGGAAAATAAACACAAGCCAAGAGCGTAACAATGTGTTGCTCTCATCGCACGTATGTACATGTGTATTGTTGTGTTTTTTGATTTAGTTGTCGATCAGACTGCGACAAGAACACGTTTCGAGGATGCTTTATCATTTTATTTCAGAATAACACTCGAAGAATATTTTGTGTTAAAAATGTTCTATGTCATTAGCTGGGCGTATTTTATTTTGTCTCATAGTATAATTTTTTTTAAATGCTTTGGAATGCTCGTTTTTTTTTCTTTTAATAAAAAATGGTTTTTTTTATTCATTTTATTTTTATTTATCTAAAAAATATGGCCTAATTTTTAAGCCAAAGATGGATAGCTTTATGTTCTTTTAATAATAAAATCGATTTTTTATTTTGTTTTTATTTATCTAAAATTATTAAGCCAAAGATAGACAGCTTTACATATGTATATTGATGAAATAAAAATAAAAATAGAGTATATTACTAACACTTTTATATGGCTGTAATTAAATAAATTCTCTCAACTTGTTTTCTCTCTCTCACTCACTAACCCATAACCATAGGCATGTGTTAACCTAGAGGAAAATTGTTAGTAATAATTTCAAGTCTACTTATTAACCCAATGATATGTATATGTGATCGGAAAATATAGACAAATTGTACTGCACTAAGACACTAAGGCACCGTATTTAACTTGGCAAGTATTCTTCCAAAAATCGAAATCATTTCTCATTGATATTAGTGAATACTACTGTGATATTTCTTTGGGTGTATCATTGAAGTCTGAAAAAAGCAACATGAACCTTCTTCTTTAAAAGCTGACAAGATTTTTACGCTCTTTTTAACGAACATTATTGATGTTCGTGTCGTCCTATGTGTGTAAAAAGCCGAAGATGTTCTTCCCCTGAGGGACATTGGTGCCGACGTCTGTTTTTAACACCAGAATAAGTGATTTCAGAAAAATAAATAAAAAAGTGGTCAAACAACAAAAACGCACGATGAGAACAAAGCATTGTTACGCTCTTGGTTTCTGTATCATTCCCTTCTATCTTTCCCCCCGCGTCGTGAAATATTTTTGAAAAATATTCCAAAATATGTTAAAATGCACATTCTTTATACTTTATTTTCTTTGGTCCTAGCTTCTCACAAGTCGTAAGTGTTAATTGTGTCCATGAGTGGCGGGATCTGCAGTTTAAAGTCGATTTCGAGTGATTTGAGAGAAACTATCCGTAGCAATTTTATTTACTCTCAGAATTTTGCTAGAAGACTGTTGACAGGAAGTCATAGAAGAAGTATTTTTTATGTTTCGTTGTGGTCGAGATGTCTGAGCTAAGGTTTCAATCACAGGCTCGCGTCTAATAGGCCAACAAGCTATCTACGGCGACTTGAAGCCATTCATTAGCGTTGATTTATTTGAGATTTTCTTTCAATAAATTTCATCATGTTCATCAACACCATGTGTAAACGTGAATGTCATCCGCAGCCATTGTCATCATCTGTCCTTATTTCTTTTTTTTTCGTTTTTCTTTCCTTTCTCTAAAGCTTTCGATTCTTATTGTCATGTTGCTGGTGCCTTTTTATGATGACTGTTTTATCTTTAACGCGATTTTTTTTATTCTTAAATTAGCTGCGATATTGACTGCCAGGCTGTGTTGTTTTTGCCATTTAAAGACTGCCAAGCAGTAGCAGTAGCAGTGGAAGTAGCAGCAGCAGTTCCTTTGATTCTTTCTTTATCACAGTCTTTTTAACGTTTTTTTTTCTTTCTTTTCCTTTCTTTTCTTTATAAATTTAATTGTCATTTTTTGGTCCCACAGTAGTATCTCTCGGCATTTATGACTTTTCTTTTGTTAATCGTTTGTTGCTTGTTTTTATCATATTTATTATCTTTTTTTTTGTGAAATTCTTGTCATTGTTGTTGTTGTTGTTATCATTATTGTAATACAATATAATTCAGTTGGGTGTTGAGTTATTTATGTTTCTTGATTTTTAATTTATGAAACTCGCGTGCATCTTCTTCTACTTCATATTCTTCTTCTTGTTCTGATTATTAATTCTGTTACTGATTTCTGGCTGCGATGTCTGCTGTATTTTTTGGTTTCTCAAACACAGTCTCACTGCTGCTGTTTGCCTGTTTTGCCAGGTTTTCCCTACTGGGCTTGGGGAAAAGGTCATAAATTTTCAACATGTTTTTTGCCTTTTTTCCGTTTCTTTTTTTGCTTTTTTTTCTTGCTTTTCTTACTTTCATAACGAAATTTTCATTTGCAAGTAAAAGGGGTTCAATGCCTGTTCCTTTTCTTATTCAAAAAAAAAAAAAAAAACAGTGAAATTATTTGTTTTCCTCGTTTTTGTCATTCATTATGAATATTTTTAAAATATTAATATATTATTATATAATAATATTTAATAAAAAGTTTTGCTTTGGCTTATCAGCTTTCAAAGTTCATTGCCTGTGTTTATATTCTTTTTTTTTAATAATTTTTAATCCATTATTTTATTTTTAATTCTGTTGCTAAATTTACACTTTCAAAACCACAAAGATGAGAATTCTTATCACTGCCAGTTAATGAAATATTTGCTGAGTCACCCAGTATACATACAGCTGTGTTCAAAATAATAGGAGTGTTACCATGTAATATTTTCAAAGTTAAAATTTTTTATTGCACCAATTTGCAAAACATGACATATTTTAATGGCAGGTACAACGATATGTAAGAAATAAAATACATAAAAGAATCTCGTAATAATTTTAATATTTACGATGAAATTGATTCATTTCTGTGTTTGCCCTTGAATTCAGTTGAGCAAAAAATAGGAGTGTGAGTGTTCTTTTAAAAATAAAAATATAACAGGCACATAATTTAAAGAAAAAGTGAACAGTAAGTACGGAAAAATGTAGTTAAAACTTTTTCTACAGTGATTCACATAAATTTTTGTAACAGTGGGACGAGAAAAGCACTGTAATGAAGAAAAGAGAAAACTAATTAAAAATTTTCGAAATAAAGGCAAAACTTACAAAGAAATTGAGGAAATCTTAAGTTACTCCAATCAAATGATCACAAATACTTTAAAATATAAAAAAAGCCTGAAACGCGTGGGAGCAAGTCCAAAACATATACTGTCGATGACCGCCGAATAGTGGGATACAGCAAAATAAATCCTTCAGCGTCTTCAAATAAAATTCAAAAGGATCTGAATCTTGCCGTAAGTGTCCCTACTATTCGTAGGCGTTTGATGAACAACAATTTATTCGCAAGAAGTTCACAAAAGGTGCCATTGTTGACATACAAGAACATATCAAAACATATCAAATATCCGAAAGAAAAATGGAGAACTTATTGTGGACCGACGAAAGCAAAATTGTTTTATTTTGTGGCACTGGGTCTAGACAGCATGTTAGACGTCCGCCCAACACCAAATATAAAGCTCAGTATACACAAAAGACAGTTGAACATGGTGGTGCAAAACTAATGATATGGGGAAGCTTTTCATATAATGGTTTAGGCCCAATACATCGAATTAGAGACATAATGGATAGGAACGTCTATGTCAGCATTTTGAGAGAAGTGATGTTATCATATTCCACACCTCTAAAATGGATATTCCAACAAGACAATGACACGAAACACACCAGTAAATTAGCAAATGAGTGGTTTCGGGTTAATGGGGTTAAGGTTATGGTGTGGCCAGCTCAGTCTCCTGACCTTAATCCCATAGAACATCTATGAGGGACGTTAAACAATATGTTGCCGAGAGAAAACCGTCAAATGCAACTGAGTTGTGGTCTGTAGTGCAAGATGGGTGGAATAAAATTCCACTAAAACAATGTCAGGATTTCGTTGACTCCATGCCTCGTAGATGTGCTGCTGTAATAAAAAGTAAAGGCTATTCTACCAAATACTAATCCTATTTAAAGTTTCTGATTATATTCATAAGCATTTTTAACTTTTTTAATAGTAAATTTTTATGAAAACTGAAATACTCCTATTATTTTGAACAGTACTTTTTAAGATATTTTTTTTAAACTTCCTGTTACTTACTTGTTGAAAGCTTTATTTAATTAATGAATAACTTAAATAATTTAGTATTAAATCAACATTACATCACACCAAAAAATTGAATTAAACCATGTTTTTTATTTGTTAAAATTTAAGCTTTTGTTTTTTAATGGGCTCACTCCTATTTTTATGAACACAACTGTACATACATTTAAAATCAGGAAAACATTAAAATTTGATTACAAAATATTGCTTCAAATAGATAATACATTATCAAACATAAGCACTGCCTAGTTAAAAACATTAAAGAATTTATTCTCAATCAATTCTTAACTTATTTAAACTTAACAACGCATTCTAATTTATCACACCGCCCTCTTAATTTTACAACATGAACGATATGCTACCACAGGCCTAAACTTTAGGAGGGAACAATAAAACAATGGATATACCTATCTCTCTGTTTTCCAACATCTTATTGGCAATGTTCTCCTTCCTTCTATTTATAATTCATTTATTAAAGATCTGCAACTTCCAGAACCTCGCGGTTGACTTATTATAGTAAATCAGTTTATTTCCCCAATGAGATTTTTAAGATTGCCAAGTGTCTCTGGAGAGATATTCGACAGCTACTCCCATACTACGTCCCTGGACGCGAACGCACTTGCAAAAACTGTCACAACGGAAAATTCATTTGAATTCCTACATTAGGTGGGCGTGATTACTTTCGAAAGCCACCTCTAGACCGTAATGTGAACAAAACAGCAATGTTTTCTAGGATCAATAGCTATTCACAATCAGTTCTGGGTGTTTCAAGCTCAATATGCAATACTTCTGCTTGTTGCCGTACCTCCTGAGGGTGAAATGAGTTTCATCGCTGAAGAAAATTTTTTTGAAAAATCTGCATTGAAAGCCTGTTCCTTTAGAATCAAATCAGCATATCGACGACGTTTTAAATGGTCAGCCGGCTCCAACTGTTACGTGAAAGCTTAGGCGTAAGACCTATTGCTAAGAACGCCATAGGATCAAAAATTTTGGGTTATCCACCACATTCGCGCTAACAGAAGCAATATATTCATCCGTGGAAATCTGGCGACTATGCTTAGGCCTAAGGACATCAGTAACGCTTTCAAACACACTCATAAAGCGATCCATATTCAAAATGGCGAAGCTTTTATTAAATAAATGATGCTTCAGGTGTAAGATATTTTAATATTTCTTAAGGCCTTGTGTATTATCCCAAATCAGTAGCGAACATGAAAATCAAATTTTGCAAATTTCTATGAAAATCGTGCTGAAAAATAAGCACAACTTTCCTTAAGGGCACACTTAAGTGTACTTTTAACAGTTATTTCGCTTTGTTGCCATAAAAACGTTATTAAAATTGATTTCCAAAATTAATCAGAAACAATTTCTCTTATTTTTGTTGCGTTTTTTTTTTTGGTTCTCAAACAAAGTTGCAGGTTTGTACACGCAATACAAACAATTTCAATTACAGTTGAGGCGAACAACAACAACAACAACAAAATGCAAACGAAAGAAAACGAGAAAAAAGGAAACAAATCAACACAGAACACGAACACAATACAAATACCCAAGCAATACCAAGTAAAATCAAGAGAAAAACACAGAAAAACAGGCTGTATTTGTATCATTATGAGCAACACGATTACTAACAATATCATCATCATCATTATCATTAGCAGGAGCAGCAGCAGCAGCAGCAGTAGCAGCACAACACAGCAATGATAAACAACAACAAGAGATGCAATTTCAAAGGTCAATGACATAAAATATGAAACCCCGTCGTTTATAAGCACGAGCACACGCAAACAAGCACCACGAAAGCAACACCACTCTGTGCAGTATTTACTCTCTTTTTGAAATTCTAATAGAAAATAAAGAGCTTTCTACATGCATTTGAAAGAGCAATAAATTGATAGAGAGGAGAGAGAGTGTAACATTTGCAGCATCTCTTTTACTAAACCATGTACAGAGTGCAGATTAGCAGTAGTACTACACACACCATTTTATAGCGTACAATACTCATTTCCCCTTTAGAGCAATTGAGTATGAGTACTTTTTTTTGGTAATGTTTTGTACTTGTGGTAGTGAGTTGCAAAAATATTTTTATAATGCATTGGAATGTTGTCTTTTCTTTAATTTTTTTTTTCTTTCTCTCTCTTTGCATTTGAAAATGATTATAAAATTTGTTTTTATTTTTTCACTGGAATATTTAAATCAGAGAAAAGAAAAAAACTGTTAAACGTTAAACAAAATAAACGGGTTTTTTTTCTTGTAAAGACTACGCATTAAGTAGGCTTAAGTAAATGAATTTAAGTGAAATTCTTTCTTTTTTAACAAATTTTTATTTTTTGTTTAAGTGGGCGTGACGTTTTAAGATAAAATTTGAAGTTTTTTAAACTATTAAACCGTTTCAGACCTTCTGACTACAATTTTTATAATCAATTATCAGGCACACTGCCGCAAGCAATAAAATTTGTATCTTTATTGGGTATTCAAATTAGTTTCATCCATAAAAATGCTAATTCACCTTTATTTTAAATAATTTTTGTTTTGGCAACGCGAGGCTGAAGTATTCCTATAGTCTGAGGCCGTGAGAAGGCCTCAAAAAACTGTAAAATTGCTTTGGGTTTTTTTTATCGTCAAACCAGTATGGTTATCCGACTGAAAAATATCCCAAATACCCACATAGGAGTTCCCTTGACTACGGTTTTGGAAATTTGGGGTAAATTCTACTATTTAACTAACACTTTCTGGGTAAAAGGGAGAACCCGAGGCCGAAACATAACCCAAGAACAACAAAATACTTCATTTTTTTCTCTCGATTGGACTTTTTTTATTATGTGGTGGCCCCTTCGGCTAAGCTGCCCATAGAAAAATTTCACAGAAATTGCAAATAAAAAGAGGAAAGAAACCAAATGTCATTGGCCGGCGGAGAACTGGCAAACCAATTATTCTCTTCCCAGATGATTTCATAATAAACATAAACTACGCGTCTACATACATAATTGGTCATTACAACCCTTCAGTCAGGATTACGACCTAGCCTCTCACACCACTTATGTTGTGTGTGTTAATTTTATACATGAGTGGCGGGACCTACAGTTTTTAAGTCGACTCCGAACGACAGATTTTTGAGAAACTTTTCATGGCAATTTTATTTACTCTCAGAGTTTTTGCCAGAAATCTCCTGAGAGAAAGTCGCCAAAGAAATACTTTTTGTATTTTGTTTTGATGTCTGGCCTGGAGCTCGAACTCTGGCTTTACGTCTAATAAACCAACACACTATCTACTAGACCACGGCGACTTCTAAACTACGTCTACGCGTCTACGTTGTCTTTTTTATATCGCATCTGGTAACCATTGATTACTCCAAGTCTTTCAACAGGATCCATTATCAAGCGATGATCTATGGAAATTTCGAATGAACTATTTGGCCACAATCACCCTTTGGCGACAGCGCACCTGTACTACACTTTGCAACTTTTCACGGCCGGGCGACTGATCATACCTCGTCATCCTCGATTGCGAAAACGCAAGCGAACAAATAAATGATTGCCGTGTATATGTGGCCTTAATCTCTGCGATATAATAAGTAAATGCCGTATTTACACGACGTGAGCTGCTATGATTCACCAAGTGACAGCCGTATACGCACACCACCCGTCACGCAAGGGTTTAAGATCTGCATCGATCTACAAGTCTACACTGCTTTAACACTTATTGAACGTGCCGATTGAAGTAAACCACTATTGTTAATCTTTTATTCCAAATGTACAGTAAGATCCGAATACTGCAACACTGTAAAGAACGCTAGACAAACTATTGGCAGATTTAAAACAAATCCGATTGAATTAGAACATTTCATTTATAATGACTGCGTGATATTCACATGACTCATGGATTTGGATGTGATCAAGAAATTCTAGACAAATTGTGAAATTCAAATTTATTTTTACGTTTTTTTCTTCTAATTTTTATTCTATACTTAATTGAAATAAAGGGTTATTCATTTAGTTGTTTCAAAGTACATACGTATTTCGGTCAAGGTTTTGTTTCATTATTAAGCTTGGACACCGTTCACTATGTACGAAATTCAATGTCATTTAAATGAACGCTTCTGGAATACATCCAGAAAACGAATTTTTGAGGTAAAGGGTCCGCCAAATAACTTTTTTTCTTTTGAAAATGCTTTAAAAAAAACTACTTTTTTTATTTGAAAGTACAATCCTTCCGGTTAATAATGGAAAATAATTTCATTCAAATGGCTGCCTCGGCTGGCCATGCAGTAGCCTACACGATCGGTCCAATTCATAAGCACATTATCGATTGTGTGCAGTTGTATTTCACCAATGGCTTCACGAATATTGTCCTTTAAAGCGCCAATTGTCTCTAGTTTGTCGGCGTAACACTTTTCTTTGACGGCACCCCCCAAATAATAGTCCAACGGTGTCAAATCGCAGCTCCGAGGTGGCCAAACGACATCAGCTCTGCGCTTGATAATGCGATCTTCAAAAACAGGGCGCAAAACATCGAGTGTAGCTTCGGCTGTGTGGCACTTAGCTCCGTCCTGTTGAAACCAAATATTGCCAATACCCTCCTCTTTAATTTTTGTGAACAAAAATTCGTTCAACATGGCCCGATAACGATCGCCATTGACTGTAACGGCCACTCCTTGCTCATTTTCGAAGAAAAATGGCCCAATTATGCCTCTGGACCAAAATCCGCACCAAACAGTGACACGTTTTGGGTGCGTTGGCTTTTCAATGTATGCGTGCGGGTTTTCTGTGCCCCAAATGCGACAATTTTGCTTGTTTACATACCCGCCAAGATCAAAATGAGCTTCATCTGAAGAGATGAGTTTTTTTTTTGCCAAAATCGGCATCTTCTGGTGTAGGCGACTGCATGGCCAGCCGAGGCAGCCATTTGAATGAAATTATTTTCCATTATTAATCGGAAGTATTGTACTTTGAAGTAAAAAAATGAAATTTGAGAAAATATTCAGTAGTTTTTCTTTTAAAGCATTTTCAGAAAAAAAATTTATTTGGCGGAGCCTTTATTTACACCTTCTTTGGTTGCCATCTACGAATATGGAACGAATTCGTACGAATATGGATCGTATTCATGCGAATATTGATCGAATTCGTTCGAATATGGATCGTATTCGTGTGAATATGCATCGTATTCGTTCGAATATGGATCGTATTCGTTTGAATATGTATCGTATTCGTTCGAATATGGATCGTATGCGAATATTGATCGAATTCGTTCGAATATGGATCGTATTCGTATGAATATGCATCGTATTCGTTTGAATATGGATAGTTTTCGTTACTGGGGAACCTATGCCTAAATAAATGACAATTTAGATAAAAGATAACTGAAAACAGTTGATAGCTTTGATCAATCGTCGACCTCTCAAAGGATAATCCGATATTATCTTCCACTAAAGAATCATCGCTATCATGTCCTTAATAAATTCTTACCCTTTAAAGATTTAAAATGAAATTTACAATCCACATTCGTAGGAGGCACACCTTTCATTAAATATTTGATATTTGCCTTGCTAGACAGACTGTTTTGAAAACGCTGTATGGACATGCCGGTAGTTATTGTTGATTTTCTGTGTGAGTATGGATGTTTTTTTTTAATTTCAATTTTACACCATATGTGTTGTTATTTATTTTATTATTAAAAAAAATTTTAAAAATTACAACAAAATTAGCCCCTGTTCTGTAAATTGAAATTGAATTGTATTTGAAAATCAGATTGAAATTTCTATCACAGAAGGTGGACAAAGACGGACAAATTTGTTCATATTTAGCATACAGAGCAGGGCTGTTTAAAGCTTTTTTGTTGTTATTCCTTTGAATGTAAATTTTATTTTATTTTTTTGTAGAGAAACAACAACAAACAAAGAAAAAATAAAATAAAATTGCGTTTCAAAATTTGCATAAATTACTACGAGGTTTGTGTGAATAGAAACAAAAGAATGAAACAAATAAAAAAAAAAAAACTAGAAAAACTAATAGACTTGGTGACGCAGAATATACCCGTTCAAATGGAATTAATTAATTAAATAAAATAGAAAAACTACTGTAGAAAAACATTAGAAGATTAGAACTCAAACAACAAAAACCGATAGTGTGTGCATCTGTGATACACTCATTGAGAAAATCATCAAATGGAATGCAATTGAAGTCATCAATAGAATGAAAATTTCATGAATGAATGACTGAATGAATGAAGTTTACTTAGAAAGAAAATTTAAAAATAAAAACAAACAAAAAAAATCCATTAATTAGCATTAAAAAGCTGGTCCTTAAGCGAATACATACATATTATTGGCCCCCACCCATGTATTGCTTAATGCATGATGCATACATATGTATGTAAAGGCATTAGATGTGCCACAATATCTGACATTTGCATCACACTCAATTTGTTTAACTGCTAGACAGACAGACAGAAGTGAGATTGACAGATGATTGCAAGTGAGTGAAATTTAAAAATAAAAACGAGTTTCTTAGATACATTGAGGCGCATTGATGAAAAGCGTTAAAAACTTATTTAAATTCTAATGAGTTTCCATTTTCATTTCTAAACGTGTAACGAGTATAAACGTATTGTGGAAACACTTAAAATTTAATTTAAAAGATTTGCTTGTAAATACATATTTTCAATATTAAAGGTCATTTAAGGTCGTTAGTAAGAAGGTAGTTCCCCTTATAACTTTCTTGGGCTATTACCAAATAATATGGATATAAAGAATACGCATCATGTAGAAGTAAAATTTCTTATGGCGGGTTGTAACATTACGACCCGCTCTCACCAAAAATATTTTTAAAAATCATTTCTTGATGAGGGGGGAGGAACACAGAAGGAAAATGAACACAAACAAAGAGCGTAACAATGTGTTGCTCTCATCGTACGTATATACATGTGTATGTATTCTTGTGTTTTTTGATTTAGTTGTCGATCAGACTGCGACAAGAATACATGTGCTGCGGATGCTTTATGATTTTATTTCAGAATAACACTCGAAGAATATTTTGTGTTAAAAATGTTCTATGTCATTAGCTGGGCGTATTTTATTTTTTATTTTGTCCCATAGTATATTTTTTTAAATGCTTTGGAATGCTCGTTTTTTTTTTTCTTTTAATAAAAAATGGTTTTTTATTCTTTTTATTTTTATTTATCTAAAAAACATGGCCTAATTTTTAAGCCAAAGATGGATAGCTTTATGTTCTTTTAATAATAAAATCGATTTTTTATTTTGTTTTTATTTATCCAAAATTATTAAGCCAAAGATAGACAGCTTTACATATGTATGTTGATGAAATGAAAATAAAAATAGAGTATATTACTAACACTTTTATATGGCTGTAAATAAATAAATTCTCTCAACTTATTTTCTGTCTCTCTCACTCACTAATCCATAACCATAGGCATGAGTTAACCTAGAGGAAAATTGTTAGTAATAATTTCAAGTCTACTTATTAACCCAATGATATGTATATGTGATGGGAAAATATAGAAAAATTGTACTGACACTAAGGCACTAAGACACCGTATTTAACTTGACAAGTATTCTTCCAAAAATCGAAATCATTTCTCATTGATATTAGTGAATACTACTGTGATATTTCTTTGGGTGTATCATTGAAGTCTGAAAAAAGGGACATGAACCTTCTTCTTTAAAAGCTGACAAGATTTTTACGCTCTTTTTAACGAACATTCTTGATGTTCGTGTCCTATGTGTGTAAAAAGCCGAAGATGTTCTTCCCCTGAGGGACATTGGTGCCGACGACCCCAGAAAAATAAATAAAAAAAGTGGTCAAACAACAAAAACGCACGATGAGAACAACGCATTGTTACGCTCTTGGTTTCTGTATCATTCCCTTCTATCTTTCCCCCCGCGTCTTGAAATATTTTTGAAAAATATTCCAAAATATGTTAAAATGCACATTCTTTATGCTTTATTTTCTTTGGTATTACTTACCCTATTAGCCAGAACTACAGCCTAGCTTCACCATATTCGTACGAATACGATCCATATTCGCACGAATACGATCCATATTCGCACGAATACGATCCATATTCGCACAAATACGATCAATATTCGCACGAGTACGATCCATATTCGCACGAATACAATGTACATTCGTAAATATCAACCAAGGAAAGAGTAAAACTCGTTAAAACATATGGCAAATACGATGGATAACCCTTTACTTCAATAATTATTGGCTAAAAATAACCTCTGCTAGTAAACGGGGAGAAGGGACTCGCAATAATATTTTCAATTCCCATAAAATTAAAAATCATTCGCGAATAAATTTTTTTTTTTAATTTGTAGAGATTCCTTGTAATATATTAAATGCAAAACCATAAGCACTTCGAAACACTTTTACTTGAGTCTGCTAAATGCATTGATTTATGCGCTCTTGAGACGCCAGTTTTCATTTTAGAAAGTCAACCGAAATGCCTTGCAACACTTACACACAAACGACGACCACATGGTTGGTGGCAGACGTGTATGTATGTATGTGGGCTGCAATAAATTCATAATCATTGTAAAAGAATTTCAGAAACCCATGTAGTGTATCTGTCTGAATAACACGCAGCCTACGTTTTTTACGTCACCATACAGTGTCATTTAAATGAAACAGAAAATAAAAAACTCCTTTCCTTGTGTTTCTCTTTTTATTAAAAATTTTACTGGTTGGCAAAGGCATGTGTTTTAAATTTTTTTTCAAATTTTTTTCGTTTAATTTTAAGTGTCATAAAATGCCAACACCACACATATTGTTGATGCAGCAAAATGTTGCATGATTGCAATGATTGCATACCGTCGTCATCGTCGTTGTCGTTACAATTCAAAAGAATGCGAATCAGGAAACAAGTTTTGTTTTGCAAACAAAAAAATTTCTAAAAAAAAATCCCCCAATTTAACAAAAATGTGCCAATAATGCAACAAACACTGGCTGTTATTGCCTGTATTGATGTTTGTATCTTTTGTGTCTCTTGTTGTTTAAATAATTTTGTGTTTTTGTTAATTTAGTCAACAATATTGACATGAGGTTGTTGTTGTTGTTGTTATTTTATAGTATCCTTACTCCATAGTTTTATTGGCCTCAAGGATGTCTGGCATATGATTGTGGTGCTCATTATAGCTGCTTTAAGAGGTCAGGCTTTCTCATAAGTATTTAGAAAACAAAACAGAATCCTTGTTTACAAACTCTGGGTCAATGCTGCTTGATATGCCCCTGTTTTTGCGTTGCTACTCAGGGTTATTACAGCCGGTTTTAAGATTTTAATTTTTTTAATTAAAAAGTCAAAAGATCGCACTTTTAAATCATTGTAGGATATTATTTTATTGCTGTAAAGAGTTACCTTTGTACTACGACCATACGGTAAATTTTACTCCTCTTATACAGAGTATTACCAAAGAAAATAAAGTATAAAGAATGTGCATTTTAACATATTTTGGAATATTTTTCAAAAATATTTCAAGACGCGGGGGGAAAGATAGAAGGGAAGGATACACAAACCAAGAGCGTAACAATGCGTTGTTCTCATTTTGTGTTTGCGTTTTTGTTGTTTGACCACTTTTTTATTTATTTTTCTGGTGTTAAAAACAGACGTCGGCACCAATGTCCCTCAGGGGAAGAGCATCTTCGGCTTTTTACACACATAGGACACGAACATCAAGAATGTTCGTTAAAAAGAGCATAAAAATCTTGTCAGCTTTTAAAGAAGAAGGTTCATGTCGCTTTTTTCAGACTTCAATGATACACCCAAAGAAATATCACAGTAGTATTCACTAATATCAATGAGAAATGATTTCGATTTTTGGTAGAATGCTTGCCAAGTTAAATACGGTGTCTTTAGGGATTTAGTTCAGTACAATTTTTCTATATTTTCCGATCACATATACATATCATTGGGTTAATAAGTAGACTTGACATTATTACTAACAATTTTCCTCTAGGTTAACACATGCCTTTGGTTATGGATTAGTGAGTAAGGAAGAGAGAAAATAAGTTGAGAGAATTTATTTATTTACAGCCATAGAAACGTGTTAGTAATATACGCTATTTTTATTTTCATTTCATCAACATACTTATGTAAAGCTGTATATCTTTGGCTTAATAATTTTGGATAAATAAAAATAATACAAAACATCGATTTTATTATTAAAAGAACATAAAGCTATCCATCTTTGGCTTAAAAATTAGGCCATGTTTTTTAGATAAATAAAAATAAAAAGAATAAAAAATCTATTTGTTATTAAAAGAAAAAAAAACGAACATTCCAAAGCATTTAAAAAAATTATACTATGAGACAAAATAAAAGAATGAAATACGCCCAGCTAATGACAACATTTTTAACACAAAATATTCTTCGAGTGTTATTCTGAAATAAAATGATAAAGCATCCGCTAAACATGTATTCTTGTCGCAGTCTGATCGACAACTAAATCAAAAAACACAAGAATACATACACATGTACATACGTACGATGAGAGCAACACATTGTTACGCTCTTTGTTTGTGTTTATTTTCCTTCTGTCTTCCTCCCCCCTCATCATGAAATGATTTTTAAAAAAGATTTTGGTGAGAGCGGGTCGTAATGTTACAACCCGCCATAAGAAATTTTACTTCTACATAATGCGTATTCTTTATATCCATATTCTTTGGTATAACTCATAACATAATTGATCATTAAAACCCTTCGGTCAGGATTACGTCCTAGTTTCTCACACCACTTATGTTGTGTGTGTTAATTTTATACATGAGTGGCGGGACCTACAGTTTAAAGTCGACTCCGAACGACAGATTTTTTGAGAAACTTTTCATGGCAATTTTATTTACTCTCAGAGTTTTTGCCAGAAATCTGATGAGAGAAAGTCGCCGAAGAAATACTTTTTGTATTTTATTTTGATGTCTGGCCTGGGGCTCGAACCCTGGCTTTTCGTCTAATAAGCCAACACACTACCTACTAGACCACGGCGACTTCATATGGTATAACTCATTGTACGATATTAGCTTATTGCGGTACTGCGACCATACGGTCAATTTTACTGCTCTCATACAGAGTATTGGTTCTCTAAGCCAATTGCCCAGAAAAACCTTAGAATGCTGGTTGGGGTCAACAATGACAATTCCGTGCCTAATACTTTATACACAATCAGAGGTTTCCTTTTTGGGATATGTTATGTTTCCAAGAATGTGTTCCGATGACTCATCGTCCGAGAATCTGCATGTTGGATTCGAGACAATCTCCATTCTGTATAAGTTTTCTCTGAGTCCCCAGTGTTCTGTCAAAAGACCGGCTAATCAACCTCAGTTGTTTCTTGATAGTCTGATGCATGGCTTAGATCTTTTCTTATTGTAATTTCCCATCAAAAGCTTCGATTGCATCAAAACCTTTCTTTTCATCTTCTCTTTTTTTTCAACATCTCTTCCCACACAGCGGCTCCCCCTTTTACAGAATGACTCATAGCTCTTAGCAAGCTTAATTGCTTTCGCATTGCCAACATGGCGTGCAAGCCAGCAGAGGCAACCTTATTCTGTTTATTTGGATACTTCTGACAATCCAAAAATATCTTCAACTTAATCTCATAAGAGCCGTAAGCTGGAATGGCAGTCTTTTTGGCATAGACCAGGAAGGGCAACAAGATAACATTAAGGACAAATATTAGTGACTCAAAGATCCATAGCGAGTTTAGGATTTTCAGAAGTATCGACTCCATGGTGCAATAAAGTGGTAGTAGAGTGAAGAAGGTAGTGCGCTGTCTTATTAGATGTGGCCGTGGTTTAAACCCCCACTCCGAAGTCTTGAACAAAACGAAATATGAAAAAATATTTCTTCGATGACTTCATATCAGCAGTCTTCTGGGAGATGGGTGATGTGAGCAGCTAGGTTGCACTCTTGACTAAAGGGTTGTAAGTAAGTAAAACGAAGAGGACAACAGTTGCGGTTCTTTTTTTAAAATTCAATCATGTTAAGTTATAAGCCACAGCACTTTAAAGAGATTCTGCCACATACCTACAAGCCTTACAGAAAAAATATGAGAAAACCTTACAATTCTACAAATAAAAAATGCCACATTGGCAGCACTTTTAAAATTGTGAATTTTTTTCAATGCTTTTGAGAGGAAATAATTACACAAATTGTACGTCTGTTCCCATATCCTAAATAAAATAAAGTACACGCGCTATCTTTATACTACATATGTATATGTATTATTCTCTTTCCTTCTCTGTCGCTCTCTATCTCTATATAAGTATGTATGCATGTGTGAGTAAAACAAACAAAATATTTCTGCTCTCATAGATTAATGTTGCCAAAGGATTTTGAACTTTTTCATTATGTTACGATTTCATTGTTTATGGCTGTGTGTATGAGTTTGTTAATGTTTGTCTGCTGCCAGTAATGTACGACAGCACAAACTGCTTATACAGTAACAGCAGTAACGATGGGGCAGCGACTGCTTTAGCGGCAGCAGCAGCAGAACAGGGCAGACAACATTGTAAATAACCATAACCTTACTCAACATCAACAACAACAACACAGATATATACACATTAAAAACATAATTTTTTTTGCTTTTTCTTTTTCATTCTTTGTTTATTTCATTTTTCTACAACATATTTTTCATTTTTTTTTCGTTTTTTTTTGTCTTTCTGTCTGAGCATGTTTGTGCACGTTTGTATGTGTGTTTATTATTGTTATTGAAACGTCATGCATTAAAAACAATAACAAAACATATTTATGAAGGAAAAAAAGGAACAAAAAGGCAAACAAAACGGTAGCAATTCCAGCACCAACAACAATAACCGCAACTATTGTAAAAGGCAATAAGAACAACAATAATAACATGATTATCATTATCATCATCGTCATTTGTTTATTTCATTTATTAAATCTCGTTAAAGAGGATATTTTTACTTCAGGTTTTGTTTTTTTTATTATTGAGAGAGTAAAGAAGAGAGAGAGAAACCGTTTGCTTCGTATTCCATTACTTTGTAGGCTGCTAATTAAAATGTTTTTTATTGTTACTATTATTGCTGTGGCTGTAATTTGCAATTCATGTTTTTGTTTTTAGTTTGACATTCTATTTGTTTGGATTTTAGTTGAAACTATAGTTTGCCTTGTATAAAAACTGGAGGAGATGAGAAAATGAAAATTTAAAATTCGCCACTGGCAGTAAAATGGAGATGAGACCTTTAATTGTAATTGAAAAATTTTTTTATATAATTTTTCGGTCTTTGAAAGTACAAAAAGCTGCAAAAAGTATCTCCTAAAGTTTTTTACAAATTCTCTGTTGTTTCAGCAGGTAATTTATCTATTGTTGCAAGTTCTAGAATGACAGGGTTACCAATTGTCTTTGTTTAGATGCAACATTTTCTGTATTGGATTGCTGTCTTGGCTGTAGTGGTAAGAAACTTCGCTCATTAAGCGAAACACTATCCAAAAAGGTTTTTGTTGCCTGATTTTCCGGCGATCTTATATTCGCCAGGGATCAGGATATAATATAAATAAGGAAATAAGATAAACAAAAGCCAAATCTAAGGTTTTCAGACAGCTGAAACAGCTGGAATATTAATGAAGAAATATTAATGAAGAACGGAGGATTAATGATGTAAAAAATAACCGCATATTCAGAATCACGCTTATTCATCGGAGCATATGTACATGTATAAAAGGAAATTGTGACGCTAATAATTAATCTAGTTGGAGTTGGCGTAGCTTCATTCACTTAAATTGAATTTATGATTATTTTATTAAAAATTTAATTAAAATCAGTCCTTAAAACAAATTTGTAACGTTCTTTGTTATACAATATTTAAAAAATTTTACCTTGTCTATCGATTTATTTCGGATCTTAGAGAAATCATCGAATTTATAGCTGTAGAAGCTCTGAAATTAAATAAAAAAGAGGAAATTATTTATAAAGTACAATTACAACTATTGGTTTATCCATTAATAAGTAAAAAGTAAATTTAAAATGCGATACATAAAATTTGATCAAGTCTAGACGAATGGCAATCATTCCCTGTACAATACCAGAGCGCAAATATGGTCTAAATATGGTTACAGAGGGGATGTATATAAAGAATCCGCCAAATAACTTTTTTTTTGAAAATGCTTTAAAAAAAAAACTACTGAATATTTTCTCAAATTTCTTTTTTTTATTTGAAAGTACAATCCTTCCGGTTAATAATGGAAAATAATTTCATTCGAATGGCTGCCTCGGCTGGCTATGCAGTAGCATACACCAGAAGATGCCGATTTTGGCAAAAAAAAACCATCTTTTCAGATGAAGCTCATTTTGATCTTGGCGGGAATGTAAACAAGCAAAATTGTCGCATTTGGGGCACAGAAAACCCGCATGCATACATTGAAAAGCCGACGCACCCAAAACGAGTCACTGTTTGGTGCGGATTTTGGTCCAGAGGCATAATTGGGCCATTTTTCTTCGAAAATGGGCAAGGAGTGGCCGTTACAGTAAATGGCGATCGTTTTTGGGCCATGTTGAACGAATTTTTGTTCACAAAAATTGAAGAGGAGGATATTGGCTACATTTGGTTTCAACAGGACGGCGCTACGTGCCACACAGCCGAAGCTGCACTCGATGTTTTGCGCCCTGTTTTTGAAGATCGCATTATCAGCCGCAGAGCTGATGTCGTTTGGCCACCTCGGAGCTGCGATTTGACACCGTTGGACTATTATTTGTGGGGTGCCGTCAAAGATAAGTGTTATGCCGACAAGCCAGAGACAATTGACGCTCTAAAGGACAATATTCGTGAAGCCATTGATGAAATACAGCTGCACACAATCGATAATGTGCTTAAAAATTGGACCGATCGTGTAGGCTACTGAATGGCCAGTCAAGGCAGCCATTTGAATGAAATTATTTTCCATTATTAACCGGAAGGATTGTACTTTCAAATAAAAAAAGAAATTTGAGAAAATATTCAGTAGTTTTTCTTTAAAGCATTTTCAAAAAAAAAACGTTATTTGGAGGACCCTTTAGTGCATTTTCGACTGGAAACTGCCCGACGCAGTTAAACAATATGTGTGTAGTTGCACGATTCGCTTTAGCCGCCGCCATAATGCCTGGGGTAACTTACATACTTACTTAATTGGTCACTACAATACTTTAATCAGGATTACGACCTAGCTTCTTAAGCCACTCAGGTTGCGTGCGTTCATTTCATGCAAGAGTAGGTAGCGGGACCTACTATTTAATGCCGCCTCCGTATGACAGATTTAGAGAAACTTTACATGACAATTTTATATTTACTCTCAGAGTTTTTACCAGAAAATAGCTGAGAGGTAGTCTCCGAAAAAAATATTTCCTTCATACGGCATAACTTGGGTAACTAGTTTGTGTAGTACATAGCGGAGATATCTTGCATCCATTTGGATAACAACCACAGATACAGCAATCTGACGAAAGTGTAACGACGGACGCATAATGAATGTGCACGGTGATGGGGTACCTATTTAAACTGTGTCTCTCAATTCTAAGGGTGTTTTTTATAGAGGTATAGAACTTTAAGTTGGTATTACTTTTCAAGATGGCGACCGATTCAACAGCTGTCAAGTGATTTATTCTCAGTTTGGTTTGGCAATTCATCGTGAATAGACTCACGCCTGAACAACGCTTGCAAAAAGTGCAATTTTATTTCGAAAATAATGGTTCTGTACGGAAAACGTATCGCGCACTACGTCCATTTTATCGTCTACAAAATCGTCCATCAGAGCAGTTAATTCGATTAACCATGGAACGTTTTCGCACCACGTTTACTCTTATTGATAACTCGCATCCCCAGAGACGCTGTACGGTACTTACAGAAGAAGCTATTGCTGCTGTAGAGCGTAGCATTGAGGAAGACCCGAATGAGTCCATCCGCCATCGAGCACAGGAATTGGATCTGTGTCCATCCACTTTATGGATGATAGGTATAGAGCCATGATTACTAACTTTTTCATTCCTGAATTGAATAACCATGATGTCCAGGAGATGTGGCTTCAACAAGACGGCGCAACATGTCACACAGCTCGTGCCACAATAGATTTATTGAAAGACACGTTTGGTGACCGCCTAATTTCACGTTTTGAACCCGTGAATTGGCCTCCAAGATCTTGTGATTTAACACCGCTAGACTACTTTGTGTGGTGCTATGTAAAGTCATTGGTCTATGCGGTAAAGCCACAAACGCTTGACCATTTGGAAGACAACATTCGCCGTATTATTGCCGATATACGGCGACAAATGTTGGAAAAAGTCATCGAAAATTGGACGTCCAGATTGGACTACATCCGCGCCAGCCGTGGCGGTCATATGCCAGAAATCATATTTAAAATGTAATGCCACAAGATTATCTTTCGGATAAATAAAATTCATGTCAATCGAATAATCCATCGTTGTTTTATTGCAACTTAAAGTTCTATACCTCTATAAAAAACACCCTTTACTTGACGCTCAGGCTCAGGGTTTTCTTGAACCAACCAATAAAATTAGCGCTCTCAGGGGTCTTAACATGAGGGACACGATTCTCAATTATGGGACCAGAAGTCGTATATGCATTAACTTCTTGTGGTTGCATTTTTCCCTACCTAACCTGGATATCGCGTCAAGTACAAAGCAAGGCTCCTAGTTTTAAATTGTTTACATCTGCCTCTTATTTTTGCCAATCAAGACTCCACGTTTCTCTAACAAAATTTTTATAAAAACAGCAAAGAAATTATTTTCAATTGTTTAAAAATTGCATGCATTTTTGGGAGTAAATTCCTTCTTCCCGCGATCCGCTTTTGCTATATTTTCGACACACACAAATATACAGATTTTTTAAATCATTTTCTGCATATTTTTTTATTGTTTTTGTTGTCATTAAAAATAATTTCCATATTTTTTGTTATTATACTCGCTGCTATTGTTGCTGTCGTGTTCTCTTTTTTTTTCTTGTTTGTTGTTTTGGTCTTGGTCATGGTTTTAATTAAATTCCGTTAAATTATTAATTTGTTTGGACTTAATTATACAATAACGACAGCAACAACAATAACTTCAATACCAGCTACAGTTACAATTGCAACAGGAACCTGTTATGGCCACAATATCTACTTGTTATGCTCGTATATGGCAATGGCAGTTAGTTGATGTAGTCGCTGTGTAGCTGCTATTGTGGCTAAGCGGTTACATGTTGGCAAATTTATCAACCAAATTATTATTATTTAAACCGGGTTTATTTATTTATTATGTGGTGCGGTGGTTCATAATTTAAATTTGCAAACTTTTTATTTTTTTCTTAAATTATTGATAATTAAACCTCAAAAATTATACGGATTTTATGAAAACGTTTATGGTCGATAATCGATTAACGACATTAAATTACAGTGTATGGAAAATAATCGATATTCAAAATTATTACACTGTACTAAAGCAGACTATATTTGGATTTTTCTTATAGGAAACCTTTTTTATTAAGTGCTCAATGATAAAGGGTGTCTTTTATAGAGGTATAGAACTTTAAGTTGCAATAAAACAACGATGGATTATTCGATTGACATGAATTTTATTTATCCGAAAGATAATCTTGTGGCATTACATTTTAAATATGATTTCTGGCATATGACCGCCACGGCTGGCGCGGATGTAGTCCAATCTGGACGTCCAATTTTCGATGACTTTTTCCAACATTTGTGGCCGTATATCGGCAATAATACGGCGAATGTTGTCTTCCAAATGGTCAAGCGTTTGTGGCTTTACCGCATAGACCAATGACTTTACATAGCCCCACAGAAAGTAGGCTAGCGGTGTTAAATCACAAGACCTTGGAGGCCAATTCACAGGTCCAAAACGTAAAATTAGGCGGTCACCAAACGTGTCTTTCAATAAATCTATTGTTGCACGAGCTGTGTGTGACATGTTGCGCCGTCTTGTTGAAACCACATCTCCTGGACATCATGGTTATTCAATTCAGGAATGAAAAAGTTAGTAATCATGGCTCTATACCGATCACAATTGACTGTAACGTTCTGGCCACCATCGTTTTTGAAAAAGTACGGACCAATGATTCCACCAGCCCATAAAGCGCACCAAACAGTCAGTTTTTCTGGATGTAACGGTGTTTCCACATACACTTGATGATTACCTTCACTCCAAATGCGGCAGTTTTGTTTGTTGACGTAGCCATTCAACCAGAAGTGCGCTTCATCGCTAAACAAAATTCGCTTATGAAAATCGGGAACAACGCTAATCTCGTTTTGGGCCCATTCGACGAATCTACGCCTTACTTGATGATCGTTTGGCTTCAATTCTTGGACGAGTTGGATTTTGTAAGCACGCAAACCCAGATCCTTCCGCAAAATCTTCCATAAAGTGGATGAACACAGATCCAATTCCTGTGCTCGATGGCGGATGGACTCATTTGGGTCTTCCTCAATGCTACGCTCTACAGCAGCAATAGCTTCTTCTGTACGCACCGTACAGCGTCTCTGGGGATGCGAGTTATCAATAAGAGTAAACGTGGTGCGAAAACGTTCCATGGTTAATCGAATTAACTGCTCTGATGGACGATTTTGTCGATGATAAAATGGACGTAGTGCGCGATACGTTTTCCGCACAGAACCATTATTTTCGAAATAAAATTCCACTATTTGCTGGCGTTGTTCAGGCGTGAGTCTATTCATGATGAATTGCCAAACCAAACTGAGAATAAATCACTTGACAGCTGTTGAATCGGTCGCCATCTTGAAAAGTAATGCCAACTTAAAGTTCTATACCTCTATAAAAAACACCCTTTAGTTTCTGCCATTGCATTCCAAAACAATCTTTTCATATTTTTTTTTTTTAATTTTCTGTTGCCCTGTGTTAATTATAAATTGAAATTTATGGCAGATTGTAAGCATTTTATTTAATTTAATTTATTTAATGAGGGTTTTATTTTAATTAATTTGCATTAAAATAATCCCATAAGGGATTATTGTTAGCTGTGCAACATGTTGCATCCATAATAAGAGGTATTTTAAGGAAATACAAAATATGTACAAGCAATGGGACGTACAATTTATTTGCTCTGTTGCTGAGGCAGGCAAGGCACGTTCTAAATTCGCAGGTTAACAAACAACAAAAAAACGACAGAGACCGCAGCAGTTGTTATGAGGTATTCTTCACAATATTTGCAGAGTTCTGATATGTAATTGCTATGGAGTTTCTTTGGTGGACGGTGGTCACGTTTAACGCAAATTTTCTTCCACTTATATCCAGGGCAGGACAGATTTTTCTTGTTTTTATACAAAAATGGTATGGAATATCCCAACTTTCCTTTGCAAATGAAAGTCTGTGAGAGATCATATGTTTGCTCCTTTGCAGAGGAATGGTAGGTAGGTAGCTAGGTAGAGGTAAGGAAAAATTTTCTTGGATGGACACACTTAGGCCGCATTGGGCCCATTGTGCTACCACAGTCATCCGTTATCCCCTAGTCTCGAAACCATTCGGAGCTCCTGATGAAGCGATTTAGGCTGCCAATGTCAATCCCTGACAATTCCTCCAGATCATCCATGTAGTAAGTAACCAAGTACTTCCTTCTCCTTTGGCATAGAGCCGGGCATGTACCCAGCAGATGAGGGACAGTCTCCTCTTCTTCCTCATCTCTGCAGCTTCTGCAGAAGTCGTTAGCAAGGTGTCCAAGTCCAATGCGCCTCGCATGCGTATCCCGGTACCCATGCGATATGGATGTCATATCGTTCCGCTATCTCGTCGAGATATCTGCGACAGCCGTACACCGTCTTGGAGTTCATCACATTAGAACTCAAAGCCTTCATAGTCGCCTGGCTATCAGAAAGTATGGTAACGCTCCGCTTGGAGACCCTTCCATCCCCAATAATACTCGCCGCAGCCTGTACGGCCACCACCTCCGCCTGAAAGACTCTGCAGTGGTCTGGTAGTCTTATAGACTGAGCTATTCCAACCGATTCCGAAAAAAATTCCACCGCCAACCGCTCCGTTCAACTTAGAGCCATCGGTGTAGATTTGTACGCAGTCTCTAAACAGGTGGGTCACACCACCCTTCCAGGCCCCGGTGTCCTGAATCTCTTCGTGAAGTCGTACCGCGGTGTCATGTAGTCACTGTTCCCGACAGGTCCAACTTCCCTCAGGATCTCTTGCGCGGCCTATATTCGAGTCATGCCACTGTCCAGTCGCCCAGAGACGTTTCCCTACAGAAAAGTTCAAGCGGAAAGAGGCCCAAAATTATCTCCAGCGCCGACGTAGGTGTAGTGCGCAAGGCACCACTAATGATAATACAAGCAGATCTCTGCAGTCGCTGTATTAGTTTCGAATTAGTCTTCTTTTCAAGGGATTCCCACCAAACTAGGCATCCGTAGGTCAAGATAGGTCTGACCACCGCTGTGTAGATCCAGTGTGTAATCCTAGGTCCTAGGCCCCATTTTCTCCCCAACAGTCTGTTACAAGCATACAGGGCAATGGAAGCCTTTTTAATTCTGTTGATGATATTCGATTTCCAAGACAGCTTCCTATACAGAATGAGTCCTAGAAAGTGTGCCTCCTGTTTGAGTTTCAGTTCCGTCCCGTTAAGTATCAATGGACGAAATGTCGGTGGCTTGTACCTTCTCGTGAAGAGTACTAGTTCCGTTTTCACCCAATCCACGCTCAGATGCCCACACGCAGACCCTCCTCAGAGCCAGTTGCATCCTATCTCTGATAGTGTCGACAAATCTTCCGGAGACCACAAGAGTAGAGGAATGCCAACCTTAAACAAAATTTTTAGTGCTAGGGTCGTTCAGTGTTCCCCTATCCAGGAACCATATAAAAATTTTTTGTTCTATACTTCTGCGTGTTTTCAAATCATTATACCTCTGAAAATAGTTTCCGGGGGTGAAATTCGGATGTAATTTTGGATTTGGATTGACATTACAACCTCTCTGTGAGCTCAATTTGAAAATCCTTTTGATCTGTATTAGAAAGACTATCAGGCTATTTTTTCAAATCAACCTGCAATATTTTGCCTCTAGATGACAGGTGTTAAAGTTCAGTTTCCCAAATAGCATATTGCCAAACCAAAATCGACCAAAAATGTGCAATGTTTACCAACCTGTCTGCCATGCAATATTTATTAAGGACAACCCATTTATAGTATATTCGTTTAGAATTCTCCCACAGTAAAGAAAAAAAATGTCTTTTAATACGACATAAAAAAATTGCTTTCCAACATTATTTGAAATTACGAAAACAACAAACGACAGACAAAGACAACAACAAGAAACAATTTTAAGAAGACAAAAAAAAGAACAGAAATTCCCCCAAAAACATAAAATCAAAATAATAATATTCCCATGCAAATTATCTCAACATAAAAATCAATTTTTCCTGTTTATTTAATAACCAAAAAAATAAGAAGAAAAAATTAAACAATAAGTATAACAACAACAACAACAACAACATGGGCATATTATAACCAAAAGATTATAGGTTGGCAACAAAATATTCGTTTGCCTGTTTTTATGATGTTGCAAATGTTGTTTTGATGTTGCTGTTGTTGCTGTTTCTTCTCACAAAAAAAAAAAAAAATAAATAAAAGCCATTGACATGACAAGAATCCCTACCACCTCTCACGTTCATATTGAACAGTAACACCAGCAAATCTATGGACAAATCATAAAATCATATCCAGACACGAATAAAAAAACCGAAAAAAACACTGTAAAATGCACCAGTAATACCTAAACAACAACAACAAAAACAATACAATATAAATATGACTTATTGTCCAAACGTCTGATACCATGACCAACCAGCAGTTGCATTAACTTTACTTGACTGAATGACTGACTGACTGACTGTTTCTTAGTCTCGTCCATTCAATACCTTGGGTGTTATTGCTGCATTTAGAGGTGCCATGAATGCAAAAACAAACGAAACGAAACGTAAAGAAAAGAGAAAAAATTATAAAAACGTGCTGAACTGTTTTGATACTGGCAACCAACATTAAATTACCACCACCATGTTAACGTACCAATACCGTTTAGCCACGTTTCTTTACTCTTCTTTCGTTATGGTCTGCTCTGTGCCATTACCACTCTGTACAGAGAGGTAAGGAGAGAAAATGTTTTTTTTTGCATTTTGGCCAAATCGTTGTTTTTACCGGTTGTTGGTGATCGCAAGCTTAATACAAAACACAACAACAACAACCACAACAACAAAATAAAGAAAAGAAACACCACTTGACAATAACGGTATTACCAACTGTACTGATGCAGCACTCGCACATACATTTACTCTCTCATACAGAAAGAAATACTCACGTACATGCAGCCGCATTCTATTTTTATAACAACAAATAAATAAACGAACGAATAAGAAGTAATTCTTACACTGTTTCCAATAGGAAATGAGAAAAATTGAAAAGAAAAAACTTCAGAGACCGTATGAAAAACTGTGAGAGACTGTAGTTTGTGGAAACCCTTTCCTTAGCAAACATAAGTAAAATTAAGATGATGGACAATAAATTATTTGAGCAACCAAACCGGGCTTTTGCATTTATGCCTGTAGTACCACACTTTAAGCCTGGTAAAGTATCAGAGATCAGCAATTAATCGCCTTTTCGCTACTCATAAGTACTCCTGAAATTTTGAGTATGAGTGAGTAAACAGTATTGAAATCCAACTACTCTGATTCATTCGTACTCAGTACAACATTGATTTATAAGTACAAGTTGCAATGAGTATGAGTACAACGTTGACATCAAACTCATAACATTCGTACTATGTTTGATTCATACGCCTACTCATTCAGATTCATAAATTTAGAAAAATACTTATAATACTCATAAATGATTCATGCGATTCGAGTCATTCGTCAAAATTTACAGTCTTAGTTGTTGTTGCATTTACAAAGAAAGAAGAAAGACACATAAACAAAAAAGACAAAGACAGCAAGCAGAGCAAACACACAACCTTCATATGAGTATGTAGTGTTCGTATGCGAATTATACTTATTTTGTGATTCGTGTATACGATGAGTCATGGAGAGTCGAAATCAATAACATCATGCGTATTGTTAAGTACGAGTACCATGACTATTTCAAACTTTGAATATGAGTAGTATGAGTATGACATTAAAATAAGTATGAATGCGTATAAGTATCAGAAATTATAAGTATGATTCGAATCTACTCATCGTTTTGAATACTCATTGCTGACCTCTGTTCAGTATGAACTCTATTGGAGTCAAAGAACAATTTTCTAAGTACGTACGTAGTTTGGGTGGCAGAAACTTCTTGAAGGGTAAGGTCACAATCTGATATCCAACATGAGTATTAAATATTCCCAATAGGGAACCATCCCAACACCAAAATAATTCTTGTTATTGCTTTCTCACGTATTACGTCATTACAATCCTTTAGTCAAGAATCCTTTTATGGGAACCTAGCTTCTCCCACCATCCATGCTGTGTATCTTAATTTTATATAAAGGGACCGCAAAACAACTTTTTTTTTTAAAGTGCTTTAAAAAAAACTACTGAATATTTTCTCAAATTTCTTTTTTTTATTTGAAAGCACAATCCTTCCGGTTAATAATGGAAAATAATTTCATTCAAATGGCTGCCTCGGCTGGCCATGCAGTAGCCTACACAATCGGTCCACTTTTTAAGCACATTATCGATTGTGTGCAGCTGTATTTCATCAATGGCTTCACGAATATTGTCCTTTAAAGCGTCAATTGTCTCTGGCTTGTCGGCGTAACAGTTATCTTTGACGGCACCCCACAAATAATAGTCCAACGGTGTCAAATCGCAGCTCCGAGGTGGCCAAACGACATCAGCTGTGCGCCTGATAATGCGATCTTCAAAAACAGGGCACAAAACATCGAGTGTAGCTTCGGCTGTGTGGCACGTAGCGCCGTCCTGTTGAAACCAAATGTTGCCAATATCCTCCTCTTCAATTTTTGTGAACAAAAATTCGTTCAACATTACCCGATAACGATCGCCATTGACTGTAACGGCCACTCCTTGCTCATTTTCGAAGAAAAATGGCCCAATTATGCCTCTGGACCAAAATCCGCACCAAACAGTGACACGTTTTGGATGCGTCGGCTTTTCAATGTATGCGTGCGGGTTTTCTGTGCCCCAAATGCGACAATTTTGCTTGTTTACATACCCGCCAAGATCAAAATGAGCTTCATCTGAAAAGATGATTTTTTTTTTGCCAAAATCGGCATCTTCTGGTGTAGGCTACTGCATGGCCAGCCGAGGCAGCCATTTGAATGAAATTATTTTCCATTATTAACCGGAAGAAATTTGAGAAAATATTCAGTAGTTTTTTGTTAAAGCATTTTCAAAAAAGAAGTTATTTGGCGGACCCTTTATAAGTGGCGGACCCTTTTCATAGCAATTTTATTTTACTCTTAGAGTTTTTGTGTGTTGACTTCTGCTAAGAGGGGAAGTTGCCGAATGAATTATTTTTTTTTTCATATTTCGTTTGGTGGTTAGAGATGTACGGGTTGAATTTTAAGCCACGAAGTCTCGCCTAATATGCCAACACTCACCTACTAGACTGTGGCGAATTCAGTCACAACATACTAAAGACCTGAACCTGGTCCTGTTTCTCAGGAATTATTTTCTACAATTTAAGGAAAATTGCTTTACATTTCATTGTTACAAACCTCTTGCACACGTTAAAATTTACCTTCGGCAATGGTGTTAACGTAAGGAAACTTGTTTATTTACGGTAATAAAAGAAAGTTTTAGTATTGCAAACACTATGAAATGAAGGAAGACACACTGTGAAGATATAAAACATGAAAAGAAGCATAAACAGACACAAGGAAAAAAACAAACTGAAGCCAATGCAATGCAACACCATACCATGCCATCCACATGCAACATCGTAAAATGTTTTTTATTTCTTTTCGGTAGATAATGTATAATGCAAATGCAAAAAAAAAATAAACAAAACAAAAACAACAAAAAATTAAAAAAAAACATTTTAAACTGGCCAATTACTCATACAGTCCGTCACTGATACCACCACACTCGCTTATTGTAAATGAACGAAGAATATTTTCTTGTTTTTTTTGCGGATTTTTTTTTTTGCTTTTCAAAGAAAAGCAGCAAGAGATACCAACAAAATTGCACACACATGCCTTGAAACGAAAGCGGAAGAATGTATTCGAACGTCTTCGCGTATGTTTCCTAAAGAGTTGGATGGTTGGTTGGCTGCTTGGTTGGATGGATGGCTCGATGGCTTAGACTGATAATCGTTGGAAAGCAGGGCAATAGCAGCAGGTTTTTTCTTTGTTTTTTTTTTCTCTTTTTTTGCAACAGCCCACCATAATGGCCTGCACTCGTTTTAAAAATATGCACAGAAATGCAAAAATTACAAAAAAAGAAATAATTTTTAATCAAATTATGAAATAATTGTAGAGAAATTTAGGAATTTTTGTTCTCTCTCTCTCTTTTCATGAGTTATTGAAAATAAAAAGAAAATAATTGCCAATTAATTTAAAAAAATATGTTGCAAAATAAATGCAACCGAATTTAAGCGCCGCACCATGTGGCATTTACCCTGAAAAGCTGGCCAAAAAGGCAAAAATGAATTTAAAGAAATTTAAGAAACTGAGTAGGCAATTCGATAGACAACAAAATTCTGCATTATATAGTGAACTTTCACTTGACTTTCAGTTGAGATTTGTAGATTTGAGACGATGTCAAAGTCAGGAAAGTGAAGAAAATTAAATGCGTTTTTGGTGTTTTTTGAAATTTTAATAGGTATATATGATAGTTTTTTGTGGCTAAACGAATAGTGGTTTTATATTGATTTTTTTTTATTTGAAAGGTATGAGCAACTGCTTCTTTCAGATGTATATATATATATATATAAATCTTATATATTAATGTTAAAATTATTCGTTCAAAATTTAAAAATAATAAAAATTTCACATTTTTTTATCCCCCGTAAAAAAAAGATAAGGATTTTAAAGGTGAAAGTAGTTTTTAGTAGTTTAATATTATATACCACAAGAAAATTTGAACTCTCTATATTCCGGAACAAAAAAAAAAGTTTGCGCAAGTTTGCGCAATTTTTTTTGGCGATTTTTTGAAAATTTTACTTTTTTTTTGAAAAATTTAAAATTTTAGACGCAGTGTAATAAAGTCATAGGCAATAAAGCCATATGGCGTACGAATTATGCGAGGAAATTCAGTAGAAGCGATACCAATCGAGATGTCCTGAATAGGTTAGGTGACCCTTTTATAAGCTGCAGTACACAAAAATTGCGAAGGCATAGAGAAGCATTTTCTTCAGATATTATTAAATTACTCCTTCCTGACATTGATGATGAAAATGATAACGATTTTAACGATTGTAGTTAGTTTCACTTTTTAATTGAATTTTTATTTTTAAGTTAAGTATTAAATACACCCAAACCTGTTTTTACACGGTTTTTTTTTACGCGAATTTGAAATAACACGGTTTTCAATCAGACCTACAAACATGTATGGCTAGATACAGAGAGCTCTATAAAGAGCTTTCCAAAGTTGGATCGGAACGCACTATAACAGAATTTGCTGTTAAAAGAAATAAATCAGTGCCAGAAGCAGCTTGTGAAGATGTAGAAGTACGAGACTGATATTGAGCCACCCCAGCAAAAGAGAATGCGCTTGCTATCAGAAACTGACTCCGAATAAAATAAAATAAATTTTTTATTGAAAATAATTCCGTTCCTAATTGAGAATAAATAAATAAAAGAGAATTTTTAAGTTTTTTCTTTATTTTTTTATAATCATAAAATGAAATAAAATAAGAACTCTGTGTATACTATTGAACTAAATCTGTGCATTTTTATAAAGTTATTCAATTTTATAGGCATGTGTAGGCTGCTGCATCAATCCTATGTATATATTTTCAGTTCGTTTATACACTTACATACATACATAATATTTGTCTTTTTTTACGCGTTTTTTTTTACACGGTATCCACTGGAACGTATCTACCGCGTAAAAAAAGGTTTGGGTGTAATGTAAAATAAATATTATGAATAAATATTAATTATCATAGAACTTTAAAAACTTAATTACATATGTATGTATATCGTCTATTATAACAATATGAGATGTATGTTTGATTTTCTTAATGGACCGTATGTGGTACCTAGGGGCACTTATGATCCGATCATAATAAAATGTGATCATAAATGATTCACATTCATATTAAACATGTTCATGTCGAATTTCATCGAGGTAATAACATTTTTAAGCCAATTATAATTGCTAAATATATTTTCTTAAGGGGCCCTATTTTGGATCAAGGGGCAATTATGGACCGACCATAACAAAATTTGGTAATATGATTTAGATTTACAAAATACACGTTCATACCGAATTTCATCGCGATACCGATGTTTTTAAGCCATTTATAAGCGCAAACGTGAATTTCTAAGGGGGACTTTATAAGGGGACCAGGGTCAAATGTGATCCGATTTTCACCAAACTTTACACCATGATTTCTTAGTACACAAAACTGATTCATGCTAAATTGTATCAATTATGCAACAATCATAATTACCATAATTATGTGTAAATAAGTGCAAATTTGAGGGGAATTTGTATGGGGGCCAGGCGAAATCACGGACCGATTTGAACCAAAATCAGTTGGATTCATCCTTGGACCTAATTATCACGAACACTATCAAAAAAATTCCAGCCATTAACTCATAAAACACTTCTATTAATTTTGGCCAGGTTTTCAGGCAAAATGCCACAGTGCACCGTTCGAGAGTTTTAAAGAAAATTTTTTTTGCAGCCGCCAGATTACTCCATTCATTTTTGTTACTAAGTTTTGCTGCGAATCACTTCCCAAAATCGTAGAGTCTACTGGTTCTGTTCAGAGAACTGTTAAGATGAGTGCTGTTAGCCAATCGATAAGGTAACGGAGTCCTCGAATGAATTTCATGTTAGCCTGGCTTCCCATCAACCAACCTAGCCATTAGACAACAACGCATATTAATAAACTGAATAATAAAATGCTTCTTCTTATAAAAAGTAAAGTGACCTTTTTTTCTATTCTTGAGCCTTTTAACATATTATTGTCTTGTATTGCTTGTTATATACCAGATTTGAGAAATTTTTTCCAATTTCTGGCCATCAGCTAACAACGCATATCAAGCGACTTTCTCTTACAAAGTTCATGAATTCATTAAGATTTTCTAACAAAATACCAAAGAAAATAAAGTATAAAGAATGTGCATTTTAACATTTTTTGGAATATTTTTCAAAAATATTTCATGACGCGGGGGGAAAGATAGAAGGGAAGGTTACAGAAACCAAGAGCGTAACAATGCGTTGTTCTCATCGTGCGTTTTTGTTGTTTGACCACTTTTTTATTTATTTTTCTGGTGTTAAAAACAGACGTCGGCACCAATGTCCCTCAGGGGAAGAACATCTTCGGCTTTTTACACACATAGGACACGAACATCAAGAACGCTCGCTAAAAAGAGCGTAAAAATCTTGTCAGCTTTTAAAGAAGAAGGTTCATGTTGCTTTTTTCAGACTTCAGTGATACGCCCAAGGAAATATCAGAGTAGTATTCACTAATATCAATGAGAAATGATTTCGATTTTTGGAAGAATACTTGCCAAGTTAAACACGGTGTCTTAGTGTCTTAGTGTCAGTACAATTTTTCTATATTTTCCGATCACATATACATATCATTGGGTTAATAAGTAGACTTGAAATTATTACTAACAATTTTCCTCTAGGTTAACACATGCCTATGGTTATGGATTAGTGAGTGAGAGAGAGAAAATAAGTTGGGAGAATTTATTTATTTACAGCCATATAAAAGTGTTAGTAATATACTCTATTTATATTTTCATTTCATCAACATACATATGTAAAGCTGTCTATATTTCGCCTAATAATTTTAGATAAATAAATATAAAATAAAAAATCGATTTTATTATTAAAAGAACATAAAGCTATCCATCTTTGGCTTAAAAATTAGGCCATGTTTTTTAAAAAAATAAAAAGAATAAAAAAACCATTTTTTATTGAAAGAAAAAAAAACGAGCATTCCAAAGCATTTAAAAAAATTATACTATGAGACAAAATAAAAAATGAAATACGCCCAGCTAATGACATAGAACATTTTTAACACAAAATATTCTTCGAGTGTTATTCTGAAATAAAATGATAAAGCATCCGCAGCACATGTATTCTTGTCGCAGTCTGATCGACAACTAAATCAAAAAACACAAGAATACATAATACACATGTGCATACGTACGATGACAGCAACACATTGTTACGCTCTTGGCTTGTGTTTATTTTCCTTCTGTCTTCCTCCCTCTCATCAAGAAATGATTTTTAAAAATATTTTTGGTGAGAGCGGGTCTTAATGTTACGACCCGCCATAAGAAATTTATCTTCTATTCTTTATATCCATATTCTTTGGTAAAACGAAACTAAACTAAACTAAACACTAAGTGGTTACTAGACCAACGTTAAACTCTCATCATAATGCTGCAAATGGTAGTCTGAAAGCATTTCGAAAACAAAAAAATGTCCCATGATTTGTTGTACAACATGACCACAACCAATTGTACCTGCAGTGTATTAGCGATTAAATAGAGCAGGAATAATTGAAATTCAAGTTCTCTCTCTTTCTCTCTCTCTCTCTCTCTCCTTCTCTCTATTGCATTATATAATGAATAAATGTTTCGTTTGGATTTCCAATTAAAAACAACTCAAAACCACAGAAGACAAAACGACAACTGATGCTGCGTACTCGTCTGAACTGCTACTTGACCCAAACTACCGCTAAGGGTTAATAGCTTTTAACAAAAACAAAACGAGAAGAGAAGAGAGAAAAAAACACTCACGATTCAAATAATTTATGAGCATATTTTCCCAGCTAAATGTAAAGCTTAACCTCGTAACGGTTAAGCTTGCCTTATTTAGTGACAAGAGTTGATATATAGTGTTGCCTGCTTTATTTTAGTTTTTATTGATTATACATGAGACTTTTTGTTTAACCTAAAAAACATCTTTCTCCCTCTTCCCTCACTCTCTCTGTCTCTTGCTTTAAGCAGCACTTGTCATTTAAAAAAATTTAAAATTTACAGCTGCAGGACATTTTAAAACTTCAATTATTGATTCATTCTCACATTATAGGGGACAACAACAACAACAACAACGTCATTGTCAACATCATCATCATTATTATTATCATCATCATCATCATTATATTGAAGATACTGATGATGCTGACGTTAAAGTTGATGTGTGTGTGAATGAATCATTATAAATATTTTAAACGTTATGCTAATGATGAGAAATTGGAATAAATTTTTTGTTGTTGTTGTTTTCCATAAAATATTTAATAAGTTTAAATGCATATATTTGCATATGCTTTGTACAAGGAAATTAAGTCAGTGGCATTAAAAACGTTCTGTTCTGTTAAACACATTCAACATGGCACAGCTTTTGGTTGGATGTGTTACGTTGCAGCGGTTTTATCGGAAATTTGCTTGTTTTCCCAGTTTTTCTCCTATAAATTCAAAGAATACCATACGGGTTTGTTTAATTTTTTAGACGTTTTCATTCTTCTGCTCCCATTTGTTGTTTCTAATCCTTGCACAAGCCAAAAGCGATGCCCATAGGCATGCAATCTATGGATGAATGGATTTTAACAAACAGGATTGCATTTAAAGAACGTAATAGTCAATGTTGTCTTATACTTGGGAAACTGGGCAACGAGACGGCGGATGCCCTCGCTAGGCTAGGTTCGCTCCCTGAGGGCGATTATATAGTTGGCCTTGACCCCCCAATCTGTCACCTATACGGCCTCATCAATGGATGGGTCAGGGAGGAAGAGCAGAGGCGTTGGGGGAACGAACTGGGTTGTTTTGTTTCTGTCTATGGCCTGCTGTGGACAGTAAGGGAACAGGTTGGCTGCTGGGCTTGGATAAGGCCAGCTTAAGGTTGGTTGTCGGTTTTATCACGGGGCACTGCAAGATTAGGTCGCTGACGGAGATCTGGAACAGATCCCAGCCGGACTATTGCGGGGCATGTTGCGATGAGGAGGAGTTAGAGACTATCGAACATCTCCTCTGTAACTGCCCAGCGCTGGGTAGGTTGAGGTTGAGGACCCTTGGCAGCGCCTTCTTTGAGAGTTTGAATTCTGTGTCGAGAGCCGACTTCAAGGCTCTCCACAGATTCATTAGTGGCATAGGCTGGTTGAGGGCTTCGCCAATATAGTCACGCACTCCCCTTTTGTTGTGTCTGGTCTGTGTAATTATTCCGCTTCCCATTATCCCCTTTCCTACATCCTCTCCTTTTTTATCCTATCCCCTCTATTATCCTTCCCTCTTTAAGGACTTTGTACAATGGGTCAATTCAGCCTCCGGGTACTGTACTTGTCTTAATTGACAAGTACACGTCCTCTAACCTAACCTAACCTAACCTATCCTTGGGAATCGGGAAGCTGCATTCTCTCTTAAAGGAGCATTGAAGATTGTTTGCTATGATTAGATTGATGGGAGCCAAGTCTAACATGATATTTGTTTGGGGATTTCAAAACTTGTGGAATCGATTGGCTGTTCTCTGAGCAGACCAAGGTGACTCTATAATTTTGGTAAGTGCTTCGCAACGAGACTTAGTAACAAAAATTAATGGAGTAATCTGGAAGCTACATACTCTCTTCAAAGAGGGACAACTTTGTGGTATAGAGACGGATTTTGGAACGGATTTTGGAAAAGGAGTTTTTGGTAATAGAATGCAATATTCTGAGCCCATTTGGGAAACTCGTGGGCATTTTCCAAGAGGAAGCCTAGACCATCGAAAGATGTGCTCAATTAAACTTGGATAGGAGGTACAAAAGACAGAATATAGCAATACTATCTGACAGTCAAGTCGCCATTTAAGTACTAAGGGCTTATGAGGTTAAATCGAAGGTATTATGCAACTACATACATAATTGGTCATTACAACCCTTCAGTCAGGATTACGACCTAGTTTCTCACACCACTTTTGTTGTGTGTGTTAATTTTATACATGAGTGGCGGGACCTACAGTTTAAAGTCGACTCCGAACGACAGATTTTTGAAAAACTTTTCATGGCAATTTTTATTTACTCTCAGAGTTTTTGCCAGAAATCTGCTGAGAGGAAGTCGCCGAAGAAATACTTTTTTCGTTTTGTATCTGGCCTGGGGCTCGAACCCTGGCTTTACGTCTAATAAGCCAACACACTACCTACTAGACTCTTATGAGGTTACATCGAAGATATTATGGAACTGCCTGTAGAAACTAAATAAACTGGAATAAGGTTAACCTCTACTGGATCTTAGGTTATGTGGGAATTCTTGACAATAACCAAGCTTGCAAACTATCGAGGAAAGGAGCTTCCACGCCGTTGATGGCACCAAAACTCTACTGCGACAATTGATTGTGTTAGGGGATGCTGTTGTTTCTATGTGGATATTCAAGGTGCCTTGAAGGCTCTGACTGGACACTATGTTAGCTCGAAATTAGTGGCAATTTGAACAATGGTCCTCACTATGCTATTGGTTACGAACTGGGTGGCACTGTATAGAGTTCAAGGGCATTATAATGAGTGAAGTAAAGAGGTTGACAAAGCGAGAATCAGTTAAGGGTGCGAAGTTGATAGATTGGTCGCTTAGACCGGCCCTGGAACACCTTCTTGGTCTGAATGATCAGGTGATGAAATGGAGTATCGACAGCTCAAGTAATATTGCAATCTGCCTTACGAGAACAGAATGGGTTTCGTAGGAAGGGAGGGTATCTTTTAGGTTCTCCATATATTTTTCGAAAGAACATTGCGGAAGTCGCCGTAGTCTAGTAGGTAGTGTGTTGGCTTATTAGATGTAAAACCAGGGTTCGAGCCCCAGGCCTGACATCCAAACAAAATACGAAAAGTATTTCTTCGGCGACTTCCTCTCAGCAGATTTCTGGCCAAAACTCTGAGAGTAAATAAAAATTGCCATGAAAAAGTTTCTCAAAAATCTGTCGTGCGGAGTCGACTTTAAACTGTAGGTGCCGCCACTCATGTATAAAATTAACACACACAACATAAGTGGTGTGAGAAACTAGGTCGTAATCCTGACTGAAAAGTTGTAATGATCAATTATGTATGTACAATTATGTATGTATGTATAGGAGTGCCCCTAATTTCTGGAGAGCTTAAAATTACTACAATAAGGTTCGAGAGTTAGGATGTGTTAAAATTTCTGATATCTATGGTTAGTAGGGCGACTCATTTTGCTTCTCTGTCTTCCAAAAAATTGGCCACGATACGCCAATGCTCTATCCACTGCCTTTTTGTATAAAAACAATACAGAATTAATAAAAAAAACTTAAATAAAGGATTAATATGCTTAATTAATTACATCTTTCTGAATTTTTTTTATTTTTATTTTTAATTTAATTTCTTTTTTTTTGCTTATTTTCTTTACGTATTGATATCGCAACATTGTCTTCCGTTTCTTTCAATACATTTCAATGCATTTAAATACACGAAAAAACAGAAACGCATTTTTATGCAAAAAAAAATGCAAAAAAGCAACAACAAAAAATAAGCACTTGCGCATTGAGGCATGCAACAATGCCTGTACGCCTGCCTGGGCAGTTTAAGTGTAGCTGTGCGCTCTGCATAAATGAATGAAATGTTGTTGTTATTGTTGTTGTTGCGAAGAAGATACAAAATCATACGAGAAAAAAGTGAAATTAAATGCAAGAAAATCGGCAAACAACAACAACAGCAACGAGAATAACAATGAAAACAGAATGAAAACATAATACGCTCAAGCATGCAGAAGAGCAAGGAGACATGACTGGGTATGTGAGTGCGGACGAACGAAATAAATTGGAATTTCGAAAAAATTTAAATTCATTCAAGCACAAGAAGTTGAAAAATCGACCAAAAAGAAAAAAATTTAAATTTTGTAAGGCATGTAACCGCGTCATGGCAATAGGGCGGTGGCAAGTTTTGTAGAGCCAAATTTACGTTTTCGAAATTTCTTTTTAAAATGCATATTTCTCTGCGAACTCTTAATGCAATTTTAATAAGCATTTAAAGCTTTAAAAAACAAAGAAGCAATCGATCAGAAATAAAGTGCATAAGAACAGGAAGAGCATATTTTCTGTAGTAATGTATTGATGCTTATTTTGCTTATTTGTTTATATGCAATTAAATGCAAATATAAAGGGTCCGCCAAATAACTTTTTTTTTGAAAATGCTTTAAAAATAAAAACTACTGAATATTTTCTCAAATTTCTTTTTTTATTTGAAAGTACAATTCTGCCGGTTAATTATGGAAAATAATTTCATTCAAATGGCTGCCTCGGCTGGCCATGCAGCAGCCTACACGATCGGTCCAATTTTCAAGCACATTATCGATTGTGTGGCGCTGTATTTCACCAATGGCTTCACGAATATTGTCCTTTAAAGCGTCAGTTGTCTCTGGCTTGTCGGTGTAACACTTATATTTGACGGCACCCCACAAATAATAGTCCAACGGTGTCAAATCGCAGCTGCGAGTTGGCCAAACGACATCAGGTCTGCGGCTGATAATGCGATCTTCAAAAACAGGGCGCAAAACATCGAGTGTAGCTTCGGCTGTGTGGCACGTAGCGCCATCCTGTTGAAACCAAATGCTGCCAATATCCTCCTCTTCAATTTTTGTGAACAAAAATTCGTTCAACATGGCCCGATAACGATCGCCATTGACTGTAACGGCCACTCCTTGCTCATTTTCGAAGAAAAATGGCCCGATTATGCCTCTGGACCAAAATCCGCAACAAACAGTGACTCGTTTTGGGTGCGTCGGCTTTTCAATGTATGCGTGCGAGTTTTCTGTGCCCCAAATGCGACAATTTTGCTTGTTTACATACCCGCCAAGATCGAAATGAGCTTCATCTGAAAAGATGATTTTTTTTGCCAAAATCGGCATTTTTCTGGTGTAGGCTACTTCATGGCCAGCCGAGGCAGCCATTTGAATGAAATTATTTTCCATTATTAACCGGAAGGAATGTACTTTCAAATAAAAAAAGAAATTTGAGAAAATATTCAGTGGTTTTTTTTAAAAAGCATTTTCAAAAAAAAAATTATTTGGGGGACCCTTTATATATGCGTTATGATACGATCATATCTTTTCCTATTAATAGCATATAAAAAAACACCCCCAGAAGTCTTCAATTTTTGAAATAAATGATGAACTGATCAGCAATAGGATACATAGGAACCATCTCTGTTCATACAGTTGTTTAGGGCATGAAAATTCTATTGTTTAAGCAATTATAGCTCCATTATTGGTGTCATAAGCTTTTAAAAGCAATACTTGATAACGTTTTAAAGACAATAAAAATCTGCATTTTTTAACGACCAGAGGCCTATTTATCAAAAGAAGACGCATTACAACACTTAGTTGCGGCTATCAGACTACAAGGCTAGAGGTCAGACTATGTATGTACTAATGTTTAGACCCTTACTCTGAGTAGGTAAATAAGTAGAGGTGTCTGTTAACACAAAGGAAGTTAAAAAGACTCATGTAGGTCCCATTGTAATACCACAGCTTTTTGTTATCTTCTACCCACGGAACGATTCGGAGCTTGCGATGAAGCGATTCAGACTGCCAATGTCAATGCGTGACAGATCTTCCAGATCACCTGCCTAGTAGGCACCAAGATACCGTTTTCTCTCCGACATAGTGCACCCAATAGGTGAAGAGCAGTCTTTTCTTCTTCTTCATCCCAGTAGCTTGTGCAATCCCTTGCATTTGTGACTATGAAGACCCCATTAACCCTACTGAACGTGCTCCTTTGTTATAATTCAGTTTTGGTTAGATCTTCTGCTCCATTCTGAGCGCGTGCGAAGCCGCCCATCCTGTGTTGACAATCCTTATTCTAAAATACCAATCGATTGTACAGTGTTTTAATGTTCCTTGTGGCCTAGAGACCGTAATATACAATAAGTCTAGTCCACAAAATCTATACCCATCTAGGTTAGGTTAGGTTAGGTTAGGTTAGAGGACGTGTACTTGTCAATTAAGACGAGTACAGTACCTGGAGGTCGAATTGACCCATTGTACAACGTCATAGTTTCTCACACCACTTATGTTGTGTGTGTTAATTTCATACATGAGTGGTGGGACCTACAGTTTAAAGTCGAATCCGAACGACAGATTTTTGAGAAACTTTTCATGGCAATTTTATTTACTCTCAGAGTTTTTGCCAGAAATCTGCTGAGAGGAAGTCGCCGCAGAAATACTTTTTGTAATTTGTTTTGATGTCTGGCCTGGGGCTCGAACCCTGGCTTTGCGTCTAATAAGCCAACACACTACCTAATAGACTACGGAGACTTCTACCCGTCTAGGACGGAGAAGATATTTTTTCTTTTCTCGAGTGTGAATTGTTTTTAAAGTAAACAACGGCAAAACTTGATCTACAACAACACAAACTGTTGATCTACTTTGTTCGGCGACTGTATGTAAATAAAAAAAAAACACGCCACATATGGGTTGCCAAGCAGTTATTTTGTCTCTTTTTTCATTTGTTGCACCAGACACACACAGGCAAACATTTCTTAAAGAAACAGAAACAGAAACAAAGTGAAAGACGACAGACAGTCTTTTAAGCTTAAAGTGTCGTCGCACCCGTGAATAATTATACATTAGTGTGGTAATGGTGACTGTGTGGTAGCGGTAGTGGTGATGGTGGAAATAGAGGTTCTTCTTCTTCTTCTTATTCTTTGTTTTCTCATTAAAATTACTTATTCCCGTTATTGACCGACTAAAATGCAGACGGTATTTTATTTATAAAAATTCTTTTCAATTCTTTTTCTTTCTTTCTTTCTTCCTTTTGTTCTTTTTTTTGCATTCTGTTTTTGTAACACACGTTTACTTTTCATTTCGCCATTCATTCGTAAAGGCAGCGTTTACACCAAACATTGTACGTGTACACAGACGTGTACATTTACATTTAATAACTGTACTTAGTATGAAATAAGTCAGGTTTTGCGGGGCAAAAAAAAAAAACAAAGAGAAAATAAATGACTGTCTTTGTTGCCGTTGTTTGTTGTTGCAAATAAAATATGCGTAGTCGTCGATTAAAGTATGGCCCAAGCAACGATCCTCACTTAATGTTTGTCAAGCTAAAGGGTCTTAAGCTGCTAAACACACACACACACACAAAATCAAGCTTTAAAGTTGCAGAAAAAAAAGGGAAAGACGAGAGAATTGAGAACGGAAAAGGATGTCAAGACATATTTATTTTGTTGTTATTGTTGTTATTGCTGTATATTTTGATAAGATCTGATTGCTAAAAATTCTTTTCTTCTTTCATTTGCCGGTTGATGTCTGCAAGTAATGTAGGCGCGAGCAATTGTCAGTCAGTCAGAGAGTTTCATTTCATTTAAAAAATTTTTTTTTGAATATTTTCTGTGTTACTGATCATATCAAAAGATAATTAAAGGGTTTCATTTTTTTTTCTTTTCTTTCTACACCAGTAAACAATACCAGATCTTGTATGTTTACATGATGTAAATAATTGAATTGAACATTTGCCAGGCCAAAGCCGGTATTGATATATCGTCTCATCAGCGTAACATGTTGTCTTGAGAAAGGGTAAAACGTTAATTGTGTCAGTAGTGATAGCCCATTGGCACACAGACCAATAAATACTCCCACTTTTAAAAAAAATTATGAAAGTTAATCCATATCCATATCCTTTACTTTAAAGAAAAGGGTCCGCCAAATAACTTTTTTTTTGAAAATGCTTTAAAAAAAACTACTGAATATTTTCTCAAATTTATTTTTTTATTTGAAAGTACAATAGTTCCTGTTAATAATGGAAAATTATTTCATTCAAATGGCTGCCTCGGCTGGCCATGCAGTAGCCTACACCAGAAGATGCCGATTTTGGCAAAAAAAAAAATCATCTTCTGAGATGAAGATCATTTTGATCTTGGCGGGTATGTAAACAAGCAAAATTGTCGCATTTGGGGCACAGAACACCCGCACCCATACATTGAAAAGCCAACGCACCCAAAACGAGCCACTGTTTGGTGCGGATTTTGGTCCAGAGGCATAATTGGGCCATTTTTCTTCGAAAATTAGCAAAGAGTGGCCGTTGCAGTCAATGGCGATCGTTATCGGGCCATGTTGAACGAATTTTTGTTCACAAAAATTGAAGAGGGGGATATTGGCAACATTTGGTTTCAACAGGACGGCGCTACGTGCCATACAGCCGAAGCTACACTCGATGTTTTCCGCCATGTTTTTGAAGATCTCATTTTCAGCCGCAGAGCTGATGTCGTTTGGACACCTCGGAGCTGCGATTTGACACTGTTGGACTATTATTTGTGGGGTGCCGTCAAAGATAAGTGTTACGCCGACAAGCCAGAGACAATTGACACTCTAAAGGACAATATTCGTGAAGCCATTTTTGAAATACAGCTGCACACAATCGATAATGTGCTTAAAAATTGGACCGATCGTGTAGGCTACTGCATGGCCAGCCTAGGCAGCCATTTGAATGAAATTATTTTCCATTATTAACCGGAAGGATTGTACTTTCAAATAAAAAAAGAAATTCGAGAAAATATTCAGTAGTTTTTTTTTTAACGCATTTTCAAGAAAAAAAAAGTTATTTGGCGGACCCTTTATTAAAGAAAAGTTAACGTACCAAGAATAGAAGGGAGTAACTCAGTTCACATGATCATTTAGGTCACACATAATTAATGGAAGGATACCCAATTTAAGTTCTTACCAATCAACAGAAACAGAAGTCAAGGAACGCAAGAAATATTGCAGTTTAGCAGGTAGTTTATTGGATTATTAGAAACAAGCGCAGGGTTAAAATTTCAAATGAAATATGAAGACTTTCTCTCAAGTCTTTTTGGTAAAAACTTTGAGTAAAAAAAATTTCCATGAAGGGTTTCTCAAAAATTTCTCTTTCAAAGTCGATATTAAACTGTAAGCCCCGCCACCCCTGTATAGAATTAACACACACATCAAGAGTGGTGTAATAAGCTAGGTTGTAAACCTGACTAAAGAGCTTGTGATTAGCAATTAAGTTAAGTAAAGTAAGTAGAAGGTGTCGTAGTCTAGTAGGTAGTGTATTGGCTTATAACACGTAAAGCCAGGGTTCGAGCCCCAAGCCAGACATCTAAACAAAATCCAAAAAATATTTCTTCGGTGAATTTCTGTCAGCAGATTTCTGGTAAAAACGCTGATATAAAATTGCCATGAAAAGTTTCTTAAAAATCTGTCATCTGGAGTCGATTTTCAACTGTAGGTCCCACCACTCATGTATAAAATTAACACACACAACATAAGTGGTGTGAGAAACTAGGTCGTAATCCTGACTAAAGGTCTTGTGATTAGCAATTAAGTTAATTAAAGTAAGTAAGTAAGACCAACGATAATTAATATTTTACTTTTTATATTGTTTACCTTTTGTTTCATAATTCTTTACATCACGTAAACAATTCATTACTTTCACTTTTTGTATGCAAATAAACAAAAAAAACAAATGTTTACTACTTCCTATAAACCAGAGGTTAATTTGTGTGTAAACAATGAAATGAAAAATTAAAAAGAAAATAAATGAAAATCTTATATTTCTAAACAACAATTACTTCTACTCTATTACTTCCACGAATTCTAAGAAAATAATTCTTTATTCTTTAAATGTATTCTTATGTTGGATTCTTATTTGAATTAAAACAACAAAAACTACAATTCTTCCTTCTATTGTATTACTTTACATTACCATTATTTACACGAATTGTTTACACAAATATTCATACTCGTACATGATTTTTACTACTCCACAGAAGTGGCAATGGTGGCAGTAATTAATTAATTGAAAACGGCCTACTTTTTAGTTCATAAGAGAACACAGAAAAAAAAACTTTCTTTATTTCTGCCATTAATTTCTGTTTGAGTGGGAAAATTTTTTATCATCATCATCGTATACGACTAAGTAGGGGTTAAATAAATGCAAATACATGTTTAAAATGCACCGTCTGTCCATCCTATTATACAATAATAAATTAATAAATATTTGGGTCAATACAATATGTTGTATAAATGTATGTACGTGAGTAAGTATATTTACTCACTTCTCTGGCATGGGGTTGGTTTCTCTATTTATTTTATTGAATTGAATTCGATTTCGTTTTTGTACTTACATTTGCATTTCATTTGATTTCAATTCATTGCCTTGCAATTCATTTCACCTCAATGTAAAGAAAGTCAACAATTCTGTAAATAAATAGAAAATAAAACATACATACATATTTTTTTATTTGTTTATAATAAAAGAATTTTAAATAAAGTCAGGAATTTTAATTAATTGAATGGTAAGTATCATGCATACAGGTATGAAAGAACAGAGAGAGAGTCAGGAAAACAAAATAAATGTTTAAGAAATCTCTGCAAAAGGGGTTTTAAATTTCAGCATCACTCTTGCATATCTTATATCACTGATCGACAGGATACAAAGGGTCTTTAACATATAAAACAACTCTGAAATGGTTCACTAGATACTCATATACAGACCTACAGTAATATATGGCCCTATATTACATTGGAGAAAAACTACACGAACAATGACTATCTCTAGGATTTGTGCAGTACCTGCATGCTTATACAATACCGGGGTTATTAAGTCCATGGCAAGTATGAAGGGCCTTCTAAAGCTAACACCGCTTAACGTGACAATATAAGAGGCTAATTTAATACAGGTGATCTCCATTTATAAAGGGTCCGCCAAATAACTTTTTTTCTTGAAAATGCTTTAAAAAAAACTACTGAATATTTTCTCAAATTTCTTTTTTTATTTGAAAGTACAATCCTTCCGGTTAAGAATGGAAAATAATTTCATTCAAATGGCTGCCTCGACTGGCCATGCAGTAGCCTACACGATCGGTCCAATTTTTAAGCACATTATCGATTGTGTGCACCTGTATTTCACCAATGGCTTCACGAATATTGTCCTTTAAAGCGTCAATTGTCTCTCGCTTGTCGGCGTAACACTTATCTTTGACGGCACACCACAAATAATAGTCCAACGGTGTCAAATCGCAGCTCCGAGGTGGCCAAACGACATCAGCTCTGCGGCTGATAATGCGATCTTCAAAAACAGGGCGTAAAACATCGAGTGTAGCTTCGGCTGTGTGGCACATAGCGCCGTCCTGTGGAAACCAAATGTTGCCAATATCCTCCTCTTCAATTTTTGTGAACAAAAATTCGTTCAACATGGCCCGATAACAATCGCCATTGACTGTAACGGCCACTCCTTGCACATTTTCGAAGAAAAATGGCCCAATTATGCCTCTGGACCAAAATCTGCACCGAACAGTGACTCGTTTTGGGTGCGTCGGCTTTTCAATGTATGCGTGCGAGTTTTCTGTGCCCCAAATGCGACAATTTTGCTTGTTTACATACCCGCCAAGATCAAAATGAGCTTCATCTGAAAAGATGAGTTTTTTTTTGCCAAAATCGGCATTTTTCTGGTGTAGGCTACTGCATGGCCAGCCGAGGCAGCCATTTGAATGAAATTATTTTCCATTATTAACCGGAAGGATTATACTTTCAAATAAAAAAAGAAATTTGAGAAAATATTCAGTAGTTTTTTTTAAAGCATTTTCAAAAAAAAGTTATTTTGCGGACTCTTTACATACATACATAATTGGTCATTTATGTCCAATTAGTCAGGATTACGACCTAGTTTCTCACACCACTTATGTTGTGTAGGTTAATTTTAATACATGAGTGATGGGACCTACAGTTTAAAGTCGCCTCCGAACGAAAGATTTTTGAGAAAATTTTCATGGCAATTTTATGTACTCTCAGAGTTTTTGCCAGAAATCTGCTGAGAGGAAGTCGCCGAAGATATATTGTGTCATATTTCGTTTAGTTGGAGATGCCTGACCTGGGGTTTGAACCGAGGCCTCGCGTCTAATAAGCCAACACAATATCTACTAGTGCACAACGACTCCATTTATAATGAGAACGAATTTAGAGCAGGAAACCTAATCGATCATCTTATGATTTATAATTGGAATCGTGTAGAGTATCTACTCTCTCAGACGAGCAACCACATTGACTATTCGCAGATAGTTTCATTGGTAGACTTGTTCTCAGTTTCTTTAGCATATACTGAGTTCTGTTTCCAACTAGGAAAGAATGGAGTGCAGCTACAGCACAACAGTGATACAGGAATGGTTCCAGAATCTTCCTGGCAGAACTCTATGCAATATTGGATCGCAGATAGTTTCATTGGTAGACTTGATCTCAGTTTCATTAGCATATACTGAGTTATGTTTCCAACTAGGAAAGAATGGAGCGCATCTACAGCACAACAGTGATACAGGAATGGTTCCAGAATCTTCCTCGCAGAACTCTATGCAATATTGGAAGCGTTGGAAATCTTTTTTTAAAGGAAACATAAAGGAAAACCTGTCCTCAAGGCTTTTGCATAAATTTGGGCATACTTTAGTCAACTCGCCATCAGTACAAGTATGCATCGCATTGCTTAATTACCAGTTACTATGCCGTAGTCTAGTAGGTAGTGTGCCCATTGTTCAAACCAAACATCTCACACAAAACAAAATATGAAGAAAATATTTTGCTCGGTGACTTCCTCTCAGCAGAAAAAACTTTTGCAGAAAAATCCCCCCTTTTCCTTCTACTCCATCAACACACTTTAAATGCCGACGCCTTTTTAATTAAAAAACTTTTTTATAAAAAAAAAAAAAACAAAAAATAAAAAATCATTTCATCAGCAATTTTATTTGAGGTGTAAACATGACAATATTGTGTTAAACATGAGGCTATTTTACAAAAATATTTAATTTTTTTTGTTATTGTTATTGTTGTTAATTTTTTTTTATTATTAATTGCATTTGTTGCATTTAATTGTTCAAGTATGGTGAGGCCAATAGCCCCATTGGATGGTTACCGAACATAGTGCCGGGCATGCGAACGCAACATACATACACTATTGAATACAATTAACAAATAAAATATGGGACGGATAAGTTCACACAATAACTGTAACACAGTATCACTAATTAATTTGTTTATGCAGGGCAAAAATAAAAAATTTTTCCATGTTGTGTTTTTAGTTACAAAAAAAAAGAAGCAAAAACAAATATACTTTTTTTGTTGGTTAAGTAAATGGGAAGTGTAGCCAATGGATAGATGTTAGGAATTAAGTATTTTACATTGAATGTTAGAGGAGTTGCCGTAGTCGAGTAGACAGTGTATTGGCTTATTAAAAGCGAGGATATGGTTCAAACACCAGCTCAGACATTTCGAACAAAACGAAATAAGAAAAAATATTTCTACGTCGATTTCTTCTCAGCAGTCTTCTGGCAAAAACTCGGGAAGTAAAATAAAATTGCCATGAAAAGTTTCTTAAAGATCTGTAGTTCGGAGTCGACTTTAAAGTGTAAGAAATTTCTTCAGAATGAGACCGAAAATAGCATTCTGGTTCTACGGATACTCAAATCTAAAGGGATGGGAAGGTTCAACAAAAACAAATTTTGATTTAAGAGGCTGTGGAAACCGAGAGAAATTATGGTCCAAGTGTAAATATAAAGGGTCCGCCAAATAACTGAACATTTTCCCAAATTTCTTTTTTTATTTGAAAGTACAATCCTTCCGGTTAATAATGGAAAATAATTTCATTCGAATGGCTGCCTCGGCTGGCCATGCAGTAGCCTACACGATCGGTCCAATTTTTAAGCACATTATTGACTGTGTGCAGCTGTATTTCACCAATGGCTTCACGAATATTGTCCTTTAAAGCGTCAACTGTCTCTGGCTTGTCGGCGTAACACTTATCTTTGACGGCACCCCACAAATAATAGTCCAACGGTGTCAAATCGCAGCTCCGAGGTGGCCAAACGACATCAGATCTGCGGCTGATAAAGCGATCTTCAAAAATAGGCCGCAAAACATCGAGTGTAGCTTCGGCTGTGTGGCTCGTAGCGCCGTCCTGTTGAAACCAAATTTTGCCAATATCCTCCTCTTCAATTTTTGTGAACAAAAATTCGTTCAACATGGCCCGATAACGATCGCCATTAACTGTAACGGCCACTCCTCGCTCATTTTCGAAGAAAAATTACCCAATTATGCCTCTGGACCAAAAAGTGACTCGTTTTGGTTGCGTCGGCTTTTCAATGTATGCGTGCGGGTTTTCTGTGCCCCAAATGCGACAATTTTGCTTGTTTACATACCCGCCAAGATCAAAATGAGCTTCATCTGAAAAGATGATTTTTTTTGCCAAAATCGGCATCTTCTGGTGTAGGCTACTGCATGGCCAGCCGAGGCAGTCATTTGAATGAAGTTATTTTCCATTATTAACCGGAAGGATTGTACTTTCAAATAAAAAAAGAAATTTTAGAAAATAATCAGTAGTTTTTCTTTTAAAGCATTTTCAAAAAAAAAAAGTTATTTGGCGGACCCTTTACAAGAACTCGTAAACTTAAAGAACTTTTAATGTAAAACACTGCTAACTATGCCATTAGGGAATACTTCCCTTCCCTTAGCCAGTTTTTCCGTCATTTAATTTTCCACAAAAAAACAACAATTTTTATTTTAATTTCTTTTTAGTTTTCATAAAACTGTGTTAATTATTGCAGGTCAGAATAGGCAACATAAAAATACAAAAAAAAAATGCAACAACAGCAGCAGCAATAATTACAACAGCAGCCACTTTACAACAATAATAACAACAAAATATAATAATTGCAGCAGCTCTCTCAGAAAATACATCAAAGTGAATGTGGAGACAATAGAAAATTTATGCTCAAAATGAATACAACAAAAAAAAAGAAAAAAGAAATAGGAAAAACGGAAATAAATTTATAAAAAAAAATAGAAAACAACAACAACAACAACAACAACAATAAAAGGGTTATTAACTCAACTCACATGCAATTTCCATTCATTCATTCATTCATACATACTCTCGTTGCAAAAGCATTCCACCCACACATTAACAAGCTCACATGCTTGCAGTGTAATTGCATAAATTGCTGTTTGATAGAAAGCCAAAGAAATGAAAGAAAAAGACGCACAGAGAAAGAGACACAGAGATTGAACGAGTGTGTGTGTCTAGTAAAATGACACAATTTTAAATTAACGGATGACAATCATTAGATGACTAAACTGACGTGTCATTGTCTATGATGTCTAATGCATGTGTGTGGTATGACAGTGTATGTTGGTGTGCATGTTGCCTCCTCCCCCTCTTTCACCGTTGCATTTAAAATCATGCAACATATTGTAACAAATTTTTAATAAGCTACGCAAGTAACTTTTATGTCTCTCTCTCTCCCTCTCTCTCTGTCTTTATTGCACTTTTTCATTTTCTTTTTACTTTTCTTTTTTTTTTTCTTTAATTTTGTAGCCGGTAATTTCTTTTCTTAAGAGCATTCTTTATAATAGTTTTGCCCACTACTTTGTGTACTCATTGGAAATGAGATTGGGGGGTGGAGGCCATTTACAATTGAAGTGGTTCAATTACTTGATTAGAAGCTTAAAAGTGTAACACTTTCAAAATTTTTATTGCTAATCAGAGGCTAATTAATCGAAAGGATATTTACTAGACTTGCAAAACTGTACTTGATTCATTTTATAACAAAAATGCCTTTTTTCTTTTGTAAAATGAGTGTAAAAAATGTAAATCGAATGATTCTCAAAATCAACCCACACACAACAATATCCTACGCATTCCTTTTTTAATTTATAGTGAAACTATATTTAAAATTTTTTTTACATTTAAAACCTGTTCATATGTTACATCCTAACTTCTAAAAATAGTTTATGGACCATTTATTAAAAATACACGAGGAGTAAAAACTAAAAACAACTGCCATAAATCTCACCCATGTAATTTGTTGGAAACCTGGAACACAAGGGAAACCCATTACTCATATAACGGGTGATTTTTTAGCTATTATCTTTTTGGCAACACTGGTTTTAAACAGCTCACGCACGTTTCGTGTTTTGTTTCACTGTCAAACATCTTCAGTTTGGTCTATAATTTAACCATGAATCGTCTTACAAACGAACAACGCTTGCAAATCATTGAAAATTATTATCAAAATGTGTGCTCTGTTAAGAGCATTTTATGGTCAGTTTAATCGACCCACTGAAGCGGCTATTCGGGCTACTGTGACTAAATTTCGCAACAAATTTACATTGTTGGACATTAAATCACCAACATGGTTACGTAGAGTGCGAACTGAAGAAAATATCGCAGCTGTACCGGCCAGTGTTAATGATGACCATCAATTATCGATTCGTCGCCGTTCGCAGCAATTGGGCCTGCGTTACTCAACAACGTGGAAAATTTTGCGGAAGTACTGAAGTGTGAAGCCTTTCAAAATACAGCTGATGCAAGAATTGAAGCCGAACGACCTACCGCAACGCAGTAGGGTCTCTTGGAAAGTTGGCCGAAGATCCACTTCTTTATCGAAAAATTGTATTCAGCGACGAAGCTCATTTTTGGCTCAATGGATGCGTAAACAAGCAGAATTGTCGATTTTGGAGTTAAGATCAGCTAGAAGCATTGCAAAAGCTACCAATGCATCCAGAAAAAGTTACAGTTTGGTGCGGTTTATGGGCTGGTGGCATCATTGGACCGTACTTCTTCAAAGATGCTGCGAATCGTAACGTAAGTGTGAATGGTGAACGCTACCGTGAGATAATATCCAACTTTTTTTTGTCCAAAATGCAAGAGCTTGACTTGCATGACATGTGGTTTTAACAAGACGGTGCCACATGCCACACAGCACGCGTAACAATGGACTTATTGAGAGGCGAGTTCGGTGAACATTTTATTTCACGTTCGGGACCGATCAATTGGCCGCCTAGATCGTGCGATTTAACGCCTTTAGACTATTTTTTGTGTGGCTATGTTAAAGCTTATGTCTATACAGACAAGCCCGCTTCAATTGACGCATTTATTCGTGAGATACCGGCCGAAATGTTGGAAAGAGTATGCCAAAATTGGACTAAGCGGATGGACAATTTGAGGCGCAGTCGCGCTCAACATTTGCATGAAATAATTTTCAAACATTAAATTATATGGACCGTATTATCGATTCAAATAAAGATTTCATGCATTTTTCTGAATTTAATGTTTTTTTTTTAATTTTCCTATAACTCTTAAAAAATCACCCATTATTAGTCATAAGAAGCTTCTCGTTTACCAACTTTACATATGAAAGAATGTAAAGAATTCTTTTTATGAATTTTGAGTTTATTTCTCGCTTTATCTCATTGTTTATTTCAGGTAAATAACAATGTAATGAATATAAAAAATAGAAATGTCATCTATGTATCTATGTCATGTAGTATATTTTCTTAAAAATGGAAAACGAATTTCTTTTTATAATTATTTACATATTTTTGATTATTGTTTACACTGTGTAAATAATTATTTACATTGTATAAACCATTGAATTTGGAAGTTTGGTATACTTAAATCAGTTTCAAGCAATAATTTCATGTAAATAATTAGTTTCACAATAGTTGACATTGTGTGAACTTTACATTACGTGCAGAGTATTGAATTGTCTAGTTTGACATGTTTGACATGCCTAAGACATTATATGTAATCTTTTAAATTATTTTAAAGTTATAATCTTATTTTAATTATTTGTTTCATAATTGTTGACATTGTGTAAATAATTTTTTACATTGTGTAAACAATTTTTTCATTGTGTAAATAATTTAAATGTCAAGTTTGTCATATTAAACAGTCTTGTAACATTAAAAATTAGAACTTAAATAATTTCCAAGAAAAAATCTGATGTAAATAATTTGTTTTCTAATTGTTTACATTGTGTAAATTGTTGTTTACAGTGAGTAAACAATTACTTTTAATGTTTATTATATTTGATATATCTGTGACATTTTATTTAATCTCTTAAATTATTTCAAGATACAATCTGTTGTAAATAATTGGTTTTATAATTGTTGACGGTGTGTAAATAATTGTTTACATTGTGTAAACAATTTTTTTACAATGTGTAAATAACTTAAATGTCAAGTTTTTCATATTAAACAGTCCTGTAACATTAAAAATTAGAACTTTAATTATTTTCAAGAAAAAATCTAATGTAAATAATTTGTTTTCTAATTGTTTACATTGTGTAAATTGTTATTTACAGTGAGTAAACAATTAAGGTTTTATGTTTATTACATATATTTGATATATGTATCTGTGACATTTTATTTATTATTATTTCAAGATACAATCTGTTGTAAATAATTGGTTTTATAATTGTTGACATTGTGTAAATAATTTTTTACATTGTGTAAATAATTTAAATGTCAAGTTTGTCATATTTAACAGTCCTGTAACATTAAAAATTAGAATTTAAATTATTTAAAAAAAAAAAATTTCATGCAAATAGTTTGTTTTATAATTGTTTACATAGTGTAAATTATTGTTTACAGTGAGTAAAAAATTAAGGTTTTATGTTTATTACATATATTTGACATATCTGTGACATTTTATTTAATCTCTTAAATTATTTCAAGATACAATCTGTTGTAAATAATTGATTTTATAATTGTTGACACCGTGTAAATAATTGTTTACATTGTAGAAACAAGTAGAATTTCATTGGAGTTGCAATTTTATCTATCAATATCGTATCAATACTATTTTGTATATTGGCTTAAATGATTTTAAAAGCATAATCTAATGTAAAATCTTGCTTTTATAATTGTTGACATTGTGTAAACAATTAAGTCACTAGGTAATTTCTTTTCTGTTATCAATTTAAATGACTGTATCCAAATTTTATTAATTTTATTTTCAACTAAAGGAAAATTTATAGCATATAGATCTTACTTTCTTAAGATTTTAATTGTAATAATTTTTTTTCATTGGTTTTCTTTACAAACCATAAATCAGAAAAACCCCATGTATGCCAAGCAGACACTTTAAAAAACAATTTTATTCACACAGAATTTCTGTTGCCATGCTAATAATTTCTTCATATTTTGTATTCCAATGAATTCTTTTTTAGCAAGAATTTATGATTTCATCGTGTTCGTTGAAATTGCAACAAGAAAAAAGCTTAAAAATATTTTCACTATTTTATTGCAATCGAAAAAAGGGGAAATTCCAAAACTTTATTTTATATTTACGTAATATAAAATTGAAATAATAAAATACACTTAAAATCAATTAAAAAAAAAATCTTTTTAAATATTTTATTGCATTTTAAGTATGCACTGCATTACTGTGTGTTTATTTTTCAACAATTTTTAAACGGAAAAACTTTATAAATTAGTTCATACGGATTTTTTATTTTTAAGAGAACTGCACTTTCCTAGATGCAAGTAAGAGAGAAGCAAGACCAGCTGGAAAATTTTTGGTGTATCTCAACAAGAGGTGGGATTTTTCTCTGAAATTTTCTAACTTACGTGGACGGCAAGGATGGGAGGTAATCCTTAACGGGAGGTATCGTCAAAATTTCATTTCTGATGGTCTAGACAGGTCTTGTACGGAGAAAAAAATCTGAACCAATGCAAAAGACCGTCTTAAAATCGATGAAAGTTGTCAGACAATTACAAAGATTTTCAACGAAAACGGATTAGTTAAAAAATTTCTGAAATTTGTTGTCCGTATGTATACTTTTGTGACTGAGTGTAGGTGTTCCGATTGCTTCAGTTAAACTTAATATTTTCCGATCATTATACAGGAAAATTCGTTAGCAGGCTGAGCCAGTTTTTCCGTTACTGAACTGTTATGGTTTAGAAGAGGATTGATTGCGAATAAGCTTGACATTCTCTCAAATCACCTCTGACCTGAGGAGCAGATGGAGACTATTTTTCAATTCCTGTAACTCCGCTTGACTCTTACCCGGAAGGAGCTTTTGCTCATGACTTGCTAATAGATAGAATTTCATTCCTTGTTCAACCTCTAGGATGAGGTTTATGTTCATGACTCTCCAATTAATAGAATTTCACTCCTTGGCTAACCGCCAGGTTGAGCTGGCCGACATTTAACCCTGGAAGGATGTAACAGTTCATTTTTTTCTCTTGACTAGACATTTATTATGAGGTCTTCACGTTGCATTGAATAATATAAAAACATGCCAGACGACTAGGCACCTGTTCGCAGTGAAATTTGGAGAAGTTGAGACTTGAAAGGGTAGGATTAGCTATTAGATTAGCCAAAAATTAAACCTTATGTAATGCTAACTTAGGAATTCATGGGAATAAAATCGTCGAAAATAATCGCATGTCGATATTTTAAAAGTACAGAGTAATAGAACTCTTTTAGAACAATTAAGTTTCTCAATTCTAGTCAATAAAATATTTCGGCACTACTAGAGGGAGACAACTAAATTCAAAACATATCATGCCCGGACGTTTAAGCTGTAAAAAAATTGATTAATTTTCCATTGAAAATTCGAAGTACCGTGTATACCATCTGATCTATGGAAATTCGTTTTCTGTCTTGACTTGCACTTAAAATAAGAAGAAGAAATCTCGTTCATACTTAATTCTCTTTAACTCTCTTTTAATATGTAGTACTAGAGCGTATGATTAATATTCAATTTTCCCAAAAATGTTAATTGCTCATTAAACCAGTGTCGTGTTTAAATATTTAAAAAATTTGTTCGTTCATTTTGTATTTTATTGCCATAACTAAACGAAATTTATTTAAAATATTAAAAAAAAATTCTAAAACTACCACTTGTACAGGTTAAGTAAAGGGGAAGAAGCTGAAATTTATTATTTTAATAATGAATAGCAGCAGCAGCAGCAGCCAAACCAACAATAACAATACTTAATACATTTCTATTTCTGTATGGGAATTTATTTATTTTTTTACTCTTCTTTACTTTCTTTTTTTTGTTAAGAAAATATTTATTTTCTACTTAAATTTTGTTGTTTTGGCATTTCTGTGCTATTGTTGCGAGTTTTTTCTGTCTTTTTAGAAGTTTTTGTTCGCTTGTCCCTAGAGACTTAACTCTATGGAATTTAATATGAGCCTGGAGAGAGAGAAACCTGCACGTAAGCGTTAATATGATGTGGTTTTCCTTTATGGTTCTTATATTTTAAGTTCCATAAATAGGAAAAGCACACATGATGTAAAAGAAATACAGCTTTCATTCATGGAATTTTTTTTAAATTTAAAATGAATGCAATTGCAGGTGGCCAGGTTAAGCAAAGAATAAAAAGAATTACGGAGTGATTATGGTTGCCTTAAGAGTAGGTCAAAAGAGTTATCCAAATTGTCCAAAGTATTATTACATACATACATAATTGGGCATTACAACCCTTTAGTCAGGATTACGACCTAGTGTCTCACACCACTTATGTTGGTGTGTGTTAATTTTATACATGAGTGGCGGGACCTACAATTTAAAATGGACTCCGAACGACAGAGTTTTGAGAAACTTTTCATGGCAATTTTATTTACTCTCAGAGTTTTTGCCAGAAATCTGCTGCGGCTCGAACTGTAGCTTTACGGCTAATAAGCCAACACACTACCTACTAGACTTCAGCGGCAAAACATTATTAAAATTACAAAAAAAAATTACAGAGGCCATGGTTCAAGTCCCAGCTCAGACACCAACAAAACAAATATGAAAATTTTCTTTCTGAAAGTGATATAAAATTGCAACGAAAAATTTGTTAAAAAATATGTCCTAATAATGGACAAAATTAACACACACTGCTTGGGTGGTCTAAGAAACTAGGTTGCAATTCCGACTAAAGTGTTGTAATGATCAATAAAGTTAAATAAGCAATTGTCTTAGTGCAATTCGTGCTGTTATTGAATATTTTCGCACTAATTTTACGCTTCTACAGGGAGATTTGAGAAAAGAACAACAAATTTGAGTAACTTTTCGTGGCAATTTTATTTATTCCCAAAGTTTTTGCCAAAGGACTGGCTGGTTTGTTGCCCACACACTATCTACCAGACTACGGCGAAGTGCTCTATGAACTTCGCGAACAGATTTACTGTTTTTTTTTTTGAACGTCCCCGGCCTCACACTAACCCACACTCACCCGACCGCGGAGGGCTCGTCCCCATTACGTAGAGGCACGTACACACTACAGTCCGGACTGTAGCGGATAAGGGAAAAGTAATGGCAACGAGAACATAAAACAGCTACAGAACTTAATCACAAGCTGAATAAAGTTACAAAAAACAGGAACTACATATGACATGAAAGGAAATTAATTTTTATATAATAATTTACAAATTAATGCCAGCATATAAGCTACGTTTTATATTACAAACACTACAATTAAAATCAATAAAATCATAATATAAGTTAAAATCATTACATAATCTACGAAAAGGAAAATTACATCCATAGTTCGTTCTATAAAAATCTAAAAAAAGAGGACAATAGTGCCGTGAAAATCTTGCTGGAATACTGAAATTCAGATTACAAAGCAAAAACTCAGAATCGATATCACCTTTGACCAGATTAAAAACAAAACAAATCCCTAAAACAGCCCTTCTACGTTCCAAAGTTGGAAGTTTTATCAAACCTAATCTAGCCTCATATGACGGAAACCCATTGGCACAATCGCATCCTAAGCCACGTGAACAGACTCTATTGAATCACTATGACAACGATAGTAAGGATTCCAAATAATAGACGCATACTCCAAAATAGGTCTAACAAGTGAAATGTATAGCAGTCTCGTTATATAAGGATCAATGAATTCCGTAGCCCATCTTTTCACAAAACCAAGAACAGCCCGAGCCTTGCCAATCATCATACTAATATGATCAATAAAAGACAATTTCATATCCAATAATACTCCCAAATCAAGAAATGTAGTCACAGTTTCCAAAGGGCAAGAAATAATCACATAAGTGGACGAAATTGCGCCCCCGCGAGAGAAAACCATGCATTTACGCTTTTTCAAGTTAGGATCCATTAAATTAATTCTGCAAATTTCAAATTTTTCAAATTAAATTTCCACAATTTGTATTTATGACGACTTGCTCAAGCTTACTGAACACAAACAGAAACACAGTTTGACATTCTGAATGATGAAACTGTAGTTATTGATACCAATAGTTCTATACGCAGCTTAAAATCCAAACTGCAATAGAGCTTCTCAAAAGAGACCGGAGCTTTATATTTTTAAATTAAGAAAAAAAAATTAAAAACTGCTAACGATACAAAATGTATGGGAAAAAATGTACTTTTCACATAAAAGGTACTTTTCTCCCTCTTTTGTCATAAATTTATGAATTCATTCTTTTAGAATTGAGCCTCGAAACGTGTACGACGTGGTGTAAAAGTTAACAAGAATGTGCCATAAATTTTCGAATAAATAATGAAAACAAAGTACGAACAACAGCAAACAAAATGAGCATAAAAGGAATTAAAAAAATAAAAAATGGAACGAAATGCACTAGAAAAATAAAATAAAAAAAAATAAAATATTGTATAGTGTCCATAGAGGCAAACAGAGAGAGAGAGAGCTAGAGAGCTAGAGAAACTTCACACGTACAATAAAAATTTCATATACTTTGTGATGGAATAGTGAATTGTTTTTTATTATAAAAACAACAATAACAACAAGTGCAACTATTGGTTGCCAATGCTAGCTGCTGCTATTCCCGAACTTTATAAAAAAAAATAAGCCAGGCAAGGCTTGTAGTTGTCGTTTTTTTTTTTGTTGTTGTTGTTGCTAGTGTGCCAATAGTTGGTTGTATTGCTGATACTGGTTTTTGATGATGATGATGATGATGATGATGACGCTGATGGTCTTTCTCTTCTTCTATTCTCCTATTCACTCCTATTTCTAGATCTTAATGGGGCCTCAACAACAACAACAACAGAAAGGTGGAAAATAAAAATAAAACAATTTTTTTATAGAAAGAGGCAGTTTTAGAGTAGATGATGCCGTTGTTGATGATTATGATGCTGAATGCTAATGCTGATGACGACGACAATAATATTGATGCTGCTGATTCTTTTAAAGTGAATTTTTTTCTCTTTTTTCTTGTTGCTAGCTGTTGTCATGTTGTTGCACATACTCTGGCCATAATAATCATCATAATAATGTAGTCATGGGTACAGTTTTCATTATTTTTTTCATTTTTTTTTATTATTTTTTCTAAATATTTTATTACTTCTCTCCATTTTTTTCGTTTTATTTTTTTAATTTTTTATTCATTCACCGTATAGCAAACATTATTTTCATGTGATTGTTTAGACAAAAAAAAACAGAATAACAAAAAAAATTAAATGAAATTCGCTTGCCGACCACAGAGTTTTGTGGGATATTGTTCGTTTTTAATTTATTTAATTGACAGCATATTTCATATTCCTAACATGGCTATAAATTAAGTATTCAAAATACTAAAAGAAACAAGGTTTAGTTTTTAATAAATTAAATTGTGTTTTTTATTAAAAAAATAAACAATTTTTAAAATATTAGGTCACATAAAAAGTTTCCAAGGTTTTATTCAACACTAATTCGAAACCAACTCAGGAAATATGCAAACAATTTAGTACAACTTCCACATCCCAAAAAAAAACGGCATGTTTTAAAGGGTGTTTTTTTTATAGAGGTATAGAACTTTAAGTTGCAATAAAACAACGATGGATTATTCGATTGACATGAATTTTATTTATCCGAAAGATAATCTTGTGGCATTACATTTTAAATATGATTTCTGGCATATGACCGCCACGGCTGGCGCGGATGTAGTCCAATCTGGACGTCCAATTTTCGATGACTTTTTCCAACATTTCTGGCCGTATATCGGCAATAATACGGCGAATGTTGTCTTCCAAATGGTCAAGCGTTTGTGGCTTTACCGCATAGACTAATGACTTTACATATCCCCACAGAAAGTAGTCTAGCGGTGTTAAATCACAAGATCTTGGAGGCCAATTCACAGGTCCAAAACGTGAAATTAGGCGGTCACCAAACGTGTCTTTCAATAAATCTATTGTGGCACGAGCTGTGTGACATGTTGCGCCGTCTTGTTGAAACCACATCTCCTGGACATCATGGTTATTCAATTCAGGAATGAAAAAGTTAGTAATCATGGCTCTATACCGATCACCATTGACCATTAACGTTCTGGCCACCATCGTTTTTGAAAAAGTACGGACCAATGATTCCACCAGCCCATAAAGCGCACCAAACAGTCAGTGTACGCACCGTACAGCGTCTCTGGGGATGCGAGTTATCAATAAGAGTAAACGTGGTGCGAAAACGTTCCATGGTTAATCGAATTAACTGCTCTGATGGACGATTTTGTCGACGATAAAATGGACGTAGTGCGCGATACGTTTTCCGCACAGAACCATTATTTTCGAAATAAAATTGCACTATTTGCAAGCGTTGTTCAGGCGTGAGTCTATTCATGATGAATTGCCAAACCAAACTGAGAATAAATCACTTGACAGCTGTTAAATCGGTCGCCATCTTCAAAAGTAATGCCAACTTAAAGTTCTATACCTCTATAAAAAACACCCTTTACAAGTCACTTGTAAATTCCGATATTTTTTGGGAAATTCGAATGATGGTTGGGCAAGAAAAAGAGCTGAGAAGAGTTACCTGTTTGTAGGCCACCCAAGAACTGTATTCAAAACGAATTTGAGCATAAAACGAACGATTTGTCATATGCTGTTTATGGGCCCTAACTACCCCTAGCGTTAGAGTTTCAGAAGGTTCCGGTGTCAATAAAAATAAACGTAGCTCCCAGTAGATCCCTTCTGTTATTGCTCAGCAGCAAATATTAAGCAGCTTCTATAGGCGACTGGAGAAACGTACTGACCGAATAGCAGTTACTTAAACTTCTTAACAGAATTGGGACCATATGACGCCTGCAATAACTACAGAGAAAAGGTGGAGAAGAAAATTATTGACCTTTTGGGTACATGTTCAACGTTGTGTCGAAGGAAGCATCTGGGCTTCTAATATACAGATAATCTGACGGATATGTCAAGATCTTGGTCATATGGCCAATGATTTCAGCAGGAGCTATATAGGCAAGTAAGGGATACATACACATACGATTTCTTCAAAACATTGTCAGCCTTATGTCAAAGGAGAAGAAATACCTGGGCTTCTACTATGCAGAAAATCTCACTGTTCTACCGACGTTGGATGTGGAGAGTCTAAATGGATTTATCAAAAGCTGTGGATGGTTCCAGTCTTATAGGGAAATGGAAAACTGTTGTAAAGGGTCCGGGGCTGGCCATGCAGTAGCCTACACCAGAAGATGACGATTTTGGCAAAAAAAAATCATCTTTTCAGATGAAGCTCATTTTGATCTTGGCGGGTATGTAAACAAGCAAAATTTTCGCATTTGGGGCACAGAAAACCCGCACGCATACATTGAAAAGCCAACGCACCCAAAACAAGTCACTGTTTGGTGCGGATTTTGGTCCAGAGACAGCATAATTAGGCCATTTTTCTTCGAAAATGAGCAAGGAGTGGTCGTTACAGTCAGTGGCGGTCGTTATCGGGCCATGTTGAACGAATTTTTGTTCACAAAAATTGAAGAAGAGGATATTGGCAACATTTGGTTTCAACAGGATGGCGCTACGTGCCACACAGCCGAAGCCGAAGATCGCATTATCAGCCGCAGAGCTGATGTCGTTTGGCCACCTCGGAGCTGTGCCGTCAAAGATAAGTGTTACGCCGACAAGCCAGAGACAATTGACGCTTTAAAGGACAATATTCGTGAAGCCATTGGTGAAATACAGCTGCACACAATCGATAATGTGCTTAAAAATTGCACCGATCGTGTAGGCTACTGCATGGTCAGCCGAGGCAGCCATTTAAATGAAATTATTTTCCATTATTAACCGGAAGGATTGTACTTTCAAATAAAAAAAAGAAATTTGAGAAAATATTCAGTAGTTTTTTTTAAAGCATTTTCAAAAAGAAAAGTTATTTGGCGGTCGCTTTATTTTAAATGCTAAACGTGGCCGAAATGTGTCACTTCTTTTAAACTGACAGCAACTTCTATTTATCCACCTAACGACTAAAACCAATTCTCTTCCTGATGTTGATCAAGGATAAATTGATTCCTTAGTTTTTGGATTTAATTGTTTATGGTCAATTTAAATTTTAGTTTTAACATTCAATGAATGAGTATGTGAAAAAGCATAACTTTTCGTATTTTGAAGAAAATAAATGAGCTCTAGTTGTTCAAGATTTTTTAACACTAACTGACGGAAAATATAAAAAGCCTCACTAGGTTTCAGATTTAGAAAAAAAAAGAGTTTTATAATAATACTTGGCCCAAACCAATACTTTTTGGAAAATATTATTTTATGAAAGCTTATTTTAACAAAAATACCCAAAAAAAAAACAAATTAGAATTTAAAAAATCCTTTTAAAAATCTAAATATTTATAAAGAATTTGAAATATATTGAGAGTTTTCATAAAATATAGACTCAATAGTCCTTAAATTTTTTTATTTCTTTTGGTTTTTATTATGCTTTTAAAAATTGAATTAAAAATCTTTCTTTGTTTACAAAACTTTTTTTTTTCTTTTCTTTCCTTTTTTCCATAATATTTAAGACAATTTTTTAGTTTTTTTTTATTTAAAAATATATACAGGATATGTATATGTAAGAAGAAGGGGAAAGAAAACTATAAACATGCGCACTTGATAATACCATTAACAAAACTATTAAATAACACACGCACACGTATACACATACACATTGAGAATGGCAAATTTAAAGTTAAAATATATACAAACTTTTAAAAGGAAAAAATAAAATTATTTGGAAAAAAGTATCGTTTTTTATTAAAAAAAAAAAAAGAATCACAGGAAAAAATTATAAAACAAGAAACAAAACTGCTGAATAAATATTGGTTTGCGAGCTTAAATATATGACAACACACTATATTTAACAGTATTTTCAATATAAATAGATGTATGTGTGTATAAGTGTATGCGTTGTAGTACAAGTATTATATCACATGATGGCGGAGCTTACGCAAAAAGGATGGCTGGCATTTAAGGACAACCAACAGTTCAAGTGCAAGCGAATACACACCAAACATAACTTATACAACTACAATCTATAACCTACCACTAGCTTACTACCAATACACATATGCAAGTGCATTGGGATATATGTATGTGGTAGTGTAGCATACTTACTCATCATACTTGACAATGGAATAGATTTTCATTTCTCTCTACGGGAAAAACAAGAAGAAAAACCGAAAATAGTGAAACGAAATGGTAACGAAGTAAAGAACCTACACCAACACTAACACTAACACCAACAACTCACAAACGTTGTTGTTTAATAAGTGCTCATCTTTGTTTTGTGAGTTGCTCTCCCAATTTCATTATTGTTTACATGCTCGGGAATAAACGAAAACAGAGAGCGCTTGCCTGTGTCTGTGTGTGTGTGTGTTAGATAGTATGGGAGATTGGTGTTAAATTTTGTTCTGTTTCTGGTGTATAGTATAGGAAATAAAGGATATTAAATAATGCGTGTGTATGTGTTTGTGTGTTTTACAAAAACTATTTCCATTTATTTACTCTCACACACATATTCAGTAGAGAAATTGTTTTTTTTTTTGTTTCAACTCTATTTGGTTATCGACTTAATTTTTTTATTTTTTCTTTTTTTTTGCGTTTTTGCCAAATATTTTAAATATTTTTGTATGTGTATAGAAAATATTCTGTGTGTCAAGCTATTCCAATTGGAATTCCCCTCTTTTTTTTCTTCTTTAATGAAAACCACATTTTTTTTGTAATTAATTTATAAAAGAAGAAAATAATTTATTTGAATTGTTTGTGTATTTGAGTTTTTTCTACGGTTATTTTCCACAGTTTATTAAACTGAATCATTGATCATGAATCACATATTACTGTACAATTAAAACAATTGTAATAAGAAGAATAAAATGTTTTTGTTTTTTTCTCAATAATTATTATTTTTATTCCTCTTATTACACGCTCATAATTACAGAAACATGATCTATTTATAGCAGCTCATATTAATTCCAAGCAAAAGTCAGAGTGCTTCACTATGTCAATATACATAACTGAAGTAACTAACTCGGTTGTATTATAACATATACTCGTATGCATACATATATAGGGTCTTCCAACAAAGGCTACAAAATAAAAAATTGTTTTTAACCCCTCGCTCATTTACGACGACCACAATCGTTCTACCAAGAGGACTATTTGCAATAAATTCGAGTCCATCGATTCAGTAAGCAACGAACACATCGAGAACATCGCCGCTGTCCGTAAGAGGGTACAGTGGAATTCGGTTCAGTTGGACACGATTTGCTCACAAGAACCTAGTCTTTCGCAGACAACAACTTAGCGAATTTTATGTATGAACTTTGACCTGCAACCGTAAAACATTCAAATTAATTAGGAACTGAAAGTAAACAACCATAGATATCGTCGTGTGTGGCATATCTAGATATCGTCGCTGATCATATGATCAGAAGTAGTTAGCAACTGGCTCTAATGTACAACTAAAAATCATCTTCAGCCATGAGGCACTGTTCTGAATGAATAAGTATGTCAATAAACTAAATTTTCGAATTTGTAACGTACAAAAAAGCCACATTTTAGTGTGGATTTTGAGCTGGTAGCGTTATTCATATTTCATTCATATTTCTTTGAAAACGACCTTCGTCAGGTCATTACTGCCAGCGGCAAACACTATGGATTGATGATTATCAAGTTTTTTGCATTGATTCTTATCATACGGATATCAAAGAAATGTGGTTTCAACAAGATAGCGCAACATGACACGCAGCACAAGTCACTTTAGCACTAGCGATTTGAGCGCATGGTCATCTCAAGTGAAGGTGATGTGAAATGGCTAATGCAAGAGCAAAAAAGAGTCATAAAAAATCAATGTCGTAGGTTATGAAACTGGAAGAACTCAGAAGTAATTGTTGAAAGGCTTTTTCATGCGGAAAAAGTGACTGTTAATAGGACTGTTATGGTCGGAAAAAGTATTTTGTCCGTATTTTTCCCTTAGCGGAACATCTATCAGTTTAGAGCGCTATATAACCGTATTATAACTGCCTTTATGACCTACAATTGAAAATTAAGAACCGAAGTGTCAACAACACCATGACACAGTCATTTAACAACCATAAAGGCCCAAGGTAAAGGGTGTTTTTTATAGAGGTACAGAACTTTAAGTTGGCATCACTTTTCAAGATGGCGACCGATTTAACAGCTGTCAAGTGATTTATTCTCAGCTTGGTTTGGCAATTCATCGTGAATAGACTCACGCCTGAACAATGCTTGCAAAAATAATGGTTCTGTGCGGAAAACGTATCGCGCACTACGTCCATTTTATCGTCGACAAAATCGTCCATCAGAGCAGTTAATTCGGTTAACCATGGAACGTTTTCGCACCACGTTTACTCTTATTGATAACTCGCATCCCCAGAGACGCTGTACGGTGCGTACAGAAGAAGCTATTGCTGCTGTAGAGCGTAGCATTGAGGAAGACCCGAATGAGTCCATCCGCCATCGAGCACAGGAATTGGATCTGTGTCCATCCACTTTATGGAAGATTTTGCGGAAGGATCTTGGTTTGCGTGCTTACAAAATCCAACTCGTGCAAGATTTGATGCCAAACGATCATCAAGTAAGGCGTAGATTCGTCGAATGGGCCCAAAACGAGATTACCGTTGTTCCCGATTTTCATAAGCGAATTTTGTTTAGCGATGAAGCGCACTTCTGGTTGAATGGCTACGTCAACAAACAAAACTGCCGCATTTGGAGTGAAGGTAATCCTCAAGTGTATGTGAAAACACCGTTACATCCAGAAAAACTGACTGTTTGGTGCGCTTTATGGGCTGGTGGAATCATTTGTCCGTACTTTTTCAAAAACGATGGTGGCCAGAACGTTACAGTCAATGGTGATCGGTATAGAGCCATGATTACTAACTTTTTCATTCCTGTATTGAATAACCATGATGTCCAGGAGATGTGGTTTCAACAAGACGGCGCAACATGTCACACAGCTCGTTACACAATAGATTTATTGAAAGACACGTTTGGTGACCGCCTAATTTCACGTTTTGGACCTGTGAATTGGCCTCCAAGATCTTGTGATTTAACACCGCTAGACTACTTTCTGTGGGGTTATGTAAAGTCATTGGTCTATGCGGTAAAGCCATAAACGCTTGACCATTTGGAAGACAACATTCGCCGTATTATTGCCGATATACGGCCACAAATGTTGGAAAAAGTCATCGAAAATTGGACGTCCAGATTGGACTATATCCGCGCCAGCCGTGGCGCTCATATGCCAGAAATCATATTTAAAATGTAATGCCACAAGATTATCTTACGGATAAATAAAATCCATGTCAATCGAATAATCCATTGTTATTTTATTGCAACTTAAAGTTCTATACCTCTATAAAAAACACCCTTTATATCCTAAATGGATAACCCTTTACTTTCAAATACAATTTTTTCTATGTAACTTGAAAGCCTGTGTCTCTTTAAATACAATGTGAATAATTTGTTTTTAATTTGTTATATACGAGTACATATGTTATAATTTCTCTTAAAAATTTAGTTTCAAATATTTCATAATATTTTGCAATCTTTAATTAATTTTTTTGCTCGCCTTAATTAATTTCAATATTTACTGCTTTATTTGCTTTTGTTCTTTTTCCAGTGCTGTTGTATACATATTTCTAAGAGAAAGAAAGAATTTTTCTTTTGTCACCCTAAGTTAAAATGGGTATAACGAAATTAAATTGCAAAATTAATGCAAAAATGGCTTTTTTTGCTTTAGTGAACTATAAATTATAAAATAAATAATTGAAAACAACCGAAATTATTAAACAATTTCTTGATGTTCTCGCAGAAGCCTCATCCTACAACTTTTTTCTTTGTTTAATATAAACAACTCATACTCAAATTCTCAACCTAGCTCTCATTCTATTCTCGCTTTCCTACTCTTTTTTCTTTTCTTTTTTTCAAACTGCACTTTTGAGCAGTGTTGTCTCTATATAAACATGAGCATGAATATACCATATTTTTTGAATAGTACATACAGGGTTTTATAAGTTTAAGTTCTTTTTGAATAGAACTTTATTTCTATTGACAGAGTTTTCTTTTGATTTTTTATTTGACAGTGTCACTTACCCAGTTAATTGGTCATTACAACCTTATAGTCAGGTTTAGAACCTAGCTTCTCACACCACTAGTGTTGTATGTGTTATTTTTATCCATGAGTGTTTAAGACGTCCTCGTAAATTTAGAATAAAAAGTTGAATTGAAAAATTGACATCAATTGCCTCAATACAAGACCAAAAAAACCGTCAAACAATCTTTCGAATTTCAAATAAGAAAAGCGCTCTAAAGTTATAATCATCAGCAATATAAAACCTTGATTTCGCTTGGTTTAGCTTTGCAGATTTCGTGACTACAAAATGATCAGTTTGTTTAGCTTTTAACACTGAGTTCGTAAAATTGTTGTAAGAAAACCACAATTCCAAGGAAATTAAACCAAAAAAAAACAAGCAATCATGCAAAAGGGAGGAATATATTAGACCCTGTATAGGCTCTGTAAAGAGTGTATCCATTTTAATTAAAAAAAACTTGAACCTGAAAGTCCCTGTGCTTATTAAAATATAAGTATTTGAAATATAAGGCAATGTATCTTAAATTTCTTTGTCTAATGCTGGAATTAAAATTTATTAATAAGAAATTACGCAAATCACCAGTAGCAGATGATAAAATAAAAATTTTCTAAAACTGTAGGAAAATAATGGATTATTTCTATTCGAATTAAAATGTTTTAATTTTGAAAAATGGTAAAAACAAACAAGGCCAGGAAAATTAAAATTTCTTATGAAATTTTTTAAACTCCCAACACAATGGTCACACTGTTTATGAAGAGAGTAATGTATGTACATACATATGTACATAGGTACTCATCATTTTATATTTAATTTTATTGCAGTTGTTTTTGCATTTATTTATACACTATTATTATAGAAAACAATTTGGTTTTTTTTTTACTGGAAAAAAGAATTTCATGCTCTCATATACATACACATGCACATTATCTTTAATTCCATAATGTATACGTGGAATATTTACTCACTACCACTTGTACAAGCAATATTTTATACTGGCTTATGGGTATGCATTTATAAAAAGAAACATGTATTTATATTGTATATGCGTGTGTTGGTAATTTATTTTCTTTCGTTCATTTAGTTTCGCTTGTCGAGTAAATACTCTTGTTTTTCATAGTGTGTGTTAGAGTGTAAGTGAGTAAGTTTTTAATAGACATGCGCCTTTAGAGAACAACAAAATGCATTCATGGTGAGTAAAAAAGGCAATAAGAAACACGAAAAACAAGAAATGTAGGCAAGAGAGCTTACCATAGAAGAAAACACAAAACAGTTTCAGTAATTGTTAGGCTAGGTTGTGAATGTCAGAGCATCAACACAGCGTTAGGCAGCAGCGAGATAGAGAGACAGAGAAAGTCAGAAAAAAAGGGTGAATGTGAATGCATTTTTTAATGTAAAAATTTTATACACCAATCTCTCGTACTCTCTGTCTCTATCTCTCTCGTTCTCTATGGCTTTACTTTATAAACTGAGTGACTAAGTGATGGCATGTTTTTTTTCTTTAGTTTGTTTGTTTGTGCATTTTATTTTTTAAAGCACACACCGACTTACTTTTGTTAGTATTGGTAAATGATTGTCTATATTTTTGTATTTCGTTTTTTCTTTTTCACTTTGCATTATTTCATTTCGTTGTTGTTGTTATATGTTGGTTTGCGTTTGTATATGTATGTAGTGGTAGAATTCTTTTTATTATTTTTGGTGCTTTTAACAGAGCAAATGTGTTTGTTGCTGTTGTTGCCATTGCATTTTGATTAGATTTCCTTTGTCGTAGGTCAATATACAAGAATTCTTTTTCCTGCTTTTTTGCTTTCTTTGTTAAAATATGAAAATCTTGTTTTTCTTTTTGCTTTTTTTCTTTAAACACAAAAACTTTTTAATGGTTTTCTTAAACGTTGTTTTTTAAAGAAAATTATTTTTCTCTTTAACTTTATATTAAAAAATTAATTTTTTTATAAAATTTTGTTTTCCATTCATGTAATAACTTTGTTTTGTTTCACAAATAAACCAAGAAACATTTTTATTTTCCTTTTAATTAATTATTTTCAAAGGTTTTCTTTACTTTCTTTAATTTTTATCATTTTCTTATTTTTTTCACAAAATTTCTCTTGTTAATTGCAAAAACTCTCTAGACAAACGTTCATTGCAAAGTCGCGCTCTATACTGACTGTATTTAAAAAGCAACAAAAATAAAAGGGTAGAGAAAATTTTTTTTTATGCTGCTGCTGCTTTTTTTGCATTTTATTTTCCATTTTCAATGCATTTTGTTGGTTTTTTTCATTTATTTTCGCCTCCAGAGTTGATTTTGCAAAGTTAACTGGTTGGTTGCTTTACATTACCATTGCTGTTGTTGTTATAATTATTGTTGCTTTTGCTTATTTCTTTTGTAAATGTGTGTGTATGTGCCTATGTCTCTATGAAACTATAAAACAACGAGTCAACCATAAGAGTCAATTACTCACACTTTGGCTCCATCAGCAAAAAAAAGATAAAAGAATTGCAGCCAACATACTTATGTACATGCAATGATGAGTGCAATGGCAACTATACCCACTCATTTAAAGCAAAACGGACAAAAAAAATAAAACAACAAAGCCTAAGCGAGTCAGAGAGAGAGAGATAGGAGTACCGTACAAACTTTCATAGTTTTCCAAAAGCACACACACACACATGCACGTGGGTATTTGCAATTGCATTTCTCTCAGTTTATAGTTCTAGTAATAGAGTTGGTCAAACCACACGGAAGGTAAATTAAATGGTACTTTTTCATTTTGTTTGGCTTAAATAGTACGTTTCAGAAAAATGAACATTTAAATTGATTTTTTAAGTGAAGGGTTTACAATCTATGAGGTTAAGGATCTTCCTGGGTGGATTATTTGGGTCATAAAGCGTTTGAAAAACTAGAAATTATTAAAAAAAAATGTAGTACTTCATCTTGATTTTAAAGGAAATAAGAGAAAAAGATACTAAAATGTAATGGTATTGAAAAAATGGTACTTTAAAGTACTTTTTGGAAACAGTACCATTAGTTAGTAATTAACGCAAACCTCAACTCTTCAGCATACAACATAGAATACTTTACAATAAATTTTTTTGTTGTTATAGTTTTGGTAACGCACTCTTTCTCCATCTCTGTCCCTGTTTCTCGCTCTCTCTTTCTCTCTGTGAGTGGAGTGCAAAATTTGTGATGGCTTGTATATGCCATCCATAATTATAGAAAAAACACAACAAAACTTTGATACTCAAATGGAAAGGAGACGTCCTCTCCCCTCCCACCAATCATGATAGTTGGTTAGCATTGCATATACGATAGAAGTCCTTAAAAAAACAGTGGTGCTTACCCAATACCCCTATACTCAGCCAGTATATACTGTTGTATAGCAGAGCACTTTGGTTGTTGTATTAAATGAGAAGACGGTAAGTACCCATGTTACTTATCATTAAGGCCCCCCCCCCTCTTTTGTTCATACCCATGCCATGGTTTGGCAGTTGGTTGCGAACAGGCTTTGCACCTATTGTTGGGTTTTGTATTTTTTGTTTAAAGCCGCTTAAGGCTTTCCATTTCGTATGTACCAACGTAGTGGCGGTGGTGGTGGTGCTAGTATTTGTTATTGGTTGGGATATGAAGTAGACAGAGAGAAAGAGAGAGAGAGGGAAAAAGAGGGACACAGTGAGACCACACTTACTTGTTATCCTGTATTTCAATAAACAAGTGGAGTCCAATTGAATTTTTGGGCAACTGTCTTATGCGTTTTGTGGTAAGAAAGGATACTGACCAATATTTTAGAGAAATTTAAGTAACACTGTTTATTAAGAAGATTAAAAAGGCTAGAAACACAAGAGGGGTATTAGTTCATATAACATTTTCAAGGGGTGGCTAAGTGTAGTGATGTACAATGCATAATTTTAAAATGCGAAATATTATGGCACTATTAGTCCCTTAAGGCCCTTAAAACTGATCTACTAGAGTGCATAACATCAACAACGACCGTCACTGTGATGGACAGTCAATGAAATTTTTTGTGAAAGAATTGAAAAAGCAAACTTCTTCATCATTACACCTGATCCAAGGTTCTTTACTTGCTTAAACGGTTATTACAACCCAGTTTCTCACAGAAACCACGTCGTGTGTGGGGGCCCAAAGTCTTCTCTCAGAAGACTGCTGGGAGAAAGTAGCTGAAAGCAATATATTTTTCACGTTTCGTTTTGTTCGACATGTTTGAGCTGAGATTTGAACCACAGGCTCTCGACTAATACTTCCTTTGCGTAAAAGGTTTCAAAATAACCGGTTGTTCTCCTTTTCCTTTTTATTTTTGTCTGTTTCTTTGTGTATTCGAAACTTTTTGCACAACACATGTACGACTAAGGCCTGTTTAAACTGTAAATACCGAGTACTTGCAATTATTTCGTCATTACAATGAAAAAAAAACAGAAAAAAATGCCGCCTGTCGAATGACACACAAGAAAATCTGAAAGGAAAAAAAATTTATGCAACAACAACAATTTTCATACAAATCATTTTAAATGGGGTCCAACCGATTGAGTAGCCACCATATAATTGTAGTCAGAGAGTAACCACAAACACAAACTCTTATTTTTCTTCTTCTTTTTTTTTTTTTTGTTTTCTCAGAGCCAAAGAGACTTTCTACACTATATTACATGTGCTATGATGCCATACACATCATAGAGAGAGCAAATATCATCGTCATTACAACTGTTGTTGAACACCGAATGCAATCGTTTCGCCAATGTACGTACGTACTCCTCGTCTGTTACATTTATAGGAGCTTACAAATACTTGTATGTACTCGTTTCGTTATGCGCAAAGTGAGTGCACTGAGTTGATATCAAAAAAATTTGTTTTTTTTTGTTGTTGTTGTTGTTTTTGTGTTCTTTGAGTCAAGAGTGTAGGGAGCGCATAATTGTAATGAGAAAATTACAACAAAAAAGAAAAATCCAAAGAGGAAATGCAAAATAATACTTGTACTCAGACTTAAATACACACATACATACATACATGTATCTGAATGCACACATGAATGGGTATGTTACGCTATACTTGTATTCCCCCCCCTCCCCCCTTAAAATGTGATGTGTGTGTGTGTAATAATATGCAATTCATGCAGGGTCGTTGGAATTTCTTTTTTTTTTTTTGTTTGTTGTAGTTTTTGGTTTTTTTTTTCTGCGTGTCAAATTCTTTTCATTTGGAGTACGCTTTCGTTTGTAATGCTCTTTGGGGAGTTTTGTTAATTATTTTTAATAATTTTTTTATTTTGCCTTTAGTTACACTGTGTTTCTTCTTTAAATTCGAATTTTTTGGCAATCTACACATCAATTTTGTGATTTACGATGGTCTCTTACGTTATAAAAATTTTTGGTTACAAGAAAAAATAAATAAAATTTCCATCTGCATACCAACACACTGTACACTGTACACTGTAAGAGCAGGGGCCATCCTAAAAAATTTTAATTACAGAAAAATTTCAAATGATATAAACGCCCATACAAACAAACCGATGTAGGGTCACTTGGTATACAAAAATGCCTGATTTTGATAAAACTTACAGTTATATCTACACAACGCAATGTTATTTAAATGGCCGCCGCTGGATTGTTTGCTGAAATCGATCCTTTTAATAACTCTGATAGTAAATAAACCTGCCATGAAAAAGTTTCTCAAAAATCTGCCGTTCGGAGTCGACGTTAAACTGTAGGTCCCGCCACTCACGTATAAAATTAACGCACACAACATGAGTGGTGTGAGAAGCTAGGCCGTAATCCTGACTGAAGGGTTGTAATGGCCAATTGTGTATGTACAACGTGAAACTATTCTTTCTGGAAACGTTTCACATAATAAAACTAAAATCGCCTGTGTTGTGCGGTCTTGTGGAAACCACCTAACGTCCAGTACACTAACTTCAATTGCAGGCAGAAAAAAGTTTAGACCGACCATAGTGCGCTGAATTAACGTGTATTTTCGAACGAATACTATTCAATAGCAATTTCAGACCTTAAGTCGAACAAAACAGTAATCTTTTCCAACTGCAATGGCTTTTGCGCAATCATTTCTGAGTACTCGAGCTCCATAAGCGACAATTTTGCTTGTGACACAACCTCCGACTAGTCGCTAAAGGATGAAAGCCTGTTCCTCTAGCAATGAATCAGCATATCTACAACGTTATGAATGGTCAGTCATTTTTATTTGTGGCGTAAGTTGATGTTTTGTTGGTGTACTCTGTAGGGTGGCATACACTTACACACTGCCAACCAGCGTAGATACGTAACATTCGTTTAAAAAATTCATTTCCATTTTTTCAATTTAAATGTGCAACACTCGAACGCTATCGACGACGCGTCGTCAATCTGAATAATATCGTCAACAACAAAACCAACAATCGCAAGAATAACAACAACAATAAGTAAGAAAAGCGAGTACAATAATAATTAAGAGTGAGAGAGTGGGCACGAGTATATCATGGATATTCATTTGCTTAAACGTAGCGATAACAGTGATGGACAAAAGTAATGAGAACACTAAGGTGTTACGTGTTATAATAAATGTGAAGCTGTGTCCATATATTGCTAAGAAAAGTGAGAAATTTTAAATGCTAACTACCAATGGATTATGATTTCTTCGGGTCCCAAATGTTATGATGCCTGTGGGATAAATTTTGAGCCATAAAATCAAAGTTTCTGTGGACTTCCAAATCTTTGATTGTCCATCTATAACTTGGTTTACTGCAATACTTCGATCACTGTTATTTTATCAATGAGTGGCGGGACCTAAAGTTTAAAGTCAACTCGGAATGACAGATTTTGGAGAAACTTTTCATCGGAATTTCATTTATTCTTAGAGTTTTGGTCGAAAACCATTGAGAGGAAGTCACCGAAGAACTATTTTTCATATTTCGCATTGCTCGATATGTCTGAGCTGGAGTTTGAGCTACCACAGGCTGGCATCTAATAAGCCACACACTGCTTACCAGGCTACGGCGACTTCAACTATTCAATTAAAGTGACCTAATCTTGATAAATTCGGCCAAAAATCCAGATTGCGTTCGATGTACAAAAATTCTTAATTTATTGTAAAAATTCATTTTATGATGTAGGGTGTTCTCAAAAAGTCGCTCTTGACCTATAGTACAGTGACATTCCTCTGCATTTGCAGTTACAATTGCTTGCAATGGCAACGCCGAAACCCGAAACAGAACTAAAAAACAAAAACAAACAAACAAAATTGTAACAGAATTGAACATTGCGAATTACACTTCGTTAAAAGTCGTCGTCGTCGTCGTCTTAGTCGACATTTGTTGCAGTTGCTGTTGTCGTTGTTGTTAGCATTGTTGTTGCTGTGACGATAAGTACAATAGCAACAGTAAGAACAACAACAACAACAACAAAAATGATAAAGAAAAATAAGAACAACAACTTTTTTTTATTTTACAATTATCTTTTCATCTTTATCTTTGTGAAGTTGTTATTGTTGTTGTTGGGTTTTTCGTATCATTCTTGTGCTCTCTATAGATTTATTGTAAAATAATTTTATTCATATAATGTTGTCGTTGTTGTTGGTATTGTTGTTTTTTTTTATCCAGTTTTATATTTACAAGTTTCCCGTCGGTAATTGCAAGAAATTTTTTTTTTCAAAAGATGATACACAGACAAAATTCAGAACAAGGAGAAGAATAAGAAACAGAAAAAAAAGAGCAGAGAAATGATATAAAACAGCATTACAATGCTTATTGACACTATGGGACGTACTTGTTACGTATTTTAGCTTTTTATGGGAAAGAAACTAAATTGGTTTGGAAGTTTTTCAAAATGTTTTGGTCAATTGAATCATTAGAGAGAGAGCGAACAACAGCATTTACATGAGTAGGGTCCTTCTCTGCGAAGTCTAGTAGGTAGGTCCCCAATTCAGTTCCCGGCTAAACATCTGAAACAGAACGAAATATGAAAAAAGATTTCCTTTAGTGACAACCTCTCTCAGCAATCTTCTGGCAAAAACTCTGAGCGTTAAAATAAACGGTCCGCCAAATAACGTTTTTTTTTTGAAAGTGCTTTAAAAAAAACTACTGAATATTTTCTCAAATTTCTTTTTTTATTTGAAAGTACAATCCTTCCGGTTAATAATGGAAAATAATTTCATTCAAATGGCTGCCTTGGCTGGCCATGCAGTAGCCTACACCAGAAGATGCCGATTTTGGCAAAATATCATCTTTTCAGATGAAGCTCAAAACGAGTCACTGTTTGGTGCGGATTTTGGTCCAGAGGCATAATTGGGCCATTTTTCTTCGTTACAGTCAATGGCGATCGTTATCGGGCCATGTTAAACGAATTTTTGTTCACAAAAATTGAAGAGGAGGATATTGGCAATATTTGGTTTCAACAGGACGGCGCTACGTGCCACACAGCCGAAGCTACACTCGATGTTTTGTGCCCTGTTTTTGAAGATCGCATTATCAACCGTCGTTTGGCCACTTCATCAAAGATAAGTGTTACGCCGACAAGCCGGAGACAATTGACGCTTTAAAGGACAATATTCGTGAAGCCATTGGTGAAATACAGCTGCACACAATCGATAATGTGCTTAAAAATTGGACCGATCGTGTGGGCTACTGCATGGCCAGCCGAGGCAGCCATTTGAATGAAATTATTTTCCATTATTAACCGGAAGGATTGTACTTTCAAATAAAAAAAGAAATTTGAGAAAATATTCAGTAGTTTTTTTTTAAAGCATTTTCAAAAAAAAAGTTATTTGGCGGACCCTTTAAAATTGCCCTGAAAAGTTACTCAAAAATCTAATGTACGGAGTCTGACTTTAAATTGTAGTTTCCCACATTCATGGATAAAATTAATACACATGACATGGATGGTGGGAGAAGCTATATTGTAATCCGGACTAAAAGGTTTTGATGACCAATCATATTTCGTTTTGTTCGAGATTTCTGAGACGGGTGTTGATCCAAGGGCTCTCGTCTAATAAGCTAACCCACTACCTACTGGACTACAGAGACTTCAACATTACAATCCAAAATATCATCTCAATAGGCTTTATTCCTGGATGAGATCAAGTGCAACAATGTCTGAAGGAGGATGAAACCACAGGGCACATTTTGTGTAACTGTATTGTAATGAATTATACCAGAAAGCACGTTTTAAACTGACTTCAGTTGTATCAAAGCAGATTTGTCCTTAACGGAGATTTACTTGGCCTCATGTGGAAAGCAGAGAATTTGCTGTTTCAAGATGGCGTTTGGTTCGCCACTTTTTATTTGAGGAATAATTGAGTGGCCATCAACTGCTGTAGAGGTTACGGTTGTAATTGTAATCGTATGGGTTCATCATACGTAACTAAAGTGGCACACAAAAGACCTTTCACTCAAAATGTGAGTTGTTGATCAACCGACTTAATGTTACAGTGAAAATAAATGTCTGGATACCTGAACTACTGACATCCTGCTGCCTATTTTACACTTTGCAGGATCTTATATTTCCTTAAAAAGAAAACGAAATTCAACTAATTTTTCTTGCAATCTTTCCACTGTGTATGTATCAGCATTTGGAACGTTTAAATGCAACCCACTTGATATTGAATTCTTCAGTTGGTTAAACTTCTTCAGCATTTTTTTTTTTGCTCCTAAGCTTGCCTTGGCTTAACTCTGCCATTATCTTTCAAATTGTGATCAATTTTAAAGACTTTCTTTTTCTTCTTCTTCTTCTTCTTCTTCTGCTTCTCTCCACAAGATAAAGGAAGTAATGTCTCCTTGTAAGCCTGTTTGTGAACCCAAATGCAGCAAGAGAGTGTATTAAAGTGCGAGAGTGTATGTGGAAATGGATGTGGATTGTGATGTTGATGTGCTTAATTTCTATACAAACATTCATTTTCCATATGAGCATGTATGCATGTGTGTGTATGTGTGTGGGTCTAAGCAACACAAATACAAATTACATGCACTGAGAAAAAGAAGGTATTTCTTCTTGGCTTTAGAAAAATACAAGAAGAAGAAGAATAAGTAAACAATTGCAGCAACAAACAGAAAATGATTGAAGAAAATATAACACAGATAAAGAAAGAAAACCTCGTAATTGAGGATTATAGACAACAAAGCATTCTTACTATAGCAGCCAGCAGCAGCAACAGCACTAGCAGCACAAGTAGTAGCAAGAGCAGCAATAGTAGCAACACAATGATTTATTTATTTTACAATTGCAACAATAACAACAACAGCAACAACAAGTACATATCTAGTAAGAGGTAATACAAGAACAAGAAGATAAAGCAGAATATGAAGATGAAGAAAACTAATGTTGTTTTAAGTAGCAACAACTGCAACAACTGCTACAACAACAACCACACCAAGAATTACAACTTTTATTGGCAAAATAGAAGAAATTCTTGTAGTGAAAGATTCAACAAAAAAAAGAAAAAGAAGAAAAGAATACAAAACCAAACGAAATGGAATGATGAAAGAGCATATAAAAGACTAGAAAATTTCAACATTTTACAAAATGGTGGAATCTTTTTAAACTATTGTATTCAATTTATGAAAAAAACAAAAGGCTTTGATGATGCAAAAAAAAACAAGAAAATGTCTTTGGATGGCAAACAAAATCAAGCAGGTTTAGTTAGAGTCTCGAGAATGAGGCAAAAAAAGAATTTCTTTATTTCAAGTCTTTAAAACTGGATGGCAACCAAAGATCTTTAATTTCAATGTTTTAAGAAAGATGAAAAAAAAAACAGGAAAAAGATGTTAAACTGGTAGTATTAATAGTTAGACTAACTAACCTTCTTAGAGGCAATGCATGTAAAACCTCTTTGACAAACATATTGTGGCCAAAAGAACTGACCTGGCTTAACAATTTTTAACACAAAGGCACGGTATAATAAATCTCTATTAGTTTGATTGTTACATACAGGGTCATATAAATAGTATCCGCGATGGTTTTCTTTTCTTTTTTTATTCATTTCATAGCATAGTGTTGTGGAGCCGGAACGTCGTTCCGGTACTTCCTTTTTGGACAGGAACGCGTTCCGGAACTAGAGATGATTTCTGATAACGAGAATTGGCTGACGTTTTGAAAAAAAAAAAATTAAAAAGAATTGCAGATTTTTTTTCCAATTTTTGACAAATTTTTATATGTATTTTTATAAACAAGGGTTTGAACCGAACCTGAACCGAAACAAAAACCGGAACGAACCGGCTTGTTTTTCCGAACCGTGAACCGGAGTCCGGAACGCGTTCCGGTAAAAAAAAATTAGCGCAACACCACTGCCTTTCACTTAAGAAATACTTTGATATACGTACTTACTTAATTGGCCTTAACAACCCGCTTATTGAATTTCGGAATGCCTCAGCACTGCCTTTCGGGCGTCTTGATATCGCGGGCATATTTGGCCGTTGGTTCTACATGCATACAGCATGGTTACATACATACATAATTGGCCATTACAACCCTTCAGTCAGTATTACGACGTAGCTTCTCACACCACTCATGCTGTGTTTTTTAATTTTATACATGAGTGGCGGGACCTACAGTTTAAAGTCGTCGCCGAACGACAGATTTTTGAGAAACTTTTCATGGCAATTTTATTTACTGTCAGAGTTTTGCCAGAAATCTGCTGAGAGGAAGTCGCCGAAGAAATATTTTTTGGGTTTTGAACCATGGCCTTAGGTTTAATAAGCCAACACACTACCTACTAGACTACGGCGACTTCATACAGAAATGCAGCATGGTTAGGTTGGATTAAATAGGCAACCATCTTAGGTAGACAGATAGGTGGGGTATCCAGCAATAAAGTTGGATGAACACCCTGAAGCCACATATGGCCACATTGTGATACCACATTTTCCCTTTAGTATCCCAGAATCACTCAGAGCTTCCAATGAAGTAACTCAGCCTACCAATGGCATTTCGTGACAGTTCCTCCAGGACCTAAACAAACCAAGATGCATTTTTTTCCTCTGACATAGAGCCGAGCATGTTTCCAGTAGGTGAAGAACAGTCTCATCCTCTACCTCATCTCTACTGTTTCTGCAAAAATCATTTGCAAGACTAATGAGAACCGTACTGAGCGTGATTCTTGGAGTTTAAACAGCCTTATTATGTGCCGACCTTTCAGTTTTCAAATATTAGTTCTTGTTGGCATTATTCAACCATCTTAATAATAGTTTTCTAAAGATGAGTATTTTATGTAATCTTCTTCCTTGTCATTACAACTTCTACAGAATTCATTGTGAGATAATCCCAGCCTTCGCTCATCTGCACCCAGGGGCCAGTGTCCCATTACAACCACTATGAGTTTCCTAAGATTAAGTCTAGTCATGCCTAACGCAAATTGTGTGCTGCATATATTCATATTGAGTGAGACGTTCGGTTTCTCTGCAAGTGAATTCACATTACGTTCCCATATTTCTATTGCAAACAAATGAAAGCTTACAGAAATACTATTCTCATGTGTGAATTCAGTTGAATTTTCCTTTGTACCAGGCATTTCAGGTGCGTAACACACATGTTCAGTTAAGTATATGAAGGTAATCGTTCAATGTTTCACTATTACCTCCAAAGACAGCGATATTCCTGGACAATCTTAATTAAGTTGTGCACACTCACTAGGAATCTAATGACCGCTTTATTGTAAATTTAAATATCCGCACATCAGGACTCGTTATACTCAGATATCGATTACACACAGCCATTGTTTTTATAGCCACTATTTTAGCCTAAATAATCGGGTAGTCTATTGAACTGCTTTGTTGCGTGATCTGGATCAGCGAGTGAATACTTGAATGACTTTCTTTGGAAGGTATAAACCATTATCAGAACAGCTTATACTCGGTATTTTCATTACAAATTCAGGATCAAAAGTAAATGCAGGCATTTTATCGCCAATACAGAGATCTTGATTGGTGCGTAGGCAATCGTTTGTTTCGCCAATAAGTTCGCTGGTAGCCAGTGAAGGGTAGTAAACAATGCCTGAGATAATGTAGTTCTAAGAACATTCGTTATTATGAACGCCTCTATCGTCATAGTACGTTTAAACCGTGTTTGAAGAATTCTTTTCAAAGCCAATTGCCATACCATGGTGCTTAGAATAAAGTTGGTTTGATTACTAAATCGCACAGCCAGTATACTGAATGGGTATGAATTGAATGATCTGAACATAAACGATGTGTTATTTCAACAGAATATCGCTGCGTGCAACACAGCTCATGCCACATTAGATATTCTGCACGAGCAGAAGGAGTTTTAAACTTGCCACCAAGATCATGCGATTTAACCTCGCTAGACTTATATTGCAGAGTTTTTTTAAGGTGTATGCGAATAAGCCATAAACCACAGCGGTCCTTAAAGCCAATATAACGCATGCCATTGATCAAATTCGGCCTGATTTATGCGCCAGAGTCTTAGAATATAGGACATTTCACAAGAGAGAAGCCATGGTGGACATTTTAACGATAAATTTTGATGGTATCTTACACACACTTTGTTTTAATTGTCTTTAATGCTCATTATCGTTAAAGAAATGAAAGACCCGATAGAAAACAATGAGTGAACTCTAAATTTTAGGCATTTGGACAATGATGTGCCTATCTTAACAAAATAACAACACCTAGTTCTTCCAATATTACATGGTGTTGTTGTTTACAATAGTGTTGTACATCAGAAGATTCCAACTGAAACCTGGACTTTGCCCATCAAAGCTTCAAACAATATCAATCCGTAATTTTGTTAAAAAAGAAAACAATAAAAGGCAGCCCTATGCTCCGTAGAGGAGTAAAAGGAACATCTACATATATAATATTGGTTAGTGACTCTCCAGATATTAACGATTAAAAGCGGTTAAAACATTCTGAAATTTTGACAAAACCCCAGAGAACCATCGACGACAGATTAGCTATTTCATCGCAAATTTCCTCCAGACTCTATTCAAGACTTTAAAAACTGTCGGAATAGTTTTAAGGATAAGAATAGCTTCATGGCATTATTTACTCAGAGAGTAAATAAAATTTTAATGAAAAGTTTCTTAAAAATCTGTTGTCCAGAGTTTCGACATTAAATTGTAGGCACCAACGTTCATGGATTAACAATTAACACACACAACAGGGGTGGTGTGAGAAGCTAGGTTGTAATCCTGACTAAATGGTTGTAATGGCAACTTATGTAAGTGTTTCACTACATTTTTACGCCTGTCTTCTAAGCTGAACGCCTTTTTTGTATAAAAAAAGAATTTTACGTTTGAAAGAAATTTAATTTAAATTCCAATGCTTTTCCAATTGGTTTTCAATATGCAAAATTATGCCAACAACAAAAGCCGTCGGCAAATGTAAATGTCAAGTTTTTGCAACAATTCTTTCCAACACATATTATATGGCAAATAAAAAAAAACTTACCCGTAAATAAAGAAGAAAAGTGTAATTGTGTTGTGTTGTATTGCAAACAGGAGGAATAATAATTATTTCCTTTTTTGGTGATTTCTTTTCCAATCATTTTTAATATTGTATTATATTTTATCTCCCGCTCTCTCTCTCTCTTTCTTTCATTGCAATCAAAACAGATAAATATTTTTTAAAAATATTTCTTTTCTTTACTTTTTTGTACTTTTTTTCTTTTATTTCAGTTACACACCACACCACTCCTCTGATCTCATATTTTACTTGAATTTTTATAAAAAAAATAAAAAAACAATAACAACGTTAAGGAAAAATATCAACAACAACTTCAATGTCTGCTGATGAACGATTTATAACGTGGGCTGTTATTAATGAGTAAAGAAGGCGACGACGAATTGAAAAAAACGCGATTTTATGCGGATATTTAACAGACACATACATACACACTCGTATGACAAGGCAAAGTGCAGCAGGCAAACACCACAGCAACACTTAAACTTTTTTGGTTTTTTTTTTCTTTCTTTTTAATTAATGTTATTATAACAGTTTAAATGCAATTTGTTGTATTTATTTTTACTCTTTTTATTCTCCTGATAAAATTATTTAACACTGCGTTTTTATCTTTCCTTCACCAGAAATAGCGGTTTTTTTTCTTCTGTTGCTACACTTTGCGTTTAAAAATTTTCAATTGCATATGGTGTTCACTGTTTAAGAACGTTAGAGGAAATGACATGCACAAACAAAGTGCATTGCTACCAACAAACGCATACAAACATAGAAAACCAAAATACTTTTACACACATTACACATACACTCTTATGTATTTCCACAATATAAAAGCTTGAAAAAAACAACAACAACAATAATATTAACATCAATACTCGTGCTGAACGGCCAAGAACTTCAAGCAAGCAAACCGAATAAAAACGGCCGACCGTCAACGATGTTGATGGCTACGACAAGTTTCTATAGTGAAATAAGAAAATAACAACAACAAATCGAATTAAATGACGAAGAGTAGTTATAGAAAACCGTAAAAGGCTCCAATTTTGAAGATTCATAATAGAGAGGATGCTGCTCTCTATGCAGTCTGTGTGCATTTCTACAACTCGGCACTCAGTTCTGTTCTGCTAGCTAAAGCAGCATTTTGTCTACTTTTGCAAATAATTGGAGAGAAAAAAATGGGAAACAAAAGTTGGAGTGCATTTATAGAGGTATTGGTATTGGTGGGCGGTGAAATAAGGAACAAAATAAAAACAAGTGAAATAAAACAAGTAAACACACTATAGTTGGTCAAGTGCATATACAGGAATGGTTTGCAGCATTGCTATGTACTAAGCGAAGTGTCAAGGGTAATTTTATAAAATCAGATTTTTCAACTAATCCGAATTCACCAGGAGCCTAAAAATTTAAAATTTTTTCTTATGTTCACCCATTAGAAGCAAATCAAAAAAGAAAAAATTGAAATGATTAAATGGGAACTTGATTTACATGCCGAAGAACCTTTAAAAACATCGGGGATTTCAGAAATAGAACTGTATGTCGAAATAGCGAGAGAAATCAAGAAATCAAATCAAATCAAGAAAGAAAAACTAAAATGATTAATTGGGAGCTTGATTTACATGCCGAAGAACCTTTAAAAACATCGGGGAATTCAGAAATAGAACTGTATGTCGCAATAGCCAGACAGTCGAAATAGCCAGAGGAAGCCTGCGACAAGTGTAGAAGCAGCTCGTAATTGAGTGAAAACACATGGTTAATAAAAAAAAACTTGCTGTAATCAGATATGCATTAAGGAAACCAGAGTTAGGCCCGCAGGTCCTCTACAAAGACGAAAACAACAGCCAAAGCCCAGTAGAGAACTACTTGTAACTAGAAGACGACAAGTAAGGCAATAATATTCGATACAATAACACCGTCTCCTGCAATACCTTTGACAACTAGTCTAGGTTCAACCAGTAGGCCACAAGGTTCTGAAAAGTTCAGAATGACCTGTCAACATCCAAATTGGAAGAAAATTTTCAAATAAAAGCTAGGGTTGCGTCTTCATTGAAATCACTGCCTGCAGAGCTCAATAAGAAACCAAACCGCAGTGTCATACTACATTTACCATGTTCCAGCAGAGCCTTAAAAATTGTTATTGTAAAATAGAGCGTGTTGTTGGGTTTCATATTCTAGAGTTTTCTCAAATAATACTTAGGCAATCGATCACAATACTGTTACAAATACATATCTATGTATGAGGTACATATGCATCACCCAGTTAAGTGTAGGGTACAAAGAGTAAAAAGCAAAAATAGCAAAAAAATCAAAAAAAAGGGACGTAAGAAGAGAGCATAGGAGTATCTTAGACATTGGAATGCAATTGTATACAGAGAGAGAGAGTATATGGAATGCACATTCAACAGACAAAGAAAACTTTGGCGTAAAACACCAACAGCACACGGTGATGACTACCACAGCAAAAAAAAACACAGAAAAAGAAAACAATGATGGCTGATTTTTGCCTACTAAACGAATGAACGAACGAAGTCGAGATGAAAATCCATGACTAAAATGAGAATGATAATAACGATGATGATGATGACGTTAATGATTATGTTGTTACTGTTGTTGTTGTTATTGTTGTGATAATAATAGATACACACAAAATCTACGCTCAATTCTCTTAGCACTCACACAACTGCAACTGCATTTTTCAGTAGGGATTAGTGATGCCATTGAGTTCTATTTTTAAAACGAAAGGAGGAAAAGGAAATGTGTGTTGCGCATTTTTTTTAGAATTTTTTTATTAGAATTATCTTTTTTTCATTAAATTTAAACCGTAATATATTAATATACGTATTAAAATAAAATAAAATGGAAAATGCGTTCGTAATTATATTTGAATATTGGAAAAAAGTATGAAAAAATAAGAAAAAGAAATTAAGAAGATAGGAAAAGTAGAGTGAAACAAGAGGATTAACTTTACGAAAACGGATGCACCTTCCTCAACTAGCGTAATCTCACAATAAGCCTCAAGCGAAGCTTGAATGCAATAACCGAATATCCCACAGCGAAGATGCTCTATCATCTTCAACTCCTCCTCACATACCCGGCAGGAATTCGGCTAAAATCTGTTACGAATTTTCGTCAGTAATCTAACAACACCGTGAACTTTCCTTCTTCTTAGTAAGAACCCATTCCTTGAAGAGCACATAGTGATAGCAGATTAGTTGATTTGAACAATCAAACACCATATCCCTAAAATGAGAACCTACATACGTTATCTAGCGAGGACATTAGCTTTCTCGTTCCAAGAATATTATTGTGCCCGAAAGCCGAACAAAATCAGCTGGTCTGAAATTCTGAACAGATTTTTTAGAGTTGTAGACAAATTGCGACTTACAACTGACCAATTAAGGAAAACACTCCAGCCTGAAGTATCTTTCGTACTCCGCCTAAAGAAGATATCAGCCACAATTTTGACCCATTCCTAAAAATAAGAGAACCAACACAAGTTGAAAGCTCTCCACTGCTCCAGGTGGTCTTATCCAGAATGAGAACTATTAGGTCTTAATCGTTAAAATGTGTCGAATTGTTATTCAAGAAATTTTCTGGGTTATAAAGACAGTGACGGAAAAGTAGCTGTAACCAATCTAGACTTAGTTATTCAAATGACATCGTATTTCATATTTAAAGGCAAGGTATTTAAAGGCAATCATTATAATAAAATAAAAATTTAATGGAAAACGAAACTTTATGTGTGTTTTAATCAAATTTTCTTTTGAGGAAGAAAAAAATTAAAAGGAGAATGATTTTCTTGTAATACAAACGTGTATTACCATTTTTTAAGACTTTTTAATTACATTTTAATGTATTCGAAAAAACAATATGCATAAATACCTGGATTTATTGTCAAAACAAAGCATCTGGCAACACTTGAAGGGGAATAACGACAGCAGAAAAACACATTGACATGGCGGCTGCCAATAATGGCGGATAAAAGCTGATGACAATAATGATGTTGATGGTGATGATAATGATATTTACCGATGTAAATAGATAACGGTATTAATGATGATTTAAAATAATAATTTAAGGAGAAACAGCAGCATTAAACCAAATGTAAACAATTTGTTTAATTATTTCTTTTTTATTTTATTTTAATTTAATTTCTTTTTACTTTTAATTTTGTTTCTTTTCTTTTCCTTTTCTCTTTTTTCTTGTAAAAGCACTGGCAGTGTTATTGCAAAAATTATTTTTTTTTTGCACACGGGTGCAAGAGACTTGAGAATAACTTGGCGCATCTGAAAAAGCACACTCAATAACAACAACAACAAACACACTTTTTTTTTAAAACACCAAGAATAACAGCACAACAGATTTATTTTTCCCGATTTACTAACAATAGTTAAAATAATAATCACAACAAACAAACGAACAAACAAACTATTACTTGCCAAGTTTGGCGAAAATAATAACAACGACAACAACACAAATTAATGTATCAACGGAACACGAAATTTATGACAATATAGCGACGGCAAAAAGAACGTTTTTAGCAACTCGAAAAAAGGTTTTCTTCGGCCTTTGGATTTTTATCATTAAAAGAAAAAGAAAACAAAATAAACAAATAAAGAACGAACGCAAGAATAACGTTGTGTTGTCGTTAACGAACAACGACCTGAAACGTATGCGGTAATTGTGATGAATGCGACGTACATCATCAAGTTTAAACAATTTCTGCAAAAAATACAACAACAACCAGAATAAAAACAAAATAATGCAAAAATAAACATGCATATATGTAACGCATGTACAAACACACACACATATAAGTTTGTATGCATGTATGCTGTATTTGAATAATAACCACAAAACAATATGAAACAACAACAACAAAAGTATAACACAACAGCGGTAAAGTGCAGAAAAATTAAGTTCAAAGCTCTCTTGCTTATACACAAACAATACCAACAACAACAACATCAATAACAACAACAAAAGTAATACATAATAACAAATAAAAACAATACCTTCCTCCCTAGTGGTTTATTTTACAGCAAAAAAAAATATTTTTTACTTCTGTATACACACACATCCATACGTATGCATTTGTACGTACTTGTGTGCTCATACTATATCAAGATCTCTTTTATCACATTTGTTTTTGTTTTCTCATACTGTTATTTTACTTCAATCTGTGTTTACTCAATCCACACACACGCATGCATGTAAAGGAAAAAATGCAATTTTACTCTTAAGCTTGCTAAACGCTTGCACATTTTATTGTATGTTTAAGAGAGTTTTGTTTTCTGTTACTCTCTTTATAGGAGTGTGCTCTTAAGTTTCTGCATGATTTCTCCTTCGAAAATGCACAATTTTTTAAATGTTGTTTCTTAGACAAATTCGTTTTTTGTTCGTTCAAAAAAATAAACGTTCTTTAACTTAATAAATAATTCGCATATTCTTTTTCCGTTTTCAGTTGATATAAGTAAAAATTAAGCCCCGTTTGTTTTTTTTTAATGACGTGTGTTGCTGGTGCGGTTGGGTGTGTGTGTTGTTTGTGCGTGTTTGTTTGTTGTTAGTGTGGGTGGGTGGGTGTTGTTTCTCATGCTGCTGGTTTGTGTGAGAGAGAGGAGGGAAAAGAAATGAGCAAAAAAGGATGGTAGTTTAGAGAAGAGAGAGGTTGGTTGTTTGGGTTTGTTGGTTGTAAGTTTGTGGGTTGTGTTTGCCGCTGCACCCGCTGCTCTTCGTTGTTGTTGAAGTTTGAGTTCGTATACGCGACGGACGGAGAAAGGGGAAAGGGGCAGGCAATATTTAATTTTTTTCTTTTTGGAAGTGTGGTGAATTTTGTTGTTGTGGTGAGTTTACAATGTGGTGAGTTTTTACAAAATGTGGTGAATAAAATCGAAATTCACCAAATTGCCGTTATTCGAAATGGTACTGTATTAACATTGATCAATGTACTGTCTATCGTGATTTGGACGGCATGTGTCTAGAATAAATAATGTTAATCTCTGTTAGCGGAGATAATCACCGACTAGCCTGGTTACCATATACACTGCATTACCAATTGTGTGGTTTGTCTTTGGATTAAAGATAATTAATCTGGTTTAGTGAATCACGGAATAAAAGGGAAAGTGCACTCAACGAACGTAGTGTTGCCATTGTCATTCTATTTAAAATTATAAAAAATCAAAATTAGAAAATTGCATCAAATAACTAAATTTAAATTATTTTGTAAATGAAATTTTGAATAATTTCTTTCTTTTATATTTTATTTTTATATTTCATCCAATATGCTTGCAAAATTGGAAATTCTTTGTCAAAATACTTATTTTTTTTGTGCTTTTTCGAAAGGTATATCGAATATATTATTTAACATCAGCACAAATTATTAAAGAAAACTATGAATTCATAAAGTTGGTTGGTTTTTTACTCTTTGTTGTCTAAGTCGTTAGTTTTTCTATTCCATTCTATGTGTAGTATTAAGATAAATAAATATCTTTTTATAAAAGTACCATTTGATGCAAAAAGGTATTTCAGTTAAAGTTCACTACTATTTCAATTTTGCAACACTGATAAATAACACAACATAAATGGTTGTTGACTTCGATAGAGACAACCACTCATTGTTGTTGAAACGTTGCCAATACCTATCCATTCATGTTATTCATTAACAGTTAACAGCACTCTCAAACATATGTTCTAATCGGCTGAGAAGAAGAAGAAAAACATGCATTTCTGACATTTCACTTTTCACTTGTTTTTCGATTTTCAGTCCGGACAAACGTGTGTGTGCGTAGATCCGAGGAAAAGTATTTATTTTAATTAAAATTATCGGCAAAGTTCAATAAGAAAATAATATTGAAACAGAAACATGGCTTCAATATTAAGAACCGGTAAACTTTTACGTTATTTTGCTGGTTTTACACGCAACGTTGTGGTAAACAGTGTACGAGATACCGAAAGCAGTTCGCTTCTACAGAACACATCATGCATGTGCACACAGTATCAAAAGTGAGTATACGCCACCGGTCTCACGGGTGCTCCCATTCAAACAGAATCTTTTTTCTTTCTCAATACAACAAGAAAAGCTTACGCAATAGTATTACAGATTTTTGAAATAAAAGTACACAATTTCCATTGTATTCCTTCAAAATATTAAGAAAATTAACAATTTACTGAAATTGTTTAAAGAAATTCAGAATTTTATAAGCTTTTACACGGATTTTTCACAAAACCGAAATAGTGTTATCCATAACATAACCTCAATTGCATTGTTGAAATTTATTGTTTTCTTTTTTTAATATTTACAGTGGCTTTGCCACCGGTGCTGCAGCCCCCAAAACAGATTTGTCTTTGGAAAAACAATTGAAACGTCTCGATAAAGATGTTCGTCGTATTGGCCGTATATCCAGACGTGACATTGAAGATGTATTGGAAGAAATACGCGTTACCCGTTCGGCCACCAGCTCTCAATCGTTGTTGGTCATCCGTTGCTGTGGCAATTTAGTGCCTGAGGAAATGCCAGAAGTGCGCACCGCTTTAGTGCAAGAGATCTGGAAGACTTTAAACGCTTTAAATGTGCCCATGGATATCTCACACTATAATGCTTTGCTGCGTGTTTACTTGGAGAACGAACATCAATTTTCGCCCACCGACTTTCTAGCTGAAATCGAATCAAAGTCAATTGAACCAAATCGTGTCACCTATCAGCGTCTTATTGCACGCTATTGTCAACAGGGTGATATTGATGGTGCCACCAGAATATTAGAGTTCATGAGAGGCAAAAATTTACCAGTCAATGAAGCTGTTTTTAACTCATTGATTCTGGGACACTCACAGGTAAGGAAATTTCTTATTTTTACAGAGTTAATGGGTTTTAGAAAATAGTCTCATTTTGTTTTTGTCGAGCTGTTTTAATATACGATTAGGCTCGGAAGGTATGGTAAGGTTAGGCATCTCTTCTTGTAAAAGGAGAAGCCTCCCATTGTGTTAAGCATCATAAAAGTGAATGGAACAAAAGCTACTAAACAGAAACTAAAATAGATATGCTAAGATTATTAGTTGTTTATTTTCCCCAAAATGGGACATAAATTCTCAGTTTCGATATTTGGTCCACGCATTCTTAAACCTTATTAATATAATGCGAGATACATATTACCAAAGCCGTATATAGAATACAACTTAGATTTTAAAACCTTTAAACGTATCCTTTACCTTTTTTAGGCCAACGATATGGAATCGGCAAAAGGTATTTTAGGTGTTATGAAACAAGCTGGCTTGGAACCCAGTGCCGATACATACACTACTCTCCTATGCTGTTTTGGTAAACACGGTGATATTGATAGCATTAATGCTACTTTAGCTGAATGTGAAGCGAAGGAGATTTTATTGTTGGACAAAGATATCTTAGATATTATTTACCATTTGACTGTCAACGGTCATGGTGATAAGGTCGATGGTTTGCTAACCAAGTTCCATCTATCAACTGGTTTCAACCAGGATTGTGTCAATACCATTTTACGGTTGACCAATATGGGTTTCGAAGATGTATGTTTGAAATTATTGCGTATTATGCCCAGAGGTAATCGTCCTGATGGCCATCCCGTTGATGTCGGTATTTTCTTTATACGGCAATTGGTTAAGGCCAACAGGCCAGTGGAGAAGATATTATCGATTTGCAAAACTTTACAAGATGAGGGTAAGTTTGATATAAATTTTCATTATTTTGTTTTTTTAATTTCTTTTAAATAATATTTGTTTGTTTGTTTTTTAGGTTTAAACGCCAAAGCTTTGCTGATTGCTACCGAAGCAGGCTTAACTCATGGTTTGGTGAACAGCACTTTGCCTTTGTTGAATGAAATGAAAAATGCTGGCCTACCTATACGACAACACTATTTCTGGCCTTTAATTTGTGCCGTGGAGCATAATCAAATTTTGGATATTTTAAGGAAAATGCATAACGAATTCAATATCCCTCCTTCGGCTGAAACCATTAGAGAATATGTCATACCCAATCTAAAGGAAAAGAATTGGGATAAAGTTATTACTTTGCTGAGAGATTCTGGTGTTTCCAGTGGCACTGCTGCGGCAGCTGCCTGTTTTACCGCTTTAAATAGTAATCAGCTAAAGGAAGCCGCAAAAATCATGGAAGATTATAGCGCCGTATACAACCATCAAATATTCCGCCAACCCTTAATACAGGCCTTTAACAAGACTCAAAATTATGATGCCTTTATACGCTGTGTTAGACAACTGTATGAAAGTGCCCAAAAGAAAGCTTCTGTAAATGCTTCTGCTTCCGAAACGGCTGCTGCTGAGAAAACGGAACAAACCGCTGAGGAAACCGAAGGTGTGGTTGTGGCAGAAGAACCAGAGGCAAAAACCAACACTGGTATCCCTGATGTTGTGGGAGAACTCTTATACGATGTAACCTCTGTGTTCCGTGCTGAGCGTGTTAAAGTATTAGAAAAATTGTTGCCGAAATTAGTGCAACAAGGTTTTACTATTAGCAGTCATCATGCCAGCAAGCTTTCTGAAATGTTAGGTTCAGAAATGACACCGCAAATTTCGGAATTATTAGGTAAACTAAGCTCTGGCGAATTGGAACTTGTCGCCTTGAAAAACACTACTAAAAAGCGTGGTCTTGACAGCCTTACCGTCGATGAGCTAGAACGCTTCATTGCTAACGTAGAGGCCAAAGGGGAGAACACCAACAACCTTAAACGCCACTTGCTTAATGCCTCTTTCCGCGGCAAGAATTTAGAGAAGACTTTACAAATTATCGAAAACTTAGAAAATGAAAAATACAATTTGGGTTCGGGCGCCTATGCTCAATTAATCGATTTATACACTCATCATAATCATGTCTCTGATGCTTTGATCACTTATGAAAAAACAAAAGCCAAAGATTCGGAATTCTATTTGGACAATTTGAAAACCATGGGTGTTGTTGAGCTTCTGGTCAAGGAAGAGCGTTTAGATGAAGCCTTGAAATTCTTGGAAAACAACAAAAAGGTACAAGCTGTTGCTGACATTGACAGCAATTATAATTACAACTCCAAAGTTTGGCGTATATTGAACGCTTTAGCCGAAACTGGTGATGCTGATAAATTGCAAAATATCTTCAATGCTCTTGTGCAAGGCAACTACATTGTACCCACAAACGTACTATTGGGTCCATTGATTAAGGTGCATCTGGTTAAGGATAATATCCCTAAGGCTATTGAAGCTTTTGAGAAAATCTGCGAGGAACACAAATCCACACCTTGGAAAAATGAATTGGCACGCCGTCTTATACAAGCGGAAGATGCCACCAATTTGCAAAAGATAACTGATCTCAGTACCAATATTCACGGTGAAATCAATAGTTTATACGATTTGGTGTTCGCCTTTGTTGAATGTGGTCGCGTTAGACAGGCGCGTAAGATTTTGGAAACACCCGGTTTGCGTACACGTCCTCACCGCATAGACACTGCTTGTGAACGTTACAAGAACGAAGGTATGGTTGAACCTTTGGAAGGATTAATTGAAGCTACACGCGATTTAAGTCACATCGATCGCAACAAGATCTACTACAGCCTTTTATTAAGCTATAGCAAATCGGAAGATGCCGAGAAAGCCTTGGGCTTATGGACAAAAATGCAAGAAGAAGATATCACACCTAGTGATGCTTTCCTGATGAAATTGGCCGAACTATTGGAATCTAAAAATATGAATATACCCTTCGTGGTGCCTCAGTCACAAAAGGAAGTGGCTCGTAAAAATAAAATTGAAGCTGTCGCCAAGGCTGCCGAAGAATCGGTAAAGAAATCGTCGGGCACTGTTCAAACCTCAACACAAAGTAGAACCGCTTCTAATTTGTCTCTATTCCGCAAGGCCTTGAACAGCAACGATTTAGATGCGGCTATAAGTTATAAGAATCAATTGAAGTCCTCGGAACAGGCTTCCATATTGGATGTATCGCATTTAATTGAACAATTGGTCAGAGCTGATCGTTTAAGTGAGGCCGGAAAATATGTCAATGACATGTTGGCCAACAAAACTTATCCCACACCTAAAATCTTCAAATTCTTCTTGAATCGTGTAGCCAATGCTGGCGATTTGGAAACTTTGCAGGCCATAGGAGATCAATTAAATGACGAGCAAAAGCGTATGGTAAGTTTCGATAACCGTTTCTGTCACGCCAACATTGTAGCCGGTAAAGTGGAACAATATTTCAAAAAACTAAGTGATGAAATTGCTGCTGTTAAATCGTCCGAAGAAGTTGCCAAATTAGCAGAAAAATTCCCTAGAGGTGGTGCTTTAGGCATTTTAGATAAACATCCTGAATTGGTTTCACAATGTAAGTTCGTTAGGATATTGAAAATTTTAATTTATTTGAACCTCAAGAACGTATTTTTTTACAGTTGAAAAGCTAGCCGAGGAGTATGCCAAGCACAATCAATTGGGTCCCATGAATGTCTTGTGGATACATCACATTTCGTCTGGCAATGAAACTGCCTCTAAACAAATCTGGGATAAACATCTTTCCAGTGCTCCACGCCTTATGTTCCAACGTGTTTTACAAACGGCACGCGAACAAAACGATGACAAATTGGCCCAAAGTGTTATTAACCAACTGAGAGATTCGAAAATTTCCGAAGGCGCCATAGGCAATGCTTACTCATGCCTTATTGATATACAAACCGGTAAAGGTAATGCTGACAAGGCTTTAGAAACTTTAAAGACCGCCATTAAGGATGTTTGCTTGGAAAATATTAATCGCACCGCCTTGCAACGCCTTAAAGCTTTAGTTGAAGCCGAAAAGAAAGAATTTCCCTATAATATACCCGAGAAGAAAGTGGGTAAATCTCTTTCCTCATCAACTTCAAGCCAAAGTAGTGACGACGACGTAACACCTACACGACCTGAAACCAAACCCACAAAACCTTCGCTAAAGGATGAATAAATTCAGGATTCATTTGTTTTAGTTTATAAAAGTTAAGGATTAGTCGTGTTTCGTTTCCTCTTTTTTTATTTCAACAATTAATTCGTCTGATAATTTATTTATCGTCATTAGTTTATAACGATTAATTAATGTTTTCTACACCAATATTGGCGTTTTAATGTTTTCCATTAAAGACGTATTTACACTTCGTATGTAATTAATCCCAAACGGAATTATTGTTAAGTATTCACACATTATTTTTTTTAGCATTTTGCTTTTGTTAACACAACAACAAAAAAACAAATATTATGTTTAATTAATAGTTATTATAATTTAAAACAATACATATAATGTAAAAATAAAATAAAACTTGAAACTTAAAATGTAAGTTTCAATATCTAGAATTTTTTGGTTTGTGTTGAAAAAAAATAAAATTTATATGCAAAAGCCTTATGTGGCTAAAACGAACGAGTCGGCTCGTTGTAAGTCCTGAACGAGTACTCGTCAATAGGAGAAATCAGTCTCCTTGTCCCACGTTGCCTTGATCTAATTGGTTAGAGCTGTTTTGTTAGTTGAATATGAATATTCTCTGATTGGAGGATGAGTCGCCAACATACTTGAACCTGCGCAGTGTTAATATATTTCAAAGAGAAACATTTTGGAACTTTTTAGGTATCAGGCACAGGGTTACCCTTGCTAATACTGAAGAGCAACCTAAGGTTTGTCGGGGTAACAGGGCGCGGAAGACTTAGAGAAACACTACATATGCCAAGATCAGGGAGTGAACGGATATGTAAGGATTCTGAGGGTTGTCCGTATTGAACGGGTAATGTGGTCAGCGTATGTGATTTCTGTGGTATTTTCGGATAGGGAGAAAATATATAGATAACTCGAAAATGTTGCGGGAGACGACTCTAAACATAATACTATTTCATAGGCACGCTGATGAGTGTCTTTCCGAGTTAGGTGTGTGCGATAAACAGCTAAGTGAAATTGGTCTAGGAACGGATAAGGTATTTCATTTAGGGTTTACCCCTCAGATCCCCATAGGCAGTGTGCAAGTCTGTTAGTGTAGGGGTTATAGGTAAGATTTTCGCTAGGAACTCAAGTCAGTTGCACTGAGCAAAAGGTTCTAGTCTCTCCGCTCGTAGTAATTGGATATTATCTCTAATTGTTTATTTATTTTTAACGATTTTTATTTTTTCAATATTTTAAACTTTATTTCATATTGTTAATAATTAAATCGCTTTGCCAACCTTTTCTTTCAAGATGCCACTATGTGTTCCCATTTTCCCTTGTTGTAACAAAATCATTAAATCTGGCATCTCTGAGTGTTTGCATATGTGCGAGAGCTGCTAGTCGAGCAAAAAATAAAAACTTTCAATTGATCTTATTTTGTTTGTTAAACGTTTAATAATTTTCATAAAAATAATTCTGAAATAAATTAAAACACAATAAAGAATGGCAGAAAGTGATTCCGATAGTAATTCGTCTTCTTCCTCTAGCGATTCGTCAGCCAGCAGTAGGCGAAAACAGTCTAGTGCTGACGATGGCCAAGGCAATGAAAAAAATGTGGTAGAGAAGAAAAAAACGAAGAAAACTAATCGCAAAACGAAAAAGGATACCAAAACATCAAACGAAACCTGTAACTTGGAGGAGAATGAAGTTAAAACTAAAAAAAAACGCAATGGCAAAGATGTTTCACCTAAGAAGAGACCTCATAAGAAAAAAAGACATGCAAGTTCGGAATCTTCATCATCATCATCATCTTCAGGATCGTCTTCATCTTCAGGCAGCAGTAGTGAGGGTGAGATATCATCTACGAATTCTTCGTCATCATCATCATCAAGTGAAAGTGAAGTTGAACGGGAGAAAGAACGTGAAACTTTAAAGAAGACAGACAAGAAACGAAAAGCCCAACGAAGCAGTGTTGAACATGATGAGAAAGATAATAATAAACAGCAGGAGGAGATTAAAAAAATTGTTAAAACTTCTGTAGGATCTCCGGATAACAAGAAGAACGAAAGTAGCATTTCAAAGGAGTTGACAGAAGAAAAGGAAAATCCACCTTTGGAAGATTCTAAGGAGTCGGACAAGGAACAAAAACAAAATACTGCGACTGAACTGATAACAAAAGACAACGGAAAAGCTCAAGAGGAGGAAGAAGGTGAAATATCGGAAAAAGCAGAAGCAAACCAGAATGGAAAGGTAAGTTTCGGCCAAGAAATAAACGATTAAAGTGGCCGAAAGGCTTTTTTTAATTGTTTAAACGTTCATTGTGTAGAAATTGTGTATGACTTCTCGTTTTACTATTAAAATCGTAGCCTTTGGCCAATGGGCGGCTATGTGGATGAAGGAGAACAGTTATCGAGTACAAATGGATAACATCTCCAAACCAAAACAATTTTTAACATTCATAAAATTGTAAAATCATTAAAAAAAAATTTTATCTGCAGGACACTTCACCACCACCAGAAGAGGAAAACGATATGAACGGCTCCAAGAAATTACAAAGTTTGGTTGTCAAAACTTATCAAGAGAAAAGATCTCCTTATAGGGCTAAATCACGCTCTTATTCGAGGTCACCTGTAAAGGATAAAGAACGTAGTAGTTCACTAGAAAATACTAGAAACAGGCGCTCATCAAGAAGTCGTTCGCGAGAACCACCACGTAAAAGATATTCAAGATCCCGCTCTAGGGAACGCTCATATTCTCGTTCTCGTTCGATATCTAAAGAGAATCGTACCGATAGACGCCAAGAACGAAGACGTTCCCATTCTTCTGACTATGAAAAAAGACGACGTTCAGAATCGTTGGAAAGAAGACGTGAGGAACGTAAAAGACGCCATGCCGAAAGGGATGAACAGGAAAATGCAAAACGCTCAAAACGAGATGAGGAAAATGTTGAGCGTAGAGAGAAAGAATTAACTAAGCCCGATGGTGATCCTGATAAGCTTAAAGAACTGGATAATACTACAGTAACTGACCCCAATGCCAAGATAACCGAACGACAGCGTAAAACTGTTGACCTTTTAACATCACGTACCGGCGGTGCTTATATACCACCGGCTAAATTGCGTTTAATGCAGGCCGAAATAACCGACAAATCTTCGGCTGCGTATCAGCGCATAGCTTGGGAGGCTTTAAAAAAATCCATTCACGGCTACATCAACAAGGTGAATGTGGATAATATTGCCATTATTACACGTGAATTGTTAAAGGAAAATATAGTCCGTGGTCGGGGGTTGCTATGTCGTTCTATAATACAAGCCCAAGCAGCTTCACCTACGTTTACTCATGTCTATGCGGCTTTAGTGGCCATTATCAATTCGAAATTTCCCAATATTGGTGAATTGTTACTGAAACGTTTGGTCATACAATTCAAACGTGCCTTTAGGCGTAATGACAAGCCAGTGTGCTTATCTTCTTCGAGATTTGTAGCTCATTTAGTTAATCAGCGTGTGGCGCATGAGATTTTAGCTTTGGAAATTCTAACTTTATTGGTGGAGTCTCCCACCGATGATTCTGTTGAAGTAGCCATAGCATTCCTTACGGAATGCGGCATGAAACTAACTGAAGTCTCTTCGAAGGGCATAGGAGCTATTTTTGAAATGCTAAAGAATATTTTACATGAAGGCAAACTGGATAAACGTGTACAATATATGATTGAAGTGGTATTTCAAGTGCGTAAAGATGGTTTTAAGGATCATCAATCGGTTATAGAATCCTTGGAGTTGGTGGAGGAAGATGATCAATTTACCCATCTGTTAATGCTGGATGATGCCACAAATACAGAAGACATGCTAAGTCAGTTAATCTATCTTCATAGTAGACAAAATTGGAAGTGTTCTAATTTATTTTTATTTCTTATTACAGATGCCTTCAAATTCGATGAGGAATATGCCGTCAATGAGGAAAAGTATAAAGATCTTAGTAAGGAAATTTTGGGTAGTGATGCCTCGGACTCAGAGGACTCTTCATCCGAGAATGGCAGTGGTAGCGATAGCGATTCATCTGATTCAGATGATGATGGCAACAAAGAGGGTAAAGCTAAAGCAGACGATATTATAGACAACACCGAAACCAATTTGATTGCCTTGAGGCGTACCATTTACTTGACAATAAATTCCAGTTTGGATTACGAAGAATGTGCTCATAAGCTTATGAAAATGCAACTTAAACCAGGCCAAGAAATTGAACTTTGTCACATGTTCCTCGATTGTTGTGCTGAACAGCGAACCTATGAGAAATTCTACGGTTTGTTGGCTCAACGTTTCTGTTCCATAAACAAAATTTATATTGAACCTTTTGAGGAGATATTCCGTGACACCTATCAGACCACCCATCGGTTAGATACGAACAGATTACGGAACGTCAGTAAGTTCTTTGCCCATCTGTTGTTTACAGATGCCATTAGTTGGGATGTGTTGGACTGTATTAAACTTAACGAAGATGATACCACCAGTTCAAGTCGTATTTTTATAAAAATTTTGTTCCAAGAATTGGCCGAATACATGGGTCTCAGCCAACTAAATAAGAAACTAAAAGATGAAGTATTGGTGGAAAGCTTAGCTGGTCTGTTTCCAAAAGATAATCCTAGAAATACTAGATTTTCTATCAATTTCTTTACATCCATTGGTTTGGGTGGTCTGACCGATGAATTGAGGCAGTTTTTGAAAAATGCTCCTAAGTCTGTGCCCGCCATAAATGCAGAAATTTTAGCTAATAAACCCGTTAAAGTAGAGAGTTCTTCATCTTCCACATCGTCCTCGTCGTCATCATCATCATCTTCAAGTGAAAGCAGCGCTTCTTCGGATTCTTCGTCATCAGCTGACTCTACGGACTCTGAAAGTGATTCTGAAACTGAGAAAAAGAAACGGAAAAACAAAAAAGGAAAAAATAAAAAGAAATCCTCGTCTACGAAAAAGGAAAAATCAAAGAAATCAAAGGAATCAAAAGTAAAAACGGATAAGAATAGTAAAAAACGTAAAAACTCGAAAAAACATGAGAGCTCAGAAGATGGCAGTTCTTCTTCCTCCTCCTCCTCTGCCTCTGATACTGAATCCTCATCTAATAGTGAAAACAGTTCCAGCAGTAGTGGCAGTGAGAAAAATAAGAAAAGTAGTTCCAAGAAAAAGAGAGAACAAACAAATAAAAAGTCCAAAAAGAAGGCACACCAAGGAGATAGTGACAAAGACAGTGAGGAACTTGATTTGGAAGAAAATAATGAGAAACGAAAGAAATCAGCAAAAGAAAATGGTTATGATGCTAGGAGAGGCAAACAGCAAAGTAAATGTGACAACGATGCACGACGGACTAAAAAAGACGAATATTTTAAACGTAATGAGCCCCAACGAAGAAACAGTGAAGTTGAGAGACGCCAAGAGGAAAGAGAAAAACGTCATCGAGAAAAAGAACTTCAACGTAACAGAGTTCGTTCGCGTTCACCATCACAAAACAGAGATCGTAAGGATGACAGAGAACGTAGAAATCGAGACTATGAACGTGAGCGTGAACGTGGTAGAGATTTTGAGCGCCGAAGAGACCGTAAACGTTATGATGAACGTAAAAGTAATTCACGTAGTCGCAGTTGCAGCCGCAGTCGTGAACGCAATAATTACATTAAAAGAGAACGTGACTATGATCGCTCTAAGCCACGTAATACATCCAAGGAACGCGGATGATGTTTATTAAGCATCTAAAGCATCTGATTAAGTTTTTACTTAAGGATAACGATCTGATATTTCTTTTGTTTTATACAACAACAACTACAATCATTTATTTTCTTTGTATAAAAAAAAGAATTATTTTGACTGCAATAAAATAACGAAATAAATGGAACGTGTACAGAAATTTTAAAGACGCCCCCAATTATTTTGGATTTTGCTTTGTGTACTCATCCATAAAAAATCGAAATTCGTTTACAGACATTTTGCAATCTACTTCAGCTCCCTTTTTCTGCGTGCCAAACAACCAAACCTTTTCAAATTTCTCTTCGTTCAATACACGTTTGAAAACTCGTTTTAGTTCCTCCTTAGGACGCAATACCTCAAAATCTCTTGGTACTAAACCAAAATTCGTGGGTATAGCGGGTGATATAACATCCGCAGCCGTAACGCGATCATCGTCATCATCTATTTTTTTACGCTCTATGCGTTCCGGCACTGGTTTATTACGATCTTGACACAATAGCCGATAAGTGGTTTCTTTGCAACCGCATACTCCTGCATTTTCAAATTGTATTGTTATATGCGGTAAAGGATATTTTATATGCAAGAGTTTCCAGAACTCTTCTATGTTCACAACATCTTCAGTTGAATGATCGTCTTTTTTTCCAATATGAAATTGTTCAATTGCTAAACGCAACTTCTCTTGATCGGCGAAAATTCTCAATGAACGCAAAGCTTTCATCATTACTGGGAATTTTATAAAGCCATTGCCCTTTTCATCAAATTTATTAAGTAGTACCTTCAGATCGTACATATGGAAATCTGTGCGATTGGCTATAGAACGTCTTAATTTAATGACATGTGAGAGGGACTCGAACATTTTGGCTTCTTTTACCGAAAGTTCTATATTTTCAATAAGACAGCGAGCTTCACAACTTGGATAACGGTTAGGTTTACCATATGTATTCGTAGGATCGAGATTTAAATTGTAACTGCAAGAGTAAAAACAAAAAAAAAGGTGATAAAATTCGAAAAAAAAATTCTATTCTGCAACTTCTAATGCCATAAGGCTCAAATATGGTATTTAATTCGCACTAGGAGTGATTCGATTAGATTAGATTAGACTAAATAGCGCTAAAAAGACGAGCTTTATAATAACCTCAATGCTCCAATAAAATCCAAATAAACCCATGTAGTAATTAATCTAGAATAAACGAATACAACATGTTGGGTATGATCATGAGAGTAATGGCACATGCAAACGAGTAACATCCAGTCCAAGCTGTCTAAATGGCACTATAGGGATTCGTCTCTAGTATTAGCTGGCTTATGAGATGACTGCTTCCACTCCCTCTTCTTTTGATGTTTCTTACCCCTTCTGATACATCTCATCCCTTTTTCCTATGACTTATATTTTATCACCCCCTTGTCACTCTTTTAATTTTTTAAATAGCCTGGGCCCAGATAGACAAATAAGGCGTGAGGTATATTCAACTAATTTTACCAGAAATCTGTTTCCTCAGTTGTTAATCACTTAAAACGCAATCGGTTAAACTTACCGATCAATTTTTTTACCCAGACGTCCTTCCGAACGATTTAAAAACATTTTTTGTACTTTATTTATGACCACATTTCTTTCGCAGTGCTGTAGACATTGCTTAGCACTTTGCCCAGTAGTATCTACCTTAGTGCTTATACCAAAAGTCGCCTTGGGATCAAAGCCAGAATCATAGCTACAAAACAAAAACGTTTGGACTTAAGAATAAATACAAAAGCATTATTGAACTTACTGTCTGGTTAATCTTTCCGAAGGTAAATAATGTTTATGCGATATTATATACTTATCATGCCACTTTAAATATTCCTGCTTAATCTGTTGGGGTGTTTTGCGAGGTAAAATCAAATCATAAGCACTTCCCGAAGAGATGTTCTTAACGCCATAGGTATAGTTTAAATTATTGTATTCATCGGGTTTTGATTGACAATTTTGCATTTCACCCAAACCGGGCTTCTTAAAAAACATGTCTTCGGAGAATTTCTCCTTAAAGGCTACAAACCGACTTTTCTTTGATTCTGGACTAAGCAGATCCTTTACAGATTCTACGGGTAAGAATTGAGAGTAACCCAGACTTTCAGTTTCTTTTATTTTTTCGATCTGTTGCTTGCACTTCACATGCATTATGCTCTTGGCAGCTTCTTCCGGGGAATATATTTTTAATGTATCGCCAACAGTTTCCAAAGGTCCAAATACCTTGCCCGCAGTTCGCATAGTGGGATTGCGATCGATATATTTACCTTTATTGGCCATATTGTATTTGGAAAGGCGGAAAAATTAATTCGAAATATAAAATATATTTAAAAATGATTTTTTTAACAATTTATTATTCAAACAATAAATAGACGTTATATTTGCAAAATGAGAAACTGCGAATAATCCGATAACTAGTTGAGGGAAAATATTTATTAAATTCAGAGTTTTTTGTAGGAAAAATTATCAATTTTTTTTATTAAGAAATATAAATTGTACACTAAAATCAATCAATTTTTTAAAATTTGTAATTTCTTTATTTTTGTTTCAGTGAAATTGATTAATATTTTAAAAGAATCTGGCAACCCTTAAAATTGTAGAGAAACAAATAATCGAATTTTTGTATTCATCAAATCAGTGCAGGAACCCAAAGCTATGCAAAATTTTTGACGGCGTTTGAGATCTCTCAAACTCACCTGTAAATAGCAAACGACCTATAGGTTAGGTTGGGAAAGCAGACGCCTCTCCTCGTCAGGACTAAGACACTGGCTGTGATTAACTAGATTATATGCAGTGCCATTATTACACACACTGTATTTGTCCAAAATCATACTGATTACTATTCTGCTGACTAAAATCAATGTTGAGCCAACATAGTGCTGCCCTCAAGCAACTAGACTATCCATGTAAATAACCATCGTATCCCATGCACAAACCTTTTGAGGATTAACTTCGCTGCCTGTTCAAAAATATCACCTATAAAGAATTACCTTTAAAAAATAAATCTTGATTAATTTGTTCCTTTTTAAACGCCTTTTTATCGTGACGGTTTTCTTCAGCAGCTTAGCTGTAAATAAAAGAGACGGCTTAAATGCCATAAGTTTAACGACGTTGAATTTAAGTTGGTCGGCTTTGATCATTCAGCTCAGTCGCCTTTTGTCGTTTTTTCTTCATTGTACAATAAAATTGCAATTTCTTCGCAGAGTTACTATTTGTGTTTTTAAGACTGTAGAAAAAGAAAAAAAGGAAAAGGCTACAGAAAAATTACTAATTGAATTTTCCACAAAAGAAGGAAGAAAAATAATTGGCCGTTTAATAATAAAGAAAATAAGTAAATGAAAGTGTATTAAGCAATAATTAAGTGATAAAGAAATAAAACAAATGAATTAGAACGCAAAAAAGGTGAATAAAATAAATTTTTGCATACATTTATTATACTTTGGAATGTTGAGAGCAAGACAAAAAGAAAAAAACATGTAAACGATAAAATGTATTTAATAAGTAACCAATTAATTTGTGTGGAAATTTTTTTTGCTCAATTTTATTGTTGGACTTTTTTCTCTCGTCTCATTTTTTGCTCTAATCCAACTACGATGATGTCTCCACCAGGCACCAACACTCAAACATCATCATCATCGGTGCCAGCCAGTAGCGATAAAATTCCCATCATTTCAAAAAAAATCAAGAAATTGCTACGCAAAAAAATTATAAAAAAGCAAAAAAGGGGATCTATATAGAGGAAGAAGGAAAAATTCCAGAGTTAAAAAATATACTTTTTTCTCGTCATCTTTTGTTAATTACATTTAGTAAAGTGTAAATAACTGGAATAGACTGTTAGTGGCAATATTTTTGGGTGCGTTTGCATTTTAAGCAAGCTAGAAAGGGAGAGTTGTAGTGTGCCGCCGATATAGTGATTGATATAAAAACAGTGCTACCAAGTTAAATTTAAACTAAGATGTGGGGGGTTGAGTTTCTGTCGTATATTCTTTTTATTTTGTGCCAGTTTTCTTTACGTGCTTCTAATAATTGGGAAAACAATTTAATTTTTACTTCGGTACAAAAATATAAATAATTAAGAGCAAGTGATAAAATATTTTGTGTTAGAAGTGGAAAGCTGTAAAGTATCTATTTGACAAATATTTTTCATTTAGAAGAATTTGTAAGTAAGATCTGAGTATGGAAGTTGGTATTATTATAAGATGACTTGTTATTTCATTGTTTGCAAAGATTTGTCGTTTAAAATACTATTTTGTACGGCTTTGTAATTGCATTTGTTATCATTGCTTTTTTTTCTTGTGAACTTTTTATACTTGTGTTCTGTTTTCTTTTTTATGAGTTTGTGCAGATTAAAAATGCTGCCAAATCATTACACTTGTTGCCCTGCTCTTTGTCGTTCTATCATACTCATGGGAATTCAGTCACAATGAATTGTGCTGCCGTACCGTTAATAAATAAGTAACATTGGAATTTCTTTGTTTACGACGATTTTTGAATTAAAATATTATTTCTTGGATTAAACAATGTTTTCAAGGAGTTAGGAATTAATTTTGAAATGAAATAGAAGATCATAATTAAATATTAATTAGCTAAACAGTAATTTGGGTATATTATAATATTGAAAGAACGCAATTTTTCATAATTACATATTGTCAACATTCTTTTATGTTTTTACATATGAATATTTAGGTAAATTTTTCTTTTGTTATATAAATTGGATATTTATTAACTTTATGTTTTTACTGCATTAACTTAGAATAATTATATTTATTTAAACTGATATTTATTAAATACCTTGCTGACTTGTAAACAAAAGAAGTATGGCATCATTACTTATCTTAATTTACTTCAATGACAATCATTTCTTATTATTGTTTTTAGTTTTTTTTTTTGTTACTTGGTTGATTTTTTCTCTCTTCAAGTTAGTCAATTGCTAGTATCCAGTGAATTGTTGTTTTTTTTCTGATTTTCGTTCGCATATTTACTCACCGTTTGCTTTGCTATTGGAAAAATAAAAATTAGATGACGCATCGTTTTGACGTTTCGTTCGGAAGAAGGAAAGCGAAAAATATTAAAAAAGCAAATAAATGACTTAATTGTCAGCTGTTAGTATTGTTATCAAATAAATAAAACTTAATTATTTAATTTCAAATTATTTTCATCTAAAAGTAAGAAAGAAAAAAGTGACACTTGTTAGTAGTTAAGAATACATAACAAAACGATTTCAAAAACAATAAAATAATTGAAGTGAAAGTATGTAGCTGTTAATTCTCTCAAAGCAAAGTCTATATTTTTTTCTTTTCTTTTATTATACATATATGTATGTAGTTATAATTTGTTTTACTTTACCCACTATGAAGTGGTGAGTTTGTGTTGATGTTGTATTTCTACTATTTTATTGTTTTTATTTTACAATAATTTTATTTTTGTTGTTGTTTTCATTAACATCTCATATTAGCTACGGCAAAGTGATGATAATGACGATAATAATGATGATAATGGTGTTACGTTTTATGTCAAGTGCACTTTAAGTGCAGTTTTAAACAATGTTTGTGTGTGCGTGTGCATTTGTAGAAATGTTGTTTTTGTTTTTGCTTTAGCTTTGATTTCAATATTGATTTCTAAACAGTTTTTTTCTGGTTTTCTTTTCTTTTTCCAATATGTTTGTAAGAAAAAATCCATTGAAATTCTATTACTTTGTTTGTGTTTCTGTTTTAAAGATGAATTAATTAAAAATGAAACTGAATGAATTTTAATATTTTATGTAAAATACAAAATGAAAGTGATGTTTTTCAGTTTTCGATTGGATTTCGATTTTTTTTTAAACTTTTTGTGTGAGTTGTAAATTATTTACTGTTCCTTTATATTCTCGTTTTTCATTTTCTTATTCCATTTTGATAATCACATGATCATCTTGAAAATATCTTTTTGATGTTATTTTTTTTTTTTTATCAAACGGAGACGTTTGTGTAAACAATTAATTTAACCTTTTAATGAGCGTTGTCGCCAAATTTGGTTATAAGATGTGAGGCAAGGTTTGAAATTTTGTAAATGTCGTCAGAAAATGTCTTAAAAGAACGGGCCATGTAGTGGTAACAATTGCAGCACTGGTTTTATAGTTCTTTTTTGTGAAAGTTAGATTAAGTTTGAAAACCTGATGTCCAGGTACTTGATCTGCTTCATAAGTATAGGAATCTTACACGAAATGCAATGCTTTACATGCAATTATTGCTTGAAAACGTTTCTTCCGCGGTTTTATTTCGTGTACCACCTGGCTTGGTTGGCCGTCCTGATACCTATTCATTGATGGCTCAAAATTAGATGGAACTGTAAGTGGTAAAATTTAATACAAAGGCCATATGACAACTACAGCGTCTTCCAGAGGAAAGTCTCGGCAATATATGCTGTGGCGATAATTATTAAGGACGCAAATATCTTCATACTTTCTGATAGCCTTAAGTTCAAATGGAATGAACTTTACATCGGTATATAGCTGTCTATATGTATGATGTTCATCTCATATGGATACAGGGACACAGCAATAGTTCAAGTAATAGTGGATTGGGTGATCTAGCCTGGTGTGACACAGCCATCAAACTGACCAATGAATTCTCTACTTTTTGAAACCCTTTAAAGATCTGCGAGTTTATAATTAGCAAGGCAGTTGTGGATTCCATTCCAAAGCTTTAAATAGTACTCTGGAATCCCAATGACCCTTGTAATGTCTCAGTGTGTCTATACAACTTCTATGGGTGAATAGCCACAAGGTCCACAAGTATCAAGTTTTTCAATCTCCCTGTAAATTTTCTTATTCATTATCCTTATTAGAGAAATCTGAAGATGTGTTCTCTCAGCCCTTGTATGCGATAATTTTGGTAGTTGACAAAGACACTGAATGAAAAATGAGTTTGATCGCTAAAGAAAATTTTATTCGAGTATCCAGTATTGAATGATGCTGATCTAGTATCCAATTAATTTTAATTAATTTAATTTTCAAATGTCAGTGAACTTAAAGTGTTAAGTGAATTGAAATTTATATAGATAGAGAAGCAAATCTAAATTGAAAATATGGCGTATGATAGGCCCAATTACTTATAGGTACTCTCTTTTTGACAGAAACTATATTTTCGACTGCGCATACATTCTGTTGATGCATGGGAACGACCACATCTGCAATGCTTCCAGTGTCTTCAAATTATTTTTATGTTCTTGACAATTGCTTACACAGTAGGTATATATGACGCTCATAATAATACCGTAATGTCTAGAAAAGTGAGCACGTTTGTTTGAATCACCACTTCCGTTGTATTTTTACGTGTTCTTTGGTTGTTAAACGATTTATACTCGTAAACGGCAACCACTAAATTAATGACAATTTAGAAATTTATTTAACAACTTACAATCTTGTGGTCTTGAAACCATCAAATGTGTGAATCTATCTATCAGTCGTTCCGCATAGGTATATTAATTGTAAATATTAAAAATATTAAATAACTTTCCCAAAATACTGAAGCAAATTAGGAACTTTATGAATTATTATTTTCTGAACAGATATTTCGAGCAGTAAAACACAGCTTTTTTAACTTTCTATTTAAGTTGCAAATTTCATTAATCAGACAAGGGTTAATATGTATAATAAAACTCTTTACAATTGATTTAAAAAGAAGAATTTTAATTAAGAATTTTCCCGTATAAATATTTTAAATATTCATTTTACTTTCTCTCTCTCTCTCCATCTTTGTTTTTTTCCCCATTCATTTCATTATAATAAACTTACATACACACAAACTTAAAATTGCTTTAAAAGCAATAATTTTTATCGCAAAAAATTTTTTTTATATTTTTCTTTGTTTTAATTTTATTTTAAATGAATTTCCTCCCTTCTCATCAAATTACAATATATTTTGTTTTGAGTGCTTCAAGTTCATTTAAAATTTTTATTAATTTTTGTGTTTTTTTTGTATATTTTTATTGTACACTCTACCCTACTAAGCAATTAAATTAACACTTGTTTGTAATTTATATGTGAGAGAAATTTAAACAAAAAAAACAATTTGTTCTTTCGTTTCGCCTTTTGCAATAGTTTCTACAATATACCATAGAACGTTTCGTATATACGCTGTAGTATTCCTTTTTATTAATTAAAGCGCAACGCACATACATGTACGGTATAATGATAATAAAATAAAGAGATAATATTGCACAAAACAAAAAAAAAAAAACAAAAAAACTCAGTAAATTATACAGAGAATTTTGTTATTGTGGGCGGCTACTTACTTTTGTAGACAGTATGCCTTTTTTAAATGTGGTTGTGATGTTAATAAACTCTTTATGTCATGTTAGTTTGACGAAAAGGGCTACTAATCCCTTTTAAAATTTATATAATTGTAATTGTAATCGTAGTGAGAAAGGAATGGTTATTTGCTTTTATACGTACATGATAGACGATTATACCGGTGGATACGCTTTTCTTTTGGAACTCTTCTTAGGGTGATGAGCTATTCATGGCAGAATAGATTACATAATCTCCAGATTATTATAATCCAAGCTCGACCGCTCTAGAACCGATTAGGTAGTAAATCTTCATGTCCAGTTAGGGCATTTGTGCTGTGGACTTACATTCTTTCTGTATGGTTTCTGTATTTTAGTCCTCGTAAGCAGACTCTGGGTATTTGGCCGGGTTTTTTTACTACCTTTGGGAAATTGGTTTCCGTTACGATTTCTAATATGGAGAGTTACATCTTTGGCATCAATTGACAGACAGGCTGCCTTCCAAAATGTTAGTTGCTTGTGTTTGAACAAAGTATCGTGTTTCCTAATGCCGCTGTACAAAATATATACAATGTATTCTATTTCAAAACGTCGTCAATGTGTATTTTTAACGCAATCAAAAAGCAATCAGTCATCGGATTTATAGTTGATGCATTGTTTCGTTACTTTGCATATCTACATAGTTTATATACAGTAGTAGAACTGCATACAAACGTTGTATTGATACATTTTGGAAGGCAGCCACAAGGTGACTGTACTTTTCTTCTTCCTACATACATATATAAATGCATACTATCGGTGGAAAACAACGCAAGCAGAAGGTGTGATACGTAGCTGGGTAGCTTAGGGAAGTTTTTATAAATACTGGATGTTCATTGGCTAATTGAATTTTTCTAAAAAAGTGAAATTCGACCAAAAATAAAAAGAGGGAATAAAGAATGCTGATAGACAAAGGATAGAAAAAAGCAGAAGAAACCGAATAATCAGCTTTGCAAGTTGTGGGTGTAAATTTCTTAATAAATATGAGGACAGTTTCGGCAGTCGTCAAAGAGTCGAAATCTGAAAAGAATCCACTATTAAAACTTCATCCTCATTTCTACATACCCCGCAGAAATCTAAAATATATCAATCTTAAATCCTAATAAATAATCTAACACAAAAACGTACAGTATGTTAGTCAGTTTTACCACTTTTGAATAACAATTTTTTGTTCTTTCATTTTTTAATAGCAGTTCTTGACTTAATCTTAAGTATTCGGGACTTTATTTGTTTAATTTTATTATTCACCGTGATATCTTCTTATCAATTGTTTACTACTGTAATTTACTCTAAAGTAGTTGATAATATCCCATTCATAGCACCTTGTATATGCAGTCATAAAATTCTTGATTTCTTTTGCGCGTAAATATAACGAAAAAAGTTAACAAATCATCGTTTTTGACCAGGAATTACAAATGAGCTATAATGAGTTGGCATTTATTTTTTATTTTTAAATAAAATCATTAACTACACAAGAACCTATATTTAGAATAGAAAAAATGTGGTCGTTGTGACAAGAATTGTATATATTTGTTGAGTTGTAGACCAATGTTTGCTACGAAGTAGACAGAAAGATCAGTAAACTATATGTCATAGCTGTACAAACGGAATCTTCATTTTTATAACAGATGCAGGCAATTTCTCTATCGAACCATTTATTCAAAAGCCACAAAAAGTAACGAAATTTTTGGAAAGAATGGATTCACTATGACAATCTGAAACGGAAGCCGAGATAACCAGATAACCAGTACTCTATACTTGGTTGAACGATGGAACAGAGATGCCGATATCTTGCCTGCCAATCATAGGAAATATGTGCTGAACACAATTCATCCGTTTTTGGCTTTGGTGGAAAACGGTCTGGTATATGAAAGTAGACACGAAGCCGTAGTATTTTATAATGACAACGCTCAATAACATGTTGCAAGATTTGTGAAAGCTATTTAAAAAATAATGATTGAAACGGCGGATAAAACGCCTTATATTTCTGACTTTGCTACGTTCAAATGCCATTTGTTTCAGTCACTCACAGGAATGTGATTCACTTTCGAACATGGTATTCGAAATATTAATAATTTGTTCTTGGAATTGTGGTACTTTTCTTATCTACACAATTATGTTGTCCCCTTAACATGATTCCTCTGTTCGAATACATAAAAATCAAACCTTTTTACAAAGAAAAAAAAAAACGTAACGTTATGAGTCATAAATGAAACATATGGGAATATATGGTAGAAAACAAACGCAGAAATAGTCACTTGGAAATTTAAACTTACTTACAGCCAGATAAGATTGCAATGAGAAACAACAACAAAAAATAATAGATTTTTTACACTTTAATATATGAAACTAAAATACCGATAGAATGAATGACGTAAATAATAATAATTTTTAATATTTTTGTTTTGTTTGCTGGAATATATTTACCTACACCTTTACATTTAAAACTCTTTCGTATATTTAAAATTATAACGATTTTTCAAAAGCAATAGTTTAAACCCTATTTAAGGTATTTTTTTTTATAAAAGAAACAACGAAAGATGGTAAATTGGGTTGACAAACTCAAAACGACCAGGTCAGACATTTGTCTGTACAAGAACAAGAACAAGAACCCAAAAAAACCGTTTATTCGCAGAGGAACAAAACACGTACAATTGATAAGGTGTCTAGGCATAAATGGTATTGTGTTTTAAGCTTTTTTTCTATTTTTGTTATATGTATGCTCAGTAGCTTATATTGTTTAGCCGGGTTGTGATATAGTGTTTATTTAGCCGCTACTTTTTTTTTTATAGACTTAAAAAAAAGTGTTCTTGATAATGACCTTTGAAGGTTTTTTTGTTGTTGTTGTGATATGACTTATTTTTATACATCTTAAATATGTATTGCTTTTATGTACTCATATTTTATATTTTTAACATATTTATTTATATTCTCTTTATATGCTTGCAATTTAGTATTTTAAAATTTTCAATTTAAAATCGTAATCATATTATGAATTCCATAACCTCACTTGAATATGATGAACAAACATTGTTAATATGATTGCAAATATATTTAATTACACTTTGTTTGCATAGCAAACATGTGAAAAGTAGATAGGCAGTCACAATCATCACCTTGTTTTTATTTTTCTTTAACGTCGTTGCTCGCTCGGACGTTTTAGAAAAGTAGCAGTAAAAGAGAACAAATACAAATTGTCACATGAAAATATAATTATAATGGCTTTAACAATGGCGTCGGAGGATGAGGCATTCTTCCACCCCTTTTAAATAATAATAGAAAATTTAAAATTAAACTTTGAAATGTCAATGACTTGGTCAAAATCAATGAAATAAACTTAAAACCTTAATTATATAAAGTGTGGCAGAAAGAAATGCATGCAACTATGTGAACTCTGTGTACCGCAAACTAGTTCTCACCCTCAGAACACAATGCCCACTGCGAAAAACTTTTAAGGGTTTATATGGCTAACTACACAGGTTCTGGGAGATTCTACAATCTCCTCTATTTTGTAATGACCTACTTACTCTTTTGAAGTCGTCGTAGTCTAGTAGGTAGTGTGTTGGCTTATTAAACGTAAAGCCAGGTTTCGAGCCCCAGGCCAGACATCAAAACAAAATACAAAAAGTATTTCTTCGCCGACTTCCTCTCAGCAGATTTCTGGCAAAAACTCTGAGAGTAAATAAAAATTGCCATGAAAAGTTTCTCAAAAATCTATCGTTCGGAGTCGACTTTAAACTGTAGGTCCCACCACTCATGTATAAAATTAACACACACAACATAAGTGGTGTGAGAACCTAGGTCGTAATCCTGACTGAAGGGTTGTAATGACCAATTATGTATGTCTATCTACTCTTTATCTGATGCATTGGGCGATCAGGTTAAACAAGTAATCGTTAGGAGATCTTTCAGACGCACTAGATCCATGTCATTGCGCCAAGTTGTATAATATGTTCACGGATTTGTATTCACGATTTCCGTAAACATCTCAGTCTAAAAAGATAACTTTTAGGCTGGCTTTGTATTAATATTCACATTTCAAGGGGTCCGTGAATGTCCACTATTCCTAATATTAATTGTTGGAAATCAGAATGAAAAATATAATCATTAAAGTTATTCCATTTCGTAGGTATATGATTTATTTTAACTTATTTTTGAACTTTAATCCGTCTTATCATGCATGTGCATGTATTTTCCTTCGTTAAGGTGGAATGCTTTCTAAGTTTAAAGTGCAAACACAATTGGAAATTATTAACTGAGTTCTCTTTTATATAAATTCTTTAAAATCCAGTCAGTTGCTAAAGAGATTAGTGGCGGCAATTGCTGCTGCATTATCATCTTATTAGGGGCGTCTATTTTTCAATCAATGCTTGTTCTGTTATCATCATTGAAAATATGCTCTAATTTTAAATCAATTCTATTTAAAACATTTTAAAGATATGAAAAGTAATCAAATGTATTTTAGATTTAAATTCAATTTTAATTAATAATTAACGTTTGTTTTCTGTTTTCTTTTTCAGATCATTCGCCATTAATACAACATATTGAAAATACATCAAAAAGTAACAGCAAAAATCGTGTGATTAACCGTCCTCTAAGGAATAATTACCACACCAGCATTAAAATATAAAACATTCTCATAAATTTTTTTTTGTTTTTTTTTTGTAAATTTTCTTTTCGTCTCTAATTTCTATTAAGAATAATAATATCAAGTTGTAAAGTTTTCTTATTTTTCCATTTGATATAAGAAGAAGCACGCGTGTTATCATTTTTAAATATATTTATTGAATATCTCTACAAAAAAAGAAAAAGAAGCAAAAGCCCATTAGAAAAAGAAAATTCATCTAAAACGTAAATAGAAAAAAAGGCATAAAAAGAAAACAAAAGAAAAAAAAGAACACAGCAATAATGGCAACAACACCACGTTCTGGTGGATCAGCAGCAGGTGGCACAGCTCAACGTCCCAACGGTACATCGCAAAACAAAAGTTGCCAATTTAAATTGGTTTTATTGGGCGAATCGGCTGTGGGTAAATCATCGTTGGTTTTACGTTTTGTTAAGGGACAATTTCATGAATACCAAGAAAGTACGATAGGAGCAGCATTCCTAACACAAACCATATGCATAGAAGAGACAGTGGTTAAATTTGAAATATGGGATACTGCAGGACAGGAAAGGTAAAGTTGCCAGAGTTTTTCTTTAATTTTCTTACATTATCTGATAGCTAATAAATGTATTTTATTTTTTTGATTTATAGATACCACAGCTTAGCTCCCATGTATTATAGAGGAGCGCAGGCCGCTATTGTTGTTTATGATATACAAAATCAAGACAGTTTTCAACGTGCAAAAACCTGGGTCAAGGAACTACATAAACAAGTGAGTATTAGTGTAGTTTAAATGGATTGAAATGACGTAATTTATCACTTACTGCTTTTAGCATGCAGTGATATTTTGCAGTAAATTTAAATTATGCAAAAGTATGTTTGTATGTCGCATTTACTATCCAGACAAGCGTAAATCATATCAGTCCTTATTTGACTCTTAAATATTTTTAAAAAATGTTCAAAATCATTTTAATTTCAAAGTTTATTGCCTGTTTTTTCGTACCACATTATGTTATCAAATTTACAAAAATTGCTTTTTGACAAGAGTCATCCTCCTCTTTCTTGAAATGGATGGAGCAGAAGTAAAAGTATCATGTGAAATTTATGATATTTGATGATGTATTGTTCGCTGTTGAGTTCTGCTGGTTTCAGTTCATTGATACCATATTACAATCAACTGCGCAACAGCATTAAAATAAATTAATACTTCCTTTGTCTTTTCTACTCCCAATAATTGCTGTGTACGGGACACATACTACTACTGTATCAGATTTGTCATATCAAATATAATTTCACAATCATTAAGTAAATATTTAAAAAACAAATTCAAAAATGTTTCTCTAAATTATTTAAAAACATTTTTTATTTCAGTTTTATAAGTAATGGGAATAATGATTAAATAAAGTTTATTTTATAATAAACCGAATTATAAATAAACAAGACATGTTTGTACACTATATGGTATATAACACAGCAAATTCCATTAAGAATATAGGCTGTGTTCGAAAAATGTTTCGGCCATCGAAGTTCGGTAAAGAATTTTCAAATTTCATTTAATATTGTTTGTCTCCAAGTTATCTTCGTTTATCCTCTTGTTCTCAAACCCTGTTTGAACCACTTTTTCTCTTTATCTTATATTGGATAGAGTTTTGAAGGTGTTTGTCAAAGCCATCAAATTTTGAATATTTGGGCATTATTATTTAGTCTGCGTTCTAAATGTAGATTTTGGTTTTAAATGAGAAAGAATTTACTTTCAGATGTTTTTTAAAAGTGTTTAATGTTCTGACCTTATGTATACGTGCATCTGCATCAGCAGAAGCTTCATCAGGAGTTTATTGCACTTTCTAAGTAGCAAAACCTACTGGCGCTTTGTGTTATCAAATGAATTTAAGAAACTTGAAAAGTTTTTTTTTTTAATCACTCATTTGTTTTTTTTCTTTTAGGCCTCACCTAACATTGTTATTGCCTTGGCTGGCAATAAAGCGGATTTATCAAATATCCGTGTTGTAGAATATGAAGAAGCTAAACAATATGCCGAAGAAAATGGTTTATTATTTATGGAAACATCAGCAAAAACTGGCATGAATGTCAACGATATTTTCTTAGCTATAGGTAAGCCATTTCTGTAATTTATAAATAATTTGTTGATGAAATATTATTAAAATATTATTTGAAATAAAATTTTTTAGCTAAGAAACTACCTAAAAATGATGGAGCCAATAATCAAGGTGCTGGCGCTGGTAGAAGACTAAATGAAAATGAAAATAACCGACAGACGAACAATTGCTGCAAGTGATGTCTTTTTGTAGGTGAGTCAAAATAAAAATAGAATTTTAAATAAGTTTTAAATTTTTTTTCTTAAGATATGCATAAATAAATAGTGTGCTTAGAAATTTTTGTTCAAAGAAGGTATATAGAAGCTGTGCTTTGACAAGGATCTGTTAGGATAAAAATATTTTTGGGCATAAAATGGTTGATGCCCTTGGAATCGCTTTCGATTGATGATGCGATTATTGGAATTAATCCCCAAATCTCATAAATCTACGGATTTATCGTTAGATTCGTTCCAGAGGGGGAACAGAAACACTGGTGGATAGATCGGAGTATCACACGGCTAGAAGTCTTTGGACATCTATCAACGGTTGTAGAATCTGCTCACTGCTGGGGTCTCAATGAGCCTGAAGTTACCAGGTTCCTTAGCGGATATTGTGATGTCAGGTTACTGATAGGGTCCTGGTAGAGCTCTCAGTCGATTTTCTGTGCTGTAGACGATCTATGACTTTTGGGCCTTAACTGGAGAAGGTTGACTTCCTTAAGGCAGGTTTCTTTGAGATTTAGAGATTAGGACGAGCTGTAGACGATTTTCTGTGACTTTCCGGTCTTAGCTGGAGAAGGTTGAATACAGATATTGTGATGTCAGTTTACTGATAGGGTTCTGATAACAGATCTCAGTCGATTTTCTGCGGGCTATTTAGAAGTCACCGTAGTCTAGTAGGTAGTGTGTGCGCTTATTAGACGTAAAGACCGGGTTCAAACCCCAGGTCAGCATCAAAACGAAATATGAAAAAAAATATTTCTTCGGCGACTTTCTCTCAGCAGATTTCTGGCAAAAACTCTGAGAGTAAATAAAATTGCATGAAAAGTTTCTCAAAAATCTGTCGTTCGGAGTCGACTTTAAACTGTAGGTCCCGCCACTCATGTATAAAACTAACACATACAACATGAGTGGTGTAAGAAGCTTGGCCGTAATACTGACTGAATGGTTGTAATGGCCAATTAAGTATTTTATGTATTTAGAGATTTGAACGAGCTGTAGACGATTTTCTATGATATTCCGGTCTTAACTGCAGAAGCTTGAATACCTCAAGGAAGGTTTCTTTGAGATTTAAAACTCTCAGTCTGGAACCGATTTTCATTCTCTTCTGAAGTTAATTATGGATTTACACTAAGTGAAGAGTGTGCGTCTATTCTCGTATAGTTGACTCTTCTATTTTACTCTCTATTCTCATTCTCATTGGGATATTGCTTACAAATTTCCTTTCTTTTTCCTATCTAAACCTACTTACTTTTCGGGACTTTAAGAAGTTTCTTCCAATATACAATACGTATTATATAAACCTCTCCACGGTATTAGACTTCGTTCCAAATGTTATTTGAATGAATTTATGGCCTACTAAGGCAACTGAACTGTATTTACTATTCTGCGGCAGTATACAGTGAGCGCCATAAGTGAGTCAACACTTTTGTTCTTAAGTATAAAACAGTTTTGTTCTTAAGTATAAAAAAAAGTTCCTTTATCATGAATTGTTGTTTTTGTTTTAACATTTTATAAGTAATGAATAAACGTTTTTATTTTTGGAAATTTATTCGACTATTCTCATCTATTTTTCTCGCTATCCTAAGAAAATGAATTACTTCAGTGGTGTTTACTCATTTTTGGCGCTCAGTGTATGTCTAAACCAAAACCGTTTTCATTTATGTGTTTCTGTATTTTTGAGATTTGATCTTTTACAATCCATGGAATATTATTGCAAATGATTATTAACCAATAAAGGTAACAAAAAGTGTTAATAGGATCATAGACAGAACTACGTGTTCAACCGCCAAGATTATTTTTTTGTCTGACAACTTCTAGAACCATAATGTTGTTTTAACATAATTTGTACGAACATTTGTTTCATAAACTCTTCATAAATAATTTATATGAATATGGAAGTTAGTGTTTACTACATTTATTTAACCATTCATTTAAGGGGCCCGTAATTACTGTTACAATTATTCGTCAATCGAACTTGGACTGTCATTTAACCTGTTTTTAATTTTTATTTTGCAATCTAGAAATTTTATTTTATTTACTTTCTAATTATTCTCAACAAAAATGAACAACATTTTATATTTTCTTTTCTTTTTCTATTTTCAGAAAATAAAATTTCCAATGAGAGATTTGAACAGTTTATTATTATGCTGATAATTATAAATAAACAAATATTTAAAATTTAAATTTAATTAAAACAAACAAAAAAAAAAAAAAGAAAAAATCGAAAAAAAATCCATTTAAACAAAAATTTGATGAAAATGTGAAAAAAAGGAAACGATTTAAAAAAAAGAAACAGTAAAAAAAACTACAACAAAAACAACAGCAACCCTTATATAAAAGAAATCAACAAAAAGAAGAACGATAATAATATTTAATTATATAAAATTAAACAAAACCAACAACAACAACAAACAACAAGAAACAACTACAACAACACATTATGAATAAAACAAAATAAAAGAAAAACATTATGATAAAGAATACATAATAATTAAATAACTTTAATAGAAAATAAAGTCACATTACAATAAAAACAAAAATTTGAAAAAAAAAAATAAACAAAAATACAAAGTCTTATTAAAGATTCAAATTCGATAAAAAATTCCACTTCTTTTTTCCATTGATTTTTTAGAGCGTTTTTTGTTCTCTTTCTCTTTTTCTTTATTGTTTAATATTTTTACAGCAACTTATTTACATTTTTCTAGTTTTAAATTTTTCTATTTTCTTTCATTTTATTTTTTTCGTTTAAATTTTGTAAATGTAATAATAATTGTAATATTATTAATATTTTTAAAACAAACAGAAAAAAAATATTTTCTTTTTTGCAATATGTATACAATAACATATTATAATAGTACATACATATATATTTAGTATTTTTCGGGACGGTTCGTTATTTTTTTTGCTCTTTTTGTTTATAACCATTTTAGAAAAGTTTAAACAAAAAAAAAAAAAAGAAATCTTAAAAAATAATTACAAAGAAATGATGAATAATGGATGATGAATAATTATTTATAAACATAACAAAAACAAAAAGAAAAAAAACCTTTATACATTTTGTAGTTTTAATTTATTGTATTCTATTATGCAAAAACAAAATACAAGTAAAGAAAAAAAAAACAAAAACAAAAATGAGCTATAATTCCATAAATAAAAATAATTATGTTAATAATTTTATTAATTTAATATAAAGCTACTACTACTACTACAACTACAACTACTACAACAACAACAACAAACCATACTCCTCCCCATAATTATTATCCAAAGTCCATAAATGTTAATAAAAAAACGAAAAGAAAATACAAGAAAAGAAAAGAAATATCGATAAAGCCTTGTAAGAATTAAAAACAAACGAAAGAAAAAACAAAATATAAAAATTTGGGTTTAAAATTTAAGAAAAAGTAGTAATAAATGGGTTTAAAGTTGAAAGTTGAAAGCATAGTTTAGGCAGTGGGTGAAATTTATGTAAGAATTGTTATTTGTCTGGGGATCAATACTTGAATTGATAATGAAATAAATTTGCTGTAATGAGAACTAATAAAAACCACAATAAACAGTAATTTTCGATTGTGGAATCAGATGGTGCTCTTTCGCATAAAAAACACTGGAAAGATTTCAGATTCTAGCTTCTTTCCTAAAGATAAGGTTGTAAAGATTTAAAAAACTAGACCCTGGCTCATATGCATTGTACAGCTACATCTATATTTGTAAGTGGTTTTAATTTAAAAGGATCTAATAATTGAGGTTGCGCTGAAAATAATGCCATAGAGGTGCTTTTAAACTTCTGCTCATGATCTTTATTCTACAGTCATGAATATAATGATTATTTCGAATTTGAAAAGTAGAGACATACCTACGTTTCAGCGTCTTGAGAGCTTTTTTGCAGCCATAGAGATTGCTTGACGTCACTAAGAACAGTTTTCTTCAGTAACTTTGTAGTAATTTTCACAAACCATTAATACTGGAGCACATAGTCTAGTAGATTTGAGTTGGGCACTTAGGTATGGTATACAGACAGATACGAACTGAAAAGTGAACGTTGTTTCTCAGTCAGAAATTCGTGGTATGGAAATATGATGTTCAAGGGTATGTAGCCTTAGATAACTAAAAGTACTCGAATCTACAAAATTTTAAATAGTAAAACAGCTTTCAAATCCCTTCTATTGACCACGATTATCTTTAAAATGGAATGTGCTTTGCCTAGATCTTCTACACTGTTTCGTTGGGCTAGGTTCGAGGACATGATGGTAAAGTATTTGCAGATTATCTTGTTAATGAGAGAAAAATGTGCCACTAAATGGATCTGAACCATTCATGGACTTATAATTTTTACAGAAACAGAATATTTAGGAGCGAGAAGGAGAGTGAACTTGCTGCTACCTTAGATAATTGTACTGGCCAGCGCTGACTCAATTTGTTCCTAATCCCTAGCCCGGAAGTCTGCTTTGGTCATTGTAGGCTAAGATACCACCTGTACCAAATTTGTTTCTCTAAAATCAGTATGAATAGCATTTGGAAAAGATGATGAGAGCCCAGTCCACATTCTTTGTGATGGTACTGTAGTTGGCAGACGGAAACTTTGAAGTTTTGTGCTCAGAACATTAAGACTTTCTTCCGACTCATCCATATTCACACTCTCTCCACATAAAGCATCAATAAGGACTTGGTTTATAGATCAATACAACATACCATTGGACTTTTTCTGAAGGTTTAACCATACGGGCATGTTCTGAAAAACGCAAATCGCCAAAATTTTGCGTTTTCGTTTTGAAAACGCCAAGATGGTGTTCTGGCGAACGCAAATCGCTAAAAAAAATTTTATACGATTCGAAATCGCCAAATAGGTGTTCTGGAAAACGCTTAACGCTAAAAATTTGCGATTTCGAATCACAAAAGTATATTGCAGTGAACTGATGAAAATATGTTCAAGCAGAACTTCTTAACAAAAAATGCGATTTCAAATCACAAGAGGATATTGTAGTGAACTGGTGTAATATGTTAAAGGAAAACTTCTTGAGATAAAATGATAACAATATTACACTTTTCTAAATAAAAATACCAAGCTAAAAACTTGCTTTATTTTTAACCAATTTTTTGCATCATTTGTTTACTTAAATTGGTGATTTAAACGCACGTACTAAAACATATGGCTGTAGGGCATATGCTGAATCGGCCAGCAACCAGTAACCACGGTCTCCATTCGAATATTTTTCTAACTAAAATTCATTGGCGTTACTTAAATTCCACACAAATTCCACAGCTCGCATCCTCATTTGGTGGTCACAAATCAACATGCACAGTAATCACTTTGATTGTTTAAAATTCTAAAAATAACCTTCATATAGAAGTACTTACAATTAACACATTTAAACTATAATACCCCTTTCTACAAAAATAAAGTTCCTACATGGGTGCCGTCTACCGACCCAATTACTCATGGAATTTTAAACTTTTGATAGAAATGCATTTTTGATGCTTTCGCCCGCTCCGGAACGTCTAATGGGTTAGAATAATCCCTCAGGGAACGTCCTTTTAATTTTTCTTTTCTAGTTTGCAGCTTTTTTAAACAAGTTATGTTTAATAAAAAACCTGTAGGCATTTTTCTATTTATTTTTTAATTTTTATTTGTAATTCTAAAATATATGTTTTATTTTTTTCATAAACGACTTCGAAAAATCGAAGATCGCAAGTAAAACGCGCGAGTTTCAGAACACCATGAAATAAATTTTGCGTTTTTGAAATCACTTGCGATTTCAAATCGTGCGATTGTTAGAACATGCCTGATAGTGAGTCAATCACCAAAAGTCTTACTCTGTGATGTAAATGCTACTGATATCGGCCGAAGAGCAGAAAATATGAGCAGTTACGGCAGAGATTGCCATAAGGCAAGATAGGAAGGAGATCTATGGTTAGAACGTAAGTTTGTGGTTGCACGTAATCAATTTTCTTTTGTAATTAAGATCAATGCTGAGAGAATGTATCCTGCTCATGCAAAGCTTTGTACTGATGTATTGGAAAACAAGTTGTAAGAGGAAGGAAATCTTTTAAATAATTTTAACAACCAAGTGCACCAGGTCAGACCATCTTCCGTTAAAAAACCCTGCTTACTTTTTTTATAAGTACTTTTGGACATTACCACCTGCATTATTTGTATGAAATAAAAAATGAATAAAATGTTTTTTTTTTTTAATTATTTTTATTTAAAATAATGTAACTAAAGTTGCCTTTACATAAAATCATAAATCGTTTGGTTTCTGTATGTTTTGTTTTCAATTGTTCATTAATTATTATTATAAATATAATTTTTAATTGTTTAGTTTTTTCTTTCCTTTTTTTGTTCATTTTTTATTTTATTAATTATGATAATTTATATTTTTTTTGTTAAATTTTTAATTTCATTACAATATAATTTAAATATTTGGTTAGTTTTTTTATATTTTACACCATTTTGTTTTTGTTTTTCACAATTTAAACACAATTTTGTAAAAGACGTTTAAAAATTTAGAAGGTTTTGTTATTAATAATGCATTTTTATTTATTTTTTATTTTTTCTTTAATGTATGATGATTTCGGCTGTTGTGGTTTTTATACAATTTGAGAATTTTTAATATTTTTTATTAACGAAAAATTTTATTTTTTAATTTAATTTTAAATGGTGTTTGACTGCAAAAATTTACATACAATGGTTTCAAAAGATATTTATTATGAAGAAAAAAATCGTATTCGCTATGAATATGCAAATTGTTGGGTGAGTAATTTTGGTTTTTCCAATATTTTATTTTCAATATTTTTTTTATTTATTTTCATTCTTTTTAACTACTTAATTTTTCTTTATCTTTAAATAATTCTTGTTTTTGTTTTTATTTGATAAAATTATAATTAAAATTATAATTATTAAAAAATACTTTTTTGAAAATTTTGTTGTATATTATCTACAGCTACAAGGCAACTAAATGGCTTAGAACTAATAAAACAAAAACAAAAAGAGAAAAATTATTTAAATTGTTACGATCGAAGAAATAAGCCAAGTTTAATGGTAGAGTTTGTGGTTTTGGTGGTTTATAGTAAGTGAAATAAAAGGAAATGTTTGTAAAACAATTAATTTTTGTACTCAATAAATCTATTCAAGAAATATGGAAATTATTCAAATTTTGAAAACGTTATAAAATTGTTTTTAAAGGTAAATGTATAACAGCCTACCTATTGTCGTATATGGTCTAGTATTCACTAGGAGTGTGGCTATTGTAGCAAGGAGTGGAAATCAGAAAGCGCTCTAAATCTATCACAAATGCCTTCAAAGCTGGTAGATGAACTATGCCTTGGGATCAATATGTAGATTACATTCTCACACAAATCCAATAAAGTCGTAAGTACTTTCGACAAACTATCCGGGCAAAAGCGACAGTGAAATAAATAACTTTCGAGACAGATTAACCGAAGAAAGTCCTGCATAAGAGGAGGCTTTTGATTGGCCAACAGTTGAAAGTCTAATTACCTAGATGTGGCAATAGAATGACAACTTTTTTTTGAGTCGGCATAATTCCGAGCGAATGCATAGTGCTTGAGCAACTGAAGGTGCAACGACATTGATAGCTAATTGTTCGGTAGTTTGAGGAAGACCGTAAATGTACAGAAGACACTCTGAACGGCATACTGACGTAGTACTTAATCTGTAGTTCTAGAATAATATTGTCTTCGGGTGATTTTAGTTAGTGGAAGCTCCACACTAATTGAGTCTTTCAACTCCTTTAAACTTCATTTTTAAGTTAATATTCAGCTACTATACTTTTCGACATTCCTAATATTACAAGAAACTGTATAGTACGGGACCCTTAAGGCATCCAAAGACAAGGGTGATCAAACCACACAATAGGCTATTAAAGAGAACAAGTCATGGAACAAGTTGAAGAGAATGGTGCGGCAGACAAATCTCCAAAGAGAGAGACTCCCGAATTTTAAAATGAAAAATTAAATGCGTTCGACGTTTCAACAATTCATAGACAGTAAAGTGGAAAATTTTTCCAAAACATTTCCTTTTTTCCCTAAAGATTTTATTTATTTAATATTTAAGAAGTTTTAAATATTTTTTAAGGAGTTTTTTGATTTTTTTAGTAGACAGTAAGTAAAGGTATATAAAAAATGGCAGAAATCCATGTGGGCAGTTTATAGAGTTTTTAGTTAAAACATCAGGGTTAGGAAGTATAACATTTCAACAAAAGTTGTTTAACAATTAAATTAAAAAATAAATAAAATTAACAAAAAAACAAAAAAAAAATATTGAATAAAAATACATTAAAAATTCATTTCCTTTTGCAATGAACACAAATAAATTTGAGTTTCAAGTAAATTTTTCTTACTTTTTTTCTTGCATTAATTGAAATATTATAATTTGTTATTATTATTGTTTTTTCATTAAATAAATAATTAATTAATTATTATTTGTTATTGTTATCACTTATTCATTAATTTCCTAAAATTTTGGTTTTTCTTTTTGGTTTTTATGATATTGTTTTTTTTTATTAATAATTTAAAATCTGTTTTATATTTTATTATTAATTTTTTAATTGTTCAAAAACACTGTGCTACACAAAAATATATGTCAGGATCTAGTCATAAGGCCAAACCACTAAGTCAGTGTATATAGAATATAGAAATACCCATACTCTCCTTGCTTTGCATTATTTTGTTGTGTTTATGAGCAATTGTAAGGAAGTGTTTGTAAGCAAGTAAGGGCGTTTGCATATACCATCAACCCTTTTTATAGAAGAATTGCCTAATGGCTTGATCCTGACATATTTTCGTTTTTGGTTGGCTTTTGTAACCCAGTGTGTATATTCAGCACTTTGTAAATTTTATTTCTTTGTTTAGGTTTTTCTTATTTCATTCACTAATTTTAAACTTTAGAACATTTTTTAAACTAATCGATTAATTTTATTATAGTTTTTGTTGTTGTTTTTTTTTTAAATTTTTAACACAAACAAATAAAAATATTTTTATTATTTATTAATTTTAATTATGAATTCCATTTTAATTTTATTGTTTTTCTTCTTTTTTTAACCAAATACTTAAGTTCGTTTTTTTTAACATTTTTTTATTTTATTTTTAATTTTTTTTGTTTTCATATAAAATTTACAAAATTATTTTCTTTTTTTTAATTTCCTCTTTTTTTTATTATATTTCTTCTATTTTTTTTATTTGAATGATAAATAAAATATTTAAGTTTTTTATTTGTTTTTCAATATTTCTTATGTTTCGTTTTTTTTTTTCAAATCCCTACACTAGTATGGGCTCATCGCCGTGCAAATCACAGGAGCCAATATTTTCACCTTGATATGTTGAGAAATCTTTAATCAACGCATTCGGTTCAGTTCCAAATTGTATATCCTGTAGGCATCCTTTAAAGGGTTGTTCATATCGTCCCTGGGTACGTTTGCTAACCGATTCTAAGTTAGGGAAACCACCTGGAAAATATTTAAAGGAAATTAAGTTCCAAGGACTATTAAATAATATTTTTTTAGGGCAAAAATGCTTTTCACAATAATATTATTAATTGTATGTATATTTTTATTATTTTTAATTTTATACTTTTTAGTTATGTGGTGATAATGTCTTTTGATTTGTGTGTCTGGTTGGTTGTGTGCGTCGGGTGAGAAACGAGGTTGTTGTTGTTGGATGTGTTGTCGTTTGTGTATTGTTGGAATTTTTTCGGATTTGACTTCACCATTAATTACTTTATAGTGTGATGTGTTGCTAACGTGGTGAATATGTATTTGGGACGTGTGGTGAATTTGTTCGGTGTGGTGAGTTTCCAAGATTGTCAGTTTTTGCAATGTGATGTGAAATTGTCCAGTGTGGTGAATATAATTGAAATTTACCAAAGTACCGTTATTCAAAATAGGTACTGAATTACCATAGATAGATAAATGAAATTGCCATTAAAAGTTTCTTAAAAATCAGTCGGAATCGACTTTAAACTGTATAAAATTAACACATACAACATCAGTGCTGTGAGAAGCTCTGTCGTAATCCTGACTAAAGGGTTGTAATGACCAATTATGTAGGTATGTATGTATGTATTACCATAGATCACTGTACTATCAGTGGTGAATTAACGAGTGTGTGTCTAGGATAAATAGTTTTCATTAGCGGAGCCGTTCGGTTACTTTTGCACTGCTTTACCGGCTGTCAGGTTTGTATTTAGATAAATGAATGAATGCAGTGTTGCCATTGTATCTTAAATTCTATTTAAAATCCAAAAAAATTAAAATAACAAAATATTGTGGAATGCATTATATTATTTGGTTGTATTTTTCTTTTTTGGCGCTGAATGCTTTTTCAGAAGTTGTTTGTTAAATTTTTTATTTCTTCACAATATTGCTTGTAGTTAAAAAATATTTGACATTCAAAGGTAGAATTATTAAAATCATGGCAGCCCCTGTTTAACTTAACGTTGCCATAAACACAACACACTTTGTTTTTTAGTAAAGACAGCAACCTTTCCCATACCTTTTTTTTAAAATAAATCTTACAACAAAGTAATAAACAAACCCCACTAAACACAGTTAATACAACTGATGAAATTCACCACTATGTTACACAGCTGAGTTCAACTATTTGTGGTTTGGGCCAACAGTGAAAAACAGGTTTATAAGACAACAACAACAAACTGCCGTTAAGCAGAACTGTCAAATAATAATGGTTGCTTATAATAAATTTCAAAGAGCAAAAGCAACCAACAGCTAGAAACAGCTGTTCTAAAACAGTCTTTCAATTTCTGTCTTAAAATATAGTCTCTTAAGAGGCATGATGAAGTCATTTTAAAATAAAAATTAAAAGAAAATAACAAAACAATACACTGATTTGTGAAAAACAAAAACAAATTTAGTTATTAAAGCAATAAAAAAAAAGCAGAAGAAGATTAAATTTTTAAGTGTGTTGTGTTTAAGTGCAAAGTTGAATGAACAAGCAAAACCCGGTGTTTATAATTTACAAAAACAAATATTAGTTTGTTTTTCTGTAGTTGTGTTTGTACTCGAACATTCTCAGCAAAAAAAAGAAAAAAGTAAAGAGAATGGTCTGAATTAAACAATACAATTAACGCAATAACAACCATAACAAATTGTATTAGAAACAAGAGAAAATATAACAACAAATTATAAAAAATAAAACAACAAATTAACAGAATCCTATCAACACAAATAATAGCAACAACAATAATTACAGGTACGTTTTTTACATCTTGTGTGTGTGTCTGTTTTTTTTTTCTTATAAGAGGTTGAGTTAAAGAAGAGACAGCAACAGTTGGATTAAATCTTTTCATGTAATTAATGACTGCTTCATACTGTCTAAAGTACTCTCATACACAATTTTGTTTTATTTTGAAATTATTGTTGTTGTTTTTGTTTCATTACTACTAATCAAGTGTGAATAATTATAAAAAAAAGTCTTCAATGTAATAACAACGCTTGATTATTACCCTTCTTTTGCTATACTCTTTGTTTGTCTTTTCTTATGTTCTCATGAGATGATATATTTTATTTCTCTTCTTCTTATTCACCTTTTTTCGTGTTGTTCTTCTTTGTTTTTATTTTATTAAGTAAGTACGGCTTAAAGATGAATTATTTCAACAATGAGGTTGAAGACTGGTGCTGGTTTGTATTTCTTAAGATCAAGTAGTAACAGTTCAGAGTTACCAGCTCAGCGAGTCTGTTACTCTGTAGGCTTTGGAGAGTTTGGGGTAGAGTTTAACTTCAATCAATTTTCATTAAGCCTCAACCATTATCAGCGGTAAGGACGTTTAATTAAAACAGATTCGAAAGCTTGTAAAAAATTTTAAAATTGCTTGGATGTCTTTTCTGGCGGGACGAGACTACGTGGGTGGCATGACACTGTTTTATGGACTCACTGTTGAGTACACTGCATTTAAGGCTGACGTGTATGCAAACACCAAAGAACAGATTGTGCTGGGGATACGATGCTTATGCAAAAAGAAAGTCAAGCTGTTAGCTCGAGGGTCCTGAACAGGTTTAAGGTGATATTGCGGTACTTCCGGGACATAGTGATATTTTTAAATCATCTAACCAGGGAAAGCGTGGCAAAGGGCGCTTACGTGGTGGAACGTTTGTTTAGAAAATTCTTCAACGCACTATTTATAGTGGAATAGTGGTGGTTACCGAATCTCCAGGCTAATATGGTCCATATTCGTACGTTCAGGAATATGTTATATGCCAAATCTGAAGGGAGAATCTATTAGGATCTTGATCTTGAGGGTAAAGTGAATAAGTGGCATCTTCTTTTTTCATGAGTTGTAGAAATGTAAAGAAGTCGGAGTCCATCAATTACATTCTGTGATATTGTCCTTAATCTATTTATAAAGGGTACCTCTATAATATCTTCATGAGTCATGTTGTACAGAAAAACGAACAATGCTGTTCGGTGTCATAAAGGGTGACTTCCTGCCTAGGGCTTAGTATGCAAGCAGGTATCTCTCTCATTAGTTTGGTCTAGTGCTTCGTTTTCCGCATAAAAAAACGATCCCTATACTAAACAAATGAGACATTGAGTTTATGTTTGACTTGAGGAAAGTATCCACTTCTTTTCGCCTTCCTTTTCATCTACGCTGCCCTACTCTTCCGACTTTGCAGAAAAATTCTGGCCTTATAAGCGACGTAGAAGCTTGTCTTCTCACAAGTCCATCTGTCTGCTTATTGATGTGAATTTCCGCGTGACCTAGGATTAAGCAAACGCCCAGCTGATTCAGCGTGTTCTGCCTGTCACTTACTATTATCGAATCAACCTCATGTGGGCCGATTGCCAAATAGTATTGCTTACTTCCTATCCAAATTGCTTTCCGCTTGGAAGATACCAGCGAGTTTCACCATGCGTTCTTATTCAGTATATTTTCAACTCTGGGATCGAACACTCTTACTCTCGTCCCACTATCCCATGTAGTCTCCAAATTGCATCTATTCATTCTTATTGTAATAATAAAAGGGTTCTTCGGCTCATCACCACCACAGCCCTCACAGATGCAGAAACTCTTCCTATACAAATAAAAAAATGGCGGCAAAGAAGAAGGAAAATATGAATGCCTGTGAAAGGGGAATAAAAACACTTTACAATCACTAAATCCTGGAGGATTTATTTCGACAACGGTACGGGATAGCCTCAAACTTTCCTCCAGGACTCTTACTTTCGTAGTACTTTCTTTTCCCTTCGGAAAATACACCACAACAAGGGGAGTTCATTGAAAAAAGTTGTTTGGTGTTAGGGGTTTGTGGCATATTGTTGGAGGCACAAAAATAAAACACCTGGTAACACTATAGCTGTTGATATGGAGAGGGAAAGAGAGATAGGGAGAAATAAAGTCAGAAAATAATCTGAGCGTAACGTAGAATACCTACCACTACCAATGTGTGGTAAAAGAATAAATAAAACAAATCAAAGAAGATCCCATAAATAAAGAAATACTCGTAAACAAAATAAATAACATGACTGATGTTTTTTTGAGAACAACAAAGCAGAAGTCGGCTTAGCTGCTGAGCTACAATAGCACATGATAGAATTTGAAACACAGTTGTCGTTATAAACATCGCTTTACTAATTAGGTTGGGATTTGGAACAGTTTACTTAGACTATTGCAGTTGTCGTCAGAGTAGTACTAAGTAAGGCACACAATTCACGGAGTACGTCGATTCTAAGTAATTTAAAATGGTAACCCTACTATTCTAGAATCTGATACAAAAAACTAAATCTGCATAACCTTAAAATGAGCTGTGAGCATGTAGCTGAGTGTCACAAAAACTTTTTACGTTTCAATATATGATCTTGCCACATGTAGGGGAAACAAGGAAAAAAATGGAAACAACCAAAAAAAAAACATCGTAAAAGTTCAAAGAAACAGTGCATCGCAAAGACACAGACAATGTTAATGGTTCGCTGGTTTATATCTTTTTTTATTGCCGTTGGCTTACTGCCTGGTTGTTGTTGTTATGGATGCCTGTTGATTCGTTCACGTTGTCATGTGTATGTGAATGTGAAAATGTGAGAACGTCTACTACGAATTGAGAATGTGATGTGTTAGAGTTCGCAAGTTAAAGTTGGTCAACATCATAACAACAACAGAAACACCGATAACCAACTAAACCGACAAACATCCAACAAACCAACCAAGCAGCTAGTCAGCCAGCCAGCCCGCCAGTTATACTCTAAAGTTTCAAGACGAGACACAAACGCCGGGTTGTTTTAATGATTAAACAAAAAAAAGTTATAATTATTGTCTCTTACTCTTACACTTTGGCATTGTTTTTGTAATTTTTTCTTTTCAATTGTAAGGAAATTTTGAAAGAAATTCAATTAGAAATTATATACTAAAGAAAGAGTAGAGACATTTTGTGAAAAAATAAGGAAAGAAAAAAAAATTAAAAGAAAATACCACATAAAAAGGAAGTGTCAAGTGTAGCAAAAAAAAGCAAAAAAAAAAAACTGACGCGTAATTAGCAATTTGCCGCCATTACTTTTTACAGTTGCTTTTATCAGTGTCAACTTCTCTCTCTCTCTGAGACAATTGCTACATATGTATGTGTTAGAGAGTGTGTGCTACAACAACAATAACAGGAATATTTAGAAATTACCGGTAATTAAAATCAATTAAAACAATTCCCTTCTCTTTTCGTTTTCCCTTAGAGACAGAGAGAAAGAGTTTCTCACATTTGTTTTCTTTGTTTTGACTATTTTTTGCAGGGCTGTCAACATTTAACATTTCAAAAGATGTTAAAAACTTTTCCTCTTTTTGCGTTTCATTTGCTTTTGTCAGATGTTTTTTGTTTCTTTTTATTTTGAATAAATTTTTAAACATTACAAGTAATATCTATAGCCCCCCCCCCTATTCGCTATCTTAATTGGAAAACAACTGAAAATCTTAGAATCCATTCGAAAATACTTCACTTTTGCCGCCTGTTCATTTAAGAAAAATTAAAGAAAAAAGAATTCCACTTACCCACATAGAAAATATCTTCATAAGTAACTGTCGGCTCTTTACCCCTTCTCGTTATTAACGAATTCCTTCTGCTCGTTCGATACGGCGATGCAGTACTCGACGCTGAAGTCGTTCTCAAATCCTGTAGTGCCAGCTTTTCGGTAAATATCACTTCACCATCCAATTGTAATTCCAATTTGCCACGATCCACCATTATCTTGGCCATATGCCAACTGCCATCGGTGATAAAACCACTGGCCGGTGTTGCCACCGTATCATTATCAGATCCCAATAAATTGCTGGCAATCTTTAGATGACCATTTTCTAAGCCCAAACCCAAGAATTTATTGCGATCATGTTCACTCCAAATGAGTAGACCATCCGGTTCAATTGTTGAGAAATTCAATGAAATTTGTAAAGCTTCACGCGGTCGTATGTACATGGATGGACCCTTACGTTTGTCTTTCATGGGAATGCGTGGCGGTGGCAAGATCAAATAACTGTTGCCACGAAAACTGGGTGTTGTTGGTTTGCTTAGAGCTGTTAAATGAAAGAAAAGTAAACAAAGTGAAATCCATTAAATTGATGATAAATGAACGAACAGAAAGAAATGGAAGATTAAAGGAAAACAGAGAAACTTGTCTGAAAACCTAAGTGTTTGCGGTTTAAGGTATTTAACCCTGTTCTCATTACTTTTGGTTTTCGCCGTGTTTCGCAATGATCAAGAATTGCGAATTGTGGTTATCTACACAGTGTGTTAAATAAAATCGCATTTGTTGCTTAACCCTTTTGCTTTGTTTTGTTTTTTTTGAAAAATAAAAAAATAAATTTTTTAAAGGCATTTAAAAATGTTTTTTTTTCAATTAAATTTACAACAGAGATGGACAACCTGATATCTGTGCTGTTACTTGTAAGGTTTCAAACACTTGTTGCGATAACATCGTTTAATAGAAAAATTTGAACTTTTGCAATTAAATCCGATGCTTTATTTTACTACAATGTAGACAATATATGTATACGAGGTATACGCAAGAAATTACATGATATTTGCATTTACAATACTTTTGCACTAATGCCTTTTTCTTAAGCCCACAGCGCAACAGACTCCTCAATCGTTGAACATTTTTTTGTTCTTTAGCAAGTCTTTTTTTCTTTTTAGTTTGAGAACAGAGAAAACCATACTAGGCTAGGCTATCACAACTAATATAGAGTCAGTAAGCACGTTGATGGTTTTTTCTTTGATTTTTCATTGTAAAAAATGTTTCGTGACATGACTTATTTACTTAATTACGATGCCTGAGTTAAATGTTGATTCTGCAGGACAGATTTGAGAAACTTTTCATAGGAATTATTATTTAGTCTTAGTTTTTGCCGGAAGAGGAAGTCGCCGACAGAATTTTTTCTTCAAATTTCGTTTTGTTTGAGATGTTTGAGCTGGGGCTTGAGCCACGCGCTCTCTTCTAATAAGCCAACACAAAAATATTCTTTTCAGGATAGATTTCTTTGGTTTTTATGCGATTTTATCATTCTCTGATTGTCGCATGATTTCTTTGCCTTTCCTTAGAGTAATCCCAACTTTCAGAATGTGCAACAAATTCTGAATCCTCCTGTACATATTTAGATGACGTTCTTTTTGAAGTCGCCGTAGTCTAGTAGGTAGTGTGTTGGCTTATTAGACGTAAGGAAACGGTTCAAACCCCAGGTCAGACATCAAAACGAAATATGAAAAAATATTTCTTCGTCGACTTTCTCTCAGCAGAATTCTGCCATAAACTCTGAGGGTAAATAAAATGCCATAAAAAAGTTTCTTAAAAATCTGTCGTTCGGAATTGACTTGAAAACACACGCAACATGAGTGGTGTGAAAAGCTAGGCCGTAATCCTGACTGAAGGGCTGTAATGGCCAATTATGTATGTATATATGTATCTCTTCTTTTCATCATCCCATCAAGTTTACACCTCGTGCTTTAGATGGTCCACCCCATCTCTCCACTATTTTTCTATTTAGTTTTGTTATTGTTTTTGTTTTTTCGTACTATTCTTCTTTTGCTGCTTGTAGACTCAATGAAAGTTTTCTATGAAGATTTTCTATGACTTCTTAAAAAATCTCAGATAGTGTTTGCAAATAACGTTCTTCTACTTCTTCTTCTTTGCATTGTTTTTGTTTTTGTTTTAAACAAAAATTTCGAAAGCAAAAGAAGTACTACAACAACTTTGCAAATACAAATGCAAATACAACTAAAATACAAGTAATACGAAGAAAACCAATACAAATGCAAACAATCAGCTGATGATGATGATTGCGATGATGATGATTTTATTTACCGCTTCACTTAATTTTTGTTTACTTAGTTTCATTCTTTGTTATTTTTGTTTTTGAATTGGTATTTGAAGACATTCAAATATTTTTGCAATAGTGAAAAACAGAGTTGCCAAAGTAAATTAAGTTCAATTGATTTCTTTAAATTTTTAGAATTGAATTAAGAAGTCGTTGAGCGATATTCCAAGCATACGGGTAAGTCTATCTAAGGGCAGTTGTTATCCTGTTATAACTGCTATGAGTTTCATAAGATGGATGCTGATGGGGTTTAAAGCAAATTTTATATTGCGTATAGCCATAGCGGCCCACATTTGTCTGGTTTCTCTGATTATCCCATCTTTTCTTTACAAATGAGTAGAGTTTGTGGGCCATCATTTGCTTGCGTCAATTCCACGTATGAATTCATTCGAATTCGTTATTAACATCCACAACATTGGTGGCGTAAGAAGCTAGGTTGTAATCCTGACTAAAGGATTGTACTAACCAATTAAGTAAATAAGCTTTGTCTGTACAGGGTGGCTGATATATAATGCAACAAAGTAAAGCGCTATATTTTTTTAATTTTATTGTTCAAAAGCAAAAAATGTTGGAAATAACATCAAATTTTAGAATCAGTTTAGATTTGTTCGAATTGGCCACCTTTGGTACGAATTATGGCCTTCAAACGGCCGACAAAGCCATCACAGGCTGCACGAAAGTGGCTCTGCGGTATTTTGGCCCATTCCCGGCGAAGCGCCGTCTTGAGATGATCGACACTTTAGTATTTTTTAGTGAGAACCTTACTCTCCAAAATGCCCCAGGCGCAAAAGTCCAACGGATTGAGATCCGGAGGTTTTGGTGGCCATTGTGCGGTAGAAATTAAGCGAGGAACCTCCTTTTTAAGCCATTCTTGGTTGACGCGTGCTGAGTGCGGTGGTGCTGAGTCCTGTTGGAATGTCCATGGTCTGCGGCCGAAATGTTTGTCTGCCCAGGGCTTCAATACTGTCTTTAAGACATTTTCCCGATAATATTCGGCATTTATTTTGCCCCACGGTCGATGAATACGAGCGGGGAGCGACCATCGGCCGTTACGGCGGCCCACACCATTACCATCGGCGGCGCTTGAGTTCTGGTGGCCAATCGTAGGTGTAAATTTTCAGCTGACCTCTTTGGCAAGTAAACCCGAGCATTTTGTTTGTTCACAAACTGCTCAATTTGGAATGGCTTCTCATCGGAGAAAACCAAATTCGGTAACTGGCCACTTTCGTACAAGCGAAGTAACGCCTTGGCTCTTTCCAGTCTAACTTTTTTAGTCCATCGGTAAGCTCTTGCACTTTTTGGAATTTCAATGGCTTTAGTCCAAGCTCATTTTTCAATATGTGTTGCATCCGTTCTCGCGATATGTTCAGCTGACGAGCAATTTTTCTACCACTGCGGCGTGGATTTCGATCAAATCTGGCCTTCACTTTTCGGATCATATCTGGTGTTGTTACCGTTTTTTCGTCCACTTTTTGGACGCGATGCAACACTGCCAGTATCACGGTAACGAGCAATGGTACGAGAAACAAAAGATTTATTCACATTTAAATGCTGGAGGGCTCTAACGATAGCCACCTGTGGTTTTCCAGCCAAATATAAAGCAATCACACTATCACGCTTGAATTCCATCACGAATAACTTTTTTTCTGAATGCAATTGATCAAAATGCTTTTGTAAGCTTGTAAATAATAAAATGAACTGTCACTGAAATAAATCTGTCAGCTTACAAATGGTAACAACCTGAAGTTGGTTGCAATACATATCAGCCACCCTGTAGTTTCTATCACGTCATTTGCTTTAGTAATTATTCTGAGGATTAATCGTTTCTTGATTCTTACTAGAGTGCTAAAGTTGAGGTTTCATTGGTTAGAGTTCATCTCTTTGTAGTGTTTCTTTGAGCCGGGACTTTGCGAACACTTGAAGCTTCCAATTGCATTGACAGGTGTCTAGTACCTTATCAGTAATCTATAGGATAATATTCCTTCTAGCTTATGTAAGTACTTGGCAGCTCTGTATATTTTATTTTGCATCTCTTTTTGCTCTTTAGATGTTCGAGTATTTTTTTGTTCGTTCTGATTCGAGTATTTAAAATTCAAAACTTGTTTGTTATCTTTAAATTTGTTATGTTTTTATTTTAATTTCTATTATTTTTTTGTTGCTTTCTTTTATTGTTATTGTTTGTTGTGGAGGGTTATTGTTTCAAACAATTTTTTTTTGAGTTGAATTTTTGGCACATTTATGAAAATTAATTTAAAGCGTTCTGTTTTTTTCTTTTGACATACAGTGGCGAGCAAAAATGGCTGCATCCTGCCACATTCTTAATATAAGTACTATAAAATCCTAAAGAAATAAGCAGATTAAATAAAGCTTCAGGTATATATTACATTTTGTGATATATTTTTTGAAGATATAAAAATAAATATAAAAAAATTAAATGTACTTCATTTATTTGCTAAAAACTTAAACAATTCGATTATTCCACTTCTGCACGTATTCGAAATTTTTAAATATTTATTAATTTTAAATATTTTGTCCATAGTCCTTTATGTTTTTACGCTTTTAATGCGCTTGGGTATACTTTCCACTAAATTTTCTATGGTTTTTTTTTGGTACTTTTCTCCATACATGCTGTATCCTAGTCAAAAGTTCGTCTAAATTGGTTGAAGCTCTTTCATATGCTGCCAGTGTTCTCTTAATAATTGTCCAATAATTTTCTATTGGATTTAAATCAGGGCTTTGTGGTGGCCATTTAATCAATTGAAAATGTTGATGGGGCATCCAATTTTGAACAATTTTGGCGGTGTGTTTCGGATCGACATCCTGCTGGAAAAACAGTTCTTCTTCAGGGCACGCACTTTCTTCTGACAATTTTGTTTAAAGGATACTGAGATAATTATCCTTTCTTATTATACCCTCTATTTTCACTAACGGACCAACACTCCACCAAATAAAACATCCCCAAACCATCAAATTTCCACCTCCATGTTTGATTTTCTGTTTTACCTGATGCATTTGAAGTTTTTCATGCGGCCGGTGCCAATAATACTATTTTCCATCTGATTGAAATCGCTTAATTTTTGTTTCATCCGACCAAATCACGCATTTCTATTCGTCAACTGTCCATTTACCATAAGTTTTGCAAAATTCTAAACGAGCCTTGACTTTTTTATGCAATACAGCCGCCTTTTTTAGCTTAATGGCGGATACCAACCCGATTCTGCGAAGTGCTCTTCGGGCTGCCCACTCGTTGACATTTTTATTTATGTCCTTGGCAGTTAGCTTTGGTGTTTTTGTTTCCTTATTTTTCATAAGACGTTCTATAAGTCGAGCATCGCCATCGGTGAGCAATCTTGGTCGACCTCCAGTTGTAGAAACTGGATGCATATTTCGTGGTTTTCGAACACTTAAAACCACATAGTGTGATATTATGTAGTGCTTTTCCTATTTTTCTTGCAGATCCACCTTTTTCTGTTAGCAACACAATTCTATTTTCAATTTCAACACTCATTTTTTTTTATTTTATTAATATTATAAGACCAATTCTTAATAGGGACGATAATTAAGTTCAAATCACTACTGACAGCTTCTAATTATTAAAATGATGCAAAGAATATAAAATAAAAGAATTTGTATCGTTTTTTGCAGTAATTTGTATTGTTTTTTGCTTTTATGCAAAAATTAGCATAACGTGCAAAAGTGGAAGAATTGACATCAAACACGTTTATTTAAATTAATTTCTCTTTGGTAAAATTTTTTGAATTTTTATTTTCAATACACTAAAGTAATGAAATTTAGAAGAAAAAACCTCAGCAAGAATAATCATATTCCACACTATTAAAATTTTACAAGATAATAAACGCAAAAATTAAAAACATGCATCCATTTCTGCTCGCCACTGTAAATACTGTGGTTTTTTGTTGCTGTTCTTTTTACAGTTTTTTGCTTTATTTACGGCATGGCTGATTTAATTTAAATTTTTTTATTTTTTTTAATTGTTTTCAATTTTTATGAAATTGAAATTTTTTTTGCTTATGGAAGACTGCTCTACTCGTTTAGCTTAATTATTTTTAATAAAAATACAACTTTTATTTTATTTAATTAAAATAAATAATAATGAATACAATCATGGTGATTAACTTTTGTCATGTGATTACGCGCAGATTTACAGACAAAATTTTTATTGTTTTTCTTTTTTTTTCTTTAAACACTTTCAAATAAATATATTTTTGTTCTAGTGATTGTTAATGATTAATGGATTTGAAATTTATTATAATTAAACGTAATTGTTTTTGGCTAACAGGCATTCAATTTAAACTAAAGAATAATTATTGCCTTCCCTTTTACACTTCCAATCGTAATACCACTCAAATAACACACGCTTAATTGGCGTTCTTTTATAAAAAACTAGTTTTTAATACAAAAAATAAATAGGACTGCTTGTCTACTTACCAATTTCACAATAGAATCCACCCCAGCCATTCGGACATGAGCAACGTCCACTTCTCAAGCAACGGCCATTATTTTTGCAGGGTATCAATTTGCAGGTTTCGGAGTACTCACAGCGATCACCTTTGGCATATTCGGGACAAATGCAATGCGGTTGTAATTTCTCATCGAGCCAACAATGACCGCCAGCCTCACATGAATCGCCACCACAGGCAGTACCATCACAATCGCGTATATTGCGGGATTCTAAAAACACCCAGAAAAAAAACCTCAATTCATTCCCTTCCCCCAATTTCCGTTTTTGTCTGACCAACTTACCAATAATATTTGTTTCATTCAAAACAATACGTGTGCCACTCACAACCAGGCCTCGTACACAGCCACGGAATGGTATGGGGAAGCCTGATATGGCATTATGAGGCAATTTCGATAAATCCTTCAGACCACCCACATACAGCAAAGCATCCGGTTCGATTAGTACCTCTGCCGAGGGTGCTAAAGCCGATGAAGCACTGCCCTCTACCCATAAAGTTAACCATCTACCACGTTGGGCCATTTTAATTTTATGCCACTCTCCAATGGCCAACATGCGTACACTACGCACCACGGTCACATGATTACTGGGACCGGATATACGGAATTCGACCACACCACCCTGTAGCGATAGCGATACAAAACCAATTTTCTTATCCAAGTTGTTATTTAAAGTGCCGAAATACAATAGAAGACCACGTTCCGACAGAGGCCTTAATTGGAATTCGATAAAGAAAAATTGTACACGATGATGTTCTTCAAATGATTTTGAACCCATTAGTGGCACTGGTGAGAAGCTTCTTTGTTTTTCTACCTCATTTAATAGTTTCATAACGAAATGTTGATTCGTTGATGATATGGGCTTGGGTGGCATTAGTTTTTTAGTGAAATTTCGATAACTGATCATTTGTGAACGTTTGGCACCTATTTTATCGGAATTATCGTAGAGATAAGGCCATCTAACGGCTAAATAAGAACGTCTACCCGTTAGGCTAACATCGCTAAGGGCGCGAATTTCTAAGCGGAAGTAAAAAATGTTAAAAGGAGAAAGAAAATATGTTATCGTTAGTTATCGATAAATGCAATTATAAGAGATTACTAAAGTTTTTCTATTTTAAACAGTTTCTCAATTGATATTTTTACATCTCGTTATATTGTTTCAAAATTATAACTTTCACTTGACGCATAATAGGGTCACATATGGTACCATCCATGATTATAAATTCAATGGGACTTTTTGGTTTTTCACATACTGTTGAAGCAATTTTTGCCGAAAAACGTAAAGTTTTTTATTGTGGTATTACATTTATCATTGAACCACAATACAATGGAACAACATAACAACAATTGTTGTTTTTGTTGTTGTTATTGTTATATTATATTTGGGCCATATAAAGGGTGTTTTTTATAGAGGTATAGAACTTTAAGTTGGCATTACTTTTCAAGATGGCGACCGATTTAACAGCTGTCAAGTGATTTATTCTCAGTTTGGTTTGGCAATTCATCATGAATAGACTCACGCCTGAACAACGCTTGCAAATAGTGCAATTTTATTTCGAAAATAATGGTTCTGTGCGGAAAACGTATCGCGCACTACGGTTATTTTATCGTCGACAAAATCGTCCATCAGAGCAGTTAATTCGATTAATCATGGAACGTTTTCGCACCACGTTTACTCTTATTGATAACCCGCATCCCCAGAGACGCTGTACGGAGCGTGCAGTAGAAGCTATTGCTGCTGTAGAGCGTAGCATTGAGGAAGACCCGAATGAGTCCATCCGCCATCGAGCACAGGAATTGGATCTGTGTCCATCCACTTTATGGAAGATTTTGCGGAAGGATCTTGGTTTGCGTGCTTACAAAATCCAACTCGTGCAAGAATTGAAGCCAAACGATCATCAAGTAAGGCGTAGATTCGTCGAATAGGCCCAAAACGAGATTACCGATGTTCCCGATTTTCATAAGCGAATTTTGTTTAGCGATGAAGCGCTCTTCTGGTTGAATGGCTACGTCAACAAACAAAACTGCCGCATTTGGAGTGAAGGTAATCCTCAAGTGTATGTGGAAACACCGTTACATCCAGTGGTGCGCTTTATGGGCTGATGGAATCATTGGTCCGTACTTTTTCAAAAACGATGGTGGCCAGAACGTTACAGTCAATGGTGATCGGTATAGAGCCATGATTACTAACTTTTTCATTCCTGAATTGAATAACCATGATGTCCAGGAGATGTGGTTTCAACAAGATGGCGCAACATGTCACACAGCTCGTGCCACAATAGATTTATTGAATGACACGTTTGGTGACCGCCTAATTTCACGTTTTGGACCTGTGAATTGGCCTCCAAGATCTTGTGATTTAACACCGCTAGACTACTTTCTGTGGGGCTATACGCTTGACCATTTGGAAGACAACATTCGCCGTATTATTGGACGTCCAGATTGGACTACATCCGCGCCAGCCGTGGCGGTCATATACCAGAAATCATATTTAAAATGTAATGCCACAAGATTATCTTTTGGATAAATAAAATTCATGTCAATCGAATAATCCATCGTTGTTTTATTGCAACTTAAAGTTCTATACCTCTATAAAAAACACCCTTTACATATGTACGTGTACTGTTTTCGTCCATAATTACACTTACCTTCATCACAATTTTTACCCGTACGTCCAACTGGACAATCACATTCGTAACCGTTGACAAGTGGCACACATGTCGAATCCTCCGAACATTTATTGTTAAATGAATCACAAGGATTTGTGGGCTGGGCACATAATGGACCATACCAACCCTCTTGGCAAATGCAACTATTGTTGTCGCCGTGTTGTGTTGTCGTACCACGAAACGAACGCATGAAAATTGGTGAAAAATTAAGAATGAAAAGTAGAAAAACAAAAAATCAGAAAAAAATGAAACGGAAATCCATTCACATGGTCACAACAGCAATTGTTCCTGTATTAATTGCTTGCAATGCCTTTGCTTGTATGTTTCTATGTGTGTGTATGTGAGTTGTAATACTTACGTAAATGTCGCTCCATGCTGCAGGCAAGCACCATCATGTTGACATGCATGTCGATGGCATTCTCGAGTGCCACACTGACCCACTCCGCGGCCTCTTACACCGCGAGTCTCCTGTAGTGGCACTGTGACTTGACCAGCCTTTAGATGAACATCGTAAATGCATCCCTGAAAACCGGAATGTAAAGGCAGGTCATGGGGCAAAGTATTGAAGTTGGCCATCTCATGGCCACCCAAATACAATATGGGCATAACATCCATGCGGCTAACGCTGCCCGGCGAACGTCCCGTAATGTTGAATTTACCATCCACCGATAGCCATGCCTGGCGTCCAATGCGTCCCACTTTAATTTCATACGGCACTCGTGGAGCATCCAAACGAAAATCGATGGGTTTTTGTGTAAATATTCTACGTGGTCCGGCACCCAAGTTCCAGGTCAACATTATATAGCCTTGTATAAAGCTTATGGCCAAATGATCGCTCTTCTCATCGTGATAGCCCGGTTGTCCCAGGAAGGCCAATAAGGCTATTTGAGACATGGTTTGCGGCAGGATCTTAAAACTCAATTCCATGGAATACTCCAAAGGTATGGGCACGGTGTAGGCAACAAAGGATGATAAACCATTGACACTGCCCGAAAACGAGGGCAATGCCACTTCCAAATCTGAAAAATTGGCAGATGCATCAAGGAATATTGACAAAGGAGGTAGGAAAGCTTTAAAGTGAGAGTTACACACACACGGGTTTTATTCATTTAAGGAAAGAATTTCACAAGGTTTAGGGGATTTTCCAAAAGAAAGAGAGAACATTTATTAGTTTACGGTCCACCCCTCGTAATAGTGATGACCTTCAAAAAAACCAATAATAAATAAAACCAAAACTCTAGGGTATGTTTGTGACACAAGCTAGGATTGAACTCTCTTTCTAATTGTAAATGGGCGTGTTATGGCTTAAAGCAGTTCCGTTTGAAAAAACTTACTGTGTTCACAATAGTGCCCATGCTTGCCCAATGGACACAGACATAAATAGCCACTGCCTGGAAATTGTACACAGGTTCCACCATATTGACATGGATTATCTTCGCATACCGATATCTCACATGTTGGTCCCATATAGCCGGTAGGACATTTACATTTCCATTTCTCCAGTTTATCACCGTTTTCATCCACTTCGTTCGTTTCGATTTTAATGCAGGCCGCACCATTGCGACAGGGACTGGAGAGACAAGCCAATGAACCGCATTCTGTTATGCCAAAACCATCCAAAGCTTCACTGTAAGGAAAAAGAAATAAAGACGAATGGAAATATTAGGTATGGGCAAAAGTTTAGGTTGTTAGTCATATGAAAAGTATTTTTCTGAGTGTATTTTCATACTGGTTATAATTGTTATATAACTATTGTTGAAGAAGTTATTGGGCATGGGAAAAAAAATTTTGAAGAAAAGTAAGAAAGATGGCAATCCTTTCATTCTCGAACTGCATAATTTACCGGCTTAGTTGGAGAAACTTGATTATTTCAACTGCTCATTAAAAGCATAACCTTGAGTACATAAAAGTGCAGAACCCTGGAGTATTTCGAGAATCGTAAAATGTATGGAACAACTAAAAGTACTAAGGTCTGCCATTAAGCGCATCCTATCTTTAAATTTAAATAAAACAAAGTGCGTGTGAGAAATTATCGAAATTTTTTTTATTGTTTGAAAGACCTATTCATGCCATCATGTTGGAATATATTGTTACGTTTTTACCTTTTTAAAAACGTTTAAATATGAGTTCGTTAATTGCAAACCAAGTAAAAACAAATATGTGTTTAATTTCAGTTAAACTCTCTTTATTCTTTACACAACTTTTGTGTGCCACCGTATACAACTTAACGATACAACAATAATAATCTGTTTATTCACTTTACTAGTTCACACAACTATTCGCTTTACAACTACGACTTGTTTTGTTCACCCGCAACTTCACACAAGGCTGACTGAATTCTTACTGACTGCTGCCTGCTTTGTCCAGCCCTTTTATAGTCCGTCACACACATTCATGAAGTGGAAGGTTCGTGATCTCACCTTCTCGAGAGTTCCATTGCTAATACATTGTTGTTTGTGTACCTTGCTTACGTTGTCCATCCCTTTTTGTCACATGCATGTTGTTGTTGGTACCAGGCGCAACCAGGTTCGTTGTACATATGTGTGTGCGCAGCTTTAGATAACCAACACGTTCACTGTATTCTTGGTGTTAGAGTGTATTTGTATCGTGTGGCTTTTGTTTATCGTTTTTGTTGTTAAACGATATTAGGTCGTTTCGATTTGCGTAACGATATCATCGTTCACATGTCCACCATGTCTTGTCTGGGTGGAGGGCATTCGATATGCTCGATTTTCCATTGCTATGGCGCATAAATCAGGTTAAACTTGGGCGATGGTGTGGGTTATGTTGGTTCTGAGCTGCGATGAGATTTGTGGCTTATTCGCATACTACTGCGACTTAAGAAAATCTCACAAGAAAAATTCTTAAGGAGTTAAATTGTGCCGTCCCAGTGGCCAGTTCAAATTCAGTTTCAGTTTCCCATTCAGCGAATACACGTCGTTGTTTATAGTCGTTTTTAGTTCCTTTAGTTCCTGGGTCAGTTAAATTTTGCACGAATGCAGGATCAAATCAAAACGCAAAATTTGCCAAGTTGCGGTGAGAGCCCGAGCTTTTGTGAGCGAAGCGAAATCGAATGCCTCATATACTCCTGCATACTTACGCAGAAAGCGGCGATGTTTTCAGTAGATCTTGCATTTCGTTGACATATGGTTTTTGGTCGATTATTTATTAAACCAGTGGACTCGTAGGTTAGGTTATGTTAGGTTAGAGGACGTGTACTTGTCAATTAAGACAAGTACAGTACCCGGATGTCGAATTGACCCATTGTACAACGTCCTAGTTTTTCACACCACTTGTGTTTGTTAATTTTATACATGAGGGGTGGGACCTAGAGTGCAAAGTCGACTCCGAAGGATAGATTTTTGAGAAACTTTTTTTCATGGCAATTTTATTTACTCTCAGAGTTTTTGCCAGAAATCCGCTGAGAGGAAGTCGCCGAAGAAATACTTTTTGTATTTTGTTTTAATGTCTGGCCTGGGACTTGAACCCTGGATTTTCGTCCAATAAGCCAACACACTACCTACTAGACCACGGCGACTTCAGCTAGCCATATATAGTAAATGGAAAAAAATCCTTACCGCCTACCTCGGTTCAAAGAACTGGGGCATGAGAGTACTTAAGACAATCATAATAAATTCTCTGCAGCCAAGGAATCACCACATCAGATGTTACCTGTACATCCATGACCTCCAAAAGTTTCTCTTCACCTTACGTCTCATATTCTCAATCGAAAGCTAACCCTCAATTTAGAAAATAGTAGGACTTAATGAGACTTACTGATGATTTGGCACTGTAACCAATACAATATCCCTATTTATCAAAATGCATCGTTTCATGATTATAGCTAATGGCAACCCTATCAGTCTAGGAAACTGCTACCATGGATCAATACTGGCTTTTTTATTATTATTGAATCTTTCCTAAAGAAATTTACAATAGTTTTCAAATCTTAAAGCTAGTTTTAATGGTTAATAGTTAGCACCAGCGTGTTAACTATATATTGTATTCAAATCTTATAATAATACTACATTAAAAGTTAGGGTCAGTGCTGCCGTCGAGCGAGGCTCAATGTGTCACTTCGTTTTAACCTCTGATGGCCGTCGAATCGAAGCAGGTCCCTTGCCAATGCGTTGGGGTGAATCGTTAGTTTACCGACGTACTTTATGGCGAATTTTTTAATTTCTTCCTGAATTGTAGGAATGTTGAGATCTCTATGGATATTGTCGTTGCGAATATACCATGGAGCGCAGACAATTTGTCGTAAAAGCTAGGACTGTCTTCTTTGTAATTTCCAAACGTTAGACGCGCAAGCACTGCCCCAAAGCTGTATGCCGTATGCTGTATGCTTCGTAATGTATTTGTATAAAAGAACCTTGTATTCAAGGTCTAGTGTTGAATTAGGACCAATAATTCAGGGCATTTCAGCGGATTTCAGCTTAATGGCCGCTAATTTGGCCTCGATGTGGCGGGACCACGTTAGACGCCGGTCTATACTGTACTGGCTTTTGAAAAAACTTAGTCAATGAAACTGAAACATTCCTTGTTTCTGGCAACTTTTTGCTTTGTTGTCTTAAAACCATACAAGAATCCAAGTTTGTTGGACAAAATCATAACAAAATGAAATGGATTGGATTATGAAAGGAAAACGGATAATTTTCTCTCACAAATTATTTAAAATTACGACATTTTAAATTAAAATTAAAATCTTTCCCAAAAGTTACTACGAGCTTTCCCTGTGGACTTAAGAGTACAATGGGTCAATTCGACCTCCGGGTACTATACTTGTCTCAATTGACAAGTACACGTCCTCTAACCTAAGAGTAGAGTAGTGTATGGAGATTAGAAACTGTTAATCTAAATGTGTGTATTGGCAAGCCAATATTTTCATTAATTATTATTCAATTTCTGTCATTCAATTTTCAAGCATATTTCCAAACATCGTATACAATTTTTCTTTTTTCTTTATCTGTTTTTCCTTTAAAGGGAATTAAAAAAGCCAAACGAATATTCTTTTCATTTTCATCTCAATTCTATAAAAATGTCATTTTCGTATGTCCTTTTTCTAGTATAACTCTTACCCTCCATAATTGTTTTATTCTTTACAAAACTTCAATAGTTTTAATCCCTTTTATGGGATTTTTCTTTCTCTCTCTCTCTCTCTTCCAATTTAATTGCATCTCTCTGCGTTGGCTTACAGTGTATGCTGTAAGTACGCCTGGTATTCGTAACAAATATGAGAATTTTTTCTTGGTAATTTTGTTTAAATATTTATTTGGAATAACCTATACCATTACACATACATTTCATGTATGTATATATGTGTGTGAATTGATTACACATATTATTTTGTAAATATGTATTCTTCTTGCTGCCTTCATTCAAATTGTGTTTTAATGGAAGAATATTTTTTCTGATTTTTATATCCAAATTTTTTTTTATTTAAAGCCCAATTCTTTGCTATTATTTCATGGGGATATTTTGTTTCTGTTTTCTTGCTTGGAAATCTTTTATTTAAGAGCGTATAAAACAACAACAAATTGCCAAAAAATTTATTTTCGTTTACGAACGAATACAATTAAATTCCATGTAATTGGATACTTGCCTTGACTGTCTGTTTTTCTTTTATTTTTTCTTTTGACATTGAATTTGGAAATCATTATTGATTCGCAACAACAAAAAAAAAGAAAAAATAAACCCTCATAAGTCCAAGTGCATGGTTACTCGTAGGAGGACGCTTGATTCCAATATTGGTCTCGATATTTTGATGAACGGGGAGAAGATCAAGATTGTGAATGCTGCCAAAAACCTTGGTTTGACTTTTAATGACAATCTTACATGAACAAATCATGTTAACACACTCGTGGGTCAAACCTATATGAAGTTGATGTGGCTTTGGTCGACACAATACTTTACGCCTTTGAATATAAGACAGTTGATTGCGAAATGTTATCTTCTTCCTGGTTTAATGTACGGTTGTGAACTTTTTGCAAGTTGCGATTCCGTTAGCAAGGACAAGTTCAACGTCTTATTCAATAATATTGTGAGATATGTCAATGGTTTAAGGTGGTATGACCATGTGTCCCGTTTTCCTTGAAGCTTTATGGTGTATCGTTTGACAATCTTTTGGGCATCCGTGTATTATTACTTCTGCATAAGATAATTTATTCAGAATCTCTAGGATATCTTAGGCAGAAAATAAGATTTGCTAGATCACTTAGAGGTAAAAGGATCATAATTCCCCTACATCGTTACATTGTGTCTGAATGGCATTTTTTTATTCATGCTTCACGGCTTTGGAATTGTCTTCCACATTCTCAGCAACTTAATAGCAACGCAATTAGTTTTAGGAAATTTTTATTTAATTTTTTTGCACCGTAGTAGATTAAAATTTTTATAATTTATGCATAATTTATTACTATAGTTATTATTATTATTATTTTTTATCTCTTTTACTTTATCCATTAGAAAAGTTTGATCTCCAAATGTTGTTTATGAACACTTCTTTCTTGTACTTTAAATATAAGATTAAATCTTGTTGTACAGGAAATGAATAAATAAATAAATAAATAAATATTTTAAACCCATAACACGTTCAGTGAGAATACAAAATGCTTTTCTGATACACCTTCCATAGAACGTCCATACACCGATATTATTCAGGCTTGCGTTATGCAAATCTGCTATCAGAGTATACGAGTGGAGATATATGCACAGTTACTGGCAGTAAAGCGGCCATTAGATCCAAGGTTGTGAGGAATCTCTACAGGGGATTTCAAAATATATGACGATACGGGTTTCTGGATACGGGGACAGAGCTTACTCGCTTGCAGAAGCTGGCATAACCGAAAATTCAATCGATCTTATACATGAGATTGGCATATCTTTGCAGAGGAGCAAATAAATGCTATCATACAAACTGCATCTATTTTTAGAGAGACCGGACAAATCTGGTTCCATATGGATACATGTAGAACAAAAATTTTTATTAATCCTGACCAGATGCCATCTTAGAAATCTTAAACCTGTTAAAACGTGACACTTTTCTCATGGTACACTCTTTCGAAGACTATATGTACCTCATAAGGACATATGCAGAAGCTGTAACGACGAAAAAGAAGAGGAGACCACAGATCATACATACAGAACTGGTCATTACAACCCTTCAGTCAGGATTACGACCTAGTTTCTCACACCACTTATGTTGTGTGTCTTCATTTTATACATGAGTGATGGGACCTAATAATGTCGACAGATTTTTCAGAAACTTTTCATGGTAATTTTATTTACTCTCAGAGTTTGTGCCAGAAATCTGCTGAGAGGAATTCGCCAAAGAAATACTTTTTATATTTTGTTTTGATGTCTGGCCTGGGGCTTGAACCCTGGCTTTACGTTTAATAAGCTATCTATCTATTAGACTACGGCGACCACAGATCATGGCGCTTAGGAGTTCTTGGGAGCTCGGAACTTAATGTCAAGTTTTAATTGAATAAAATTTCAGCCAGGAATTAGTATTGCAATGTGACCTTGTAGAACCCAACTGAAGCAGCTGCCAATTGAACCTCACCCTTGCAAGTATAATATGACTCTGGATGTAATTTTCATCGTTATGGAAAACGTAAAATTAGGGTGGGTTAAATAACATGACCTTAGAGGCCATTAAACTCATTTCGAAAATTAATTCCTCTCCCTATGTTCGCTTAAATTTGTAAAATAGATAATTTCTCTAAGCTAATGTTTTAAATACACTTCCTAGAAGAATAAGATCTTAAGCGTCTTCAAATCTGAACTACATTGTATAGTGTCACCTCTACTTTTCCATCAGGACAACTTTGGAAATGTTAATTCTTATTATTGTTGTCTAAAGTTGACGCACTGGCAAGCTCAGCTGCTTACTCCTTGCTACGAAAAACACCTGGGATGCAGCAGAGAGCAACCACATTTCCATTGTCTAGCTGATTCAGCTTGCCAAAACAGTCCTATACTAGGATCGAATCGACTTCATAAGAGCTAAGTATTCAAATGGTAGATAGTATTGCTATATTCGGTCCTCTGTTCCTCTTGTCCAAGTTGAATTGAGCAAATCTTTCCATGGCGTATACTCTTGACTGTGTAAAATATTTACGGGCATAGTAAAGTCTATTTATTTATCTCTCTTTTCAATATATGTAGTTTTTGTTGTAATAATATAAGACAGAGTTTTAAAGTGTCATAGAAGTATTCTTTGTTTTTTACAAAATTCTATGCATTTTGCAAACTTTAACGAAACAAAACAAAAGAAAAACCTCATTACCTCACCTTGACTTCTAATTGCAACCTGAGTGTTTATTTTTTGCTAATTTTCTATTTTTTTTTGTTCTATACAATATAAATAGAAATCCAATAAAAATAATATTTTTTGTTTCCAAAATTAAAATTAATAACAACAACCAATGACAGACAATAGCATTGATTAGGCATTAATCATTTGATTGCTTAATTAATGCAATTGAAATAATCATAGACCGACTCATTATATGCACCAAAGAAAGGGGCGAAAACCAGCAGTAGCAGCAGCAGCATAAAAAGTGTACTTGAAAATAATTTTGTTCTCTTTTTTGTTGTTGTCATTGTCATTGCATTATTATTGCATGTCACTTCAGTTTGTTAAAAATTAAATACGAAAAACTTAAAAAAAATATTTTGTAAATGAATATATGGTAAATGAAAATAATAAAAAAATTATTGGAAAATAAAAGTAAAATTAAAAAAAATTAAAAATATTCTAACTCGGCTGAGCAGAAACTAACTAATCCTTTACTATGGCATTTGTGTGAATAAATTCACAAAATTTTTGTTCGTTTGATAGATGATTTCAAGTTTTTTGATACATGACCTTCATTTTTATGATCGATGACTTAAATTTTTTTGGTCAATAACTTGCATTTTTTGGTCGATAACTTGAATTTTTTGTTCGACGACTTACATTTTTTTGGATAATTTTTGTGATAGATGACCTTCATTTTTTTGATCGACGAATTATAGTTTTTTGATAGATAACCTTCATTTTTATGATCGATAACTTAATTTTTTTTGGTCGATGACTTGCATTTTTTGGTCGATAACTTGAATTTTTTGTTCGACGACTTAAATTTTTTTGGATCATTTTTGTGATAGATGACCTTCATTTTTATGATCGACGAATTCTAGTTTTTTGATAGATGACCTTCATTTTTATGATCGATGACTTACATTTTTTTGGTCAATGATAACTTGGTCGATAACTTGAATTTTTTGTTCGACGACTTACATTTTTTTTGATCGATGAGTTGCAGTTTTTTGATAGATAACTTGCATTTTTATGATCGATGAATTCTAGTTTTCTGATAGATGACCTTCATTTTTATGATCGATGACTTAAATTTTTTTTAGTCGATGACTTGCATTTTTTGGTCGATAGCTTAATTTTGTTGATCTATGACTTGCATTTATTCGGTTGATGACTTTTGGTCGATGATTTGCATTTTTTGATCCATGATAGCATTTTTCGCTCGATGACTTACATTTTTTTGCTCTTATTTGGTCGATGACTTGTATTTTTTTGTCGATGATTTGAAGAAAAAAATTAGATTCGTCGCCTATATCTACGGTCCCAAGTAATGCACGACCGCAAGGGAACCTGTTTTGTAATCCTTGATACCATGGCTATCCAGTACACTATCGCCGTTTCCTTCACTTATTAGGCAGTTTCATTCCATTCTAATCTGCTTGGATGGCGGTCTGAGTTTTAGATATTGTGCTTTGCATTTATTTTCGTTTGAAAAGTCTTCTAGAATTTCACATGGCGTCGAAATATTTCACTGTGCGACCACTCGTTTCATTCTCCCTATCAGCTCTTGACCCATCGGTATACGACAGAATATTTTTTCAAAATTATGGTTATGTACTGGTCATGTCTAGGGGACAGTTAATGAGGGAACTTCACGTGTTAGACTTGCCTCCCTTTATCCAAACCGTAGTCTTCTGATTCTCACTTGCATGCGAGACAATAGAACCTCTAGTGCCGTTGTAAGGGTAGGTTCTCATTTGCTGATTTGATTATACTAAAGTACGCCGGTTTCTGTATCTTATTCAACTCCATCTGACCTGTAAACACTAACCCTATAAGCCAGAATTGGTATACATCCAATCCAATAATTCTTGGTTGAAAGTATGAATACGTAGAACTATTGCAGTGCTGTGAAGTTTTAAAGGGTGTTTGAGGTAATCTTCGCATGTGTTATGATGTTAACAATATTTTTGCAGATAAAAGCTCGCATTGTCTAAATCGCTTTGAATTAAAAACATTTTGCTAATAGCGTACCTATAATTATAATCACCACTGCAGCCAAAGAGAGGTGCTTTAAAACAATATAAACCCCAGGTAAATTGTAGAAAAATATATTTTTTTAAACCCTTTTTATTGTTCATATACCAATAAATTTTTATAACATCCATGCAACTTTAAAGAATATTACACTGAAAAAAAACTGTAAATGAGAGCCAGTCATGCTATACAAAACGATGCAAATATTATTGTTGTTGGCAGCGAATGTTAATGTCAAAACCAAATTCAAATCCAATTAACAACATGCAAATTTATATACACATATACATATATTATCATACATATATGTATTATTCATATGCATATAAATATGCATACATATGTATGTACTACATACATACATATGAATTCATAAAATTTATATTTAAATGACTCATGACTATTTAAACACATTGAAAGGGATTTCAAATTTATATTTAAAACACTTGCTACACTGTATTGTTGCATACATACATATTTACATACATATGTATAAATGTGTATGTTTGTGAGAGTATAACTATTCTCTGTAAATTTTATTATTCTTGCTGTAGTTGTCGTATTTCTATTTTTTTAATGGTCGAGTATGGTTTTTGTGTGGAATTTTACCAAAAATTTAAGTGGAATTATTTTTTGGTACTTCAACTCCAATTAGTGTCTGGCCCAGAGGGCAAATGGGGGGCAGAGGTTTTTAGAACAATAGTGGATAAATTTATTTCAAAAATTTTGAAACAAAAGGGTTACAATTTTGGAAATTTTTTTTAATACAAAAAGGACGACGATTTTTATAGAATTTAAAATCATAAGAATTTCTAAATTATTGTAATGAAGTCGACGTAGTCTAGTACGTAGTGTTTTGGCTTATTAGACGTAAGGCCACGGTTCAAACGCCAGTTCACACATCAAAACGAAAATATGAAAAAATATTTCTTCGGCAAAAACTCTGGGAGTAAATAAAACTGCCATGAAAAGTTTCTCAAAAAATCTGTCGTTCGGAGTCGACTTTAAACTGTAAGTCCCGCCACTCATGTATAAAATTAACACACACAACATAAGTGGTTTGAGAAATTAGGTCCAAGATCCTGACTGACCAATTATGTATGTATGCATATATTACAAGCCGAATTCAGGGATATCCTCTTGGGTGTTAACTAACTATAGTAGTAGCAGATATGAACATCCAAACATTTTCGAGAAGCAGCAGTAGCACCACATGAATCCTTGAATTTAGGGAAACAACAAAAGGCTATGTTGTGGCTAAGTTATAAAGAACAAGTGTCACACTTAATAGCCACTTATGTGATCCTCACGTAAGGGTCCAATTAGCCACAATAAAATTGTAACTGAAGAATTAATGGGCCTCCACTCCCTTTAGGTTACATACATACATAATTGGTCATTACAACCCTTCAGTCAGGATTACGACCTAGTTTCTCACACCACTTATGTTGTGTGGGTTAATTTTATACATGAGTGGCGGGACCTACAGTTTAAAGTTGACTCCGAACGACAGATTTTTGAGAAACTTTTCATGGCAATTTTATTTACTCTCAGAGTTTTTGCCAGAAATCTGTTGAGAGGAAGTCGCCGTAGAAATACTTTTTGTATTTTATTTTGATGTCTGGACTGGGGCTCGAACCCTGGCTATACGTCTAATAAGCCAACACACTACCTACTAGACCACGGCGACTATTTAGGTTAGGTTAGGTTATTCTAGACAATGGGTGTACATGGGCTTACACTTCTATTGGAGTCAATCGAAATTAATGTATCCTTTGAAGTCACCATAGTCTAGTAGGTAGTGTGTTGGCTTATTAGATGTGAGGCCTCGGTTCAAATTCCAGGCCAGACATCTGCCAATGAAATACGAAAAAATATTTCCGCGGCGCCTTCCTCTCAGCACATTGTTGGCAAAAACTCTGAGAGTAAATGAAAATTGCCATGAAAAAGTTTCTCAAAAATCTGTCATACGAAGTCGGCATTAAATAGTAGGTTCCGCCACTCACGTGTAAAATTTAATACACACAACAAAAGTGGTGTGAGTAACCTGGTCGTAATACTGCCTGAAGGCTTTTAATAAACTAAAGGGTCCGCCAAACAACTTTTTTTATTGAAAACACTTAAAAAAAAACTACTGAATATTTTCTCAACTTTTTTTATTATTTGTTACGCCGACAAGCCAGAGGCAAATGACGCTTTAAAGGACAATATTCGTGATGCCATTGGTGAAATACAGCCGCACACAATCGATAATGTGCTTAAAAATTGGACCGATCGTGTAGGCTACTGCATGGCCAGCCTAGGCAGCCATTTGAATGAAATTATTTTTCATTATTAACCGGAAGGATTGTACTTTCAAATAAAAAAGAAATTTTTGAAAATATTCTGTAGTTTTTTTTTAACGCATGTGCAAAAAAAAAATTATTTGGCGGACCCATTACTATGTATGTCTGTATGTCTTAGCAACTAAACATGAAGACAACTGTACAATACTTTCAAGTGTTGGTCAATTTCTTTAATAAACTGAATAGCTTTCGATACTTTCTTCTTTCTCAGTGCCATATACTCGTCTTAAGAGTGAAGTATAGTTTACTGCCCTTTTACATTCTGAAATAAGTGAAGCGCCATAAGACCAAGGATGTATAGAGGCTTTGGTCGTGTTATTGATGGCTACAGTGCCATGTTAGTTTTCATCATGAAAATACAAAATGCATCCTGTATGATACCGGTTTATCCCTCCTAAAGTAGGACACTCAAGGCTTCACTGTCAAATACTTTTTCAAAGCATGTTAAGTGTCCCATGCACAACCCGATAACTGTAGTACTTACTACCCAAGCTGAAATAAAGGCTGCTACTGTGTGAATTCGATATTAGACCCGTGTGTACGCCACCTAAGATTTTTGAAGTCGCCGTAGTCTAGTAGGTAGTGTGTTGGCTTATTAGATGAAAAGCTAGGGTTCGAGCCCCAGGCCAGACATCAAAACAAAAATACAAAAAATATTTCTTCGGCGATTTCCTCTAAGCAGATTTCTGGCAAAAACTCTGAGAGTAAAAAAAACTGCCATGAAAAAGTTTCTCAAAATTCTGTCGTTCGGAGTCGACGTTAAACTGTAGGTCCCGCCACTCACGTATAAAATTAACGCACACAACATGAGTGGTGTGAGAAGCTAGGCCGTAATCCTGACTTAAGGGTTGTAATGGCCAATTATGTATGTATGTATGTATTGTGCCAATGAGACCATAATTGTACTTCCCTGTATGCTAGTGATGCTCCGTGTTTGTAACAGATCCTACTGTTTTAATTACATCTTGTGGCATCGTATTCGATGCTCTTAATGTTCTGTTAGGAGGCTTGTTTATTGTATTAAGTATTGAGGGAAACATTTAGGTTCTCATTATTTTTGAATATTAAAAAACAAGTACAAGTTTTTTCTTTTGAAGGGGCCTATTCCCAGGGCTATAAGTATTTAACAAACATATTAAGATTATGCAGGTTATGCAGTTCATAACAACTTCTACCCTAAGTTGCTTTTTAATTATGCCCAAGTTAATAACTTAACTTTATTTTAAAAAGGAAAGCCGTTTTGAAGTCACAGTGATTAAAACGAGTCCCTTTACAAGCTATGTATGCCTTTGAAGGTTTTGCAAGTTATTTATCTTTTAAGTTACAATAGCAGCAGAACATTTGGTTGCCTTTACCTTAAAAAGGGAATACTAAACTGGGTAACTGCTTATGCACCCGCTACACTTTACCCGGTAGCTGAAGTTACTTAATGAGCATAAAAAATTAGGTCATTATGGTTAAAGGAAAGTACAAATGGCTTGTAAAAGAAAACAAAAAAAAAATGAGGGCATACAGAGATGGATCAGTTACAAAGAGCTTAGAGAGCACAAGAAACAAAAGGGGGAAATGATAGAAACTCATGGTAAAGAATTTATTCATACCCACCACATTCAAATTCAAAACTCACACATGCACTTTGTTAAAGCTGGTCAACAATTGGTTGTGCATGGCTTAAAGGTGAAGAAGGTGTAGTAGAAATAAATCCATTCATTATTTATTTTACAACTACAGTGTAGTATAATACACCAGAGTTGCTATGGAGAATCAGGACTTCTTTGACTCAGTATTGTTCAAACACTTGTAAAGTCTCAGGAAGCCTCAAACAAGACTCTAAGGTCTCGACCTATATAGAATCGTTCAACATTTCCAGTTAAGATGGTATTACCAGTAAAGGATCCAGATGAAGTCACTTAGTTCTGAAACCACTTTTTGCCCTACCATGGCTGATGTATACTTCTTTGTCAACCTAAAATATGTGCTGATTCTAGCAGGTTATTAGATTCTTATACCGAGAACATCAAGAATATTGGGGAAGCTGGGTTCTAATCCTGACTACAGTATTGTAATGACCAGTTAAGTAAGTAAGATAATGGCATGATCCACATTCGCTTGAAGGCGATACTATTTACGTCGTGGTTTTCGAATAAGGACACACCAATCCCCCTCCAAGTAATCCCAGCAGGAAGCTCCCTGACCGCTGACCTACCACAGGAGATAATATCAACAACAAAATCATAGAAACGCCAGGAAGTGCAACCTCTCGTGAAAAGAATAGCGGATATCGTTTTTTAGCAAGAACAAATGGTAACCCTATCACTCTAGAATTAATAACAGCCGACCAATTACCCGCTTAGCTAGAAAAACTGAATTTATGGAATTACAAAAAAAGCAAAGAAGCATTAAGAACATGGTTAGACAAGCTTTCGACAGTTCTACTTATGCTGCTTAAGTGAAAGGAAAGTTTTTAAAAATACGCTCAGAAAGGCAAGAGTGAATAAAATTTATGTAAGGACCCTAAATATTAAAAATACTACCCTTCCGGGGATGAGAACACATCAGTCAAACATTCGGCCTTGCGAACATTTATATCGTCCCTGTTCACAGAAGATCATACGGCGATTGTCTATAATTCAGATGTGAATCCGTCATTCATATTAAATAGGGGATGGGGAGAGAAAACAAAAAGGGCTTGACCTATCGCTGAGGACATATAAGTTACAAATGTTGTGGTCATCTGAGAAGGTTGGAGACAGAAAATCGATAAGCAACCAAGTTGGAGATATAATAACGAAGATGAGTTATAAAGAGTCCGCCAAATAACTTTTTTTTTTGAAAATGCTTTAAAAAAAAACTACTGAATATTTTCTCAAATTTCTTTTTTTTTATTTGAAAGTACAATCCTTCCAATTAATAATGGTAAATAATTTCATTCAAATGGCTGCCTCGGCTGGCTATGCAGTAGCCTACACGATCGGTCCAATTTTTAAGCACATTATCGATTGTGTGCAGCTGTATTTCACCAATGGCTTCACGAATATTGTCCTTTAAAGCGTCAATTGTCTCTGGCTTGTCGGCGTAACACTTATCTTTGACGGCACCCCACAAATAATAGTCCAACGGTGTCAAATCGCTGTGTCCGAGGTGGCCAAACGACATCAGCTCTGCGGCTGATAATGCGATCTTCAAAAACAGGGCGCAAAACATCGAGTGTAGCTTCGGCTGTGTGGCACGTAGCGCCGTCCTGTTGAAACCAAATGTTGCCAATATCCTCCTCTTCAATTTTTGTGAACAAAAATTCGTTCAACATGGCCGGATAACTATCGCCATTGACTGTAACGGCCACTCCTTGCTCATTTTCTAAGAAAAATGGCCCAATTACGCCTCTGGACCAAAATCCGCACCAATCAGTGACTCGTTTTGGGTGCGTCGGCTTTTCAATGTATGCGTGCGGGTTTTCTGTGCCCCAAATGCGGCAATTTTGCTTGTTTCCATACCCGCCAAGATCAAAATGAGCTTCATCTGAAAAGATGATTTTTTTTTTGCCAAAATCGGCATCTTCTGTAAGTCGATTGCAGGCCCGTAAACGTAATGGAATTACTTTTTACTGCAACTGATATGTGTTTCTCGAAGTATTTTTTGCTGTTACCAAGTAAAGCTAACCAAAAATAGAAAAAATGAGAAAAAAGAAACTAGAAATGTTAGCCTTGCATAATTTCTATGGACTCATACAATATTTTATGAGGTTTTTCTTTCTCTCTCTCTCTCTCTCTCTCTCTCTCTCTCTCTTTGGTTAGCCTTTGTCAAGTTCTTATTTTAAGTTCATTTTCCTTTTATTTTCTCTTTTTTTTTTTGTGGCTATTTTGTATCCAAAAATAGGCAAAGGCATAACAACGGGGCAATGGGGTTTATTAAGTCACTTTTAGAGGCTGAGTAGTGTTGCTTTTCTTTTTGCCAGTAAGTCATGGTTGTTGTTGTTGTTTGAAAATGGAATTCATATTCGTTTTATGCTACTTTTTTTTGGTCTTTCTTCTCCTCCAGCTACTGCATGTCATGGACAATTGCATGGAAAAAAAGAAACGAATTTTTTTTTTGGTCCAAACAGAAACACGGAATTCAAAGACTTTTAGTCCAAGCTAAAGGGGCAAGGGTAAGGAGAGGTTAAACTGACCCACATAATACTGTTTTATAAGGGAATACTTTTTTTCTTCTTCTTTGAATATGAATTTTATTTTACTCTGGCATTTCATGCATTTCATTCATTTACTTCATTTGATTTCTTTTTCTCTTTTACTTTCGGGTTTTTTGGTTTTTCTTATTTCATACTGAAATTCTCTGAATTTTTTTTAATTTTTAATGGACTTTTATAGGCTTGAAATTCATTTTATTTTTGTTTCATATTCTTTTCACTTTCCTTTAGAGGGGGGGGGGGATGGTGTCCTTTTTGTATAGATTTTCAAGCAAAGTATTGGTTACACTGTGCTACATTGCAATGCATGTAGGGACCCTATTTTGTCGGAGTTCTTAAAAAATGGTTTTATTTTCAGTTTCTTTATTCGTTTTTGCCAATGAAGGGCAAAAAATCGATAATTGTTCGATTAATTGACCAGAGTAACGAAAGCATAACGAAAGCAGTCGACTGAGTGTACAAAGTAGTGTGTTTACCTACTGTAAAGTAGAACTTCCAATAAGCTTGGTATTAAAGGGTGTTTTTTATAGAGGTATAGAACTTTAGGTTGGCATTACTTTTCAAGATGGCGACCGATTTAACAGCTGTCAAGTGATTTATTCTCAGTTTGGTTTGGCAATTCATCATGAATAGACTCACGCCTGAACAACGCTTGCAAATAGTGCAATTTTATTTCGAAAGTAATGGTTCTGTGCGGAAAACGTATCGCGCACTACGTCCATTGCATCGTCGAAAAATCGTCCATTAAGCAGTTAACTCGATTAACCATGGAACGTTTTCGCACCACGTTTACTCTTATTGATAACTCGCATCCCCAGAGACGCTGTACGGTGCGTACAGAAGAAGCTATTGCTGCTGTAGAGCGTAGCATTGAGGAAGACCCGAATGAGACCATCCGCCATCGAGCACAGGAATTGGATCTGTGTCCATCCACTTTATGGAAGATTTTGCGGAAGGATCTTGGTTTGCGTGCTTACAAAATTCGACTCGTGCAATATTTGAAGCCAAACGATCATCAAGTAAGGCGTAGATTCGTCGAATGGGCCCAAAACGAGATTACCGTTGTTCCCGATTTTCATAAGCGAATTTTGTTTAGCGATGAAGCGCACTTCTGGTTGAATGGCTACGTCAACAAACAAAACTGCCGCATTTGGAGTGAAGGTAATCCTCAAGTGTATGTGGAAACACCGTTACATCCAGAAAAACTGACTGTTTGGTGCGCTTTATGGGCTGGTGGAATCATTGGTCCGTACTTTTTCAAAAACGATGGTGGCCAGAACGTTACAGTCAATGGTGATCGGTATAGAGCCATGATTACTAATTTTTTCATTCCTGAATTGAATAACCATGATGTCCAGGAGATTGGTTTCAACAAGACGGCGCAACATGTCACACAGCTCGTGCCACAATAGATTTATTGAAAGACACGTTTGGTGACCGCCTAATTTCACGTTTCGGACCTGTGAATTGGCCTCCAAGATCTTGTGATTTAACACCGCTAGTCTACTTTCTGTGGGGCTATGTAAAGTCATTGGTCTATGCGGTAAAGCCACAAACACTTGACCATTTGGAAGACAACATTCGCCGTATTATTGCCGATATACGGCCACAAATGTTGGAAAAAGTCATCGAAAATTGGACGTCCAGATTGGACTACATCCGCGCCAGCCGTGGCGGTCATATGCCAGAAATCATATTTAAAATGTAATGCCACAAGATTATCTTTCGGATAAATAAAATTCATCTCAATCGAATAATCCATCGTTGTTTTATTGCAACTTAAAGTTCTATACCTCTATAAAAAATACCCTTTAGAAGCCATTCTGTAGTCCTGACTTATCAATCAACTGTTTGCCGATGTCAAAGTGCAGCAACAATATCTGAAACTTTTTATAAAAATTCCACTACAATTGTAAAATACTTACCCAAATATCTCCCTTGTTTCTTCATTGATCCGCAAAGAGTGTAGACAACCTGTAAAACCGGTACCACTTTGTGACGGTGGCAGTTCAATGATTAAACCAATGGGTGCCTGTGGTGCTCCACCCAAGTGTAACCAAGTATTTAAAATTGTATCCGGGGTATGTAGACGTGGTGGTAATAATTTTAGCCAAGTGGGTTGATCACCTGACATGGCCAAAGTATCGTTGACCAGCAAAGAGGCATTACAATGGGTATAATTGCGGCTAAAGTCTAATCTGTAATTAAAAGAATGAAAAAAAAGAAAATGAAAACTGTGTAATTTCTCATAAATTGTTAAAGTAAAGGGTGGTCCATTCATAGATTTCTAAAGCAAAGTAAATAAATTCTATATAAAGCTATGACTTCGATGAAACATTTGTTTTATTACAATGCTGGGGCCATGCCATTATGAAGGAAATACAGTCTCATTTGCCTCGAGTTGGGTTACAGCCATTGATTCTTTCGAAATCGTTTCTAACAAATTTTGGATGCTATTATGGTGATAGCTTGATGAATTTTTGGCGTTAGGTAGGTAGGTAGGTAGAGGTGGATGCCCATCCATGAAAAATTTTTGGATGGACTCACTTAGGCCGCATTGGGCCCATTGTGCTACCACAGTCATCCGTTATCCCCTAGTCACGAAACCACTCGGAGCTCCTGATGAAGCGATTCAGGCTGCCAATTTCAATCCTTGACAGTTCCTCCGGATCATCCATGTAGTAAGTACCCAAGTACTTCCTTCTCCTTTGGCAAAGAGCCGGCCATGTACCCAACAGATGAGGGACAGTCTCCTCTTCCTCCTCATCTATGCAGCTTCTGCAGAGGTCGTTGGCAAGGTGTCCAAGACCATTGCACCTCGCATGCATACCCATAATGCAATGCCCCGTAATGACACCGACAACTACACTGAGTGCGCCTCTTTAGAGTTTAAGTAGACTCATTGTGCGCCCCTCATCCAGCCTTGGCCAGACTTTACGAGCCGTTCTACTCGTATCCGAGGCCGCCCACATGTCGTTGACGGAATAGACGATCGCATTATCAATTATGAGCTTGCAGGTCCTCATAGGTATGCCCAGATTCGAGAACTCATTGGAGAATTCGATGGTCGTGCTCCGCCTGGCAAGTATTTTTGGCCTTTAAATGCTTTAACTTTAGACGATTATTCGCAGGGAATAATCGCGTGTATTAGACTTAGTATTAGATCAACAGGAAAGTCTAATGAAGTCAAATCACATGATCTTGATTTGTTGATCACCGCCTCCAAAGCTTGAATTTTTTTTTGAAAACTCCTCACGCAAAAAGACCCAAATATCGCTAATGTATCACCCTCTTGTTAAAACCACTTTCCGTCCAATTCATAATCATGAATTCCAGGCCATCAAAACTTGGTTAGCTTACAAGCAAAGCGCTATGAATTGGCGTAACGGTTCTTTCAGGTTCATTTCCTAAAAAAATACCCATCAAAACATGGTAAATTTGCGACCAAAGCGCTTTGAACGGCTCTTTCTAGGTCATTTCTCAAAAAATTCGGATCGTAATGAGACTTCTAGATGGAAATTGTCATTAAACAGTCACTTTTTCTTAATGTAATTACGTTTTCACAATTACCTCTTGCTCCTCCAAATCCCACATGCAGCAATTTTACTCATAGGCGTGGCCACTGAGTGAGATATGAGCTTCAACACAGAAGACAATTTTTTCTTGAAAGCCTGTTGTTCTAGCATCCAATCATCATATGTGCAGAGTTGTAAATGATCAGTCGGCATTAATTGTTACGTGAGTGGGACTTTATTTGAATGGACTTGAAAATCTTAATGAAGTCTAGTAGGTAGTGTGTTGGCTTATTAGACGTAAAGCCAAGGTTCGAGCCACAGGACAGACATCAAAACAAAATACAAAAAGTATTCTTTGGCGACTTCCTCTCAGCAGATTTCTGGCAAAAACTCTGAGCGTTAAAATAAAATTGCCATGAATAGTTTCTCAAAAATCTGTCGTTCGGAGTCGACTTTAAACTGTTGGTCTCGCCAGTCATGTATAAAATTAACGCACACAACATGAGTGGTGTGAGAAACTAGGTCGTAATCCTAGTTGTTAAGACCAATTATGTATGTAAAGGGTGTTTTTTATAGAGGTATAGAACTTTAAGTTGGCATTACTTTTCAAGATGGCGACCGATTTAACAGCTGTCAAGTGATTTATTCTCAGTTTGGTTCGACAATTCATCATGAATAGACTCACGCCTGAACAACGCTTGCAAATAGTGCAATTTTATTTCGAAAATAATGGTTCTGTGCGGAAAACGTATCGCGCACTACGTCCATTTTATCGTCGACAAAATCGTCCATCAGAGCAGTTAATTCGATTAACCATGGAACGTTTTCGCACCACATTTACTCTTATTGATAACTCGCATCCCCAGAGACGCTGTACGGTGCGTACAGAAGAAGCTATTGCTGCTGTAGAGCGTAGCATTGAGGAAAACCCGAATGAGTCCATCCGCCATCGATCATCTTGGTTTGCGTGCTTACAAAATCCAACTCGTGCAAAATTTGAAGCCAAACGATCATCAAGTAAGGCGTAGATTCGTCGAATGGGCCCAAAACGAGATTACCGTTGTTCCCGATTTTCATAAGCGAATTTTGTTTAGCGATGAAGCGCACTTCTGGTTGAATGGCTACGTCAACAAACAAAACTGCCGCATTTGGAGTGAAGGTAATCCTCAAGTGTATGTGGAAACACCGTTACATCCAGAAAAACTGACTGTTTGGTGCGCTTTATGGGCTGGTGGAATCATTGGTCCGTACTTTTTCAAAAACGATGGTGGCCAGAACGTTACAGTCAATGGTGATCGGTATAGAGCCATGATTACTAACTTTTTCATTCCTGAATTGAATAACCATGATGTCCAGGAGATGTGGTTTCAACAAGACGGCGCAACATGTCACACAGCTCGTGCCACAATAGATTTATTGAAAGACACGTTTGGTGACTGCCTAATTTCACGTTTTCGACCTGTGAATTGGCCTCCAAGATCTTGTGATTTAACACCGCTAGTCTACTTTCTGTGGGGCTATGTAAAGTCATTGGTCTATGCGGTAAAGCCACAAACGCTTGACCATTTGGAAGACAACATTCGCCGTATTATTGCCGATATACGGCCACAAATGTTGGAAAAAGTCATCGAAAATCGGACGTCTAGATTGGACTACATCCGCGCCAGCCGTGGCGGTCATATGCCAGAAATCATATTTAAAATGTAATGCCACAAGATTATCTTTCGGATAAATAAAATTCATGTCAATCGAATAAACCATCGTTGTTTTATTGCAACTTAAAGTTCTATACCTCTATAAAAAACACCCTTTATATTTGTGGAAATCTTAATACGAACCGTAAAATTGATTTGTAACGCTTCCATCGCTCCATTTCTTAAATTTCTTTGCTTTTTGCCAATTCTTTGCACTACTGTAGGTCGATTATGACGACCATTATCACCCTGCAAATGCGGTTCTTAAGCAATCCTTGTCCCTAAAGGGCAAACTTTTTTAACTTTAAACACTTTAGATATGTCAAGTGCCATGAGAGGCTTGCCAGACTGTTGGTTTTAAAACCACTTAATGGATAAATATGTTTTAAAAAATTAAATTATCGTTTTAACTTTAAATAATAGATTGTTAGGTTTAAACATGTATGTATGTAAAATCGTATGTGTTTGTGTATATGTGTCTATTAAATGTTAACACTTTAACCATCATTTTGATGCTGTACTATAGCATGTCCTTGCTTGGCTTGGCTTGGCTTGGCTTGACTTGACATGTTTTTTGCCATTTTATGTGAGCTGATGTGTTTTAGCTGTAGTGTGGCTAGCCAACCTTTAGGCCATATTAACACGTTTAAGTTGTTAAATTGCAAATAAAACCCTATGCCTTTAAACAAATTCCCAAAATAACAACATAAATACCCCAACCAACACTCATTCACACACACACACTTTTAATCCCATACTCACTCTTCACTCAAAACTTTATCTCTTCTCACACACATACACTTGGGCAGAGACACATTATCTATACTCATACTGGCTGCTATAAATGTAATACACAAGCATTAGCCTTCGTATAATACATGTTTAGTAAAGAGTTTATCTCTCAGACACAGTTAGAGCAAAAAGAGAGCAAAGGCGTGAAAGAGTTTTTTTTTTATAAATAGATATGTGTGTGTCTGCATATGATATATGTACATATGTATGTATTTATGTGTTTAGGCTCTCTCACATCATTTACAGTTTTTGTTTTTGGTTTAAGTGTCAAAAATCCTTAAAAATCTTAAAGGGCTACATTTCACTCTCTCTTTCTCTCTCCCTCGCAGTCTTTCTCTCTCCTCCTTTCTATGGTGTTGTGCAAACAAATGTTTAGAAAATAAGTTGCTTTACTTTTCTGGTTATTCTTAGACATTTTAGATTACACCGTTTCCATGGTTATTTTTTTATTGTTGTTTAATTAATCATTTCACCGTTAATGCTTATAACGCTGTACTTTAAATACAAATAACTTGCCCTCTGTGTTTTATATTTCTTATAAATTTTATGCTGAAAGCGTAACTTTCTAAGTTTTCGTTTCAACGTGCTATCTGTCCATCTAGTTTTTCTGAACAACAACAGCTATCTATTCAAGGAACAAGCAGTAAGGACAGGATAAGAGTCTGTAGTCCTAAGATATAGATAAACTTTACGGAATATTTTTAAATTGTGAATTTTTGTTGGGTAACTTATTTTCACAGATCTGTTGAGGGCATTGAAATCGTCGCTGGACTAGAGAACTATGGCATTAACTGTTCTAAAGCCAAGGAAAAGATTAATGAGTGGGAACATGATATTCGCTTATAGTAATGGACACAGTGTCATGGCTTAAAGGCTGATAAAATTTGCCTATTGTAGGCCAATGATAGGTAGACAGGTTAAAGTGACTGTGCACCCATTGAAGGAGCATAGACATACTTATGCCATATATGGGCCATTGTAATAGCACAAGTAGAGCTATTGTTAGAAGAGTTATTGCTTTCTTAAAAGGCCCTTACTGTCTGGAGTATCCTCTCTTCAAACTCATTGCAACCCTTCTGTTAGGGTTAGGACCTAGTTTCTCACATCACTTATGTTGTGTTTATAATGGGTGATTTTTTAAGAGCTATAGGAAAATTTTTCCAAAAAAACACATAAAATTCAGAAAAATGCATGAAATCTTTATTTGAATCGATAGTACGGTCCATATAATTTAATGTTTGAAGATTATTTCATGCAAATGTTGACCGCGACTGCGTCTCAAATGGTCCATCCGCTTAGTCCAATTTTGGCGTACTCTTTCCAACATTTCGGCCGGTATCTCACGAATAAATGCTTCAATGTTGTCTTCCAATGCGTCAATTGAAACGGGATTGTCTGTATAGACATGAGCTTTAAAAATAGTATAAAGGCGTTAAATCACACGATCTAGGCGGCCAATTGACCGGTCCCGAACACGAAATAAAATGTTCACCGAACTCGCCTCTCAATAAGTCCATTGTTACGCATGCTGTGTGGCATGTGACACCGTCTTGTTGAAACCACATGTCATGCAAGTCAAGCTTTTGCATTTTGGGCAAAAAAAAAGTTGGATATCATCCCACGGTAGCGCTCATCATTTACAGTTACGTTACGATTCGCAGCATCTTTGAATAAGTACGGTCCAATAATGCCACCAGCCCATAAACCGCACCAAACTATGACTTTTTTCGGATGCATTGGTAGTTTTTGCAATGCTTAAACTGACCATAAAATCGAAGAAGCGGGCGATGAAATTTCTTAACAGAGCACGCATTTTGATAATAAAATTCAATGATTTGCAAGCGTTGTTCGTTTGTAAGACGATTCATGGTTAAATTATAGACCAAACTGAAGATGTTTGACAATGAAACAAAACACGAAACGTGCGTAAGCTGTTTAAACCAGTGTTGCCAAAAAGATAATAGCTAAAAAAACACCCGTTACATGAATGATGGGACCTACAGCTTAAGGTCGATTCCGAATGACAGATTTTTTGAGAAACTTTTCATGTCAGAAAGTCGCCGAAGAAATATTTTTCAGGTTTTGTTTTATTGGAGATGTTTGACCTGGGTTTGAACCGTGGCGGCACGTCAAATAAGACAACACACCATCTACTAGGCTACGGCTACTTCTTAAACGTATACCTGACACGAAATGTCGTCTGTGAATGTGTTGCATTGCCAAACATTCGAAGAGGTTAGGCAAGTTGACTGCTATTTTACTGGAAACTAAATAGTGTTTACTAATCAGGAGAACAGTCGCCCTATAGAGGATTATATGGACTCTCTTTTAAGTGATGTTTCACTACCTCTAGCTTGCAGTTTTTTTTTTTTTTGCAGGAATCGAACCTTCGACTCTCACGCTAATAGGCTAGCACACTACCTAGTAGACTACAAGGGCAAACATAACCAGGAATTAAAAAAAACTTTATTATATTAAACAATGAGCATAAATATCTAAAGTCTGTTCCATTGTAATTATGAGACGAAGTCTAACGAGCCTATACCCTGTAAGAAAACTCCCTGAATATGCTGCAACAAGGCTTATTCCATACAAATTTCACAGGACCAGCTATAAATTAAACCTCAACCTGAGGAACGTATTTACTTAAACGGCAAGGAATCAAAAAATTTAAATCAAGTACCCCCGAAAAACAGATTGTGAACCACAACTGGCACAAAATATAGATGCAAAAAATAATCAACCCCACCTGGTGTTCATTCACCATTAGATTGGCTTTAAATTCTTCCTATTTAGACCTAGACCTGTTTGTAGCGGAAATTTTCATCAAAGCTTTTAAAAGGGAAATGGTGTGTATTTTTATTTGGACTTTTTAAATCTTGAAATTGTTGTATTTGTATTTATAACTGTTTTACTACCGTTTGGAATATTTAACAAAATCTAGTGATATTTTGTTGGCATTTTGGCCTTTTGGCATGTCATTTTAGGTTTTAGTTTTAACATTAACTTGTTAAAAACACTTTCCCAAATACACACAAACATAAACACACACACTTGCATATGTAACTACTTTTGTTGTTGTTGCTATTGTTGTTATTGTAGAAATCAAAAACACACAGAGTAATATGTCCACATAAACTTCACTAAGGCCTTTCACCTCTCATATACTGTATAAACGGGTTAAATTTACTTGAGAAAACCCATCGTCATGAGGACAAACATTTTAAAGAGAATTTTATAAGAAGCAATAAGGGATGTGCATGTGTGCTCACCCCCCCCCCCCTTTCGCTCTCTCTTAAAATATTCTGTAACTGTTTGTTTGTATAGAAAGAAGAGGAGGAGAGCGAGTCAAGAGTGAAAAGATTTACCAAAAATATGCAACGAAGTTTCAAGGGAAAGAGTTTATGTGTGTTTATTTAAGCGTGTATATACTCGTATGTGTGTTTTTGTTTATATTGGTCTTTTAGTTAAACTTTTAATGTAAACAAATATAAGAGGAAGCACTTACAAAAAAAATTAGAAGAGAGAGAGAGACCGTAAACAGAAAAAGAAGTCAGACGGGCTATGTTTGTTTATAGTTTGAGTTAAAAAACTCTCCCTTTCTCTCTCTCTCTCTTCCTTTGAAATGCTGATTGTTGTGATTTGTTGGGTGTCTATAGAAGCGTATAAATGTGTGTGTATGTGTGTTTATTTCTATACACATACAGTCAAGACAATTGCAAAGAAAACCTTATAATGGTTTCTGTGATATGTTGTGGTCGTTCTCCTTCTAAGTATTTTGTTATTGTTTTTGTATTTTGTTTATTGGTGTGGATGTTATTGTTAAAACTGATGACCTTATTATTGTTGCTGCTACTGTTGATGCCTTTAAACATCACATGTGAGTGTGTATGTGTGTATTGTTATGATGAGTTGTCAAGGTTTTCTAACGAGAAAATATTATCGAAGGAAGGAGTTTTTGTTTTACCATTTAAAAATCGGTTTTCTTGTTGCTGCTGTTTTTGTTGTTATTGTTCAACTCACAAATAACAAATTAAAATTGGTTTTTCTTGTTCCTTTGTTTTCTTGTGAATTTAATTTTTAAAAGAGTAGGGCGGGTAAAGGTTAAACGAAACGAAAGTTTTGTTGCATAATAAAGAACAAACCACGGAGAGTAGAAAATAAAGAATGTGTTAATTTTAATTGCTTTGTACTGTGGAGCGGTTGGTAAAATAAGTGGAGAAGAATTGTTGATTTTTTAAATTCAGCAGAAATTTAAATTCGTTGAATTTCTTTGGGTTTAGGTGAGCAAACAAAGGACCTCTTTTACACAATCTTTACTCTTTTGGAAATTAAAGAAGGGAAAGGAAATTACCAGTTGTATAGAAACGCGATAATTTTGCACACTATGGATATATACAAAAAATTTGCGTTTAACGTAACCCGAGTCCATCCCAGGAACTGCAGTCACTCTAACAAGATACTGGCCCCTGGGTACCCAATCCGCAATGTTGAGGATATAATAACCCTGCAATCGAACAAAACAGTCAACATAAGTTTGAATGGCTTCAGTTAAAATCATAGTTACCATAAGTATTTAGAGCCGTCGCCAGTTTTATACTATTTTTTGCTTTTGTATTGCAGCTTTCTGCCGATAAATTCGGCATGCTATTCCATAACAAATGATCGCAAGCTGCTCTTGTTAGTTGATTCTAACGAAACTAACGAGTAATTGGTACAATGGGTCAATTCGACCTCCGGGTACTGTACATGTCTTAATTGACAAGTAAAGGGTGTTTTTTTATAGAGGTATAGAACTTTAAGTTGCAATAAAACAACGATGGATTATTTGATTGACATGAATTTTATTTATCCGAAAGATAATCTTGTGGCATTACATTTTAAATATGATTTCTGGCATATGACCGCCACGGCTGGCGCGGATTTAGTCCAATCTGGACGTCCAATTTTCGATGACTTTTTCCAACATTTGTGGCCGTATATCGGCAATAATACGGCGAATGTTGTCTTCCAAATGGTCAAGCGTTTGTGGCTTTACCGCATAGACCAATGACTTTACATAGCCCCACAGAAAGTAGTCTAGCGGTGTTAAATCACAAGATCTTGGAGGCCAATTCACAGGTCCAAAACGTGAAATTAGGCGGTCACCAAACGTGTCTTTCAATAAATCTATTGTGGCACGAGCTGTGTGACATGTTGCGCCGTCTTGTTGAAACCACATCTCCTGGACATCATGGTTATTCAATTCAGGAATGAAAAAGTTAGTAATCATGGCTCTATACCGATCACCATTGACTGTAACGTTCTGGCGACCATCGTTTTTGAAAAAGTACGGACCAATGATTCCACCAGCCCATAAAGCGCACCAAACAGTCAGTTTTTCTGGATGTAACGGTGTTTCCACATACACTTGAGGATTACCTTCACTCCAAATGCGGCAGTTTTGTTTGTTGACGTAGCCATTCAACCAGAAGTGCGCTTCATCGCTAAACAAAATTCGCTTATGAAAATCGGGAACAACGGTAATCTCGTTTTGGGCCCATTCGACGAATCTACGCCTTACTTGATGATCGTTTGGCTTCAAATCTTGCACGAGTTGGATTTTGTAAGCACGCAAATCAAGATCCTTCCGCAAAATCTTCCATAAAGTGGATGGACACAGATCCAATTCCTGTGCTCGATGGCGGATGGACTCATTCGGGTCTTCCTCAATGCTACGCTCTACAGCAGCAATAGCTTCTTCTGTACGCACCGTACAGCGTCTCTGGGGATGCGAGTTATCAATAAGAGTAAACGTGGTGCGAAAACGTTCCATGGTTAATCGAATTAACTGCTCTGATGGACGATTTTGTCGACGATAAAATGGACGTAGTGCGCGATACGTTTTCCACACAGAACCATTATTTTCGAAATAAAATTGCACTATTTGCAAGCGTTGTTCAGGCGTGAGTCTATTCATGATGAATTGCCAAACCAAACTGAGAATAAATCACTTGACAGCTGTTAATTCGGTCGCCATCTTGAAAAGTAATGCCAACTTAAAGTTCTATGCCTCTATAAAAAACACCCTAGTTACCATAAGTCTTTAGAGCCGTCCCCAGTTTTATTCTATTTTCTGCTTTTGCATTGCAGCTTTCTACGTATAAACTCGGCATGCTATTCGATAATAAATGATCGCAAGCTGCTCTTGTTAGTTGATTCTAACGAAACTAAGGAGAAATTTCTGTTTTCCATGCATTGATCAGCTCATGAGGTAGTCATAGTCTAGTAAATAGTGCCCTTGGTCCAAACCCCATCTCAGATTTCTTGATCAAAACGAAATATAAAATATAAACATTTCTTTCGGCAGTTTTCTGGCACAGACTTTGATAGTAAAAATAAAATTGTCATGAAACGCTTCTCAAATCTGTCCTTCGGAGCTATAGGTACTGTCGCTCATGGACAAAATTAACGCACACAACATAGGTGGTGGGAGGAGTTAGATTATAATCCAAGCTAAAGGCTTGTAATGACCAATTAAGTAAGTAAGTAAGTAAGGTCAACCCATTTATGCAATTTATCATGTGAATTGGGAAGTAGATTACCGTTTGTATCAGGATTTGAAGTCGCCGTAGTCTAGTAGGTAGTGTGTTGGCTTATTAGACGTTAAGCCAGGGTTCGTGCCCCTGGCCAGACATCAAAATAAAAATACAAAAAGTATTTCTTCGGCGACTTCCTCTCAGCAGATTTGTGGCAAAAACTCCGAGAGTAAATAAAATCGCCATGAAAAAGGTTCTCAAAAATCTGTCGTTCGGAGTCGACTTTAAACTGTAGGTCCCACCACTCATGTACAAAATTAACACACACAACATAAGTGGTGTGAGAAACTAGGACGTTGTACAATGGGTCAATTTGACCTCCGGCTACTGTACTTGTCTTAATTGATAAGTACACGTCCTCTAACCTAACCTAACCTAACATGGATGGATACTTTGTTTATTCGATAAAGTGCCAATAACTTTAAGGAGCTGTCCGGTATTATTTAAACCTTCAGAACCCAGCGGAAATTTCTTTGTTTTTAAAAAAAAATTTTTTTTTGTTTTATTTTATGTTTTCATCCATTTTTTATGTTTTACTGCCTATTAATAGATTTTGAATTTGTATTGCAGAAGATTGTAATTAACTCTTATTCATATGACTGGGCTGAAAGCCTTAACGACACCTCTTGCTTTCTACTGTTTCTCCCACTATTCAAAATTTTAATACGGAAGCAAACACTTCCGCCTTTTACTCAACCAACAATTAATGGTGATGGGTGGGGGGTTTCAGATTTGGAATAAATTATGGCAATTTTATTTGTGTTTCTACTTTAAAGGCAATAAAAAAAAACGGCCATAAAAATTGTATTCCCTAAAATAATAGAGAGGTCACAGCAGCAGCGGTCTCAATTAAGAGGGTGTAAAAGCTTTAGAATTACTCCTTCCAGGGAAAATATTTTCCTTTTTTTAAACACTTAACATTTAACCATTAAAATTGTATTTCAATCGTTATGTTAATACTATTTCTACCGCCATTAAGAACACAACAACAACAACAACAACTACAAAGTGGCTTTGAGTGACTTGCCACAAAATTCTACGAAAAATATTACTTTTTATGTTCCCAGTTTACGATCGTTTACTTGAACATAAATGCGGAGAAAGTTTACCCCCCCTCTCTCTTCCTCCCCGCCTGAAGTTTATGACTTTTATGACCTTTACCACTAAATGTTATTGAAAAGTTTCATCATTTTGGTAAATATTTCATGTCATAAAACCCAAATTTTTTATTCCTTAAAATGAATTTCTTAAAAGGCACGAAGGCACCCGGAAAAGGCCAAGAAAATATTCTTTTTTTTTTCTTCTTCTTCAATAGAAACGATAAATGACCAGAGTGTATTGAAATCAAATTTTTGGTTTTTGGGGCAGTGAAAGAAATAAAATTTCATTGAGAAATATTTCAATTATTAAGCCAGGCGTTGTTGTTGTAGAAGGTCTATAAATGGGGGTTCATTATTAATGTGAGTTATCGTTAGATTTGGGAAAACTATTTTTAATTTTAAACAATTTCGTAATAATTTTTCTTTTTCTTTTTTTCAGGTACGTAGTGCTCAATTTGGTTCCTGAATTATTGCAGTACCACAACGTATGTTAAAGATAATTTTTGTAGCTAGGCAAAGGTATAGATTATGTTTTTTAGCTGCATAAGAATTTTCGATATCGATAACTACAATTTGATACGTGAAAACGTTGTACTGTGTTGTTATTTATGTGCAGTAAGGCTTGGAAGTCGCCGTAGTCTAGTAAGTAGTGTAATGGCTTATTGAAGGTGAGGCCACGGTTCATGCCCCAGGCTAGAAATTTCCATCAAAACGAAATACGAAAAATATTTATTCAGTGACTTTCTCTCAGCAGATTTGTGGCAAAAACTCTGAGAGTAAATAAAATTGCCGTGAATAGTTTCTCAATAAATATGTCGTTAGGAGTCGACTTTAAACTGTAGGTCCTAACACTCATGTATAAAATTAACACACACAAGATAAGTGGTGTAAGGACCAAGGTCCATAAAATCTGCTGAGAGGGAGACTGCAGAGAGGAAGTCATCGAAGAAGTATTTTTTTATATTTTCGTTTTGATGTCTGACTTGGGGTTTGAACCGTGGCCTTACGTCTAATAAGCTAACACAGTACCTACTAGACTACGGTGGCTTCAATTTAATACGGTAACTATTACAGTCGAACTTCCATAACTCGAATCTCCATTATCCAAAAAAAAAATTTCGACTTACGGAGACAGAATTTTTTTTTCTTTAAGAGTTAATTGCAAGCATGTGTTTTTATTATGTATTTTTATTTAGAACAAGCAGTAACTGAAAACTACATACCTTAGCACACTATATAATGTAATCAACAAGTTAAAATGGATTGAAATATTCTGAAATAAGTGACTGAAAATGTACTTTTTTTTGTTATTTTCAGTATAAAATATCTCTAGTTTATTCAAAGCCTTATAGTGTTGTATTTGCAAAAATAAATTCAATGTTCGCAAAGAATTTTCTACATCGGCTTTCTTCCAACGAACCCTCGCCATCACTCTCGGTTCCGCTTAAGACTGGATCTTCTGGTTTAATACATATTTGCTCAACAATATCATCGTCTGTAGGAAATCCAGTCTTGTAAAGCTCATTATCTACTTCAATATAATCTTGTAAAGTAGTATTGCAGCTATTTTTTTCGCTTTTAACCAAGCTTAGTAATCGGCTCCAATTTCATTTTGACTTCCATCAACATTACTCAAAAAAACTAAAGGAATGTCATCTTCTTCTTCCCACCCAGAATACTGACCAAATCCAGCTTTTTTGAAGCAATTTGCTATGGTTTGCTCACCGACGTCAATATCCCAAGCTTTTGGTACATGGTTGATGCAATCCATAATCGTAACCTCCTGTTTTTCATTTACCTCTAAGCGCTTTAGTGCCTCTTTTACTATTCTGCTACGGTAGAAAACTTTGAAGTTTTGAATAACCCCTTGATCAAGAGGCTGTAATTTAGAGGTCATATTAGGTAGAAAAAATTCAAATTGAATATGAACGATTTTAACATTTACCATCAGGCGAATTACATTTATGAATATAAATGATATTTACACAAGTACAAAGGAACAATAAAGTACCATAAAAAGGGATTTCCCCAAAAAAGACAGCGAAATATGCAAACTAGCAAAAGAAAGCAAAACAAACAAACAAAATCAACAAACCAACCAAATAAACAAAATAATTCGAGTTATAGAATTCATTTATATGTGTTCCGTTCAAGTTATGGAGAACTTCGAGTTATGGAAGTTCGAGTTACGGAAAAGTAATTGTATGTTATTTGTTATCTTAAACCTACTGCCAATCTAATTTGTTCGAGTTACAGAAAATTCGAATTAGAAAAGTTCGAGTTATGGAAGTTTGACTGTTTTCTTTACATTTTCCCTCATTTAAAAGAATCATTGGATTTGCTTTCTTAAAAACTTAATTTCATACTGATAAAATGATATGTAATGATGGCTAAAATATGAAAATTAAAATTAAAATTTGAGTGAAGCGAACTTCATATCAAAATGTTAACATTTTCTCTCTTTTTTATTTTTGTTTTTTATGCTCTCTGCAATTTTATAATTAACACCATTGAGCAGAGAATCACGTACAAATACTAGACAATATAATAAACACACGCACACACACACAGTCAATATAAAACAAAAATAAGATTAACAAGAAAATTTTACAAACACCAATACATGATTTATAAACGAACAGTGAAGAGACGCACTCCCGCACTCATTGTACGAAGTAGTAAAGGAGTGAAGAGCAATTGTTAAAAAAAAAACAAAAAACAAAAAAAAACAAGGCAACTCACGAAAAAACTCTGACGTTTTCTTTAAAAAGTACACTTACAAGAGCACAATATGTACACAACAAAACAATAACAAGAAAACAGAATGAGCAAGAATATGTACACGAAACAAAAAGAGCAGCGAATCAATTTATAAAATTCTGACCTTGACATCGCCATTCAAGTGAGTACGTTTGAAAGAAAATATTGAAATTGTTTTTTGTTTAAGTTTACAAGGAAAGCGTATACATTTTGCGGAAAAGGTGTAAAAGTAACGTAAAACGTTGTCACTTAAAGTTTGATGCAAAAAATTTGTGGGGGTAGCGTTGTAAGAGGCTTTAAATTGTCATAAAATTTACTTTAACATGAATTTTTAAGTCCTTTTGGTAGGCATGCCAAAAGAGTTGGCATTCCGGCAATTCTGCAAGTGCTGTGAATCTGAGGAGTAGGAAGGAACTGTCTATCAATTTAGGTGTTAGTATCCTGCCGGGACGTTTTTAAGCTCTTGGCTTTTGATATCCTTGACTGAGTTCTCTAATAAAGGGTGTTTTTTATAGAGGTATAGAACTTTAAGTTGGCATTACTTTTCAAGATGGCGACCGATTTAACAGCTGTCAAGTGATTTATTCTCAGTTTGGTTTGGCAATTCATCATGAATAGACTCACGCCTGAACAACGCTTGCAAATAGTGCAATTTTATTTCGAAAATAATGGTTCTGTGCGGAAAACGTATCGCGCACTACGTCCATTTTATAGTCGACAAAATCGTCCATCAGAGCAGTTAATTCGATTAACCATGGAACGTTTTCGCACCACGCTTACTCTTATTGATAACTCGCATCCCCAGAGACGCTGTACGGTGCGTACAGAAGAAGCTATTGCTGCTGTAGAGCGTAGCATTGAGGAAGACCCGAATGAGTCCATCCGCCATCGAGCACAGGAATTGGATCTGTGTCCATCCACTTTATGGAAGATTTTGCGGAAGGATCTTGGTTTGCGTGCTTACAAAATCCAACTCGTGCAAGAATTGAAGCCAAACGATCATCAAGTAAGGCGTAGATTCGTCGAATGGGCCCAAAACGAGATTACCGTTATTCCCGATTTTCATAAGCGAATTTTGTTTAGCGATGAAGCGCACTTCTGGTTGAATGGCTACATCAACAAACAAAACTGCCGCATTTGGAGTGGAGGTAATCCTCAAGTGTATGTGGAAACACCGTTACATCCAGAAAAACTGACTGTTTGGTGCGCTTTATGGGCTGGTGGAATCATTGGTCCAAACGATGGTGGCCAGAACGTTACAGTCAATGGTGATCGGTATAGAGCCATGATTACTAACTTTTTCATTCCTGAATTGAATAACCATGATGTCCATGATGTGGTTTCAACAAGACGGCGCAACATGTCACACAGCTCGTGCCACAATAGATTTATTGAAAGACACGTTTGGTGACCGCCTAATTTCACGTTTTGGACCTGTGAATTGGCCTCCAAGATCTTGTGATTTAACACCGCTAGACTACTTTCTGTGGGGCTATGTAAAGTCATTGGTCTATGCGGTAAAGCCACAAACGCTTGACCATTTGGAAGACAACATTCGCCGTATTATTGCCGATATACGGCCACAAATGTTGGAAAAAGTAATCGAAAATTAGACGTCCAGAGTGGACTACATCCTCACCAGCCGTGGCGGTCATATGCCAGAAATCATATTTAAAATGTAATGCCACAAGAGTATCTTTCGGATAAATAAAATTCATGTCAATCGAATAATCCATCGTTGTTTTATTGCAACTTAAAGTTCTATACCTCTCTAAAAAACACCCTTTATAATGATTGCTGCAATAGCAAGATGGGTTTTCTGTAAATAATGTTTATTTCTCGGTTTGAATATTTAATGCATGGTATTGAACACAAGTTAATATTGATAATTTACTTAGCTAAACCTGCAAAACGTACCTGCGGCGTGTATTTTACTAATTCACTGATACACTTCATTTAATTTCGATTTGTCAAGTTCTAGAACATTACTGTTGATTTGTTATTGTATTTCTTTGGTATTGTAATTTCTTTATTATTTTATTATTGCTTGTTTCTCTTGTTCTTTGTCTAGAATTAGTTCGCATTATTTTTTCCTGTACATCTCTCTTGCTCTGTGCTTTATTTCTCCCAAATATGCTCTCGACTTGTTTATGCTTGTAAAACAATTTTTATTGTTTAATGCAATGAGTACGAATGTATTTGTGTCTATTGCTTTGTTGTTGTTCTTTAAATAGATAATTTTGCACTCTTTCAAAAAACAGTAAACAAAAAAGGCGTCTTCAATAAAAATCTATAGTTTTGTTATTGTTTTGCCCTCAATATCCCCAGGGACTAATTGTGAGCAAATGTTTATTTGGGGTTTTTTGTGGCTTTTGTTGTTTGTGGGTATTGTTTTTTTTTTGCTTTATTTGCTTGTATTCCTTTATTATCGTTGATTATCGACTAAAAACCACTAGTAATGTGTAAATAAAACACCAAAAACCCAGAAACAATGGCAATAAACAGACAGAGAGAGAGGTAGAGACTGAGAGAAAGCGAGTGTTAAAATTAAAATTGCTTGATAAACAAACTCCTAAAAACAAGCTACAAAAATAAAACGAAACACATGCATACATATGTAGTAAGTGCGAGAAAATAAAAATCATGGGTTGTAAACAAACAATGAAGTTTTTTTTTTTAATTTTTCTGGAATACAGCCATATGATGGCTAAAATAGCCGATAATGTGGTTGGTAAAATTGCGGTGGAAAATACTAAATTGCCAATTCTCCAACGCAGAACTGAAGTTGATGTCCAACTAAAACACTTTGGGGCAATTTTCTAACGTTATTACCCACTAGTTTGAAAGTGTTTATCGTTTGGAATCCTTGTTTTTTGTTCCTGTCGGTTAGTCTGTGACGGCCAAAATACTTGCATTCAATGCAAAGTTTTTTTTTTTTTAAATTGACTTTAAAATTGATTGGAATTTATTTTTATTATGTTTTGAATACAGTGTGACGTATAAACAAATAAATTTGTAGTGCATTCAAATAAAAACGTACTTAAAATTTTGTTGAAGTCATTAGATGATCGTTTACCCTTCAAACATCATTTGAAAGAAAGATTAGGATTCAATGTGTAAAGTTCTGCATCACTACACCTCAATACATACTATATTTTATAGGAGTTAGGCAATTAATATGGCAACTCTATCATTCTAGTACATTTTACACTAGACCGTCGACCTGCTTTGCTGGAAAACTTGAAATTTTTTAAAGTTTTGTGAGACGTCTATGTCCTTTAAAACGACTAAAAGGATTTCCTTTTTTTCTATCCTAGTCAATGGATTCCTGACCTTTAGGACCATCTGCTGGTACTGTAAATGCCTGATGGGAAGTTTTCGTGACGTCATTATAAATTTGCAAGTGTCAACAAAAAAATATGTCATGTTCTACTAATCCATCTATCATCTGCAACTTCAAAATAGAAAAGAAAACTCTACCGATAGAATGAGCATCAGGTCCATATATTTAATAAACGGATACTCAAACGCTTACGGCCTTGCAAGTTGTATAGAGACTGTGTACAGCGAAGGCACAAATTGGTTGGCACAAATTGGTTGGTAGCCTGATTTGTCTTTGTTAGACCGATTTGGATAGGAGAGGATGGATTGTCTCTTTTTTCTTAAATCACCAGTGGTCATGGTCGCAATATTGGATACCTTACCGCTAAACTTGGCTCGAATGATTTTTGGAAAAGCTGTGAATCTGGGTTGGACATTGGCTTGTAGGGTCTCTGGCATTAGCGGGTCTTTACACCTTTAAGGAAAGTCCATCGTCTAACCTAAACCTCGTATTATTTTGCCATTGAAGGTTCGTAGAAGCGAATTATTTTTGTTCTATTCTTGAATGGAAGGAATGCTTAACTTACAGATACAAGGCTCTTTGATCCTGTAGGATAAGAAGATAAACCTGGTCCGAATATGATGTCAGGTGTTCTAATTCGCTCTGAAGTCGTAATAGAATGGACGTATGGTGTCTGTACTTACCGGGCACTGGCTAAAAGGCCATCGTGTCCGAAGGATTGGATTACAATTTAATGACTCCTGTTGTATATGTAACGATGTTGAAGAGAGTTATAATTTCCCTTGTAACTGCCTAGCCCTTTGAAACCAGCACAATAGAATATTCGGAGGGTGGTTCTTACACAACCTTTTTTAAGTCTGTTGTTCCGATTTTCATTTTTATGTGGTGGGTTCCAAACCCTACGCACAACCCAAATTTAACGTCCAGGGGATTGGACTTCCCCGCATGCATTAGTTAACATCTAGCGAGTGCTAGAATGCCATCCAAGAGGGGCCACGAGAAGGCTGCGTGTCAACTTGAATACAGCGAGATAAGGATCGTCCTGGTGGTCGCCACGTTGACCACAGTCAGAAACTTTACCTTGTTTCCATGCATTTCACCCTCCAGAAAGAAAGTGAAGTCAAGATCTTCCACGACATCTCCTGTATATATTGATCTGAAACCTAAATTAAATTATTTATTCAAAACGGTGCCCTATCAATAATGTTACGAAGCTGCGGATTGTCAATAAATTCTTAGTTCCTAAGAATCTTTTGTGCTCAGGTTAGCAAGTGACGGATAATGGCAGAAAAGATGTTTTCTGATTTCTTCGTCTACCTTTTACAGCTACTGCAGAAGTCGTTGTGTGGTATCTCCATTCTCATTGTATTTCTACTCAAGAGCCAGTGTGTCTGGTTAGGTTTAATGCAGAATATGTTCTGCATAAATACATAGCATGCCAGAGGTGTCTCTTTTCTATCAAGAGGGTCTATTATCCCATCTTTCTTTTACGATTCAGTAAAATTTGCGTATGATCTTTTGTTTGTGCATCTGGAATAACAAATTTCCTGTTGTAACAAACCCATATCAGGGATAATTTTAATAGAATCTACACACTCCCTGGCCGCTTATAAATAGGCGCATATTCCCACACTAAACGACTAAAAGTCGCCGTAGTCTAGTAGGTAGTGTGTTGGCTTATTAGACGTAAAGCCAGGGTTAGAGCCCCAGACCAGACATCAAGACAAAATACAAAAAGAATTTCTTCGGCGACTTCCTCTCAGCAGATTTCTAACAAAAACTCGTAGAGTAAATAAAAATTGCCATGAACAGTTTCTCAAAAATCTGTCGTTCGGAGTCAACTTTAAACTGTAGGTCCCGCCACTCATGTATAAAATTAAAACACACAACATAAGAGGTGTGCGAAACTAGGTCGTAACCCTGACTGAAGGGTTGTAATGACCAATTATGTATGTATGTATGTATATTCCTACTCGATTTATTCTGGCTCTGAATTTTTACAGTGGCAGTTATGACATAATTTAAGCTAACAGTGTTGCTTAAAAGCAAAACCTTCAGACATTGACAGAAAACACCGTTTGCAACCTCTTGTAGTTACCAAAAATTATGAAGTGAAGAGAGAGGGACGGATGAAGTGTCTTAAAAAATCTACAAAAAAAATTTCCAATAAATTGTTGAAAAACATTGAATTTCTGTTTAACACGTAAAATAGAAATTAATTTATCTCGTGGTAATTACTAACTTGTCTAACAAGTTTAACCGCAACACTAACAAAACCAGAGGCGAACGTAGCCATGAATAACCTCAGAAAGCAACACAAAAACCAAGAAAAAGAAAAATTGAAAATTTTGAAAAACAAGCATAAAAAATAGCCACAAATTTTAAACTTTTAGCCAAACAAACAGCAGCAGCAGTTTGACCTCTGACTCCACTAATACTAACAGAGCATAGCTGGGCAATGCTAACAACCACTGGGCGTTAAACAGTGGCCCAAAAGCAAAGAAAAAAAACAAAATGGGGAGTAAGTAACAAACGAAAAAAGAAAAAAAACAAATTGTCTTAAAATTTATGATGGTCATTAGAGAGCAAGAAAGAGGGAGAGAAAGAGAGAAAAAAAACTGTAGAATGTGTTAATGGCTCTTAACACACACACTTTTACTCCCAAATGTCAAAGGCAACAGCATTTGTAAAAAAAAAGGATAAACGATTTGTTGTTGTTGTTGTTGGTTTCTCTATATATATAGTAATAATAAAAAGGAGTAACCAAACAGTAGAAAATAAAAAAAAAACAAAACAAAACAAAAAAATAGAATTACTTACTCAGCACGTATTGTAATTTCATGGCCTGTATTTACTGGCGTCTCAAGTTCACTGAGCAGCATCGTCTGTAGGCCACATGAAAATTGGAATTGCAGGAGACCCTTTTGCAAGAACAATGCCATATAATGACCGCCTTTTGTACCCTGTGCGGCAGCCAACATTATGAGGCCATTGGTGGCACGTGTCCGTACTTTCAGTTGTACATGCATGGGCAAGACAGTGTCCAATGATTCGTGATGTGGTATATCCTTGTGTATGCGATGTGAGACATACGAATCGCCCGAGAAGGCAGCATTTTTAATAACGATGGGTGTTTCGCAAAGTGCTCCCTGACGATCGAAACGGCATACACACTGCAAATGAAACAAATGGAAAGATTGAGAACGTAAATGAGTAAAGAATTAATGAAAAAAAGAAAGAAAATTAAGATAAAAATAAATAAACACACACACACACACACACGTTTTACAGTGGTTGTTAAGTTATTTGTCACTTATAGCGTATGAGTAATAAATATTTCTTGTTTAATACGATTTAATAACGTATACGCCCAGTATGGTGTAATCCATTTAAATGAGCGTATGTCAGCTATTTTTTAAATGATTTTCAAAAAAGTTCCTCGACAGCAAAGTTGAAGCTTTAAATAATTTCACTTTTTAAATTATTTAATTTATTTGTTTAACTGAATTAAGTTATAAAATTAACATGGTTTTCAAAATTGTTAATACATATTTAGCACATTTTAAATGTACATTTCAATAACAACAGCAATATTTTAATATTGAATAAACGTACATAGTGTAACATAGTATCACTTTTGACAGAAAGAACCTTAAATACAAAGTATAGCAAAACGAATACATGTATTCGATATAAAAAAATTGCAGTTGTTATTGAAATGTAAATTTAACATGCCCTAAACATTAGTAATATGTAAAAGGCGCTCTACATCCTTAGTATTCGAATTCAGCATCTTCGCCTGCATAGGCATTATCATCGTTACTAACTTCTTTAAAATCTCACTCTAAACTCACAAGATCGTCACGGGCCTCGGCAAATTCACCTTCTTCCATGCCCTCACCGACATACCAATGGACAAAGGCACTTTTTTTAAACATTAAGTCAAACTTGTAATACAAATTACTAAAGGCCGCAGCTATAGCGGTGGTATTTAATAACATGCAATCGGCTCTAGAAGTTTTGGCTAGGTCTCCATCGGGCACAAAAGTGGCTTTTCATAGTTTATGCCAATTTTGAAGCCTGTAGGACACCAGTCAACGAACTGAATATGACGTTTTGACTTGATGGCTGAAACAGCAGCATTAAAATCTTTCGTTACAACATCACCACGATATAACATGCAACAGGCCATATATTTACCAGCTCGAGGATCACACTTTACCATCATATCAGATTCAAAGCAGGCATTCGTTAACGAAGTAATGGCATGCTGTTCATGAGAAGCCCGTGCTGCTGAAACTAAGGGAACTTAGGCTACCAAAGGGAAATGTATTCGTGGAAATGGCACCAAGTTCATTTGGAACTCATTCAAGTCCACATTCATTGAACCACTGAAGCGCAGTGAAGCTGTTGTGGAGCTAACTATTTGTGCAATTAAACGATTAAAATTCCTATAGTCTGGACAATCAACATTCAAACTATTTTTGCAGATCTCATAAATAGCTTCATTATCCACCATAAACACACAATCGGAATGCTCCAAAGTTGAGTGAGTTGTGAGCAGAGCATTAAAGGGTTCTACAACAGCCGTAGACACTTTGGGTGAGGGATAGACAGCAAAATCTAATTTACACTTTTTACTAAAATCCATTGACAAACGTTGCATTAGCAGTGAAGTAAAACCAGAGCCGGTACCACCACCTAAACTGTGGAAAATTAAAAATCCTTGCAAACCATCGCATTTTTCAAACATTTTTTGAATCCGAGTGGTAAAAGTATCAATAACCTCCTTTCCTATGGAATAGTGGCCACGGGCATAATTGTTGGTCGCATTTTCTTTGCCAGATATCAGCTGTTCGGGATGGTATAAAGTACGCATAGGGCCATTACGTACATCGTCAATGGCTGTTGGTTCCAAGTCGACGAAAATTGATCGAGGCACCTGCTTACCCGAACCTGTTTCGGCAAAAAAGGTTCGAGCATCATTTGTGGCATTCGATGAACCATTCTCGTCAACCGAACCAGCGCCACTGCCGCTAGCAATCATTTTTTCTTTCGCCTTTATGGAACCAGCCGGTTTTATGCCATGCTCAAGCAGGCATTGCCGATTTGCCACCTTGACCAATTTGAATGGAAAATTGAAACTTCACGCATTTTTCAAAGGATGTAGATGTTCAGTAAACCTTTATTTTGTTCGAAAGAAAAAAATTAAATAAACTGTTAAGAATTGTCTCAACTGTCACTAATTTCTTTTCTTAAACTATTTGTTTGAAGAAATTAAACAGAAAAGGTGTCCAGAAGAAAATTAAGCGTGGAAGTTGATGCAAAAAATACCGAACAGCTTTGAAGATGATGATGATCACAATGAATGAAATGAAATAGTTCCGGAAAATATTTTCTTTTTGGTAAATTTATGTTCATTACAGTTCAGTTGTCTCTGTACAAGTCCTTGTTGCTATAGAGCTCTGTATTCTCTCGTGTCCCGGAAATAGTTGTCTGGTTTGTCATTTATCACGCTATAAATACGTCTCTATAATTAGGCTTTCAATAAATGGTCGACAGCCAAAAAAACTCAACTAAAGAGTTACGTTTTTCAGTGAGTCTGTTACAAGTGAACGATAAGGTCCACCACTTCAATACGATAATGACCTCAAAACAGGGTTAGGTTAGTTCCTGTACTGACCGAATTTCACCAAATACAACGAGGAAGTTGGTCAGCGTAAGGGCTGCACACAAAACAGTCTTAGTATCTGTACGTTATCCAATCGAGCATATTTAAGGCTTACAATTCGTCCGGTTGAACTTATTTTGCTTATTTTGAACTTGGATGTTTTCCTCTGGGAAATATTTGAACCCGGGGTCTAATATAGATTGTGGTATTATAATGGGCCAAAATGCAAGCCTAAGTGGTACATTTTTCTTTAGATGGAGTTCGTTACATTACATAATCTAACCTAAATACATGGGAGAAAACTCCACTCTCAAGTTTTGAAACCTTTGTGTATGCATACATACATACATACAAAATTGCTCATTACAACCCCTCAGTCAGGGACAGGTAAGGGACTCCGTACAAATCTACACCGACGGTTCGAAGCTGAACGGAGCTGTTGGCAGTGGAATTTTTTCGGAATCGATTGGAACAGCTCAGTCTATAAGGCGGAGGTGCCTTTCAGGCGAAGGTGGTAGCAATACAGGCTGCGGCGAGAATAATTGGGGACGCAAGAGTCTCCAAGCGCAACCATACTTTCACCATACTTTCTGATAGTTAGGCGGCCGTAAAGGCTCTAAGTTCTAACGTGGCGAACTCCAAGACGGTGTACGGCTGTCGCAGATATCTCGACGAGGTAGCGAAACGATATGATATTCACATAGTATGGGTACCGGAGCACAGTGATATTCCGGGTAACTGCAGAGCTGGTGAACTTGCCAGGTGGGGCACGACCATCGAACTCTTCGATGAGTTTTCGAATCTGGGCATACCAATGAGGACCTGCAAGCTCATAATTGATAATGCGATCGTAGATTCCGCCAACGACAGGTGGGCGGCCTCGGACACGGGTAGAACGGCTCGTAAAATCTGGCCAAGGCTGGATGAGGGGCGCACAATGAGTCTACTTAAACTCCAAATAGGCGCACTCAGTGTAGTTGTCGGTGTCATTACGGGGCATTGCATTATGGGTACGCATGCAGCCTAAATCGCTTCATCAGCAGCTCCGAGTGGTTTCGAGACTAGGGGATAGCGGATAACTGTGGGGCCCAATGCGGTCTAAGTGAGTCCACCCAAGCATTTTTCTTGGCCATTTATATTGTGTGTGTTAATTTTATACATGAGTGGCGGGACCTGTAGTTTAAAGTCGACTTCGCAAGACAGATTTTTGAGAAACTTTTCATGGCAATTTTATTTACTCCCAGAGTTTTTGCCAGAAATCTGCTGAGATGAAGTCACCGACGAAATATTTTCACATATTTCGTTTTGTTAGAGATTTCTCACCAGGGGCTTGAACCATGGCCTCACGTCTAATAAGCCAATGTTCTACCTACTATAACACGGCGACCTCTGTGTATACATCCACTGAATGCCCAAAATCCGGACGTTCTCAGGCTTGCCTGAATGGAATTCTAGAGTGATAACTACTAAGAATACTCGATTCACTGGGTTTGTGGATCCTTACATAGGATAGAATAGTGCACAGAGGGATTAAGTGCCAGTGTGACGTAGCATTAAGTTTCATGGAGACATGTATCGCATGTTGTCTGGCCAGTAACCTAGATTGAAGCCAATCAAAATATAACATATGAATTTTTGTGGTGGTATGCGATGCTTTTCTAGATTTGCTTAGCTCTGCGCCAACTCAGACGAATGTAACTTAACAGAGCTAACGGGTGATTTTTTAGCAACACAGGTTTAAACAGCTCACGCACGTTTCGTGTTTTGTTTCACTGTCAAACATCTTCAGTTTGGCCTATAATTTAACCATGAATCGTTTTACAAACGAACAACGCTTGCAAATCATTGAATTCTGTTATCAAAATGCGTTCTCTGTTAAGAAAGTTCATCGCACGCTTCTTCCATTTTATGGTCAGTTTAATCGACCCACTGAAGCGGCTATTCGGGCTATTGTGACTAAATTTCGCATCAAATTTACATTGTTGGACATTAAACCACCAACACGCTTACGTAGAGTGCGAACTGAAGAAAATATCGCAGCTGTATCGGCCAGTGTTAATGATGATCATCAATTATCGATTCGTTGCCGTTCGCAGCAATTGGGCCTCTGTTACTCAACAACGTGGAAAATTTTGCGGAAGGATTTAGGTGTGAAGCCTTTCAAAATACAGCTGCTGCAAGAATGGAAGCCGAACGACCTACCGCAACGCAGAATTTTTGGTGAATTGGATCTTGGAAAGTTGGCCGAAGATCCACTTCTTAATCGAAAAATTGTGTTCAGCGACGAAGCTCATTTTTGGCTCAATGGATACGTAAATAAGCAGAATTGTCGATTTTGGAGTGAAGATCAGCCAGAAGCATTGCAAAAGCTACCAATGCATCCAGAAAATGTCACAGTTTGGTGCGGTTTATGGGCTGGTGGAATCATTGGACTTCTTCAAAGATGCTACGAATCGTAACGTAACTGTGAATGGTGAGCGCTACCGTGAGATGATATCCAACTTTTTTTTTTGCCCAAAATGCAAGAGCTTGACTTGACTTTAACAAGACGGTGCCACAAGCCACACAGCACGCGTAACAATCGACTTATTGAGAGGCGAGTTCGGTGAACATTTTATTTCACGTTCGGGACCGGTCAATTGGCCGCCTAGATCGTGCGATTTAACGCCTTTAGACTATTTTTTGTGGGGCTCTGTTAAAGCTCATATCTATACAGACAAGTCCGCTTCAATTGACGCATTGGAAGACAACATTGAAGCATTTGTTCGTGAGATACCGGCCGAAATGATTTAAAGAGTATGCCAAAATTGGACCATTTGAGGCGCAGTCGCGGTCAACATTTGCATGAAATAATCTTCAAACATTAAATTATATGGACCGTACTATCGATTCAAATAAAGATTTCATGCATTTTTCTAAATTTTATGTGTTTTTTTTTGAAAAACTACCTATAGCTCTTAAAAAATCACCCATTATAAGCATAGGAAGAATAAATTCCTTAGCACTTTGAGTATTAACAGAAATAATTCCATTTTGTGCTTTGCTCTGGCCAGTATTCAAAACAGTCAACTCGTGTTGGGACACATTATTAATCACAATTTTACAAAAAACTCATGATAATGAATGTTTTTATGTTTTTTGTGTTTTTTTCTTTAAACTGAGCCTTTTTGGCTATCCTCTCTTTAGTTTTTAAATTCCGCTTGCTTTACTTCTATTTTCTGTAATTCTCTTAATGACTCCCATATTACATTTCAATTGTAATGAAATTCAATTAAAACTTTAATTGGCAATATTTTCTCAAACAATGTTCTTAAATTTTCTTAATTTTAATTCTTGTTTTTTCATTTCATCAATAATCCTTTAAAGTTTTGTTGGGTTAAGCCTTTTGTGGCTTGTTTTTTTGGGTCCCCAATTTAATTAATATTTTCCAACATTCAGCAATAGCAGCAGCAGCAACAACATAAGTGTCAACAACTTTTTGAATAGTTTTGCTGATGAACAATATTTGTTTGTTTAAATACTTGCCTTTGAAGGAGAGCAAGAGAGAAAAGGGAGGGGGGGGGGGGGGGTGAAGAGAAAATCTCATAAAGAAAATGCAAATATTTAATAAAGGCATTATAAGTTAAAATATCAAAAGATGGAAAGGAAGAAAAAAAAACAAAAAAAAAAAAATCCTTTTATCCCTGTGACAAACTCTGTACAGCGAGAGAGAGAGAGGGAGCGAGTTGAAAAGGTGAAGAACAGAAATGAATTCCAAAAACTTTTGAAAATCCACTATAATTTCAACTATTCAGGTTACACATGCCACTTCCACTTCAAGTTGTTGTTGTTGTTGTTGCTGGTGTTGGTTTTTGTCTCTTCATGTTCTTCTTTTTTGTTTTTGTTGGAATACATGATGGCTGTTATTGAATCCCCTTAAGATACACTCACATGCAAAACACTCACATTAACAGCAAAAAAAAAAAACGACAGGAAAATATGACACCTGCAGACATTTGCAAACAGACAGACACATGCACACACACACACACGGTTTACACAATTACCAATACTAACAAAGCAAGGTACAGTATTACTTTTTAAAGAGCATACTAAGAGGAAGATAGATAGAGAGAGAGAGAGAGAGAGACGGTGAGCTAAAAATAAACTGCATATGAGCAAATATTTTATTAGGGTGGCTCATATAGCAACAGCAAACATTTCCATGAAAATTCAAAATTTTTCAAGAAATTTTCTTTAAAAAGGAAAAAAGAAAACCAATCGCCCTGCTTGTTTACATAAAAATAAAATGCCATACGCCTGAAGAAGAGAAAAAAAAGAGCAAAAAAGAGTGAAAAAAAAATTGAAATTCCTGTTAAAAGTATACTCCGCTCCAGAAAATTCTCAACTCAACTTTAATTAAAACGTGCCAAGTACTCAGTGTACGAGTGTAATAGCGATGCGTTATATTCCTTTTAGGCATATAAAACAATTTCACACACATACACACACACACATACATACAACCACTCACCAGCTCACCTCCATTTACAGTTAAAAAAAGTTGACTGTTTTTTTGTTTTTTAAACTTTTCCTTGATGGGTGTTGATTTTGTTTTTCTAACCTCCGGTTATAATCCTGCAGACACAGTTACATGATCCTGGTGTGCATTTAAGAGGAGTGTGCGGGTGTGTGTAGATATAAAGTAACGTCATACGCAATTTTTAAAGTGTTGGTTTGATGAAAAACAACAACAACAAGAAGAAGAAACAAAATCTAAGTGTTTAGCGTTAAACTACTGAGCAAAAGTCACCAGCATTGGAAAAAACAAAAACTTGAACCAAAAAAGTTTGAAAAACAGCTGGAGGAGGAGGAATTTTTTTTTATTTCTCGAAAAGTTAAAAAGTGTAGGAAACAGAAAACTATAACAACTGAGAAGAGAAATCTAAAGAATAAATATTCAAATCTCCCAGGAATCAATAAATGATTTACAAAATTTCGTAGAGAAAATCAAGCTTTAGAGACTTGTCTTCCTTACTTATCAATTCTGAATTTATGCATGAGCTATGCTACAAGATAAGACAATAATTTGACAAAGTTTCCGCTTTTCCTACTTAACTGGTCATTACAAGTATTTTTTAGCCAGTATTTCAACCATAGCTGCCAGATTTGACGGTTTATCGTCATTTTGACGATTTTGAGCTCCAAAAATATCATATTGACGATTTGACGATTTATGCCCTTATTTTGATGATTTTTAGAAATTAAAAATTTACATCATATTCTTTACTTTCAGTACATTAAAAGCTTCTTTAAGCCACTTTAATTATTATATTTTTAAGTTACTTTCGAATACCTGTTATGATATTTCTGTAAAGCTAAAAAATGATAACTCCTGAATAACCTCGTAGTTGAGAATAATTTATCATTTGTCTCTGCAGACAATTTGAAACATTCGAGTACAGCTTCTAATATTACCATCGGAAGAACAAAGGCAAGCGCCGTTATTTTGTTTCGTACGACCAACACTCATGGGATAGATGGCATTGTTCTTGGAACTATGAAAATATGTTGTGGGAAGAAGGAAAGAGAGAACAGTGTTTATGGACACTAGGCTTGTGTATATTTATACCATAAGTAACAAGAAAGGCCTCTGCAAGAATTGAGTTCCACATACGAATAGTCCGACCAAAAAACGTATTTTTTTCTGTAATGCAGTGTGCGATCCGTTGGCCAATCGACCACATACGGAAGTGGTGGCCCACAACGACGAGCGTTATGCAGAAATATATGATTTTCGGGAAAAGTCCTCTTACTACGTTCAAGCAAATTCCTTTTGTCGAAGCGATAGAACAGTGAAACACAAACCACATTGCAACGATGCTCTAATGATTCAATGGAGTTGGATACACTACCGTCATTAACGAGCTACTACGGCCTCGATCGGATCGAGAAACCACAAAATAGATGTTGAGGGTCGGTGCCATGAGGGTTGTATTCCAGTGTCGGTCGGTTACAAATGGTGTAAATAATAAGATCATATCTTAAGAAGGAGGGTGCTCTGGTAGTCTAGATGGTAGTGTGCTACACTATTAGCGTGAGGGTCGTGGGTTCGATTCCCACCAGAGAATCTGATCTGTGACACTACACCGAGCATATGGTCAAGATACTCCACTCGTATATAATTAGGATATAATTTGTAATTGTATTGTAATTAATAAATAAATAAATAAGAATAAATAAGAAGGAACTGAAGGAACTGAAAAATGTGTGGGTTGAAGCCAACATTACATTGAATGCTCAGAAAGTCAAGAGCTTCTGGCTCCTTAATATTTTTACCAATATTTAATATGATGCAATATTATTGCTGTGTTTATGTGTCAATAAACAACACTGGGATAGATTGTTTAATCCTTAAACATTTTTTCCTTAAAATGATATAAATTAACTCCGTTTTTGGAAAAAAAAAAATTTATTAATATTTTTTCTGACGATTTTTTGACGATTTTTTCTAAAATATTTGACGATTTGATGCCTCATTTATCTGGCAGCTATGATTTCAACCTAGTTTCTCACACAACCCATCTTGTGTGTGTTAATTCTACTCATGAGATGGCGTTTAATGTTGACTCTGAACAACAGAGTAAATTTTTTTCACACTCAGAGTTTTTGTCGGAAGACTGCTGAGAGAGAGTCACTGAAGAAATATTTTTTCATTTTTCTCTGCGTTAGAGATGCCTGAGCTGGGTTTTGAACTAGGGGCTTGTGTTTTAGATGTGAACACTATTTTTACTAGACTATCTTCAGACCAAGTAGGAGATTCACGAGTTCCAAGGGACGACCTGTGGTCTAGTGGGTAGTGTGTTGGCTTATTAGACGTAAATCCAGGGTTCGGGCCGCAGGCCAGGCATCAAAATAAAATACAAAAAGTATTTCTTCGGCGACTTTATCTCCGCAGATTTCTGGCAAAAACTCTGAGAAAAGTTTCTCAAAAATCTGTCGTTCGGAGTCGACTTTAAACTGTAGGTCCCGCCACTCATGTATAAAATTAACACACCCAACATAAGTGGTGTGAGAAACTAGGTCGTAATCCTGACTGAAGGGTTGTAATGACCAATTATGTGTGTATCTTCAGACCAATTAACTGGCCTTAGCTTAGGAGCATGAGTCACTGCCTGACTAGCGTTTGACGCGATCTTCATATGTCTCCTGTTATTGACTTTATTGCTTTAAAAGTTCCAGCATTTTTCTTAGTATTTAAGTTGCCACCTCTCAGTTGGAGGTTGCTTTTGCTTTAGTTGTTGTTGCTGCTGTTTTCTATTTGAGTGGGTAGACAATATTTGAAATGCTCAGCCGCTATTAAGCGAATAAACATTGTAGAACTGCAAACATTTTCTTTTTTTTTTCGTGTAGTTGTGCTCTTCAACACTCACAAGTAATTAAACTGTCTGTTTTTCGCTTTCTCCCTTCATTTCTCTCTTTTTGTCTTTGTCTCTATCGCTCTCCTTCTCTCCTTTGTATTGTTATTAGACACAATTTCTATCATATGCATGTGTTTTAATACGTTTGCAGTGGAGAGTGTGTGTGTGTTAAAGCTTTTTTTCTAGTTGTTGCAGTTGCTGTTAATTTATCCTTGCAATACTCTTTTGCCGATGCTTGTTTGCAAAAAACACGTTGAAAACCTAACTTTGAGAGACAAAAAAGCGAAAAGAAAAGCGAAAAAAAGCGGAGAAAATATTTGACTGGGAATACTAAAAACTTTCAAAAGTGTTAAGAATTAGAATTGTTGTTGTTGTTATTGCTTTTTGTCGATGTTGCTACTGCTACTGCAATTTGTTTGTTTGTTGCAAAAGCCATAAATCTTTGGGGAGGCGAGTAGCAACAGAAAAAAACGCATTTTTCCACTTTGTGCGTTTAATAAAAAAATTTTTAAAAAAATCTAAAGTAACAGCAACAATAACAACAACAAACATACTAGCAAAAGTGCATAAAACAACAAGCATAACCATGACAATAAAAGCAAAACAAAACCTAGGAAAAGAAAAAAAACAAAACTTAGTGAAATGTTTTGAAAAACTTCAGGAAAAAAAGCCAATAAACCTTAAAACACAATAACTTGATGAAATAGGCAAACAAAAACAGCAACTACAAGAGTGGAAACATTTAACAAGGGGACAGAGGTACATATAGGATGGTTATTAAAGAGTACTTAAAACCAAAAACAAAAAATATGATGGAATTGAAGGTACGAGCATATTTTTTGAAGGAAACAAAATATTGTTGTTAGCAGAAGAACTAAAGTCATGATATAAAAAACTTGTTTTCCATTTCGGCCTCAACAGCTAATAACAGTCAGTGTCTACGAGCGACGGTACAATGCTACGGATCAAATATCAGTAACTCCAGAATCCTGACGGAATTAAGGACCTTCAAGAATATAGCTTACGTAAGAGGAAGTGGAAAATGGTTTGATCCAGATTATGTTTCATTACAACCCTTCAGTCAGAATTACGACCAAGTTTCGCACACCACTTATGTTGTGTGTGTTAATTTTATACATGAGTGGCGGGAACTACAGTTTAAAGTCGACTCCGAACGGCAGATTTTCGAGAAACTTTTCATGGCAATTTTTATTTACTCTCAGAGTTTTTGCCAGAAATCTGCTGAGAGGAAGTCGTCGAAGAAATACTTTTTGTATTTTTGTTTTGATGTCTTGTCTGGGGCTCGAACCCTGGTTTTACGTCTAATAAGCCAACACTCTACCTACTAGACTACGGCGTCTTGGTCATGTTTGCTTCCATATAAATCTTTTCCGCGCAGTTTGAAACTGGATGAGGCTGTCGGTAGAGGTATAGTAGTTGTATAGTTCATTCGAGAAATTTTCAATATCTTTCAGGTGGGCTGCTTGAATGATTATTAAGGATGATAAAGTCTCTGGAAAGGAAATTGGCATAATTTCTGATAGCCAAGAGGTTGTCAAGACGCAAGTTTTTAACTCAACAATCTTTAGGAAAGCCTGTGCCAGTCGTAAAAAAAAATAAAATTTTTACATCACATGGGTACCGGGACTTAGTGGCAAACCCAGTAACCATAGAGCGAATTATTCATTCTTTCGACAAACTCTCAGCAGACTTCTTTTCATTGGTAAATGAATTGATAACAGAGTATTGGTTTCTGTCAATGCAGTGTGGATCGCTTAGGATAGGATCTCTTGAAAAATCTGTTGAAACTCTAAAGAAGCACGCCTAGTGTGTTATTATAAGGAAACTCATGTGAGATATTACCAAATGTTCAATTATTTATGCAGAAGCTGCAACCATGAGGTATAGATATGGTTTGAGTTGTGTTGCAGGAGAAGCAAGCGTCAGGGCTTTAATCCTTTAAGGAAGATATTGTTATCAGAAAGTATCGCCCAGTTTCATCAATCAAGGTTTTTAGCTAAGCAGCTGATTTGTCTGATGTTGTATGTCCTAGTATTTTAGTGTTGCCATGATCAAGCAGAAAAGAATACATCATGGGCTACAGTACTAAGGCATAAAGAACTTCTTTACGATCATTATCTTGATGCTAAAACCCTTTCCCTTTCTAGACAACCCTTTTGTCAGGATTACGACCTAGCTTCTCACACCACTTATGTTGTGTGCGTTAATTTTATACCTGAGTGGTGGGACCTACAGTTTAAAGTCGACTCCGAACGACAGATTTTTAAGAAACTTTTCACGACAATTTTATTTACTTTCAGAGTTTTTGCCAGAAATCTCCTGAGAGGAAGAAATATTTTTTGTATTTTGTTTGATGTCTGGCCTGGGTTTTGAACCCTGGCTTTAAGTCTAATAAGCCAACACATTACCTACTAGACTACAGAGGCCAAGAGAAAAGTGCTTGATATTATTATTTGAAGAGATAAAGGCATTCACTTGTCTGGTCTAGTAACATTTCAAGTGAAATATTCGTAAATAATTTAAACGTGACGGAAAGCAATCAGCCGCTGATCTATTTCGAAAAGATTTTTGAGTCACTATGTCCAGTATTTACTTGTGAGATGACATTATATCGATGGTATTTGAGCGCCGGTACTGAATAAAAAAATACATAACCCAGGGAAATTGTTCTTTAGCAGTGCTTTCCAAATGTAGTACCCTCTGCCTGCAGATGTCTTTCCTGGAATCCCTTAACGATTAGGATTTGCTCAAAATTAACAAATAAAAGCGAGAAATATTGGTTTCGTAGAGATTATCTTAATTGTAAACTGATTAAATATCGTTGAGTATACTCTTCTTAAGCTTAATATGTTCTCCTCATGATATACGACCACAATATATGAATGCATCTTATACAAAAAAAAAAACCAAAAAAAGTTAAGAAATTCTTCTTGTACGACCACATGCCATATCATATTTCTCTTTTTCTCTTCTACTTGCATAAGAAATCATGTGAATATTACTCATACGCTTATGTTTTAATATGTATTTCAGTGTCAAAGTACAGAAGAAAGTTATAAAGGGTCCGCCAAATACCTTTTTTGTTTGGAAAATGCTTTAAAAAAAACTACTGAATATTTTCGCAAATTTCTTTTTTTATTTGAAAGTATAATCCTTTCGGTTAATAATGGAAAATAATTTCATTCAAATGGCTGCCTCGGCTAGCCATGCAGTAGCCTACACCAGAAGATGCCGATTTTGGCAAAAAAATCATCTTTTCAGATGGCGGGTATGTAAACAAGCAAAATTGTCGCATTTGGGGCACAGAAAACCCGCACGCATACATTGAAAAGCCGACGCACCTAAAGCGAGTCACTGTTTGGTGCGGATTTTGGTCCAGAGGCATAATTGGGCCATTTTTCTTCGAAAATGAGCAAGGAGTGGCCGTTACAGTCAATGGCGATCGTTATCGGGCCATGTTGAAAGAATTTTTGTTCACAAGGAGGAGGATATTGTCAACATTTGGTTTCAACAGGACGGCGCTACGTGCCACACAGCCGAAGCTACACTCGATGATTTGCGCGCTGTTTTTGAAGATCGCATTATCAGCCGCAGAGCTGATGTCGCTTGGCCACCTCGGAGCTGCGATTTGACACCGTTGGACTATTATTTGTGGGGTGCCGTCAAAGATAAGTGTTACGCCGACAAGCCAGACACAATTGACGCTTTAAAGGACAATATTCGTGAAGCCATTGGTGAAATACAGCTGCACACAATCGATAATGTGCTTAAAAATTGGACCGATCGTTTAGGCTACTGCATGGCCAGGAGAGGCAGCCATTTGAATGAAATTATTTTCCATTATTAATCGAAAGGATTGTACTTTCAAATCAAAAAAGAAATTTTAGATAATATTCAGGAGTTTTTTTAAAGCATTTTCAAAAAAAAAGTTATTTGGCGGACCCTTTAGTTTGAGAGGGTGTTACAGCAAACCGACAACTAGGAGCGAGAGTGTTTTCTATTTATTTATATTCTCTAAAGACTTTAAATGCTTTGCACACATATAAGCAATTATGCTGTGTTAGTTGTTCTTTTGTATGTATGTTTGTATATGTGCAAGGATCATGGCCATTTTTATAGCTGATATCTTATGTGTATGCATGCTTCATATGCTTAATTATTAAAGCTGATGTGTTCGCTGCTTTTTTCTTTGTGTGCGTGCGGGTGTGTTTTTGTTTTTTTTTGTTAATTGTTGTTCACTGGGTTTGTTTGCATATTAAACTTGGCTTAATGCCATATTAATAACACCTTGTATTTAATGGCAACCAAATGAAGCAACAACAACAACAACAAATTTATTTTCTCAAATAAACCGTTGCAACCAACGAAATAAACTGCTGCTTATGCTGTGGCCTTAAAAAACGATGAATCTCTCATAGGCTGCTAGTATTGCCAGCTTATGTGTGGCTTTTGTGACTCCTGCTCGTTCACAATGATTTTTTTGAAGAAAAACTTAATGAGTGCATATCTGGTTGCGCGTAATCGATTGTATATGTGTGTATCAGTTAATTTTGTTGGTTTTTATTGGTTAAAAGTACTGCGATCATATGATCCATTCTACAGTCTTCTACTTTTATGAGGTTTCTCTATAACATTTTGCCAACTTTGGAGCCCGCCCGGACGAACTTTGCGATGCTCTCCGGTATTAGTGGACAACCCTCTGTATAGGACTTTATTTGCTCTCAACTTAGATATTCCAGGCAATCTTTCTTAACCCATGTGTAAAGTATAGAAAAAAGTTTTGAATTTTTAGAGACTCTGTGATGTCGGACGTTTTCGTCATTTGACTACCTTTCATACATACATTCATAATTGGCCATTACAACCCTTCAGTCAGGATTACGACCTAGTTTCTCACACTACTTATGTTGTGTGTGTTAATTTTATACATGACTGGCGGGACCTACAGTTTAAAGTCGACTCCGAACGACAGATTTTTGAGAAACTTTTTCATGGGAATTTTTTTTTTACTCTCAGAGTTTTTGCCAGAAATCTGCTGAGAGGAAGACGCCGAAGAAATACTTTTTGTATTTTATTTTGATGTCTGGCCTGGGGCTCGAACCCTGGCTTTTCGTCTAATAAGCCAACACACTACCTACTAGACTACGGCGACCTTCAGAGGTTTCCAGTGGGACCTTTAAATTTCATAGCGATGGCTCTAAAAGGACTCTGATAGAAAACTTTCGTATAGGCTTTCTGAACACTACAGTGTTTTCCTGGCGGTGGTTATGACAATTTCGAAAGCGCACTTTAAACTGTAGGTCCCACCACTCATGTATAAAATTAACACACACAACATCAGTGGTGTGAGAAACTAGGGCGTTGTACAATGGGTCAATTCGACCACCGAGTACTGTACTTGTGTTAATTGACAAGTACACGTCCTCTAACCTAACCTAACCTAACCTCTGACTCTTCTGATCAGAAGTCCCTATTTGGAATTCTAAAATCAAATGTCTTAAGGAACACGTAATCGACCCGTATATTTTCTTCTCTCCCCAGGACTGCAGCATACCCATAGTCCAGGTTTGGCCAAGGTTTAATTGGACGGAGCCTTATTGCCACTTCACTAATTCAGCCCTCTGCTTCAGTAGAAGGCCAGAGGGGAGTCAAAATTGTGTATAGCTTGGTTAGAGTGGAACAAAATGCATCTGCCAGCCTGTGTTCTCTGTGCATCAGTTGCAAATAATTCTAGTACATCACATAGGCGATTAAGTATTAAAACATTTTTATTTGCTTGTTTTGGATTAATTTCCTTAATCAAATCCGTTGGAGTGTTTAAAACTTGTCACTGAACAAAAAGAAAAAGAAACCAAACAAAAAAGAGGCCATCAACACGAAATGCTTGACAAAATATTTTCTAGGGGAAAAATGGTTTTGGGTTTGGCTGGCTTTTTTGTGAGCTGTTCGTTCATATTTTAGATTTTTTTTTTCTCTTTTGCTCCATATTTGGGTTGCTGTGGCAGCTGCTTGACTGCATACGCTGTCACTTTTAGTGTGACAAACTCAGTGACAAACTCAATGACAAACTATGTTTGTTTTTGTTTCAACTAAAAGTGTTGGCGTGGCTGGCTGGCTTGGCTTGGTTTGGCTGCCTTATGGGTGTTGTTGGTTCATGAGTTCGAATAATTTATTCCGGTTTTTGCACCCCAAAGGCATTATTTTTTTTGTCGATGTTTAGAAGGAATACTGCTTTCGGTAGCTTCAACTGCAGATACTTATTTTGAATGTTATCATTGCCATCATCGTAATCATTATCATTATCATGCTTATCATTATCATTTTCTCTATAGTCTCTGTAGTATTTTATGGCTGCCTTCTAAACTCATGTTGCCATATGAGTTATTAGGGGAAACGTTGTTATGGGGCTTAGCCAATAATTTTGAGGCCATTAACTATTAGCATATGATTATTATGGCCTTCATAATGAGTTTGTTCTCCTTTTTTTTGCTGTGCTGTTTGAATAGCTATTGAAAGCCATTAATAATCCCAAGGGATAGTATTTAAAATTTTTTTCAACACTTTAATCACAATATCATTCGTTTTTCTTTTCATTTTAATTTTTATTTTCTTAAGTTTAAGAAATTTTTCTTTTAAATTACAAAAGAAATGTACTTGAGTAATATATTACATTTATTACACGAGATATTTCATTATTTACATGCTTTTCTTTACACACACACATACATACATACATACATATGTCAACCAAGTACATCATTAGTCTGTTGTTTAAGTCCTTGTATCCTTTCTCTCTGTCATATTTTATCTGACACTTACTTCTGTCATTTTGTTTAATAAGCCCTCGTTCTCATCGTTCTCGTCGTCGTCGTCGTCGTCTTAAGATGGTAGTCAGTAACTCACTCACACACTCACTTACGCAGTCATACGCACTTACGCTTACGAAATTATTTATTACCTTCAGAAAAGAATTTCACGCATTTTAGTTCTCTCTCTGTCGCTCTTTTCTCCCTTATTCGGTCTGTAGATGTGTTTTTATTAATCATTCTACCTGTTGTAAGTAACGTATGCATGAATGTATGCGTTAATCATCTTGTGCTTAAGTAAAGAACAAGGATTCCTTTCTTAAGCAGTTGCTGCACTATGGCTTGGTAACTGAGAAAATGTAAAAACTGCTGTTTAAGTTTCGAGATTTACGTATTGAATCATTGATTGAGCTAAAGATTTATTTAAGTTTGGATTACAAACTTCTCATATCACCTCTTTGTTGTGTGTGTTAATTTTATCCACGAGTGGCAATAAGTACAGTTTTTCATCGACTTCAAATGACAGATTGGTGGGGAACTTTTCATAGAGTTTTCCCAGACTTTTTGCCAGAAGACCGCTGAGAGAATCTCGGCGAAAGAATTTTTTTGATCTTTCGTAATGTTGAACTGGCTTTTAAATCACTGACTCGCGCTTAATTAGCCAGCACACTATCTATTACACTACGGTGTAATTCCTATAAATTCACACATGGTTCATCATTTTATGGCTTCAACAGTGAACATGAATAATCCTGGATTAAATGCCGGAGATGGCAAAGAAGTTCTCATAACATATTTGCGTAAAGAGTAATTAGAATCAACGATCAACATCGTGGGAATTTCAATCATTTCATCGAACTCAAGCTCCTATATGGTGTTGCCCTCTGCTGGACTGCTCTGAATAAACTACACAATGTCAGACATCTTGACAAGGTCAGTAGGTCTGCAGCTATTCGTATCACTGGTGCTCTACGCACCACCCCCACAAAGGCCTTGTTCGCAATAGTTAACTGGCTTCCTACTGTGCCTCTCGCTAAGCAGGTAGCTAAGTTCACTGCGACTCAATGTCCTTTCTCGTTGGTGCATTGTTCCTTCTGGTCACTCCTCTATATTACAGGTTGATCCTGTGGCCCCACCATCATCCACCCCCAGAAAGGCCGTGTTCGCAATACTTAACTGGCATCCTACTGTGCTTTTCGCTAAGCTGGTAGCTAAGTTCGCTGCGACTAGATCAAAGCCCTGTCTCGTTGGCGCAACGTCCCTTCTGGTCACTCCTCTATTTTGGAGGTTGATCCTGTGGCCTCACTAAACATCGATTATCTTCCTGTGGAATATTATTTTGACAAGGAGTTTTCACTGGCTGATTCCAAGCAGGGGCGACAGGGACCCTGGCATAATCATTCCCCCGGAATTCCTGGATATATTCACCGATGACTCTGAATTCGATAATGGGGTTGGTGGCGGAGTCTACTCTGGGAAACTGGACCTAAACATTTCCCTCCGATTGCCGGTTTATGGTAGCGTGTTTCAGGCGAAAGTAATGTCCATCTACCGGGCTGCTGCTCAATGGATCCTCAACAACGGTGCTCATTTCACTCGCATCTCAATCTTCTGTGATAGTCAGGCTGCCATAAGACCTCTGTCAAGCGTAATAAAAAACTCCAGGATCGTTGGGGAATGTCGTGCTCAAGTGAGCTTTTGGTATCAAAGCTACCACTCCAACCTACCTAACTACCTATCTTCATTTGATTTCATTTCATTCTCTTTCTTTTTATTACTTTCATTATTTTACTTTCATTCCATTTCATTCCATTTCATTCCATTTCTTTTCATTTCATTCCATTTTATTTCATTTCATTCCATTTCATTCCATTCCATTTCATTTCATTTCATTTCATTCCATTACGTTCCCTTTCGTTTCATTGCATTTGATTTCATTTCATTTCATTCGATTTCATTTCAGTTCATGTTCTTTCATTTCCTTTCCTTTCATTTCATTTCCTTGCCTTTTGTTTTCTTTCACTTCATTCCTTTTCATTTCATTTTCTTTCAACTCGTTCCCTTTTATTTCATTTATTCTCATTCTAATCTCTTCCATTCCTTTTCCATTTCATTTCATTCCCTTTTATTTCTTTTGATTGCTCTCTCATATCACTTTATACTCATTCATTTCATTTCAATCCCATTTCCACTTCCCTCCTTCCTTTTTCATTTCATTTTCTTTCTATTTATTCTAGCACACTTCCATTGTGCCTTCAAACTGTTGCTGTTGCAGTTATTATTTAAAGAAAACAAAATGTTTTTTTTTGTTTCTTTCTGTTTTTGTTTAAGACTCTATCAAAGGATGTATTCATCTTGCAACTTTACCTTCTCTTTTGCTCTCCTCTTCCCCTTTCCTGATGGCCCCTTTTCATGTCACTTTAACGTTCCAACAACTTTCTTATTATGAAATTAGTGCCAAAAGAATTCTCTTTCTTTCTTTTTTTTTTATAAGATTTACGACTTTTAATACAATTTTGTTGTTGTGTTTCAGTTATTAAAGTTTCTTTTCTCTTACATTCTTTCCTCCTTTTTTTCTTTTCTTTCCTTTTTTTTTCTTTAGCTAAAGTCTTAAACGAAAAACTTGTCATAATTTTCTAAATGATTTTCAAGTTAATGAACTGTTACACACCAATTCGCTACACTAACACACACATGCATCGAAAATACGCATACATACACCTACGTACCTATACACTTACACTTCCACATACCTACTTATATACATACATAAATACATTGCCAAAATGGCAGCCCAAAAAAAAAACGGAAGGCGAATGGAGAGAGAGACAGATTTATTATGCATTAAAATTGAAATTTGCCAAGAAAATTAAACTTTTCTTACAGTCAAATGCAGGTGTGGGTATTTAGCAAGGGGGCCACTAACAACGGACCTTGAGAGGGGGGGGGGGGGGAGACGGGTAAGGCGAGTAAAAGTAATTGCGTTTAAATATTTAAACTTCTCTTAAACAATAGCTTTGGCAACAACAGCAATAAAATTAATCCCCGAGTTGTTGGAGTTGTAAGTAAGAAAAGTTGAAATTTAGTTTTCCAAACACAAAATTTTCTTTAGAAAATTATTAAATAACGGTATACAATATTCTTGTTGTTCTTGTTGTTAAATTATGTTCGTTTTTTGTTTTAAATGTAAAAGTGACATAACAATAGGAGTTGTTGTGACATTTACAATGACATGTTTATGTAGATTTTAATGACGTTTAAAAAGAACTGAAGTCAAGTCATTGGAAAATGATGGTTAAAAAAATAAGTAAATTTGAAGCCAAATTGGGATTGTAATCAGGTTTATAGAGTTTATAGAGTAACAAAAAACCTGGTGTTGCATATTTAGATTACACAGCCCTGCATGGGTTTTGCAAATAAGATGGCTCCAGGTGTTTCCGAAGGTATTTTGTGCGCTGAACACGAATCTGGGTTCAAAAACTTTCCATCACGTCACATTACGGAGATCCTTAAAAATTAATCAGATTTATGTACTTGAAAACTGTTACTCAGGGGTTTTTGGGGTCGCTGATTACAGATCTTTATTCAGCTTTAAAAAATTCAATATGGCGGTCAAGTAAATCTGATTAATTTTTATAAACCTCGACCGCCATATTGGATACGCCATTTTGAATTTTTTAAATCTGAATGAAGATCTGTAATCAGTTTTCAAGTAAATCTGATTAATTTTTAAGGACCTCCGTAATGTGTTTCTTTTTCTCTTGCACCCCTTGACATAACCCACCCCCTACTTTAAGGGTGCATGCAAACAATTTGGCTTTGGGCTCATTTTAAAGAGCAATGATCAATTGTCAATTTCTGACAATAGCGATGGTTCTAGCACATCAGTGTTTAGCTCTACAATGTTTGAAATATGGCCAAAAAACGCTATTTTTAGGGGTTTCAAACCCCTTTTTCTCGAAAACCTGACGTGATGGAATGTGTTCAGCGCGCAAAATGCCTTGGGAAACACCTGGAGCCATCTTATTTGCACAAAAAAGTCTAAATTTGCAGTGCTGCGTTATCAATTAAAATTTATTTTAAATTGTTATCGAAATGAAGTCCTCTTATCGGTGTATGTTGAAGATATTAGATATCGGCAAACGAAACCGTCCAAAAGGATTTAAAAGAAAACAACGTGAGTGATTAGTATGCCAAGTTTTCTGGAATATTTCATGAAATCTTGCTAAATATGTTCTATGTAAGTGATGCAGCGTGCTCCTTCCAATTTCCAATGAAACCATTTTCGTCGTGCTAAGCTACCAGGAAGTCGTCTAACAGGACCACATAATGCTCTCAGTTCACTGTAACTGCAAATACTATTTTCTTTAACGCTTGGGCTACGACTGCCGTGTATAATCGGCAGTCACTTGGTGTGTTAAATTCTCAAGTCTTTAGCTTTACTGCGTGGTGTAGTGTTACAGAAAGAGCTTGATTACATACCCAATAATCTTAGGTCCAAATCTAGCTGAAGATAAAGAATCTAAAATCAAAAAAAAAAAAAAATATGTAAACGACCGCAGTTTGACAGCCCTGGTCATGAAATAGTTGATTTGACCTGATTTCGAAATAGTTGGAATGGCGTAATATTTAAAATGCTTGACTGCAAATCCAATAACCGCCAGTACCATAGAAGACAAGCAATTTTACGTCGTGAATGTTTCAAATTTAAAATTTAAGAAAAAGTTTTCAGTTCGCCTCCTTATAATTCATTCAGAAACAATCTGATTTCCTACAGAGGATAAGTTTAACAATAAACATCAGTGGAACATTTCAGTAGAAACTGCCACGCCTAGAAGTATGGCAGCACTATACTAGAATGTTACAATGCGACTCAAATATTAATAAAGGATCCGCCAAATAACTTTGTTTTTTTTTTTTTGAAAATGTTTAAAAAAAAACCACTGAATATTTTCTCAAGTTTCTTTTTTTTATTTGAAAGTACAATCCTTCCGGTTAATAATGGAAAATAATTTCATTAAAATAGCTGCCTCGGCTGGCCATGCAGTAGCCTACACCAGAAGATGCCGATTGTGGCAAAAAAACCATCTTTTCAGATGAAGCTCATTTTGATCTTGGCGGGTATGTAAACAAGCAAAATTGAACCCGCACGCATACATTGAAAAGCCGACGCACCCAAAACGAATCACTGTTTGGTGCGGATTTTGTTCCAGACGCATAATTGGGCCATTTTTCTTCGAAAATGAGCAAGGAGTGGCCGTTACAGTCAATGGTGATCGTTATCGGGCCATCTTGAACGAATTTTTGTTCACAAAAATTGAAGAGGAGGATATTGGCAACATTTGGTTTCAATAGGACGGCGCTACGTGCCACACAGCCGAAGCTACACTCAATGTTTTGCGCCCTGCTTTTGAAGATCGCATTATCAGCCGCAGAGCTGATGTTGTTTGGCCACCTGGAAGCTGCGATTTGACACCGTTGGACTATTATTTGTGGGGTGCCGTAAAAGATAAGTGTTACGCCGACAAGCCAGAGACAATTGACGTTTTAAAGGACAATATTCGTGAAGCCATTGGTGAAATACAACTGCAAACAATCGATAATGTGCTTAAAAATTGGACCGATCGTGTAGGCTACTGCATGGCCAGCCGAGGCAGGCATTTGAATGAAATTATTTTCCATTATTAACTGAAAGGATTGTACTTTCAAATAAAAAAAGAAATTTGAGAAAATATTCAGTAGTTTTTTTTTAAAGCTTTTTCAAAAAAAAAAGTTATTTGGCGGACCTTTTAGTTGGAATGACGTAATATTTAAAGTGCTTGATTGTAAACCCAATAACCGCCAGTACCATAGAAGACAAGCTATTTTACGTCGTGGATGTTTCAAATTGATAATTAAAAAAAAAAAATGTTTTCAGTTCGCCTCCTAATAATTTATTCAGAAACAATCTGATTTCCCATAAAGGATACGTTTAACAATAAACATCAGTGGAACATTTCAGTCGAAAATGTCACACCTAGAAGTATGGCAGCGCTTATTTTATATTTTTTTTTATAAATTTTTTTGTAATTATTTTGCGGCAGTTGTTGTTTAATTTTACGCTTTATGTTTGGATAGTTAGGCCATATGTATTATAATTTTAATTATAAAAAAAATGATATTAAAAATTCCGTTTAATTACCTTTTTAAAGTTTATAATATTAATTATATTATTCACATTGTAAACATACAGTGCTAAACAAAAGTATTAAACTTTTTATATTTTATTTTTAGGTTTTTTCAATTCTATTTTGTTTAACTGTCTGTCTGCTGGTATTATAAATGCAATAAAATAGCATCTAATGTTTTATGATTTTTTATTAATTGCGAAAAGTTTTTTTATAAACTTTTTATTTTTATTTTTCTTTTTTTTTCAAATATTTAATTTCGCTTAAATGCATATGCTTCACATATTTGCCTGCTTTTCAATTCTATAAATACAAGCAATTTAGTTTTTGTTTTATTTTAATAGTTTTTAGAAATATTTTTAAATAGAAATCATAAAATATGAAAAAAAGTTTTTTCTAAAATATTAATTTTAGCAAACAAATATTTATTCAAACAAAAAGAAAAAACCAAAAAAAAAATGTGTTTCAGATTATTAAATGCTGGTAATTTTTTTTAATAATTTAACATTATTCCAGAAGATTTTGTAAGTAATAATCAGCCGTTTAATTTTTGTAAATTAACATTAACAATTCCACATTAGGTTGGGTTAGGTATGTAACATAATTAGCCTGGTATTAGCAACTCAAAGTGCTTCTATTTACCTTTGGAAAGATGTTGCTCATGAATAGACTCTCTTTTTAAATTCGTAATCTGAATTTAGTTTGAAATCAGGCAGCCCACTTGATACAACTCATGAGTCAACGCCAAATTCGCAACAAAGACAAAAAAATGGTTTCCTTGTCGTCACCGCCAATGCTTACGTTATTGTCTGAATGCTGCATGCAGTTAATGTCCTCCCGGCCAGTAACTCACATTAGGATAATCGTAGAAAGTTTCACTCTCTTCACCAGAGATACTGGCAGTTCTAAACAGTATTAGATAAGGAAAAATACACTCTTTAGGGAAATATCATCAAAACGACTTCCATAGGCTGGTTTATATCAAAGAACATGCTTTCTTGGATACCCTATATAACATTTCTCAATCATCACGATCATTTTATAACTTCTATTCGAATTATCTTTGGCTTGATACGTTTTGTCATTAATTTGCCTGATGATTATAATTTTTGCAAAAGTTGTAGTGCAGAGAACTTTGCCAACGATGGCAAAGCTTCACCTTGCATATGCACGCTCTTTTTCAGATCAACCCAATATTAATTGGGGCTTTGGGACCATTGTTAATTCAAGTTGCACCCAAAAATTTAATTTATTTCTGTATCCAGCTTTCTTTTACTAAATAAATGTTTGATGATGGCTGATAACTTTTAACGGAATAATAATAATGTCTTCTAATAAAGTGATCCTTAAAGCGTTGCCTTTTAAGAAGCTACAGTGTTGTCTATTGTAAATAATATTGCCTGGGTCCGCCAAATAACTTTTTTTTTTTTGAAAATGCTTTAAAAAAAAAACTACTGAATATTTTCTAAAATTTCTTTTTTTATTTGAAAGTACAATCCTTCCGGTTAATAATGGAAAATAATTTCATTCAAATGGCTAATGGCTGCCTCGGCTGGCCATGCAGTAGCCTACACCAGAAGATGACGATTTTGGCAAAAAAAATCATCTTTTCAGATGAAGCTCATTTTGATCTTGGCGGGTATGTAAACAAGCAGAATTGTCGCATTTGGGGCACAGAAAACCCGACGCACCCAAAACGAGTCACTGTTTGTTGCGGATTTTGGTCCAGAGGCATAATTGAGCCATTTTTGTTCGAAAATGAGCAAGGAGTGGCCGTTACAGGCAATGGCGATCGTTATGGCCCGATAACGAACGAATTGAACGAATTTTTATTCACAAAAATTTAAGAGGAGGATATTGGCAACATTTGGTTTCTACAGAATGACGGTACGTGCCACACAGCCGAAGTAACACTCGATGTTTTGCGCCCTGTTTTTGAAGATCGCATTATCAGCCGCAGAGCTGATGTCGTTTGGCCACCTCGGAGCTGCAATTTGACTCCGTTGGACTATTATTTGTGGGGTGCCGTAAAAGATAAGTGTTACGCCGACAAGCCAGAGACAATTGACGCTTTAAAGGACAATATTCGTGAAGCCATTGGTGAAATACAGCTGCACACAATCGATAATGTGCTTAAAAATTGGACCGATTGTGTAGGCGACTGCATGGCCAGCCGAGGCAGCCATTTGAATGAAATTATTTTCCATTATTAACCGGAAGGATTGTACTTTGAAATAAAAAAATAAATTTGAGGAAATATTCAGTAGTTTTTTTTAAAGCATTTTCAAAAAAAGAAGTTATTTGGCGGACCCTTTAGTAAGTATTTTAGTGTTCGTAAGCGATTCATACTTATTTTGGGATTCGTGTGTATATTGAGTTATGGAGAGTCGAAACCATTAACATCATACGTGTTGTTAAGTATGAATATGATGAGAACTTCAAACTTTGAATATGAGTAGAGGCTCCATGATAATAAAAAAATAAGTATGAATGCGTATAAGTATCAGAAATTATGACATCGATTGATTATGATTCGATTCTACTCATTTTTTTGAATACTCATTGCTGATCTCTGGTATGGACAACCCTGTGGACAAAGAATTACGAGCAATTAGGGTAAAAGAACTTTTTTTTTTGCAAAATCAAACTGTAATTAAATGTATTGTTTTATTTTTATTTCTATATTTTCTGTTGTTGTACAATTTGAATTAGAAACAGATTTAGAAAGATAATTTTTATTTAAATTGAATCATTTTTTTGCACCATTTTAATGAAATTTATTTGTATTTTTCATTTTGTTTTATCAAAACTTTATTGAAAATTAAGTTTACTGGAAAACTAATAAAACTACATACGTACGGTATGTATGTATAAATGTACATATACATACATGTAATGTGAAAATAATATTTTAATATTTTATTACACACACACACACATTCGTACATGTGGACTTTATAAAGCAATTAAATGGTAATTACAGGACAACAATTTTATGTTGTATTAGTACAGAAAATTGCTTTAAGGTTGACCAGGTTATAATGATATTTTTCATTGGATTTTAATTTATTATTTTACAAGATTATTCGATTATTTTAATGTAGAAAAAAATATTAAATAATATTTGAATTTGATACTGAACTTTAAGATATGGTTTCAGTTATTTTTACATCAATTAGTGACAAACTCAGTGACAAACTCAGTGACAAACTCAATGACAAACTATGTTTGTTTTTATTTCAACTGTGTTGGCATGGCTGGTTGGCTTGGCTTGGTTTGACTGCCTTGTGGGTGTTGTTGGTTCATGAGTTCGAATAATTTATTCCTTTTTCTACACCCCAAAGGCATTATTTTTTTTGTCGACGTTTAGAAGGAATACTGCTTTTAGTAGCTTCAACTGCAGATACTTATTTTGAATGTTATCATTGCCATCATCGTAATCATTATCATTATCATGCTTATCATTATCATTTTCTCTGTAGACTCGGTAATATTTTATGGCTGCCTTCTAAACTCATGTTGCCATATGAGTTGTTAGGGGAAGTCGCCGTAGTCTAGTAGGTAGTGTGTTGGCTTATTAGACGTAAAGCCAGGGTTCGACCCCAGGCCAGACATCAAAATAAAATACAAAAAGTATTCCTTCGGCGACTTCCTCTCAGCAGATTTCTGGCAAAAACTCGAGAGTAAATAAAAATTGCCATGAAAAGTTTTTCAAAAATATGTCGTTCGGAGTCGACTTTAAATTGTAGATCCGGCCACTCATGTATAAAATTAACACACGTAACATAAGTGGTGTGAGAAACTAGGTCGTAATCGTGACTGAAGGTTTGTAATGTCCAATTGTGTATGTATGTTATGGGGCTTAGCCAATAATTTTAAGGCCATTAACTATTAGCATATGCTTATTATGTACCGAGAATTACAACTAACTTCGATAAGGTCACTTTTAATTTTAAACCAAACCTTCATTTAGTATTCCTTTTGCCAATAATAATAAATTTTTTTCTCCTGCTGGTCACTCTATCGTTATTTTATTATTGTTTTTATTATGGCCATTATTTTTTCAATGTTTTTTTTTTGCTTATTGTTGTTGCATAAGTGACCCCCTTGAATATAATTTAATTACGGTAATTTTAATAAATATTTACTGGTGTTGTCGTTGTTGTTGTTTTTATTATTTTTCGGTTTTCCTAAAACTGTGATTTTGCTAATTTCCATACTCCCACCACAAGCTATTCATTTATTTAATTGAGTCATTTAACATATACAAAGATACATACGTACACAAAATGTTAGCAACTAAATTTGTTAAACTAGGAATACAACAATATTATTTTAATTTTAATTTCAATTTTAATTTTTTCGTTTTTCATTTCTAAATTGTTGTTTTTCATTTTTTTCTACTCTCCATTTGATTGGTTTATTTTTAGTTTTTCGCACAAAAATTATTGCGGAAAGCCCCCTCCGCATAAGCCCAATTGTGTAATTAAATTAATTTTATGGCTGCGTGTATACACAATCAACGCAGATCATTTAAACTCAGTTTAAATGGAATATTTGTAGGCAATCGAATGAATAGTTGCAGCATAGAATCAACGCGTTTGACCTCAATACAGAAATCATGAATAAATTCAATTATTAGCTGGAAAATTATAAAAAAAACCTAAACAAAAAATAATTAACAATTATTGTTAATAATAACAATAATTTTGCATTGGCACAAGCACAAGGTTTAATAAAATGGTAATTTTTGTTTCGAATTTTAGACTGAAAATCCTCCCTCATCCCCAAAGAGAATAATATCAACTACGAATAGAAATCTCATTCAGTTCTTCCTCTATTTATGTGATAAAAAAGACGATTTATTTTTGGAAGATTACTACTCTTCTTGGTTCTGGTAACCTGGTCACATTATTCATATGCTTTTGATACTTTGAAAAAAAGGGGATTGACACTCCTATCTGAAGCCTATCAAGAACAAATTCATTATAATTTTGGCCAGATGTTATCTTCCAGTTTCTATTTCAAAGGCTCTTAGTTTTATGGATACCTCTGCTCCATTTTATTTTCTTCTGATTGACGCCGAGGTCTATCAGTTTGTCGCTGATGAAAAGAGTTCAATCGAAGTGATTGACGTCGTTTTCGCAAACAGTACGGTCTCTCCAATGGCACTTCCTTCTGCGAATTTTTCTTACATACATAATTGGTCATTACAACGCTTCAGTCAGGATTACGACCTAGTTTCTCACACCACTTATGTTGTGTGTGTTAATTTTATACATGCGTGGCGGGACCTACAGTTAAAAGTCAACTCCGAACGACAGATTTTTTGAGAAACTTTTCATGGCAATTTTATTTCCTCTCAAAATTTTTGCCAGAAATCTGCTGAGAGGAAGTCACCGAAGAAATTTTTTTTCATTTTTCGTTCAGTTGGAGATGCCTGACCTAGGGTTTGAACCGAAGCCTCAGGTCTAATAAGCCAACACACTACCTACTAGACCACGGACTGTTTTTTTCGGTTTGGGTTTGCTACATCTGAATCTGATCTGCCAGTCCCATGGAATTACATTCCAGGGAGTATAAGCTGTGAACATAGCCGTTTAATTGGTCTTTTATATTCAACGGCAGCTTTAAAGCGTGAAGATTGGACCTGTTACATAGTCAGCTCCAAGGGAATCTACGCAGATGATTCTGAACTTGCGGAATTTTCTCCAAAGAGATTGATCTATGAACGTCTGCTCAGCTTCTTGACTTCCACGCTCCGTTTAGGAGCAAGGTAATGGCCACAAATCATAATATATAACTGATCCTGACTAAGGGATCTCCAATAACTAGTCTTTCTATCTCCACTGGAAATCAAGCGGCAATCAGTTATCCTAGGAAGAATATTTAAGACTCAAATAGTTTGCATCGGCTACGACTACTTCTATCGACTTTTGCGGCAGTTGTTGAGAGTATATATTTATATCCGCTGCCAAAACTAGGGCTGATGAAGAAACTTGCTTCATTGCCAGCCTCATCTGGTTTTAATTGGATAGAAAGTGTACGGATGAACTCCTTTGATTGGATCGTGGGGTCACTGTACCTTTTCTGACGGGTCACTGCGTAAAGGGAAGGCTTACGAATAGACTTCGCTTGCCTGGAAGTTTAGTTGAGGAGGTGTAGACTCCTTTTATTTTCTTTTGTACAACCCACCCTCAAAGGATAATTCGCTGTTCATTGTGTTGGAATTAGGAAAATAGTTTGTGGGAGAATGGAAAGAGAAAGACGCGTTAATGGACGTGAGATTTTAATCCCTTTATGTATGAAGTGTGAGCTACAGAAATAATTGGAATAATGTAGGAATAGATTTCCAATATCGATAGTAGAGACGAAGAAAAGATATCCTCTGTAAGAATTATACGTTCCACTGGACAATCAACAACGAATGGAATGTGAGATACGAGGAAACAATTCATTGTAGTAGCCATAGTACACTAAAACCCAGATGCTGACCGGTCACGGATATTTCAGAAAGTATTTTCATCGCATGGGGAAGTGCCGCTCGCCATTCTGTACCTATGAAGAGGAAGAAACGTTAGATGATTCCGAACACACTTTCCTCAGTTGTTGTCGATGGGCTGAAAGCCGTCAGCGACTCGAAGCTGAAATCGGCGTCATTAGCCCTACAAACGTTGTGCTGAAAATGATAAACAGTAAAGAGAGCTGGAACGCAGTAAAACACTTTATAGAGCGAGTCCTGCGAAGGAAGAAATTTGATCTAGACGCAGCAGACTGAGAATAGAGCGGAGCCTGGACGCAGTCTGACGACGATGGAACTGGAACATATGCCAGAAAAGGGGACCACCTCGAAGTAATACAACCGTGGTTCCGAGGCGGAATGATTCCCCGGTGAGGAGACAAGGCGGGTTTTTAGTACAACCAGTGGGAGATTCCGACATATCATGTCTGGTGACGACCATCATTAATACATAAAGCATTTTCCCTCCTTCCCGCAAAAAAAATAGTACAGTAAAAGCTTAGTTTTAAGTCGGATTCTATGAGAGTCATGTTTTAATGCGATACCCTGATTACACAACAGGGTTTCTGATAGCAGCTTTGCTCTGGGGGGCAGCGGTACAAAAACAGATTGCTTTTTTATTTTACAAAAGCTGTTATTCTCCCCTATCCGATGCTAATATAATCTGACAGATTTTAAGTTTTGAAAACTTTTTCGAAATTAACAATTAAGTGCCACCCTAATACTTGTATGGTATGTGCATATTTCAAATAATATTTTTAGCTTCTAATTTATTTTTATAACTCATTTTGTTGTTATTATTTGTGTTAAATTCAATAATATTAACCATCATTCTCTTCGTATTTTCTAGGCCAACAAACCGAAAATAAACTGCGCTGACCATGTGGCCTAAGCCCAACAATAACATTTAAAAGCAAAAATACTGACTGACTACGTTGAGTTGAGTTGAATGTACGAGTAGCAAGCAAGCAAGCAACGAACGACCAACGAGCAAATACGGCACGAATGCATAAATAAATGAATAACAAATTATATATGAAAACACAAAAAATAACGAAAGAGTGACAGAGACAGCAAGGGAGAGAGAGTCAGAGAAACATTGTATAAATAACCCCAAGTATTTGTGTTTTTTTTTAACAAACATTGACTTTGGCGTTGACATACATTTTTTGGTTTTTGGGAAAAAAAATTTCCCTTAAACATCATCATCATCATTATCATCATCATTACCACCATTATTGCGGTGTTCTTGCCTTTCAGTTGTTGCAGTTCGTCCCCTGTTTAAAAGGAACATAAGTTTTGTTGGATTTACTTGTTGTTGTTGGACGTTATTAGCTGCTGTTACCATTTTAATGATTAGTATTGGTAATACAGACACACACAAGTACTTGCTACCACTTTATTACTGCCACACGACAACTACTATTGATTGAACTGCTTGCTGCTGTTTGGAGCCTTTGCTTAGGCTACACGAACACGCTTGTTCGGTCTGGTTTTGTCATCGTACAAGAGTCAAGGGTAAGTTGGTTTATTTTTTTAAGTGTCAAATTAAATTAAATTTATTATGGGCACCCCGTTATAAGAACTGTGTAGACGGAAAAGGAACACTGCAGACATTTATAAAGAAGATATAAAAGGTACACGGTTAAAAATAAATATACAGAGTTGCCGTAGTCTAGTAGGTAGTGTGTTAGCTTATTAGACGTGAGACCACGGTTGAAACCCCAAGTCAGACATTTCCAACAAAACTAAGTATGACAAGATATTTCTTCGGCGAATTTCTCTCAGCAGATTTCTAGCAAATGAACTCAAGCTTCTCAAAAATTTGTCATTTGGAATCGATTTTAAACGTTTGCTCCCATTTGTTTGAACTTATGAACCCAGAATGCGTGTTGCACGGGCTGTATGTGACTTCGAAAAATTGTGTTCGGTTGTTTATCTAGGCAGCAGGCAGTGTTGTGGTGTGGATAAACTACTTGGCCCTCAAGCGATCTTTACATATGGCTCGAAAAAAGAGACTGGCGCTTGGACAGCGAAAGGATTAAGGCTCTTGTATAGGCACCCTGATGAACACATAATATTTTAGATTGAAATGTTTGTGATTACCAACGCAATGGGTGGGACTGGTGTGGGACTGGATTGTGCCGAGGCATATGGTGGTAGTCTTTGTGAGTATCTAAGCTGTGTTGAAGATACTGAATAGGCATAAAGTTAGCTTGAGATGGATTTCAGTCTGCAGGAAGGTCGAGGGAGATTAAAGGATCTTCAGGATAGTTTGACCGAAGTCCTGAATTTGGGGAGAGAATCTATCGAGATTTTAAGAGATTTTTAAAACGGCACTGGACCTTAAGTGCAAGCTTAAGCATATTCTGTGTGTTTGTCAATGGCATAAGGTCAATGGGTCAATATTCTTGGCGGGGTTTCTTTAATGGTCTTGGAGAGTTGGTCTCTGCTAGCACTTCTGACGTTCTGTTATTAGCTGTGTGTTTATCTTGTGAGAGGACTCAGATTTTTTTCCCTCTTTTCCTTCCGTTTACCTTTTTTCCACTTTTAGATCTTTGCATGTTTCTAACTCTTCCCTTCTCCTGCTGCTTATTATTTTTATTGTTTTCTGGTCTGGTTTGAATCACTCCACTATGTGGCATTTTGCCCGAAAACCTGGCCAAAATTAATAGAAGTGTTTTATGAGTTAGTGGCTGGAATTTTTTGATAGTGTTAGCGATAATTAGGCCCAAGAATGAACCCAACTAGTTTTGGTTCAAATCGGTACGTGATTTCGCCTAGCCCCCATCTAAATTGCCCTCGAAATTGCGCTTATTTACACATAATTATGGTAATTATGCAACAATCATGATAAAATTTAGCATGGATCAGTTCTGTGTACTAAAAAAGCATGGTGTAAAGTTTGTTGAAAATCGGATCACATTTGACCCTAGTCCCCATATAAAGTCCCCTTTAGATATTCTCGTTTGCGCTTATGAATGGCTTAAAAACATCGGTATTGTGATGAAATTGGTTATGAGCATGTATTTTGTAAATCTAAATCATATTACAAAATTTTGTTATGGTCGGTCCATAATTGCCACTTGGTCCAAAACAGGGCCCCTTAAGGAAATATGTTTAGCAATTATTGGCTTAAAAATTGTATTACATCTTTGAAATTCGGCATGAACATGTTTAATATGAATGTGAATCATTTATGATCACATTTTATTATGATCGGATCATAGGTGCCCCTAGGTACCACATACGGTCCATTAAGAAAATCAAACATACATTTCATATTGTTATAATAGTTCATATACATACATATGTAATTAAATTTTTAAACTTCTATGATAATTAATATTTATTCATAATATTTATTTTACATTATTTAATACTTAACTTAAAAATTCAATTAAAAAGTGAAACTAACTACAATCGTTAAAATCGTTATCATTTTCATCATCAATGTCAGGAAGGAGTAATTTAATAGTATCTGATGAAAATGCTTTTCTATTCTTTCGCGATTTTTGTGTACTGCAGCTTATAAAAGGGTCACCTAACCTATTCAGGACATCTCGATTGGTATCGCTTCTACTGCATTTCCTCGCATAATTCGTACGCCATATGGCTTTATTGCCAATGGCTTTATTACACTACGTCCAATTTCTTTAATTTTTCAAAAAAAAGGAAAATTTTCAAAAAATCGCCAAAAATAATTGCGCAAATTTGCGCAAACTTTTCTTTTTGCTCCTCAATGTAGAGAGTTCATATTTTCTTGTGGTATATAACATTAAACTACTGAAAACTACTTTCACCTTTAAAATCCTTATCTTTTTTTTGGGTAGGTTAAAAAAATGTGAAATTTTTATTATTTTTAAATTTTGAGCGACTAATTTTAACATTAATATATGAGATATATATATATAAAAAAACACTGAAACTAGCAGTTGCTCATACCTTTCAAATAAAAAAAATCAATATAAAACCTCTATTCGTTTAGCCATAAAAAAATATCATACAAATCTATTAAAATTTCAAAAAAACACCAAAAACGCATTTAATTTTCTTCACTTTTCTGACTTTGACATCGTCTCAAATCTACAAATCTCAACTTAAAGTCGTGAAAGTTCACTATATAATGCAGAATTTTGTCTATCAAACTGCATACTCAGTTTCTTAAATTTCTTTAAATTCATTTTTGCCTTTTTGGCCAGCTTTTCAGGGTAAATGCCACATAGTGCACCCCATGAAAGTGGCCACAGGGTTACCATAACAGCACAAAAAGAGACAATTCGTCCTAAACATATCAAGTTATGTTATCAATTTGATAAAATCCCTTCGACATTTTAATGGTTTAGTTGTTAAACCAATTACTTTACATTGATTAAGGGAATCAAACGCTTCTCCAAAGCTATTGATTTTCCATGTTGCCAATTTGAGTGTTTTTTCCACCGTCAAATTTTTTCTCTCCGTGTAATGTTTGGCTACCAAAAACGTTTATTGTGAAAAGCGTATTACGCATTAAATTAAACTGACTCTGGGGGGTCACTTATGGTTACCAGCAGTTTACTTTTGTTTTTGTTTCTGAACTTTTGAATTTTCATTATGTGCACCGTCGTTCAAAATTTTCATTTTGACATTTTCCATGTACTAATTTTCCATTTGGTAAATGTGTCTGTATATGTGTTTGTTAGTGTGTGTGTGTGTGTGTGTATTGGTAGAAATGTTTACTTTCATTATGTGTGCGTTCAATTAAGGTTATGGCCTTTAATTATCGATTTTATAATGATTTTGTAGAGTATGACCACGATTTTACGAGTATCAATAATGATGTGTGAAGTGGTGAAGCATTGGAATGACTGTGGTTAATGGCTGTTTGAGGATAAATTGTGTGGAGTGGATAGGCAAAAAGGCTTAACAGATCTTTTAACAACACGGGTGCAAGTCTCTGAAGAGCGATTATTATATATCATGGGCTACAGAGAACCCTTTGGTCTCTATTCGCATTGTTAGTCAGACACTGGCTTTTTCAAGCTTTTTATAGATCAGAGCTCTTACTTGCACTGCAGGTAACCTATAATCCTCCTAAGCATAGTGATCAGATATGGCAGCAGCTTACATTTAACGTTTAACACGTGAGGAGATTAAGATGAAGATTGGAAGGACCTATACAAGAGCACATTGGATAACAAAAACTAACGGGAGGCTCTACAAACGAATTTCAAGTTTTCTCTACTAAGAGAGACCAGACCTATCGTCTAATATCTGCTTTTGTAACTGGGCTCATAGAATCCCGTTCTGCTGACGCTTTGCAAACTCTTTTCGCGATACATGAAAGCCTTTATTAAGCTATTGCGACATTCACTTCTAAAATTAAAAGCTTTTCTTACTTACCCTTGAACCTTCTGATGTCGTGACACAGGTACCACCATTATAACAGCCATGTTTAATGCAATCGGCATGTGCTTCACTATCTACTTCAGTACCACCTGTCGGTCCTTGGCCAACACCAGGCTGACCAACTCCAGTGCCCACTGTATTAGCACTTTCCTCCTCTTCACTACTGGATTCAGTAGCGGTAACAGAAGTACTTATGGATGGTTTCACTACTCCAGTTGGTGGCTGCGTACTGTAAACCGGTGAGGGTGGTGTCTGGACCGAAGGTGCTTCCGTGGTCTGTATAGGGTAAATGGTAGCCGGTTGAGGGGCAAGAGAAGTAGGCCTTAGGGTTGGTTGAGCATGAGTGGGTGGCACATAAGTTATAACAGGTTTATACTCTGTCGGTGTAACTGTTACTGCTGGTTGTGAAGGCAGTGTAGGTATTGATAGGGGATGTTGAGGTGGCGTATACACAGGTTTACCCGTTGTGGTGATACTGGGTACATGATGACCGCTGTCAATATCTGTTGGCAATGCATGTGTTATCGAGCCTGTCTCCATTGTATATGGGGTCGTTTCATAATCACTCTTTATGGTCGTGGGATAATACAATGTAGTGGGTTTTAAAGTGGGCGTGTAAAGAGGCGGGTGTGTACGATTTTCAGGTAAATGCACCGTAACCGATATGCCTGGTGTTGCTGTAGACACTTCCACTGCATCATAGTCGTAACTGCCACCTACTGTGGTTACGGTGTAGCTGGGCCCATGAGGCGTTTGCGCTGTGGTGGTTATACGACCACCACCCGCTACTATATCCACATATTTAGTAGTCACTACCACTTCCGGATATTCGGTAAAGAATGGAGCAGCTGTAGTTGTAATTTCTGGTCTACTGACATGAGATGTTGACGGTACTTCAGCCTCTCCTATGTGATCTTCAGCTGAAGTTGTATCGGTGGTTTGCGTTACATGACTTTCAGTTTCTGGTCTTGTGGTGACATGCGGTATTTCCATGGTAGGCATGCCATATGTAGGCCGAGGAGTAGAATATTCTATGGTATACGATGTTTCCATAGTAGTTACATGATGGTGTGTATATATTGGTCTTGTTGGATGAACATAAACACCCGTTTGATCTTCCGCACTTGCACCGGCAGACTCTTCACTGCCAGCTGTGGATTCACCTGAGTGTGCTACGGGACTGTAATCTTCAACACCATGGCTGGTTACGGCAGGTTTGGTTGTGGAAGCTTCTACACTACCACCCTCACCTTCTAAGGTAGATGTGACATCGACAGCTTCCTCAGTTTCCTCTGAACCACTTGGCGGCGATACAAATGGTGTCTCTGAGCTACCTTTGGAGTCTACATCCAACTCTGAAGGAGTTTCTGTGGTATAACGACTATCTTCGTCTTCTTCTGATTCCGATATGGTGTGTATGGGTGTTATGGCTGTGGTGGATACAGTATATTCCACAGATATGGTTACCTTATGAGTGGCGGGTTTTTCTATGGACTCTTCTTCACCATCGCTGAGATCTTTGTCTTCATCGCCTTCTTCTTCTGTATGGGTAACCGAAATATCCGTTTTGACCGTAGAGGATACTTTACCTATTTCAATGCCCTTTATAGTGGTCAATTCCGATGTTGGCTTGGGCTGAAAAGTAGCTGGTGCTGGGGTTGAGGGGGCCGTATAATTGCAATCTAAAGAATCTTCTCCTATCATTAGACATTCACACAACATGCCCGTGAGTAAAGGCGGACATGAACATGAAAATGTGTCTACACCGTCTATGCAAACGCCGCCATTCATACAACGCGGTCCCAGCTGACATTCATCGTACTGGTATTCACATTTCTCACCATGATAATCGGGTACACAGTAGCAGGTGGGTACTCCTTCCTCCATAAGGCAGAGCGCATTATTCTGACAGGGATTATCGGCACAGATAAGTATTTCTTCTTCACAATTTGTCCCCGTATAGCCCATGGGACAGGCACACACATAACTGGCCAGTTTGTCAACACACACGCCACCATTTTGACACGGTGACGAATCGCATTCGTTAATCTCATCCTGACAGATGCGTCCATGCCAGCCGGCAACACATTTACAAGAAAATTCGAGTCCGGGTCCCTCAATGCATTCACCGCCATTTTGGCAACGAGCACCGGTGCCTAAAAAGGGAATACAAAGAAAATTTTTGTTTAAAATGCTGATGCTTAAACGTGATTATAAAATATAGAAACTGATTGCTTAGGAAAAGCTTCTCAAATCCATCACACAGAGGTCTACGTTAAACTGTAGGCATTTGCGTGATGTAAGAAGGAGGGTTGTAATCCTGACTAAAAGCTTATAATGGCCAATTTTTCCACAATTTAACCTTTTATACGTTCTAAGGATTAAGTTATTCCTTTAACGGTATACAAGGAATTATAACTGACATATAACGGTAAATATTTCCTGGCATCTAAAAATATTTTTTCATTTTGAAATTTTCATTCATCAACTTACCCGTTTCGCAGACAGCCACATCGACTTCACAATGTTCGCCCAAATAGCCGGGCTGACAAGTACACGTATAACCGTTATTACGGTCACGACAATGTCCACCATTTTGACAAGGATTTGACATGCACTCATCAACATTCTCTTCACAATTCGTTCCTGCAAATAAAATTAAAAACAAAGACAAAAAAAGAAAAATTATTTCTCTGGCAGAAAAGAAAATATAATACAACAGGGAGAGGAGGAGGAGGCAGGTATAAGGAAGGAGTAATTGTTGTCTTAATATCCTGCGCTCATCATCATCATCATCGAAACTTAATAACCAATTGTGTTGTTAACTTTATTCGTATTAAAATATTTATGAAATGCAAACATAATTAAACCTTTAACTGCCATGGCTGGGAGTTCTTAAATAGAAATTATAGACCAGACGGCTATAAATTGCTGCTTCAGACATTGTTTCTAAAGAAAAACCAATTTTTTTCAACGTAAAATATTTAATTAATACACCCCCCCCCGTATTCGTGTCTTTGTCTTTCACCATATTTTCCGCTTTGTCTACTTGCGGTGATAAAATCTTGTTAATGGCCTTAACTTGGCTTGGTTTCGTTTTATCGCCTTCATGTCTTCGTATCAATCACACGTTCTTTGTCGTTTATGACCCTGCAACAGCTTAGTAGCCAACCGTATGTTGTTTTCATTATTGATGTTGCAAGTTGCCTGTTGGTTTTGGCGATGGTTTTGCTTGTCCTTTAATGCACTACCGTGAAACGTAGTTTTCATTCGTGATTTTTTCGTCCTTTGTTTCGAACAGTTGGAATGTTTTTCATTTCGTTTCGTAGTGTAGTAGAGAAGGGGACGTATAGGGCAAGTGGTCGTATTAATTCGTTTGATGCTCTTGTAATTTTAATTCGTTTTTTGTGGATTTTCTTCATGTGGCGAGATTTTATAATTTAATTCCGCTTACAGTCGTGAAAATATGTTAAGGTGCACTTCATTTGAAAGCAAGAAATGTAAACATTAGACTTCAATTTATAGGCGTATGTGTGCAGCTTCTAAAATTTTTATTCTACTATTTCTTGGCATTGCTTCAGGTCATCATCATCGATTTACTTCTTGATTTTCTGATGCATGACTCAGATCTTCTTTTATTGTAATTTTCCCACAAAGATTTTGGTTGCCGCAAACCCATTTGATTTAAAAAGAGTCTTTTCCTCTCTTTATTTGCCTTGACATACAATTTCAAACACCGGACCCCCACTCCACAAAAGCGTTCTGACCCCATCAACGGTGTCGTAGCTCCACTCCTTGCAAGTTCGTCTGCTTGCTCATTGCTGTGAATTCCTACATAACCTAGAACCCAGCAGAGGTTAAACTTATTTTGCCAACCTAGTCGATTTAGCTTTTGCAGATAATTCCGTACAGTTTCGAATTTAACCCCATAAGGGCCGAATGTTCGAATTGCGGTCTGACTGTCTTTTGTATTTCCTATTCAAGTTGAATTGAACTCATCTTTCGATCGCATAAACATAAATTTCAGCTTAGAAAATACTCTCGGCTTTCCCCATGGGCTTTGAGTATTTTATCAAAGCATCAAAAACGCTTGCTTCTGCCCTATTGGCTACCATCAGCCTGACCATCATGGTATATGTACATTCGCTGCATAATTCCTGGGTTGCTTCCCCAGGATTTTCTTTCAAACTTTCTGCACTTCATTATGACATGGCTGAATTTTTCTCAGAGGCTCTATGTTAATTTACTATCCAGTGATATTCCTACGTATTTTACCTCCATTTTCATTCGTACACATTGAAAATAATCTGAAAACGTCATAACAAGGGCTTCTGGGGGGACATGACGTGTATACACGTCATAAATTGTTTCCTTCATAAAATAACGGAGATACAGCAAGTGTCCCACGGGAAGGCCTCCTAAAATTTTGGTGTCCGTCAAAGGGTTAATGTCAGTCCGAAGCAGAAAATCTTCAGAGAATATTATTTCTTTGTAATATGAAGTCCCTTTTAAGAACATTTTTTGAAATTCAAATTTTGATGACAACAAAAAATTCTGACCCGAGACTAGTTTGGTTCTATGACCAGCGTAGTTGCATACATCAGCTGCTCTCTCATGGCCGGAAGCTATATTTTGCAGTCAATCCTTCAATTCCTCCCTTATTCTAAAGTGTGATTTTTTAGCTATTATCTTTTTGGCAACACTGGTTTAAACAGCTCACGCACGTGTTCGTGTTTTGTTTCACTGTCAAACATCTTCAGTTTGGTCGATAATTTATGCATGAATCGTCTTACAAACGAACAACGCTTGCAAATCATTGAATTTTATTAGCAAAATGCGTACTCTGTTAAGAAAGTTCATCGCGCGCTTCTTCCATTTTATGGTCAGTTTAATCGATCCACTGAAGCGGCTATTCGGGCTATTGTGACTAAATTTCGCATCAAATTTACATTGTTGGACATTAAACCACCAACACGCTTACGTAGAGTGCGAACTGAAGAAAACATCGCAGCTGTATCGGCCAGTGTTAATGATGACCATCAATTATCGATTCGTCGCCGTTCGCAGCAATTGGGCCTCTGTTACTTAACAACGTGGAAAATTTTGCGAAAGGATTTAGGTGTGAAGCGTTTCAAAATACAGCTGGTGCAAGAATTGAAGCCAAACGACATACCGCAACGCAGAGAGTTGGCCGAAGATCCACTTTTTTATCAAAAAATTGTGTTCAGCGACGAAGCTCATTTTTGGCTCAATGGATACGTAAATAAGCAGAATTGTCGATTTTGGAGTGAAGGTCAGCCAAAAGCATTGCAAAAGCTACCAATGCATCAAGAAAAGTCACAGTTTGGTGCGGTTTGTGGACTGGTGGCATCATTGGACCGTACTTCTTCAAAGATGCTGCGAATCGTAACGTAACTGTGAATGGTGAGCGCTACCGTGAGATGATAACCAACTTTTTTTTGCCCAAAATGGAAGAGCTTGACTTGCATGACATGTGGTTTCAACAAAACGGTGCCACATGCCACCCAGCACGCGTAACAATGGACTTATTGAGAGGCGAGTTCGGTGAACATTTTATTACACGTTCGGGACCGGTCAATTGGCCGCCTAGATCGTGCGATTTAACGCCTTTAGACTATTTTGTGTGGGGCTATGTTAAAGCTCATGTCTATACAGGCAAGCCCGCTTCAATTGACGCATTGGAAGACAACATTGAAGCATTTATTCGTGAGATACCGGACGAAATGTTGGAAAGAGTATGCCAAAATTGGACTAAGCGGATGGACCATTTGAGGCGCAGTCGCGGTCAACATTTGCATGAAATAATCTTCAAACATTAAATTATGTGGACCGTACTATCGATTCAAATAAAGATTTCATGCATTTTTCTGAATTTTAAGTGTTTTTTTTTTGAAATTTTTTCCTATAGCTCTTAAAAAATCACCCATTATAAAGGATGTTTTTTATAGGGGTATAGAACTTTAAGTTGGCATTACTTTTCAAGATGGCGACCGATTTAACAGCTGTCAAGTGATTTATTCTCAGTTTGGTTTGGCAATTCATCATGAATAGACTCACGCCTGAACAACGCTTGCAAGTAGTGCAATTTTATTTCGAAAATTATGGTTCTGTGCGGAAAACGTATCGCGCACTACGTCCATTTTATCGTCGACAAAATCGTCCATCAGAGCGGTTAATTCGATTAACCATGGAACGTTTTCGCACCACGTTTACTCTTATTGATAACTCGCATCCCCAGAGACGCTGTACGATGCGTACAGAAGAAGCTATTGCTGCTGTAGAGCGTAGCATTGAGGAAGACCCGAATGAGTCCATCCGCTGTCGAGCACAGGAATTGGATCTGTGTCCATCAACTTTATGGAAGATTTTGCGGAAGGATCTTGGTTTGGGTGCTTACAAAATCCAACTCGTGCAAGAATTGAAGCCAAACGCACTTCTGGTTGAATGGCTACGTCAACAAACAAAACTGCCGCATTTGGAGTGAAGGTAATCCTCAAGTGTATGTGGAAACACCGTTACATCCAGAAAAACTGACTGTTTGGTGCGCTTTATGGGCTGGTGGAATCATTGGTCCGTACTTTTTCAAAAACGATGGTGGCCAGAACGTTACAGTCAATGGTGATCGGTATAGAGCCATGATTACAAACTTTTTCATTACTGAATTGAATAACCATGATGTCCAGGAGATGTGGTTTCAACAAGACGGCGCAACATGTCACACAGCTCGTGCCACAATAGATTTATTGAAAGACACGTTTGGTGACCGCCTAATTTCACGTTTCGGACCTGTGAATTGGCCTCCAAGATCTTGTCATTTAACACCGCTAGACTACTTTCTGTGGGGCTATGTAAAGTCATTGGTCTATGCGGTAAAGCCACAAACGCTTGACCATTTGGAAGACAACATTCGCCGTATTATTGCCGATATACGGCCACAAATGTTGGAAAAAGTCATCGAAAATTGGACGTCCAGATTGGACTACATCATCAGAAATCACATTTAAAATGTAATGCCACAAGATTATCTTTCGGATAAATAAAATTCATGTCAATCGAATAATCCATCGTTGTTTTATTGCAACTTAAAGTTCTATACCTCTATAAAAAACACCCTTTATTTCTATTGTTCTTTTACAGTCTCTCTTTTTAGATCTCTCGCTCTGTTGCTTTGCTATAATTGTATTCCCTGTCACTTTCACCCATTACCTGTCTCTCGTTGTTAGTATTTTCGATTTCTCACCTTTTCAGTCTATCGCCCTTCCGATTTATGGATATACGGCTCCTGGTTCATATACTTCAGATTTATTTTTCAAATTTTGTTCGATTCTCTTTTGAATTTCTTTAACGATCACACACAATCATAAACTGAACTGTAAAACTGATCAATATTACAGGAAAACAATTTGAAAAATTCTTCCCAAAATTCGTCACCGAAAACTGTGTGACACAGTGTTGCAAGAAATTTAAATACAAAATTTTTTGTTGAAAAAAAAAACCATACGCTCTTATTCATTGTTCTTGTTCTCTTTTCAATTGTGTAAATTTTTTTTGTTTGTTTTTCTCTTCATTCTTTTGTTTCGGAAAGCGTTTATTATGCATTAAATTAAATGCAGTTTTTATTGTGTTTCTTAGCTTTGCGCTGCTGTTGGCGTTGTTGCAAATGTCCTTGTTTTTACTGTCATTATTATTTCAACTAAAGTTGGTTTGTTGTTGTTTTCGTTCTCACATGAGGTTAACTAACGTATGCATATGTGTATGTGTGTCTCTCTCTCGGTCTCGGTATGTGTGCGAAGCTTGTATGTGGTTACAGACAAAGATTTTGTTTTGTTACTGCCTTACTTTTAGCCATACAATGTCATTCATCCACATGGCATTTTAACTTGAACGCATGCGAGCGATAAAATATAATTTCTTTTCTCTCTTTCTCTCCCTTTCGTTTCTTACTTTTTATTCTGTTTTACTGTTGGTTGGTTGGTTGGTTGGTTGCCTGTTTGACTGGCTTGTTGGGTTGTTAGTTTTCTTTAATTCATTTTATTTTCTTCTGTTTTGTTCTGTTTCGTTGCATTTCTTTAGAAGTTGTTACTACTGCACAACACAACAAAAACATCGTGAGTTAACAATGGAATAAAAGGAAATATTTTAAAAGAAATATTTTCAAAAACAATACAAAGTGGTTGCAGTGCATGCAGTATGCAGTTGCACAATATGTTCGACGTTACAAAAGTAAGTTGAAGAGAAAAGGAAAAAAAGAAAGAAAAATACTGCAACAATGTTTGTATGAAAAAGTTTCAAGATTCTATGGAGATTTACAACGCATTTACTTTTGTTTTATACCCTACGGCCAAACTAGAATTATTGGAAGTACCTGGAATTTCTGTTAATATTTGGAATATTCTAGAAAATCCAGTCCAAATTCAATGTCGATCCAAGGCTAGTACTACTACTGATAAGCTGTGCCAAATAATGCTTTTTAAAGAATACATGGTAGAGCTCGACTGTGTACTAAACGGTCCATTAAAGTTTCAACAAAACTAAAAATTTCTTGTGAAAAGACTTTCCAGAAGTAGCCATGGTCCAGTATGTAATGTGTTGGCTTATTCGACTTGAGTCCGCTGTTGAAAACCCAGTTTAGACATCTCGAACATAACAAAATACGAAAAAATATTTCATTCGGCGAGTTCCTTTCAACAGTCTCCTAGTAAGAACTCTGAGACTAAATAAAATTGCCGTGAAAAAATTTCTCAAAGTCTGTAGTTTGGAGTCGACTTTAAACTAAAGGGTGTTTTTTATAGAGGTATAGAACTTTAAGTTGGCATTACTTTTCAAGATGGCGACCGATTTAACAACTGTCAAGTGATTTATTCTCAGTTTGGTTTGGCAATTCATCATGAATAGACTCACGCCTGAACAACGCTTGCAAATAATGCAATTTTATTTCGAAAATAATGGTTCTGTGCGGAAAACGTATCGCGCACTACGTCCATTTTATCGTCGACAAAATCGTCCATCAGAGCAGTTAATTCGATTAACCATGGAGCGTTTTCGCACTACGTTTACTCTTATTGATAACTCGCATCCCCAGAGACGCTGTACGGTGCGTACAGAAGAAGCTATTGCTGCTGTAGAGCGTAGCATTGAGGAAGACCCGAATGAGTCCATCCGCCATCGAGCACAGGAATTGGATCTGTGTCCATCCACTTTATGGAAGATTTTACGGAAGGATCTTGGTTTGCGTGCTTACAAAATCCAACTCGTGCAAGATTTGAAGCCAAACGATCATCAAGTAAGGCGTAGATTCGTCGAATGGGCCCAAAACGAGATTACCGTTGTTCCCGATTTTCATAAGCGAATTTTGTTTAGCGATGAAGCGCACTTCTGGTTGAATGGCTACGTCAACAAACAAAACTGCCGCATTTGGAGTGAAGGTAATCCTCAAGTATGTGGAAACACCGTTACATCCAGAAAAACTGACTGTTTGGTCCGCTTTATGGGCTGGTGGAATCATTGGTCCGTACTTTTTCAAAAACGATGGTGGCCAGAACGTTACAGTCAATGGTGATCGGTATAGAGCCATGATTACAAACTTTTTCATTCCTGAATTGAATAACCATGATGTCCAGGAGATGTGGTTTCAAAAAGACGGCGCAACATGTCACACAGCTCGTGCCACAATAGATTTATTGAAAGACACGTTTGGTGACCGCCTTATTTCACGTTTTGGATCTGGGAATTGGCCTCCAAGATCTTGTGATTTAACACCGCTAGACTACTTCCTGTGGGGCTATGTAAAGTCATTGGTCTATGCGGTAAAGCCACAAACGCTTGACCATTTGGAAGACAACATTCGCCGTATTATTGCCAATATACGGGCACAAATGTTGGAAAAAGTCATCGAAAATTGGACGTCCAGATTGGACTACATCCGCGACAGCCGTGGCGGTCATATGCCAGAAATCATATTTAAAATGTAATGCCACAAGATTATCTTTCGGATAAATAAAATTCATGTCAATCGAATAATCCATCGTTGTTTTATTGCAACTTAAAGTTCTATACCTCTATAAAAAACACCCTTTACAAGTCCCGCCAGTTGTGGATAAAATTATTACACACACAACATGAGGTCGTAATCCTAACTAAAGTGGACTCAATTATTTACCACAATGTTTTATATCGTAGCGCTTGATAACGTCGGTTTTGTTGGGTCGACTTCTTTGTAGTTTTCTTTTTTTTTTCGTGTAGCAAAAAAGTTTCAAGTGTTGCGAGTAGAAACCGTAGCAATATGGTCAACATTAACTAGTTTTTGTGGCAGTTTAACTGCTTTTTAATTTCTAACAAATTAATTACAATTATTTTCTGTGTATTTTAATTGTAAACGGAACTTTTAAAAAACATAGTATTTAGCAGTAGAAGGAGAAGAAGTAGATGAGTTTAGTTTAAGTTTTTGGAAAAAAAATTATTTCAATAATAATCCATTGACCATTGCGTGGGTTAGTAGCTCAACGCCACACATTGGGTTGCACAGCTGTAAACATTTTTGAAGAAAGGTTGACCAATATAAATCATATGGTATGAGTTAATGTGTAATATTAGGATAGGTTAGGCTAGGTGTGGATTCTCATTGAAGCACAGCGCTACCAATGAGGTCAGAGTGACTGGTAGTCTCTTCGTTCTTCTTAGATAGTCAGCCCCGGTTATACCTTCCAATGAGCCAGTTGCATGTATATACACCAAAAATGGAATTTAATGAAAGAAAGAGAATCGTTTCTTTTCTGATCCAAGAGATACTAACAATACTGCAATCATTTTGCCCTTTAAGTTGAGTCTCTATTCTCCTTAAAATGCAAGGAGAATGCTGTTTAAATGAGACAATCGCTGACTCTTAAACGTAGTTCATCATCAGCAGTGTAATTTCCTACGATATCTCTGTGAAATTATCCAAAATTTTGTTAAAAATCTCCAACATTCATGGAGGAGTAGGGACTTCGTGGTGACATTATTGAGCGACTTAAGCGCTGTTTGACTGTCCGAGTAAATTATAACAATTATATGAACAGTTCACTAAGACCAATGAGAAGAACAAATAGTTTTATCGATACGTGTTGAATATTGTAAGCCAACAACATTAGTAACATAGACCACGTGAAACAACACAAAATGGAAGTAGATCTGCCTTACTAACAAAAAGAAGGCCGACAGTATGGCGATAGAAGATGTAAAGAGGCTGGACTCATACATATGTACATACAGAATTGGTCACTACAACCCTTCAGTCAGGGTTACAACCTAGATTCTCATACCACTTGTGTTGTGTGCGTTAATTTTTATACATGAGTGGCAGGACCTACCGTTTAACATCGACTCTGAACGACAGATTTTTTTATCTCAGAGTTTTTGCCAGAAATATGCTGAGTGGAAGTCGCCGATGGAATATTTTTCATATTTCGTTTTGCTAGAGATGTCTGTTCTGGGGTTTGAACCGTGAAACCGTGGGCTCACGTCTACTAAGCCAACACATTGCTTAGTAGACTAATGCGACTCTTTTGCAAATAAATCGGTTTGAGGCAATAAGCTTTTGTTGGCTAGTTAGAAAATGCAATGGGAGCTTTGAGTGGTACAGTAAACTCTCCAGAAGTAACCTGTGATTAGCAAACGGAGTTTTACTCGAGCAATTTAGACTTAAAGATCGCTCCTACAGAAAAGGTAGCACCTTAAGCTCAATGGTCTATGTGTTGAGGATAATCATTATGAAATTAGTGGGGTGTTAATGTGTCTCAGAAGGAAACAACTGAATGCATATCAAGTACTGGGAAAAAAAGTTATTGGTACTGACAGCGAACAACATGCCCTTTATGGACGTACCCTGCAGAGTGCAGTTGAATAGGTGCTATGAACATTGCACTATAGCAGGTCTACACGAACATAATTATTATGAGAGTTTGGGTATTATGGTTGTATACCAGAATGGGCATACATATGTCCCCAGCCAGCATTTTCGGAAATTTTTAATCAAATTCGAGTTTTTTTTGATACTTCTGCGCGATTGAAAAACTAGAATATGCGCTTATTTGCTAATCATAAAATACTCTTTTGTCGGGAGAAAAAGTGACTCCGGGCGACTCTTCTAAATAAGTCATTTATGAATCCTTTCTATATTAGTTTAGAGTAATTTTCGACCCGTTTTCTAGTTTTATATATAATTTTCGAATCGCTTTTTGATCATTTATTAGTCTTCGCATGATTCCTTCGTTTATGATTCTTTTTCGAGTCGTCTTTCAGTCATCGTTTAATCGCATACAAGTCTTTTATGAGTAACATATTAGTAATGTTTAGGAGTCCTTTTATTGTCATTTATCAGTCATGTTTGTATTAATTTGGACTCCTCTTTCCGTCATTTATGGTTATAATTTGAGTCATTTATTAGTCGTATTTCTAAATGTATTTTACTCTCTTCAAGTGTTTTTTAGTTGGTTTTCTGAGTCCTACGTTTACACTGTCGCGATTTCAAAAAACATGTTCGTATGAACGTTAAGTAACAAAGAAAGAATATTAAGTTTATATTCGTGATGTATGTACATCAGACGTCAAAACTCATTTAAATTTCATTTTTGCAGAATAGCATTCACGTCCTTATCTGTGCTTTTGTATTTAACATGACAAATATCTGAAACAAAATATTTTATTTGTTATACTTTTAAACAAATTTTTTCCACAAAAAACCGAAAAATTTCTATTTTATTTCATAGCCATCTTTTACAAAGATAAATGAAAATTTATACAGAGAGGGTGTAAAAAAAGCAGTGTTTAATCATCTATCTGTTCAAAATATGATCATAAAATACGTAATTACAATCACTTTTCAAACAACCGCATGATCTGTTTTTGATTAAGCGGTTTTCAATCTTCAGTATGAGTAGAATATAATAATAAATAACGGAAATAATAGTCACATTTTAAACGTCTGGATGATTAATTTCCGATTGCTATACAATTTTTTATTGTATTTTAAATCGAACTCATTTTACTTATTGGCGCGAATCATTTTTGAGTCCTTTTTAATCGTGTAACTGACTAATAAGTTTTGGATCACCAAAAGTACTATAAAAAGACTCAGCAGAGTGATTTTTTTAAAAACAATCTTCCAAATGCTAGCTGGGTCTTCAGCTGCCTATAGCGATCAGAGTATTTTCTTTATTTTCTCAACAGACAAAATTCGGTCTATTTTAGGCCATTGAACTATGGCGGCTTAGTGCTTTTCTTTAACTCAATTATTACTTTACGCCGCTGTTGTCGTTTGCTTTAAAAATTTCTCCGTTTTAACACTCACTAATGTCTAGCACGAAACATCAATTAAAAAAGGCTCACACGATTTTAATTCATTCTGCCAATAGCCTAACCATTCTTGTCGTCAATATTTTTACAAAAAAAAAAAACAAATTCTGTCAATTTATATTATCTTTTATCATTAACTCCAGCAAAAAACAGGCGAGGATTTTTATTAATTTAATGAAAAAAAAATCAATAACACTCCATATGGTTGGTTGGTTGGCTGTCTCTCATGTACAAAGCGGTTGGCTAATTTGGACAGACTGTTATCCTGTCTGTCTATTTAAATTAATAAAAAAAATTAAAAATAAAAAATAGCTTATAGGCAGGCTTTAAATATTAAATTTAATTCCCTGGCAATTTTCCATCATATCCTTTGCATCTAACTATACCAGGTCATATCATTTAAATTCAATAAAATTTATTTAATACGTAGTACAGCGAATAAGTGGGGGAGGGGATATTAAATTAAAATGCTACACGGGTGTTGGTAGCAGTCGTGATTTATATTTCACGGAGAAAAGATACAAAATTAATCGCATTTATTTGCTGTTCAACTTGTCTTGTCTTGTTTTTTCTTTTTCTCAGTTCTTTTTTCTAGTGGCTATTCGGTTAGGATTTCATCTCCCCCTTTTTTTTTGAAAAGTTTTCTCCTTTTTTTCAGTTTATTTTTTTTCCACAAGAGAGAGATTTTTATTCAGTGAATTGTAAAACAAAGTGTAGTCGCGTTATTTAGAAATGCCAACTAATGGAGTGTTTAAAATTTACACCTTTTTGCATGGCGAAGCATTTCGAAGAAAACAACAAAACAACAACAACAGAAAAAGAAATTCCATTTCCTATCGCATGCTTGCTTTTCAGTTTCTTTTTAGTCTTTCTTGTTGGTTTTTTGTTTGTATTTATTTTCCACACTACCTGAGGACTTTTTCTGCGTTATTGATTGGCGGTTTGCTTGCACGGTGTAGTCAAGTGTGAGTTGTGTTTTAAATACCCTACCAAAGATGTAAACTGGATATGTTTGCGTTTGGCAGCCTAGTCTTATGGGATATATCATCCTTATTGACCGAGGGACTTCTTCTGTTATTTTTTTGGTTTCCTTATCCACTCATGATTGCTTAAGAAAATTTAAGACTCGAACAGCCTGGGTGTTTTTTATACAGGTATAGAACTTTAAGTTGCAATAAAACAACGATGGATTATTCGATTGACATGAATTTTATTTATCCAAAAGATAATCTTGTGGCATTACATTTTAAATATGATTTCTGGCATATGACCGCCACGGCTGGCGCGGATGTAGTCCAATCTGGACGTCCAATTTTCGATGACTTTTTCCAACATTTGTGGCCGTATATCGGCAATAATACGGCGAATGTTGTTTTCCAAATGGTCAAGCGTTTGTGGCTTTACCGCATAGAACAATGACTTTACATAGCCCCACAGAAAGTAGTCTAGCGGTGTTAAATCACAAGATCTTGGAGGCCAATTCACAGGCCCAAAACGTGAAATTAGGCGGTCACCAAACGTGTCTTTCAATAAATCTATTGTGGCACGAGCTGTGTGACATGTTGCGCCGTCTTGTTGAAACCACATCTCCTGGACATCATGGTTATTCAATTCAGGAATGAAAAAGTTAGTAATCATGGCTCTATACCGATCACCATTATCTGTAACGTTCTGGGCACCATCGTTTTTGAAAAAGTACGGACCAATGATTCCACCAGCCCATAAAGCGCACCAAACAGTCAGTTTTTCTGGATGTAACGGTGTTTCCACATACACTTGAGGATTACCTTCACTCCAAATGCGGCAGGTTTGTTTGTTGACGTAGCCATTCAACCAGAAGTACGCTTCATCGCTAAACAAAATTCGCTTATGAAAATCGGGAACAACGGTAATCTCGTTTTGGGCCCACTCGACGAATCTACGCCTTACTTGATGATCGTTTGGCTTCAAATCTTGCACGAGTTGGATTTTGTAAGCACGCAAACCAAGATCCTTCCGCAAAATCTTCCATAAAGTGGATGGACACAGATCCAATTCCTGTGCTCGATGGCGGTTGGACTCATTCGGGTCTTCCTCAATGCTACGCTCTACAGCAGCAATAGCTTCTTCTGTACGCACCGTACAGCGTCTCTGGGGATGCGAGTTATCAATAAGAGTAAACGTGGTGCGAAAACGTTCCATGGTTAATCGAATTAACTGTTCTGATGGACGATTTTGTCGACGATAAAATGGACGTAGTGCGCGATACGTTTTCCGCACAGAACCATTATTTTCGAAATAAAACTGCACTATTTGCAAGCGTTGTTCAGGCGTGAGTCTATTCATGATGAATTGCCAAACCAAACTGAGAATAAATCACTTTACAGATGTTAAATCGGTCGCCATCTTGAAAAGTAATGCCAACTTAAAGTTCTATACCTCTATAAAAAACACCCTTTATGTAAGCATTGGAATAGAGTTAACTTGTCTAGGCTTAACTACTCTTCAGAAGCAGTTCTCAAATATTGATCGCTTTCTTCATTAGCGACATATATCGTAGAATTTCAATAATTCTATTGATTTTTGGTCATAATTGTCTGTGTGGCCTGCTGTCTTTTTTTTTTACACGGAAAGTGAACAATTTTACAACAACGCTCTTTCCTTTTTCATACAGCTTCCTACACCTTCTCCAATCTCTTTACATCATCCTTTATGCCTTTACGAAGAAATCGAACTCATTGTACGCACTCATGTAGACGCAAACACAAAAGTCTTGTGCTCCAATTTCCAACGTGTGTGTGTGCTGTACGTGTTGTATACCAGGAGAGGAACTCAACTCCACGTACATACATATATACGTTGAGAAAATTCAAGTGGCATTTGGGGAAAAAAAAAAGTATTTTGTGGTCAAATGGAAATGGAAATGAAAATGTAAAGGAAGCAAAAAGCATAAGCGGAGAGTACAGCAAGTAAACTAAACGTGTGGCTAGTGATAATGATAGCAATAGCTAAAGGATAGTGTAAAGAGGAATAGAATATAGGAGGGAGAAGCAAAAAAAAAAAATGGAAAACAGTTGCAGTAAATGTGGTCAAGTGGTCATCGTAACAAAATGTGTATTTAGCCAAAGTAGACCAGAACACAACCGAACCGAATAGAACAGAGACGGAAATAAAACAACAGAATTGAATTCTTTTCCATTTTTTTTCTTTCTTTCTTCTTTTTTCCAATTTTTCATATTTTTTGTGGAGTATATTTGGGGTTTTTTTTTTATAGGACTCTTCACTAAAATGGTTACATTTTGCTTAGATTTCACTTTTTTGCGTTCGCAAAAGTTTTTTTTTTTGTTTTCGTTTTCATTTTCATTTTGTATTTGATTTTTGAAGGGGTTTGTATACGCTCTTGGTTTACAGAATCCTCCGCCTCTCTTCCATCCTTAATTTGTGGTCACTATTGTTGTTGTTGCTGTAAATATTGTTCGATTTTCACTTTTGTTTTGTAATAAAAAGGGAAAGAAAATTTTTTTCCAATTTTTTTTTCTTTTTTTTTCGAATATTTTTGGCCACTTTATGAATATTTGTAAAATGAAAAAGTATGAAATCATTGAGTATACGAGGTATGGATTAAAAATTATCCATTTCTGGTTTTCAGAAATCTTTTGTCTTTCACTTGACTTACGAATGGAGAACCATAGGAGTACTAATCCACGACTGTCAGTGCAACCCATAAGGTACACTAAAGTTGTGTAGAGATGCCATAGTTGCAGTACTACTAATTACAGAATTATACGATCTTTTATGTTTTCCCTACTTCTCTCAATCCTCTTGTCCTGACAAACTCAGCTCCTTCCTAGCTCCAAACGCACATCCAAATGATCCTTCTGATAGGATTTAAGGTTCAACTTGTTCCAAATAAATATCATTGAAAGGCCAGAAAGAATAGAAATTAGAGAGTATAGTTCCTTACCAATGCTCCTAATTCAAAAATCGACAAATGGCAACTCTACCATCCTAGAATATACTGTACCAGACAATCACTTGGTTAGCTAAAAATCGAAGGAATGATGAAGGAAATGCAAAAGCATTTTCATCAAAGTTTTTGAATTTTAAAAGGCTTAAGAGGTCTGAATACTCTTTCTACTGTTTCACCAAGGAATACCCTGGACCCCTAACTTATCAATGGAGAATAGCATTAATTCGTGGCAACCCTATCACTAAATTAATACTAAATAAAGAAGTGAGGTTGTGGACAGCGCCATATTTAGTTTTCTTTTTTAACTAAAGTGATAAGCAAGCCTAACTAACCAAAAACTTGTAGCAATCGGCGTGATTTTCATATTCCTGCTCATAAACAAAACATTTCTTCTTATATCTGCTCTTTACTACTTGTTCTGGTCTTTCAATTTCCCTCTCTTCTTCACTATTCTCTCTCTGTCTGTCTCTTCTAGCACAATGGTTCTTTATATTGGTTTATTGTGACCTCAGGGTATTGTACTTATCCCAATGACAAGTACACGTGTTAAAACCTTACCTAACTTAACAAACCATTTCCAATTAGAAGCTCTTATTGACTGTGTGATGAACCAATGGCTCAATAGGAATTTGGTAACAATATTACCCATGATAGCAATAGTCGTTTTAAAGTCATCAGGAACTCCACTGATAGTATCGGGTCCGCCATCTAACGTTTTTTTTCAACTAGTGCTTATTTCGTGAATGGTAACACTTAGCTCATGTCTGATTTGAAAGATAATTAGTTTTATTCTTCCGCTGAACGAATATGGTTGTGTATACGCTTGAATAACGCTGGGAAATATTGCGACATTACTTTGAAAATCATGGTAATGTTGCAGAATATGTGCGAAAATTGCGTACGGATTTTGGAAGAAGAGAAGCACCGTCAGCTCCGTTCGTTATCTTGTGAAAATAGTGAAAGAAACTGGCATCCTCATCGAAAAGCCAAAGCGTGAAAAGCCAAAAACAGTGCGTACACCCGAGAATATTGCTGCTGTGGCAGAAAGTGTGCGTGAAGCGCCACCAACATCAATTCATCGTCGTTCTCAACAATTGAACATTTCGGAGACATCATTGAGAGAAATTTTGCATAAAGACCTTGGTATGACGCCATATAGAGTCCAACTGGTTCAGGAGTTAAAGCCAATTGACCATCCAATGCGTTTTCGCTTCGCTAAGTGGGCCTGCGATCGACTTACAGAAGATGCCGATTTTGGCAAAAAAAAATCATCTTTTCAGATGAGCTCATTTTGATCTTGGCGGGTATGTAAACAAGCAAAATTGTCGCATTTGGGGCACAGAAAATCCGCACGCATACATTGAATGCCGACGCACCCAAAACGAGTCACTGTTTGGTGCGGATTTTGGTCCAGAGGCATAATTGGGCCATTTTTCTTCGAAAATGACCAAGGAGTGTCCTTTACAGTCAATGGCGAACGTTATCGGGCCACATTGAACGAATTTTTGTTCGTAAAAATTGAAGAGGAGGATATTGGCAACATTTGGTTTGAACAGGACGGCGCTACATCCCACACAGCCGAAGCTACACTCGATGTTTTGCGCGCTGTTTCTGAAGATCGCATTATCAGCCGCAGAACTGATGTCGTATGGCCACCTCGGAGCTGTGATTTGTTACCGTTGGACTATTATTTGTGGGGTGCCGTCAAAGATAAGTGTTACGCCGACAAGCCAGAGACAATTGACGATTTAAAGGACAATATTCGTGAAGCCATTGGTGGAAAACAACTGCACACAATCGATAATGTGCTTAAAAATTGGACCGATCATGTAGGCTACTGCATGGCCAGCCGAGGCAGCCATTTGAATGAAATTATTTTCCATTATTAACCGGAAGGATTGTACTTTCAAATAAAAAAAGAAATTTGAGAAAATATTCAGTAGTTTTTTTTAAAGCATTTTCAAAAACAAAAAGAAGTTATTTGGCGGACCCTTTAGATGGTTCTACTGGCCTACCATAGTTTATGCAATACTCGTGCTCAGAATATTTGAACACACATTTTGTGTTATAAGTGAACCGAAATACCAATGAAACTTCTTAACGATAAGGCTACAAGTTTCCGTGTACATTTCTTTAATGTTTTCATTGTGTGGGGAGACAGAGACATCTTCTCTTCTTGAAGTAACCGTTAATTTCCCAACACTCCTCGTAATGTACAACGTATGAGTAAATTTTAACCCTTCGTTATTAATACTTTCGAGGGTTTGTTTTATTTTTTTCTCATCATTTTTATAAATTGAAATGAAAATTTCCGTATGAACCATGATTTCCATTATATTTGTGTGTGTCTATAAAACCATCAATAAGAGGATGAACTCTATCCTCTACACCACCTTGATCTGTTTTGTGTGTCAAGGGGGGAGGGGGATGTCCATATATAATTGAATATAAAAGGCAAATCGAACATTTGTAACTCTTTTCTGTTGTATTTTTTTATTATTTTTTTTTATTCTCTCGTATATTTAAAAGCCTTTTTCATTTCAAATCCATTTTTTTTATTTCGTTCGTTCGTTATTTTTATTTTCTCTTCTACCACTTGAAAACCATTTGTTATAGTATTTTTCAATAGAATTTTATGGCTTTTATTGTTAAGGATTTGGTTTGAACCAAAGTACGAGTATATAAAAAAAAAGAATCGAAAAATTTAAGTTAAAGTAGAGAAAAAAAAAGGGTTACTCTGCTTAGAAAGAAAGTGATTCATTCATTAATCATTTAAAGGCTTTAATAGAAGGGCGTTAAAGCTGAACAGCTTTCGAAAGGGTTAAAGGTTTTGAAAGAAAATTTCCTTTAAGTGTTAAATTAAGTTTGAAATTTCAGATGAACTCCATTGTTACACGTTAATGCTGATGCCAGCAGTTTAGTTTCTAAATGGATGAACCCGTTTATAGGGAAACTTTACATGTCAGCAAACCATAATTTTGTGAAAATCATATTTGCAAAGAACTTTTAAAACAAGTTTTTAAATCCTTGTAAACTTTCTTTAGTTGAAGCAATGAGAAGAAATTTTTAATCGTTAAATACCCCCGTACGGTAAAATATCTCCTTTGACAATGAAGTATATAGGCAGAACGAAAGAGACTGGGTACTTACCTACTTAACTGGTCATTAAAATACTTTAGCAGGGACTACAACCTAGCCTTTCACACCACTCATATTGTAAGTGTTAATTTTGTACATGAGTGGCGGGACGTACTGTTCAATGTCGAGTCAAATTCGGTTAGCTAAAGAGAGAGAGAGTGCATTTTGTAAAGTCTCAACGCCAATAGGACAAGAAATAAAATCCTCAAGTCACTTTCAGTTCAAAGCAGCAAGTTCGATATGTACCTCTGTTATGTAAATTAACAAATCTAAGTGAGTGAGGATTAAAGAATGACTGGACTGAGCCAGAAACTATTTGGGGCGGAGGTAATATTAAGAATGGACGAATGAGACAATAACTAATATATAGACAAACGCGGAAAGGTGTACACCTCAGTCATGTCTAGCCTCTTTGCTAGACTAGTGAGTACTAACAGTCAGACAGGAAGTGTATAATGCTACAACATGCTATGTAAGTCTTGGAGCTATTTTGCCAGGGCTGGTGTTAAGAATCAGAAAACCAGACGTTAACTGATATTAGTAGATGGGTGCCGTAGTCTAGTAAGTAGTGTGTTGGCTTATTAGGCGAAAGGCCAAGGTTCAAAGCCCAGGTCAGACATCAAAACGAAATATGAAAAAAAATATTTCTTCGGCGACTTCCTCTCAGCAGATTTCTGGCAAAATTGCCATGAAAAGTTTCTCAAAAATCTGTCGTTCGGAATCGACTTTAAACTGTAGGTCCCGCCACTCATGTATAAAGTTAACGCCCACAACATGAGTGGTGTGAGAAGCTAGGCCGTAATCCTGACTGAAGGGTTGTAATGGCCAATTATGTATGTATGTATGGGTGCCTCATTTCACGTGCAGAATTTTAAGGCAGGCCTACCAAACTAGGATAATGGATGCACTAGATTCAGATATATCTTGTTTTGATTTTGATAACATTCTCATTTCCCTCGAACTGTAAGAGTTAAGTGGTACCTCTAGAAATTACCTCCAGTGCCTCTAGAACAGTGGTACTCAAACACATACTATCATAGTTTTGGTTGTGTTGGTAAAGTAACGGAAAACAAAATTCAACTTAATTTTTGAGAATCGTACACTGGGAAAATAAAAAAAATAAAAAAAAAATTGGTTTATTGTGTTGCGTGTATGTTAATACGTTATGTTAATGAACTTACATATGTATGTATGTATGTATGTATTGAATAATATATTGATGTATGTATGTATGTATTGATGAATATATTAATGTATGTATGTATGTATTGATGTATATATTGATGTATGTATGTATTGATGAATATATTGGTGTATGTATGTATTGATGAATATATTGATGTATGTATGTATGAATGTATGTATGTACTGATGAATATATTGATGTATGTATGTATGTATGTATGTATTGAAGATATATTGATGTATGTATGTATGTATGTATGTATTGATTGTAAATTATTGTAATTTGGTACGTCCGTTTCGTCAACCATTAATTTTAAACAAATTTCTGCTTTTAATTTCAATAATTTTAAACTCCTATCATTTCCTTTAATGTTGTCGAAAAAACCATGGCTAGCCTCGTAATGTCTTTTTATAAAACAAAAGAATTACGACATAAAGTGCGATAACACACAATACATTGTGCATTACCATCCATATTCTCTATAAAAAAGAAATCATATTCCCAATTTTCATCGAACATTTTGCTGCGTGTATTTGCAAAAAACAAAAGATCATTCAAAAAAGTTGCGTAGCGAGATCTTGCTTCATCAAGTGCTAAACATCAACTGAATTGATTTTGTTCTCTGAATTCAACACAAAACAACAAACAAAGCAACAAACACACGATCATTATAAGAAACCACACATGTATGCTTATAGTGTACGTGTATCAACGCACCGTCAGCAGAATTTTCTTTGCCTATCACATGTGATAGGAAATTTAGATTTTGAGCATCACTGCCCTAGAAATTACTTGATGATACACGTGAACCAACAAACCAAACAACTGATTCCAATACACTTAAGATTTCAGCGAACTTATTCCCGAACAGAGGGATTTCGTCGAAAATTGAACTCGCCATGCTTGGTACAGAGTTCATAATGTTTTACGGCACAGGCATTCAGTTTGTCTCAGTTAAACTGGGTCACATTGTCTACTTTTCACACAAGCCGCTGCTCTATTAGAAAGCAAACCGATAGACTGGCATTTTCTTAAATGATTTATGAAAGAGCAGTGGGTCTGAGGTGGAGGAGTGGAGACTATCTTTCACAACATGTTTCGGATCCATGTAAAAGTCGAAGATCATCCGTTATTTCTGTCATATTTGAGTGATGTCTCCAAACCAAGGATAAATGAAAAACTAGATATATTTTGGATACGGGATTTGGATATTGATTTGTGATATCACAATCGATCTAAACTCTAGCCTAAGTAGAACAACCTAAAGTTTTTTCGAACCAAGGAGGAAGAAGTTGGTCAGCGCAAGGGCTGCACATTTCAAAGCACGACTACCCCACGCTGGAGAACCAGCCAGAAAGCTTGATAAACGAGGCTATATCCTTGACATCAATTGATGATAGCTCCGTAAAGCTGACAAGGGTTGGAGAGCCAAATAACCTATATCTGCACCTCGCAAGAGATGGGCATTGACAAATAAAGTGGACAACAGTCTCCTCTTCCTCAGAACCCACGGCAGAAGTCGTTAAATGGAAGCCGCATTCTTTCCGCGTTCAAGTGAACCCATTTTAATCTTTTTTTTTAAACAGAGTTTATCTAAAACAGTGCTTAAGTAGAAGCTAAGCAGGTGGCTGCTATGGTTGGCACAAAAGTACGGACGTTTGGAGAAAAGTGCGCTGTGCAAATTATATATAATTTTGGGGTGATCTCACCTCAAAAAGAAGTCAAATAATCAGAATGAATATGTAAACCTTTGAGAAAAATGAATTATTATCTGCCTCCCCTCAAATGCTTCATCAGACCGATAACAAAACAATAATTCAATTTCGTAAACTTCTGCACAAATGGAAATGCAAATATTTGTTGTGAAATAAATAATCCTTTATCATAATTTATTTTTCTTTACTTTTCCTACCCACACTCAAGTGCGCCACAAAAGCTTTTTAAAAAATGTTTTAAAAGCTACAAAAACAAACACAACAAACAAAAAATTCTCAACCATTAATTAATGCGAGAGAAAAAACATAAACTTTTGCATACTAAAGTCAGCAAAAAAGAAAAAAAAATAAAAAAAACACGAAAAAAATGTAATAAAATGATAAGGATACGGGACACAGGATAGGAGGAGGAAAACTCCTCATTTTACATTTGTAAAGCCAACCTTTCGTTGTTCACAAAATTTACAATTCAAATGTGATGCAACGAATGGTTGCAGAACAGAAGTAAAAAACAGAAACAGAAAAGTTTATCATTTTAAAATAGAAAAAAAAATAGACTGAGGGTGCATAACTTATTAAAAAGAATTATTTAATAGCGATAGAGTACACCGTATTTGCATTGTTGTTGATTTAAGAAAGAAATTCGTAAAATATGGAATTCATTTGTTAGCATAAAATGAACTTATGGGAGCCGCATCGACATAGAAAATAAGAAAACAAATTTTCAAGGAACGGTTATAAGGATTTTGTGTTGATATTGCGGCACTAAGGATTTAATGGAACTTACTAAACAGCTAGGTTGTTATTATTTTAGATATGACAAGTAGATGGTTATTATTGGTCTTACCAACACTTTCCAAACTCTTCAGATTTTACAGGAGTTTGTGGACATTACTATACAGTACGCGATCTTATGGATATCGAGGTGATTCCAAATATGTGTTCAGAAGATTCATTCTTTTCAGTACAGCATCTAATAATGATCTTAAGGCGAACAAGTATCCTTTGAGCCTGTACTTTACGGCCAGGCTACTGCTGGATAGTCTAATGCATGACTTAAATAAAGGGTCCGCCAAATAACTTTTTTTTGAAAATGCTTTAATAAAAACTACTGAATATTTTCTCAAATTCCTTTTTTTATAAAAAAATAATTTCATTTAAATGGCTGCCTCGGCTGGCCATGCAGTAGCCTACACAATCGGTCCAATTTTTGAGCGCATTATCGATTGTGTGCATCTGTATTTCACCAATGGCTTCACGAATATTGTCCTTTAAAGCGTCAATTGTCTCTGGCTTGTCGTCGTAACACTTATCTTTGACGGCACCCCACAAATAATAGTCCAACGGTGTCAAATTGCACCTCCGAGGTGGCCAAATGACATCATCGAGTGTAGCTTCGGCTGTGTGGCACATAGCACCGTCCTGTTGGAACCAAATGTTGCCAATATCCTCCTCTTCAATTTTTATGAACAAAAATTCGTTCAACATGGCCCGATAACGATCGTCATTGACTGTAACGGCCACTCCTTGCTCATTTTCGAAGAAAAATGGCCCAATTATGCTTCTGGACCAAAATCCGCACCAAACAGTGACTCGTTTTGGGTGCGTCGGCTTTTCAATGTATGCGTGCGGGTTTTCTGTGCCCCAAATGCGACAATTTTGCTTGTTTGCATACCCGCCAAGATCAAACAAAATGAGCTTCATCTGAAAAGATGATTTTTTTTTGCCAAAATCGGCATCTTCTGTAAGTCGATCGCAGTCCCACTTAGCGAAGCGAAAACGCATTGGATGGTCAATTGGCTTCAACTCCTGAACCAATTGGACTTTGTATAGCGTCATATCAAGGTCTTTATGCAAAATTCGTCTCAATGATGTCTCCGAAATGTTCAATTGTTGAGAACGACGGTGAATTGATGTTGATGGCGCTTCACGCACACTTTCTGCCACAGCAGCAATATAGATTAGTCTTCTACTTCGTCATTTATGGCAGACTAGTAGCATAGAATTAATTTTACAAAGGACAGAACATGACAATACTTTCTGCCAGTAAGACTGCCAGCTGAACGCTTGGCTTAGACAAAGTTAGCTCCAGAATTTTATGGGACTAACTAAGCAAGGACTAACTTGAAGTCGCCGTGGTGTAGTAGGTAGTGTGTTGGCTTACTATTCGTAAAGCCCGGGTTCGTATCCCAGGTCAGACATCAAAAATGAAATATGAAAAAAAAATATTTCTTCGGCGACTTCCTCTCAGCAGATTTCTGGCAAAAACTCTGAGAGTAAAATAAACTGCCATGAAAAAGTTTCTCAAAATTCTGTCGTTCGGAGTCGACGTTAAACTGTAGGTCCCGCCACTCACGTATAAAATTAACGCACACAACATGAGTGGTGTGAGAAGCTAGGCCGTAATCCTGACTGAAGGGTTGTAATGGCCAATTATGTATGTATGTATGTAACTAAGCAAGATGTCTCCATAGTCTAGTAGATAGCGTGTTGGCTCATTAGAGGTGAGGCCATGGTTGAAAGCTTAGCTCAGGCATCTAGATCAAAACGAAATACGAAAAAAAATATATCTTCGGTGACTTACCCTCAGCAGAGAGTAAAATAAAATTGCCAAGAAAAAGTTTCTGAAAAATCTGTCACATTTGGTTTCAACAGCACGGCGCTACATGCCACACAGCCGAAGCTACACTCGATGTTTTGCGCCCTGTTTTTGAAGATCGCATTATCAGCCGCAGAGCTGATGTCGTTTTTGCACCTTGGAGCTACGATTTGACACCGTTGGACTATTATTTGCAGGGTGCCGTCAAAGATAAGTGTTACGCCGACAAGCCAGAGACAATTGGTGATTTAAAGGACAATATTCGTGAAGCCATTGGTGAAATACAGCTGCACACAATCGATAATGTGCTTAAAAATTGGACCGATCGTGTAGGCTACTGCATGGCCAGCCGAGGCAGCCATTTGAATGAAATTATTTTCCATTATTAACCGGAAGGATTGTACTTTCAAATAAAAAAAGAAATTTGAGAAAATATTCAGTAGGTTTTATTTAAAGCATTTTCCAAAAAAAAAAGTTATTTGGCGGACCCTTTACTTGTTGCCACTGTTAAACAGCTAACATTGCCCTCTAAGCAGCATAATTAGTTCTTTAATCATTGGTTTGAGTCTTGGGGTTTCAAATTCAAATTTATCTTCACACACATTACCAAATACATATGTACCTATATTTTATAATGAATTTTTGAAAGTTTTGTTTAAAATTGTTATCATACAAAATTATTTTTTTTTTCGATTTTATTAATTTATTTCGAAAATATTTTTTTAATAAATGTGTTTAATTGGATTATATTTATAAGCCAACACGCTATTTTAATTGATTCAATTTGAAAAATTCTATTCAATTAAACTTTTTATTAACAAAACTTTTAATGCATTTATAAAACTTTATTTTTTTCTATAAATTTCAGTTAAAAAAAAACAAATTTTTTAAACATCGCTCTGCATGAGTCTAAAAAACGGAAATCTATTTAAATGCAATATGTGTTGAGCTCTTTAAATAATATTTTCTTCTTCCATTTGTTTTTTTTTGTTTAAATAAATTATTTTATTTATTAAAAAAAAACACACACACACACAAAATATATTACTTTTCAGGATATTCTCTTGCCATAATTTTATGCTCATTTTCATGCATTCTCAGCATTTTCATTATTTTTCGTTTCTTTCCAAAGATAAATGTCGGACTGAAGCATTCAATAGAACTTCAACGGAATTCAATATGAACCAAAGAAAATATTCTCTTGTTCTCGGGTTTATTAAAAATAATATTTTCCTTCTCTTTCATTTCCCATATTTTTTTTAGTTATTTCCTGTATCCTTTTCTTATTCTTTTTTTTCATTTTAGTTATTGTTGTTGTTGTTGTTTTTTTTTTTAAATAAATTCTTTTATCATTTACAAATGAAGTGTTTATACGTGTGTATTGTGTAAAAAAGGGGTCTTTTGTGTTAAAATTTTAAAGGCCAGGATATGGAAATGAACACTCATTCTTTAGATTATTTATCTCACTCTCTCCCCGGTAATGGAGTATTTATTGTGTGGATTGTTTTCTCTTTTCATTATATTCTCTTTATGTTGCTTGAAAATATCATTTTGGTAGTGTTGGTGGTGCTGCTTCATTGCATTATTCATTTAAGGTGATTCTACTTAACCTTCCTATGTGGATGCCCATGGTTTAACGTTTTTCTTACATGGCTGTCAGATTGTTTCCTGATTTGGATTATTTAAAGGAGTGTTATCATCTCTATCATTCGAAAAAGAAGAAGAATATATTCGAAATCGAGATTCGAATCTAAATTGTGACGATTTGTAGTCCTGCGTTGCAACACTGCATTGGGATCAATCAATCCCACAGGTTTTATTTGTTTTATTAACATATTTTTTACCACAGAGCGATTTCTTCAAGTTTGAAAATAAAAAACAATCCGCAAATGGCAAATCTAACGAATAAGCTGTGTGATGTAGGTTAGGTTAGGTCGGAGTGGTAGCTCTGATATCACAAAGCTCACTTGAGCACGCATAGCGGCCCGTTGTGATGCCACGGGTGAACGCAGTCCCTGTACTAACCAAGTTCCACCAAAATCAGGGAAAAGGAAGAAGTTGGTCAGCGCAAGGGCTGCATAACAAATGCACGACTACCCCGCACTGGAAAACCAGCCAGAAAGTTTGATGAACGAAGCTATATCCTTGATGTCAATAGATGATAGCTCCGTTAAGCTAACAAGGAATGGGGAGCTGAATAACCTATATCTACACCTAGCAAGAGACGAGCACTGGCAAAGAAAGTGAACAACTCTCCTCTTCCTCAGTGGACCTGCATGCACGGCAGAAGTCGTTGAAAGGGAGCCTCATTCTTTCCGCGTGTCTACCCATGACGCAATGACATGTAAGCACAGCCACTGTAGTCGAGATGACATCACGACCAAGATCAAGTAATCGGTTGGTACGCCTTCTATCCATCTTGGGCCAGGTGAGTCTAGCTGTGGAACAGGACTCCTCATTGACCCAGGATAGGTTGGCGTCCCGAAAGAACCTCCGCGCAATGGTCAACTTGACCGAGGCAAGTGGCATACCCAATTCAACAGAAGAGGATTCCGGAAGGACCGCACCAGCTCTGGCGAGCTCGTCGGCCCTACAATTTCACTGTACCCGGGGACCCACACCAGAGAGACACTGGTGAAGCGCCCCGAGAGAAGGCCGAGACAACGATCCTAGAGTTAATCACGAAACCCGAAAGAGATCTTATGGCAGCCTGACTATCAGAAAAGATCGAGACGCGAGTGAGTTGACGAGGATCCATTGAGCGGCCCGGTAAATTGCCATCACCTCCGCTTGAAGCACACTGCAGTAGTCCGGCAGACGGAGAGAAATATTTAGGTCCAGTTTCCCAGAGTAGAACCGCTTCCAACCCCATTATCGAGTTTAGAACCGTCGGTATATATATCCAGGACTTCCGGGGGGACGACCGTATTAGGATTCCAGTCATCCCTACTTGGAATCAGAGAGTGGAAACATCTGTCAAGACAATATTCAGATGTTTCCACTGTGTGTGATGTAGTAATTCAAACTTTAATACATTGGTTTTAGATCACTATTGATCGTCTCTCCACAACTTCATCGCTTATATGCTAAAACTAATCAGTATTGTTATGGCTATTGGTAGCTTTTCCTTCTTGTGAAACTCTCTAGATCAGTGCACTGCTTGGACTACTCTTCTATTTTAGAGTAGAACACTTCTATGTGAAGTGTTCGATCCAAGATTTTTTCATGGTTTCACAACGGGGGAAAAACTTGACTTCATGGTGTAGAAACTTCGTTAAGTACTCTTTTGAAGCATCTTAAAACGCTTTTCTTGTTTTATTGTGAGCACAGTTTTCTTATTTTTAAATTTTTTGAATTGATGTGGCAATTCAGATTCCAATTCGAGGCTTATGAATAATTTTTCATCATGGTTGCTTCATTTTTATAAAATAAACCCACGTAGGAAGCCCGCTGAGAGGATAATATCAACAGCAAATATCATATCAGCACCAGAGATCAGCAATGAATCGCTTTTTCGCTACTCATATGTACTCATGAAATTTTGAGTATGACTGAGTCAACAGTATTGAAATTCAACTACTCTGATTCATTCGTACTACTACAACATTGATTTATAAGTATTGGTTGCAATGAGTATGGGTACAACGTTGACATTAAACTCATAACATTCGAAATGTGTTTGATTCATACGCCTACTCATTCATACTTATAATACTCATAAATGATTCGAGTGATTCGAATCATTCGTCAAAACTTACAGTCTTAGTTGTTGTTGCAAGTACAAAGAGAGAAGAAAGAAAAAGACAAAGACAGCAAGCAGAGCAACCGCACAACCTTCCTGTGAGTATTGTAGTGAATCGTGTATACGATGAGTCATGAAGAGTTGAAATCAATAGCATCGTGTGTATTGTTAAGTATGAGTACCATGAGTATTTCAAACTTTGAATATAAGTAGTATGAGTATGACATTAAAGTAAGTATGAATGCGTATAAGTATCAGAAATTATAAGTATTATTCGAATCTACTCATCGTTTTGAATACTCATTGCTGACCTCTGATCAGCACCTGTTAGTAAAGGATTAGACTCAATGACTCCGTGGTTCAAGTCTTGGCTCAGCCATCTCGAATACAACGGAATATAAAAAAAATATTTCTTTTGGCCACTTCCGCTCAGCAGTCTTCTGGAAAAAAACTCTGAGGGTAAATGCCATGAGCCAAGAAAAGTTTCTCAAACCTATCATTCAGAGTCTACGATAAACTGTACGTTCCGCCACTCATGGATAAAATCAACACACACAACACAGGTGGCGTGAGAATTTAGGTTGTAATCGTAAATAAAGACTACAAGTACCATTTAAGTAAATAAGTAATCTTGTGTCGTGGTAATAATAAATAGGCTTTAGTGAAAGGGAAGGCTGAAAACAGAATGTGACGCCTGTTGTTTTGGACATGCCCTGCATTTCCTAATGCGTGAATGAAGTGTAACTTTCATTCAATGTCTCTAAAGTTGTCTGAATCTTAATGAGAACATGAATGTATCTATTTGTGTATGTATAGTCTTCTAAGCATCAATATTTTTTAAATAAAATAAAAAATATCACTAAAGCCAGCGCACATTGGTTTAAAATCGATTTTTTCTGGCCAAAATTATTTACGGCGAGAATATAATAGTTTTTTGTTAATATTTGAATTATTATTAATTATTAATATCATATTTTGTCAATTCTGTGAAATTTAATTAAAAACCTACTTTTGGAATGTCCAGTCGAAGACCAAGCTGTGTCCAGAAGCCATTTTCAATTTTCTTTCTGACACTTTTTCCCGATCCTTGTCATCCCTAATTTGCCATTTTTTTATTTCGCACTTATATCCCAAATGTAATAAAAACTCGAAAAACCATATACGGCAGTGAAGCGGGCTTAGGCCATATTTCAGATTACTTTCTTTTGGCTTAAATTTATCAGATTTGTAATTTTTTATTTCAATGAAATCTTTAGAAGTAGTACCACATATATAGGACATGAAAAATTGGATCTGGTTCCTGTAAGGACGTTTAAAACTTTTCCATCTATTACGGTAAGGAATAATCTAAATGTTGTTTCTATTGTTTTTGAATCGCCTATCTGCAATTTTACTGGAGCCAAATTTTTAATTTCGGAATTTTCCTTTAGTATTGCATCTCTTGTTTCCTTTAAAAATCCTAATTTCAAAGGCTTACAAAACCGAGTGGATTGGGTTGTTATGTTACGCCATAATGGTCTTTGTGATGTATCCAAAAGTCTTAATGGTATTACTGTTGTTGCAAAAAGACTTGAATCACTAATATGGGATGAGCTTGGTTCAAGAAGTCGTTGTTTAAACTGAGCTTGACCAGTACTTCCATCGAATCCATAGCTCAGAATTAACTCTGCTTCCTTTAGAACAACAGCTAAGTCTTTTTCTCTCTTTTTACGAGCAGACATACGCGCTGCCTTTATTAATAAATCTGTCGTAATTTCTTTGAATGAAGACATAATTGCTGCTTCTCTTCTTTTGCTAAGATTCGACATTTTATTAAAAAACGTTCGTGGCCGACCTGCTTTAGAGGTGCTTGGTACTTCAGTTAAAACTTTTTTAAAAAATACTTCAGAATTTAGCCATTTCATGTTTCGAGACATAAATACATTAGTGTTTCAGAAGCATTCTGACCACTTTGCATCTAATTTTACGCAGTATATCCTTAATTTTTCTTTTAAATGTTTTAAATAATCCTCAGGAGGATTTGCAGTTCCACTTTTTTCTAGAACGAAGTTCAAAAGTTCCTCCTTTTTCTTTTCTTTAGCTTTTGTTTTTTGCCTAATTTTGAGAACTCTTCATTTCTGAAGTCAAGGTAGTCTAGTAAAAAGCAAATATCTTAAGTTATTGCAGGTTATTGCAGGAAAAAACTTTAGAATATGTTGCAGAAGACCACATGCTATTTTCGAATTTTGTTTTTTCACTGGACAAAGTTGGACATTTTTTAAAAGTTTAAATTTATGGAAAAACAAAATAATAATTGAATGCGCGAATATGCATGCAAACAACACACGTTATTTCTATGTTTATTTATTTTTTTTTTAACTTTTTATTTTACAATTAGTTAATACATACCATAAACTTTATTATCCATTAAAAATATTATTTTTAACTTTTTAATTTCATTCAAAAACACTATTTGACCAACTACTTAAATTAAACTACTTGCACTTGATTATTCAACAATAGTAAAAAGTTCTATGTTTGTCGCTCTGTAGACTAACGGTAAATACCGGTTTAGAAAAACAAAATTTATTTTCTGATAACTTGAAGTGTTGTCTATCATGCTGTATTAAAAAAATTTACAAAAAACGAAAATTAAAAAATTACTTTTTGGCCAAAAAAACTGAATTTTAAGCCAATGTGCAGCGGTAAGTGTTCTACGCTAGACTGTATGTAAATTTAAAATTTAATTTTTGCTGCTTTATACCAAACGATAAAATAATCTTTTAGTCCTAAGCTTTAATAATTTTTTGTTTGTTTTAATTTTGGTATCTCTTTAACGCTGTTTAATGACCCATTTTTTATTCTACATTTTCTCTTTTTTTTAATTTTTTTTTTGTTAAGAACGGATATTTATAAAGAAAGACTAACATTCTTTACAGAATAAGAAAACTCAAATATCTTGCAAACAACAACAACAACAGCAGCAGAAACAATAAGAGAAACAAATAAATAAGCATACAATACTATGTACCTACCAAACAACAATAAGAGAAACAAAAACAACAAAAAAAAACACTTGAAGTGTCTAACGTAAGTGTTTAAATTATGATACAACCTTGAAATATTTTCTTTTGTACAATACATACGTATGTATGTACGTACATATGTACTCTCTCTGCTTTCTCTCTCACAAGTGCCTTTTTGTCTACGTACATACACGTGAAAGGTGTTTGCTTTTGTACGTTTATATGTTTATGGATCAGCCTGTTTGTATCTGTGTGTGGGTGTGCAATTTAAAGTGAGAGTGAGTGTATATATGTGAGCTTATGTGTTTTTCTTTGTATTTGAATTGGCCCAATTAAGGGTGTCCCTGAAACGAATAAAGATGAATGTCTTTTGAAGTGCTTTAAAGAATTTTTCTCTTTTTTAAATAAACTTTACATAGCTCTGAAGGGCGTTGAAATACATTTTAGGGGAGCCTATGTGCATGTGAAACAAATAGGGGAATAAAGCTATATATGTAGACATGAAGCTTTGAAGCAGTTTTCATGGCATATTTAAGTTTTGCGAGTTTAACAAAGTCACTTAGGAACATTTTTTTTGTGTTTGCGATTCACAGGCTTGTGTTTAAATTTTGCCCTGGAAAAATATGGTTTTTCAATAAACTACGGCAATTTGTTATGCGTTTTGATCGAAATGTTACGTCTCTTTAGCTGTCTACAGTCGATAGTATCGGCCATCTAACGTTTTTGTTTTCAACTAGTGCTTATTTCGTGAATGGTAACACTTAGCTCATGTCTGATTTGACAGATAATTAGTTTTCTCCATCCGCTGAACGAATATGGTTGTTTGTACGCTTGAACAACGCTGGGAAATTTTGCGACGTTACTTTGAAAATCATGGTAATGTTGCAGAATGTGTGCGAAAATTGCGTACGGATTTTGGAAGACGAGAAGCACCGTCAGCTCCGTATGTTCGTTATCTTGTGAAAAAAGTGAAAGAAAGTGGCATCCTCATCGATAAACCAAAGCTTGAAAAGCCAAAAACAGTACATACACCCGAGAATATTGCTGCTGTGGCAGAAAGTGTGCGTGAAGCGCCATCAACATCAATTCACTGTCGTTCTCAACAATTGAACATTTCGAAGACATCATTGAGACGAATTTTGCATAAAGACCTTGGTATGACGCCATACAAAGTCCAATTGGTTCAGAAGTTGAAGCCAATTGACCATCCAATGCCTGCGATCGACTTACAGAAGATGCCGATTTTGGCAAAAAAAATCATCTTTTCAGATGAGCTCATTTGGATCTTGGCGGGTATGTAAACAAGCAAAATTGTCGCATTTGGGGCACAGAAAACCCGCACGCATACATTGAAAAGCCGACGCACCTAAAACGAGTCACTGTTTGGTGCGGATTTTGGTCCAGTGGCATAATTTGGCCATTTTTCTTCGAAAATGAGCAAGGAGTGGTCGTTACAGTCAATGGCGATCGTTATCGGGCCATGTTGAACGAATATTTGTTCACAAAAATTGAAGAGGAAGATATTGGCAACATTTGGCTTCAACAGGACAGCGCTACGTGCCACATAGCCGATGTTTTGCGCCCTGTTTTTTGCAGATCGCATTATCAGCCGCAGAGCTGATGTCGTTTGGCCACCTCGGAGCTGCGATTTGACACCGTTGGACTATTATTTGTGGGGTGCCGTCAAAGATAAGTGTTACGCCGACAAGCCAGAGACAATTGACGCTTTAAAGGACAATATTCGTGATGCCATTGGTGAAATACAGCTGCACACAATCGATAAAGTGCTTAAAAATTGGCCCGATCGTGTAGGCTACTGCATGGCCAGCCCAGGCAGCCATTTGAATGAAATTATTTTCCATTATTAACCGGAAGGATTGTACTTTTAAATAAAAAAAGAAATTTGAGAAAATATTCAGTAGTTTTTTTTTAAAGCATTTTCAAAAACAAAAAGAAATTAATTGGCGGACCCTTTAGAATCGGTTTGCTGATGAGGCTTAATAAGACGTGTAATGTTAGGTTCCTAACAGGAATCTGGAATATGCCCCAAGCGAACTAGTGTACGGTACGGTGACATTAGGAGGATTGAAAGACTTGGTAAAAAGAACATATTTGCTCTTGCTAAAGGATTCGTCGAGTGTTTGAAATCTGTCGTCGTGGTCTATGTCGTCGTCGCGTAGCTGATTGATCTGTTCTATGTACTTATTCCCTCTGTCTCTATCTCTTTTTTACTATTGCCTCAACAAGTTCACGCACTTCATTGTGTCGTTTCTTGCCCGTTTATCTGAAACCTCATTGTCCCAACGTCAAAATGCCTCTGAACTTAGGCTTTTGTGGCTACTGCTATTTCTGACTGTGTTTGTGTTGGCTTATTTGGTTTTCATCTGAAGATAGTATAACTTAACTAGCTTCTTCTTTCTTTGTAGGTTAAAGCTCAAAAGGCTTTGATGCAGATCTATGCTCGAGCAAATATTTAAGGGTTACTCTTAGCATTTTAAGCTCAAATATTTTGTTTTTCAAATTTCTATTGTTAACGACTTTTGTTTGGCAACAACTTTGCCAAGAATTTGTTGTCATTGCCGTTTATTCTTTTTTTTGTTTCTTGTTTTGTTTCTGATGTTGCTGATGCTGCCACAAGTTCTGTTTAATCTTCTTTCAATTTTCAACACTACACTCTACACTACACTCCTATTGTCTTGTTAGACATTTTTTGCTTTCCTTTCCTTTCGTTTCGTTTCATTTCATTGAAAAAAAAAAATATGCTGCTGCTTCGTTTGTTTTGTTAACTCAACTCACACGTTGACAAATTAATCTTTACGATGCTTTCCTTTCCTCTCTCTCTCTGTGTGTGTGTTTATTGTGCTCTCTCGCATTCGTATAGTTTAACAAAATTTAACTCCGCTGATATCCATTCCAATTCAACAAAATTTTCAAAAACTTGTGAACAAAAAGGAAATTTTTGTTCCATTTTTTCCATGTTTTTTTAAATAAAAGTTGTTGCCAACATCGCTGATGCTGCAAAATTATATTATTGCTGCTGCTGCCGTTGCTGCTGCTGGTGTTCACTAACAAACAAAGAATTTTTTTGTATTTCTTTAAAAATGTTTTTCGTTTCGTAAATTTCTTAATTTTTCTTTTTATTTTCTTGATATTATGGTTGTTGTTGTTGTTGTTTCGTACAAACTACTATAAAAACTGAAACTAAAACTAAAAACGAAATGAAAATTCTTTTCATTCTTTATTTTCGGTTTTAGAAAATAAATTTTGTTGTTTGTATTGTGTTGTGTTGTGTCTGTGCGTGTAGCTTTTTTGTTCGATTTAGAATTTATTTGTCAGCAATTGTATGGAGTTTAACAAAAATACAAAGAAAAGTTTTAGTCTCGAGTCCAAAATGTTTTGAAATTGCTTTCTCTTGACAATTGAATGGACAATAAAGACACATTAAAGGTTACAGCTGTTTTTGCCAACAATGTGTAGCATTTTCATGGATAACTATGAAACCATTGTTTATATAGTGAATGTTGCGATTGAAATTAATCGGTGATAAAAATTTTTAATTACTCCCAATTCTGTTATTCATATCACATGGGGAATTATTGGCCGAAGTTAATACAGGCTATTTAATCAAACTGCAGCATATTTAGGTGACTATAGAAAAATAGGGAAGCCTTGCATTTTAGATATTAAAGTGTAAGGTATCCCAAACAAAGTGCAGATAGTAGGTCATTATGAATACTACTTCAAACACTATAGCTACCCAAAGTGTCACCAGTTCTCCAAAAAAAAATCAAAACTTTTGAAAATGTTCTGTTTAAATGCCCGACATTTGGTGAATATCTTTTGGAAATGTAAGCAGTGATTGATTATATGTCTTTGTCGTAGAAGAACTGGTGTCTGTAGAAGAAGTTTATTAATGCAGTCAACATATTGCGAATAATAAAGAAAATCCGCAAGGCTATTAGAGTAACATCTGCGTGAGAAAGGCCGTTTCTAATTGAAGAGCAGTTAGTAGTGCAATAAAACACCAAAATAGTGGTAGAATGGTAGTAGTAGTACAGTAGTAGTACAGCAGTACAGTAGTAATATTAGTAATATAGTGATAGTATAGTAGTAGTATAGCAGTAGTATAGTAGTAGTAGTAGTAGTAGTATAGTAGTAGTAATACAATAGTCCAGTAGTAGTAGTACGGCAGTACAGTAGTAGTATAGTAGTAGTAATACAATCGTGCAGCAGTAGTAGTACAGCAGTACAGTAGTAGTATAGTAGTAGTAATACAATCGTGCAGCAGTAGTAGTACAGCAGTACAGTAGTAGTAGAATGGTAGTAGTACAGCAGTACAGTAGTAATATCAGTAGTATAGTAGTAGTATAACAGTAGTATAGTAGTAGTATGGTAGTAGTATAGTAGTAGTAGTAGTATAGTAGTAGTAATACAATAGTGCAGTAGTAGTAGTACAGCAGTACAGTAGTATTATAGTAGTAGTAATACAATCGTGCAGTAGTAGTAGTACAGCAGTACAATAGTAGTATAGTAGTAGTAATATAATAGTGCAGTAGTAGTAGTACAGCGGTACAGTAGTAGTATAGTAGTACTAGTAGTAGTGGTAGTAGTACAAAAGTACAGTGGTAGTAGTAGTACTAATAGTAGTAGTGGTAGTAGTACGGCGGTTCAGCAGTACAGTAGGAATAGCGGTAGTAGTATAGCAGTATAGTAGGAGTAGTGGTAGTAGTACGGCAGTTCAGCAGTACAGTAGGAATAGCGGTAGTAGTATAACAATATAGTAGGAGTAGTGGTAGTAGTACATCAGTACTGCAGTACAATACTGCACAGTTTGTAGACTGTAGGTGATAATAAATTCTTGGAATATGTGAAGCATTAATGCATCCGATAAGGAAATATTTATGCCAGATGCAGTGCAGATAATAGGCATTTCTGACACAGAGCAGCTGCTAGAGTTTTGTCAAGACAACAACCGTGGAGGAGACATTATGGGGATGCTTTCTAAAGCATGAGGAACGTACAATAGATTGTACGATCGCAATACGATCAATAGAATATGAATGACAAAAGCTACTGTTATCTGCATGAGGGCAAAAATACTTGATATTGCATCTTTCATTAAAATTCATTTAACTTTCAGGCTAGTTTTCAGCCTGTCATGTATTGATTGCTGAGATTGGTTAAGCAGAACTTGTTAGTTAGTTCTGGCTGTATTGGCTGCAGCTGGGTTGCTATATTGCTTGTGCACTCAAGTGAGCTCTTATTTAAAAAAGCTGTAACTGCCTTCTATTCTGTGCTATCCTGTGCTATATGTAGGTGGTTCAGAAGCTGTAAAACTGCTGCTCTTTTCATTTAAAATCTGTTCATTTATTTTTAACGTTCACTAATAAATTTCTTTCTTTTTTAATTTTCTTTTCAGGCCTTTAATTTGATTTAATATTTGCGGTTTTTCCTAATTTTCTCTTTGTGGCATGCCCAGAGGTGAGTAATCTTGTGGTTTTTATCGTGGCTTTTCTATTGATTTAAAGCGACAATTTCTGAAATCATTTTTGCATAATTAAATTATTTAAATTTTCTTTACTTTTTCATATAATTTTGTACCGTTTTTAAGAAAGATCTTAACAAAAGAAAAGATGAACTTTTTTTTATTATTACACCTGTTCTGGCCTTTAATTCTTTTGTTTGAATTCTATTCAAAACCTACAAACAGCCCATAAAAGTTGGAAATGAAGAAGAACAAGCATTTATTTTTAATTCATAAATCCAAAATGGTTTGTTTACATTGTAAAGGAATAATAATAAAAAAACAGAAAAACAGAAAAACAGAAAAAGAAAAGAGAACTGAGAAGAATCCCAAGAAGCTTAACAAAGTGGACTGAAGTGAACGAAACGGAAAATGTTGGTCAAAAAGTCATTGAACGTCTAAAGCAGAGTACAATTGCCGCAGGTTTTACGTTCTTTCCGTTTTTTTTTGTTTTATTTTTTTTTTGGTGTTTTCAACCATAAATTCTAGGCCTGCCTTTTTTGCCTTCACAATAACACAACCAGAAGCAGAAGAATCACTTTTCTTTATGCCATCGTTTATGTTCAAAAGCCAACGCCATGCCATGCCATGCCTTGCCATATGAACGCTAAAAACTCACAAAAATGAATGATTTTGTAGGCCCTTTTGTTTATGGGTCTTTATTAAAGCTGGCGTTTATACTTTTTCTCTCTCTCTCTTTATCTCTCTATCTTTCTCTCTTGTTTTTTTTTTGTTTTTTGTATGAATTTTAATGCTGCCTTTACTGCAGCAGCAACAGCAGCAGCAGCAGTTGCTTTGACCAGGTTTTTGTTTCGCTTTAATTTTTTATGGTTTCCTCCGTCACTTACACAGCAATAGTGGAGTCCGCTTCTTCTTCTTCGTTTTTTATTTTTGGTTTATGGGCTTTAAAAATTTTTGTTTTTTTACTGCCATTTTCTTTTTGTTGAAAAAAAGGTTCTTTTTTAAAATTTCAGCATTTTTATGATTTATGTTGTTGGACGCTTTTGTAAGGGACACATTCTTTTTTGTTTTTGTTTTTGTTGCTTTTGCCAAGATTTTAGCGTTGTTTTGTTTGCACACAGTTTATTTGCCAACATTAAGACAAAAAGGAGGAGAGGAAATGAAATGATTTTACAACCTGAGGCTTCAGGAACATCATAAACAAACACACACACACACACAAAAGTTAATGTTAAATTGTTCAGATCAAATAAAGATAAATAAATAATAAATTTAAATTGGATTTCTTTTGTGGCATTACATTATGGGAATACAAGATTAATTTCTTTTTTTATTTTGTTTTGTTCTGTTGTTTTTAAATCTGTTTTTAAAGAAAAACAAAATTTTAAATGATTAATCTACTGTGGGCGTATGAGTGATGTGAACTTGAACTAAATTTATTGAAAATTCATCATACGCTCAGTGTTTACACTATAATAGGCACAAACATAGCTGCCAGATTTGACGATTTATCGTCATTTGGACGATTTTGAGCTCCAAAAATATCATATTGACGATTTGACGATTTATGCCCTTATTTTGACGATTTTTTGGAAATTAAAAATTTACATCATATTCTTTACTTTCAGTACATTAAAAGCCAGTTTAAGCTTTGTATTTACTTTGCAATTGGTACTATTGGAAATTTATGTTAGTAAAAACAAGGAGTAAAGTATTATATTTTTTAAGTTACTTTCGAATATATGTGATGATTTTTCTGTATTTTATTCCTTTTTAACCCCTTAAAAGCCAAAAAATTATTATAAATTATTATCTCAACCTCGTAGTTGAGATATGAATATGAGAATAATTTATCACTTGTTGTTGTAGACAATTTTAAAAATGCGAGTATAGCTTCTGGGTGTTTTTTTATAGAGGTATAGAACTTTAAGTTGGCATTACTTTTCAAGATGGCGACCGATTTAACAGCTGTCAAGGGATTTATTCTCAGTTTGGTTTGGCAATTCATCATGAATAGACTCACGCCTGAACAACGCTTGCAAATAGTGCAATTTTATTTCGAAAATAATGGTTCTGTGCGGAAAACGTAGCGCACTACGTCCATTTTATCGTCGACAAAATCGTACATCAGAGCAGTTAATTCGATTAACCATGGAACGTTTTCGCATCACGTTTACTCTTATTGATAACTCGCATCCCCAGAGACGCTGTACGGTGCGTACAGAAGAAGCTTTTGCTGCTGTAGAGCGTAGCATTGAGGAAGACCCGAATGAGTCCATCCGCCATCGAGCACAGGAATTGGATCTGTGTCCATCCACTTTATGGAAGATTTTGCGGAAGGATCTTGGTTTGCGTGCTTAAAAAATCCAACTCGTGCAAGAATTGAAGCCAAACGATCATCAAGTAAGGCGTAGATTCGTCGAATGGGCCCAAAACGAGATTGCCGTTGTTCCCAATTTTCATAAGCGAATTTTGTTTAGCGATGAAGCGCAATTCTGGTTGAATGGCTACGTCAGCAAACAAAACTGCCGCATTTGGAGTGAAGGTAATCCTCAAGTGTATGTGGAAACACCGTTACATCCAGAAAAACTGACTGTTTGGTGCGCTTTATGGGCGGGTGGAATCATTGGTCCGTACTTTTTCAAAAACGATGGTGGCCAGAACGTTACAGTCAATGGTGATCGGTATAGAGCCATGATTACTAACTTTTTCATTCCTGAATTGAATAACCATGATGTCCAGGAGATGTGGTTTCAACAAGACGGCGCAACATGTCACACAGCTCGTGCCACAATAGATTTATTGAAAGACACGTTTGGTGACCGCCTAATTTCACGTTTTGGACCTGTGAATTGGCCTCCAAAATCTTGTGATTTAACACCGCTAGACTACTTTCTGTGGGGCTATGTAAAGTCATTGGTCTATGCGGTAAAGCCACAAACGCTTGACCATTTGGAAGACAACATTCGCCGTATTATTGCCGATATACGGCCACAAATGTTGGAAAAAGTCATCGAAAATTGGACGTCCAGATTGGACTAGATCCGCGCCAGCCGTGGCGGTCATATGCCAGAAATCATATTTAAAATGTAATGCCACAAGATTATCTTTCGGATAAATAAAATTCATGTCAATCGAATAATCCATCGTTGTTTTATTGCAACTTAAAGTTCTATACCTCTATAAAAAACACCCTTTATAACCATCGGAAGAACAAAGGCAAGCGCGGTTATTTTTTTTAGTACGAGCAACACCCATCAGATGGATGGCATTGTGTTTAGAACTATGAAAATGGGTTATGTGAAGAAGGAAAGAGAGAACAGTGTTTATGGAAACCAGGCTTGTAGATATTTATACCATAAGTAACAGGAAAGACCTCTACAGGAATTCTACATACGAATAGTCCGCCTTAAAAACGTACTTTTTCTGTAATGCAGTGTGCGATCCACTGGTCAATCGACCACATACGGATGATCTGGCCGGGAAAGACGAGCGTTACGTAGGAATATATGATTTTCGGGAACAAGTACCCTTATTTCGTTCGAGCAAAATCCTTTTGTAGTAGTGATAGAACAGTGAAATACAAACCACATTGCAACGATGCGTCAATGATTCAATGGAGTTGGATACACTACCGTCATTAATGAGCTACTACGGCCTCTCCTGTACACGATTGAGAAACCTCAAAATAGAGCTTGGGGCACCGACCTATACATGAGAGTTGTATGCAATTCTCGGTCGGTTATAAATGGTATAAATAGTAAGATCAGATGATAAGATCTTGAGAAGGAACTGAAAAATGTCGGTTGCAGCCAACATTACACTGAATTTTCATGCTCAGAGTGCTTCTGACTCCTTAATATTTACACCACCCATAGATTAAAATGATACAATATTATTGTAGCGCTTATGTGTCAGTAAACAACACTGGGATAGATTGTTTAAAACTTAAAAATTTTTTTCTCTATTTTTGGAAAAAATTAATAAATGAAGATGAGGAACGCTAGCTTTTAATTTCTAACAATTTTTTTTTAAATGTTTTATTTTTGAACTCATGTTTTACTACAATAGAAATAATTTTGGTTTATAAAAACTTTTATTTTATTTCTTTATTTTTTCTGACGATTTTTTTTGATGAATTTGACGATTTTTTCTCAGATATTTGACGATTTGGTGCCTCATTTATCTGGCAGCTATGGGCACAAAGTATGTAACAAATTCAATATGTACATACGATCTAAAGATCTGAATCTCTATCATAAAATCAATCGATCTGAGCAGAAGTATACCAGTATGGAATTCTAATTTTCAATATTAAGACATTAAATCGAGTGTTTCTCTTTCCCTAGGAAGTGTAAAGTAAAGCCAATTATTTGATCCTTTACTCCCTAACATGTTATAACCATATAACTGCGTACTACGTTAGTCACTTAACCCTTTCCACTCCTATGTCACGCTGGAGATGACAACACTAATTTACTCTATAACTCGCATATTAGCTTGTAGACGATAAAACTAAATAACTGTATTAGCAGATTCCAGTAACGGCTATGTATATTCCGTTTTGCCATTCTATTAAAGTGTGGCGGAAACTTTTTTTCTGGGGCGTAGAAACAAGTGCCATTAATTCATACATTTTGTATAAAATTCCATGTAATAAGAATGGGGTGAAGCCTACGTTTCATGCGTAAGTTAGTTCCTTTCTTAGTGGGAGATTTCAGACAAAGCGCTAAAAAACGCGAGCGACCATCAACATCAGATGTAAGGAAACGACTTGATGGAAAACTTCACATATTAGTACCTCATTCGAAAAAAAAAAACATAACGATTGTATGGTCTGTTCTAAAAGTAAAGCTAAGGACGAACGGAAGATGTGAAAGAAATCCTTTTCAGCCCGTTGGAAATTGTTTTAAAAAGTACCACACTGTAAAAAATTAAAAAAAAATATTTCAATTGGCGAATTCCTCTCAGCAGATTTCTGGCAAAAATGCTGAAAGCAAATTAAATTGCCATGAAAAAGTTTCTCAAAAATCTGTCGTTCATAGTCGACTTTAAACTGTAGGTCCTGCCACTAATGGATAAAATTAATACAAACAACATGGGCGGTGTAATAAACGGCGATGCAATCCTGACTAAAAACATCAAACAAACTAAAAACGTCAAACATCTTCAGTTTCGTCTATAATTTAACCATGAATCGTCTTACAAACGAACAACGCTTGCAAATCATTGAATTTTATTATCAAAATGCGTACTCTGTTAAGAAAGTTCATCGCGCGCTTCTTCCGTTTTATGGTCAGTTTAATCGACCCACTGAAGCGGCTATTCGGGCTATTGTGACTAAATTTTGCATCAAATTTACATTGTTGGACATTAAACCACCAACACGCTTACGTAGAGTGCGAACTGAAGAAAATATCGCAGCTGTAGCGGCCAGTGTTAATGATGACCACCAATTATCGATTCGTCGCCGTTTGCAGCAATTGAGCCTCTGTTACTCAACAACGTGGAAAATTTTGCGGAAGGATTTAGGTGTGAAGCCTTTCAAAATACAGCTGGTGCAAGAATTGAAGCCGAACGACCTACTGCAACGCGGAATTTTTGGTGAATGGGCTCTTGGAAAGTTTGCCGAAGATCCATTTCTTTATCGAAAAATTGTGTTCAGCGACGAAGCCCCTTTTTGGCTCAATGGATACGTAAATAAGCAGAATTGTCGATTTTAGAGTGAAGATCAGCCAGAAGCATTGCAATCCAGAAAAAGTCACAGTTTGGTGCGGTTTATGGGCTGGTGGCATCATTGGACCGTACTTCTTCAAAGATGCTGCGAATCGTAACGTAACTGTGAATGGTGAGTGCTACCGTGAGATGATATCCAATTTTTTTTGCCCAAAATGCAAGAGCTTGACTCGCATGCCATGTGATTTCAACAAGACGCTGCCACATGCCACACAGCACGCGTAACAATGGACTTATTGAGAGGCGATTTCGGTGAACATTTTATTTCACGTTCGGGACCGGTCAATTGGCCGCCTAGATCGTGCGATTTAACGCCTTTAGACTATTTTTTGTGGGGCTATGTCAAAGCTCATGTCTACACAGACAAGCCCGCTTCAATTGATGCATTGAAAGACAACATTGAATCATTTATTCGTGAGATACCGGCCGAAATATTGGAAAGAGTATGCCAACATTGGGCTAAGCGGATGGAGCATTTGAGGCGCAGTCGTGGTCAGCATTTGCATGAAATAATCTTCAAACATTAAATTATGTGGACCGTACTATCGATTCAAATAAAGATTTCATGCATTTTTCTGAATTTTATGTGTTTTTTTGAAGAATTTTCCTATAACTCTTAAAAAAGCACCCATTATTAGAGAAGTTGTCATAATAGTGTGTTGGCTTGTTAGGCACATGGCCGTGGTTCAAACTTTAGCTTAGACATTAACACAACGAAATATAAAAAAATATTTCATCGGCGACTTTCTCTCAAAATTTCTGAGAGCATATTAAATTGCCATGAAAAGTTTCTCAGAAATCTGTTGCTCGTAGTTGGATTTATTCAAATTAGCACATACAACATGGATGGTGTGAGAAGCTAGGTTGTAATCCTGACTAAAATCTTGTAATGGCCAATAATATAACAATTTACGTATGTATGTGTCTATAATGCTTATCTCTCTCTGTTTGATTTCCTCTTATGGCTGATATGTTTCCCATTTAACGGAAATGAATTATTATTCCACTTCAATACCTTTCCCAAATGTACAATTTTCTTTCATTCAAGGCTACAATAAGTTGCTATTTTAATCATTTAATTCCTGGAATATTGCACTTTACATTGCAAAATGTCAATTTGTGGGCGTATGTGTAATTTTCTGGGAATATTTTTCAAAAGTTTTTTTTTTAATTGTTTTCAAAAGCTTTGATAATATTTTCATTTCCCAGAATTTTTGTTTGGTATTTTTTTTTTCGTTTAATTTCATGTCATCAGCAACATTATCATCATCATCATCATTGTCATTATCATCATCAGTATTGTTGTTGTTGTAACTTTTCATTAAAATTCTTGACATTTTGTTAATGGCCATTGTAATGTTGTTACACAATAATTCTGTTGTGATTTTAAAAATACATTTTTCCTGGTATTTTATCTCAAAAAAAAAAAAAAAAAAATCATTTTTATTGTTGAAGTTTTTGTTTTTCAAAAATAATGCCACGTTTTGTAAATATGTGGGCACGAGCCTTATAAACACTTTTTAACTCAATGGCAACCGCTGGCATAATTATTTCTACAGAAAACCAATCGACCACATGATAAAAATAGAAATATGTATGTATGTCGATTGGTAATGAAAATAATTGCCAAGATAATGACGATGATAACTATAACAACAATTACTTGTTAAAGCCTTAATTGAAATGTTGTTTAATTTTTTTTGCCAGTAAAGGAGTAAAATTGTAATATTTTTTATCTCACTTACCCGAAAAGCCATCTGGACATGTGCAGTTATAGTAGGCCACACCATCTATGCAGGTGCCACCATTCTGGCATGGTCCTGACCAGCATTCATCCCAATTCGTTTGGCACTGTATACCAGTGTAACCGTCAATGCAATAACATGAATAGGAGCTGAAAGGAAAAGGAAGAGAAATTATGAAAATAAAAAAAGAAATTACTTTGGTTTGTTAATGAATTATTTTACGAGTTAATTAGACAGAAAAAGTACCCCTTTTAACAGTAGTTTTATAGTCAAATATAAGGTGTTTGGCAAAGAATTTAAGGACAATTATTATATATCTATGATCTTCAAAGCGTGCCAATACCTTTTATGCACTGTCAACGAACTTTGCCTTTCAAATTTCCTTTCATGCCTTGCAAATGACACCAATGATCGCATACTATTCTGTCTTCTCCGCATTCCATAACTTACCTACTTGATTGGGGATTACAACCATTTAGTCAGAGTTACAACCTAGTTTGTCACAGCACCCATGTTGTGTGGCTTAATTTTATCCATGAGTGATGGGATTACAGTTTAAAGTCGACTTCGAGCCATAGATTTTGTAGAAATTTTCATGGTAATTTTCATTTTTTCTTAGAGTTTTTTGATAGAAGACTGTTGACAGGAAGTTCCCGAAGTTAAGATTTTTGTTCATTTTCGTTGTTTCCGAAATGCATGAGCCAGGAATTGAACCACTCGTTTAATAAATCAACACATTAGCCATTGTATCACGGCGATTTTAAGCCATTAATGATCAATAAATTTGATAAATTAATAAATTTCTTTCGAACCCTGCGGATCACTGGATGTTAAGAAGCGGACAAACGCACTGGTGCCGGTACAGAGAACGGCTGCATTGCATATCGTACGGTATCCGCTCCAGCCGTAGTGGTGATAGCGTGTATTATCCCTGTGGATCTGCAGGCAGCTGATGAAGATTTTTAAGGCGAAATCGGCTGGAAGTCACATAACCGCTCATTTCAGGGAAAACACCATTTCAAAATGGCAACAACGATGGAACTAGGAAGATAGAGGAAGATGGACGGCGAGACTTATTCCAGACATAAGGCCATGGATTGGTCGGAAATTTGGAGAGGTAAACTACTACGTTACACACATGCTATCGGGTCACGGATATTTTAGAAAATATCTGCACAGAATGGGCAAGGCCGCCTCCCCTTACTGTCTTTACGAGGAAGGGGAGGTAATTGATGACGCAGAGCACACTGTTTTCGAGTGTGCACGCTGTCAGAGCTATCGCTCTGCACTGACGTCGATAGTTGGGACGATCACGCCCGGTAACATTGTCGGGGTTATGACCGCGAGTAGGTAAAATTGAATCTCAGTGGCGAATTACGTGGAGAGGATTCTAAAACTGAAGAAAAGGGATCTTGAGGCTGCGGAACATGTGGGTACGCCGGAATAGATGAAACTGGCACACGTGTCAAGAGAAATTCGAAGCAGGGACCTGGAGGAAAGGAATAGTGGAGACACTTAGATGTCTCTTCAACTTTCGACACGCAATCCGGACGCGGATATGAACACGCAGGGGCCAAAGAGCCAAAGGGACTCCACTCCGAAGTAATACCACCGTAGTTCCGGAGTGGGAACAACAAGTCCACGAGACGAGGGGGGCATTTAGTGGGTGAGAGCTTCACACACGGATGATGTGACGACTTCCTCTATGGTGCGGTTTGGTACATTTACCCCTCTTCGGCGTGAAAAAAAACCCTGCGGATCTCACAAGTGATACTCCCCCTTTCATCTTCACATGAGTGAAGTGTGCTGGTTTCAGTTAAAAACAAGATATAGAGACTACCAGCTATGAGAACATATCCTACATTTTGGAGTTAAACTTATTACAAATGGTGGTAGAGACCAGATCTTGGAGACTATATCTGGGGTAATTCAACATGTCTACTACGAGATTCATTAGAGTCCCTCTTTACTGCCTCCTCAATGGAACCAGCAAAGTTTATAATTTTGAGAAGTGCTTTGCTACGAGACTAAGTACCAGATATGAAGGTGGGGCGGGTGGTGTAGCAACTTCTAAGGTTTTAAAAGAGCGGCTTGGACTTTGAAGTCGCCGTAGTGTAGTAGGTAGTGTGTTGGCTTATTAGACGTAAGGCCTTGGTTCAAACCCCAGGTCAGACATCAAAACCAAAATATGAAAAAATATTTCTGCGGCGACTTCCTCTCAGTAGATTTCTGCCAGCTACTCTGAGTGCAAATAAAATTACCATGAAAAGTTTCTCAAAAAACTCTGGCGTTCGGAATCGACTTTAAACTGTAAGTCCCGCCACTCATGTATAAAAATTAACGCACACAACATAAGTGGTGTGAGAAGCTAGGCCGTAATCCTGACTGAAGGGTTGTAATGGCCAATTATGTATGTATGTGTGTATGCTTGGACACATACCAGGTTTTATCAAATTGTCGACATGAGAATTCGAATCCTGATTTTTGGATTTTTGTTCTTACAGGCAGGAAGTAACGTAATGGTTTAGTTAATCTAGTTGATGGCCATGCAATCCCAATGGACAGTTCGAATATGGAAGGCTGTTACTGGGGAGGAGGGCTATTTTATGGTTTAGCATTAAGCTATTCCATTGGCTTTTGTATGCATTTCAGGATGAGGTGGTTTTATATGTATGGATTGTCAAGCAACCTTAAAGGCTTTGATTTGAAATTTGTTGCAATCTGCAGGAAGGCCCCTACCATATTTCTGAACAGAAGCAGAATAGTACTGTGTGTGTTAGGTTCAGTGATAATGTGATGTGTGATATACAAAGACTAGGCAGGAGCTGGCAAGCTGTGGTTTGATAAGTTAGCGCTTGTGAGGTTGACTCAAGATAACCAAGCGATTGTCCGGGAAAGGGAAAAAAGGATCCCAGATTATGTGGAAATTTAGAACGATTAGCAGGAAGATGAGTTTATCAGTAGCGGAGTTTCCGCTGATGAATATTTTGGATATTTTTGGATTGGAGAGAATAGTTAAGAGTGGTATGCTCAGGGCCAGAAACAAGTAAACTCTTAAAAACTCTCAAGTTAAACGCATTTGGAAGGAATATAATTTTGCGCACAGCATTCTCTGAAGGCTCAATGAACATTTCCAAAGAGTAGAAGCCGATTTGAGAACAATCGAACAATTCAATGAGTCAAGTTTGATTCCTTTAAGACTCTAAATTTGTTTTGCCTTCAAATTAATAAAGATTTTTCGTTTTATTTGATCCAAAGAATTTCATTATTTTCTTCTTCTTTTTATTTATTAACGTTGTTGTAATTGAAGGTTGTTTCTGTTACGTTTTTAGAAACATTTTTAGCCAACTTTTCCATAAATTTGTTTCAAATGAATTGCAAAAGGCCTCATCAAATGCAACTGCCAATTCAAAGGCTTTCACAGAGAAATTTTTTTAAGGAAACGAGGTAAATAAAGACACTAAAGATACCTTAAAATAAGACAAAAGTCTTTAAAAGTGAAATGCTGACTTGATTGCAGGAACGTGAAACAGAACACAAAAAAAATTTTTTTTAAATTTTCAAAATTTTCAATTTTCCTTAAAAAATGAATTGCCTATGCTATGTAGCTAGTAATACCCTTTTGCCAGATATAGAGTGCACGATATGCTTGTTCTTTTTTTTCCTCTGTTAAGCCACAAATCAAACTATAAAGTTTTGTAATAAATAACACGAGGCAAGAACTAAAGAATTATGAAATGGAAACGAAACTGAACTGAATTGAACCAACAACTGCAAAAATGTATGCCAAGGAAATACAAGAATTAATAGAGAAACACAGGCCCAAAGTGTAAAAGAAAGTTACGAAATGGAGAAGAGCCAGGGGTAGAGAGAAGGGTAAAAGCTAACTACTGCAATATGCTTTTTAAATTGAAATGAAATAATTTTTTTTTAATTTGAATTGAAATACGAGTGAAATAAGACAAGGGCGTTTTTAAATAAGAATCGAAAAATTCTGCGTTGCGGTAGGTCATTCGGCTTCAATTCTTGCATCAGCTGAATTTTGAAAGGCTTCACAATTAAATTCTTCCTCAAAATTTTCCACGTGTTGAGTAACAGAGGCCCAATTGCTGCGAACGGTGACGAATCGATAATGGATGGTCATCATTAACACTGGTCGATACGGCTGCGATATTTTCTTCAGTTCGCACTTTACGTAAGCGTGTTGGTGGTTTAATGTCCAACAATGTAAATTTGGTGCGAAATTTAATCACAATAGCCCGAATAGCCGCTTCAGTGGATCGATTAAACTGACCATAAAATGGAAGAAGCGCGCGATGAACTTTCTTAACAGAGCACGCATTTTGATAATAAAATTCAATGATTTGCAAGCGTTGTTCGTTTGTAAGACGGATTCATGGTTAAATTATAGGCCAAACTGAAGATGTTTGACAGTGAAACAAAACACGAAACGTGCGTGAGCTGTTTAAACCAGTGTTGCCAAAAAGATAGAAGATAGCTAAAAAATCGCCCGTTAGGAGTACGAACGGACATGTGTTCTTTAGATATAGGAATATCAGATGGAATAGGGATATCTTTGGTTTTAGCAGGCTTGATGGCTTATTAGCGGTCCAAACCCTGGCTCAAACACCTCGATCAAAAACGAATATACAAAATGTTACAGCGGCGACCTCCTCTTAGCAGATTTCTGGCAAAAACTCCGAGATTAAATAAAATTGTCACGAAAAGTTTCTCAAAACTCTGTGATTTGAAGTCGACTTTAAACAGTAGGGCGCGCCACACTCATGGATAAAATTAATACACACAATATAAGTGCTGTGAGAAGCTAGGTTCTAATCCTGACTAAAGGGTTGTAATGACTAATTATGTATGTATGTATGTGTGTATGTGATGGACCAGAGGGAACAAGAAATCATTTCTTATGCCATTGTCTGGGTAACTCGTAGATCTGATGATCTAATAGGTTTCATAAACGGTACTGACTGAATAGAGGGAAAACTTGATCTGCGATGGCTAATTGCTCTTTGTTTATGCCTTTATTTGCTAAAATTCTTAAACCCGCCATTTTGTTTACTTAAAGCTTACGATAAGTAGTAACGAGTTGTCCGGCAAATCTTTAATTTTGTGGTTTAATGCTCAACAAAGTCTCCGTTCAGAATGTACAGAATTACCAACAAAGTGGACACAAATGGTTCTATGATCTCCGATTGTATTATAATTCATAATGTGAATTGAGCCTTCATTATTGCTATGTAAAGTTTAATAAGCTTTTAAGTATACTCAGAAGACTTGGTTTTATTTTCCCATTCAATAGACTCTTATTGTTGCCTGCTACTATGCACTTAACAAGTGACCTACTTAAATCACTCTCTCTTGCTCTATACCCTCTGATAAGTGTAGTATGGGTGTGGTTGTAAGTAATTTCTGTACTCATAAGGATAATAGTTCATGTGTTGTATGTGTGTCGATGTATTTATGACTTTATAACCTTAAAAACTCATTATTAACACTTGAGTAAAATTATTATTGTTGGTGTTGGTTTTGTTTGTTTTTTTTTCTCATGCCAGTAATACCAATAATGCCAAGTAATATTAGGGGCGTACTCAAATGGTGGTTAAAAATTTATTGCATGGAGGGAAAAAGAGTTGTTTTGTTTTCTTTTTTCGTTGTATTTTTTTAAGCCACGAAAGTACCGATTTAAAAAAATGTTGGTACTTTTTCAAAATTTTGGTACCTTTTTGGTACTTTAAAAAATTTTTTTTTTGTTTATTTTCATTTCTTATTGAAAAATGTTGGTACTTTTTCAAAATTTTGGTACCTTTTTAGTACTTTAAAACAAATTTTTTTTTGCGTATTTTCATTTCTTACTGAAAAAAGTTGGTACTTTTTCAAAATTTTGGTACCTTTTTGGTACTTTTTTTAAAATAATTTTTTCTTTTAATTTTCGTTCCTAATTGACTGTGTTGATGGATTATTGATTTAAAAAAAAATTATTTTTCTTTGAACCAAATGCCCTATTCTAGGCGTCTTAGAACGACCTGCCATAATGTTTACCGTTCGATAATAAGCCAATCTCCAACCACTTTCATGGTGAAGTTTTATTTATAAAAGCCACACACGTTCTCACTCTGTTTAACTTTGGAAACTGGGTTATAACAATACTACCCCGCCCTCTTAAGTATTACAATGGGAGAGTGGTGGGGCAGGGGGTTATGGGGAAAAGGGGTTTTAAAGAGTATTAAATAATAATATTTCTTTATTTGGTTTTTCTTCTTTTGCTTTTTGTTATTGTTTTTGTTATTGCTGTTGTAAGTACTCACCTATTTAAACCATCAATACAAACGCCAAATACACAGGGATTACTAAGGCAAGCAAAACCAGCCTGACCGCAACCAAACAATGTGAACATGGAAACCAAAGCCAATAGCCAAATAACATTCGATGATGACGATGATGGTGATGATGATTGCGATGTCGCTGACGTTGCTAAGGATGACAAGGAGCGGCAGGAGCTGCTTAAGGTAAACGAGGAGCGGGTAATGGAGTTATTTTGCCAGGATTTAAAATTGCTGCTGCTTAAACACTTGTCCACATTGTCACGTTGATAAATGATGGTGGCGGCGGTGGTGGTGGTGTTGTTGGTGGTGGTGGTGTTGGTGATGTTGTTGGTGGTGGTGTCTTTAAAGGTGTTGGTGGATTTGGTAGCATTCGTGTTGTTCTTGTTGTTGCTTTTGAGTATGTTTTCTGTGTCATTATTTATTTTACGTTGATGATGTATTAACGACGGTGACAATGATGTTGTTAATGACGACGATACTGATAATGATGCTGATGCTGTTGATGATGACAATGGTGCTGAGGTTATGTTGTTTAAACAGGAAGTTATTGTTGTTGCTGGCGTTCTTGTTGTTGACTGTCTTAAGGATGTCACATCATTATTGTTATCGTCAATGTTGTTGTCAATGCTATTGTTATTCTTATCATTATCATGTACATATTGTTGTTGTTGTTGTTGTTGTTGTTCTTGTCCTCTTGGATATTTGTCGTTGTTGTTGCCAACATATGATATCAACATATTTCCGTTGCTTGTAATAACATTGGAAATGATTGCAACGGCTGTTGCTGCAAGTGTTTTTGTTGTTGTTGTTGTTTTCTTATTATCGTTATCGTTATCGTTATCGTTGCTATTGTTGCTTGTATTTTGCAGGTGGTGGCTTACAATTTCTGTGTGTTGCTGTAAAGGATCTGCTCGTTGTATTTCCTTTAATTTATATTCAACGGATGTTTGTCTTACTACAACTGCTGCTGCCAAGTTGTTGGCATTTGTTAATGGTTTTCGATTTAATGATGTTGCCGATGCTGTTGCACTTGGTCTTGTCGTTGTTGTTAATAATTGTGTTGGTAATGCAGATATTTTTGTTGTTGTATTTGTCACTTTAGGTGTCATCATTAGCAGTGTGTTTCTGTTTCTGTTTACTTTAGTTTTGTACAGGATTTTTATTGCCGCATATTTCTGTTGCATGCATTTAGGCGTTTTAAAGGATTCATTGCTTTTCGCAATACGTATGTTTTTATATAATTTTCGTTTTAATTCGCTGTTATATTTCATTTTTTTTTGTATAAAACTTTTAAACTTTCGCAGTAAATGGCAGGCAGAATCCCTTATTTTTTAAATCCTTTTATTCTTTATGAACATACAAGGCAATGTGTATTCGTTGATGTCATTGATTGATCGAATTGTTTGTACGTTTTTCAAGCCATTCACAATCCTCTTAACGGCTTAATAAAAACAATGTTTTAAAGCCAGCTTATTGCAGTCGCAATTGCTGCTGCTTTGCTGCTGCTTTGCTCTGTCTGTCACCCAACAACGTTTACTTAAAATGTCCTTTAGTACGATGTCTTTAGCTTCCTTTTCGTCTTCTTGTTCTTCTTCTTCCTCTTCTGCTTGTATCAGTTACTGTTGTTTCTGTTGCTTTTTAAATAAATTGTTGATTTCCTTTACGGTTATTAATTGTTTATATTGTTGTCGTTGGTTTTGCTCCTTTCGTTCTTGTCGTCCTTGTTGCATATTCTTTTTTTGTTTTCTGATTTCCTTTGTAAATTCCTTAAATCTCCGTTTCCTTTGAATTCGTTTTTAAGTATTGAAGTTCAATTCAATTTTTAATTGGTTGCTGTAAAACACAAAAAAAGAAGAGAGAAGGAGTTAGAGAGTGTATGTATGAGAAATAATTAAAAGACAGAAAGAGTTCGATATATACATACATACATACACATTCAATTAATGTTACAATTTGAAAATTAATTGCATGAAATCTATTTTAATTGCTTACAAAGTACTTTGAAGACATGCTAAGATAAGAAGATTTCATTTTCAACGAAACAATGTTTTTTCTTTTCATTAAATGATTTTCTTCATACTTTACTTTAATACATGTTTTGTGTATCGCGTTTGTAAATGTTACATTTTCAAATTAAATTGTATGGATTGATAGCCCCCTTTAATGACTTAAATGTTGGATATAGGAATACTATCAGAGTTTTCATGCTTGTAAGGATAATTCTAGGACTTCTCGATGCCAATTTTAAAAGCATTCGTAGACAGCGGTAGAAGTCGCCGTAGTCTAATAGGTAGTGTGTTGGCTTATTAACCGTGAGGCCTCGGTTCCAACTCCAGGTCAGACATCTCCAACAAAACCAAATACGAAATATATTTCATCGGCGATTTCTCTGAGAGTAAATGGAAAATTGTAGTGTCGATGTAATGCAAAATGTGGAAAACGGACAGGATTTTTATCTCTAATACAGGACTATACTTATCTAAAGGTTTTTGGTGCCCTAAACCAGTATCAAATTGTTCCATCACCATACATACATACATAATTGGTCATTACAACCCTTCAGTCAGGATTACGACCTAGTTTCTCACACCACTTATGTTGTGTGTGTTAATTTTATACATGAGTGGCGGGACCTACAGTTTAAAATCGACTCCGAAAACACATTTTTGGGAAACTTTTTCATGGCAATTTTATTTATTCTCAGAGTTTTTGCCACAAAATCTGCTGAGAGGAAGTCGCAGAAGAAATAATTTTTGTATTTTGTCTTTGATATTTGGCCTGGGACTCGAACCCTGGCTTTTCGTCTAATAAGCCATCACCATAGTTTTCGAAAACAATGGGGAAACTCGCTGATATTTTTCAAGTGGAAATCTATGCCATTGATAGATGTGCTCAATTTAACTGTCGGTTGACTCAAGATAATGTTTTGACTGTCTAGGCCAGCTGAATCAACTAGGCTGGGAAAATATGGTCACCATTTGCTGGATCGCAAGTTGTGTGAAAAATCAAGAAATTTAGCAGCCAACTGAGCTTGCGAAAAGTGATGCTTCTAAGCAGCTGTTAAAACTATGACTCCTCTGTGAATCAGGACGAGATGTATGACATTCTGTTACACCAATTAGCCGCGAAAAAAATCAATATTTTGTGCTTTTTGTGAAGTTGTCATACGAGCGTGTTTAAGGACGATTATGAGTCAACTTTGCGTTCTTCATGCCGAAAGCTGTCGCCAAGTAATTGTTTGAAATTGAAACAAGTCTTCTGAGTATACTTAAAAGCTTATTAAACTTTAAATAGCAATAATGAAGGCTCAATCCATATTATGAATTACAAAACAATCGGAGATCATATAACCATTTGTGTCCACTTTGTTGGTAATTCTGTACATTCTGAACGAAGACTTTGTTGAGCATTAAACCATAAAATTAAAGATTTGCCGGACAATTCTTTACCACTTATCGTATGCTTTACGTAAACAAAGTGGAGGGTTTAAGAACTTTAGCAGGTAAAGAAAGGCATAAACAAACAGCAATTAGCCATCATAGATGAAGTTTTCCCCCTATCCAGTCAGTCCCGTTTTGCGAAACCTATTAGATCTTCAGATCTACGAGTTACTCAATAAATGGACTACCCAGACAGTGGCATAATAAATGATTTCTTGTTTCCTCTGCTCCATCACATGCATGCATACTTACACACATAATTAGTTATTACAATCCTTTAGTCAGGAGTACAGCCTAGCTGCTCACAGCACTTATATTGTGTGTATTAATTTTATCCATGAGTGTGGCGGGCCCTGCTGTATAAAATCGACTTCAAATGACAGATTTTTGAGAAACTTTTCAGGGTAATTTTATTTACGCGCAGAGTTTTTGCCAGAAATCTGCAGAAAGGAAGTCGTCGAAGGAATATTTTTCCATATTTCGTTTAGTTGGAGATATCCGACCTGGGGTTAGAACCGAGGCCTCACAACCGAGGCGACTACAAGTAAAGTGCTCACTATTTCCATAATGTTATGCACTTTGTATATTTTTTCATTAGAGAATCCAATTGAAGGATATTTTTGACGAGTACATCCCAAGTATGACTCTTACACAAGAGGACTTAAATCCACGTTTAGTATTTAATAAGTGAATGAGTGCTGAAAAAACTAAAATTCTGGTGGACTAAAAAGCTTAGTCCTTTGGCCTCATACTATTTCTGCTCACTTACGTCAGAGTTATCGATTAGCTCTCACTCTCTATGTAGTCATGGATTTCATATTCCCAAATCTAACTTCTCTATGTTTGATGGGATTATTAATTAAAGGGTAACGAAATAGGCCTAGAGTGTGATCCACAATATTTTGAAAAAAAGTTCCAAATTGAAGACACTTTTTTTGTTTTGTAATAAGTCACCGTAGTCCAGTAGGTAGTGTGTTGGCTCATTAGTCGTAAAGCCAGGGTTCGAGCCCCAGGCCAGACATCAGAATAAAATACAAAAAGTATTCCTTCGGCGACTTGTTCTCAGCAGATTTCTGGCAACAACTCTGAGTGTAAAATAAAATTGTCATGAAAAGTTTGCTCAAACATCTGTCTTTCGGAGTCGACTTTAAACAGTAGGCCCCACCACTCATGTATAAAATCAACACACATAACATAAGTGGTGTGAGAAACTAGGTCGTAATCCTGACTGAAGAGTTGTAATGACCAATTATGTATGTACACGGTAAACCAGTGTATATTTCAGTCTTAGATGCTGTTGACAAACAATTTATATTTACTAACCATAGTTTTTGTTTCTTTTTCTCTTTCCCCTTATGCTCTATACCCTCTCTTGTTGAACACTTTTATTTGCAGACAAAGTGCAGGAAATTTGTTACTCCTTGTTAAGGTGCATTTGCACTAACACTAATGCCACTGCTACTACGAGTATTTCATATGAAATCTTTAACGTGAAATCTCTTTTCCTTTGCTTTAGTTTTTCCAAAACTATTCCGTTGTCTTTTTTGCCATTTCTTTTAACATTTTTTATTTAACAACAACAGCAACAAAAAACAGAACATTTTTAAAGGAAAAGAAGGCAAAAAATCGAGTTAAAGAACTAGAGATAAATAGAGAAAGAGAGAGAACAAACAACAACAGTAGAGTAAAAATTTAAATCATGCTATTCATTTAATATTCACAAAGAGAGTGAGAGAGAAGGCATAGAGGGGAAATGAGCAACAAAATATGAGCAAAAACTAGTATAACCTAGAAAAACCTTAAATCCAATAGAGCAGCAGAGTTTTTACATAAAAATATGCACACAAACATTTATAAAATACCCACTCATAAACAGTAGAGAGAGCGAGAGAGAAAGATGAAGAGAAAAAGAGATAGAAAGAGAGTGTAAATATATAAATTTGTAAAAAGATTTTAAAGAAAACGAAAGAAAAATGGGGGGATCCTTAAAAATACATTAGGCCATGTAACAAATTTGTTTTGGAGACTAAATGCAATGATTACAAGACCTTAAGTACAGGATCTTTAAGGTTCTAGTGGCTGGTTTAAAAAAAATATTTAAAAATGTAACAGTATTACGTACAGTGGGTACAAACGAAGTACTTTTTGGTTCAAGTAGTAATATTCGATGAACAGAGCAAATATGCCTAGCGAAGCACACCGGGTATATAAAGGTTTATTAAGTTGAACGTATTCCTTGGTTGCAATGTCTACAAAATGTTTCTACTCAAGACTGTATGAGTTTTTGTTTGTATGTGTTAATAGACCTTTAGGAAACCGATAAGTACGTGCTAGTATATGTAAGTTAGTTGTTTATGAGCACAACAAATGATAACAACAGCATTGTGTGTGTGTGTGTGCTTTGCTACAGAAAATCAATAAGACTTCATTATTTTTATTATCATCGTCATCGTTATCATCATCATCATTATTTGCAGCAACTTCATTATGATTTACACTCTTTTTTCTCTCTGCCCTTGTTTTTCTTCTTCTAGTACTACTTCTTTTATAATATACGTTCGTTTTTAACTGCATTTTCTTGTCGTTCGTTTATATAAAAGCCACTCAAAATGATTTATTTTCTCTCACTTTCTTGCTTTATCTCTCTTATTTTTTTTGTTGGTTTTATAATGGCTGTAGACTAACAACAACAACAACAACACAATTTCTTATTACAAATAGTTTATCAAATTAATGGTTTATTAAGACTTATATTGTGTACATAAAAACAAACAGAGACACTTAAGATGAGAGTAAAGGACATAGAAAGACAGAGAGAGAGTGCTAATATGTTTTTATAGACAAACGACAACAAAATCTCATTTATTTAATATGAGACCTCAAGGTCATTGTTTTTGAGAGTTTTCAATTACATGTGGCAAACAACCGTTACTACCACCAACAACAATAACATTTTGATGAGACAATGTTATTTGTTCGGTTTAGTGTTAGTGTATGTGATTGAATTGAATGAAAACAAAACAAATTAAAATCCATTTATCATGTGATACAACGATGATAAGAGTGTCAGAAAACATTTTTAATTTCATTTTTTATTTTTTTCTTGTTTGAATAAATTACAGGCTTTTTATGCTTCAACTTAGAGACACTTTTTTAAGGAATAGTTAGTTTTGAAGACAAGGGTATATTTTAAAAAATAATAAGAGAACCAACAAAAGAGACGCATGTTGATTGATTGTAGTTGTCTTAGTCACTGTTTTTGTAAGGCGAACGATTTCACCTAGAAACTGCTTAAATGTTTTGATGAAATCCTGGTGATAATGGATAGATTTTCTCTTGCCAAGATATTTTGTGGGCCAGTAGGCATTATGCCGTCAATATCTGATGACTTAAAGCATTTGACAAAGCTGAAGAGTGTCCTCCTTGACCTCCCAGGTCAGACATCTTCAACTAAACGAAATATGAAAAAATATTTCTCCGGCGACTTCTTCTCAGCAGATTTCTGGCAAAAACTCTGAGAGTAAATAAAATTGCCATGAAAAAGTTTCTCAAAAATCTGTCGTTCGGAGTCGACTTTAAACTGTAGATCCCACCACTCATGTATAAAAAAATTAACGCGCACAACATAAGTGGTGTGAGAAACTAGGTCGTAATCCCGACTAAAGGGTTGTAATGACCAATTATGTATGTATGTATGTATGTATGAATGTATGTATGTATGTATGTATGTATGTATGTATGTATGTATGTATGTATGTATGTAAAGAGTGTCCTCATTTAAATTAAACGTAACTTGCTGACCAACTTCCTGCCATTGATTAGAGCTGCAAATAGGTTCCCTATTACTTAGAAAATGTACATCTGGGGGCACATTACAAGTCTCGCCTTTTGGGACAGTCCATGAATCATAATTCCACCCGAATGACCATACTATATCGCCGTTTGACTTTTTTCAGAAATTTTTTGAAGTCTATTGGCCTTATTGGATTCCTTCTTTTCCTCACAGAAAACCTCTAAGAGCTTTGCTCTTTGCTTTCCGTAACACGTTCTTATCCTCACGTAACATTAGAGCTAGTCCAGCCTTGACTTTGTTAAACACACAGTGTGTGTTGCCGTCTTATAACCACTACATGCTAGCCAAATCCAATTCTTCAGTAATCAACACACAATACCTCGCTCCATTGACCAGAGCAGGGTTAATGAGTGTTCTTTTGTCATATTCCTTCCTTTCTCTCGTTTTAATTTCCTATAAGGAAGTGTCCGATAATTCAACACAATACACTGCTTGAGTAGGGGATATCCTCTGAGTGTACCGCACCAAAATTTGATACATTCATCGTGCAGCCCTTATTAAGCAACGTCGGAAAGTTTTGTTTGTGGTAAATTCACAGTTTTTTTGATGGTAAAAATAAACTTGCCGAACCATACAGTCGTTCAAAATTGGTTGACTGGGTTGGAAGCATTGAAAAAAATTTTACTTGAAACTGCCTGTTAAAAGTGCGGATTTATTTTACATGATCCAATATTTCTTAGCTAGAGGTGCATATAAAATAACTATAGAAACGGACTCGATGGCTTGATAAGTTGATATTATTTTAATATTAGTAAACAGAGCTCTGAGTGTTTCTAATTGTCAAGCTGATAATATTTCTTGCCACTTTAACCCGATAAGTTTTAATACCTGAACACATCTTCACATTTTTCAATCTGTCCATCTTTTTACACAGAAAATAATAAATAACAAATAGTAGAAGTCTTGCTTTCATCAGCTATGTATAAAAATAAGGTTTGAAGCTTCCCTTTCTCTTATAATATGGAAAGAAAAAAACCATAAATTTTAGAAAAACAAGACAACAATGCAACAACAATAATATCTCAAGTGTTGATGTTTTCTTTTTTGTCTTCTTCGACGATAAATCAAGATGCAGATAAAACTGAAGTGATGAAAAATTGTAAAAAAATTTGTTAAAATTTTTGAGAAAATAAAAAAAGCCATGACCTATATTCTAGTGTTTTTGTAATATTTTTCTTTTATTTTTTTACTATTTAAGAATCACTGAATATTTATTGTGTAGAATAAGGTCATCATCAAAACAAAACCTTAATTATCCTGGTATTATTCCTTTTGTTCTCTTCTTTACCGTATAACTAGAGTAATTATTGAAAGGATTTCAAATGTAATTTTAAAAAAATATGTATATTCCAAATATATATTTATGTATATACATATGTGTATATGTGGGTATATAATAAATCCCGAATTTGTTTGCTCAATTGTTTTCATGTTTCATTTCTCATTTTTTCTTTTTTTTTTCTTGGTATATCTTTTTACAGGATATGCTGTACATGGAAATAAAATTAAAAATATTCTTTGAATACCGAATGATTTAAAATTTTTTTCAAATCTTTTCGAAAAAAACTACAGAAAATTTAGGATATTTCCAACACCTGTAGTAAAGGTGCCTATAATTTGGTGCTGAGAAATTAAAAAGAACCTAAAATCTGTTAAAAAATTCTTAGAATTTATCGAGTCAATGAAATTTTGTTGCTACTTCGAGCATTTTAGAGTAAGTAGTGTGTTAGCTTATTAGAAAGAGAGAGCCCATGATTCAAACTCCAGCTCAGATTAAGAACAAAACGAAATTAAAAAAAAAATTCTTTCGGCAAAAACTCTGAGAATATAATAAAGTTGCCATGAAAAGTTTTTTAAAAATCTGGCAATGTTGCAATGCTGGTCTCTACATCATTTGCGTATTTAGGCCAAAATTATCCGCCTTTATTGAGTAATGGTCTCATCATACATAAACTGGATTTTTCTAGCCAATCTTCCCTAGAAAGAAAGAATGGAGATAAAATAGGAGTAGGATGGCCACTTATGAACAAAGTGGATGGTGTAAGAGCTAGTTTGTATTCACCCAAGATCGTCCATCTATTCGGGAACGGTAATATTTTCATGTATTTCATCTGCCCTCAAATTTATGGTTAGGCTTAATAAAGGGTCCGCCAAATAACATTTTTTTTTTGAAAATGCTTTAAAAAAATCTACTGAATATTTTCTCAAATTTCTTTTTTTATTTGAAAGTACGATCCTTCCGGTTAATAATGGAAAATTATTTCATTCAAATGACTGCCTCGGCTTTTTAAGCACATTATCGATTGTGTGCAGCTGTATTTCACCAATGGCTTCACGAATATTGTCCTTTAAAGCGTCAATTGTCTCTGGCTTGTCGGCGTAACACTTATCTTTGACGGCACCCCACAAATAGTAGTCCAAGGGTGTCAAATCACAGCTCCGAGGTGGCCAAACGACATCAGCTCTGCGGCTGATAATGCGATCTTCAAGAACAGGGCGCAAAAAATCGAGTGTAGCTTCGGCTGTGTGGCACGTAGCGTCATCCTGTTGAAACCAACTGTTGCCAATATCCTCCTCTTCAATTTTTGTGAACAAAAATTCGTTCAACATGGCCCGATAACGATCGCCATTGCTGATTTTCGAAGAAAAATGGCCCAATTATGCCTCTGGATCAAAATCCGCACCAAACAGTGACTCGTTTTGGGTGCGTCGGCTTTTCAATGTATGCGTGCGAGTTTTCTGTGCCCCAAATGTGACAATTTTATTGTTTATATACCTGCCAAGATCAAAAATAGCTTCATCTGAAAAGATGATTTTTTTTTTGCCAAAATAGGCATCTTCTGGGGTAGGCTACTGCATGGCCAGCCGAGGCAGCCATTTGAATGAAATTATTTTCCATTATTAACCGGAAGTATTGTACTTTCAAATAAAAAAGAAATTTCAGAAAATATTCAGTAGTTTTTTTTTAAAGCATTTTCAAAAAAAAAGTTATTTGGCGGACCCTTTATTACCTTTCTTTCTATATTGTTGCCCAGTGTTGCTTTGCAGTCTCTGTGTGTATTTAGGGTGACTGTTTAAATTTTTGCTTAAATAACAGCCACAGTCACTATTTAAATTATGCATTAACATATTTGCATATTCACTCACACTTCCGCACACGCATACACTCTCTGTGACACACACATACACTCATACATGCATTTATAAATAATAATTACATGGCAACATTGATTAAACAGAAATGAAATTGTAAATTTGTGGTTTGTTGTTGATAGCAAATGTTAGTGCAAATTGGGTGAAGGGGGATGACAATTGGATACCCCTTCCCCCTTCCTATATAACCCCATTGAGTGTATGTATATGTTGGTTGGTTGGTTAGCTGGTTGGTGGTTTCAACCAGTGAGACCACATATTTACAGTTAAATACACGCGTACAATTGTAATTTAATTTTAGCATTTCATTTACTTATTAAGTGATACAACAAAATAAGCTAAAAAAAAGGGGGAAAAACATTCCATAGAAATTGGAAAATTATGAAATTTACAAATACAACACAGTGGAACAACAGCAACCCCAAAACAATATCAATTAAAATAAAATTTACAATTTGTATGGAAACATGGAAAGAATTATTTTAAAAATTCACAAAAAACAAAACAAAAAAAAAACAAAAACGTACAATTGCAACAAAAACACAAAAATTGCATGATTTTAATTTATTTTAATTGTGTGGCAGAGGGGAAGTAGTTTTAATACGTAAAAGTTGGTGATAGTGTAGAGAGGGAATATTAAATGAGAAATTTTTAAATTAAAAAAAAGCGAAATATTTAATGAATTCGTAAAACAGGGCATTATTGGGCAATATGTTGGGGGTGTGGCGAAAGCTGGATTTGAATATATTCAGGTTTTTCTACAGTGAAACTAAGAAACATACGAAGAAAAGTTGATGAATGAATTCTGTTTGCGATCTAAAGACCCATTATCCAATAATCGATATGCAGTTCGTTTAAATTTAACCACATAGTGTTGCTTTGAACTGTTGCAACATCGCAAGAAGGATTACAGTCACCATGAGTTGTTTGTAAACTTAAGAAATCGCCTTATTCTAGTAGCTAGTGTGTTGGCTTATTAGATGTAAAGCCAGGGTTCGAGCCCCAGGCCAGACATCAAGACAAAATACAAAAAGTATTTCCTCGGCGACTTCCTTTCAGCAGATTTCTGGCAAAAACTCTGAGAGTAAATAAAATTGCCATGAAAAAAGTTTCTCAAAAACCTATCGTTCGGAGACGACTTTAAACTGTAGGTCCCACCACTCATGTATAAAAATTAACACACACACAACATAAGTGGTATGAGAAACTAGGACGTTGTACAATGGGTCAATTCGACCTCCGGGTACTGTACTTGTCTTAATTGACAAGTACACGTCCTCTAACCTAACCTAACCTAACCTAAGAAAATCGAAAGGACCAAGGATTATTCATCGTGCCAAACTTGAAATATCTGGACGTTAGTTCTGCACATTCATAGAGAAAGCAAATTAATGCTTCACTCTGAGAGCATCTTTACTCTTTAGCGGAGAAAACGGAAGTCAATTTTTTAGAATATGTACAGATTTTTAGTTGCACGTCTGCACTACTAGTTTACTCCTGCCATACACAAGCTAGAGAAGCTTTAAACAGTCACTGGAGGCGATGAAAGTTTATATGCTTTGCAGGCTCCCTTGGATAAATATGGAGATTTCCAACTTAAAGGCGACATATATTCGAGCAGAAGTTACTTCTATTCCTTATGCATCAAGGCTATCTGAGCAGTTCACCAGTTATTGCATATCATGTCTCTGTGTTTCAGGCACCATAATAGACTAATTTACTTACTGACTTAATTGGTAATTACAAGCATAGCTGCCAGATACATTAGGTACCAAATCGTCAAATATTTGAGAAAAAATCGTCAAAATCGTCAAAGACGTTTATTGAAATCGTCAAAAAATCGTCAGAAAATATAAATAAATAAATTAAGAGTTTTTAAAAATCAAAATTATTTCTATTGTAGTAAAACATATAAAGTCAATGTATGTCCATATGTATGTTCATAAATAATACATTTAAAAAAAATTTGTTATAAATTAGTTAAAAGCTAGCGTCCCTCATCTTCATTTATAATTTTTTTTTCGAAAATGGAGAAATTTTATATCAGGAAACAATTTTTTAAGGTTTAAATAATCTATCCCAGTGTTGTTTATTGACACATAAGAGCAGCAATAATATTCCATTATCTTAATCTACGGGTGGTGCAAATATTAAGGAGTCAGAAGCTCTTGACATTCTGAGCATGAAAATTCAGTGTAATGTTGACTGCAACCGACAAATGTTTCAGTTCCTTCTTAAGATCTTATCATCTGATCTTACTATTTATTTATTCTATATCACCGACATCATAGGTGCCTCAACGTTTATTTTGAGGTTTCTCGACCGTGTACAGGAGAGGCCGTAGTAGTTCGTTAATGACGGTAGTATATCCAACTCCATTGAATCATTGGAGCATCGTTGCAATGTGGTTTGTTTTCGCTGTTCTATCGCTTCGACAAAAGGATTTTGCTCGAACGAAATAAGGGGACTTGTTCCCGAAAATCATGTATTCCTACGTAACGGTCGTTTTTCTCGGCCAGGACTTCCGTATGTAGTCGATTCGCCAATGGATCGCACACTGCATTACAGAAAAAGTACGTTTTTTAGTCGGACTATTCGTATGTGCAACTCAATTCCTGCAGAGGTCTTTCCTGTTACTTATGGTATAAATATATATAGGCCTAGTGTCCATAAACACTCTTCTCTCTTTCCTTCTTCCCATAACATATTTTCATAGTTCCAAACACAATGCCATTCATCCCCTGTTGGTGTTGGTCGTACGAAAAAAAGAACAAAAGCCCTTGCCTTCGCTCTTCCGATGGTAATATTAGAAACTATACTCGAATTTTTAAAACAACAGGTGATAAAAACAACAAAAGTGATAAAAACAACAACAAATTATTCTCAATTACGAGGTTATTTAGGAGTTGTAATAATTTGGCTTTTAAGGGATTAAAAAGGAATAAAATACAGAAAAATCATCATCATCACAGGTATTCGAAGGAAACTTAAAAATATAATATTTTAATTTTAATTTTTTAATTACTAACATAAATTCCCAATAGTAACAATTGCAAAGTAAATGCAAAGCTTAAAGTGGCTTTTAATGTACTAAAGTAAAGAATATATTGTAAATTTTTACTTTCTGAAAATAGTCAAAATAAGGGCATAAATAGTAAAATCGTCAATATGGAATTTTTGGAGCTCAAAATCGTCAAAATGACGATAAATCGTCAAATCTGGCAGCTATGATTACAAGCCTTTGGTTAGGATTACAATCTAGCTCCTGGAACCATTCATTTTACCAATGAAAGGCGGGGCTTGCAGTATAAGGTCAACTACGGAGGACAGATGGATTTGATCAACTTTGCTTGGCAATTTTATTTTACTCTCAGAGTTTTTGCCAGAAGACTGCTGAGACGCGAAGTGTTGAACCATAGCATCGCGTCTAATAAACCGACAAACAAGATACTAGACTACGGCCTTTGCAATATCAAGCTTCACAGAATATAACCAAACAGTGTTTATATGTCGCGATGTTTACTACTACTAACTGGCATTTTCGTTGTGGCAACTTCTAGAACTCAACTATTGATTTGATATTGTTGTTATCTTTGTTTATGGTCTTGTTATTGTAATTTGAAAAATCTTTTTTTTTGTCTTTATTCTCTTTAGAATAATTTTTTTCAAATTTACTCAATAAATTTATTTCTAATTTCTGTTTTCAAGCTATAATTAAAACTATAAGATGGAAGTAATATTTATTAAAATATTTCTTATTTTAGAGCTCCCATAAGAAAAAAATTCCATTTCCTTATACAATATTTCGATAGATTTTCTTGGAACAGATTTTGTTTAACTCAACTGTCAACTAACGAGACATTTGTGCATGAAACCTATGGAGTTTATTATTTTTGTGCCACAACTATTGTTTCAACATTTTTTGTTGTCGTTTTTTTTTTTTGTTTATAAAAATAACCATGTCATATGAAAATTGGAGCATATTTGTTTGTTTAAATAATAAGAACAACAGCTTTTATAGAAGAAGAAAAACTTATATACAAACATTAAAGGGACGCATATGTTTCGTTTTATAAAAATAAAAGAAAGGAACAAAAAAAAAAAAAATAGAAAAAGACAAAAAGTGCTTGCTTACTGGAGCCGTAACTCTAACAATGCGTTCATATACTGGTTAAATATATAAGAACTATAAACCTTTATTTACGTATTTTTAAAAATAATTGAAAAAAAGTTTGTTTTTACCTACAATTCCATGCAGTGCAGCTGTTTAAGTCCCCAAAGTATGTTAAAGAAATGTTTAAATTTTTTATATAAACAACTACACACTAATACACATGTCACATTATTATTACAATATCCTGTATACCACACACGCACACACACACGTGTAATATAAAAATATTTTTTTTTGTTTTGCTTCAAAGCACCTACACACAGTCATGCATACACTTTTCTAAATATAAACCCTTGTTCTCGTTATTTTGCTACTCATACGGTAAAATCAGTTTGTTGCGCTCTTATGTGTGTGTGTAAATAAACTCTCATGTACTCTGATGCTCTCACCATGTTTCTCTTTGCAGAATCCCTCTTCATTTTTGTTTTCTTTTTTTTGAAGTTTCTTAATAAATTTTTTTTTTGGTTATTGTTGCTGCTGTTTTCTTAGAAATTATTGTTGACTTTAATGCAGTAACAAACAAAGGAGAAATTCCTTGTAGTTGCATTTGTTGTTGTTGTTGTTGTAACATTTTTCGCTTTGTTGCATACATAAACACACATGCATGCAGTTTTCTATGTTGGTGTATACGTATTTAGTGTTGTGAGAAAATCAAAACCGGAAACACTGTAATAACTTGAGTTGTTGTTGAATACATGTGTAAAAAATATGGAAATTCTATAGAAAATTGTGTGTGAGTATGTGCTTCTTATTTGTAATTTTAATTTATTTAAAGAATTGTTTTTCCAAAAAATTTTAATTAGAGCAACTGTTATCATGATTATCGCCATCCTTATATAATACTGGTTTGGTGAGTACTTTTTTTATAAAACTAAGCACAAACCAGCAATCCTATACCAAAGAGTTGGTTTGATTACAAGGCTATGCAGGTTGAATAGGTTCTTAGGCTTAATGCCTCATTTGGGACTAGCAAAGCTTTATTTGTAAAGTCTAGCATCAAGATCTAGGCAATCGCGAATTCCTTTCTTTCCATGTTCGCCAAATTTCGAACAATTGAACACAGCATATGACCTACTACATATTGGCATCAAGCAGGCATTTGAGAATTTTTGGTGAAATACGAAGCCTTATTGGTAATGTAACGATCCTCAATGCTTTCTAACTGCTATTAAATAATGCTTCGCCTTCATTGGGGTAAGACGATTCTTGGTAAGATGTTGTCAACATATAAAGTCAGATGTTTTTTTTGCCAAAATCGGCATCTTCTGGTGTAGGCTACTCCATGGCCACCCGAGGCAGCCATTTGAATGAAATTATTTTCCATTATTAACCGGAAGGATTGTACTTTCAAATAAAAAAAGAACTTTGAGAAAAATATTCAGTAGTTTTTTTTAAAGCATTTTCAAAGAAAAAAAGTTATTTGGCTGACCCTTGCTAAGAGGCCTAACGCGGCGTAAGGCAGAGAAGTTTTGTGACCAATATGTCCTGACAAACACTGGTTTATGGTCGCCCTCTTCATAACTTCTATCAATTGACTCATAGCTTATGTAGCCAGTATTCACTTCTCTCTGTTAGGATAGAACTTTAGCAAATAGTCGTTGCAGTTTAATAAGTAGAGTGTTAGCAGACGAGAGATACGTGTTTAAACCTCAGCTCTGTACATATTGGAACAAATACTTCTTTCAAGGATTGCCAATCAGCAATATTTTAGCAAAAGTTCTGAATGAGAATCATGAAAAAGCTTCTCTGATTTGTCGCTCAGATTCGACGGAAATCTTAGGCCTTTACAAACACTTGGAAACAAATTAACGGACGCACTATGGGTGGTCTAGGAAGCCAGTTTATTTATAAGTGGGGCATTTTAGTGTTATGTTGCCTGTTTTTTTTTTTGTTCGGGAAGGAGGGAATGTGCTTTATGCATTCATGATGGTCGTCACCAGACATGATATGTCGGAATCTCCCACTGGTTGTACTAAAAACCCGCCTTGTCTCCTCACCGGAGAATCATTCCACCTCGGAACCACGGTTGTATTACTTCGAGGTGGACCCCCTTTCTGGCATATGTTCCAGTTCCATCGTCGTCAGCCTGCGTCCAGGCTCCGCTCTATTCTTCACAGGACGTACTCTAAAAAGTGTTTTACTGCGTTCCAGCTCTCTTTACTGTTTATCATTTTCAGCACGACGTTTGTAGGGCTAATGATGCCGATTTCAGCTTCGAGTCTCTGACGGCTTTCGGCCCATCGACAACAGCTGAAGAAAGTGTGTTCGGAATCATCTAACGTTTCTTCCTCTTCATAGATACAGAATGGCATTTCCCCATGCGATGCAGGTACTTTCTGAAATAACCGTGACCGGTCAGCATCTGGGTTATGTAGTAGTCTACTTCGCCGTATTTTCTGTTTTTCCACACTTGCAACTCGAGAATCAGTTTATATGTCCACCTTCCATGCTATTCATTTTCTCAGCGAAATTGCCATTTTAAGAAGACTTGAGTCGTACTTTGCCTGGCGTTGAAGATCATCCGGCGCTCATATGCTTGTAGGTCTATGGGAACCATTCCGGCTATAACTAGGACAGCTTGTGTCGATACTGTGCGATACGAGGATGTCACTCGTAGAGCAGTTATTCTCTGCGCAGACAGTAATTTTCTAGCCCTTATCCGGGTTTCCAAAGTAGTAGCCCAGATTTCAGACCCATAGAGGAGTATGCTTACTTGGGAGGGGTCCGCCAATGTTTGCCATCAGTCTACTTAGTTGAGTTGTTATTCTAGCTGCTCTCGCTGTTGCATACTCTATCTGCTCTGAGTCTGAGCCTAACCCCAAGGTGTTTAATCGATTTCTTCGTGGGAATAACTAAGTCGCCTATGTTGATTTCGATCTCGATCGGAATGTGTCTTCTGGTTAGTAGAAGCAGCTCGGTTTTATGCATGGCCAGCTGTAGGCCGTGAGATTCTAACCAGTGCTTAGTCCGCATCATGACTTGTCGTAATCTGCGTTGGACTTCGTCTGTGTTTCTGCCCCTAATGACTGCTGCGATGTCGCCTGCGTATCCGAATAGGAAAGTATCCTCCGGCATCTCTATCCTTAAGACTTCATCGTAAGTCGCGTTCCAGAGATCTGTTGCCTGTGGAAGTCGCCGTAGTCTAGTAGGTGGTATGTTGGCTTATGAGACGTGAGCCCATAGTTCAAACCCCAGGTCAGACATCTATAACTAAAAACGAAGTGTAAAAAATATTCCTTCGGCAATTTCTTCTCAGCAGATTTCCGGCAAAAAAGTAAATAAAATTGCCATGAAAAAGTTTCTCAAAAAGTCTTTCGTTCGGAGTCATGTATAAAATTATGACACACAACATAAGTGGTGTGTGAAGCTAGGTCGAGGGTTGTAATGACCAAATATGTATGTGTTTGTATGTTGACGTACAATGGGTCAATTCGACCTCCGGTTGCTCGATATAATATGATGAGTGTATTATTTTCTCGAAATCTAAGTATTGTTTGAATAGAAATCTCATTAGCCTGTGTTGTACATCACTTTCAAACCTTTCGGGAATTCGTTTCATATTCATTTCATATTTTTAGCAATTTCCATATTTATTCAAATAAATTACACTCTAATTTTGAACATTTCATTTCATACGCTTTCCATTTCTTTTCAATTTTGAATTTCTGAGTGTTTTTTCTATTTTTCTTTTATTTTTTCTTTGTCGATATTTTTATTATTTTGTTTCATAAAATATTGTTTCTGTTGTTGTTATTGCAGTTGTTGTAGGATAATTTAATGTGGAATGTTTTTCTAGTTGTACGTATTTTAATGTGCATTTCAAATTGAAGTTCTATTTTGTCCTTTCGCCATGTAAAACTAAAAATTGGAAAAGAAAAAAATAAAGAGAGAGAGAGAGTCGAATAGAAAGTGCATTTACATTTTGATTGACTTGTAGTCAAATGTCTGGCATGACATAGAACGACGACACAACGAGACAACAAGACAAGGAGGCAACGAGAATGATACTTTAAGTGCTGCCGAAGTAAATCAAAGCAATTTTTAATTCCGAATTCAAAAATAGAGCAGACAGTCAGACGGACATCAAGGAATAACATGATGATGATGATGATAAGGAAATGAAAGGAAAATATTTATAAATACTCATACACTCATACAAGATGATGACGACAATGTTAATGGGGTAAAGAAGTTTATAAATATATACTCTCTGGAGTATTTGTAAATTGAAATACGTTTATCCCGTTTCAAAGATTTTAAAATAAGTACGAAAAATAAATGAATGTAAAGACTTTAAAGCAAGTGATAGCCATTATAACGGCTAGGTTTGCCAGTTATATGAGATATTTTGCTTTAAAAGCATCTGCCTTAGTGCGGTAATTCTTGGGCAGAAAGAAATTTTTTAGTGTTCATGACATCTACTCTATCCACTCCATCCATCCAGTCTAGTAAGATAAATGAGGGCAAAACAAAGTATATGTTATCGACAAGTAGAGATGCGCGGCGTATTGATTCTCAGATTACGGCCGATAACTATACTTTTGATACGGTCAAGGAATTTATTTATCTTGGTTTCGCTGTTACCACCAGAAATGATGTCAGTCTGGAGATCAAGCGCAGGATCACTCTTGCCAACAGGTGCTACTATGGTCTCAATAGGCAATTGAGTAGCAGAGACCTCTCTCGCGCCACAAAATTAACACTTTACAAGACACTCATCCTACCCGTGCTTCTTTATGGCGCAGAGGCATGGACCCTATTAAGAACTGATGCAGCGGCATTGAGAGTGTTCGAGAGAAAAGTGTTCCATTGTAAAATTATTATCTTTTATACGAATGTGGAACGCGGTATGCATACACAGTTGTTATGCTGTGTCTTCAGAGATTAACGAAAAAAAGTTTTCGAAAAATTTCACAAATATTCTGGTTAAAAACCATTAGCAACCTTTCAGCATGAGGATTTTGATAGGAAAATATATCAAATCAAGTATAAAAAATGTTTGGTTTTAATGCTGAACTAGTGTTTTGTCCCCCTAAAACTAGGACTGAAAGTATCTGAAAAAATGCAGGCTTAGAGGCTACTGACAGCACTTCGAGATTAGACTGAGTGGATGACGTGGCACTTTATGACATAAGATCTCTATCGTGTTTCGTGAATGACTCTAGGATCATTAGGGAATGTCGCCGCTGTCTCGACCTTCTTTCTGGGCGCTTCACCAGTGTCTCACTGGTGTGGGTCCTAGGGCACATTAACATTCCGGGAAACTGTAGGGCCGACGAGCTCACCAGAGCTGGTGTGCTCCTTCCGGAATCCTCTTCAATTTAACTGTGGCAAGTGGCAAATATGCCACTTGCCTCGGTTAAGTTGGACATTGCGCGGAAATTCTCTCGGGACGCCAACCTATCCTGGGTCAATGAGGAGTCCTACTCCACCGCTAGACTCACCTGGCCCTTGATTAATAGAAGGCGTACCAACCAATTACTTGGTCTTGGTCGTCATCTCAACCACAGTGGCCGTGCTTACAGGTCATTGCGTTATGGGTAGACACGCGGAGAGAATGAGGCCCCCATTTAACGACTTCTGCCGTGAATGCATATCCGCTGAGGAAGAGGAGACTGTTATCCACTTTCTTTGTCAGAGCCCGTCTCTTGCTAGGTGTATATATAAGTTATTTTGCTCTCCATTTCTTGTCAGCTTGACGGAGCTATCATCCATTAATGTCAAGGATATAGCTTCGTTCATCAAACTTTCTGGCTGGTTCTCCAGTATAGCGTAGTCGTGCTTTTAATGTGCAGCTCTTGCGCTGACCAAATTCTTCCTCTTTCCTGATTTTGGTGGAACTTGGTCAGTACAGGGACTGCGTTCACCCGTGGCATCACAACGGGCGGCTATGCGTGCTCAAGTGAGCTTTGTGAAATCAGAGCTACCACTCCGACCTAACTCAACCTAATCTATCACATTTGGAATTTTCTGTCTTTTCTAATGCATACGTAATACAGTTTCGGCGTAATAAAAATAAAAAAGGCCTTAGGAGAATCCATCATTTCCTGTAGGAATTCATGCACAAATTTGGACATCGATATAAGTTTCAAAAGGGACTTTACGACAGTCCGACTGTCTGACTGCCTGAGTAAAATATCCTGCTAATGCTTACAAAATTAGTAATTACCATCCCCTTTCTAAGAATTATAACTTAATTTTATCCATGAGTGGCGGGACCTTCAGTTTACAGCCGACTCCGAACGACAGATTTTTGAGAAACTTTTCATGGCAAATTTTATTTTACTCTCAGAGTTTTTGCTAGAAGACTGCTACCTGCTTCATTCGGAATTATCAATTCAACTAGTGCTCTGTATGGCCAGAATGTGATGCAGATTTTGGACCTCCAATGATTTGCTTACAAGTAAAGGAAGCCACATAAACTTTGCGAGCCCGTTTGAGGATATTCTGATTGTATAAGAATTCAGCTTATAGAGTTTAGTGTGAGTAATATTACTTGAACGTATGAGTGATATTAATTCATGGTCTCTACACAAATAAGTATACGCAAAGGGGTAACTAATACCGAAAATTTACTCACTTATGTGTACACGATAGCTGAATATTTCGAGAGGTAGAGGTAGAAGTAGTTGCCGTAATTTAGTAGATAGTGTGTCTGCTCATTAGACGTGAGGCCACGGTTCAAAACCTAGATCAGACATCTCAAACAAAATCGGAAGATTTCTTGCAAAATCTCTGAGTGTAAAATAATATTGTCGTGAAAAGTTTTCTCAGAAATCTGTCGTTAGTAATCGACTTTAAACTGTATGTCTCGTTACTAGTATAGTAACTAGGACTAGTACTAGGACGAAATTAACACACCCAATATAAGTGGTATAAGAAGTTAGGTCGTAATACTGACTGAGGGGTTGTAATGATCAATTATGTATGGATGTGTGTGGTTATAGAGTTTTATAAGAGTTTTATTTTGGAAGTAATAAAATAAACTTAAGGAAGGGATGTCGTGGTAGTCTAGTGTGCGTAGTAAATTATTTTTCGGTGAGTACTTGCCAGCAGTCTTTTGGCAAAAATTCTGAGAAGAAAAAAATATTCTATGAAAAGTTCTTCAAAACTCTGTCGTTCAGAGTTGACGTTAAACTGTAGGTTCCGCCACTCTTTGATAGAATTAATACACATGGGGGTGTGAGAAGATGATTAAAGAATTGTATTGACCATTTAAGTAATTAATGAAGTCGCCGTAGTCTAGTAGGTATTGTGTTGGCTTATTAGACGTAAAGCCAGGGTTCAAACCCCAGGCCAGACATCAAAACAAAATACAAAAAATATTTCTTCGGCGACTTTCTCTCAGCAGATTTCTGGCAAAAACTCTGAGAGTAAATAAAATTGTCATGAAAAGTTTCTCAAAAATCTGTCGTTCGGAGTCGACTTTAAACTGTAGGTCCCGCCACTCATGTATAAAATTAACACACAAAACATAAGTGGTGTGAGAAACTAGGTCGTAATCCTTACTGAAGAGTTGTAATGACCAATTATGTTATGTATGTATGTATGTATAAGAATTTAGAATCGAGCATCATTTTCAGGGGAGTTCAACTATGTGTGTGAAGATAGATTTTAAAATCTATCTCCCTAGATGCACACCATGTCAGTTAACAGAACGCTGGTATGCTACTAACAGAAGTCTGTTGAACAATTTATTTTTTATATTTAAGGCTGGGAAAGAAAAACCGAAAAAATTATTTAAATTACTAGGTAAAAGAAGGTGAAAAACCAAAAGTTGATAAAATAAGTCCTATAGTTAATCCGTGTTACAAAATATTGCGTAATAAAGGCTACAATAAACAAATAATCACACATTTCCAAAAGCTAATGTAATCCGATAAATAAATCAGGACAAAATGGGCGGACAAAATGAATTGGTTTTAAAGCATTTTACGTTCCTTTAACTAAATTAATTGTCAGAACTCTTAACAGAGCAACTTTTCATATAAGGTTTTGAAATTTTCCGACAGGGTAGATTTTAAAATCCATTAAGTGTACATTTGTTCGCTCTCTTTAACAGAATTCTGTTAGTAAGATAACAGAGCTCTTTTAACTGACTTGGTTTGCGTCTAGGGAGATATATTTTACATAAAATCTATCTTCACACACATTTTTAGAACATTAATTTGGTAATGTAATGAACGTCCTTATAATGGGTGATTTTTTAAGAGCTTTAGGAAATTTTTTCAAAAAATAAAACACATAAAATACAGAAAAATGCACGAAATCTTTATTTGAATCGATAGTACGGTCTATACAATTTAATGTTTGAAGATTATTTCATGCAAATGTTGACCGCGACTGCGCCTTAAATGGTCCATCCGCTTAGTCCAATTTTGGCATACTCTTTCCAACATTTCGGCCGGTATCTCACGAATAAATGCTTCAATGTTGTCTTCCAATGCGTCAATTGAAGCGGGCTTATCTGTATAGACATGAGCTTTAATATAGCCCCACAAAAAATAGTCTAAAGGCGTTAAATCACACGATCTAGGTGGCCAATTGACCGGTGTCGAACGTGAAATAAAATGTTCACCGAACTCGCCTCTCAATAAGTCCATTGTTACGCGTGCTGTGTGGCATGTGGCACCGTCTTATTGAAACCACATGTCATGCAAGTCAAACTCTTGCATTTTGGGCAAAAAGAGTTGGATATCATCTCACGGTAGCGCTCACCATTCACAGTTACGTTACGATTCGGAGCATCTTTGAAGAAGTACGGTCCAGTGATGCCACCAGCCCATAAACCGCACCAAACTGTGACTTTTTCTGAATACATTGGTAGCTTTTGCAATACTTCTGGCTGATCTTCACTCCAAAATCGACAATTCTGCTTATTTACGTATCCATTGAGCCAAAAATGAGCTTCGACGCTGAACACAATTTTTTTCGATAAAGAAGTGGACCTTCGGCCAACTTTCTGCGTTGCGGTAGGTCGTTCGGCTTCAATTCTTGCACCAGCTGTATTTTGAAAGGCTTCACACTTAAATACTTCCGCAAAATTTTCCACGTTGTTGAGTAACAGAGGCCCAATTGCTGCGAACGGCGACGAATCGATAATTGATGATCATCATTAACACTGGCCGATACAGCTGCGATATTTTCTTCAATTCGCACTCTACGTAAGCGTGTTGGTGGTTTAATGTTCAACAATGTAAATTTGGTGCGAAATTTAGTCACAATAGCCCGAATAGGCGCTTCAGTGGGTCGATTAAACTGATTTGCAAGCGTTGTTCGTTTTTAAGACGATTCATGGTTAAATTATAGACCAAACTGACGATGTTTGACAGTGAAACTAAAAACGAAACGTGCATGAGCTGTTTGAACCAGTGTTGCCAAAAAGATAATAGCTAAAAAATCACCCGTTATATATAATTTGTTTGTATTTTCCCCCATTAATAATGATGCTGGAAATATTTTCGATTTTTAATTAAAAATATTTTCTTTTTTTGTTTTCCTTTTTGCAATACCAAATCATATCTTAAAATAGAAATTAATATTTTTTTTCGTTTTGTTTTTGTAAATATTTTCCATTTTCTTTTTCAATTGATGAAAATTTTCCAATAAATATTGCAGTTTTCTGTCATTTGTTTATAAATTTTCTTTTATTTTTTCTTCTTCTATATTTCTTTTTTTTTAATAAACATTTATGTTGTTGGACTTTTCTTTTTCTCTAGTTTTTCTTGTAATTTTTATTTAAAAATAGAATTTCAAGAAATGACATGGTATTCATGCCAATGCACAGGAAAACTTTTTAATGCCAAGAAACTTCTGACACTCACTCGTCTACACCATATGCTAGGCATGCAGAGGGGTAAGCAAAACATTGTATACATGCATGCCTGAATATGTATGCGAAGACAATACAACATCCGTTAGTATGTCCTTTTTCTGGCATGCGAGAATACATGCGAGAGAGAGTATAAGTTTGACTTGGAGTTCATACGAATAAATTGCCCTCAATATGTCATTACATATGCAACAGTGTTCTGGTCTAAGTTTCTCTTCTCATTTTTTTTATTATTATTTTTAAACAGTAAAGCACAAAACTGAAGGGAGGTTAAGTTAAAAATATAATATTATTATTTAATTTTTAAATAAAACTACTCGTATTGTAATTAAAAGTGAACTTATAATTGAATTTTCTTTTTTTATTTTTAGTTTATCTACCAGACAGCTGACAGTACGGGAGGTTTACTGTGTAAGTAGTTGCTGTTAAAATGATCAAAATTGTTAAAAACTTTATTCGAATGTAAAAATTCATTTTATTTCACTGTCTAACTGTCGGTCTGTCTGTCTGTCTGTCTATCTGTATGCTAATTTGCCTTGTACTGCTAAATTTTATGAAATTAAAAAATAAAAGAAAAATGAAATGTTTGTAGATTTTTAAAACAAAATTTCTTAACATGCGTTGTTGGCTGATGGCTTTAAAAGTATTAGCCTCCATTCAATAGAGTTGTTAGACATGCATGTGAAAAAAAAATTGCTTTACTACCTACCTTCTCTTCAGAAACTGTAGAAGCATTTTCGCTAGACAGAAAATCATGTTTTTGTAAAAGTCTAGGCGATTAAGATTTTGGGCTAAATTTCTTCTACGGAATGATGCTGTGCGGTAGCCTTCTTTTCTAAAGGGCCCGCCAAATAACTTTATTTTTTTGAAAATGCTTTAAAAAAAAAAACTACTGAATATTTTCTCAAATTTCTTTTTTTTTATTTGAAAGTACAATCCTTCCGGTTAATAATGGAAAATAATTTCATTCAAATGGTTGCCTCGGCTGGCCATGCAGTAGCCTACACGATCGGTCCAATTTTTAAGCACATTATCGATTGTGTGCAGCTGTATTTCACCAATGGCTTCACAAATATTGTCCTTTAAAGCGTCAATTGTCTCTGGCTTGTCGGCGTAACACTTATCTTTGACGGCACCCCACAAATAATAGTCCGACGGTGTCAAATCGCAGTTCCAAGGTGGCCAAACGACATCAGCGCTGCGGCTGATAATGCGATCTTCAAAAACAGGGCGCAAAACATCGAGTGTAGCTTTGGCTGTGTGGCACGGCACGTAGCGCCGAAGTTTTCTGTTGAAACCAAATGTTGCCAATATCCTCCTCTTCAATTTTTGTGAACAAAAATTCGTTCAACATGACCCGAAAACGATCGCTATTGACTGTAACGGGCACTCCTTGCTCATTTTCGAAGAAAAATGGCCCAATTATGCCTCTGGGCCAAAATCCGCACCAAACAGTCATCCGTTTTAGGTGCGTCGGCTTTTCAATGTATGCGTGCGGGTTTTCTGTGCGAACAAATGCGACAATTTTGCTTGCTTACATACCCGCCAAGATCAAAATGAGCTTCATCTGAAAAGATGATTTTTTTTGCTAAAATCGGCATCTTCTGGTGTAGGCTACACTGCATAGCCAGCCGAGGCGGCCATTTGAATGAAATTATTTTCCATTATTAACCGGAAGGATTGTACTTTCAAATAAAAAAAGGAATTTGAGAAAATATTCAGTAGTTTTTTTTAAAGCATTTTCAAAAAAATAAAGTTATTTGGCGGAACCTTTACCGCCTTTTCCCATTCTTTAAATAGCCTAGAGTGGCTGTAATCTTGCATTCTTTCTTTTTATTTAAGTCACTCATCATCATCCCATCATTGTGTTGATGGCTTATTAGACGAGAGCCAGTGTTTTAAAGTGAAGTCGCCGTAGTCTAGTAGGATGTGTGTTGGCTTACAGTTCAAACCCCAGCTCCGACATCAAAATGAAAATATGAAAAAAATATTTCTTCTGTGACTTCCTCTCAGCAGATTTCTGGCAAAAACTTTGAGTGTAAATAAAGTTGCCATGAAAAGTTTCGCAAAAAATCTGTCGTTCGGAGTCGACCTTAAACTGTAGGTCCCGCTACTGATGTATAAAATTAACACACACAACATAAGTGGTATGAGAAACAAGGTCTATAATGCTGACTGAAAGGTTGTAATGATCAATTATGTAGTGTTTTAAACCCCAGCTCAGACATCTGGAACTTAATGAAGAATGAAAAAAAATTTTTTTTTCTGCGGAGAATATCTGAGAATAAAATAAAATTGACTTGAAAAGCTTCTTAAATTTGTCGTTTGGAGTCGACATTAAGCTGTATGTCTCGTCACTCATGAATAAAATTAACGCACACAACATTTGGGGTATTAGATGAGTCTAGGTCAGGTTAGGTTAGGTCGAAGTGGATGTCTCAGCTGCCCGTTGTGACGCCACAGGTAAACGCAGTCCCTGTACTGACCGAATTCCACCAAACTAGGGACAAAGCTGGTCAGCGCAAGGGCTGCACATTTAAATCACGACCACATTACGCTGGAAAACCAGCCTGAAAGTTTGTTAAACGCAGCCATATCCATCCTTGACATCAATGAATGATAATTTCGTTAAGCTGACAAGACATGAAGAGCCAAATAACCCATATCTGCACCTCGCAAGAGAGGTTAAAGTCATTCCTCTTGTTCGTTTTTTCAAATTTTTTATTGTGTCCATATTTGAAATACGACCAGTTTGTTCATTTCCTTTTTACTCAAACTAAACCTAGAACCAAATATTCAATTTGTCTTTTAGTTTCAAGCATTTCAATATTCTTTTTCCTTTCCTTGTTAGTATTTAAGAAGAAGAATAACAGATAAAGAGCAAAAAAGGGAAAGAGAGAGAGAGAGAGAGAGAGAGAGAAAGAAAGAGTACAAATTTATAACACGTCCCACACGTAATACATCCTATTTAATAGGAAATGAGTGTGTTTATGTGCTTTTGATAGCTGTAGTGTAGTGTAGTGCTGTAAAACTATACGGCCACACATTATTTTAATATTTAAACATACAATTTTTAAAATGGTAATGCAGTTTTATGCTGTATGTTATGCTAAAGATATTTAACATTCTGAAGCTGAAAAATTTACAATAAAAGGGGTATCAAGCTTGGAATAGTCCTATAACGATAATGATATGTTAAATGGACATGAGAGATTTTTATGTATGTTTTGTGATTCTAATTTGGCAATGAAATACGAGGTAATATGATGGTGTACATGAATATAACAAGCACTCCCGTAATAACGACTGCCACGACTGTATCGTAAAGTGGGTTATGTTAAGTGTTTTGGTTAGATTGACAGGAGTTTATACGTTATGGGCTGTCAATTCCTCCATTGAAATGAAGCAATTAAGCACGAGGGTTTAGAATTGGCCAACAGAAAATGTATTGTATTACATCATGACAATGCCAGGAGGTATATGTACCTCTCTGATGCATCGTTTTAGGTTGCCAGTATTTGACTGGGAAACTTCAATGCACTCAACGGCTACGGTACTAACTGAAAATGGTTTCAGTTTCTGCTAAACATTCAAACTAACCGCAGATCCTGTGAAAATCCTTTAGTCAAGTTTAGTGTTAAGCCACGGAAGCCCACGAGAAGAACGGATTAATATTGCTACACAATTGGATAGGAATGTCTGGAAGCTCAACATCTATGGTCCTAAAGCCTTTGGGCGGGATTACGATCTAACTTCTCGCATTGTGGTGGGTTAACACACACCACAACAAGTAGGTAGTGTGTTGGCTTATTAGACGAAAAGCCAGGGTTCGAGCCCCAGGCCAGACATCAAAATAAAATACAAAAAGCATTTTTTCGGCGCCTTCCTCTCAGCAGATTTCTGGCAAAAATTCTGAGAGTAAATAAAATTGCCATGAAAAGTTTCTCAAAAAATCTGTCGTTCGGAGTCGACTTTAAACTGTAGGTCCCGCCACTCATGTATAAAATTAACACACACAACATAAGTGGTGTGAGAAACTAGGTCGTAATCCTGACTGAAGGGTTGTAATGACCAATTATGTTATGTCACACCTAAATCCTTTCGCAAAATTTTCCACGTTGTTGAGTAACAGAGGCCCAATTGCTGCGAACGGCGACGAATCGATAATTGATGGTCATCATTAATACTGGCCGATACAGCTGCGATATTTTCTTCAGTTCGCACTCTACGTAAACGTGTTGGTGGTTTAATGTCCAACAATGTAAATTTGGTGCGAAATTTAGTCACAATAGCCCGAATAACCGCTTCAGTGGGTCGACTAAACTGGCCATAAAATGGAAGAAGCGCGCGATGAACTTTCTTAACAGAGCAAAATTTTAATTTTTATTTGTAAACTTAATTTGTTTATAAAAAAAATATTTTTACAAAAATTTTCCTTTTGTTTGTCTTATGTTTGTGAGTACGTATCGATTACTTTACCTTGTAACGAAAAGTGCTACAAACTATTTGATTGATTTATCCTTGTGTACATATACAATAACTGAACTTTTCAAACAACTTTTCGGTCTATAAAATGAAATAAAAACTGAAGAGAATAAAAGCGAAAAAAGAAAAGAAAATATTTCTTCAATTTCTTTTTACATGTATTTAATTTAATAAAATAACAAACGAAAATGAAAACGAAATACGTAATAAAAAAATCGGGTGTTTCTTAAACTATAGGTTGCGCACAAAAGGCACTCGAATTTTATTTTCGTTTTTTTCTGTATTTTTTTCTTCTCTTTTTTTTTTGGCAGCCAACAAGTGAAAACATGTTTTCAGTAGACAGTCTATGATCAGGCATAGGATTTTCGTATTTTACATGCACTCACACACGCACATGTAAACGAAAAAAGAAAGAGAAATCACAATAAAAATAATAAACGGAACATACATTTATATTTACACTCATACACGTAAACAAAGTTACAATACGTTGGGTTGGCAAATACAATTGATGCTGCTGTCAATGTTAATACGTTTTCATAGGGTTTTATTAAACGCATACATATACATACATGCACATATGTGTTTACATTTCCATGCACCTACAAATACACTTTTACATACATACATACAGTTACACACACACATATGTTATGTTATATGTGCCTGTATAAATAAAAAGTTTTTCGTAAATGTTTGTGTAGCCAACACAGGATATCGTTTGTTTGTGTTTTAAAAACGTTATAAGTTTACATGTATACGTTTGTTCCTGCATATTCGTGTATGTAAGCATGTATGCATGTACATATGTGTGTATGTAATTGAGAGCAGTTTTTGTTTATTTTTGAAAAGCAATAACACACTTTAGCTTGTGTACATACGTTGTACGTATCTACATACGTACCCCTTTTCAAAATATTTTTATTTGTAAAACCACTTATATTAACCCACTGTATTGTTGTTATTATAGCAGCAATGGTTAAGTAAAATAAAAAACAAAGAAATGTGGGGCTTAAAGCTTTATTGAAGGCGATATTAAAATCAAGTAAAAATATTTTGTTCTCCAAAAAGCTCATTTACAAATTTGATCAAAAATGAAATAAAATTTTTGTACTTATTTATATATTATATATTACAATACAATTACAAATTATATTCTAATTATATATGAGCTGACTAACTTTGACCATATGCTCGGTGTTGTGCCACAGACCAGAGTCTCTGGTGGGAATCGAACCCCCTACCCTCACACTAATAGTCTAGCACACTACCCATTAGACTACCAGGGCAGCCTTTTTGTACTTAAAACGAGTTTCTTTAAACAAAATACGTGCCGCATTGTTTGATAGTATTTTGCCATTGTCGGGTTAATTTTATCTCTGAGTGGACCTCCAGTATTTACATTTTAAAGACGACTCCAAACGCCAGAATATTCCGGAAACTTTTCATGCCGACTTTTATTTTATTCTTCGAGTTTTTATCAGAAGGCTGCTGTGAGGAAGTCGCCGAAGACGTATTTTTTACATTTCGGCAAGTATATACTACTATACTATACTATACTATACTATACTATACTATACTATACTATACTATACTATACAATACTATACTATACTATACTATACTATACTATACTATACAATACTATACTATACTATACTATACAATACTATACTATACTATACTATACTATACTATACAATACTATACTATACTATACTATACTATACTATACTATACTATACTATACTATACTATACTATACTATACTATACTATACTATACTATACTATACTATACTATACTATACCATACTATACTATACTATACTATACTATACTATACTATACTATACTATACTATACTATACTATACTATACTATACTATACTATACTATACTATACTATACTATACTATACTATACTATACTATACTATACTATACTATACTATACTATACTATACTATACTATACTATACTATACTATACTATGCTATACTATACTATACTATACTATACTATGCTATACTATACTATACTATACTATACTATACTATACTATACTATACTATACTATACTATACTATACTATACAATGTATACTATACTATACTATACTATACTATACTATACTATACAATGTATACTATACTATACTATACTATACTATACTATACAATGTATACTATACTATACTATACTATACTATACTATACTATACTATACTATACTATACTATACTATACTATACTATACTATACTATACTATACTATACTATACTATACTATACTATACTATACTATACTATACTATACTATACTATACTATACTATACTATACTATACTATACTATACTATACTATACTATACTATACTATACTATACTATACTATACTATACTATACTATACTATACTATACTATACTATACTATGCTATGCTATGCTATGCTATGCTATACTACGGCGGTTTTCGTTTATTAGTCAGTCTGAGTGTTTTCTTGCCTTTTCTTATAAAGAAAGTAACATAGTGTAGTGGTCAGTGACTACAAGTCGAAGAAATCCGAGTACAAATGTAGAAGAGAACAACGTTATAGCCATTATCAACACATGCATATATCTAACATAACCTAACAAGTTCTAGAATGATACAATTACCATTTAACGATGTCTTTGATTAATGTGCAGTCTAATTTACAGAACACGAAACGAGCCTATTATAACATGTGGATTGATATTCGATAGGAGCGTGCCTGTGTATATCTTTTTCCTTTTTCGATCACGATCAAATAAATAAAAATTTTAAACAATATTTCTAACGTTTGATTTTTTATGTACACAAGAAATTTAAATGTTTTTTATTTGAAACTTTGACTCCATCAATTAGTAATAACAGGGAGCCTGGCATCATGCCTCAATTGTCGCGATGAAAGGATTTCAATTTAAACTTTATTTTGAAATGAACGGCATTTTTTAATTGCATTTGTCGTTGCAATTCTTCATTTACATACATTTAACAGCAGACTGTAATTAAAAATGCACTCCAAATTATATTATATGATCCTTCCAGTACTAATATTCAACTTCATAGAGTTATTAGGTGGCACAGTTTACTGCAACTGACTGGCAAATTTATTTTTGGTTTTATTTCTTTCACGTTTAGTTTTTGTCTGACAACTTCTAGAACCTTACTGTTGATTTGTTCTTGTTGTTTGTTTCGTTTTTATGTTTTTATTTAAATTTCAAACGCATGTGTGAATTTATTGTATTTAATTGGAAGACAAATAAATAAAAGTAGTTCAGGTTTTGTTAAGAATTTATTCTGAAACCTTTGACATCCTTTTCGAAAAGACAGGCTTAACACATGTACATGAAAACTCAGAAATTTCAAACATTCTCTTGCTTTTTTTATTGCCACATTTCCATTTTAATAATACACATGAAGAAAAACCGCTTCCCTTTGTTATCAAACAGTTGAAGGAAAATGCATTCGATTTGATTTCTAAACACTGATTGGGATTCCTTTAAATAATCATAAAATAAGTTTTCCAGTTAACTCTCATTTACTTCACCCTCTCTTTCTCTCTCTTTTTCTCTCTCTTGTTCTCTTTCAAAATATTTACAATTGTAAAGAAAACTTTGAACAGAAACCACACGTTATTATCAAAGTAGCCGCATAACCGACTTATCCAGGTTAAAGTAGGAATCTTTGGTTTTCACTTACACATGCAGATGCAGCGTATGTTGACAAGTCGTCGTCGCACTGGTATCATATGGGGGACGGTATTGCGTATGAATTTTCTGTTATTTTTAACTATTTTACCAGGACAAACGACGAATGTTTCTGTGCCAACATAACCGTTGCAAAAGTAAATATGCAAACTCACTCACCCACAATGCCCGTAAACAGGGAATCATACACGTAAACTTTTAAACAAACACACAAAGTGACGATGATCAGTGCATATGTATGTATGCACGTGTATGCGTGGTGTGTGTGTATGTGTGAGTATTTATAAGAAATGTTTTCAACATGAGGGCAGCATCATTTCCGTTTTATTTGTTGTCATTTGCAATTGTGTACGTGTGTCTCTCGCTCTCTCTTTTTCTCTGTATGTAGTTCTTTGTATGTGTTTATTAATGCATTTATGAGCATGTGTGTGTGTGTGTGTGTTAGTGCTTGTGAGAATGAGTTTATGTTTCTTGTCATTTTGGTTACAGGCAGCACACATTTACAATATATTGCATATATTATCCAACGTAATTTCTCTCTCTCTCTCTCTCTCTCTCTCTCTCGATATTATTTTACAGTGTATACACCTGAGTTTTCCTTTCTTCTCTTTTTTTATTGTTCATGTCCTTGTGATTGTATTCGTATGTACTCGTGTGTCTTTGATTATGCTACTCTATACAAATATACTGTACACTGCGTGACATACATATAAAATAAACACATACACATACACCTACACTTACATACAATGTGTAGAATATGTTTTTATAACAGATTGAATAATACGAAGTATTGTATGAATTGACATTAAACTGTTGTATGCACATATATGAGTGCGGGTGCGAGTATGGGTATTCGTTAAATACTTGAATTTCATAGTTGGCTGGTATTACTTTAGACGATGTGGATAAAATTACTTTTCTTATTTTGGACGAAGATGCGAGGGTGGAATAATTTGATTAAACCTTTTTTGGGTCAGTAACTCTCATTGCCACATGGGTAAGTATTTGTAAGGCAAATACGTTGACAGCTGCAGGTTTTAATGCTGAGATTGATTTAAAATAAATCGTTTTCGATCGGTTTTTGATCGCCATAGCTGTGCTGTCTAAAATAGTAGGAGAGGCTTAGTTTGTAAATCCATTGACTTGTATGCAGCCTCTGCTTGGATTGAGACTATGGACAGGAAAACCTGTAGAATATTAGGATTTCTTCTATTGAAGTTTTTTTTTTCGGAGAATTTTTTGTCTTCTGTACAGAGGCAGCCTTGGAAATTGAGGAATACTATCGCTGTTAGTTAGTATTTCGTAGTTTCGCAGTTAATAATGGATATTGGAAGAAACATGTGACAGGAAGAACGAGGCTTGCGGGCCATAACCAAATAGAATGATAATGTTACGAATAGGTGGCAGCACGATTTACTCTACAGACTTATATTGAAACTAAACGACTGGATGAAAAAGAAATACCGGCCACAATTGTTGTTTGCTACAGAGCATCTTCATTCAGATTTAAAAAATTCAAAATGGCGGATCCAATATGGCGGTCGAGATTTATAAAAATTAATCGGATTTACTTGACCGCCATATTGGATCCCACATTCTGAATTTTTTAAATCTGAATGAAGATCTGTAATCAGCGACCCCAAAAACCCCTGAATAACAATTTTCAAGTAAATCTGATTAATTTTTAAGGACCTCCGTAATGTGTTTCTTTTTCTCTTGCACCCATTGACATAAACCCACCCCCTACTTTAAAGGTGTATGCAAACAATTTGGCTTTATGCTCATTTTAAAGAGCAAAGATCAGTTGTCAATTTCTGTCAATAGCGATGGTTCCAGCACGTCAGTGTTTAGCTCTACAATTTTTCAAAAATTGCCAAAAACGCTATTTTTAGGGGTTTCAACCCCCTTTTTCTCGAAAACCTGACGTGAAGGATCGTGTTCAGCGCGCAAAATGCCTTGATAAACACCTGGAGCCATCTTATTTCCACAAAAAAAGTCCAAATTTGCAGGGCTGTGTAATCCTCAATATCAAAACCAGTAGTCGTTGAAGTCGCCGTAGTCTAGTAGGTAGTGTGTTGGCTTATTAGACGTAAAGCCAGGGTTCGAACCCCAGGCCAGACATAAAAAATACAAAAAATATATCTTCGGCGACTTCCTCTCAGCAGATTTCTGGCAAAAACTCTGAGAGTAAATAAAATTGTTATGAAAAGTTTCTCAAAAATCTGTCATTCGGAGTCGACTATAAACTGTAGGTACCGCCACTCTTGTATAAAATAACACACACACAAAATAAGTGGTATGAGAAACTAGGTCGTAATCCTGACTGAAGGGTTGTAATGACCAATTATGTATGTATGTTATGTATGTATCAAAACCAGTATAATCCTCTAGAAAGAGCAATCTTTCGGCAACATTGTTAACCCCATGTTCAATGAAAGGAAAATTAGAACGCCGTGTGTATTTCCTCAAAGGAAGTTTTGGTACAGAAAAGAATGACAGAGAGAGAAAGGAGAGAGTGAGCAGATTTTCGGAGTTAGAAGTTAGTTTTTGTGGCTTGTGCTCCGAGGATATATAAACGGAAAAATGACAAACGAGATTGGGTACAGAATGCCTTGAGTAAGTCTTCAGCAACGAGCCAAACATATTGGTTAGCCCGTGCTACCAATATCTTATCAAGATTTCTTAGACCTTAGCTCGTATAGCTAAAGAATAAAGCTTTGTTTCAAGCCAACGCTGAATGACAATCGTATCATTCCAGAACTTTTCAGGTTACGTTATATGGGTGATGTCATATGGATATGTATGCATGTGTTGATAAGGACAATAATGTTTAATTGCTGCTACATTTGTAACCGGATTTCTTCGGTTTGTAGTCACTTATCACTACACCACGTTATTTTCTATTTCTATTTTCAGATAAGAAAACACTCAGACTGGATAATGAACGGAAACATATTTTGATCGCTTAACAAAGTGCTTCCAAAATAACAAATATCTTTTTTTTTGAAAAGGCTTTAAAAAAACTACTGAATATTTTCTCAAATTTCTTTTTTTTATTTGAAAGTACAATCCTTCCGGTTAATAATGGAAAATAATTTCATTCAAATGGCTGCCTCGGCTGGCCATGCAGTAGCCTACACCAGAAGATGCCGATTTTGGCAAAAAAATTATCTTTTCAGATGAAGCTCATTTTGATCTATGGGTATGTAAACAAGCAAAATTGTCGCATTTAGGGCACAGAAAACGCGCACGCATACATTGAAAAACCGACGCACCCAAAACGAGTCACTGTTTGGTGCGGATTTTGGTCCAGAGACATAATTGGGCCATTTTTCTTCGAAAATGAGCAAGGAGTGGCCGTTACAGCCATGTTGAACGAATTTTTGTTCACAAAAATTGAAGAGGAGGATATTGGCAACATTTGGTTTCAACAGGACCGCGCTACGTGCCACACATTCTTAGCTACACTCGATGTTTTGCGCCCTGTTTTTGAAGATCGCATTATCAGCCGCAGAGCTAATGTCGTTTGGCCACCTCGGAGCTGCGATTTGACAACGTTGGACTATTATTTGTGGGGTGCCGTCAAAGATAAGTGTTACGCCGACAAGCCAGAGATAATTGACGCTTTAAAGGACAATATTCGTCAAGCCATTGGTGAAATACAGCTGCACACAATCGATAATGTGCTTAAAAATTGGACCGATCGTGTAGGCTACTGCATGGCCAGCCGAGGCAGCCATTTGAATGAAATTATTTTCCATTATTAACCAGAAGGATTGTACTTTCAAATAAAAAAAGATATTTGAGAAAATATTCAGCATTTTCAAAAAAAAAAAAAAAAAAGTGATTCGAGTTAAAGTATTTATTTTACCTATGAAAAGTATTCTAAAATGCATGTATGTTTGCCATGACAGTGTCTTTATTTAAGTTCTTCAATTGCATTGCAATCGCAAAATTTCCATCGTTTGCATTCTACATTCCATCGTATATTGATTGCATGGCAATGGAGTCCTAATTAAAACGTCATCTAATACAAGGGCATAAACAATATACGAATAAATGGATATCGAAATGCATTCATTGGTACCGGCTAATGCAACTGCCACAACTTTTACTGCCTCGTCTAGCGCTGCTTTAATAAAAGTCCATTAATTCAGGGAATTAATGATACACACATGCTCATGATTCCATTCCATACGTACTCACTCATTGGCAATTTCGTTGCTAAACAAACTTCACACAATTATTTGCTTGTTTTTGTTTTCATTCATTTACTCCATGTGACAGGCAGGCAACATTGAATGTTCGTTCGTTAGTTCGTTGCCATTTAAATTTAAATCGTTTCCATTAAACAGTACGCTTGTATCGTTTGCAAATTTTGCTTGTACTCTCTCTCTCGCTCTCTATTTTCAACATCTATCGCTGTCACTAACAACACACTTGCATTCGTATTCGTCTAAAACGTGCATATCATTGCGAGGAAGTATAACAATTAGGGAGAGAGAGAGTCTGTTTTTTTTATTTGTTTTTGTTGTTGTTATTGGTATAGAAATCAACCATCAAAACAATTTGACTCTGTTTTCCTAAATGATGATGAACAAATGCAGATGTATGTGAGTGAGTATGAGTGTTAGTGTTAGTTTTAGTGTCTGTATGAGAATGTATTTGATTCTGAGTATGAATTTATTTTCTACAATATAACTTTGCATATCTTTGCACTCATGTGTTGTGTGTGCATGGGAGAGGGAGAGAGTTGTTTTTTTTGTTTGTTTATTTTATACCTTTCTCATGCATACCATACGTGTGTTTGTATGGGTACAACGTATGGATAGTTGTAGTCGTACTCGTATCGTACACCATCAACTTGAAAACTTTTGTTTGGCTTTTAATTAACTTAAGCTTTGTGCCGTATTATCATACTCTCGTTTGTTTTTGTTTTATGTCACCAATACGCTGGCATGCAGACTCACATAACAAAGTTGTCTATGGACTTATGAACAGTTAAGGGGAAAATATTAGCAATTCAAGCTGGTTATTAATAAAAAATTTTAAAATTTTAGGGTTAGGTACTGGTACGATGGTACAATGGTGATAAAACTGTGCAGAGTAGCCATAACATGAAATAGAAAGGCCCCTTTCTGAGCCATTAAATAGCAGATAGATATGATCTTTTCAACATTTTATTTGGAAAGTTTTTGAGCTAAACAAATGCTTTTAACGATCAAAGATAATGTTTATATCATGCGCTGCGAAATATATCAGCAAATGTCGAATAGGAATTCTCAAAACTGGGTCTGAGTAACAATAAATTTGAGGGAGTTGCAGAATTTTTAAGAAGACGAAAATCCTATTATATCGGGTCCGCCATCTAACGTTTTTTTTAACTAGTGCTTATTTCGTGAATGGTAACACTTAGCTCATGTCTGATTTGACAGATAATTAGTTTTATCCATCCGCTGAACGAATATGGTTGTGTATACGCTTGAACAACGCTGGGAAATATTGCGACATTACTTTGAAAATCATGGTAATGTTGCAGAATGTGTGCGAAAATTGCGTACGGATTTTGGAAGAAGAGATGCACCGTCAGCTCCGTATATTCGTTATCTGGTGAAAAAAGTGAAAGAAACTGGCATCCTTATCGATAAACCAAAGCGTGAAAAGCCAAAAACAGTGCTTACACCCGAGAATATTGCTGCTGTGGCAGAAAGTGTGCGTGAAGCGCCATCAACATCAATTCACCGTCGTTCTCAACAATTGAACATTTCGGAGACATCATTGAGATGAATTTTGCATAAAGACCTTGGTATGACGCCATACAAAGTCCAATTGGTTTAAGAGTTGAAGCCAGTTGACCATCCAATGCGTTTTCGTTTCGCTAAGTGGGCCTGCGATCGACTTACAGAAGATGCCGATTTTGGCAAAAAAAAGTCATCTTTTCAGATGAAGCTCATTTTGATCTTGACGGATATGTAAACAAGCAAAATTGTCGCACGCATACATTGAAAAGCCGACGCACCCAAAACGAGTCACTGTTTGGTGCGGATTTTGGTCCAGAGGCATAATTTGGCCATTGTCCTTCGAGGAGTGGCCGTTACAGTCATTGGCGATCGTTATCGGGCCATGTTGAACGAATTTTTGTTCACAAAAAAAATTGAAGAGGAGGATATTGGCAACATTTGGTTTCAACAGGACGGCGCTACGTGCCACACAGCCGAAGCTACACTCGATGTTTTGCGCCCTATTTTTGAAGATCGCATTATCAGCCGCAGAGCTGATGTCGTTTGGCCACTTCGGAGCTGCGATTTGACACCGTTGGACTATTATTTGTGGGGTGCCGTCAAAGATAAGTGTTACGCCGACAAGCCAGAGACGATTGACGCTTTAAAGGACAATATTCGTGAAGCCATTGGTGAAATACAGCTGCACACAATCGATAATGTGGTAAAAATTGGACCGATCGTGTACGCTACTGCATGGCCAACCGAGGCAGCCATTTGAATGAAATTATTTTCCATTATTAACCGGAAGGATTGTACTTTCAAATAAAAAAAGAAATTTAAGGAAATATTCAGTAGTTTTTTTAAAGCATTTTCAAAAAAAAAAGTTATTCGGCGGACCCTATACAAGTCAATTACCTACCTACCCCTGCTGTTTCATAATGCTGTTCAGAATCATGAGGACTTGCGAAAGCAAATATAGCATGTCTTGGTAGTAAATAGAATATCTTAACGCACCTTTGCTGGTGGCAATTGTTGACATCAAATGAATCATAAGCTTTAAGGCGACATAGATCACGTTAAAAGCACTGAAGTATAATCACCAATGCAATTTTATTTACTCTCAGAGTTTTTGTCAGAAATCCGTAGAGAGAAAGTCATCGACGATATATTTTTTCATATTTCGTTTTGTTGGAGATGTCTGACCTGGGGTTTGATGCGTGGCCTCACGTTTAATAAGCCAACACACAATCTACTAAACTACGACAACTGCTTCTACTTCTAATTCAAAATATTCAGCTATCGTGTACACATACATAAGTGAGTGAATTTGCGGTATTAGTTACCCCTCTGCGTATACTTAATATTTGTGTAGAGACCATGAATTAATATCACTCATACATACATACATAATTGGCCATTACAACCCTTCAGTCAGGATTACGGCCTAGCTTCTCACACCACTCATGTTGTGTGCGTTAATTTTATACGTGAGTGGCGGGACCTACAGTTTAACGTCGACTCCGAACGACAGAATTTTGAGAAACTTTTTCATGGCAGTTTATTTTACTCTCAGAGTTTTTGCCAGAAATCTGCTGAGAGGAAGTCGCCGAAGAAATATTTTTTGTATTTCATTTTTGATGTCTGACCTGGGATACGAACCCGGGCTTTACGAATAGTAAGCCAACACACTAACTACTACACCACGGCGATTTCCAACGTTCAAGTAATATCACAGGAACCTCACATTCTAATGCTGAGAAGCCTTATAGCAGACATCGTCGAGACCCTGTAGATCTTAAGGAAATCAGATTAAAATCTTCATTTTGAATTCTTCTTTATTCTATTGAAAGATATACGGGTTTCGGCAAACTTCGAATTAAATTTTTCTGCACAACATATCAAGTCTGCGCTACCTAGACTTCACATAATTGGTCATTACGACCCTTTCCCTAACCGAAGAAGTATTTTTTCATATTCCGTTTTTGTTTGAGGTGTATGACCTGGGGGTTGAATCGTCGCTTCACGTTTAGTAGACTACGCCGACTGTTACTCCTATCTACACTTACAGACGGCATACTAAAACGGAGGTGCATACTCTTTATCTAAAGGGTCCGCCAAATAACTTTTTTTTTTGAAAATGATTTAAAAAAACTACTGAATATTTTCTCAAATTTCTTTTTTTTATTTGAAAGTACGATCCTTCCGGTTTATAATGGAAAATAATTTCATTCAAATCGCTGCCTCGGCTGGCCATGAAGTAGCCTACACGATCGGTCAAATTTTTAAGCACATTATCGATTGTGTGCAGCTGTATTTCACCAAATGGCTTCACGAATATTGTCCTTTAAAGCGTCAATTGCCTCTGGCTTATAGGCATAACACTTATCTTTGACGGCACCCCACAAATAATAGTCCAACGGTGTCAAATCGCAGCTCCGATTTGTGGCACGTAGCGCCGTCCTGTTGAAACCAAATGTTGCCAATATCCTCCTTTTTAGTTTTTGTGAACAAAAATTTGTTCAACATGGCCCGATAACGATCGCCATTGACTGTAACGGCCACTCCTTGGTCATTTTCGAAGAAAAATGGCCCAATTATGCCTCTGGACCAAAATCCGAACCAAACACTGACTCGTTCTGGGTGCGTCGGCTTTTCAATGTATGCGTGCGGGTTTTCTGTGTCCCAAATGCGACAATTTTGCTTGTTTACATACCTGCCAAGATCAAAATGAGCTTCTTCTGAAAAGATGATTTTTTTTCTGCCAAAATCGGAAGCGAAAACGCATTGGATGGTCAATTGGCTTCAACTCCTGAACCAATTGGACTTTGTATACCAATACTTTGTCATACCAAGGTCTTTATGCAAAATTCGTCTCAATGATGTCTCCGAAATGTTCAATTGTTGAGAACGACGGTGAATTGATGTTGATGGCGCTTCATGCACACTTTCTGCCACAGCAGCAATATTCTCGGGTGTACGCACTGTTTTTGGCTTTTCACGCTTTGATTTATCGATGAGGATGCCAGTTTCTTTCACTTTTTTCACAAGATAACGAACATGCGGATCTGACGGTGCTTCTCTTCTTCCAAAAATCCGTATGCAATTTTCGCACACATTCTGCAACATTACCATGATTTTCAAAGTAATGTCGCAATATTTCCCAGCGTTGTTCAAGCGTATACACAACCATATTCGTTCAGCGGAAGGATAAAACTAATTATCTGTCAAATCAGACATGAGCTAAGTGTTACCATTCACGAAATAAGCACTAATTTGAAAAAGAAAAAACGTTAGATGGCGGACTCGATAGTAGGATGTTCAGCCTAAGAAATTGGACCAGGCTTGCTTATTATTTTTCACACTCTCATTTTCATATAGGAAGTAATCAAATAAAGCAATTCGGTGAGAAATAAAAAGAATAGATTGCTTCTCTAACATACGTACATATGTTTAAAATCTGGTGCTACTTTTTTCTTCATCACTGTTTCTGCATTGTATATTCTCTTCATGCTTGTCTATGTATTGTCGTCGTTTATTTTTGGTAATCTTAATACTAATTTAGGCAATTGCTTTTAAATTTCCATAGTTTCTGTGGCTGGTATGGCTAAAAATACAAAAAGTGCTCCTCTTGCACTCATGGGCATACGGCCTACATACATGTGTGATGGTAGAGCAGAGACTTGCATATTTTGTGTAGACAATGAGGCCTTCTGCATGCATGCAAATGCATGAAATAAATTTTAATTAAAAACTTTTCCCAGAAACGACAGAAAAGAAGGTTCTTTTAAATTTTACAGATTTAAAAATTTATCAGAGACAAATTATTTTTTTTTGTGTGGAAAATTCCAGGAATAAGTAGGAGAGCTAGTGTGGCTTTAAGGATTTGTGGAGAATTATTTTTAGGATTATATTTAGGCTTTAACAGAAGGCCATAAAAGATTACGTGTTTAAATGTGAAGGAAATGTTAGGAAAGTTTTTTTTTTTATTTTATTAAATGAGCTTAAGGAGTGAAAAGTAATACAAAATTATTTATGAAGATTAGTGAAACGCTAACCACTTGACAGTCAGTAGAATTGAAACAACAATTTCGTATTTATGATGACATTTGTACATGTGTGTCTGCAATTATTTCCGTTAAAAGCATTTCCCATAAATATTTAAACATTTTCTTTTATTGTCCTTTTTTTATTCATTTGAACCCTTGCTACATACATACATATGTACGTACATATGTACATGCATACATACATGTACATACATACATACGTAATCATTTATTGCCCATTTTATATTTTCCTGTACTGCTGGTCTTAAATTTTTATAGGATTTTCTCCTGCTCTCCTTTGTTGGCAATCATTTTCTCGGTTTTTTTTTGTTTTACTGTGGTTCTCAGTAGTCTTTTCAATTTGGTTTATTGCTGCTTCTAATGCTGCTAGTCGGTATTGTTGCATCGTTATGGCAACATATTTGCAATTTAAAGGAACAACAGCAATGGGGGAAAAATAAAATAAAAAAAAAGAAGCTGAACTCGTTATTATTTTATATTCCTTTACGGAGTTGGTTTATTTATGCTGACTTTATAATAAAAAAAAAGAAAAACGAAGAGACGCTACTTGAGCTCTTTAGTTGTGACATTTTATTGCAATTCGCAAAATACAATCTGAAATGTTTAACAATTACGAGTTAAAAATTTTTCCTGGATAAGAGTATAAAACTTCAACCTTCTTTGTCTTTCTTTAATTTATTTTTATTTTGTTGCATAAAAACAACAATTTTTTAAATTGAAATCTCTCAAAGTCCTTAACGAGATTTGTGTGGTAGGAATTTAACTTGCACGTATGAGTGATATTAATTCGTGGTCTGTACATAAATAGTAAGTATACGTAGAGGGTTACCTAATAGTCACAACGCGAGGGTTTAATATTTCCTGGTAGTTGTAGACGTAGTCTAGTAGGCAGTGTGTTGGCTTATTAGACATGAGGTCGCGTTTCAAGCGTTTTCATCAAATATGAAAAATATTTCTTTGGGGACTTCCTCGCAGCAGCCTTCTGGCAAAAACTCCGGGAGTAAAATAAAATTGCCATGAAAAATTTCTTAAAAATCTCCCTTACGGAGGCAACTTTAAACTGTAAGCTCCGCTACTCATGGAAAAAATTAACACACACAACATAAGTGGTGTGCAATCCTGACTGAAGTATTGTAATGACCAATTATGTATGTATGTGTATGCGTGGGCGATATCAGAACCGACTGGAGTACACACTATAACTTAGAAATAAATGTTCTTGATTTCCCCAGTAATTCCTCTTTAGCTCGAGATACGTTTTTCAGCAATATTTAATAGCTTTGATACTATAGTAAGAAGTGTCTGCCTTTGTAGAAAAAAACCAACAACAATCGCAGACTTTTGGACTTTATTGTTAGCGAATCATTTACCATCGAATGTCATTTTAAAGTTTGGATAAAGATAACAATACGAGGGATTTAAATAGTGCTTACAGTCAGTAATATTAGCTTAGAGTCAGCGGAGATACGTACGGCACACAATACTCCTTTATAACTCAAGGAATAGTAGACCTGGCTACATATGAAAATAAAAAATTGGTACAGACCTTTGTCACATACTGTCTATACTATAATCAAATTCTCTAAAGATATACATTGATGACTCGGTGGTAGATGGAAAAAAGTTCGGTAGTGTGTGTACTTGGATATCAAAACTTCAAACAGACTCATCTCAGATATATTTCAGCACTTTTTTGAAATTCTAAATGGAATCTAAAAGATCAACGAGCATAATAATTAGCCTAAATGACTTATGATGGCTGCTATTTTGTTCGACATTACATGAGTAGCAGTCTTTAATAACTTTAAGTAAAATTTGAACTCCCATTATATCTACAATGTTCTGTACCTTGTGTATAACAGCGATATGAGCTAGTGTTCTTACTGACTGCTTAATTAACAAAAGAAAACATGGCCGTAGATCCTGTGACGATGAGAATGAATCATCGAAATACATTTTGGAATCTGTGAGCCTACTATGGTCTCAATTGGCAATTGAGTAGCAGAGACATCTCTCGAACAACAAAACTAATACTCTACAAGATGCCCATCCCACCCGTGCTTCTTTATGACGCAGAGGCGTGGACACTATTAAGTACTGATGCAGCGGCCTTGAGAGTGTTCGAGAGAAAAGTCCTACGTAAGATTTTCGGTCAAGTACGAGTTGGCAATGATTTCCGCATCAGATTCAACAGTGAGCTGTATGACATGGACGTTCTGCAGCGTATTAACATCGAGCACCTGCGCTGGCCCGGCCTTTTCGTTCGAATAGAGGAGGGTGCTACCGCGAGATAGATATTTGTTGCGGGTATCTGTGGAAGTCGGCGAAGAGGACGACCTTGTTTGCGTTGGAAAGACCAAATCGAGGAAGCCCTGTCTTCGATTGGCGTGACCAACTGGCATAGGCGCGCAAGAAGCAGAGGCGTCTGGAAGGATGAGTTAAGGCAGCCCGAAATACATTAATCAGGTTGTTAATGGCCAGTTAAGTAAGTAATCTGTGAGCCTCAATGCTAATCAGCAAGATAGACTGGAATGCATTTTTAGTACTAGGCAGTAAATTGTCATTGTTGATATCGAGCAGTATCTTGAAGTTTGCCAGGGCAATAAACATGTAGAAGACCATATGGAGATACCCAATAAAATAAAGGGTCCGCCAAATACATTTTTTTTGAAAATGCTTTAAAAAAACACTGAATATTTTCTCAAATTTCTTTTTTTATTTGAAAGTACAATCTTTCCGGTTAATAATGGAAAATAATTTCATTCAAATGGCTGCTTCGGCTGGCCATGCAGTAGCCTACACTAGAAGATGCCGATTTTGGCAAAAAAAAAAACATCTTTTCATATGAAGCTCATTTTGATCTTGACGGGTATGTAAACAAGCAAAATTGTCCCATTTTGGGCACAGAACACCCGCACGCATGCATTGAAAAGCCGACGCACCCAAAACGAGTCACTGTTTGGTGCGGATTTTGGTCCAGAGGCATAATTGGGCCATTTTCCTTCGAAAATGAGCAAGGAGTGGCCGTTACAGTTAATGGCGATCGTTATCGGGCCATGTTGAACGAATTTTTGTTCACAAAAATTGAAGAGGAGTATATTGGCAACATTTGGTTTCAACAGGACGGCACTACGTGCCACACAGCCGAAGCTACACTCGATGTTTTGCGCCCTGTTTTTGAAGATCGCATTATCAGCCGCAGAGCTGATGTCGTTTGGCCACCTCGGAGCTGTGATTTGACACCGTTGAACTATTATTTGTGGTGTGCCGTCAAAGATAAGTGTTACGCCGACAAGCCAGAGACAATTGACGCTTTAAAGGACAATATCGTGGATCGTGTAGGCTACTGCATGGCCAGCCTAGGCAGCCATTTGAATGAAATTATTTTCCATTACTAACCGGAAGGATTGTACTTTCAAATAAAAAAAGAAATTTGAGAAAATATCCAGTAGTTTTTTTTAAAACATTTTCAAAAAAAAAACTTATTTGGCGGACCCTTTACTAGCCAGAGTGTAGTCGTTGCTGATATCGAGCAGCATCTTGAAGTTTGCCAAGGCAAAAAACTTGTAGAAGACCATATGGGAATGCCCCAAAAGAATACACTTTCTTTTCCCTAGCAGGGTAACGATGTAAGTTGTTGATTTTATACGCTGTGTACGGCAGTGGTCCCTGTATGGATTTATTTGCAGGTGAAAGTGATGCCAATTAATTTTTTGAAATTCAAAACAACTACATAACATAATACATAATTGGTCATTACAACTCTTCAGTCAGGATTACGATCAAGTTTCTCACACCAGTTATGTTGTGTGTGTTAATTTTATACATGAGTGGCGGGACCTACAGTTTAAAGTCGACTCTGAACGGCAGATTTTTGAGAAACTTTTTTATCGGAATTTTATTTACTCTCAGAGTTTTTGCCAGAAATCTGCTGAGAGGAAGTCGCTGAAGAAATACTTTTTGTATTTTGTCTTGATGTCTGGGGCTCGAACCCTGGCTTAACGTCTAATAAGCCAGCACACTACCTACTAGACTACGGCGACTTCAAGACAACTGCAAAGAAAAATTTATTAAAATTTGTAGTCGATTTTATGCCTCCGGATTTTATATGAACAGAGTTTAGTGTTGTTCAATTCAATTTTTTAAGTTTTTTTTAATGACCTGTCAATTCTTGTGCTTGAAATGTGATATCTTGCTAATGACAAGTTATTATCGATAAATAATAAACAATTCAGATAATTATGGTCTTAAGATAGTTTTAAAAGAAATAAAAACAGAAAAACGTGAATGATACTCTCGTATAAATTTAATAACAGATAAAATACCCAACATAACCAACTATATACAGCATAACATGCGTGCATTACACAACTACTCCATGTATATATATTTTATTTTTATTTTACAACGTTTATATTTCTTCAATTACTTCTTTTTGTTTTGTTTTAATATTCTGTTTTACTCTTCTTCTTTTTCTTCATTTTTTCTTTTTTCATTTAAAACATAATCTCTTATGCAAAGACGTAATACTTTATTGTCTTCTTTTTATTCTTGTCTCTCCATTTTCGAAATTTAGTTGAAAGGAAAACAAAAACAAAAAAAAGAGGAATTTTATGTGAATTAAAGTTGCTTTAAACGTAAAATAAACAAGAAGTAATAAGAGAAGAAGAAAAAAGAAATACTTGTAGTTTAATGCCAGCCAGCAGACAACGCTGTGCACAGTGGTGCATTAGCAGTGGTTGTCAAATGAAAATGTTTTCTAATAAACCAAGAACAGAATAACACTGTATTACACACTGTATTTAGTTTAGTTTTGTTTAGTTTTCTTATGTTTTCTTCTTAATAACAACAACTACTAAACAGACTCCATAAATTATGTAAGCAAAATGGGTGGTGTGCGTTGGAGTATGGCTTTTTAAAGGTTTTTTTTTAATGGCAACTTTAAACGAAACGAATTTGGTAAGACGGGGAGGAGGGGGGTTGTATATGTTTGTAACTGGCTTTGCGTTGTTAAATGATATTACTAACCTAAATACTTGCTTTTTTATCCTATTTATTTCGTTTTTTCTCTACATTTTCTTTCAATTTTTATTTTTATCTTTTTTATTTTGTTTTCTATTCTGCCGTTGTTTTTGTGTTCTTTTAAAAGAGAATTTATTTTTTTTATTGTAAAAACAGTTGTCAAGACGTTAATAAGCACTCCTCTACTCCACTCATAACATTCAATATTTACCGTCTTGATAATAAAGCACTTGTAGTTTCTTGTCTTGTCTTGTATGCATGTTTAACTGTCAGAGACGGGAGTTATTCTTTTAATAAATAAAGGAAAACCATTAAATGTTGCCATGGAAATTGTTGAAATTCTTTTATTGATTTAAACAATAAGTTCTAAAAGCAGATAAAGGCTTCTTTTTTCTGCTCAAAAGCTAAGCTAAGGAAGAAATCAGACTACCTTATGTATAAAGTGACAGCCTTTTGTGTCATATAATTTACGTTGCAAACTCTGTCAAGCTTTGTAGCCAGTAAAATATACGATCTCAGTTGATGGAACGTTCTCAATGCAACTTCTAATAAAGTTGAGTAACATTCTGCAACTGTGAGGAGTATAATCATTAAAGGGTCCGTCAAATAACTTTTTTTTTAAAATGCTTTAAGAAAAAAACTACTGAATATTTTCTCAAATTCCATTTTTTATTTGAAAGTACAATCCTTCCGGTTAATAATGGAAAATAATTTCATTCAAATGGCTGCCTCGGCTGGCCATGCAGTAGCCTACACGATCGGTCCAATTTTTAAGCACATTATCGATTGTGTGCAGCTGTATTTTACCAATGGCTTAACGAATATTGTCCTTTAAAGCGTCAATTGTCTCTGGCTTATCGGCGTAACACTTATCTTTGAGGGCACCCCACAAATAATAGTCCAACGGTGTCAAGTCGACGCTCCGAGGTGACCAAACGACATCAGCTCTGCTGATAATGTGATCTTCATAAACAGGGCGCAAACATCGAGTGTAGCTTCGCCTGTGTGGCACGTAGCGCCGTCCTGTTGAAACCAAATGTTGCCAATATCCTCCTCTTCAATTTTTGTGAACAAAAATTCGTTCAACATGGCCCGATAACGATCGCCAGTGACTGTAACAGCCACTCCTTGCTCATTTTCGAAGAAAAATGGCCCAATTATGCATCTGGACCAAAATCCGCACCTAATAGTGACTCGTTTTGGGTGCGTCGGCTTTTCAATGTAAGCGTGCGGGTTTTCTGTGCCCCAAATGCGACAATTTTGCTTGTTTACATACCCGCCAAGATCAAAATGAGCTTCATCTGAAAAGATGCTTTTTTTTTTGCCAAAATCGGCATCTTTTGGTGTAGGCTACTGCATGGCCAGCCGAGGCAGCGATTTGAATGAAATTATTTTCCATTATTAACCGGAAGGATTGTACTTTCAAATAAAAAAAAAGAAATTTGAGAAAATATTCAGTAGTTTTTTTTAAAGCATTTTCAAAAAAAAAGTTATTTGGCGGACCCTTTAGTTTAAGATTATAAAGTATTAGGTGACAAAGTTCAAGGGAGGGTATATGAGCTGTCTATACCAAAAGTTTTGTGTTTGAGCAATTGGTTTGACCGGATTAGACTAGGTGTCATTACCTTATATGTAAACCATCTGATATTTCCATTTAGTCTAATTATTAGGCTAATTGAGCTTTTAGATTCCTTTTAGAATTTCAAAGGAGTGGTGAAGTATATCCGTTCTGATGAATCTGTTTGAATCCTCTACACACACACTACCGAACTTTTTTCCATCTACCACCGCGCCATCGATGTATATCATTAGGGAATTTGAGTTTAGAATAGACCGTATGTGATGAAGGCTTTGAGATAGTTGCTCTCAGATGAATATTAAGTTTCTCACTTCTGTGCCAAGTTTTCATTTTCAATTGTAGCCAGGTTTACTATTCCTTCAGTTATAAAAGAATACTGTGTGCCGGACTTATCTTAACCATGGCCTCATGTCTAATAAGCCAACACACTATCTACTAAATTACGGCAACTACTTCTACATCTAGTTCGAAATATTCAGCTTTCGTGTACACATAAGTGAGTGAATTTTCAGTATTAGTTACCCCCTGCGTATACTTAATATTTGTGTAGAGACCATGAATTAAAATCACTCATACGTTCAAGTAATATTACTCACACTAAACTCTACAACCAGGGGCCAAATTGCCGCAGTCGTTATCGAATGAAGTTTATAGAAATTTTAGTATTTGAAATCACCGCAGTCGTTAACGAGGCAGGTGTATCGAAATTTGATATTTGGTCATTCGATAACGAGTACCCTTTCGAGTGATATCTCTCGAAACCTCATTCGATACTAAATGAGCAATCGAAATTGCACACGCTTTTTTTAATACGAAATAAACGGCAAATTTTTTATTTATAATAATATTGCCAAAAATGTAAGTAGTAAAGTAAAGTAAAGTAAATGTAAATATAATTTCCCCTTTCAGAACAAATAACAAAATAAACGGTAAACAAAAGGACGTTATGGCACAATATATGTTAATGCAGCTAAGAAACTTGCTGCCCAATTGTGGACAGGGAAAAGAAACAACTAAAAGATTGTGGGAAGAATTGTCCAACCGTTTGAATGCATGTGGTCCACCTATTAAAGATGTGACATGGCGAAACGTGAACTAGTGAATTTTTTTATTTCTTATTTATAATAAAATTTTTTTACACATTTTTAACGTTTTCGCTGACCAAAAACATAACGTAAAAAGGTTTCATTTAACAAGGAATCAAAGAAAAAAACCGGTGGTGGTTCCTATGAGGAAATACCTTTGTCTCATGCAGATGAACAAGTAATTGAAACAGTCGGTATAGTAGCCAGCGTTGAAGGTATAGAAGCCAGCGTTGGAAAAAAGTTTACAAAGAATTGTAGGTCAAAACGGCGAATATGATAATTCTTAACCTGAAAGTATAGGAAAACAAACTCCTAATCCTAAAAAACAAAGAACCATTTCAAAAGCATAAATAAAAGTGAATAATATCACAGAATTTGAAATTCTCAGCTAGATCGCCTTTTGGAGTTGCAGGAAAAGTCTTTTAAACTAACAGAAGTAGAACATGCTGCAAACATGGCTATTAAAAATGTAGAATTACAAATTAAAACGATTGAGCATGAGCTCTTAAAAAACAACAATAATTTTTCTTAGCTAATTTCTATTCTCAAAGTACAAAGAATTGAATTGAATAATATTATAATTAATATATTTAAATATTTTTCTCTAATTTTACTTACTTGTGTTTTATTTCAAAATAATTTTTTTTTATTATTTACAAATGTGCCAATCATATGTCTTTGTACTATTACTAAACAAAAAATCTTTTACATTCTTTTTGCAAATTTCGATTCGATACCTATCGAATGCCGTAATTTGGTTATTCGATACGAAACGAAATTTTACTCGATACGAAAGCTCATTCGATCACGAGAGCCGCAATTTGGGCCCAGATAACTTTAAATCATTGTCAGACATGTGTTCAATTTTAAAACGGAACAGTTAATGAAATTACTCTTTCAGAGCTTTCGCTAGCAATCTGTTGAGGGGAAGTAGCCGAAGAAATATTTTTTTAAATTTCGTTTTGTTGGAAAAGTCTGACCTTTGGTTTGAACCGTGGCCGTACGTCTAATAAGCCAACAGACTACCTACTAGATTACTGTGACTTCAGTTAGACTTCTTATTAGAGTATCTATTAAATATTGCTGAAAAATTTGGCTTGAGTTTAGGCGAGGGATTAAGTTGAGCAACAAAGAAAATTTCTTTCAAAATTACAGTGTGTTCTCTATTAGTTCGGCTGTCGCATATATTTCAAAAAGATTTTTAAAAAATTTCCTTGACAGGTGTTGTAGTAAATAATTCAGAATATTGTATAATATAAAATAACATATTTTTTTTTAATAAAAAATTAATATATCTTTTCATTTTGTAGGTTTAACATCTTGACATTTTAAACAGGTGAGTAATTACAAAACTTAAACGTTCTCCAATTCATTAATTTCTGAGCAATGTATAGAAATTGATAACAAATACTGGAAAATATTCAATAAACGATTACAAAACATTTTTAGAGGTTTTTTTTATTATTATATTGAAAACAACATTTAATAAAAGACTTTTTTCATCACCACATTGAAATACCTAAAGTCCTTTAATGCGTAAATATTTTATAATTAAAAATTAAATTAAAATTTGTGTAACCACTTTTGAATTTTATTTGGAATAAAATTTTCTATTCCTTGGTTAGATTTTAATAAAATTAAAATAAATATTTAAACACTTTCCATTCCTATTCCTAAGTGAATAATAGTCCTTAAATACTAATACACAGTAAAAATACTAAGAATATCTTCTATTTCTTAAAAGATATTTTTTTAGCTTTTAAAACAACATTTTAAAAATGTTTCTTTTAATTAAAAGTATACGGAATATAATAATATATACCTTTGGGTCTGTTTATTTATGTAACTTAGTAAGAATGATTCCATTGTAGTAAAAATTATGTTTGAAATCAATATTTCAGAGTAGTTCAATAATTTACACAAAAACTATTTAAAATTTATAAATTTTCAACTCTACTTTATTTTTAAAAAAATTATTATAATGGAAAACAATAAAAGTTTTTTTTATTATAGTTTTTCATTCATTAATAATTTAAATCCTTTCTATTCAATAAAAATCTCTTTCGCATTGGTTGTATAAAACAAGGTCATCGGTACGTACGATTAACAGCAAATTATTGGCATTAAAAATAATTATACGCCATGGTGAACTTATTGATAATAATTACACTAAACAACTGATAATAAAAATGCATTTGTATTTAAAGTTTCGTTCAGAGACTTACATACATACATAATTGGTCATTACAAAACTTCAGCCAGGATTACGACCAAGTTCCTCACACCACTTATGTTGTGTGTGTTAATTTTATACATGAGAGCCGGGACCTACAGTTTAAAGTCGACTCCGAACGACATATTTTTGAGAAATTTTTCATGGTAATTTTATTTACACTCAGAGTTTTTGCCAGAAATCTGCTGAGAGGAAGTCGCTGAAAAAATACTTTTTGTATTTTGTTTTGATGTCTGGCCTGGAGCTCGAACCCTGGTATTACGTCTAACAAGTCAACACACTACTTGCTAGACTACAGCGACCTAACCTAACCTAATAATCACAATATGTTTTATGTAGCACGGTGTACATATTATTATTGAATTATATTTTATTGTAGATATTAAAACAGAAAAATTGTTGTTTTTTTTATTACAAATAAATTCGCATTTTAGCTGCCGCATTCAATTAAAATTATGTAGAAAAAGAGAATAATTTTCATTGTATATTTTTTATTTTAATCCTACGCTTTTAAATTTTAACTGCAATAATAAAATTTATAGAAAAAATATATTTTAATCGCATTAATACCCCCCCCCCCCCTGATGCGAGCTACAAAATAATCTTAAATTGTTCTACATCTACTTCAAATGCAGAATTAAAATAAAATAAAATGAAATAAAAATAAAAATAAAAATAATTAAATGCGAGAAAAATATTCATTTTTATGAAAAACTATGCAAAGGTATAAAAATAACGAAGATTTTTAAATAGGGTGAAGCGGAGTATTTTCAACAACTACTTAAATGGTCATTACAACCCTTCAATCAGAATTAAAACCTTGCTTCTCACACCACCCATGTTGTATGTGAGAATTTTATCCATGAGTTGTGGAACCTTCAGTTAAGTTTGACAGATCAATTTGAGAAACTTTTCATGGCAATTTTATTTACGCAGAGTTTTTACCAGACGACTGCTGAGAGGAATTCGCTGGAGAAATAATTTTTTAATATTTCGTTTTGTTTGCAATGTCTGTACTGGGGTTTGAACCACGGCTACTATAGTGCGTCTACCTCTACATACATACATACATAAATGGAAACTTTTCATGACAATTTTATTTACTCTCAGAGTTTTTGCCAGAAATCTGCTGAGAGGAAGTTTTCCGAAGAAATTTTTTCATATTTTAGTTTTGGTGTCTGACTTGGGATTTGAACCGTGGCCTTACGTCTAATAAGCCGACACATTACCTACTAGACTACGGCGACGTTTACCTCTACCTAGAAATATTGAGCCCTGGTGTAGACATAAGTCACTATTAAGTACCCCTCTGCGTATACTTACTATTTCTGTACAGACCACGAATTAATATCACTCATACGCCCAAGTTAAATTACCACATTAAGCCAACTCACTAACTACTTGACTACGTCGTAGACGATGTACATATCTTGATATGAGAGGAGCATTTTTGAACGCTAATACAAACAAGTTCAGAATTTGTGGCTGATTTTGGGTGTTTTGAGTGAAACAATGAAACAATTTAAAGCGATTTAAAGTATTAGCCTTCGTACATAACCATCCTCAACGATAATTTGATCAAGATTTCAGTTTTTCTGCGCAGGAATATGACACTACAGATCACATCCTGTGCAAATGTATTGCTCGCAATAGAACCAGATTATTTTTACTTGAATTGTTTAAAAACAAAAAAATTCTAGCCAGTATTTGTTTTCATTACTCGTAATTACTCGTAATCGTTATCTGTTTTTATAAAATTCTCTATCAATTCATGTTAATTTGTTTGTTTTGTTCATAAATCTGCAAAAAAAAAAAAAAATAAAACAGATTTCCATACAGGATTACATAGAGTTTTCATTATCAATTATATTTGCTTTAAAATTATGGTTTTAATCTCTGTTTGCTGTCATTAATTATCATTTGAGATTGAAATGAAAACATATGTATGTAGATTAAAAATTGATTTTATTCATAATATTCATAAATTCATTGGCAATTTCAATGACAATCTCATAATCATTATCAATAAATTCATCTGAGCGTATGATTGTTTTCTTTTTTTTTGTTTGTTTTTGTTTTGTTTGTAAAGCAAAGAATTCATATATTAATCCTACATGAACATAACATAACCTTGATTGGTGCATTAACATTAGGGTGGTGCATAATTGATGAAGCAAATAGGGCGGAGCGATTTTCTTAACAACTCCGTTTTGAAATTGAGCACATGTCTGGTAATGATTTAAAGTTAACAAATTATAGAGTTTAGTGTAAGTAATATTACTTGAACGTATGAGTGATATTAATTCATGGCTTCTACATAAATATTAAGTATACGCAGAGGGGGTAACTAATACCGAAAATTTACTCACTTATGTGTACTTGATAGCTGAATATTTCGAGGTAGAGGTAGAAGTAGTTGCCGTAGATAGTGTGTTGACTTATTAGACGTGAGGCCACGGTTCAATACCTAGGTCAGACATCTCAAACAAAAACGGACGATTTCTTGCAAAAAGTCTGAGTGTAAAATAAAATTGCCATGAAAATTTTTCTCAGAAATCTGTCGTTAATAGTCGACTTTAAACTGTAGATCTCGCTACTAGTGGACGAAATTAACACACACAACATATGTGGCATGAGAAGCTAGGTCGTAATACGGACTGTGGGGTTGTAATGATCAATTATGTATGTATATATGTGCATGGTTATAGAGTTTTATAAAGGGTCCGCCAAATAACTTTTTTTTTGAAAATGCTATAAAAAAACTACTGAATATTTTCTCAAATTTCTTTTTTATTTGAAAGTACAATCCTTCCAGTTAATAATGGAAAATAATTTCATTCAAATGGCTGTCTCGGCTGGCCATGCAGTAGCCTACACGATCGGTCCAATTTTTAAGCGCATTGTCGATTGTGTGCAGCTGTATTTCACCAATGCTTTCACGAATATTGTCCTTTAAAGCGTCAATTGTCTCTGGCTTGTCGGCGTAACACTTAGCTTTCGCGGCACCCCACAAATAATAGTCCATCGGTGTCAAATCGCAGCTCCAAGGTGGCCAGACGAAAATGTCCTCCTCTTCAATTTTTGTGAAAGAAAATTTGTTCAACATGGCCCGATAACGATCGCCATTGACTGTAACGACCACTCCTTGCTCATTTTGGGAGAAAAATGGTCCAATTATGCGTCTGGACCAAAATCCGCACCAGACAGTGACTCCTTTTGGGTGCGTCGGCTTTTCAATGTAGGCGTGCGGGTTTTCTGTGCCCCAAATGAGCTTCATCTAAAAAGATGATTTTTTTTTGTCAAAATCGGCATCTTCTGTAAGTCGATCGCAGGCCCACTTAGCGAAGCGAAAACGCATTGGATGGTCAATTGGCTTCAACTCCTGAACCAATTGTATGGCGTCATACCAAGGTCTTTATGCAAAATTCGTCTCAATGATGTCTCCGAAATGTTCAATTGTTGAGAACGACGGTGAACTGATGTTGATGGTGCTTCACGCACTCTTTCTGCCACAACAGCAATATTCTCGGGTGTACGCACTGTTTTTGGCTTTTCACGCTTTGGTTTATCGATGAGGATGCCAGTTTCTTTCACTTTTTTTCACAAGATAACGAACATACGGAGCTGACGGTGCTTCTATTCCGTACGCAATATTCGCACACAAATGATTTTCAACGTAGTGTCGCAATGATTTCCAGCGTTGTTCAAGCGTATACACAACCATATTCGTTCAGCGGAAGGATAAAACGAATTATCTGTCAAATCAGATATGAGCTAAGTGTTACCATTCACGAAATAAGTACTAGTTGAAGAAAAAAACGTTAGATGGCGGACCCAGGAAGTAATAAAATAAACTTAAGGAAGGGATGTCGTGGTAGTCTAGTGTGTGTAGTAAATTATTTTTTGGTGAGTACTTGCCAGCAATCTTCTGGCAAAAAAATCTGAGAAGAAAATAAAATTTCTATGAAAAGTTCTTCAAAACTCTCTCGTTCAGAGTCGACGTTAAACTGTAGCTTCCGCCACTCATGAATATAATTAATACACATGGGGTTGTAAGAAGATGGGTTGTAGTTCTGACTAAAGGGTTGTAATGACCATTTAAGTAGTTTAAGTGCCCTGTTTCGTGCCGTTCAGAGGATAACGGTAATAAAGATGGAGGATTGCCTGCTAAGGCTTTCTGCGATGTTGAAGTTACATTGGTTTACAGCTGCTATATACCAGACTGTCGATCCATATAGCATTTTCATTGCATAATTACTTTGTATAGATAGGATTTGAATCCGTCAATGGTATGCTTACAGGTAAAGAGACTTTTCTCAATCTTTCGCGGATATTCGGTATCCGAAAGAGTTTATAGTCCCCAGGCATTTATTTTCTGCAGAATTCTTAATCAACTATTTTGAGGAATTTCCCAATACTTGAATATACCGAAAGGAGAGTATTGTTGTGAAATGTTGCTCGTTTAAACTGGTATTTATATCCCAACTTCGAACCAAACTTGGTTCAAAAATCTTTGAGACATTCTAATTGAAATTTGTGGGTTTTTTTATGTAAAATTTCTTAATTTTTTTCAACTACTTTTGGGAGATTATTCAGTTTCCATATCTTATTCAATTCAATTCAATTTTGCTTTAATTTCCTAACGGATTTCTCATATTTGTAGACGTTTATCTGCACCATTTTATCCTTCCCTTCCTCGTTTTGTTTTTTATTTTTGTTTTTTCTTTTTGTTTCTTCTCATTTTGTTTTTTGAGTCTGCTCCCATACAGCGTGTATACAGTGTCTGTGCAATTGCAGTTTATTTCCCCTGCGTCGTATTAAATCTGCATATGGATGGTGTTGTTTTTATTCCTTTATTCTTATGAATGTTGTTTTTGTAAAGCGAATAGAAAACTAACTGCAACTAAAACAAAAACCATAGCAAAATAGTTGAAAAAAAAATTTATGCTTAAAAAAAAATGACAAAAAAGCAAATAAAACAGCAGCAGTAACGAGAAAACAACAAAAAAACACAAAAACAACAACTTCAAATGGGAATGTTAAATTTCGCAATAAAAATTCGTTCATGTTTCTAAACAAAAACCAAAAGAAAAAAAGTTACCAAGAAATTCTGGGGGTTTTTTCTCTTTCAGTTTTAAATTGGAAAAAAAAAACGGGAAAAAATTGTAGTAAAGTGCTTGAATTTTCTTTTATTTTTTCTGGCATTATTTAAGGCCAATTGTATTGCACTTTCTTTCCCTTTTTTAAATTTGTTTGTTTGTTTTTTAGTTTTTCCCCTTGCCTTTATGCAAATACTTGGATGGAAAAAAGTCCGATTTTTTTTTTGGAGGAAACTTTGTTTGGCGTCCTTTTTAATGCCGTTAATTAGAAGAAGTTTTTCCAAATAGAAATTCTTTCAGTTGCGTTTGTAAGTAAAGGCCAAGTGAATAGAACTTTAAATTAAAAAGTTTTCTTTACATTTTTTTCTTGTATTTTTGTTTTCATGTTTTGCAAAATGCAGAGGGGTTAATTTGTTTCACCGTTGGATATATTTTTAGGCCTCAGTTGTGTAATAAAAAAATAAAAAAATTTTGAAATTAAAGTAAAAAAATGAAATAAAAATTGAAATATTCTCAGATTTTCTAAAAGAGCATAATAAAGTTGAAATAAGAAAACATAAAAGTTTCAAGGGCTTCATAAGAAAAAAATAACGTAAAGAAAAGTTGTACAATTGCCAATTAAAGACAATGACAAATAAAAGTACTTTTGTAAGTCTCAGACAAATTTAAAAAGCCCACGCTTGGAATATGAAAAAAATATCATTCATAGAGTGTACAATTATTCGTTATTTTTATTTCAATTGGCTTAGGAAATATTTTCCTCTAATGACCAGTAAGAAATACTAGTCTGCTGTCATTTCAAACACAAAATTTTTGTTCTATATTTCAAACAATAACCAAATTAGAAAGAAATTTTGAGACAGTGTATAAATAAACAGATAACAATAACAAATCTAAGTTAACAAATAAAAAAATACAACCACAAACCAACAATAACGTTCTAGAACTTGTCAGAAAAAAGTAGACACTCTATCCGCTCCACGCAAAAGTTCTTTCCACATTATCAGTAATGAAGCGCTTCTACTCACAAGCTTATTTCTATGCTCTGTGTCGAAAATTCCACCACTATTACAGGCTCAGCAGCTGATAATCCTACCTTCAACACTGATTCGGCTTCCCCAAACAGTCCCGTATTACCTTCGATTTAACCTCAAAAGAGTCGAGGTTTCGGAAAGCGGCCTGAATTTCAGATATTGTTGCTATGTCCCAAAATTTTTATTGCCCATCAAAGTTTAATTGAGGACTTCTTTCGATAGCATTGATTCCGTTTGGAACATTTTCGACAGTCTCCCAAGTGGCTCAGAATATTTCATTCTGTGACAAAAATCTTCCACTTCTGCCCTAAGATCCGCTCTTCACCCTTCCATATATTGTTCAGTGGTCCCAATTTTAAAAGAGTATGTAGCTTCTAGGCTTCTCCATTAATTTTTATTACCAAGTCTCGTTGCGAAATTCATAAGACCTACTGTTTCTGTCTAGGGTTCAGTTAAGGAGGAAGCCCTCAGCCATTAGATTTATTAAATTATGAAATCTGCTAACGAACTTTATATTAGATTTGTCTCACACTATCCAAACCATTTTCCTAAGATTCTAAAGCAACCATCTTCAGTACCTCCAGCGCGGCTGCAGAACAGTTCTCATTGCCCCTGACATACTGACATACTCTAGTCTCTGTATCTTGTTCAACTCCATTTGAACTATTCTTGGATTTGTGCTGTCTGCCCCAACATTGACCCAATAGATCCCTACTGGCATCATTTCTGGTCTATATCCTCAGAATTTCCTTGCAAACCTTCTTTATTAATTCTTTACATACACAATTATTTGGTCATTACAATCATTCAGTCAGGATTACGACCTAGCTTCTCACACCACTCACTTATGTTGTGTGTGTTAATTTATATAGGAGTGGGGGACCTACTTACGTTGTGTGTGTTAATTTCTACAGGAGTGGGGGGACCTACAGTTTAAAGTCGTCTCCGAACGAAACATTTTTGAGAAACTTTTTAAGGCAAATTTATTTACTCTCAGAGTTCTTGGCAGAAACCTTCTGAGAGGAAGTCGGGGGTTTGATCCGTAGCCTCACGTCTAATAAGCCAACACACTACTTACTGGAATACTGCGACTCCTCTGGAAAACTCTTTATGTCATTTTACTATTGTCTCCATTCTCTTGAATGTTATCTAACCTGGCAACTGAATATTTTTCCATTTATAAAGTATTCTTCTTCTGCTCTTGTTCGGATTTACCCCCAAGACCGGTTACATTCACTATCGACTTACAATCAGAAGACCTTCGGCCTTAAAAAGTCTCTTAAAATTTTCATTTAACCACAAGCCTTCATCATCTGCATTCAACTGTCGATCGATGCCTGTTTCAGATAGTTCACAAGTCAAGTGTTCATTCACAGCTAAGTTCCACATACATAACTGATGAAAGGACGTCAACCTAAGGACAATACTTGTTATTATATGGTTACTAAGTCGTCTCTGCGTATGTATGGCAGTGCTTTTCTATAGGTCTACTTGTTTCCCTGACTAGTTATTGATTTATGTAATTGCAACGTATCTAACCTCGAGCCCAAGTCAAACATAAGGTACATAAGCCTTCCGTTAAGCCGCCGTTTTATTTTCAACACCCAATAATTAAGAAAATGCATTCATTTTATAGAAAACTTCAAAATACTGAATTGAATTCATTAATTCGTAAATTATTCTCTTTTCTTTAAAGAGTTCTGAAACAGAGTTCATTATAGAAGCATGCCGCTAATTATAGTAAATGTATACAAATTAATGTAATTATAAAAGTATGTATACATGTGTATGTGTGTGTGTAAATGTGTAGTAATATATTCTTATTATCATATGCTGAAGAATTTTATTCATTGTATATGTGGTTGCCTATGTTATCTCTATGAAATTGAAAAATCCCTTGTGAGGTTTATTAAAATAAAATATTTGTTAGCTAGACAACAGCAACAGTAGCACAAACATATACTAACTACAACAAAATAGCATCATTATTATATTTCTTATCTACACTCTTGTGTTTAATATATGCTTTGAAACAAAAACAACAAAAAAAAAACAAGTTTTATTCTCTCTTTTTTTCCTTTGTTGTTGTTATTTTTTCAACATTTACATTATCTGACTCTCTCACTCTCTTTCTTTTGTATTTTAGAATTTTACTACACATGCCACCATGAGACCTAACAACAGCTTATTGTGTATGGGTGTGTTGGTGCTGGCGTGTGTGAGTGCATAAATTTTTATATTCTGTTACCCACACTTGTAGCACACAACAAAACAAATTAACGCACTCATCCTAGTGCTCTTTGAAGCAAAGGAATAGAGAAACAACAAAACAAAGCAAAACAATACTTGCTTACTGCTGTTGTTATGCTCTCTTTATCTCTCCCTTTCATCTGTTAAACTAAAGAGATGTTGCAAAAATATTGTTTTTTTCTGTATGCTTTTGTTTAGTCATTATTTGTAACTGTTGTTGTGTTGTTGTTGTTATTATTATTTTTACTACTACTGTTATGCTGCTGTTGCTGCTGCTGTTGTTGTTGTTGCCATTTTATTCATACAGTTGGTTAAGTTTTTAATTAAATTATGAATTATGCACAGTTAGTTGAGCAGATTTTTATTTTGTTGCTTCCCTGTTTCCCTTTTTAAATACCGTTTCTCAGTTTTTCGTTCTTCTTTTTTTTGTTGGCTGGGTAAGTCAGGTTATGAGTGAGTGGAGGTTTGTGTCTCTTGTTTCTGTTTTAAGTGTTTCTCTCTCTCTCTCTCTGACCATTTTTTTTTTACTTCCTTGAGATTTGTTTGTGATTTTTTTTTGCTTGTTTTTCGCTTCTGTTACAAAATTAACATGGCATTCTATGCTCTTGAAGTGAATTTGTGTATGAGCTTGTGTGTAGCACAGTTTGTTTGTAATTTAGCGGACCGTTACATATTTTTTTGTATTTATTTTTTATTGTTATTGTTGTTGGTACTGTTTCAGACTTCCCCATAAAGTGTTTAGCAATTTATTTCCCTTTTTTTTATCAGGATGTCGATTAGAAGCTGCTTGAACAGTGGAACAAACGCAAAGTGAATTACAATGTTGTTTGCTTGAAAAACAACATTTATTGCTTTACTTTGATTGAAATCCATATTATTTCGTGAAGATATTTGCATTTAAAATGGATTGAAAATCTTAAGAAATAGGTCCCATTTTCAACAGTTGTTTACCAGCAAACTCAGCGAAAGAAATCTTCTGTACTCTCCCCTATATTCTTATATCTACAGAAGACGTAATAACCTGTGTTAATAACAGACACAAGTAAGCCCAATTCGCCTGAATTTTTTTCCCATCATATATATTATGCGTCTACTCTCAAAGCGAAGGCGTCCACCTCACTGAACTATAAATTTGTAGGAGAACAAAGCATGTTCACTCTGTATATGCCATAGGATGGAGCTATTCGCGGCAAGCATATATGCACTTACATCGTCCGCTATGTTCCCATGCACAGAGATCCATATTATCTGAATTGTAAACAGCCCAGCCATTTAATCAAGAGACGGTCGACTGCCGGGGAAGTTATTGTCCTTAAGGATGAGAATTTTAATTTCTACACGACAATCTCAGAACTAATGATGCAACGGGCGTGATAATGCAACAAATATGATCAAGGTTGGATGAAAAGTGTTGGAGACATTACTATACATTGCATTCAGGGTACTAATGCGAGACGTATTCGTCTTGTTTATCGCGTGAGTGACTTCTATAGATGCTGTAAAGACGAGGAAGAAGAGAAAAGTATTCTTCACATCTGATGTATATATGTACGTAGTTACATATTTAATTGGTTATTACAACCCCTTATTTAGGATTACGACCTACTTCCTCGTAGCATTCATGTTATGTGTGGTAATTTTATCTATGTACTCCGAACGACGGATTTTGAAGAAACTTTTCATGGCAATTTTAATTTACCGTCAGAGTTTTTGCCAAAGGACTGTTGAGAAGAAATATTTCTTTAATGCCGTCTTTTTCGAGGTATTTGACCTGGGTTTTGAACCATGGCCTCACGTCGAATAAGTCAACACACTGCCTACTAGACTACGGACACTTATGCTCAACGTTATGTTGTAGAAAAAGGGAGTATCTGGGCTTCTACTTAGCAGATGATCTTATTGGTTCTGTTATAGGTGGACATGGAAGTCGCCGTAGTCTAGTAGGTAGTGTGTTGGCTTATTAGACGTAAAGCCAGGGTTTAAGAACCAGGCCAGACATCAAGACAAAATACAAAAAAGTATTTCTTCGGCGACTTTCTCTCAGCAGATGTCTGGCAAAAACTCTGAGAGTAAATAAAATTGACATGAAAGTTTCTCAAAAATCAATCGTTCGGAGTCGACTTTAAACTGTTGGTCCTAGCACTCATGTATAAAATTAACACACACAACATAACTGGTGTGAAAAATTAGGACGTTGTACAATGGACCAATCCGACCTCCGGGTACTGTACTTGTCCTAGTTCGTCTAACCTAACCTAACCTAAAGGTGGACGTTGATAGTTTAATAAATGGCTTCAGCAGAATCTCCGGATAGTTTCAGCATTAGGAGATATGAAAAGGCACGAATCCTAAGTGTGTATGTTATTTTGGTTTTATGACCACTTTCACCAACATATCTATCTACTTAGACTAGCTGTGGTTTAAATGAATCAGAAAGAAATGAAACCTGTAAAGAAACCTTTTAAACACGTGTTCATTTAACCCAATGAACTAAAAATGTGTAGTGATAGAAAACTGCAAATATTTTTTAATATCCATCATGATGACAATTGAAACCCTATTTGGTTGAAGTTTACCATGATGAAATTGACAAGTTTTCATTATATTTTCGGTTTCTAAAATAAATTTTCAATTTATTTTGAAAAATATTATACAATATACTATGTATACTAACAATACAATAAGCACACGTCAATAACAATGGCAGCACTTGAAACCAGTGCTGTTTCCTCTCTTTATTTTTTTTGTTGAGTGGCCTCTACATCTAAAATCTACAATTAAATCTATTCATTTGAGTCTGCTACACGTAACATAGTCATTCGTACTAAAAATACCACTTCCTTCTATTGTTTAGCCACACACATCCATACATCTACAGCATGAGTATGATTGTGTGGGAATATGTAGAAAAAGAAAGTCACTGCATGAGTAGAAATACAAATAAAGGAATCAGTGTGTGTGTGTGAGAATGCTTGTGTTCTAAAATCTGTGGTTGAACATCAAAATATTGTTATAGATGAGTGGGTCTGTGTATGTGTGCTTGTGTGTTACAAAGGAAAGGAAAAAAACAACAATTCATTTCATCTCTATGAAAACGTGTACTTTTTGCCCGTGTGTATAATTTTTAGCAGGTGGTAGACTTGTGCACGTAAATACACCATAAACACCCATAAATTTCAAGGCACATATTCTAACGTTCTCCTAGCATTACTCTCACTTCCTCTCTCTCCCTCTTCCTCGCTCTTTATTCACAAATATTTTGTACACAATATAAATGATAGAAAAAACAACAACAAAATAAATAAATAAAAACAACAATAAAAACAAAATGAATATATTGTTACGTGCTTATACTCGGGTTTCATAATCTACATCCGTTTTTGTTTTTGCTTTTTTTGGTTCATGTCTCTGTGGTTGTACAGGGAATGTGTGTGAGAGAGAGAGAGAGTGCACCGAGTACATGTGTGGCTCTGTGTATTCGCATATACACGTATAATCATTGTTGAAATGCCTAAATGTTATAACGATACACTTATAACATATCGTATCGTATGATATCGTATGTGTGTGAGGTCTTTGTGTCTTTTTTTTGTTTGGTTCGTTGAAAATTGTTTTAAAATTTTTGGCCATAATTTTGGTTTTTAAAAGTCTGTCTCTGTATCGCGTTGCTCATGTTCATTATTATCAAATTTACATCCGCTTTTCTTTTTTTTTCGTTTTTTCAAATAATATTTCATATCTTTTCATGTATTTTTCGTATTTTTTTTCGTTGCTTTTATGTTGTATTTGATTTTGCTTAGGGGTGTTGAAGCGCTATAGTGAAATGTGCAGGTATTTAAGATATTTAAAGGGAAATTTTTGAATTTTTTTTTTTGCTAAATTATCTTCATTGAAAGGCAATTTATATCAACAACCAGGCTGTCTTCTTTATTATTAATATTTTCTTTCTCTCCTTTAAGGACTCTTACTTACTCAATTGGTCATTACAAGCTTTTAGTCAGGATTACAACCTAGATTCTCACACCACTCAGGTTGCATTTGTTAATTTTTCCCATGAGTAAGATGTTTGGTCTCACCGGTATTTTATTGAATCTTGGCCCATGATGTCAAGAGAACCCTTCCCTTGTTGACTCTGCTGCCTAATATTAATTCTTTTATGATCCTTAAGTGGAATTGTATTAATTTTTATTAGTTCTACTGCCTTTCTATCTTCCTTTGCTCATAGGAAATAAAATTCTATTGTAAAATAAAATACATTTAGAAGGACATTGTACTTTTACCTTTCCGAAGGTTTTTCTTTTAATTAACAATGAGATTATCTGGTCTCTTGCCTCTTATTTCCCTTTGTTTAGTGGTTTAATTATTTAAAAACGCCTTTTTTCTGGAAATCTGTTTTTACTTGCAAGAATAAACAGGTTTTTTTTAATTTAAAATTTTCATTAAAAAGAAAAAGAATTTTTATTTTATTATTCTTATTGCTTTTGCTATTGCTATTGTTGTTTTTGTTGTTCCATAAATTATTTACATTGACATTACGTGCCAAATCTTATTCAACCATAATCTTAACCTTGATATTTGCATAAAACCAGCAACAAATAAACAACACAACACAGCACAACACACTACAAAACCAACATCTTATTCACGGGCCTATGACTATGCAAGCACACACACACTCGTATAGAAGTTTAAATATACAAAGAGAAAAAAAATTGTTGTAGGAATTCAGGCGTTTATTTTTGAGAAACTTTGTTAAACACAGTTGTTTTAAGACTTTGTTTGACTCTCTCGTTCTCCATCTTTCTCTCTCAGCTTAAAGGCATTTTGTTTAAATGCTTATATATATGTGTGTGTGCACGTGCGGTGAGTATGAATCTATGTCTCATGTATTTTAATTTTTTTCCTTTATAGGATGCTGTAAATTTGTTTGTGTTTGTATGTACATTATTATGACTTTCTGTTGTTATGTTGGAGTAGTGTGTGTAGGTAGACACAAAACACTTGACAGTTTTATGTCGATCGTTAAGTTGCCGCTGTTGTTGAAGTTGTTGTTGCTGTTGTTGACTCTTATTCATGCAAATGTTTATTTTATAATTTTGTTTTATTATTTAATACACAAGAAATCCAGAGAGGAGTACCTGTTGGGTGATATGAAAAGTATTTTCGATTTTCTTTTTGTTATTATTATATCGGGTCCGCCATCTAACGTTTTTTTTTTCAACTAGTGCTTATTTCGTGAATGGTAACACTTAGCTCATGTCTGATTTGACAGATAATTAGTTTTATCCTTCCGCTGAACGAATATGGTTGTGTATACGCTTGAACAACGCTGGGAAATATTGCGACATTACTTTGAAAATCATGGTAATGTTGCAGAATGTGTGCGAAAATTGCGTACGGATTTTGGAAGAAGAGAAGCACCGTCAGCTCCGTATGTTTGTTATTTTGTGAAAAAAGTGGAAGAAACTGGCATCCTCATCGATAAACAAAGCGTGAAAAGCCAAAAACAGTTCGTACACCCGAGAATATTACTGCTGTGGCAGAAAGTGTGCGTGAAGCGCCATCAACATCAATTCACCGTCGTTCTTAACAAATGAACATTTCGGAGACATCATTGAGTCGGATTTTGCATAAAGACCTTGGTATGACGCCATACAAAGTCCAATTGGTTCAGGAGTTGAAGCCAATTGACCATCCAATGCGTTTTCGCTTCGCTAAGTGGGCCTGCGATCGACTTACAAAAGATGCCGATTTTGGCAAAAAAAAAAATCATCTTTTCACATGAAGCTCTTGATCTTGATCTTGGCGGGTATGTAAACAAGCAAAATTGTCGCATTTGGGGCACAGAAAACCCACGCACGCATGCATTGAAAAGCCGACGTACCCAAAACGAGTCACTGTTTGGTGCGGATTTTGGTCCAGAGGCATAATTGGGCCATTTTTCTTCGAAAATGAGCAAGGAGTGGCCGTTACAGTCAATGGCGATCGTTATCGGGCCATGTTGAACGAATTTTTGTTCACAAAAATTGGAGAGGAGGATATTGGCAACATTTGGTTTCAACAGGACGGCGCTACGTGCCACATAGCCGAAGCTACACTCGATGTTTTGCGCCCTGCTTTTGAAGATCGCATTATCAGCCGCAGAGTTGATGTCGTTTGGTCACCTCGGAGCATCGATTTGACACCGTTTGACTATTATTTGTGGGGTGCCGTCAAAGATAACTGTTACGCCGACAAGCCAGAGACAATTTACGCTTTAAAAGACAATATTCGTGACGCCATTGGTGAAATACAGCTGCACACAATCGATAATGTGCTTAAAAATTAGACCGATCGTGTAGGCTACTGCATGGCCAGCCGAGGCAGCCATTTGAATGAAATTATTTTCCATTATTAACCGGAAGGATTGTACTTTCAAATAAAAAAAGAAATTTGAGAAAATATTCAGTAGTCTTTTTTTTTTAAGCATTTTCAAAAAAAAGTTATTTGGCGAACCCTTTATTAGAAATTGGAAGATACTTTAACAATTACCTAATAATAGCATCGCCGCAATCTACGCATTGTCTAAAATATCGCTTCAGTTACTGAATGTACAGATGCGTCTCCATACATACGTATAAAGCCAAATTTTGTGACATTTAATTTCGGCTGATCATTAACAACATCGTGAAGATGCTCTTTAAGAGCTAGAGCAATAAGGTTTGAATGTTGAGTTTTGAACAAAAATTTCCTTACCATTATTTCTTATACGGTGGTTACGTCAACAGCCTAATGATGAGAGAACCATGGCCATTTAAAAAGCTACCTGAGCACGTTAATGCATGTACTCGCGGGACGCTCCGCCTTACATGTACACGTATAATTGGAAGAAACTAACACTGGAAACAATTTGCTTGTGTATTCAGAGCACTAGGTTCATATGATAATTGATGCTTTTTGTGCTTGCAATTGAAGATTATTGAGTGGACTGTATATGGTTTTAACACACTGGTACCATGAGCCACACAAAACAAGTGATTCAGGATTTATTCGATAAGAAGTTTCCAGAAAAAGAAACGTAACGTTTTGGCAACTACAGTAGGCCACCAAGATCATGTGATTTTTATCCAACACCGTGTCTACAGAGATAATCTTTTAAGATTTAAGTCAAATTTTTGCTGAAATAGGCGCAAAAGAATCGAGTGTTGTAGCTAATCCGACTTTTAATGCGACTTAGTTCGATACAGAGCCGACGAGCTAGCCAGAGCTGACGCACTACTTCCGAAATCCTCTTCAATCAACTAAGGTATGCCATTTACCTCGTTCAAGCTGGCCATCGCGCGGTAATTCTTCCGAGACGCCAACCTATCCTGGATCAATGAGGAGTCCTGCTGCACCGATAGGCTCACTTGACCCTAAATGGATAGAAGGCGCACCAACCAGTTACTTGGACTTGGTCGTAACATCATCTCATTCACAGTGGCCATGCTTACAGGTCACAAGCGGAAAGAATGCGGCTCCCATTTAACGAATTCTGTCGTGGGTGAAGTCGCCGTGGTCTAGTAGGTAGTGTGTCGGATTATTAGACTAAAAAGCCAGGGTTGGAGCCCCAGGCCAGACATCAAAATAAAATACAAAAAGTATTTCTTCGGCGACTTCCTCTCAGCAGATTTCTGGCAAAAACTCTGAGAGTAAATAAAAATTGCCATGAAAAAAAGTTTCTCAAAAATCTGTCGTTCGGAGTCGACCATAAAACTGTAGGTCCCACCACTCATGTACAAAATTAACACACACAACATAAGTGGTGTGAGAAACTAGGTCGTAATCCTGACTGAAGGGTTGTAATGACCAATTATGTATGTATGTATGTGGTGGGTGCAGATCCGCTGAGGAAGAGGAGACTGTTATCCACTTTCTTTGTCAATGACCATCTCTTGCGAGGTTATTTGGCTCTCCAACCCTTATCAGCTTAACGGAGCTATCGTCCATTGATGTCAGGGATACAGCATCGTTTATCAAGCTTTCTGGCTGGTTTTCCATAGTGGGGTAGTCGTGCTTTGAAATGTGCAGCCCTTGCGCTGACCAACTTCTCCCTCCTTGGTTCGAAGGAACTTGGTCAGTATAAAGACTGCGTTCACCAGTGGCGTCACAACGGGCCGCTATGCGTGCTTAAGGGAGCTTTTGGTATGGAAGAAGTTCTATAATTTAACTAAAAGCAACCGAATATACTTTTTCAATGGCCCAATATTATATACACGATTGTATTTCTCTTTTTTGGTTTTATATTCCCGCACTTTGTCTTTCGCTTAATGTTTAACAAAATATGTTTTTTGTTTGCTTTTGTATGTGTGTCTCCCTCTCTCTCTATCTCTCTCTCTTCGGTGTTCTCTTTTTTTTTTATTAATGTTTGTTTAAGAGGCAAATATACCAACAACATTAAGTTGCCATTATAAAAGCGAAAAAAACACGTTATATTTTGAATTGTTTACACCCACACACATGCTAATGTTTGTATATGTGAATGTGTATTTGTGTATGTATATATGCCGTTATTTATATACATACCTGTGTTATGGCACATTCGGGTGTTGGTTTAAATTTGTGTTTTATTTGTTGATTTTTTTTATTTTGGCATATTTTTTAACGTCATTTAAAAACACATACAAACAACGGAAACTCACTCTCCTTCCTGTAGGCAATGTTTTATACTCTCCCTTGGTTAAGGGAAAACAAATTTGGAACACTTTAGGTGTTCTTTTCTTTCACTCTCTCTCTCTCTCTCTTTCTGTTTGTTTGTTTGATAAACATGTCTGTCTCGTGTTGGTGTTTTTTTTATTGTATTTTGAATTTAAGCAGCAGGAGCACATTATATTTTTGGTGAAGTTTTTTTTTTTACTTTTTTGCTGTTTGTATATGTGGGCAAGTGTGTATATGTGTGTGTGTTATAGTGTTGACAATAAAATTAAATTGTTTATCTTATATATTTCTTTATATTTTTATCGTTTTTATTTGTATTTTTTTATTTCTTTTTTACGTGCGTTGTTTTCTTTTGATTTCTTATTTTCTAATACGTTTAGTGTTTACGTTAAGACAGGTTTTTCCTGCTCAATTTATTATTTATAAATCGTATATTTTCTTGTTGTTTAGTTAAAGAACAAAAAAAAAAAACAACTGAAGTTTTGAAAAAAACTTTTTATTGTTTTGTAGATTATTTTATAAGACTCTTAGAGACTTTGAAATTGTCGCTTAATTTTTTATGACTTATTTTTGCTTTTCAAAACAATGACGTCTAAATTATTTTTTATAAATATGAAGGTATTATTGATTCTGAATAAATACTAGCAGGTGGTAAAACAGCAATACGAAGTGATTTGTAAGTTCTTAAATAAAGATCAAGGAAAAAACCCTTTGCAGGAGTTGGTGTATAAAGGATTAAATTATAAAAATAAAAAAAGTAATGAACAAAAAAAGAATATGTCCAGTCAAGTCAAGAATATGGGAGTCTTTTTAATATGGAAAATAAGGCAACAAACTTAGGAATTTTCTTGAAGTCGGCGTAGTCTAGTAGGTAGCGTATTGGCTTATTAGACGTAAAGCCAGGGTTCGAGCCGCAGTCCAGACATCAAACAAAATACAAAAAGTATAACTTCGGCGACTTCCTCTCAGCAGATTTCTGGCAAAAACTCTCGAGAGTAATTAAATTGCCATGAAATGTTTCTCAAAAATCTGTCGTTCGTAGTCAATATTAAATTGTAGATCCCGCCACTGATGATTAAAATTAACACACACACAACATAAGTGATGTGAGAAGCTAGCTCATAATCCTGACTGAAGGTTTTCGTATTCCTTTAGCGATTTACTCTCAGCAGTCTTCTCACAAAAGCTCTGAAAGTGAATAAAATTGCCATAAAAAGCTTCTCAAGAATCTGTCGTTCATAGTCGGTTTTAATTTGAAGATTCCATCACTCATGAATAAAATTAACACACTCAACAAAGGTGTTGTGTGAAGCTAGGTTGTAATCCTAACTAAAGCATTGTAATGACCAATTAAGTTAAGAAAGTACCACTCGGCATTGATTGCTTCAATCTTTCCAAATTGTCTGTGGCCTATACTGTATCCACAAAAAATTATGTGGAAGGGAACAAAATTTTGGTCTTTTTAAACGCCGATTAGCTTCAAGAAATCTGTAGAGTGTTGTTTAGTCTCCACTGTTACATAACTGCACATACTGCACATGCTGAGCGATTCCAACCATTCTTGCATAGTCGTCGATTGTAAGCAAATGCTGTACCCAAGTGATTGTTCAAAATTTAGACTACAGAGTGGCTGATATGTATTGCAACCAACTTCAGGTTGTTATCATTTGTAAACCGCTCGTCTGACAGCTGACAGATTTGTACCAGTGACAGTTCATTTTATTATTTACAAGCTTACAAAAGCATTTTGATCAATTGCATTCAGAAAAAAAGTTATTCGTGATGGAATTCAAGCGTGATTGCTTTATATTTGGCTGGAAAGCCACAGGTGGCTATCGTTAGAGCCCTCCAGCATTTAAATGTGAATAAATCTTTTGTTTCTCGTACCATTGCTCATTACCGTGATACTGGCAGTGTTGCATTGCGTCCAAAAAGTGGACGAAAAAAAAAAACGGTAACAACACCAGAAATGATCCGAAAAGTGAAGGCCAGATTTGATCGAAATCCACGCCGCAGTGGTAAAAAAATTGCTCGTGAGCTGAACATATCGCGAGAACGGATGCAACACATATTGAAAAATGAGCTTGGACTAAAGCCATTGAAGTTCCAAAAAGTGCAAGAGCTCACCGATGGACAAAAAAAAGTTAGACTGGAAAGAGCCAAGGAGTTACTTCGCTTGCACGAAAGTGGCCAGTTACCGAATTTGGTTTTCTCCGATGAGAAGCCATTCCAAATTGAGCAGTTTGTGAACAAACAAAATGATCGGGTTTACTTGCCAAAGAGGTCAGCTGAAAATTTACACCTGCGATTGGCCAACAGAACTCAAGTGCCGCCGATGGTAATGGTGTGGGCCGCCGTAACGGCCGATGGTCGCTCCCCGCTCGTATTCATCGCCCGTGGGGTCAAAATAAATGCCGAATATTATCGGGAAAATGTCTTAAAGACAGTATTGAAGCCATGTACAGACAAACATTTCCTCCGCAGACCATGGACATTCCAACAGGACTCAGCACCACCGCACTCAGCACGCATCAACCAAGAATGGCTTAAAAAGGAGGTTCCTCGCTTCATCTCTACAGCACAATGGCCACCAAAATCTCCGAATCTCAATCCGTTGGACTTTTGCGCCTGGGGCATTTTGGAGAGTAAAGTTCTCACTACAAAATTACAAAATTGTCGATCATCTCAAGATGGCGCTTCGTCGGGAATGGGCCAAAATACCGCAAACCACTTTCGTGCAGCCTCTGATGGCTTTGTCGGCCGTTTGAAGGCCATAATTCGTACCAAAGGTGGCCAATTCGAACAAATCTAAACTGATTCTAAAATTTGATGTTATTTCCAACATTTTTTGCTTTTGAACAATAAAATTAAAAAAAAAAATTAAAAAAATATCGAGCTTTACTTTGTTGCATTATATATCAGCCACCCTGTATGAAACCAAGAGCTTACATAATCCCTCACAGTTCAATATCCAAGTGGTCATTGCAACTAGGCCTTTGTAAAGTTCAACATAACCCTACATTTTCGAGATATTCTAACCTAAAAGTGCAAAAATAGAGATTTTATCATGTATTCGAGTGGATATTAGGTTAGCGGCTTAACCGAACCCGATTCTAATGTTTTATGTGTGAAATTATATGTTCTTGTATTTGTTCGTTTTTCTGTTTGTTCCATATGACGTACACTTTTGCTAGGGAATTCTTTACTCTTGTAATGCAAAAAAATATTCTAGACCAACGTCCACTGGCATTATTTGCGTTTTATTTCTCCTTATTATTTCCCTCGATCCAACACATTGTACTGCCTGAATAGTTAAAGGCAAGAGAAAGAGCGATGTTTTTCGTTGTTGCAAAAAAAGTTAAAAATATCCTGGAAACCATTTTAATAAAAACCATGTTTAACCCAATTTTAAGTTTTTAAATGAAATTCATTTACAAGGTTAATACAATATTTTGCTTCACATATTGTTGGTATTTTTTTTTCTTGTATTTACATAAACTTTATGGAAAAAGAAATGAGGATAGAAAAAGCGAAAAAAAAAGGAACAGAATAATTCATAACTGCCAGGATATTTTTTTTTACAATTTTGTTGTATTTTTTTTGTTTGTTTTTTTTTCTGATTTTGCAAATTTATGAAGATCCCTTAAAACTTTATCAACAAAATTTAATCCCAAACACATTTTTTGTTTTTTTTATTTCTTTTTCTTCTTCTTCTTTTTTATTCACAAATTCTCTTATGTTGTTAGAATTCTTGTTGTTGTTGTTGTTATTGTTGGTATATTTTTCTATTATCATACCATTCCATTGTGAGTATGGTTCGTTCTTTAGTACTTTTGTTTGTTAATTCCTTGATTAAACTACTAAATAAATAGAGAATGAAAAAAAACCAAGCGGAACGAATACAAAAAATATGTAAAAAGCAGCATAACACACACACATGCATACATATACACTTACATACATTGTAATTTTTTTTTTACCGAACAAATATTTTAAAAGGAAACGCAAAAAAAGACAACAAAAAATATGTCAAAATGTGTCACTCATTTCGTTTTTCATGGTATTTTTTCTGTTCTTCTTTCATAATTTTTCTTTTACCATAGTGTTGTAAAACAAATATTCATTCATTCATGTAACGCAGCACAGTGGGACAAAAGATACAATAATACATACTCTTCTGGCATGTGCTCTACCAAGGCATAAGATTGGATAAGATAGAGAACTTATTCGAGGAAAAAACTTTAACAAGATTGTCAAGGTATCACAATCAGTTAGTTGTTTACTTATTTACTTAATTTGCTATTACAACGTATTAGTAAAGATTACAACCTAGCTTCTCACATCAACCATGTTGTGTGTGTTAATTCTACACATGAAGGTCGACTCCGAACAACAGATTTTCGAGAAACTTTTTCCCCAAGTATTTGCGAAAAGAGTGCTGTTTACGTCAAAATTGTTCGATTGAATGCAAAAATCTAAGTACTATGGCCTCTGTCCGCTAAGAAATCAATTGCCTTCCTGTTTACGTGGTTGGAAGGTTTCAAATGTCAAACTTCAAGACCGTGTATCAACATGCATGAGAGTTTCATTGTCTTTTCGTTTATATAAAGGGTGTTATTTATAGAGGTATAGAACTTTAAGTTGGCATTACTTTTCAAGATGGCGACCGATTTAACAGCTGTCAAGTGATTTATTCTCAGTTTGGTTTGGCAATTCATCATGAATAGACTCACGCCTGACCAACGCTTGCAAAAAGTGCAATTTTGTTTCGAAAATAATGGTTCTGTGCGGAAAACGTATCGCGCACTACGTCCATTTTATCCAACTCGTGCAAGATTTGAAGCCAAACGATCATCAAGTAAGGCGTAGATTCGTTGAATGGGCCCAAAACGAAATTACCGTTGTTCCCGATTTTCATAAGCGAATTTTGTTTAGCGATGAAGCGCACTTCTGGTCGAATGGCTACGTCAACAAACAAAACTGCCGCATTTGGAGTGAAGGTAATCCTCAAGTGTATGTGGAAACACCGTTACATCCAGAAAAACTGACTGTTTGCTGCGCTTTATGGGCTGGTGGAATCATTGGTCCGTACTTTTTCAAAAACGATGGTGGCCAGAACGTTACAGTCAATGGTGATCGGTATAGAGCCATGATTATTAACTTTTTCATTCCTGAATTGAATAACCATGATGTCCAGGAGATGTGGTTTCAACAAGACGCCGCAACATGTCATACAGCTCGTGCCACAATAGATTTATTGAAAGACACGTTTGGTGACCGCCTAATTTCACGTTTTGGACCTGTGAATTGGCCTCCAAGATCTTGTGATTTAACACCGCTAGACTACTTTCTGTGGAGCTATGTAAAGTCATTGGTCTATGCGGTAAAGCCACAAACGCTTGACCATTTGGAAGACAACATTCGCCGTATTATTGCCGATATACGGCCACAAATGTTGAAAAAAGTCATCGAAAATTGGACGTCCAGATTGGACTACATCCGCGCCAGCCGTGGCGGTCATATGCCAGAAATCATATTTAAAATGTAATGCCACAAGATTATCTTTCGGATAAATAAAATTCATGTCAATCGAATAATCCATCGTTGTTTTATTGCAACTTAAAGTTCTATACCTCTATAAAAAAACACCCTTTATATGTACCTGGGTGAAGTCGCTGCAGTCTAGTAGAAAGTGTGTTAGCTTATTAGACATGAGTTCTTGGTTCAAACCACAGCTGAAATATGTCTAACAAAACAGAATACAAAAAAATTTCTTTCAGCAACTTCAGCTCAGCAGTTTTCTGGCAAAAACTCTGAGAGTAAATAAAATTGCCATGAGAAGATTCTTAAAAAATCTGTGGTCCGGGGTCTGCATTAAATAGTACATCTTGCCACTAACTGACCTGACTTAAGGTTTGTAATGACCAAATTTGTGAATATATTAGGTGGAAATAGTAAGAAGGTGAGCTTTTTTGATTCCCCCAGAAATTTGTGGACTTTTGCCGTCATCTGCTCCAACTGATCCATAGTCATTGTACTGTTTGGCTGTGGAAATGGAGGTAGATTGAATATAATAAAGAACGTCATACAATGGAATTCACGGGGAAGACGTAAAAGAGGCCAACTAGCTTATAAATGGAAAATCCTGGCTTAATGGAAGCAAGTGAAGTAAAGGTGTAATATGTTCACATGGTACGTTGAGCCCCTAGTCTCCTTATTGGCACGAAGAAAACATCTACAATACAAGGACGATATTAAGCCCAGTAGGATGCTAGTTTCCACCATTAGCAGATCGTTTAAATAGGCAACGAAAGCAATCTTTTTCTTCTCTGACGTAGGACGTAGTCGCCGTAGTCTAGAAGATAGTGTGTCGGCTTATTAGACGTAAGGCCACGGTTCAAACCCCAGGTCACACATGAAAACGAAAATATGAAAAATATATCTTCGGCGACTTTCTCTCAGCAGATTTCTGGCAAAAACTCTGAGAATAAATAAAAAAAATACCATGAAAAAGTTTTTCAGAAATCTGTCGTTCGGAGTCGACTTTAAATTGTAGGTCCCGCCACTCATGTATAAAACTCATGTATAAAACATACACAACATGAGTGGTGTGAGAAGCTAGGCTGTAATCCTGACTGAAGGGTTGTAATGGCCAATTATGTATGTATGTGTGTAGGAACTTTATTAAAAAATAATGAAATCATGTACACTATTGCTACACACTTTATATCGTTTGCAATTGCAATCGTTGAACAACGTTTTCTTGCTAATTTGTAACACTGTAAACCGTTGTACAACAAATAATCTTTTTCTGTTGAATAACGTTATAAGAGAGAGATACGCTCTTGTACACACATACTCGTACATATTGTACTCTCTGTTGTTGTTGTCATTGTATTGCTGTAACTATAACTGTCGCACACTTACATACATTTACACAAAAGAGGATTTCATTTAATTTTATCATATTAACAATGCTTGTATTGTGTGACATTGTATTTCATCTTCATTTTCTTTTGTTCTTGCATAGTGGGGGATCCTGCTCATCTCTTTCGCTTTCTCTCTCACTTTTTCTGTTGTTGATGCTGTTATACTGACAGTAGTTGTTATTGTAACATTAAATACAATGACATATAAAAGCTTATTTGAACATATTTGACATACAAAAACATGCTTACACTTCTACGCACACACACACACACATGCACATACAAACGTATTTATTCAAGCAGAGTTATAAAATAGAGATATTTATGTATGTATACACAGAGTTAAAGGAGAAAAAGAAAATAAGAAGAGAGAAAGCAAAAGCGAGTACTTTGAAGTAAATATGAATATTTGTTTTGCTAAAACAAATACCAGAACTATATTTCTATACATACATACATACATACATACATACATACATACAGAAAGAAAATTGAATGGATTACACTTAATATAGACGGACATAATATAACTTCTCAGCTAGCGCTTAGATATTTAGGAGTAATGATTGACGTAAGATTAAATTTTAGAACAAATATTGAGAAGGCTTGTGAGAAGGCTGCTCGAGTGAATGCAGCATTATCCCGCATTATGGCTAATATAGGAGGGCCAAATCAGAGCAGAAGACTGTTATTGGCAAAGGTTACTCAGTCGATAATGATGTATGCAGCACCTGTGTGGGGACCGGCGTTGGGTATTAGAACCTACGCTAGAGCTGCAAGGTCTTTGTTTCGTCTAAGCGCCCTTAGGGTTGCTAGTGGTTTCCGCACAGTTTCATATGAGGCTATTAGTGTCATATCTGGTATAACTCCCCCTGATGTTATGGCTATGGAACTGAAAAGGATATACGATAGAGTTCGTATTGTTGGTAGAAAATTAACTACGGAAGAACGAAAGGAGGAAAGGCAAAAGAGTTTAGACGAATGGCAGATTCAGTGGGATACTGCGACGAAAGGGCGATGGACACATAGACTTATCAAAAGTGTACGAAGTTGGGTTGAAAGGAGACACGGTCATGTTGACTTTTACATGACACAGTTATTGACAGGGCATGGCTGCTTCAGGGAATATCTCTGTAAATATGGCCATGACAATGAGGTATCTTGCTCCTTCTGCAATAATGGAATTGAGAATGCTGAGCATATTTTCTTTTATTGCGATAGATTCAGATTGGAACGCGAGCTGTTAGAGACGATGATAAATGAAATAGTGACACCAGACAATATAGTTCCGCATATGCTGCGGTCTGTTGAGGTTTGGCAATATGTCAAAATGCTGTCTGCAAATGTGATGCAGGAATTGAGAAGGATAGAGAGAATTCGTACGATAGAAAGAGATAGAGATCAATAGTACTAGTCAATGAGCTAGAACTCGTCCTGTGAAGAAATACTTAACGGTAGTACCATAGGACAAACAGGTTCGAATCGTAGAGGTGGTTTTTTAGTGGGTTAAAGTCTCACACTACTGTTGCAGTGTCTTTCGATGATTTTTTTCACCTCAAAAAAAAAAAAAAAAAAAAAAAAAACATACATACATACATACATATGCATGTGGGTGTGTGTGTGTTCTCATATGTGTAATCTTATGTTCATATTTGAATAAGACTGCAAACAATATGTGCATGTAAGCTTTTCTCTCTCTTTCTATGTATGGACGTTTATTTGTATCGTTGTTGTAGTGTGTGTGTGTATGTGTCACTATTTGCATTTGTATGTTTTAAGTTTTTTTTTTTGTAATAAAAATATAAAGTTTTAAGTGCATGTTTTTAATGCTTTTCATTACAACTTTTTTTTTTAACAACAGTGGTCGGCAAAAGTAGAGCATAATGCAGCAGTATTGCTAAATAAATTGGAAGGGAATATAAAAACATAAGTACGTAAGTGATGCATAATTACAATGAAACTAAGGCAATTTCATGGATATTAAATTTAAGCCAGAATTAAAGAAAAAGGTTCACGAAATGTACATTCATTGTTATCATATGAAAATCAATGAAAATGCTTACGTAAATTAGATTAAGGTTCGGTAATCGCTCTCATTGTATTTTATATTCTAAAAAATGAAATGGATGTACAAGACCGAGCCTAAATATCTATTCGTCCTGCTTCCTACCACTTACCTTCCTGCTTATGAAGGACAGTAGGCTACCCCAACACTATGGATTTATTAGAACGCCGTCAAAGTCGTGTTTGTCGGGTAGTTAGGTTAGGTTAGGTTAGGTTAGAGGACGTGTACTTGTCAATTAAGACAAGTACAGTAACCGGAGGTCGAATTGACCCATTGTACAATGTCCTAGTTTCTCACACCACTTATGTTGTGTGCATTAATTTTATACATGAGTGGTGGGACCTACAGTTTAAAGTCGACTCCGAACGACAGATTTTTATTTATTGAGAAACTTTTCATGGTAATTTTTATTTACTCTCAGAGTTTTTGCCAGAAATCTACTGAGAGGAAGTCGCCGAAGAAATACTTTTTGTATTTTGAATTGATGCCTGGCCTGGGGCTCGAACCCGGGCTTTTGCGTCTCATAAGCCAACATACTACCTACTAGACTACGGCGACTTCTATTGTCGGGTAGTTAAAGTGTTGGCTTATTAGACGAGAGTCCGTAGTTAAAACCCTAGTTTGACATCTCGAACAAAGTACAGAATGGAAAAATCTTTCAGCGTCTTCCTATCAGTAGTGTTTTGGCAAAAACTCTGAGAGTAAGATAAAATAGCCATGAAAAGTTTTTCAAAAATCTGTTGTCCAGAGTCGACATTAAACTGTATGTGCCGCCACAAGTGGTTAGAATCGTGACTAAAAGGTACACACATCCCAGAGTCTCTTAATGAATTGAACAGATTAGCCAGGGTTTTGGATTCATTGTGACATTAAGATTTTGCTCATGGCACAAGGAATATCTGAATAGCTGTAAGTTAAAGCGCTGATATGAATTCAGGTCACTTGGGTCTAATCCTGATAAATAGTTTTCTAATCTATTCATCTATGCCGACTATTTGCTTCACACTGTTCATTTGAAATTCAAACATAAAGATGACAGGGAGAGAGAGATGAAAGCTGCTATGACAGCAGCTACAAAGAAATGAAAGTAATAAACCGTACTGTTTGCGCAGAGAAATGCGACAAAAGAACGAACCGCCAATGGAGTCATTTGACTGCATGGAAATAAAGAAAATGGAAAAAGATGAAAAAACTCTCTTGATTTTTCTACTTTGCCTTAGTTTGTATAGCAAAGCATATTTAAATTAAAGTTAAAATTAGAAATTATACTTTGAAAAGTCATCTTAAAATAAATTTCTTTTTCTCTCTTTACATACATATTATATCCTGTGTATTATTTACTCTATGTATGTATGTGTGTATGTACTGTGTGTGTGTGTAAAAGTATTTAAATAAGTAAGAAAGTGTGTAAATATTGGGCATTTCATCTCACTTATTAAGGAAGGCACTGCAAACGGAAGCGTTTAAATATTTATTTTAATTTTATTTAAAAAAAATTCTTACCAAAGAAAACTTATTTAACAATGTTAAGGCATGTGGAAATAAAAAAAAAACTCTTAATACAATTACGAAATGAAAAATGAAGAGAAGATTATGAAAATATGATTTGATTTGATTTTTTAATATTTCATTTTAATTAAAATTTTTTTATTTTTTTTGTTTTTTTTTTTAATAAAAAATTTAATTTGTTGTAGAATATTTATTAAAATACTTAGAGATTTATGAAATGAAAACATGTAAGCATTTGCCACATGAATGGGCTGAGAATGATTATAGAATAGTTGGCAGAGGGCAGATAAACTCTTATTTGACGTTTATAAATTTCGAAAACGCTTTTGACCGTCAGAACCAAACCACTCAGCCATTTGAAACAGCCTCGAATGCAAATCCGTACCTGAAAGGTTAATAAAATTTGTCACGAACCTTCTAAGTGAACAAATAAAAGCCTAACAGTGCACCTTGGTCGTCTAGTACGTAGCGTGCTAGGCTATTAGCGAAAGGGTCGTGCATTCGGCTCCCAACAAAGACTCTGGTCTGTAACACTACGCCTAGCATATGGTCGAAGTTACTCAGCTCATTTATAACATACAGAATTGGACATTACAACCCTTAAGTCAGGATTACGGCCTAGCTTCTCAACACCACTCATGTTGTGTGTGTTAATTTTATACATGAGTGGCGGGACCTACAGTTTAAAGTCGACTCCGAACAATAGATTTTTGAGAAACTTTCATAGCAATTTTATTTACTCTCTGAGTTTTTGCCAGAAATATGCTGAGTGGAAGTCCCCGCAGAAATATTTTTTCATATTTCGTTTTGATGTCTGACCTGGGGTTTGAACCGTGGTTTCGCGTCGAATAAGCCAACACACTACCTACTAGACTACGGCGACTTCATTCTCATTTATAATAAAGTATAATTTGTAGTAATAATAATAAATACAGTAATCCCTCGATTTACGTCGCATTTGGTTCCAGAAAAAGCGACGTAAATCGAATGACGACACAAATTAAAGTTAGAGGGAACAAAAAATTTGACGACGTAAATCGAAACAACGTTAATCGAGGCGACGTAAATCGTAGGATTACTGTAAATAAAATCCTTCAGGTATATGTCAAGGACGCGTATTATATTCTCGATTTTTACTCTTGCTTCCGATACTTAAATGAATAAATCGAAATGATATTGCTTGGCTAGTTTCTCAGCTTGGGGTTGGAGTTGGAGAACGTTGACTCATATGGAATTATTTTCTGTCAGATACTCATTGGATTTTTTAAACTCCTTTTGTTGTTGTTTGATTAACATTATTTCCTTGCCTTGTTTTAACTTCACTAATGAAACTTTTCCACATAAACGGGTAATTCGTCTACTGGATTGAAAAACATTTCGGTAAATGTATTATCTAGTCACTGTCGCCGTTGCGTAGTAGGTAATGTGTTGGCTTATTAGACATGAGGCCTCGGTTCAAACCCCAAGTCAAACATCTGCAACTCAACGAAATATAAAAGATATTTCTTCGGCGACTTCCTCTCTTGCCATGAAAAGTTTCTCAAAAATCTGTCGCTCGAAGTCGTCTTTAAAACTGTAGGTCCCGCCACTCATGTATAAAATTAACACACACAACATAAGTGGTGTGAGAAACTGGGTCGGAATCATGGCTGAAGGGTTGCAATGACCAATTATGTATGTATGTTTGTTCTTGTTTGATTAACATTATTTCCTTGTCTTGTTTCAACTTCACTAAAGGAAGTTTTCCACATAAACGGGTAATTCGTTTATTGGATTGAAAAAAATTTCTGTAAATGTGTTATGGAGTCACCATCGCCGTTGTATAGTTGGTAGTGTGTTGGCTTATTAGACGTGTGCTCGTGGCTGAAATCAGAGATCACAAATTTAAAACCAACGTTCTAAAACGTTCTTGTACTGAACATTAACTGTTATGCGAAGGATTTCTCTAGAAAATCAAAACAAATCTATGGAAGTTGCAGTAGTTTCCTTTATTTCTTTATTTCTTTCAATGGCTTCCCCTTAGCAGTGTTCTCGCAGAAGCTCTGCGAGTAAATAAAAATAATTTTTCGCTGATAGTCGACGTTAAATCGTATGTTCCTTCTTTTATGGATAAAATTAACAGATGTGGCATTGGTGGTGTAAGAAACAAGGTCGTAATTCTAATGTCTAATGAGTTGTAATTATCAATTTATAAAATTGTGCACCCTATTAGAATTATTAGGCGCTCCATATATTGATAATTTTTTTTCAAGTTACTCGAGCTTGATGGGAAGACTTCTACACTACCAAATAGTAACTTGGGTGTGATCCTTAGTGATTATCTGTTTGTCTTGTAACAAATAATTTTGTTGGGGAAAATTTTCATCTTAAAATAATCACTTTTTTGTCTTTAGTTCGTTATCTTCAAAGAAAAAAAAGGCAATAAAATTTTCTATTGGTTGGCATAACATTAGCATGTAATTTTAAAAGAAATAATGGAGACAGTCTTCAGTTTTAAAACTTTACCAACAATTGTACGTAAAATATTCAAGGGTGCCCTGGTAGTCTAGTGGGTAGTGTGCTAGACTATTGGCGTGAGGGTCGTGGATTCGATTCCCACCAGAGACTCTGGTCTGTGACACTACACCGAGCATATGGTCAAGTTACTTCGCTCGTATGTGATTAGAATAACGTTTGTAATTGTATTGTAATTAATAAATAAATAAATAATATTTTATTTGTGGCAAATTCAAAAACATTCAGTTTTATAACCATGGATTCACCAGAATACTGCAGAGCTCAAACAGTAATAAGAACAGTAAGTTTTTTGGAATAAATCGTCTAAATAGATAGGTTTGTGAGCCAATAAATATAAACTGCATTCACTGCCTACAAGAGAATCGAATATTCATCGAAATACTTCTTTCTTACTAAATTGGATATTACAGTACTTTAGTCAGGATAAGAACCTAACTTCTGACACCACCCATGCTGTGTTAATTAAATCCATGAGTAACGGGTTCTATAGTTTAAAGTCGAATCTGAATGAAAGATTTTTGAGAAATTCTTCGTGGTAATTTTATTTATTTTTAGATTTTTCGCCAAAAGACTGCTGAGAGAAAGTAGCCGAAGGAAATATTTGTTTCCTTTTTAGTTTTGTTCGACATGTCTGAGCTAAGGTTTGAACCCGGCTAGTGTGTCACAAGCCAACCTATTACCTACTAGACTACGACGATTTCAAATTATATCAGTTGGTTGAGTTGATTACTCAGGACTTAATAATATGAGAACGCATTTGGCCAAGAAATTAGTTACACCAAGGCAATGCAAGGTGCCACATCTGCGCAGTTTAATCTCTATGTTAAGCTATGAATTGCTTTATCATTTTTTGTATTCTATGTACATATTTAGTTTCAAGTGAATATTTTTTTTCTGGAGAGACATTTGACTTCAATGACGAAATTTGAGTAATGATAACGATTTAAACGCCAGAGTTCCAGTCAAAATCTAAACGAGTTATTGACAATTGCAGTCGCAGCATACTGAATTTAATTTCTGTAACGAATATCTTGTTTTTAAAAGCTATTTCTCGAATAATTAATTTACTTTTCAAAAATTTAAATAAGTTTTGAAATTTTAATTTTTATAATTACAAACCAGTTGAACTTTGTTACCAAACTATGAAGTTTTAAGGCTACAGCGTTAAATATTTGCCTTTAACATTAAAAAGTGTTATCCTGTCAAAAAAAAAATCAATTTTCCTGCCTCTCCCTCCCCTGTGACATGAAATGCCATGCCATTTAGTACATAGTTTTAGTGGAAATAAATGGCGTAATAAAATCAATATGATCCTACGAAAAACCCAAACAATTTGTTTGTATTTGAGAAATCAAATATAACGGAACTTACACTAACTGCTTTTACTGTTAAGCTCGCTCTCTCTCTCTCACACACACAAATATGGGCATATCTATTTGTGTAGATATTTCCCAAAAAATATTAACAACATTTATTACCAACAAATTCTTTTCAATTTTTCTATTTTCTCTCTCCCCCCTCCATTTTGCTACAACAGTTTAGTTTTCGTTTATAAAATATTTATGAGAAGAGAGGCAAGCAAAGAAGCGAAAAAAACAATTTATTTTATTGCATAGGATTTCAGTTTTCTCCAATTGTTGTTGTCTATAGAATGAGGAAAAAAATAGTTTTACTTACCAAACATTTATTTTAGGTCATTATCCTTTTGTTATCCTTATGGAGATATATACATCAACATATGTATGTATGTATATATGCTTATAGGAAGTATGTGTGTATATGTATGTACATATGTATTGTATTTTAATATGGAATCAATATTTTGTTAGATTTTAACAATTCAACTTTTCACTGCTTCACAACTTTTTTTTTTCACTTTTCACGTTTTCCTTGTAGTAGTAGTAGTTGTTGTTGTTGTTTTTATATTTCTTGTTATTTTGTAAATAAGGTTGCCATGTGAACGCTTTTTTGTAGAAAAAAAAATATGTTTTAAACACTTGGAGAAATTTTTTTAAAAACTTTTAAACAATTAATGAAGGAAAAACCAAACGGCTTTTGTATTGTTGTAATTCTGGTTATATTTCTTGATTATAAATGGGCCTATCACCAGGTGTTACTAATTTTATATCATAAAATTTTCTAACGCTTTAAAAATTAAATTAAAAATTAAAAAAAATACAATTAAAAAATTATACGCGTTTTTAAACGGTTAACGCGGAAATTTAACGAAACGCTTTGTATAGCATACAGGATAAAAACAGGATAATTAATGAAATAATTTTGTTATACTCGATAAAATGATTTTTCGTGGCAATTTATTTTTAATAAATTTTCTGTTTTTATTATCCTTAAATATCCTTTTTCTTTGTATTAAAAAATCAAGGATAATTTCGTTTGTTTTTATATATTTTTTCAAAGACTGTTAAGCACACCTTAAAATTAAACTGAAATTTTCAATACAATTTCTTTGTAGTTTTTCTTTTATTTTTTTTAATATTTTTTTTAATTAAATTGTTTTAATTTTTCTTTCTTAATTAATCACTATTATGTATTTTTGTTTTTTTTATTTTTATTATTTTTCTATTTTCTTTTCTTTTTTTTTTGTTTGTTTTTAAATCAAAGTTTTCAACCGCTTTTATTTGATAAACACGACCGTTTGCAACCAATGCTCGCCATTAACTATTGCTTCAAGGGTGCAACATTGTGTTAGTCAACCCCTGTTAAAGCATAATTTAATCGTTTTAACGTTTTCTTCTTCTTATACTTTGGTTTGCCATCACCGTTATCTTTAGCTTTTCCAATTTAACATTTTCTAACCTTATTTTACTACACGTAACAGTAAACTGTTATATATTTTAACTCTCTTGTTTCTGTTAAATATCCTTTTGCTTTACTCACTCTCTCTCTCTCTCTGTCTCTCTATTTCTCCATCTCTCTGTATGCTAGTGGTGAGTTTGCTTATTAGCATCTTTGGTTTTTTTTTCTTTCCTTGGAATTTACCGGTTTGTTTACATTTTTGTTTATGCTGCTAACTGTTGTTTTTCATTTACAAAAGCCGGTTTATTGTTTCAAGTGTGTGGTTGTATTATTAATTGCTTTAGCCATGACTAACGAAAGCAAGCAAATTGTGCTCAATTTCAATGCATTACCGTTATTTATTATTATGTTATGAGAGAGCATTTATTGTTATATGTACTCTTAAGCAGACATTATAAGAGAATTTGTTTAAATTTACATATCGTGCTACATATTATCAGCATAAATGCCTGAATATTTTCTTGTAAGACTTTTAAGCCGAATGTTTAATGAAGGCTTTTAACAATTTCTTATCCTTGAAATTAGCCTTTAATAAGGAAAACACCTTTATTCGTGTTATTTTGTTATAAAAATTATTCACACAATAAGAAAAATTATTTAAAAAGAAAATTTATGTCTAGTTTATCTAGAGCAAATATAACTTTTGGCCTTGAGTTTAAGAAGGCCAATTTTAATTATAACATGAACATATGTTTTCTAACTAAAAGTTAGAATTTTGGGGACGTCGCCTTAGTCTAGTAGGTAGTGTGTTGACTTATTAGACGTAAAGCCAGGGTTCGAGCCCCAGGCCAGACATCAAGACAAAATACAAAAAGTATTTCTTCGGCGACTTCCTCTCAGCAGATTTCTGGCAAAAACTCTGGGCAGTAAATAAAATTGCCATGAAAAAGTTTCTCAAAAATCTGTCGTTTGGAGTCGACTTTAAACTGTAGATCCCACCACTCATGTATAAAATTAACACACACAACATAAGTGGCGTGAGAAACTAGGACGTTGTACAATGGGTCTATTCGACCTCCGGGTACTGTACTTGTCTTAATTGACAAGTACACGTCCTCTCACCTAAGCTAACCTAACCTAGGATTTTTGGGACCATCCTATCCAGAAATGGAAGAATTTATTCTTCCTATCTTTGTATAGGAAATCCTCAATTTGTAATGCAAATGTAATATCCATGCTTATGCACAATTGCGAACCCTTGAAGGCAGTGACAAGTGACAGGAAAATGATGCTAGTGTAACGTCTGCAGTCGAATAAAAAGAAACAAGAGAAGAACACTACACACGTTCTTTGTAAATGCATGACACTTACGAGCCTAAATTTCTTCTTTATTTTGCAATAAATCTAAGATTCTATTAAAACTGTCTCTGTTTCCAAATTTTGTTTAAAAAGATAGTAAATGTGTGCATGGCATATTAATCTACTGCAGCAGGCTTTTCGTTGATAGGATCGCCGTCCATCGATGTCTAGAAACTAAACTCTTGAGGGCCTCGGACTGTGGCTTCCTTGTAAAATGGATTACAACTACAGCGTTTTTATGGCAGAGATATTGTCAGCTTTAAGACTTTTTAGTCCTTTGTTAAATTCGCTACTCTCATAGACAGTCAGACGCTTTTAAGGGTGATAGAATCGGCCTGGCATTAGTCGCAATAGCTAGCCGGCTTTGAAGTCTTCATAGGGGCCTTTATATTGGATTGCATCAGTCTGTTGCAATTGGTATTTCGTGAGGGCTGATGCAGTTTCAAGATTAGACTCACGTTTGATTTGTGATGCAATCTTCTACATGTATTGACTCATCAGCAGATAGTCCTCGGATACGGAGAAAGGACGCTGGGGTAATAGATCAGTGTGGTAGTTAGGTAGATGGCTTTATCCAATAATCTAAGGCAATAGTCCATGGTTTTACGTGCGTATCGCCGCGATGGCTTACCCCACGGTGATCTAAGCACGGGTGGAAACAATGCGTCTACCAGCGCCCCAACGCACAATGATGCAACCTTGCACAATGCATCATTACATCACCATACGTGACTACCAATTCGAAGCCTTGCATTTGGACAAGACTTCCCTCTCGGTTAGAGGTGAGAGACTATATAAACTCCACTTCTCCAATGGTTGAGAGTGCAACGCCACACCGAGCTTGCGCTCTTCCCGCGATTTGGGTTTAAACCACAGCCACCACGTTGCTCCCACAAGGGGGCCGCACCATTGCCGGGCAGAGACGAGTCTCTGGGGCTCCCGACACCCGTGGCACCAGAATTAAGCCTCCGGTCGAGCTTCGCAGTCCAGTCTGCTATCAGTTGAACTCCAAACAGTTCGGGACTGGTGACCCTTTGAACGCAACGTCCCAGCTTTAGAGAAGCACCAGAAACAAAACTAATCAGCAAACAAAAAGAAACGGCAACCAACTACCAGAGGAAAAACTATCTACGGCGACAATAACACAATAATACATAATCTAAAGCAGTAGAACTGGCTCGCTGCTGGCGCTCAATAAATTCAACGTAATCGTTGGGTTCTTTACGGAATTTTATGATGTCGAGTCGGTGAAACGGATCTGGGTCAAATATAAGCCGCATTTGCGTGGAGTATTTAAAAATAAGGAGGAGTACGATATAATGGAGCATCTTCTCTGTCCGGCCCGTAATACTATAGAAAGAGGTTGAAAATCCTGACAGAATTACGTTATTTAAGGAGGTGCATTCATCTTGAGTTGCTTATTCTTCTGCTTTATTTTCTGAATTTTTCTTTCTTTCCTCTCTCTCATCACCTTTCTTTTATTTTATTTATTTTTCCCTTTCTATAACGAACACAATGGCTATCATGAGTCCCGGGAATTTTATGTTTGCGATAATGGTTGTACACGTTCTCAAAATTACCTATCAGGCATACTATTGAGTAACTTCACTCATTAAGACCTAATAACGTACTGGCTGACCATGTTATGATGTTTGTTTTAGAATCGGTATACTTTCTCGAGGGGGGATCAAATTTCATAATTTTTTAAATTATTCCAAAATAATGATGAACACCATCAAGCCTGTCGATAAATTTCTGAATAAGCCCTTAATCGATAAATTTTTTTTTTCATGAAACCGTAATAAAAATAGACGTGAATTTCATTCAAAGGAATTATTTTTTTTTCAATTTAATTCCTTTTTTTTGTGCCAGTGTAATTACCTTTCATTGTCAATAAGTTGTTCAAAATCAATCATTTGTTATGCGGTTCACCAGTTTTTTTTAGCGTGTTGATTGCTTTTTTTATTTTTTATTTTTATACCTTTTCAATTGCCAATCATTATCCAATAACCCCAAAATAATTTATTGACGGATATTTACAAAACAGAAAAAACAAAATTTTTTTTATTGTCGTAACCCGCCTTCATCAAATAATTAACAATTGAACGTCGTCGAACAGGATTTAAAAGGAAATTAATGCTGGCAACGAGAAAAAAAGATTCTTTTTCATGAGCATCATCAGCACAATAATTGAGAATAATAAAAAGGACAAGTGGTTGTTCGTTTTGCTATTTAAATGTAATTACAGCAACAACAAAATATGAAACAATTATCGCCGTAACAATTTAAAATCTGTAATCGAGCGAAAAGAAAAAAATTCAAAAACATATTCTTGTAAACGATAGAAATCGATTGAAAATCTTGTAATAAAATCTACAAACAAAGGCAAATCCTTAAAAAAGGAGAAAAAAACAAAGACAACAAAACAGAACACAATAAAACGGGATTGTTAACAACATCCTTAAAAAATTTGAAAACCAAAGGATAATAAGAAAACAGAGACAGAGAGATAGAGACGGAAAGAAATGAAACAAAAATCCTTTGCATATAAATGTCTCATTATCCTGGCAATCTTAATCAGCATTATGTGCACAGGTACACAGCTATGTACAGTTATTGCCATGGAACCCGAGTCATGTCGCCATAAATGCAATCCTTGTTTGGTTCAAAAAAAAAAAAAAGTGGAAAAGAGGAAACAGCAGCATAAGGAATAGAAATAATCGGGAGAAAAGTGGCCAATAAACATGCTTTTAACTTGTAACAGTAATGCTGGTAACAATAAGGATAATACAATAGTAATTATTGTCAAGGGGTAAAAGTATTTTCTTAGCTATGCCGTCATATTTAGTTGTTATTTTATTCGATGCATTAGAAAGACGTTTAATGCCTAACACTTTTTGCTGAAAGTACTTTTTCTCTTACACAATACGGTTACTTTTTTAAGTATTTATCAACAATAAAAGAATATTAAAACGGCAACAATTTCGATCCATGCAACCAATGAAGCAACCAACAACTATCGTTGTTGCAAAACAAAACCACTTTAAAGAAGTTGTGCTCAATTGTGATGAATATGGGGTTTTAAATTGTTTACGATACCCTGTAGCATTTGAACAGGGAGACGGTGACTATAATAACAGGGTATGTAAGTAGAGGTAATCGTCCTCTTACATAAGTTGAAGCCCATTATGATACCACGGTTATCTATTTTTCCTCTAGTCTCGGAATAATTTCGAGATTCTGATGAAGAGATTTTGGCTGCTAGCTTCCACCATTAGCAGATCGTTTAAATAGGCAACGAAAGCAATCTTTTTCTTCTCTGTTGAAGGACGTAGACGCCGTAGTCTAGTAGGTGGTGTGTTGGCTTATTAGACGTTAGGCCTCCGACAAAACGAAGATAAAAAAATATTTCTCCGCTACTTCCTCTCAGCAGATTTCTGGGAAAAACTCTAAGAGTAAATAAAAAATTGCCACGAAAAGTTTCTCAAAAATCTGTCATTCGGAGTCGACTTTAAACTGTAGGTCCCTCCACTCATGTATAAAATTAACACACACAACATACATAAGTGGTGTGACAAGCTAGGTCGTATTCCTGACTAAAGGGTTGTAATGAGCAGTTATGCTCATGGGCTGGGCATGTAATGCGGCTCGCATGAGTGTCCATAATGCAATAACGAGTAATGATTGATTTCATCAACCGTACCGAGCATAATGTTTTTGAGTTCCAGCAGAATTTTCGTGCGTCCTCTATCCAGCATTTAATAGATTTGCAACAAAACTCTGCACGAATTCAAAGTCGCCTACCCGGTGTTGACAGAATCCTTGAATGCATTGTCCTAGGGTCTCACAAAGTGTACCCAAAGTAGAAAACTCATCGCAGACTTCGGTGGCTTGCCAACATCCGGTCAGCTCATCCGTTCTACAGTTAATCTACCTGGATTATTGTGCATTCTCTATCCAGCATTGAACTATTTGCAACGCTACTCTGCACGAAACCAAAGCCAGCCAAACGGTGTTGACAGAAACCTTGACTGCATTGTCGGGTAGGTCTTACAAGGCGTTCCCAATGTAGAGTACTCACCGCAGACTTCGATGACGCAGTTAATCTGCGTACCTTTCATTTCGTATTTTGTCTGGTGACAAAGTTGTCTAGTTATCTCTGCAAATCTGATGTACATTGAATAGTTTATGAAATCGAAGTTCACGCTAAGTAGTCCAATGCATAATGAGGTCAAGCTAAAGAGTCCGCCAACTAACTTTTTTTTTTGAAAATGCTAAAAAGCTACTGAATATTTTCTCAAATTTCTTTTTTTATTTGAAAGTGCAATCCGTACGGTTAATAATGGAAAATAATTTCATTCCAATGGCTGCCTCGGCTGGCCATGCAGTAGCCTACACGATCGGTCCAATTTTTAAGCACATTATCGATTGTATGCAGCTGTATTTCACCAATGGCTTCACGAATATTGTCCTTTAAAGCGTCAATTGTCTCTGGCTTGTCGGCGTAACACTTACCTTTGACGGCACCCCACAAATAATAGTCCAACGGTGTAAAATCGCAGCTCCGAGGTGGCCAAACGACATCAGCTCTGCGGCTGATAATGCGATCTTCTAAAACAGGGCGCAAAACATCGAGTGTAGCTTCGGCTGTGTGGAAGGTAGCGCCGTCCTGTTGAAACCAAATGTTGCCAATATCCTCCTCTTCAATTTTTCTGAACAAAAATTCGTTCAACATGGCCCGATAATGATCGCCATTGACTGTAACGGCCAATCCTTTCTCATTTTCGAAGAAAAATGGCCCAATTATGCCTCTGGACCAAAATCCGCACCAAACAGTGACTGGTTGTGGGTGCGTCGGCTTTTCAATGTATGCCTGCGAGTTTGCTGTGCCTCCAAATGCGACAATTTTGCTTGCTTACACACCCGCCAAGATCAAAATGAGCTTCATCTGAAAAGATGATTTTTTTTGCCAAAATCGGTATTTTCTGGTGTAGGCTACTGCATGGCCAGCCGAGGCAGCCATTTGAATGAAATTATTTTCCATTATTAACCGGAATTTATACTTTCAAATAAAAAAAAGAAATCTGAGAAAATATTCAGTAGTTTTTTTAAAGCATTTCCAAAAAAAAAGTTATTTGGCCGACCCTTGAGTTTAGTCCACAAATATGATCCTTTGTCCTGACCTATTGAAAAACAGGAAACCTGCCACTCTGAGTATTCCATAATTTATTGAAAATTAGTTTTACTACCGATTTGTATGTTAAGTAGGCCTCCTTATTGAGATTCTCTAAACCTATTGAATTGTCTGGCAGTATAAAACCAGAAGAAAGAAATTGTTGTTAAGAATACAAAAGATTTTTTCCTTCTTAATGGTTTTCAAAATCGAAATGTAGGAGTTCACCAGGAAAAGTGCTGCTCTCAACATTCATTTACGTTTTCTGGTAATTCTTACACAGTAAGGGAGGGGGTGGAGAGGTATTTCCCTATAATACCAATAAGGATTTTAGTTAAAAAAAAAAGAAAAGAAAACAAAATCCACTCAAAAACGAAATGAAACTGTAACAACAATTGTCAAACATTAATGACAACTTTAACTTACAAGAATTCTACGTTTTTATTGCAGATTATCAAACAAGCAGCCAGCGCATCGACCGACTAACAAACCAAACGAGCAACCCCAGGAAAAAAAGAACCTGGTAAAAATAAAGTTTTTGAAGAGCCGAAAAAAGAAAAAAAATACAGAAAGGACAACAAGTAGGAACAAAAAAGGAAGGAGACCAGTACCCACTATTACATCAACATCACCACTAGACATAGCCATTGAAAGGTACACGGTTAAAGTGAATCAATTTATTTTGGTTACAAAAAAAAAAAACAACTCTAACAACATTTTAACAACAACAGCAACAACAACCACAACAGCAACAACAAGAGCAGTAGCAATAGCCTCAACAACAATGGCAACTACTACAGGCTCAACTGTGATGACAACACAAATGGCAGCAAGTGGAAGCAGTAGTATGAGTGGTAGTAGTGGCAATGGCTGTGGCAATAGTATAACAGTGTCTAGAGAAATTACAGATACGACAGTAGCAACAACAACGACAGCAACAGCAACAACAACAACAAAAACTCCAAAAACAATGACCACAATTACCTCAGATCCGGGCATTTTATGCTTTCATCATTGCAACGTAAAAGTTTTCTGTTTTACATTGCCACACATTTGTCCACAATGTAAAACAGCATTGGCTACATATCCCACCAGTGCTAGTGGCAGTGGCAGTGGTGATGTCAATTCGGGTCCGGGTGCAGCTAGCCAACGACGCAAGAATAAGACAAAATTGTGTGCAAAAAATAACAAAAGCAACAACAATAACAAGGAAGATAGTCGTCATTCAATTGCTTCTAATAAAGATGACGATGCCAATAACCATCACCAACTGCAGCTTAGAGACAATAATGATAGTGATACCAATGAACAGCATGATAATGATGATGATGATGATAGCGATGATGATGATGATGATAAGGATAGATTTGCATTAACATCCCATATAATGGCAAATAGTCGTTTATTGCCATTTCGTTTGCCGTATCCTTTCGTTAGAGCCAATCAGTATCCATGTGCGATTGTTTTGCGACCCACTACAGGTGATTTCCTCAAGTAAGTGACACTGAAATTTATTTGTTTATTTTTTTTATTCTCTTCCTTCTTTTATTTTCTCTATTTTTGGTGCTCCTGTTGCCTGCTGCAGTGATTATAACAATACCACAGATTTGCATATTGCCGTTACAACATCAACTGGCTGTGTTGTGGAATTTGACCGCTATGGCTTGCAACGACATCGCACTGACAACATGTCCGAATGGTGGCAGTGTTTATTAGTCGGTGATGTTCCTGAACCCTGGTATGATTACTGGGATCAAGTATTATTTGAGGTAAGAAGACTCCATCTCTGTATCTCTCTCTCTCTGTGTGTTGGTTATAACACCGACAACCTAAAGCACGTGGTTATTGGTTGTGTTTTATTTTTTATTTTTTTAATGAAATTGAAAACCAAGTGTTTTTAATTTAGAAACTTGAAAGAAAACCCAAAACTGACACTCTGTACAAATTTAAAAAAAGAGAAGAAGGATATAAATGCAGAGTTTCCCTAATATAGGCTAGGATAGCAAATGGAACAAAACAAAGCCATTTTTTCTGACTGAAATTGAACGGCTTCAAGGACAATATTTAATTACTTCTCTTTTGTATAAAAAAAAAAACATTGGCAAGAAGCTTACTTTATCGATTTTTACAAGCTTTTATCAACAAACTTAGGCTGTATAGGCAGAAATGGACAGCAATTACTTGGTTACAGGTGTAGAGTATAAGCAAAAAATCTTTCTCGCAACCTTAGCCGTTTTATAATTTTTTGTTTACATTGCTGCGAACTCAGAAAATATACTTAACTTAACGAAATTGAAAATTACAATGACAAAACTACATAAAATACCACGAACTTACTTACATCAGTAAGTTCTAGAAGTTGCCACATCAACAATGAATGATACGATCATATTGAAACGCGGTTATTGTGATATATATGGAACTGTTGATAGAGCTTACTAATGACTTTAACATATAAGCTTTTTATATAACGATTTTCAAGCAGTTGTTTGGATTTTCATGGGATACTACTGGCCAGCTTAATGCGCTAGTCTGCATTAAAGAATGAGGTATTAGGCTGCATTAGACTAAATTCGAACTGACAATCTTTGAAGAAAGCAGAAGATATACTTTTTTTTCTTTTTTCGCCGAGGAGGGGTAAATGTACCTAACCGCACCATAGAGGAAGCCGTCACAACCTCCGTGTGTGGGGCTCTCACCCACTAAATCCCCCCTCGTCTCCTGTTAACTTGTTTGTGACCATTCCGGAACTACGGTGGTATTGCTTCGGAGTAGAGTCCTTTTGGCCCTTTGGCCTCTTTATGTTCATATCCGCGTCCGGATTGCGCGTCGAAAGTTTAAGAGACATCTAAGTGTCTCCACTATTCCCTTTGTCCAGGTCCCTGCTTTGAATTTCGCTTGACATGTGTGCCAGTTTCATCTATTCCGGCGTGCCCACATGTTCCGCAGCCTCAAGATCCCTCTTCTTCAGTCTTAGAATGCTCTCCACGTAATTCGCCACTGAGGCCCAATTTTCTCTACTCGCGATCATAACCCCGACAATGTTACCGGCCGTGATTGTCCCAATTATCGACGTCAGTACAAAGCGATAGCTCTGCCAGCGTGCACACTCGAAAACAGTATGCTCTGCTTCATCAATTATCTCCCCTTTATCATAAAGACAGTAAGGGGAGGCAGCCTTACCCATTCTGTGCAGATATTTCCTAAAATATCCGTGACCCGATAGCATCTGTGTAACGTAGTAATTTAACTCTCCAAATTTCCGGCCAAACCATGGCCTTATGTCCGGAATAAGTCTCGCCGTCCATCTTCCTCTATCTTACTCGTTCCAGCGTTGTTGCCATTTTGAAATGGTGTTCTCCCTGAAGTAATCGGTTATGTGATTTCCAGCCGATTTCGCCTTATAAATCTCCATCCGCTCCACTGCCAGCAGATCTACAAGGATTATACCTGCTATCACCAGTACGGCTGGAGCGGACACAGTACGATATGCCGACGCGACACGCAATGCAGCCGTTCTCTGTACTGATATAAGTGAGTTTGCCCGCTTTTTAACATATAGTGTTTCTGCCAAATTTCGAAGAAATACTTTAAACCACTTTTGATTAAAGTTGCCTATCTTACCTATCTATAGTAAGCCTAGACTAGCCCTTATCCCTTGAAAATTAATACCGCAATAAATTGTTGTTAAATAAAATTAAACTCTTTGTTTAACTGTCCATGAATGCCGGCCATAAAAAGTAATACAATTCACTTAAACTTTATAGCAGGTACCACCACTTAATCCACTAAATACTACACAACATTCATAAATTTTTTTTCAATTTCAATTGCTCCTGGTCATTTGTTAGCCAAAGTTTCAAAGTTCTTGTTCTTTCTCTTCTCTATCCATACCATATTGTTTTAATTTTATTGTGTGTGTTTGTCTTTTCTTTTGGTTTATTTGTAGATTTGCCAACAGCCGGACATGTGGACAGTGTCACACTATCATGAGGACAAACACAATTGCTATACGTTCGTATTGACCTTCCTGCAGGCACTCACATACGATAAGTTAAGTGAAGCGGCCACAAGTAAAACAAGATTCTGTGAAAAGTATATCGTTCCTAGGACAACAACAGCTGGCAAGTATATATCGTTGTATCGGAAGTTGCGTGATGCTGGTATTTATGTGCATCACACAAATCACCATAAGGTACAGCGCTATACGAAACAGTTGCACCAGCAGCAACAGCAGCATCAGTACTATAAAGAGCAACAACAACAAAGGCATACTAATAAATCTAATAATGTAACAACAACAACAACAATGTCTACTACAACAACCAAAAATAGTTGGATAACTACTAACAACAAACAACAACAAAAGCAACAGCAACAGCATCTTAGTAATCATCACAATCACCACAGTATTATATCACGCCCGCATTCTACCTTGTGCACCATTGAAGAATAGAAAATTATATGAAAGCAACAACAACAATTCATTGTATAACATACTTAACAACAATATACATATGTAATGTACGAGTAACTACAAACAAAAAAATGGATTTTCATTTGCGGGCGGCTACAAATAGGGGGTGGGTTGGTTGGTTGATTTTATGTTGCATATGCTTAGAGGTATCGGTCGGCACAAAGTATCGTCGTATGACCACAAATCTTCAAATACAAATACAAACAAACAAACACCAGCATTTTTATACACAACTTTACATATATTTTAACATATGTACACATGCACACTCGGGCGTACTTAGTCGCATATTGAGAGATCCCATGCAGCATAACTTATGAAACAGCACAGTGGAACTGGTTATTTAAATAGAACCTATGTATGGAAAAATATTGTGTGCTAAGACGTCTGTTGCAATAGTAATGGATTTCTACTTATTACACCTTCTAATATATTTGCCTAGCTTTCTGATAAGGCTCCGTCTTGACCTGAGTTGGGTGTTTGAAATTCGTTTCCCAAGTTTAAGTGAAAGTGCAAGAAAATATAGAAGCCGTAGGCAGTAGTTCAGTGATTTTAAATTTGTGGGATTTTACTTCAGCATGTGTAAGCTTTCCTTCATTAATAAGCCAGTCATTTTTACTCACCGTTAAAATCGTTAAAACAAATTTGCAGGAAATTTTGACTCTGTTCAAGCTCAACAATGACTAGTTAAAGTGAACCAGGACCATGTAAAGTTTTTTATGGCAAAAATCCACAGATTTGACTACGAACTGGTCTCTCATTCACCTCATTCTGTGGGATAATCCTTGATGACTTAAATAAAATCACATTACACATCCTTCTAATGTCTTCAGTGACTATCAACCTTATGCCTCATTTGAAAAGTGATGGGCTTATGAACAAGCCCCCTGGAATTATATTCAGAACCTCTGAATAATAATCCGCCATGGAGAATTAAGTCTGGCTTTAAGAATACTCATCTGGAGTACTAACCGCATCGAGGCCAGAAATTTCATGGCGTTGCAATTTAACTTTCCTTGACTTCAAACTGTCCATCTAATCGGAATTTGGAATTGGTTTATAAACGTACGATTAAGTAAAGGGTCCGCTAAATAACTTTTTTTTGAAAATGCTTTAAAAAAAATACTGAATATTTTCTCAAATTTCTTTTTTATTTAAAAGTACAATCCTTCCGGTTAATAATGGAAAATAATTTCATTCAAATGGCTGCCTTGGCTGGCCATGCAGTAGCCTACACGATCGGTGCAATTTTTAAGCACATTATCGATTGTGTGCAGCTGTATTTCACCAATGGCTTCACGAATATTGTCCTTTAAAGCATCAATTGTCTCTGGCTTGTCGGCGTAAGACTTATCTTTGACGACACCCCACAAATTATAGTCCAACGGTGTCAAATCGCAGCTCCGATGTGGCGACATCAGCTCTGTGGCTGATAATGCGATCTTCAAAAACAGGGCGCAAAACATTGAGTGTAGCTTCGGCTGTGTGGCACGTAGCGCCGTCCTGTTGAAACCAAGTGTAGCCAATATCCTCCTCTTAAATTTTTGTGAACAAAAATTCATTCAACATGGCCCGATAACGATCGCCATTGACTGTAACGGCCACTGCTTGCTCATTTTCGAAGAAAAATGGCCCAATTATGCCTCTGGACCAAAATCCGCACCAAACAGTGACTCGTTTTGGGTGCGTCGGCTTTTCAATGTATGCGTGCGGGTTTTCTGTGCTCCAAATGCGACAATTTTGCTTGTTTACATACCCGCCAAGATCAAAATGAGCTTCATCTGAAAAGATGATTTTTTTTTGCCAAAATCGGCATCTTCTGCTGTAGGCTACTGCATGGCTAGCCGAGGCAGCCATTTGAATGAAATTATTTTCCATTATTAACCGGAAGGATTGTTCTTTCAAATAAAAAAAGAAATTTGAGAAAATGATCACTAGTTTTTTTTTAAAGCATTTAAAAAAAAAGTTATTTGGCGGACCCTTTAGTACTTTCCCATTTTGTTGTTACCTTAGCTCTCCTAATTTCATTTACCCGACGATGCAGCTCGTATTGTTCTTTTCTTTTGAACAAATAGTGCGATGTTAACATCTCTAAGCTTCTGCTCTTCAAATCAAGGAATATCACATCCTTCTTAGTTATATTGTTATGAATTCCTTACTACGCTTATCCTGATTGCTTTTATAGTAATCTTAAGTTTGTTGCCTTTGTCCCTAATTAGTCTACAGTGGTTTTACTACATTTGGCATCATTCTATGCAAATCCTTTACAACTTGCGTTTGCCTTTTGCATGCATTACTTGAAGTTCAGCTCTTCACCAACCAAATCCTTGATGGATTTCCAAAGTTATATGACTTCTGCTAAAGCCATTCCTTACGAATTTTCTCTTCTTTTAATGGCTTAAGTATAGAGCTTCTGCCATTAGTTATGATAGATTTATACTCATAGTCTGCAATCAGAGAGATTTCCTGTTTTCTGCTTTAAGAGTACAACCCCTGCATTGGCTCTGGCTGATGTAGACTCATAAACTACTGATACGCTATTAATTACCACAATAATTTTCCTCATTTCACTATGATTGCATGTCTGCCAAAATTTGTTTGCTTGCATAACCACTTTTTGCCCAAACCTTGCCACTGTGCTTAGCAATACTTGCACCATCATTGCCACCATTACTGCTACCAGCAGCAATAGCAACACAAAACGATAACATACAACGATGTTTGTTAGTTTGTTTGTTTGTGTTTTTTTTTTGCTGCTACATAGCAGCAACATCTTGTTCTTTTTATTATTGTTGCCATTGAAACACCCTTAAACGTGCAACCAACGTTGCTTGCACATGTTGTTCCTGGTTGTTCATGCATGTTTTCTCTGGCCAACTCTTTCTTCGTATTTTCTCTTCTGTTATTGTTTACTGAGTATGTTTTTTGCCTTTTAACTTTCGCATTGATATTGTAGATTGTCTGGCAATTGCAAACTTATAAATATTTTTTCGTTTAAATATACACACTTGGAAAGTATTTCTGTTGCTGCTACGGCTACGGCTACGGCTACAGCTTCTCCTCCTGCAATATACAGACGTACGTAAGTTGCTATAAATGTTCCTTGTTTTTATTGAAACGCATGTACATATGTGTTGTTGCACCTCCTATAAATTTCTAGTTGAATGTGTGTATTTTAGCTTGTAAACAAGTTTAGTGAAAATAGAAGAAATAAATTGAAAAAAGAGATTCAAAATCCAAAGGCAGAAAGAAGGAAAAGTTTATCAAATATCTGGATAATCATGCCCATATATTGCCCGTTAGAATTAAGAAAAAAAGAAAATCTTTTACTTGAAATTCATGCTGCACAGTGGGCAGACATAGGATAACAACACCGTTTTCATTAATAACTTGCTTGTAAGTATGTAATCTAGTTGGCTAATAAACAAGTGAATCCTGTTGGTGTTAGAAGTAGCTGTAGTCTAGTAGGTAAAGTGAAGCCATGGCTCAAATTCCATGCCAGACATCTCGAAAAAAACGAAGTATAAAAAATATTTCTCAACAGTTTTCTGTCAAAAACGCTGACAGTAAATGAAATTGAAATGAAGTTTTTCAAAAATTCTTCGTTCGAAATAGTATTTAAACCGTAGGCCTCTCATGGATAAAATTCACACAAACAACATGGAGGTTTGAGAAACTAGGCCGTAATCCTGACTAAAGGGTTGTAATGACCAATTAAGGAAGTAAGTTAGTGATGAACAGTTAAAAAATTTATTTTTTTTTCTGCATTTTTTTCGATGTCACTGAAGACTTCACTGCCTACATCGCAGTAAATGTCGCAGTCAGCGACCTTATCCTTTAGTGTGATGCCATTAATCCATATGTCTGTAAATCTTGCCAAGTAGCATAAAAACTCCACTTCATTATGGTGAATTATGGCCAAGCACTCTATTCAAACGTTTTCATGGGACTAGTTATGTATTGTGGTGAGCCAACAATATGTAGGCAATGTATAGCTGACGATCAATCCAATATCACTCTGTGCAGATTCCTAATCACTTGCGGTTTAAACACTTCATTTGTTCGAATGCTAAGACTTAATAAATGCTTTAAGTTTGTACATGATAATTGCTTACACTGTTCCATTAATGTGCCCACTGTGCCTTTGAAAAAGTATTTGTTTTACAACATTTTCAACTTTTTTGTTTGTTTTATTTTTTTGCAAACGGTATAGTTCTAGTAATTTTACGAATTGTTTTCTGGTTTTTTAGTTGTTTTTTTGTCTGTCTGGCATATAGTCTCTGTCTAGCATCCTTTATAGCAGCATTTAATGTGTTTGTATGTCTTTTTGTTGTTTTATTTTATAAATTTCTATAAAAAATACATACTCAACTGCATGTATACAAACACTTTTAATTTATAAGTACCTACTAAACGAAAGTATTCTATTCTATTGTACGGTATTGTTCGGTATTGTATTGTATTGTGGTAATTTTATTTTATTTTTTTACTAACTAACGGCACTCGTATAAATTTCTAATTCGCCGCTGTACAATTGTTTTACCAGAATGGCTTGCTTGTTTCCAGTCATGTTTTAATTTCAAGCACAAATAGCAGGCAACAGGAAAAAATAGCAAAACAAAACGGCATAACTCCCGTATTTACTCATAAACGATAAAGTGTGTGTATATGTTTGTTTTTTAAAATCTTTTTCTCTCATATACACTCACTCACACTCATATGCATTCACTCTCTTTCTCTTGCAATTTCTCGCTTTTAGACTTTTAAGTTTTACAGTTTAAGTATCATTGTTTGGGGTTTTTTTTGCAGTTGAGCTTGTCTATGTATGTATGTGTTTGATTTTTTTTATTTAATTTTAAATCCCTTTTGTAGAGATTTTTATGCCTCTGTGTTAGTTTCCTTATCCAAATGTGTTTGTGTGTGTGCGATTTGTGTACAAATATACATACTCTCTGTAGTCTGTTTTGTATTTTCATGTCGAGTAAATTTATTTCCTGTTCATTTTCTACGTAAAAGTTAAAGTTTTAAAAAGTTTTTAAGTTTTTTTTTATTTTATTCAACTTTTTCATAAAAAGATTATAAAATAAAATCGTAGAAGAATAAGTAAATAAATAAGGCAAAAACACAAACTTTAAAAGCAAAACTTATCAATAAAAATAATTGAGTGTAATTAAAATTTTATTATGTTCAGTTTTATATTCAATTTGAATTGAATTTTTCCAGCAGGAATTAAACACCGTAAGCGTTTACACTGGCCACACATTGAACAAGGCAAGGTATTTGCAATCTAATAAATGAATTCAGAATTAGGGTAGGCAACTCATTTATAAAATGTGTATGTTTAGAGGAAAATATGCCCAATCAATTGGAGACTCAGTGCCGTTTGTTCTGTCCTAAAAGAGGGATAATGTGCGCCAGATACACGGGTATAAGCTTTCACTCTGTCGCATACTAGGCTCTTACAAGCATATTGTGTGAAAGCCACTCGTCAAAGTCTTATCAATGTGGCTTCTATCATAGAGCAGATCTTCGTATTACGTTAAATCCTGACCCATGAAAATCAAGTCAACACATACCATTTCTTTGTCTAATACAATGCAGCCTTCACCTGTGGCCGCTTTGCGTGCTCAAGTGGGCTTTTTGCTAAATTAAAGCTACCACACTAACCTAACCTAACCTTAGTCAGCCTTATAGCTTCTTTGTATTTCTGCGAATCTAATACGGCATGTGCAACATGACTGTGAGAAACTACTGCAGATCCATCAAGGTTGGAATAGGCTTCTTCGTATCTTCTCATACCAAATAATTTTTCAAACATGATGATTCCTTATCATGTGATCACTTAAACTTCGTCGTGGAGAGTGTTTTGCAAAAGGCGGAAGTGCATAGCAATGATGCTATTTTGCACAAAGCGACATTGACATCATTGAGCGTATATTGAACGAGAGACTATCGACATGAATTTGGCAGTAAATGAGGGCATGTTGCATATCGGATCCTAGATTAAGGCCAACAACTGGCTATACTATCGACTATGTCGTACACCTTCCCCATAAGTGAGAAGATCAAACGTAGGATCACACTTGCCAACAGCTGCTACTATGGTCGCAATAGGCAATTCAGTAGAAGAGAACTCTATCGAGAACTAATACAGGGTGGCTGATATGTATTGCAACCAACTTCAGGTTGTTATCATTTGTAAACCGCACGTCTGACAGCTGACAGATTTATTCCAGTGGCAGATCATTTTATTATTTACAAGCCTACAAAAGCATTTTGATGTATCGCATTCAGAAAAAAAGTTATTCGTGATGGAATTCAAGCGTGATAGTGTGATTGCTTTATATTTGGCTGGAAAACCACAGGTGGCTATCGTTAGAGCCCTCCAGCATTTAAATGTGAATAAATTTTTTGTTTCTCGTACCATTGCTCGTTACCGTGATACTGGCAGTGTTGCATCGCGTCCATAAAGTGGACGAAAGAAACGCTAACAACACCAGAAATGATCCGAAAAGTGAAGGCCAGATTTGATCGAAATCCACGCCGCAGTGGTAGAAAAATTGCTCGTGAGCTGAACATATCGCGAGAACGGATGCAACACATATTGAAAAATGAGCTTGGAATAAAGCCATTGAAGTTCCAAAAAGTGCAAGAGCTCACCGATGGACAAAAAAAAGTTAGACTGGAAAGAGCCAAGGAATTACTTCACTTGCACGAAAGTGGCCAGTTACCGAATTTGGTTTTCTCCGATCAGAAGCCATTCCAAATTGAGCAGTTTGTGAACAAACAAAATGATCGGGTTTACTTGCCAAAGAGGTCAGCTGAACTCAAACGCCGCCGATGGTAATGGTGTGGGCCGCCGTAACGGCCGATGGTCGCTCCCCGCTCGTATTCACCGACCGTGGGGTCAAAATAAATGCCGAATATTATCGGGATAATGTCTTAAATACAGTATTGAAGTCTTGGGCAGACAGACATTTTGGCCGCAGATCATGGACATTACAGCAGAACTCAGCACCACCGCACTCAGCACGCGTCAACCAATAATTGCTTAAAAGGGAGGTTCCTCGCTTCATTTCTACCGTACAATGGCCACCAAAATCTCCGGATCTCAATTCGTTGGACTTTTACGCCTGGGACATTTTGGAGAGTAAGGTTCTCACTAAAAAATACCAAAGTGTCGATCATCTCAAGACGGCGCTTCGCCGGGAATGGGCAAAAATACCGTAGAGCCACTTTCGTGCTTGTGATAGCTTTGTCGGCCGTTTGAAGGCAATAATTCATACCAAAGGTGGCCAATTCCAACAAATCTAAACTGATTCTAAAATTTGATGTTATTTCCAACATTTTTTGCTTTTGAATAATAAAATTAAAAAAAAATTAAAAAAATATAGCGCTTTACTTTGTTGCATTATATATCAGCCACCCTGTACTCTACAAGCAGCTTCTTTGTGGCGTTGAAGTATGGCGGCAATAAGCATCTATGCAACAGCTCTGAGAGAAAAGTCTACGTAAATGCAACGTAAGATCTTCGATCCAGTGCGAGGCGACAATGATTTCTGCATCCTATTTAATGAACAGCTGTATGAGCTCTTCCATGACATGGACGTTGTACAGGGCATTAACATTCAACGGCTACGCTGGTTCGGCCATGTCATTCGAAGGGAAGAAAATCTTCCGAGCAGACTGGTATTTGATGAGGGGAAACGTCGTTGCCTCCATTGAAAGGACCAAATTGAGAAAAATCTGTCATCGATTGGTGTGACCAACTGAAGAAGGCGCGCAAAAAAGCAAAGACTTCTGCAAGGACGTGATAAGGCAGACTAAAATCCGATAAACGCATTGTTAATGTCCAATTAAGTAAATACAAAATTATGTGGATACGATGGGAAGAAAACCTAGCGCCTTGTAAGTTGTGCAAAAGGTTTTGTCCGTTTTTTAATGCACATCTTATAGGACGCGGTGCTTCCATCTAAATGGTGTTCCGTAACTGATACAAGCGCTTTAGAAACTCATTGCTGGTTTAGCTGGCAGCCTGTCAACTTCAGTACACATAATGTTTTTGAAATTTTAATGTTTTGATCTTGTTTTCGTTGGCTGCAGCCAGTGATCGGTGACCTATCCCAATCCCCTGCATGCATTGCGTGTCAGTAACTAGATTTCTAATCTTATTCACGAACAGAAAGTGCAGATATAAACGATCTCATATCTTCTTATGTATAAAAATGAATGTGTGTTTATTTGTTTGTGGGTTTGTTTGAAGTATATAGACGGCTAAAGGGCTAACACGATTTTCTTGAAATTTTCACAGTATCTTCCTGTATGTCTAGAAGGAGTTATAGGCTACTTTTTATGTTGAAATAGGCAAATAAAATAAAAAAATAAAATAAATACAAAAAGTATGAGTATTATTGTCTAACAAAATATAACGTATACGTCACCTGTCAGTTCCATGTAATCTTATATATAAAAATGAATGCGGGTTTGTTTGTGGGTTTGTTTGTTTGTTTGAAGTCTATAGACGGCTAAGCGAATGGACCGATTTTCTTGAAATTTTAACAGTACCTTCCTGTATGTCTGGAAGGAACTATAGGCTACTTTTTATTTTAAAATTTCAAGTAGGCGAGGTGCCACGCCCACATACCCAATAAGTATTTAATTTCGCATATCTCATTAACTGCAACAGCTAGAGTCCTCAAATTTTGTATGGACGACTTTGACGTATATATGAACAAAATGGGCGGATTGGCTATAGTGGGCGTGTCACCTCCCATAGTCTATATATATAAAAATGAATGTTTGTTTGTATGTACCTTATAGAATCGTAAACTCTGCATTTGATCATGTTATGATCTTTAACAAAGTTGTTGCGCATGAGCCGACGAAGGTTTCCAAGTTGGTATGACTAAATTCCGGCAGGTGGCGCCACTGAAAATTACTTAAAATCCATTAAATCGTAAACAGTGCATTTGATCATGATATGATCTTTAGCAAAGTTGTTGCGCATGAGCCGAGGATGGTTTCTAAGTTGGTATGACCAATATCCGACAGGTGGCGCCACTGAAAATTACTTAAAATCCATTAAATCGTAAACAGTGCATTTGATCATGTTATGATCTTTAGCAAAGTTGTTGCGCATGAGCCGGGGAAGGTTTCTAAGTTGGTATGACTAATTTCCGACAGGTGGCGCCACTGAAAATTACTTAAAATCAATTAAATCGTAATCTGTGCATTCTTTAACAAAGTTGTTGCGCATGAGTCGACAGAGGTTGGTGCGATTAATTTCCGATGGATGGCGTCAATGAAAATTATTCAAAATGAATGACAAGCAATTGGTCGACCTACACCTCAAGCACGGAAGAAAAGAGCATTACGAGCTCAGAATCAGACGAGTATTGAGACTGGAAAATCTTCGAGTACATGCCGCTGAGACCCGTTCGCTTGATCCAGTTGAACAACGAGAAGTGAGATTAGAAACTGATCGAATGCGTAATACTGAGGCCCGTTCATCTGAATCATCAGGAGAACGGGAAACAAAATCAATAAAATGATTCAAAATTAATTGAACATTTGTGTAATGTCTTTCCTTCAAATTTATTTTAGTTGGTGGCGCAGCAACACGCACAGGCTACAGCTAGTGAAGTATAAATATCAACATTTTCTTTTATTAACATTTCGTTGAAGTCAAATTTATTTATCTTCTTTTATTTCTGGCAAAACCTTTAAATGAGTATCTTAAATACAATTTTTTTTGGCCATAAAAAGTACTTGTGCATGGAAGGAAATTAAGATGAAAATAATTTCATTGTGTTTCTCTTTCATTTCTTAAAAAAAAGTTAAAACGTCTAATTTGTTTAACTTTAAGTCATTTACTCGAGAATAAGTAAAAGTTAAAAAACGAAAAAGAAGAAAGAAGAAGAAAAGAAAAAAACTTTTACGTTTACTTTCCCTTTCTTTAAGGGAGAATGTGATGTAATGCAAATGAAAAAGTTTGTTTAAGTAATTTCTTCTTAATTTCAATCATAATATTTCTTTTCTTTTCTGCCTTCTACTGTTCTTTGCGTTTCTCTTTTCAATTTTTGTTTGCATTTTTGTTTTTAGGGAATCCAAACTTCTCAAGTGTCTGTATTAAAATGGAGAATAATGAAATGAGAAAAAAAGAAAGAAATCCTGAATGCCAGACACTCAAGTCAAATTATAAGAATTTGAATGTTGATGGCCAATAAAATAATTTGTAAAATAATATGCACTTATATAGGGTGTAGTAAAAAGAAAACTTTTGTTTATGCATAAGATTAAAAGCTTTCTTTTATGATTAGAATAAGACGGCTCAATTGAAATATAAACATGCTTTTAATCGATAACTTATTGTCATGCCACAGACTATACGTTGGCGACTTTTAAACTGTTCATGTGATTCTCTAGTGATATCGATAACTATTCCTTGAGCCAGTATCTAAGCCCCACCAATTAACTAATCCCCGATTATTAATAAAATCGTCTTGCATTGGATAAGCTCGCCTATAGGACGATGCCATATTTCTCATTTAAATACAAAACCTTGTATTAACCAATAAAGGCTTTTGGTGTTATTGGCCAAAAACCAATAAAGAAAAGTTTTAAATACGAAAAACTAAAGGGAGGAAAATGGAAAATTTTATTTTCTTTATAGACTAATAACAACAACAACAATTTGTAATATTCACTTTCATACGTTAAAACAGAAACATTGTACTCACATGTTCTCACTCGTACTTGCAGACATACATACATATGTATGTACATCCTTTTAACCACATGTTAAATTCTTGTTTTATTTCAACCAAACATAATGGCAGCTCAATTACAACAAGGGAAACTTTTCATTTGTTGGTTACGACAAAAAAATAAGAAAACTTTTTGGCCAAATAAAGCCCTACATGAGTAAGAATTAAAGTTAAGGAAATTGTATACATTTGGTAACCTTTTTGGCAAGAAATTGCGTACTATCCAAAACAAATTTCCCAGCAAATAGGCCCCCATTTAAACAAAACAGCATTCATTGGTTTAATGTAGTCACATATAAAGGATCCAAATGCTACGAAAATATTCTTACTTACTTAATTGGCCATAACAACCCGTTTAACGGATTTCGGCCTGCCGCAACACATCCTTCCAGGCGCCTCTGCTTCTTGCGCGCTTAGGCCAGTTGGTCACACCAATCGATGACTGGGCTTCCTCGATTTTTTCCTTCCAATGGATACAAGGTCGTCCTCTTCGCCGACTTCCGCAGATTCCCTCATCAAATACCCGTCTTGCCCAAGCATCCTCCTCCATTCGAACGACATAGCCGAGCCAGCGCAGCCGCTGGATATTAATGCGCTGTACAACGTCTATGTCATTGAGGAGCTTATACAGCTCACTGTTGGATCGGATACGGCAATCATTGTCAACTCGCACAGGACCGAAGATCTTACGTAGGACTTTTCTCTCGAATACTCTCAAGGCCGCTGCATCAGTATTTAATAGGGTCCATGCCTCTCGCCATAAAGGAGGACGGGTAGGATGAGTGTCTTGTAGAGTGTTAGTTTTGTCGAACAAGAGAGATCTCTGCTACTCAATTACCTATTGAGACCATAGTAGCACCTGTTGGCAAGAGTGATCTTGCGCTTGATCTCCAGACTGACATCATTTCTGGTGGTTACGGCGGAGCCAAAATAGATGGACTCCTTGACCGTATCAAAAGTATAGTTATCGGCAGTAATCTGAGAATCAATACGCCGCGCGTCTCTATTTGTCGATAACATATACTTTGTTTTGCCCTCATTTACTGCCATACACATCTTAGTAGACTCCCGTTCAATAGCACTAAAGGCAGCAGTAACATCTCGCTTGGTACGCCCAATGATGTCAATGTCGTCAGCGTACGCAAGCAACTGGACACTTTTTTGAAAAATAGTGTCATTGCGTTGCAATCCCGCCTTTCGCAGCACACTCTCCATGACGAAGTTGAAGAGGACGCATGTTAAGGGGCCGCCTTCTCTGAAACCTCGCACGGTATCAAAAGGTTCGGAGATGTCCATTCCTACCTTGCCGGAGCTGCAGGAATTGCTCAACGTCAAACTGCATAGCCTTACCAGCTTCACAGGTATACCGAGCTCAGACATTGCGGCAATAACACGATCCCTTATGGGGCTATCGAAGGCTGCCTTATAGTCGACAAAAAGATGGTGTGTGTCGACGAAAATATGGTCACTACAAAATTTTAGATAATCTTGATATGCCAATTCCAGAGACTGTGTATGACGAACTTTCACAGGTAGAGGACTACCAAAATTTAATGGATCTCTAATAAGCCATCGTCGCCATACCTAAAATTAAGGCTCGTAGCTCAACACAAATACTTTACAACATAATTGAGGACTGCTTTCGACAGCAATCTTAACAGGAAAATGTCGGTAAGATCATATGATAACAATCAATTGTAAATATCAATCACATGAAATGGTTTGCGCCTTCGATAAACCTGTACGCTGTTTGACTGCAGAAGCATACTTCAAACTAAAGTAGCAAGAACAGTATAAGAACACAAAAAATAGTGAGGAACAAATGTTTACTGTTAGGGAAAGACCTTTAAATCGAGCTAGAAGCCGCCACAGTCTAGTAGGTAGTGTGATGGCTTACTAAACCTGAGGTTGTGGTTCAAACGAAAAATTAAAAATATTTCTTTAGCGACTTCCACTCAGTAGACTTCTGGCAAAAACTCTGGGCAGAATATAAAATTACCATGAAAAATTTCTCAAAAATCTGTCGTCCATAGTCGAATTTAAACTGTGGGTCCCGTCACTCATAGATAAAACTAACACAGGTTTCATATAGTTTTTTGTTGCCGAGTGACTGTTGAGAGTAAATATTTTTTTAAGTTTTATTAGGATGGTTGTAAGCCTCATCATAGGCTCATAAGCCTCATTATAGGTTAGGTTAAGTTAGGGGACGTGTACTTGTCAATTAAGACAAGTACAGCACCCGGAGGTCGGATTGACCCATTTTACAACGTCCTAGTTTCTCGCACCACTTATGTTGTGTGTGTTAATTTTATACATGAGGAGTGGGACCTACAGTTTAAAGTCGACTCCGAACGACAGATTTTTGAGAAACTTTTTCATGGCAATTCTTATTTACTCTCAGAGCTTTTGCCAGAAATCTCCTGAGAGGAAGTCGCCGAAGAAATACTTTTCGAATTTTGTCTTGATGTCTGGCCTGGGGCTCGAACCCTGGCTTTACGTCTAATAAGCCAACACACTACCTACTAGACTACGGCGATTTCTAAGCCTCATTATAAACCTTAGTTAAAACGTTGGAGACATCCGCACAAGGCGGGGTATTTCTACTTCTCTTTTGCCTACCTGTAAACCATAGTAGTTCTCTTCCCTTTATTTCTTTTTTTGAAGTTCCTTTCTTTTTATTTCTTATCGCATGAGGTTATTTTGGTTAAAAAGAAATTTACGGGCAAATTTACACTCTCTTTTCCTGTAAAAGTATTTTTAATACCTCCACTCTTACTCTAGGATATCGATAAAAAACGCAGACATTTTTACATACACAAGCACAGATTCTTCCAAAGATACAGTTGCATTCATTTAAATACAAAGACACACACACATATATATATATACATACATATAGAAGTCATTTACAATCAGTAAGTGAAAGAACGTTACACAGCTGCAGTTATTGCTTACCAGTGGCATAATATTGGTTACCAAACAGTCTGTATTTGCATTTGTTTTCATTTCCTTGTGTTTGTGTGAATTCGTTAAGGATACTCTCTCTGTGTGACTGTGTGTATAAATAGAAGAAAATTCATTCTTAATTGCAAGAGTGTGTGTATGTGTGTGTGTATTTATTAAATCTTAATTTAAATTTAAAATGCATAGAAAAACCAGAATCTACCACAAATCTTTTTGCCATCATTTTTGGTTTTGTTGAAGATAAAAGAGTGGCAAACAAAAAAAGTTTCAAAAGAAACAATGTAAGCCAAGGCCATAATCAATGGTTTTTCTGTCTCTCTTTCTCTAATGGCTTAAATTACTTTTTTTGCACACATACACTAACTACAATGATTATGATGATGCACAACTGATGATGCACGATGATAGTGATGATAATTGATAAGAGTTTCATAGCAGTTGTAAATTAAAGACTGACATGCAAATATTTTGTAGAGAATTTAAGTTGCAAGTATCAGAGTGAATGTTTAGCTTTTTATACAGTTTTATGCAGGAAGTCGCCGTAGTCTAGTAGGTGTGTAGGCTTATTAGACGTGAGGCCTCAGTTCAAACCCCAGGTCAGACATCTCTAACGAAATGAAATACGAAAATGAATTTCTCTCAGCAGATTTCTGGCAAAAATAAAAATGCTTTGAAAAGTTCCTCAAAAATCAGACTTTCGGAGTCAACTTTAAACTGTAGGTCCCGCCATTCGTTTAAAAAATTCCACACCCAACATAGGTGGTGTGAGAAGCTAGGACGTACAGGTTGGCTGATATATATTGCAACCAACTTCACGTTGTTATCATTTGTAAACCGCTCGTCTGACAGCTGACAGATTTATTCCAGTGGCAGATCATTTTATTATTTACAAGCTTACAATAGCATTTTGATCAATTGCATTCAGAAAAAAAGTTATTCGTGATGGAATTCAAGCGTGATAGTGTGATTGCTTTATATTTGGCTGGAAAACCACAGGTGACTATCGTTAGAGCCCTCCAGCATTTAAATGTGAATAAATCTTTTGTTTCTCGTATCATTGCTCATTACCGTGATACTGGCAGTGTTGCATCGCGCCCAAAAAGTGGACGAAAAAAACGGTAACAACACCAGAAATGATCCGAAAAACGAAGGCCAGATTTGATCGAAATCCACGCCGCAGTGGTAGAAAAATTGCTCGTGAGCTGAACATATCGAGGGAACGGATGCAACACATATTGAAAAATGAGCTTGGAATAAAGCCATTGAAGTTCCAAAAAGTGCAAGAGCTCATCGAAGGACAATAAAAAGTTAGACTGGAAAGAGCCAAGGAGTTACTTCGCTTGCACGAAAGTGGCCAGTTACCGAATTTGGTTTTCTCCGATGAGAAGCCATTCCAAATTGAGCAGTTTGTGAACAAACAAAATGATCGGGTTTACTTGCCAAAGAGGTCAGCTGAAAATTTACACCTGCGATTGGCCACCAGAACTCAAGCGCCGCCGATGGTAATGGTGTGGGTCGCCGTAACGGCCGATGGTCGCTCCCCGCTTGTATTAATCGACCGTGGGTCAAAATAAATGCCGAATATTATCGGGAAAATGTCTTAAAGACAGTATTGAAGCCCTGGACAGACAAAATTTTGGCCGCAGACCATGGACATTCCAACAGGACTCAGCACCACCGCACTGAGCACGCGTCAGCCAATAATGGCTTAAAAAGGAGGTTCCTCGCTTCATCTCTACAGCAAAATGGCCACCAAAATCTCCGGATCTCAATCCGTTGGATTTTTGCGCCTGGAGCATTTTGGAGAGTAAAGTTCTCACTACAAAATTACAAAATTGTCGATCATCTCAAGACGGCGCTTCGTCGGGGATGGGCCAAAATACCGCAGAGCCACTTTCGTGCAGCCTGTAATGGCTTTGTCGGCCGTTTGAAGGCCATAATTCGTACCAAAGGTGGCCAATTCGAACAAATCTAAACTGATTCTAAAATTTGATGTTATGTATGTATGTATGTATACAAGATACAATGACTGGCATTCCATTCACCCTCTAAAAAAGATTATAATTTGCAGTGATTAACCAACCACACTATCCAACAATGTTTTACGAATAGAATGGCATTCATTACGTATTAATTTAAGGCGGCCCTTTTTACGTTTTGAAGTGTAATTTGATTACAAATTCGTAGGTGTTTCTATCCTTTCCTCCACTGCCTTCTATTGTTGCCCTTTTTACATAAGGCATAAGGGGGGCTTTAAGTCCAATTTTGAAATTTATTTCCTCAATTCTTTTATGTTTGTGTTGTTGGCTTATTTTAAATGTTTTAACATATTGCCACATAAATTCCAATGTTGTCGATGAAATAATGAAATGAAATTGTAATGCAAAAAAATGAAAAAACAGAAAATTTAATACAAATTGGTGTGGAAGCAAAAAAAAAAACTAAAATGAAAATGAAAACGAAAATCTATTCTCTATTCGTTTAAATTATGCCAATAATAAATAATGTTAGTAGAACGTGTCCAAAAGACGCCATTAAGTCGCGTGACATCTATTCTCTCGGTGTAGTCGCCTCTTCACGTTTCTTTCTTTCGATTTTTTTATGCAACATTCATTATGTACCTGCTGCTCATCGTAGTGGTTGGTGGTGGTGGTGATGGTACCTTATTAAAGGTATTTTTTATTCTATACCTACAACTGCTGACTACCTTTCTTTCATCGGCAATATATTCAATAAAAAAAAAAACAGAGAATTTGGTCATGTTGCTGTTGTATTGGCATACAAAAATTACATGCAATAGTAGATAGCAGCCGAAGAAATGAAACGAAATAAAATGAAATAAAACTTAAGCTTCTGTTAATGGACCTTGAAATAAATGAAAACATAGAAAGAAAATTAACAAAAAAAAAAAATACAAAGGAATACATTAAAGTGCAATTTGTGGCATAAATGAACTAGAAAACTAATGTAAGAACATTTTCTTTCTTTATTTTCTTGCATTTATTTTGTGCCACTTACCATAGAAAATAAATGAACAATTGAAACAAATTTGAATGAAATTATACGCAACAGTGATCATAAAGATACACACACTAACTACAGAGTGCCTACTTATCATACTGAAATGTAGTTTGCTTATGAAAGAAATTGATGGTATAGTGGTGCTACAGACAGTCCTGTTAAAGAGCATAAAGATACATGTTGGTGCAAAAAGTTGTTGGCAATATTTGTATTCGTATACAATATCATGCATAAATGTGGACATTCTTACCTCTTTTCCAATATATAGAGGGGTTTTAATACATCCCCCTCTCTGAAATTAAAATCAAGCATGTGGACTACGTACTCTGTAATTTCATATCATAATCTAATGTATTGCAGTATGGGTTAATCCTTAGGATGGTGAATAATCGAAGAATATAGAACTCACCTCTACTTTTATTACGGTTTCATGAAAAAAAAGAATATCGATGAAGTTCTTATTTAGAAAGTTATCTTGAAGTGAAGCCGCCGTAGTCTAGTAGGTATGGTGCTGGCGTATTAGACTTAAAGCCAGGGTTCGAGCCCCAGGCCAGACATCAAAACAAAATACAAAAAGTTTTTCTTCGGCGACTTCCTCTCAGCAGATTTCTGGCAAAACCTCAGAGAGTAAATAAAAATTGCCATGAAAAGTTTCTCAAATTTCTGTCATTTGGAGTCGACTTTAAACTGTAGGTTCCACCACTCATGTATAAAATTAACACACACAACATAAGTAGTGTGAGGAACTAGGTCGTAATCCTGACTGAACGGTTGTAATGACCAATTATGTATGTATATGTATCTCCATAGAAGAATTGGGATATTCATAATTTACATACCGATGTCTTTTTACCACTGTTGCGTAGAGCACTGTTGCGTATACTATTGTCCTGCATACCACTGTTGCGTACACCACTGCTGCGTATACCACTTTTGCTTATACTGCTGTTTAGTATACCACTGTTCCGCATACCGCTGTTGCATACAACACTGCTGCGTATACCAATTTTGCTTATACTGCTGTTGCGTATACCACTGTTCCGCATACCGCTGTTGCGTACACCACTGCTGCGTATACCACTGTTGCGTATACTGCTGTTGCTTATACCACTGTTCCGCATGCCACTGTTGCGTATACTACTGTTCCATTTGCCACTGTTCCGTATACCACTGTTCCGTAAACCAATGTTTAGTTGCGTATACCACTGTTGCATATACCGCTGTTGCTTATATCACTGTTGTGTATACCACTGTTCCATATACCACTGCTCCGTTTGCCACTGTTCCGTATACCACTGTTGCATATACCGCTGTTGCTTATATCACTGTTGTGTATACCACTGTTCCGTATACCACTGTTGATAACATTTTTATAGCCGGCGATAAACATTTGATCAAATCGATTGGGTTGCTAGTGTGAATATAATGTAGAAGCCGAAATCGAATTGATCGCTTTACATAGATCAAATAGAAAATCTTGGATAAGGGATCATATTCAACTCCAAATTGTTAACAGAATGGCATATTCATGTGAGAATGTTCAAACCTTTGTAATTCCAAGTGTTTACTGTGACTTTTTGACATGGTATACTGGACCATATTTCTGTATGGAGCGGTTAGTCTTTTGACTTTTAATTGTCTTTGTTTTCTACCCTGATTAAGTGCTAAACTTGTAACCTGTTGACCAGGCGATCATAAACGGGTCTACGACCGCAAATGGATCGATGGTTTTATTGCTAAGGTTTCTAAGGCCTCTGCCATGTAGATATGTTTAACTATTTCTCCCCTTCTATTTTAGCAGAACGTTGATCATACACCATCAAAATAACCTATCGTCTATTGATCTTGCGGTCATAATTTTTCAGTTCAGACCTGTAAAGATCCCTCTTCTTTGATCTCCACGAGGCTGAGATCAGATTGAGATCTTAGCAGCGACGATTAAATCAGGGTTATGAGACGGTGAGGGTATATCAATATGGATTCAAACCGAATTCTACTCAGGGCTAAGGTAGTGTATTATCGAATATATGGAAGAGATACTTGAATTTTTGCATATATTTCAACAGCCTTTAAATATGTCAGTGGTATTTATATGATATCACTCTGATTATTTGATGCCACACATTCTTTTTTTGTCGCTGGAGTAACTAGTTACTACCCAGAGTAGTGTAACAGGTTGTCTGTTGGCTTGTTTGACGCGAGTCTGTAACTTAAACCGCAACTCATACATTTCAAACAACTCAAAATATGAAAAAATATTTCTTTCGGCGACTTCCTTTTAGGTTTTATTGTTATTAAGAGACGAAATCAATTCTAGAGCGAAGTTCCTTTACAGTCTTTAGAATGAATCGACGGAAAGTATATTGAATCACTGACTTTAATATAAATTTTGCAATTACCATTTTGGGATTTCCATTTTTACGCTGCGTATCAAACAAACGGTCTTTAAAGGCTGTGGTTTTTATTTTTCATTTTTTGTTTGTTTTTATTTTCATTAAAAAATGTTTAATCTGCCAAAGTTTACTTCAAAACATGCCACATTTATTGTGATGCAATAAGATTAACAAAACATTTGTACATTTTAATTGCTCTCTTACATTATAATTTTGCATTGTAAATGCATTTCAGTTGAACAAATTATTTTAAAATACATATTTTGTTTCCATTTTTTTGTAATAAAAATGAGAATATTCATGAACAAATATGCACGTTCGTCTCTATATGTCATGGAATATATTGAATTTTAGTTCAGATTGTATTGTTATTTTCTACGTGTTTTTATTAAAATATTCCCACTTGTGATGATGCAACATTTTTGCGCAACGAAGGAGTAAAATACAGAACAAAAAATTTTGTTTTCATAGCAATATCTGAAGGCTTTAATTATTGAATTCCCTGACATAATCGTAATAAGCAAGCACACTGTCTACTAGACGACAATGACTTAAAATGCATAAATCAGACTGAAATTAAAAGATGACTGGCTTTGGAAAACCACACAAGAAAAAATCAAACGTAGTCAAATTGCACGAGCTTGGTGGTTCGTTTACATCACCAAACATGTGAAATGACTAGGCCCTCCAATCTTTGGTGCGGAATATTCAATGTGGCATGAACAGTGTTGCACGTAAGGCTATTCCGTTGGAACTACATAGCGTTATGGCCAGACCATCCCATTAAAACAAAAAGGAGTGTTTAATAATCGATTTATAGTGCTGGTCAATGTAGTTCGCAAGGATAAATGAATCGATGACGTTGCCAGCCTTAAATGTATACCAAACAGAAACATTTTCGAGATGCATTGGATGCTTTTGGAACTTACTCGTATGTGGCTTGGTAACGTTCCATATTTGACATTTTTGGTTTTTCACGTACCCCAGAGGTAGCCTCATCACGGAAAATGATTTTTTAATGAAAATTAAATTCATTTCCCAACTTCTCCAGAGCCCATTCGGTTTTCATCAGCTGTGGATACTATGTAAACGAACTGCGTCTTTTAAATGATGAAATTGAGAATAAAAGTCTTCATTGGCGAAACAAAATATTGTTTCACCAAGGCAATGCGGCTACTACTATGAAGCTCCTTCGACTTGCATTCATAATACTTATCTATCCTGATAATAAAAATAGGTGACACCATATTCGACCATTACAAGAAACAGCTTTAATGCCGTCTTATTCTTTAATTAGATTTTATTCAATGCACTTTTGAATGTGAAGCTCTGCTTGCGTTTGGTGTATTCGGTTGTATGCCGTGGTATATTTCATTGAAAATGTCATTGAATGTTATTATTTCAGGCTGGTCTTTTTTTTTGCACTTCTTGTTGTTGTCATTATGTATATGAAGGTGATTGGTGTGCGTTAGTAAGTGAGTCAGTGAGCGTATTCCCTTGTGAAATTATTTCATCTTGTATTTCTTTTATGCCGCTACACTTTATTTCCTTCATTAAGCAGACTGAGACGTGCATTTCCAACAATACCTTCTTAACAGACATTTTTCTCTACCCGCCTCTTCTGTCATATCAAGAAAATAGGTTTCCATGATTTCCATACCACCGCAAGGAGATTAGCAGTCTTCGTTTGCTATCCGCTTAAGCCAAAGGCAAACAGAAATAATGAAAAGCAAGACAAAAAAAATCGTGTTTTTTTCTTTTTTTTTTGAGCACTTATAAGTCACGTTGCCTTATGGAAATGTTGACAATTATTTGAATTTTTGATTAATACTGGTTGCGTTTTCCCACCATCATCATCATGCCATCAGTCGGTAGCTTTAACATGCTGCTGCTACTGCCACCTTGCTAGCACAAAAGGTAGGTAGAATGAATGATGAAAACATGAAGGAAGGATTTTTCACGTATAGACAGTTTTTTAATGATGTGCGAAATGTTGATGATTATTCTCAATGTTATACGTTAAGAAAATATTAAAATGAATGATGAAGAAGAGACGCGCAATCTTCTCAGATTATGTCTCTTAAGAGCTACTCAAAATTAATATTCTTTGGAACTACTTATGCCATGGAAGTAGTACAGCAAACAATTATAAGAAATTATTAGTGGATTAGTGGAAAAGAGATGGGCAATGTAGAGAAAAAGGAAGATGACAGTTTATTTTGGACAAAATAAGCCTTTGGGTTCTTGTTTCTCAAAAATCTGTCGTTCAGAGTCAACTTTAAACTGTGACGGGACCCACTTATGGATAAAATTAACACACACAACATAAGTGGTGTGAGAAGCTAGGTTGTAATACTGAATGAAGGGTTGTAATGACCAATTATCTTATGTTCCTGTTATACCACGAACATTGATTGTTGAAATGTTTTAAACAAAAAATTGAAAGCTTAAGAGATTGTAAAATAAACTTCCATATTGCAAGCTTAGGTTTATTAGACGCGAGGCCGTCTTTCGAAACCCAACTCAGACATCAACAAACGGCGACTTTCTGTCGCCTTTTTGGCAAAAGTTCTGAGAGCAAATAGAATTGCTATGAAAAGTTTCTTAAAGGTGGTGTTAAAAGCTAGGTTGTATTCTCGACTAAAGGGTTGTACAGACCAATTAAGCAAGTAAGTAAGTAGGAAGGCGTTTTTCGACGTTACCTTTACCTCCTATAGAGTTTTCTGGTTTTATACGTAATAGTATGGATTGTAGACTTTTCTTTCGAAAGCCTTACTGAAGGCTCGTTATTTATTGATCTCTTAAATGGCTTTTAATAGCCTGTACGAGGTAAGTGGGTAGGTAGGAAGAAGTGGCTGTCCTCTGATTGGAGTTATGATCGGACACCCTTAGGCCATACTCAGGGCCCAGTGTGATACCATGATACCACAGTTCTCTAGTCCAGGAACGACTCAGAGCATCCGATGATGCGACTCAGACTGCCAATATCAATGCATGACAGTTCATCCAGATCCTAAATATAGTAGACACCCCGGTGACTCTTTCTCCTCCCACCAAGTGCCGGGCATGTATACAGTAAGTGAATAACAGTCTCATCCTCCTCCCCAGCTTATATAGAAACCAATGAGCCTCGCATACGTTCTTATAATGCAATGGCTTGCAATAGCTCCGGCAACAGTGCTAAGACTACTTCTCTGGAGTTTAAGCAGAGCTGCCGTGAGCCTTTTAAACATTCTATTCTAGTCCGAATAGATGCCCATCTACTGTTGACTATGTTCACGATTACATTGTCAATTATAAGCTTATAAGGTACCTAAAGGGATCATCAATGTAGAGAATTCATCAGAGAGTTCGTTGGTTGTTTATCATCTCTGCAGTTATCCGGAATGTCTTTATGGCCCTGTACCCATGTGATACAATATATCGTATCAATACAATACATCGTATCGAGCCTGTACGAGAGGGGCTTTCCGGCATTGTAATTGATGAAAGTTTCGGCTGCTCTTATTTGATAACATTTTTTTAAAAATTGATAAAGGAATACGGCAATTGAGCACAATATTCAGGGATTTATTAGGGATCCAGATCTGGGAATTTGTTCATATTATCTTTACTTCCAAGACTTAAATATGCTCCTTGCAATACATAGGTTAGGCTAGGTTAGGGGACGTGTACTTGTAATTAAGACAAGTACAGTACCCGGAGGTCGAATTGACCCATTGTACAACGTCCTAGTTTCTTACACCAATTATGTTGTGTGTTAATTTTATACATGAGTGGTGGGACCTACAGTTTAAAGTCGACTCCGAGCGACAGATTTTTGAAAAACTTTTCATGGCAATTTTATTTACTCTCAGAGTTTTTGCCAGAAATCTGTTAAGAGGAAGTAGCCGAAGTAGGTTTTTGTATTTTGTCTTGATATCTGGCCTGGGGCTCGAACCCTGGCTTTACGTCTAATAAGCCAACACACTACCTACTAGACTACGGCGACTTGCAATATATAGCTCGTAGTCAATTTCGATTATGATTCCCCATAGAAAAAGAGAGTTCTTGTTAACTTCTTGGTAAGAAGATTGCAAGTTATTTGCTTAGAAGTCCACCTATAAACTTCAAAAATTTAAACTTAGAATTCTGCCACTAAATACTCAAGTTATTGAATCCAATTGATCTTCTTTAAGTTGGTATTTATTTTCCCCTTCATATACGTAATTAATTAACAGAAATAAAAATGTTTCCTCCTTCCTTAGCCCTATGTACGTAACGTATGAGTATGATTAATATGCATTACCGTTATATGTATGAGTAATATTTAATGGTCCTTCAAACCATAAACCATAAAATATAACGCTTGTTTGTATTTATTGGCTTCACTTCTATTTATTCTTCATTCTTTTATTTACGAATTCTATTGATTTTTTTCATTCTATTCTCGTTTCTTATTTCTTTTTTTTTTCGTTTTGTTGTTATATTGTTATTGTTGTTTATTTTTCGGCATACATTTACAACGTGAAGTACATTTGTGGTCACATTTCAATTGGGAGAAATAAAAACGAAATAAAAAAAGGAGGTTGAAAAAAACATTGAAAAAACCTGAAATGAAACTCAAATACTCTTCAATTTAATGTGTTCTGGCGTTTGCTGGAGAGAGCGTTGATGTGTGTTCTGGACATTTGTTCTGTCTTGTTCTGTCCTGTATTGTGTTTCTGTTTGTTTTTTTTTGTTTTATTATTTTTATTGTGGAAATTTTATTCCGGCATTTCTCTGGAAGTATAAACGATTTGTGTTGCCAAATACAGGTGAACAGAGTTAGACTGACAGACAACAATTATTTGATGAGTTTCTGCATGTCACTCAACTGTCAATATGAACAAGACAGATATAAAACAAGCAACCAACCAACCAACAAACAGACAGACATACATACAGTCAAGCATACAAATAAACACAATAAAAATTGATGTAAAAATATATGTGAAGTGGTATGTTGCATGTGTATGGTCTTATGAAATAAATTCAAAACGATAAACAGAGTCATGTCCGACTGTGAGATGTGTTACTGCAATAATCGATAACATTATTCCTATTGCTGATCCAAAACAAAAAAATAAACAAAAAAATATATCGAGAGGCTGAGGAATACATTCAAAAGTTGCACACATGAAAAGAAAAGTAAAAATTTACTTGCTCAAGGCAGCTTAGAATGAAAAAATTGGAAAAAAATATGTCTAAGGACTTTTTTCACGCCGAGGAGGGGTAAATGTACCTAACCGCACCATAGAGGAAGTCGTCACAGCCTCCGTGTGTGAGGCCCTCACCCACTAAATCCCCCCCTCGTCTCGTGGACTTGTTGTGCCCACTCCGGAACTACGGTGGTATTACTTCGTGGAGTGGAGTCCCTTTGGCCCTTTGGCCCCTGCGTTTTCATATCCGCGTTCGGATTGCGTGTCGAAAGTTGAAGAGACATCTAAGTGTCTCCACTATTCCCTTCGTCCAGGTCCTGCTTCGAATTTCGCTTGACACGTGTGCCAGTTTCATCTATTCCGGCGTGCCCACATGTTCCGCAGCTTCAAGATCCCTCTTCTTCAGTCTTAGAATGCTCTCCACGTAATTCGCCACTGAGGTCCAATTTTCTCTACTCGCGATCATAACCCCGACAATGTTACCGGCCGTGATCGTCCCAATTATCGTCGTCAGTGCAGAGCGGTAGCTCTGCCAGCATGCTCACTCGAAAACGGTGTGCTCTGCGTCATCAATTATCTCCACTTCCTCGTAAAGACAGTAAGGGGAGGCGGTCTTGCCCATTCTGTGCGTTCTAAAATATCCGTGACCCGATAGCGTCTGTGTAACGTAGTAATTTTCCTCTCCAAATTTCCGACCAATCCATGGCCTTATGTCTGGAATAAGTCTCGCCGTCCATCTTCCTCTATCTTCCTCGTTCCATCGTTGTTGCCATTTTGAAGTAAGTTGCCCTGAAGTAACCGATTTCACCCTATAAATCTCCATCCACTCCGCTGCCAGCAGATCCACAGGGATAATACACGCTATCACCACTACGGCTGGAGCGGATACCGTACGATATGCCGACACGATACGCAATGCAGCCGTTCTCTGTACCAAAGCCAGTGCGTTTGTCCGCTTCTTAACATCCAGTGTTTCGGCCCAAATTTCGCTCCCATAAAGCATAATGCTGTTTCCAACCTCCATCAGGAGTCTCCGTCTCGCCGGTAGCGGGCCTCCAACAGATATTGACCTTAACAGATATTGATTATCTAATGAGTCTTCCCATGAGCACAGCCTGCGCTTGTCTTGTAGCAAGATTTGTATTGGAGACTGGAAGAATAATATGGCTTAGGAAATAACCTCCAAGTGTACCTATCATACAAGAGTCACCATGGTCTAGTAGGTGGTATGTTTTCTTATTAGACTGGAGCCCGTTCTTCAGACCGCGGCTTAGAACTTTCGAACAAAGCGAAATACGTCTTTCTCTCAGCAGGATTTTTTGCCATTTAAAGTTCCACAAAACTATCGCTCGGAATCGACTTCGTTCCCACCTCACATGAATAAAATTATGTGAGAGAAAATGGTGTGAGAAGCTAGGTTGTAATCCTGACTAAAGCGTTGTAATGACGATTTAAATTAAGTGAGTACCTCTTTCTAAACGATAAGAAAAGTCTTTAAAAGATCCTAAAAATTTAATTTAAAATGTGGGTTTAAGAATTCCTTGGTTATTGAAATCAAAACTCACGTGGGCTTATTTTTGAATTCCGTTTGAAGCCGGAAAAAGCCACGTTCAAAAGCAAATTGATAAGTCATGATTAACTGGTGTATGTAATCTGGATCAGGGATTTACGTTAAAGTTAGGCTGAAAACTGGCATGAAATTTTAAGAAATTTAATGATCGATTTCATGTCAATTGCAGGCAAGCAAAGTCTGTCCACATGCCTACCCAGTATATTACATTTCGGACACAGTAGTGTGCGTTACATATGCCAGCATAAACTTAATATACTACCTTCCATAACTGCAATGTTGTTGAGTATAAAACGTATAATTTAATAGCTGGAAAGGACAGCAGATAGCAGGAGTATGTTTTCAGAATTCAATTAATCAAATAATTCTTGAAGAATCAATTGAATGGAAAAATAGTTTCAGAGTGGCACCACTTGTATGGCATGTTTTACGATAAAACCTATATGACACGTATTAAAAAACAAAAAAAGAAAAGAAGAAAATTTAATAAATTTCTTAACAAATCTCTATTAAAACCACCATCAGAAAAATGAATCTCTACTCACCCGTATACACAATATTTTATTTCACAAAGGAAACGAAGCCAATATCCATCAATTTAGAATACGAGTAACGAGTAACGAGTACACATAAAATATGCAATAAAATTGCTACCAAATCTATGTATAAATCACATTTTAATAGGATTTACAGCTTTAATCTTTAAAAGAAGATGTTCAAGAAAATAGCAACACACACCCAGCTACCTCTGAGTTACATCGTTTGCTTTCCACTCTAAACACCCACAGAAGTGAAATCAAAACTGAAATGCTTAGCAGTACCCATGGCTAGGCAGTTGCCATTTACACAGAGGACATGAAACATAAAAAAATAGAAAATAGCAAAAAAAAATAACGTTACCAAGTCATAAGGAAGGATAATGTTGGTTACAGGACTATGCCTCAATGCACACAACATTTAAATTTAACGAAACGTCTTAGTTTCGCGTTCGAGCAATAAAATTCTATTTTTACAGATAACACCACACACACACACAGACACATCTGAGAGAGATAGATAGATAATGATGTCAGCAGGAGGTTCCTGCTAAAGGAAACAGGAGACGTAAAACCAAAGCTAAACGGAACATGAATAAAATTTATACGAGAGTAGATGTAGAAAATAAAGAACCACAGATATAAACGTTAAAAAAATGGGAAATTAATCTTGGTTTACCAGTGAGTTACACTGATCCAAAGGGGACAATGAGGGGAAGAAATTGAGTAGAGAAAATAATTAAAAAATGGTTGAGTATCTTTGGAATTTGTTAGCGAACAGCTGTGTTAATTCAGATGGAAAAGAATTATGGATTAAATCAAAATGATTCAAATCAGAAATTTAGTTCCGTAGTATACTCTGTGTTTATTACATCGGCCGGAAATACATTAAAGGCATTCATGGAGGCAGATTAAGTACTTCCACGGCCTATCTTATCCTCAAGTCTACAATCGTTCATATATACTGTCACATAATCCTTGTAGATGATCATTTAAAAGGACTTGTTTTCCCTGGTTGAGGTTTTAATGTAAATTCTCCTATCCAGACTCGATTCATGTGAAACATTGTCAATTTTGCTCAGAGTATGTGAATTCACAGTATGTAAATCGCCGTATTCTAGTAGGTAGTGTGATGGCTTATTAGACGTAAAGCCAGGGTTCGAGCCCCAGGCCAGACATCAAAACAAAAATACAAAAAGTATTTCCTCGGCGACTTCCTCTCAGCAGATTTCTGACAAAAACTCTGAGAGTAAAAAAAAAATTGCTATAAAAAGTTTCTCAAAAATCTGTCGTTCGGAGTCGACATGAAACTGCAGGTCCCGCCACTCATGTATAAAATAAACACACACAACATAAGTGGTGTGTGAGTCGTAATCCTGACTGAAGGGTTGTAATGACCAATTATGTATGTATGTATGCATGTATGTATGTATGTATGTATGTATGTATGCTTATTCACAGACAGAATAGTGGAGTGCCCTGTACTCCGAAGGCGTGGAATTTTAGTAGGTCCTTAGAAGACAATCATAAAATGAGGAGGTTGTGTGTTGTGTGTTGTCGCCGGTGAAGTTTTTAGGAGAAGAAGAACAGAACGATAATGGAGGTATTCGTCTCCATTCCTGTTCCTGCCGTGTGGTGTGCTATTGCAGTCACTGTTTCTTGGTGTGTTATTGCTATAAGGAATCTAGACCAGATATTAGTGGTATTAGTTTCCAACATTTCGGCCGGTATCTCACGAATAAATGCTTCAATGTTGTCTTCCAATTGAAGCGGGCTTGTCTGTACAGACATGGGCTTTAACATAGCCCCACAAAAAATAGTCTAAAGGCGTTAAATCGCACGATCTAAGCGGCCAATTGACCGGTCCCGAACGTGAAATAAAATGTTCACCGAACTCGCCTCTCAATAAGTCCATTGTTACGCGTGCTGTGTGGCACCATCTTGTTGAAACCACATGTCATGCAAGTCAAGCTCTTGCATTTTGGGCAAAAAAAGTTGGATATCATCTAACGGTAGCGCTCACCATTCACAGTTACGTTACGATTCGCAGCATCTTTGAAGAAGTACGGTCCAATGATGCCACCAGCCCATAAAACGCACCAAACTGTGACTTTTTCTGCATGCATTGGTAGCTTTTGCAATGCTTCTGGCTGATCTTCACTCCAAAATCAACAATTCTGCTTATTTACGTATCCATTGAGCCAAAAATGAGCTTCGTCGCTGAACACAATTTTTCGATAAAGAAGTGGATCTTCGGCCAACTCTCTGCGTTGCGGTAGGTCGTTCGGCTTCAATTCTTGCACCAGCTGTATTTTGAAAGGCTTCACACCTAAATCCTTCCGCAAAATTTTCCACGTTGTTGAGTAACATAGGCCGAATTGCTGCGAACGGCGACGAATCGATAATTGATGGTCATCATTAACACTGGCAGATACAGCTGCGATATTTTCTTCAGTTCGCACTCTACGTAAGCGTGTTGGTGGTTTAATGTCCAACAATGTAAATTTGGTGCGAAATTTAGTCACAATAGCCCGAATAGCCGCTTCAGTGGGTCGATTAAAATGACCATAAAATGGAAGAAGCGCGCGATGAACTTTCTTAACAGAGCACGCGTTTTGATAATAAAATTCAATGATTTGCAAGCGTTGTTCGTTTGTAAGACGATTCATGGTTAAATTATAGACCAAACTGAAGTTGTTTGACAATGCAACAAAACACGAAACGTGCCTGAGCTGTTTAAACCAGTGTTGCCAAAAAGATAAAGATATTTAGTTCACGATCAAGTTTTTGGCATTTGGGTAGATGGAAAACAAGTAAATGAAAGTCTTTCAACAAAATACCTTGGTGTGCACTTACAGAGTAATCTTTCATGGGATACGCATATTCAGAAATTAAAATACAAAATATTATCTGTAATTGGTCTACTATATAAGTTTAAGAATAAATTCAACACGAAAACAAAATTGGTTATATATCAGGCTTTAATACACAGCCATTTAAACTATTTGCCTATTATATATGGTCATAAAAAAACCAATGAATTTAAATCTCTACAGAGAGCTCAAAATAGAGCATTGAAAACGGTTTTTAATTTGCCTCTGACGTATTCAACAATACCTTTATATAAGAACATAGCTTTAACCATTCTTCCTGTACATGGCTTACACAAAATGCAACTTTTACTTTATGTTTTTAAATCTTTGAATAACATTGGGCATCATACAATAACTTTTTCCAGAAATCAAACAGCTTTCAACACAAGGAATAATTCGAATTTAAGGGTAGCACGATGTCGATTGGAAACCACAAAACAGCGGGTAGAACACATTGGTAGTTTGGAGTTTAATAACCTTCCTGAGAATACAAAAAATATTGTTCGAATCTCCATTTTTAAAACAAATGTTAAAAATTATCTTTTTCAAAATTTAGAAATGCTTCTTTTGTGATTATTAGTTTGATCTCAGTTAAATTCTTATTTATTTTTTATTTTGTTTTAAAATTTGTTATTTTCTTTTTTCTTTTTTTTTATTTTAAAATTTGTTATTCTTTATTTAAAAAATATACTTAAGTTTATATAATTTTTATTTGCCAACTCGCCTCAACAATGTCTTCAAGACGCAGAGGCACAACATATTGTAAAACAATTATTATGAATAAAGAATTAAAAAAAAAAAAAAAAAAAATAATAGCGAAAAAATCACCCGTTAGATATATTTAGTACGGAGGCATATTTTTGGTACAACGTTTGTCGAGAGCTCCAAAGTTTTGGCCTTTGACTGCTTGAAGCGAGGCCCTTTGAACAACTGCTTGGTGCTTGCAGTTTAATACCACTGTGCTCTGTGTGGTATTGTACCCTGAACAGGGTACCGTTATCCATAGAATGGCTGGAGTTAAAATAGTCCCTTACACATTTCTTTCTTCCACACCACTGTGCAAGGGAATTGCAAAACCGCAGGAGATGTGTTAGAAGTACGATATAATATCCACACATATTTTTATATATAAACGGTGAGTATATTTATGTGTTTGTTTGTAATTGTATAACCAACGGTTATTTAAGTGGATATATGTGTGTATGGGTATTTCACATTATAGTTGTATATGGTTGTTGGCTAAGTGTCTGTATTTGTATTACAAATTCAAAGTTAAAAGCAAAATAATTGTATGGCAAGACAAGTCTAGCATGGAAAATCTTGTTCACTCTCGACAACAGAGGGAGAAAGGGAGATAGGGAGACATAGAGAGATGCGAAAAAGAGCAGACTTACCCGGCCTGATATTTTATGGCATTGAGCTGTAAAACAACAATCAAACAAATTGTATTAAAAGGTCGTATACGTATATTAAAATTTGAAAATAATAAAAAGATGCATGAATAATTTTTACTCTGATTTACATTTCATTTTCTCTCTTCTTCTTTGCTTTTTGTTGTTTTTTTGTTTGTTTTGCTTTTGCTTTTATTTTTGGTAGGAAAGCGATCATTTTCGCATTTGTGTGGACCAAGTGTTTGGGTGTCTACACGACACAAATCTAAATGCAAAGTTTATGGCAAGTTATGTGTGGCATGGTGTAAAAGGCACAAAGTCAAAATTCTTTTTTTTTTCTTCGTTTGCTTTGAAGCTGATAATAATCATGAGCACTACAATAATAACAATAATGATGATAAGTATGTGCTGCAGTTGCTGATGATGTTGCTGGCAGCTTAAGGAAACAACAGGATTTTTCTGATTTCTTGTATTTTTTTTTCGCAACGAATTAAAGGAAAAAACATTTTTCTTCCAAAGATAAGCATAACACAGTTACAATTGCATTGAGCCAACAAATTTATTCCACCGGTTATATTATAATTCAGTTCAGTAATATTTTTTCTCTTCTCCTCTTCTCCTCTTTTTGTTTTTGCTTTATTCTCCTTATTTAATATTATTATAATACAATATCTTCCGGGAAATAATACAAACGAACGGGCGTGCCGAATGAAGCCTATAAAATGGTTGAAAAAACTTTTTTTGGATGTGAGCCAAAATATTAACGAAAATATATTCGCGTTGGAAAGAATTGCAATTTTCAGATTTTTATTGTTTTACATGTTCAGCGCTGTTACACTTTAATTTGTAATATTACTTGCTTGGTCTCTCTCTCTCTCTCTCTCTCTATAAGCTGGTGAAATGCGGGTAGGAAAACAAGGAAATTGCAAACAAATTATACGAAAATCTGTTGATTAAAAACGCAAAAAAATGCGATAAAAATTCAATTCCATATTTCAGGCTTTAAGCTACAGAATTAGAACAATTTCATGACGTATGTACATATATGCATGTACACCGTTTGGGGGATTTCAAACTCCCGGTCTGGTAAAGTTGTCAGCTGCTAACTACTGTCCATCTGAGGTATCATTTATTTAGTAGAACAAGCATACATAATTGATCATTACAACCCTTTGGCCATGATTACGACCAAGCTTCTCACAACACTTATGTTGTGTGTGTTATTTATATACATGAGTGTCGGGACCTACAGTTTTAAAGACGACTTCGAACGACAGATTTTTGAGAAACTTTTCATGGCAATTTTATTTTCCTCCCAGGTTAGGTTAGGTTAGGTTAGAGGACGTGTACTTTTCAATTAAGACAAATTCAGTACCCATTGTACAACGTCCTAGTTTCTCACACCACTTATGTTGTGTGTGTTAATTTTATACATGAGTGGTGGGACCGGAGTGTAAAGTCGACTCCGAAGGACAGATTTTTGAGAAACTTTTTTTAATGGCAATTTTATTTACTCTCAGAGTTTTTGCCCGAAATATGCTGAGGGGAAGTCGCCGAAGAAATACTTTTTGTATTTTATTTTGGCCTGGTCTGGCCTAGGGCTCGAACCCTGGCCTTTACGTCTAATAAGCCAACACACTACCTACTAGACTACGGCGACTTCCTCCCAGAGTTTTTGCCAAAAATCCTCTGAGTCGCCGAGGAAATATTTTTTCATATTTCGTTTTGTTGGAGATGTCTGAGCTGGAGTTTCAACCGTGGGCTCACGTCTAATAAACCAACGCACTACCTACCCTACTAGACTACTACGACGTCTGCTAAAACAAAATTTAAACAAGTTTATTGGCAATTGCGAATATGACAGAAAAACTTAAAAAAAATTGATAAAACATACGGCAAATGTGGTTGATTCATAGTGAAAGTACTTTGCAAGGAATTTGTCGCCAGGTTATGAACAAATTTTAAGGCACTGGAAGTATAACAAATGCCTGTCCATTATTGCAATGAATTGACTCTCAAAAATGTTGATTTTATTCCCGAAATGCAGTTCCATAATATGAAGCGATGTTCCTGTTCACAATAGCGTAGTCTGCATATGAATTGGCATCCCATCTCACATAAAACTGAATACACGCAACAGTCAGACTTATTATAGCCATTTACAGCGCCGTATATATTCTAATTAGGAACGTCAGGCTTCCAATGTTAATTTTTCTTCAGCGATGACACTTATTTGTTACTCGATGGTTACAGCAACAAACCTATGGGGTTTAGAGAACCTTGAAGTGATTATAGGGTAGCCATTGAATCCAGGAAAAAATGACTGTTTGGTTATTTTGAAGAATAAAATGCGATTTTCGATTCAGAATGCTATTAAGGATTTTTCAATTGAACGCTAGTTAGGTTAAGTTAGGCTGGATGTAGTATTGCTTTCTGACCTTCCAATGAAGTGCATTGTTGATGTTATCCTCTTTGAGGCAGTAGAGTTCTGATGGCTTTCTGCAGGAATTCATTTTAGAGCAGGTTAAAGCCTCTCCTTTTTTAAAATTCGAAGTAAGGGGCGCATCACTGTATTCACAATTTACGCATCACTTGTGTTTTTAACATATATCGAGCTGTATTGCCGGCATATTGCTGGCTCTCTCGTATTTAGTTGCAATTGCTTGAAATTAAAGGAAGCAATTTCAAGAAATAAACTGCAGTTTATGCAGTAATTTAATGGAGAAATTTTAATTACAAAAAAAATCCTCTCCACCCTTTGAAAATGGCTTCTAATCTAGTTCATGGTTTCATTTCCTTTTTTTCATTTTTAAAATGGAACAGAAAAACAAAATCCAAAAAAAAAAGTAAACGAAAGTGGTTGTAAACCGACACTCCCTCCATAAATACACAAACAGCAACAGCAAAATCAACAAATTTGCCAAGTGATACAATGCTGATGCTGATGCTGATGTTGTTGTTGTTGCCTTATTTGCAGTTGCAGTAAATTTGCATGGCATGGCATTGCATTGCATTGCATGTTGCAACAGCTTTAGTAAATTTTGTTGTTGTACAACTGAGACCAATATACACAATAAACAGTTGCAACAGCAACACCAGCAACAACATAAAGATAAATGTGTCAACAAAAACTGCTGCTCGGAGAAAAATAAAAACAAAAAAATAAACAAAATAAACAAGGGAAGGCAAAGCACAGTTTAATTTGAGAGGCAGCAGCATCAAAATAAAAGTAATACGAATACGAATGCGAATTCGAATGCAAGTACGACAATTCAACAGAAAAACAAAACAACAAAAAAAAAATTATTTGTTTTAATAAAAAACTGAAATTGTTTTTTCGAAATAAAAATTTAAATTGTTTTCTTTGTTGTTTAATATTATAAATATTTATACAATTGACTGGGTTTTATGCAAATATTATTACAAAAAAAACCAAAAAAAAAGAATGAAAAAGAAAAATTGCTGTGTGACCCAATTTTTGCAAAAAGAAAACTGAAAGAATTATTTTTGAAAGTTTTTCTATCTCTTCCAAGCCTTTATTTGTAATGGATAGGCAGTCATTAGTTATAAAAACCAAACAGTTTTTCTTCTTTTTATATGGGTTTGACCCAAAACTAATTGGTACTTGTCTAATAAATAAAACGAGGCTCATATAAACTATCACAAGTGTTTTGTACAATTTAAAAGAAAAGAAAAAAGAATTTCCTTAAGGCCACACAAAATATATGTATATGAACTGAATTACAAAACAAAACAAAAATAATATTTCTTTTGGTAAATAAATGTTCTCGATAAACTTTTGCACAAATAAATGCACTTTTCCTGACTCTACAATTTGTTGGGAGTTCGAAACAAATGACAGTTTCAAATCGTATACATTCATAGGTCCATGGCACTGGGATATAATAAGTACGATTACAGGCCTGGTTTACTTGAAATCAACCAACACTTCTGAAAGGCTAATACATACATACATACATAACACAGCCCCGCATGGGTTTTGCAAATAAGAGGGCTCCGGGTGTTTCCGAAGGCATTTTGCGCGCTGAACACGAAGTCATTCAGATTTAAAAAATTCAAAATGGCGGATCCAATATGGCGGTCAAGTAAATCTGATTAATTTTGGATCCGCCATTTTGAATTTTTTAAATCTGAATGAAGATCTGTAATCAGCAGCCCCAAAAACCCCTGAGTAAAAATTTTCAAGTAAATCTGATAAATGTTTAAGGACCCTCGTAATGTGTTTCTTTTTCTCTTGCACCCCTTGACATAAACCCACCCCCTACTTAAGGCCGCATTCAAACAATTTGGCTTTAGGCTCATCTTAAAGAGCAAAGATCAATTGTCAATTTGTGACAATAACGATGGTTCCAGCACGTCAGTGTTTAGCTCTACAATTTTTCAAAAATGGCCAAAAACGCTATTTTTAGGGGTTTTAACAGCCTTTTTCTCGAAAACCTGACGTGATGGAAAGTTTTGCAGGGCTGTGTAATTGGTCATTACAACCCAACAACAACAGTCAGGATTACGACGAGTCTAGCTTTTCTCACCACTTATGTTCGTGTGTTCATTTCTATATATGAGTGGAGGGACCTACAGTTTAAAGTCGACTCCGAACGGCAGTCGAAAAATTTACCAGAAATTTAATGAGTTTACTGAGAGGAAGTTGCCACAGAAAAATTTTTTTAATTTTTCGTTTTGTTGGAGATACCCGACCTCGGTCTTAAACAGTGGCATCACGTCTAATAAGCCAATGTACTACGTTCTAGACTAGATGGCGACTTCATAAGACTAATAACGTTTTACAAAGCTTTTCTTCTCCTTCTTCGAATTTTCGAAAAGAAAAGGCTTTAACCTGTTCTAAAATTAATTCATACAGAAAGCCATCAGAACTCTGCTTCCCCAAAGAGGATAATATAACAATGCACTTCATTGGAAGGTCAGGAAACGATACCTCTTCAGATACCTCTTCTTCAAAGTTCCAAACCACTGCATTCAATTCGTGTATTTAAGCAACATCAGAAGTCAAACTTCTCTACGCTGTCTGACTTAGCGCCATAAAATGTTTCACGTCGTCATTTAAACGTGAGATCTTGCGGTCCAGCTAATGTCTTCAAAACATAAAATTATTCGTTCTGTAATAAAATCAAAATCAAAGAGGTTATGTGGCTCGAGCCACTGTGTTTCTTTCTACAAGTCTATTCTGTACAGCCCATAATATTCAATCAAAAACCAAAAAAAACTCTGAATTGTCGGTTATATTTTTCCCAGGACAATTTTCCAAAAAATACGTCCAAATAGCACTTCCAGATCATCGAACGCACAAAACGTAACATTTTTCGAAGGCAATGGCTTTACCACAATTACTTTCAGGTTGATGTAAACATAGAGTGGGTCCCAAGATATAGTGGATATCGTAAGAGATTACAGTGAGAAATTCTACGTTCGTTTTACAGGTTAGCTCAACTTCGTTGGCAGCAGAAAGCTACCTACAATACTGCAAGACTCTGCTGAACTTGTATGGCCAAGAGGACTGGGTTCACTTCTATTCTTTAATCGCCTAGACGAGTTGATGTGGACTTAGAGTGCATTCCAAGACATGGGGGATATTGACAGAGATTGCATTGATAAATTCTATGTTCGTTTTACAGGACAATACATCTTCTTTGACAGCAGGAAAATACGTAAAATAGTGGTACTGAACTTCTATGGTTAAGAGGACTGGGTTCACTTCAATTCTACAATAGTTTTATAGGGAATCTCAACTTTATTGGCAGCAGTAAGGTTCGTACAATACTGCAAAACTCTGCTGAACTTGTATGGCTAAGAGGGCTGGATTCACTTATATTCTTTAATCGCATGGACATACATAATTGGCCATTACAACCCTTCCCACACCACTCATGTTGTGTGTGTTAATTTTATACGTGAGTGGCGGGTCCTACAGTTTAACGTCGACTGTGAACGATAGATTTTTTTGAGAAACTTTTCATGGCAATTTTCTTTACCCTCAGAGTTTTTTTTGCCAGAAATCTGCTAGAGGAAGCCTACTAGACCACGGCGACTTCATAACCGCATGGACGTTCATTACAAAATTGTGATTCTCACGGCCCTACTGTTTTATTGAAAGACATGCTGATAGTCTTGGTCGTGTGACTTTTGCAGGAGATTTGTGTTTGAGGAGGAGGAAAACACAATCATTCACCTGTGTCAGTGCCCTGTTTTTGTCATGAAGAGGCGAAGGTTTTTAGTCCCTCATTTCCCGTTAGCTTAAATGCACGTTCCAATATAAAGATTGATTCATGATTCGCTTAAATATACTTCCACCAATCTTTATGTCGATATCGATCGCGTCTGGCATGATTGAAATATTCTCGTTGTCCATTATGTAGAGTAGTTGCTTCAAACAGCTGAAACAGAAAGATATAGTGCCACTCCATGAACTACTCGCATCTTAGAAAGATGTAGTGCCACTCCTTGAACTACTCACATCTTGTTGCACACTTCCCAAGGCAATTGTTGTGTATTTTAGGCAAGTATTTGTGTCACTCTTTAACCCAGTTTCGTAAAATATTTAACAAAATCCAAAAAGTATGTCTTGATGTCAAACTATAATTGTTCCGGCCTCTAATCTTCAACTGAAATCCATATGATTAATGCACAGAATGACGAATATATCTCTGCTCTTAGTTTTACTCTGAAAAAGCTTTCGTTGCATTTTTTGAAGACAGAAAACCAGAAAAAAAAAATTTACACAAATCTAGTGGGAAGATTTATGCATTGTCTTCATCAGAAAAGAATAGAAAAAAAGAGTAGAAAAAAAAACGAAGAAAAATGCCGTAATAATTCAATTCCATTTTTATCATTTCTTTGTTGCATTTTTTGTTTTTTTCTTTTTTGTTCTTCCGAAAACTTTTCTTTTCCACATGCTCCAATGTCGACTTTAATCTAAAATTTATGATGTTTTTTTTTGCATTTCATTTCAGTTTTCGAGAAAAACAAGTGGAAAACCGTAAAAGAAAAAAACTTTCTTTTCAAAGTTTTTGTCTTTTTTGTTTTGCTGTTCCCAACCCCTGCTATTTTCATTATCATTTTGATTGAGTGCATCTTCTGCAAACATCTGAGAAGCCGTTTAGAGGTTGAAGGTGCTGCTGGTTTTGGTGACGGTTTTGACTCTATTGCTGCGACTGCTGCCACTGCTGTTACTGATGGAGTGGGTTAATGTCACAAGTATTTAAAAGAAATTTGTAAGGGCTGCTCAACAAAAAAAAAAAAATAAAAAAAAAAATCCAAAAATAAAAAACAAAAAAAAAAAAAGAATTACAGCAGCAGCATGCAAACAAACAACTTAATGTGTAATGATGTGCAAACAAAAGCATGAATTCAATGTCTCTTAAGTACTTGCACCAAGCAAGCAAGCAACCGGAGCAGTAGGTTCTGTCATAAAAAGTTTTTTTTTTTTCTTTTTGCTTTGCTTTTCTTCTGATGCCAGTGCAAGGGTTATATCTGCTGCTGGAATTATAAGGAAATTAATATTTTGCAGTAAAAAGAAAAAAACTTTGCATGGATTTGAATTTATGTAATTTTTCAAATGTGTATGACTGTGTAAGAGTGTGTGCGTATAATGGAAATTTTGTTTGAAAGGATTTTAGAAAATTCATTTAGAAAAAGTTTTGTTTTCCTCCGTTTTTTTTTGAATTTTCATTAAAAATAATGAATAATATTTGCAACTCAAAATATTTGTTAAAAATTATAAAAAAAATATTAGAAAACGAGAAAGTACTTGTTAGTTAAGCCTTCTGGTATGATACCCTACATGTTAATAAACCATTGAAAATATTCTGTACAATATCTTGTATGTACCAAGCAACAATTCTGAAAGACTAATAACGTCTTACAAAACTATTCCACTTCGCCTTCGAATTTTAAAATAGAAGAAGCTTTGATCGGAAGGCCATCTGAACTCTGCTTCTTGAAAAAGGATAACATCAACAAACGAAATTCGTTGGAAGCTCCAAACCACTACACCCAATTCGTGTTCACCGAGGGCGGTATATTTAGGTAACGTTAAATATCAAACTTCTCCACGGTCTCCAACCTAGTCTCATAAAAAAGTTTAACGTCGTCATTTAAACGAGAGATCTTGTTGTCCAACTGTATGCGGCCCCCTAGTGGGAGCAACGTGGTGGCTGTGGTTTATACCCAAATAGCGGGGAGAGCGCAAGCTCGGTGTGGCGTTACACTCTTAACCACTTTCTCAAAGGAGTTTAGATAGTCTCCGACTCCTACCCAAGAGGGAAGTCATGTCCAAATGCATGGCATGGAATTGGTACTCATATGGCTTTTGCATATCATGTGGTTGTATCATTGTGCGTGGGGGCGCTGGTAGACGCATTGTTTCAGTGGAGTGTGCCATCGTGGCGTTACTCAAGTAAAACCTTGGACTAATGTCCAACTCTCTGTAATAAAATCAACTTGGACAGCATTAAACAGAGTGGCAGCTTGTTTAAAAGAGAACTTGCATGAGTACAAATACCGTCTAGTTTTGATACCACAAGAAACGATACCCCAGTTGGCAGTTAAAGCATTAGAACCAAGCTGAAAATCAACTTGAAAGTATATTAAATTTAGTGATCGAACCAATATCTAGTAATGATAGCGTTCTTCAATTATCGAGAAATGGTGAAATGGTGTGCCTTCGCATTACCTATATACCTGCAACTTAGGCAGTTGTCGACTGCAATTCCAATACAATTTAGGCCAGGTGGGTCTTGCTTAGCCAATAAATAACTTCCCTTAGACTGCATAGTGGAGGTAAAAGGCATACCTCTATTAAAGGATTCAATTGAAGAATTTACGATTAAAGAATACACAAATCCTTTCAAAATTTTATTAATGACCCGCACCAACGTCACTCCCCCGTTTTGTTAATATCAAAAGAACCTGTTCCGTCATTCAATTACAGCTTTTGCCTGACAATCTGATAGTTTCATGAAGGTACGTATTCTAATCGAAAGGTGGTTGGCCAGATTAGTATTCATATTCCCAAACCACAGACTACGACAGAAAGAACGACCAAACGCAAAGCCATCCCTTGAGGAGGAGTATAAACTTAGCCACAAAAGTATACATATGATTAACAAATTTCAGAAATTTTGTAACCAATCCGTTTTCGTTGAAAATCTTTATAATTTTCTGACAACTTTCCTCGATTTTAAGATGGTCTTGATTAAAAAATTTCTGAAATTTGAATTGTGCACAGGCCCACAAAAGTATACATACGGTCTTTTGCATTGGTTCAGAAATTTGTGAAATTTGTTAATCGGATGTATACTTTTGTGGGCCTGTGCACGGCCACAATTCAGTTCAATTTCAGAAATTTTTTAACCAATGCAAAAGACCGTCTTAACATCAAGGAAACTATAAAGATTTTCAACGAAAACGGATTGGTTAACAAAATTCCTAAACTTTGTTAACCATATGTATACTTTAGTAACTGCGTGTAGGTAGAGAATGGTTGAAGGTACCTTACTCATCCTGCTTATGGTAATTATGTCGGATAGATATAATAAGAAAGAATTTCAGTTTCTGGAGTTTAAAGCCGTTAGTGTAGATTTCAAAAGAATGGCTAGACCAGGTCATTTCTAAGACCTAGTCCTTCCTGCTTGAAATTCTATTATGGAAAATTGTATTATGTAAGGATATACTCTTTAAGACGTCGCCGTAGTCTAGTAGGTAGTGTGTTAGCTATACTCTGCAGAACCTGTGACTTAGACACTTTGGTGGATGTTTATAATTTGATTTGGATTGTCACAAGATGGTATCATTAACAAATCTGAGCTGAACTATCGGTTGGTTCCAGCTGATCGCGCTTTTTTTCGAGAAAACAATACAAAACTGGTCGGATATTATCACTTTTAGAATATTCATGTTATTGTGGTGGGGAGCGGATATGTAACTACAAGGCAACGCCACTGATTGGTTTCAACTTGGTGAAGCCCGGGGCTATCCTTACAAGTACATGCCAAGCAGCTCACAGCCTCCGTATCTTAGATCAGGCGCTCCCCGGGTACTGGTACTCAGCATCCGCTGGGTACTTGCTAATATGAGATGGCAAGATTGGCGATTCGGCACGACTTTGAGTATGTAATGGAAATCAATTTTGAAGATGACGCAAGTGGGCTGACGTTTGTTGCATTCTGTTACCTGAGTACACCGGATGAAAACAGGTCGAAATGGCTTTCAGGCTAATGTTGCAGACGCCTCCATTCTGTTAAATTGCGTGGCAGGGCTTCAAGTACGTTCGATTACCGTCGCCATTTAGCTGGTGATGCAGGTTTAGTTGAGATGACTCCAAATTAGTGTCCGACCTGGCTCTGAACGCAAACTCCCATGAGGATTTGCGTCAACCCTAGCGAGGACCTCACTGATTACCATAGGCACCCTCGGAGTCTTTAAGGGACAACTGTATAGTCGGTATAAGATAGCGGCTTGAAGATGGAACCCAACAGAAAAGATGAATAAAAGAATATTGGAAGTGGAAGAGATGATGCAGGGTGAGGTTGCCTTTATGAGCAGCCCAAAATCAGGCGATCACCGGTGAAAAAATCCCAGACAACGGCAAAGTCTCAGAGCAGGTCTGCGAGGAACACTGGGATTGAGAAGGGTGGCACGACACCAAAATCTGCGCAGGTAGGTGCGCAATCGCATACACCGCAACCAGTGCATGGTGGAACAGGGGTACCGCTTTTGGGGCACAGTTCCCCTAGACAGGAGTAGATTAGTTCAAAAAAGTTGAATCAAAATTGCATGGGATCTTGTTGCCTTTTGTTTTGTCTCTACCGCAATTTGCAGCTCAAAATGTTTTCCATAAATTTTGTTTAAAATTAATACCACATAATCCCTACGAAACAAAAATATTGTTTAAATTCATCAATAATTCTTCTGTTTTCTATGATAAATACAGATACAGACAGAGATTTAGATTTTTTTAGTTACAATTTTAATATTTATTTCGATTTTATTTTCATTTTATTTTAAAGATAAGTTTTCATACACATATCGATGCAGCTTAACTCTGTGACAATTTAATAAATTCCAGTTGTTTTACCCAACACCTGCTAAACATTTTGGCATTTTTTAGTTTGTTTTTTGGTTGGAAAAACTGTAATAAATTGTATGGCAAAACGTTTCTAAATTTTTATATTTTTTTTTCACTTTTTTTTGGAAAGAAATTATTTAAATTCATTGTTTACAAAAAAAAAACAACAACAAAAACAACAACAACAACAACTGTTTTATGCAATTATTTTATTTATTTTATTATTTTAGCCCGCCCCGAAAAAATTGAATAAAAAAATGAACATTTTTACCTTCAGCATAAACAAATTATTATTCAGTATGGGAAAACGATTTTATTAAAATTCAATTCGTAAAACAAATCATTTGGGGATAAAAATGTAAAATCTCCCCCCCCAAAAAACCAAATTTTATCACAGAAAACCACCACCTACTGAGGTTTAAGGCGTGAGGGGATCCTTATTAGTTTTGAAACTAATTTAATAATGTTTTCATATTTTTTTAATTCAATAAATAGAAATGGAATACGTGTTTCATATTCCAACTGTTATGATTACAATTCATTTAAAATTCAATAATAAACGTACAGTGTACGCTTCAGGCCGGTGTAAGTAAAGGATGGCAATTTAATAAAGAAAATTGTACCTTTTTTTTATAATATTTTCGGTTCATATTTTTACAGCGTAGTTCTCTTAAAATCTGACATTTATTTATAAGGTGTAGTAATAAGAAATCTATTATTTTTCTAGTGTATTGGGTTATTAGATGAGAGTCCGTGGTTTACACCCCAGCTCAGATTTTTCAAACGAAATAAAGTACGATAAAAGTCTTCTGACAAAAATTCTCAAATATCTGTAATTTAGAGTCGACTTGAAACTGTAGGCCCCACAACTGTGGAAACATTTATACACACAACATGGGCGGTGTGCCAGTTGGTCATACCAATCGGTGAAATGGCTTTCTTCATTTGGTCCTTCTAACGCACAACGTCTATGTCACGATCAGATGCTATCTTTTCTTTCGAATGCTCCTGCATTTGTAATTAATAGCGTCCATGCGAAATAAATAAGCATGGGGAGGATAATAAAGAAGCATGCCCTGTGTATAAAGCAAAGGTCTTTATTATCCCATAAGACCCAAACTACTTTATAACAGCACAAGCTGAACCCTGCGCGTGTTTCTGCGCCACCAAATAAAATAAATTTGAAAGAAAGACATTACACAAATGTCCAATTAATTTTGAATCATTTTATTGATTTTGTTTCCCGTTGTGCTGATTATGCAGATGAACGGGCCTGAGTAGTACGCATTCGATCAGGTTCTAATCTCACTTCTCGTTGTTCAAGTGGTTCAAGTGAACGGTTCATAGCGGCATACACTTATATATAAGATTTTCCAGTCTCAATGCTCGCTTGATTCTGAGGCTCGTAATGCTCTTTTCTTCCGTGCTTGAGGTGTAGGTCGACCAATTGCTTGTCATTCATTTTGAATAATTTTCAGTGACGCCATCCATCGGAAATTAATCGCACCAACTTCCGTCGACTAATGCGCAACAACTTTGTTAAAGAATGCACAGTTTACGATTTAATTCATTTTAAGTAATTTTCAGTGGCGCCACCTACCGGATATTGGTCATACCAACTTAGAAACCTTCCCTGGCTCATGCGCAACAACTTTGCTAAAGATCATATCATGATCAACTTCATAGTTTACGATTCTATAAGGTACATACAAACAAACATTAATTTTTATATAGATATGCGGGCGTGGCACCTCGACTACTTGAAATATCGAAATAGAAAGCAATCTATAATTCCTTCCAGACATACAGTAAGGTACTGTTAAAATTTCAAGAAAATCGGTCCAGCCGTTTAGCCGTCTATAGATTTCAAACAAACACACAAACAAATAAACACACATTCATTTTTATATATAAGAAGATTACATAGAGCTGACGGGTGACGTATACGTAATATTTTGTTAGACAATAACACTCATACTTTTTTATTTATTTTATTTTATTTTATTTTATTTGCTTATTTCAACATAAAAAGTAGCCTATAACTCCCTCCAGACATACAGGAAGATACTGTGAAAATTTCAAGAAAATCGGTTCAGCCGTTTTGCCGTCTATAGACGTCAAACAAACCCACAAACAAATAAACACACATTCATTTTTATATATGGGCAATTTCGTGTCAAGTGACCCAATTTTTAAAATCGTTGTCTTCCGGTTTGGAACCAAGGTTAGCACTATTGGATAGTAGGCCAGACACAAATTTTCAGCTCTATCAGTCAAGAACTGCCGGAGTTAGAGGGGGTCAAAGTTGGACATTTTGGTCATATAGTGTTTTTTTAAAATGTGTGTAACTTTTCACCTATTGGTCCTAGCAAAAATTTTCCAAAAGATATTAGATAGCTATTTCTTCAATCTTTCCAAAAATAATTAATTTAATAAATAATAAATAAATAAATAATTTAATTTAAAAAAATATATATTTTTTTTCAAAAATTAATTTGCTTTTTAAATTTTTTCAAAATAGGCCCTTTTTTCTCAAAAGAAAGCTTATACAATTTCCTTTAAGGCCTTTATAATCGCTTAATGGGACGCGAGTGGGATATCTATCAAAAAAATTATTTTTTAACTCAAGAATAAGATTTTTCAATATTTGGCATAAAAACATACTACCTAAATGATCTTAAACAAGTATTTGCATTCTAAGGACATTCGGAAATTAGTTTTTTATAAACAGTGTTAAAGTTAAGACGTGCGTTATTTACTAATTACTTACATAATTAATCTTCACAATGGCTTCCGCTTCCAAAAAGAAAATGTTGACTTCTTTTTGTTGTAATCCCTTAAACAAAAAGAAGCACAGATCATCAGATATGCGAAATATTTCCGACAACTTATTGAAAAAATTCCCAACGCTTTCAAAACGTTTGCTAATTTATGGATCGTGCAGGAAAATGATGGGGAAGTTGGACACATTACCGGTTATTCCAGATGAGAACAAAATCAGTTCTGAAAATGATGACAGTTCTGCAGGAGATGATGGTTGTTCTAACTTTTCAGTAGAACCTATAAGACCTAATAATGAGTGCCAAAATCAACATCACAAGGATGCAGTAGAAGTTTCTGAACAAATTAAAAAGAAGTACAAAACGTCACAAAGTGGATCTGAAAGAATTCAACTTTTTACTCTTGCCCCATCGTCATGGAGTTGTTCAAAAGTGAAATGAGTGCCAAAATCAACAAAAAGTTGTTACATCAGGACACATAGTCAATTTAAGGCAATCACGGGAATCGTGCAAATCTTCTGAGGAATCTGTCAAATACTTTAAGTAGATTTCCTTCAATATGAGTTTAACACTTTCATGGTAAATGCAAACGCAGAATGTGTGAGTACCGCTACTTGCTGCCAAAACGCAATGCTTTGTAAATCCAATTTCGACGTCCTCGTGTTCGGATTGAAATGTTGCATATAACTCATTCAGGTTACAGAGAACTATCCTCTTCTGCATTTGGACTTTCTGGCCATCGATTCGAACAGACAACCAGTCTTTCATTCCTGGCATCATTCGACTCATATCATCTCGCTGATAAAATTAAGCTTTACTTTCGCACGCTAAAGTTTTTCAATATTCGTGAAGCCATTGGTGAAATACAGCTGCACACAAGCGATAATGTGCTTAAAAATTGGACCGATCGTGTAGGCTACTACATGGCCAACCGAGGCAGCCATTTGAATGAAATTATTTTCCATTATTAACCGGAAGGATTGTACTTTCAAATAAAAAAAGAAATTTGAGATTATTGATTGAGATATTCAGCATTTTTTTTAAAGCATTTTCAAAAAAAAAGTTATTTGGCGGACCCTTTAGTACTTTTATTGTGTAAAATGAGTACAAAAGACGTTTAGTTTATTCGATATACGAGTATAAGGCTATTGCGGTAAGATTATTATTCATAACCTGACGGCAAAACTATGAGTCTTATATTTCTGTTACCTTTAGAATCAAATCCACTCTACTAAATTTCTATTGAATTAGGGCTCATGTGTAATTATTTTTGCTTCAGTTTTTCTTTAAAATTACGTCTAGGACAACAGTTAATTAAATTCGAATTTAGTTCCGATTACAAGCACAACTGCATGACCTTTAGATACCGTTCCAATATTCACAGAAATATAAACGAATTCAACTATTTTTAGTTAAATTTTATATTTTGTTTAAAAAAGAGCATTTAACATCAATAATCCCTCGGCATGGAGTTGTTTTTAATATAAAAAGTAAATAAAACAACAGATTTTTGTGTTAACATTTTAAATTTCTAAATACTGAAATTGAATCATTCATTCATTCATTCATTGATTGATTAAAAATTAGAAGGCATTGAAATTAGAATGTAATATTGGAAATTCCACAACAAGTAGCTGTTGCTGTGCTTGTTTTTGTATTTACACCGTCCAACGAATTTCGATTCTATTCGCACATTGGATTACAAAACAAACGACCACTGACCCGCCTATTTAAGCAATCTATGTGATCCGTATGTTTAGTGTTGGGAATCATGACAGCAAGGCAGCATGTGCTTGATTAAAAGTTCTACTCCTCTACGCCCTATTTACATACGTAGGTATGTGCGGTTTTGTTTTCATTTAAATTTTAAACGAAATGCTTGAACTGTTGAAATAATTACAAATAAACACACAAATTTATTGTAATTTTTCATTATCGCCGTTTAAACAGTTTAAATGTACTGATGAAGTGCTGAAAATCATTTTTAAATTAATGTTTTGTTAACAAATTTTATGGCAAATAAAATTTATATTCTAAGCATTTAAAACTATTTAAAGACCATGTCCGGAACTTAGCTAAGCGTTAAGAGCATAGCTGACAAGCTTCATGAAGTTTTAATTGTTAAAATATTCCCGGAAAGAAAGTTCAGCAAATATACCGTCTAATATCTGTCCTTTCAACAGTTCATGGCCTTTCAAACCTTAAGGATTTGAATTCTTCAAGGGAAGAATGGTCAACAAACATTGTCAATCACATTTTTCGAGTGTCGAAGTGTTCAAGTGCCTTGGTTTTTTAAAACGGTGCAGAAAATACTTCACTCCATCCGACCTTCTTACTATTTACAGGACCTTTATCCGACCTCGTACGGAGTACAACTCTCAAGTATGGGCCGGTGCTTCAAAGTCTATTTTGAAGCTTCTCGACTGCGTACAGGAGAGGGCGAAGGTGCTTATTAATGACAGTAGGGTATCCAACTCTATTGATTCGTTGGAGCATCGTCGCAATGTGGCGAGTGTTTCATTGTTCTATCGGTACTACAATGGGAGGTGTTCTCAAGAGATAGGGTGCTTGGTTCCCGATAATCACATCTTTTTACGTGGTACTCGTACTTCTCGCAGAGCACATCCTTTTGTGGTTGATTGTCCAGTGAACCGCACAATGCATTACAGGAAAAATTCATTTTTTGCCCGCACTGCTCGCTTGTGGAATGATTTTCCTGCGGAAGTTTTTCCCGTCAGTTACGATATTGGTAAGTTTAAATCAAATACCCACAAACATTACTCCCTCTTTCCACCTTCCTATAACCTATTTTACTAAACCTGCACAATACAATGCGTGGCCATCCGCTGAGTACTGGTTTCACAAAAAAAAAAAAAAAAAAAAAAAAAAAAAAAAAAACTTGTTTCATTGGGAAAACATGGCTTCAGTTTTTAACATTGGCTCGAAGACAGGTACTGGTATAGACTTTTCTTAGCTTAACTTACTAAATTGACCATTACAACACTTTACATACATACGTAATTGGACATTACAATCCTTCAGTCAGGATTACGACCTAGTTTCTCACACCACTTATGTTGTGTGCGTTAATTTTATACATGAGTGGTGGGACCTACAGTTTAAAGTCGACTCCGAACGACAGATTTTTGAGAAACTTTTTGATGGCAATTTTATTTACACTCAGACTTTGCCAGAAATCTGCGGAGAGGAAGTCGCCAAAGAAATATTTTTTGTATTTTGTTTTGATGTCTGACATGGGGCTCGAACCCTGGCTTTACGTCTAATAAGCTAACACAGTATCTACTAGACTACGGCGACTTCTACACTTTAGTCAGTATAATAACATAGCTTCTCGCACCACTCATGTTGTGCGTGTTCATTTTATCCGTGAGTGGCGAGACCAACAGTTTAATATTGACACCAAATGCCATTTTTTTTCTTGAGAAACCAATTCATGGCACTTTTTTACTCCCAGAGTTTTTGCCAGAAATCTGTTGAGAGGAAATCGTAGAAGAAATATGTTTCTTATGTTTTACATACTTTGTTTTGTTTGAGATGTCCGGACTAAGGTTTGTACCATGGCTACTGCGACTTGGAATAGGCTTTTGCTCTGATTAATTATTGTTCTATATCTCCCTCAAACAATGCGACGACAAACTGTTCGGCAATCTTCCAGTCTTCCGGCAAAAACTCTCAGAGTAAATAAATTCGCCAAGAAAAGTTTCTCAGAAAAATGTCGTTTGGAGTCGACTTTAAACTTTAGGCCCTGTTACTTTTAGTTTAGCCGTAGATCGCGCCTTAAAAAAATTCATAATTCTAGCTTATGTATCACTTTTGATACATACTTGTAGTACATGGAATTGTCACGATTAATGATAGATTTTGTTAAAAAAAATTTAATATTTTAATTCATTTTAATAAAACTTCTATGAAATTTGCGCCAAAATTTTTGACTTGATGTCAAAATCATTGGCATGGTTTTTTACACAAAAATCAAGCACTTCATGTCAGCTTGGTTTTATTTCTTTTTAAATGGTAATAATTTGTTACCCGCATCAGTAACACTATCAGTTGAGGGCTGGTTGAAACCTGATGGTACAAACCATTGTTATATTTCGTTAGAAATATTTGTCAACGTCATGTGAGGTAAAAAAGTTTCCCGTTGCAATAGAACATCGTTTATGTCAATAACAATGCTTTCTCCTTGATTTCTGGTTTGATTCCTTCTCGGGTTTCCCCAAATACTGCTGTAAATAGTTGCTACGCACGTAGCGTGTATTTGATTCTAAAACTGCCAATTAGACTTCGGTGGACCACGAAATTTATAACGGTCATCAAATTCAATCAGTTACTAATCTACAGCGACAAAATTAAATATGAGTTGAAAAGGTAATAAAACAAAACAAAAGTAAAGAAAATATAAATCAAAATGGAAATCTCTTTATGAAGCTTGATTTATACAAATATCCTTAAATTAATTTCCCTAACAATCACTGTAAGTATTCCATCATTAAGTATCAAATTTCAATTAAAATCGCTGGAGGTAATTTTCAATTTCCACAATAAAACAAAAAAGTTTCTGAATTCTGTTGCTAAAAAACTTTAATTTGAGATGAAAATGTACGAAAAAGGAACATAAAAACAAAGTTAAAAGCATCATTATTTAAATATATTTTGTTTAATTTTCTTACCTTTTAGGCGAACAAAAAATTAAATTTTTAAAAATCTTTTAAAAAAGGATATATGGGCTGCTCTGAAAGTATGACAGCTAATCCCAAACTATTTATAGAGTACTATTTCTAACATAAAACTACAAGTTGTGTGATAAAAATTTTATGAAAATGGTTAAAATTTTCTAACAAAAAATTAAGATAAATATATATATTTTTTTTGAAAAAAATCCTTTTCTATCGAATTTCAAAAAAAAGGCTTTAAGCATTTAAAGTTTGCAAGACTTTCAGCTCATTTTTCGAAAAGGCGTGATTCTGTTATCTCATACGTACGTAACGTTTAGCTATTATCTTTTTGGCAATACTGATTTAAACAGCTCATGCACGTTTCGTGTTTTGTTTCACTGTCAAACATCTTCAGTTTGGTCTATAATTTAACCATGAATCGTCTTACAAACGAACAACGCTTGCAAATCATTTGAATTTTATTATCAAAATGTGTGCTCTGTTAAGAAAGTTCATCGCGCGAAAAATATCGAAAAATTGTTTCAGCGACGAAGCTCACTTTTGGCTCAATGGATACGTAAATAAGCAGAATTGTCGAGTTTGGAGTGAAGGTCAGCCAGAAGCATTGAAAAAGCTACCAATGCATCCAGAAAGAGTCAAAGTTTAGTCCGGTTTATGGGCTGGTGGCATCATTGGACCGTACTTCTTCAAAGATGCTGCGAATCGTAACGTAACTGTGAATGGTGAGCGCTACCGTGATATGATATCCAACTTTTTTTTGCCCAAAATGCAAGAGCTTGAATTGCATGACATGTGGTTTCAACAAGACGGTGCCACATACCACACAGCACGCGTAACAATGGACTTATTGAGAGGCGAGTTCGGTGAACATTTTATTTCACGTTCGGGACCGGTCAATTGGCCGCCTAGATCGTGCGATTTAACGCCTTTAGACTATTCTTTGTGCGGCTATGTTTGAAGCAATTATTCGTGAGATACCGGCCGAAATGTTGGAAAGAGTATGCCAAAATTGGACTAAGCGGATGGACCATTTCATTTGCATGAAATAATCTTCAAACATTAAATTGTATGGACCGTACTATCGTTTCAAATAAAGATTCATGCATTTTCTGAATTTTATGTGTTTTTTTTTTTGAAAAATTTTCCTATAGCTCGTAAAAAATCACCCATTAGTTGACCGAAATATTATTATCTGTAATAAAACATGGGGCGAAACACATTTTTCTAATGTTTGTCTGTCACGTCAGATAAATCTGAGAAGAGCAGTAAGAAATACTCTACAACATTTCAGGAAACAGATGCTAGCAATCTGCGTGAAAATTGGTAATATTTTTCCATCCCAAACTACTATAGGCGGTTTGTTCTGTTCCCAGTACAACCATCATAAACATCATGTTGTCAATTCTGTTGCTGCCAATACTTTCTTCAGTTCATAAGACAAGCTTATATTTTCTTCTTTTTCAAAGAAGGTCATAATCGGTCATTATAACCTTTCGTTATAAATTGGAAATGGTCACACATTTGGTTTGAACTTTAGTCTGACGTATACATACTAGACTACGACTACTTCAATCAATATCAAGAACATATTAAGAATAGAAAATTAAACCTTTTCACTGTCGTTCCACACTTAACTTTCAATTCTTTCTCAAAAACCATAAATATTGTATTATTTACGATAAAAGGTCACAAAATCTTTGAAATCTTAAAAAAATTACTTACACGACACCAAAAAATCTCTAGGAAAGTCGTATGTATTAAAAATGATACATAAACCAGAATTATGAAGTTTTTGAATTTTGTAACCCCTGTTTGAAATTTTCTTTTTTTATTTGGTTTGAAATAATGGCGAATGACAATACTAACGAATTATAAAAATATCAGGCATCTAACTTTTTCTGTCACTAATCTTCTTGAATTTACTACACATGTTTTCAGGGGTTTTCTTGATGTAATTTATACTGATTTCAGTAAAGCTTTTGATAGGGTTGATCATAGAATTTTGCTTCTTAAACTTTTATTAATCGGTATTCCTGATATTATTCATTGTTGGCTAGACTCTTACCTCTCCCTTAGGACTCAGAGGGTATTGTTTAGGAATATGTTGTCTAAGACTGTATATGTTACTTCTGGTGTTCCGCAGGGTAGCCATTTGGGTCCTTTACTGTTTTTATTGTTTCTTAATGATCTTCCTTGTGCTATTTCTGATTGTAATATATAATATTGTCGTCAGCATACGACGTTAAATTATTTTATACTTTTGATGAATAATAAAAAAAAATAATAATAATAATAAAATCATGGTCAGGCTGTTCTTCAGCGAAATATTGATGTGTTTGTAACTTGGTGCAGAATTAATTTAATGGATCTTAACTTGAAGGAATGTAAATGCATGGTTTTCTCTCGCGGGGGCGTAATTTCGTCCACTTATGTGATTATTTCTTGCCCTTTGGAAACTGTGACTACATTTCTTGATTTGGGAGTATTATTGGATATGAAATTGTCTTTTATTGATCATATTAGTATGATGATTGGCAAGGCTCGGGCTGTTCTTGGTTTTGTGAAAAGATGGGCTAGGGAATTCATCGATCCTTATATAACAAGACTGCTATACATTTCACTTGTTAGACCTATTTTGGAGTATGCGTCCATACTATCGTTGTCATAGTGATTCAATAGAGTCTGTGCAGAAGCAGTTTTTATTATTCTGTTAACGTGCCTTATGATGGGATTGTGCCAATGGGTTTCCGGCATATGAGGCTAGATTAGGTTTGATAAAACTTTCAGCTTTGAAACGTAGAAGGACTGTTTTAGGGGTTTGTTTTGTTTTTAATCTGGTTAAAGGTGATATCGATTCTGAGTTTTTGCTTTGTAACCTGAATTTCAGTATTCCAGCAAGATTTTCACGACACTATCGTCCTCTTTCTTTAGATTTTTATAGAACGAACTATGGATGTAATTTTCCTTTTCGTAGATTATGTAACGATTTTAACTTATATTATGATTTTATTGATTTAATTTGTTTAAAGTGTTTGTAATATAAAGCGTAGCTTATATGCTGGCATTAATTTGTATATTATTATATGAAAATTAATTTCCTTTCATGTCATAGGTAGTTCATGTTTATTGTAACTTTATTCAGCTTGTGATTAAGTCCTGTAGCTGTTGTATGTTCTCGTTGCCATTACTTTTCCCTTACCCGCTACAGTCCGGACTGTAGTGTGTTCGTATCCCTACGCAATGGGGACGAGCCCTCCGCGGTCGGGTGAGGGTGGGTTAGTGTGAGGCCAGGAACGTTCGAAAAAAAAGTTATATAGCCTCAAAACTTGAAATGTATTGTTTTCGATACAAAGCTCGATCTACGGTTAAATTAACTCACACAACATTGGATGTTCTCCTACTCACTAAAAAGAAATTTAAAAAATTAACCGAAATTAAAGAGCTGAAGAGCATATCTACTTATACAATCCAAGAAAAATTCTAAAAACCTTACAATTTCCTTTTTCTTCAAGCTGCAAAAGTAAAAAGTAAAAGTTGAAATAAATTTTTTTTTGTTTTTTTGTTATTCTTATTCATTTATTATGGTTGTATTAGAACTTAGTCCTTAACCTCATCTCTTTACTTAAAAGGATTATCTTGTACTCTCTTTATAACCAATTTATCATTAAACATGCTTCTTTTTTCATAATTTTTGCTTCTTTTTTTGTTTTTTATCAAATTGCCTTTGAAAATAACTCCCCGAACTTCTGTTTGAAGGAATTTCTGAATTTCTTTCTTTCTAACGAAACGAAAAAAAAAGCGTAAAAATATGCTGCGAAAAAAGGAATCCAATTAAAAAGTTTTTTTGTGCTTTTGAGATAATTTTCGTAGTAAATATGAAAGATTTCGTTTATTTTTTTTTTCTTTTTTCTTTCGATTTTTCTTGTATGAAAATCTGCTTTAAAAATAAAAATTATTCAGAAAAATTTTAGAAAAAAAAAACGATACGAAACAAAACCAAAAGCGGAAACGCTCATTAGAAAAAGTGAGATTAAAATGGAATTTCTTTTGAAACGCTTTGCTCAAAATAACAAAACAGTTCCGGGGAAGTAAAGTAAAAGCATAAAAAATTCACTTAATTTTGGTTGACTTAAAAGAAACTCCGAAATTTATGACTTTCTTCTTCAGATTTTTAAGAAATACGGCATGGAAAACTAAAACTAAGCACCGTTCAGCTTTACGTACGTACGTAATTGGTCATTACAACCCTTCAGTCAGGATTACGACCTAGTTTCTCACACAACTTATGTTCTGTGTGTTAATTTTATACATGAATGGCGGGACCTACAGTTTACAGTCGACTCCGAACGACAGATTTTTGAGAAACTTTTCATGGCAATTTTATTTTAAAGCTCAGAGTTTTTGCCAGAAATCTGGTGAGAGGAAATCGGTGAAGAAATACTTTTTGTATTTTTGTTTTGATGTCTGGCCGTCTAATAAGCCAACACACTACCTACTAGACCACGGCGTCTTCATACCGTTCAGCTTTATGTTGACAATATCAAACAAGAATCTGCTGAGAGGCTTTCGCAAAAGAAATATTTCTTCCTATTTCGTTTAGTTGGAGGTGTCAGACCTGGGATTTGAAACGTTGCCTCACGTCTAATAAGCCAACACACTACCTACTAGACTATGGGGACTATTGCCATACGCGTGCTATTAAAATTTACCTGCAAGTGATAGAAGTATGGGTTTGAAAATTTTCGAGTCCGGCAAGGCTATCAGTCATTAAATACCTTTCATCTGAGGTGTCATTTATTTAGTGATACGTTTGCTACAAAACTAATGATTTAAACATGCGACGATTTCTATATTCGAACCAACAATGAGCAGCATAAGCGCCTTAATAGAATGGTTATAGTTTCGTGCATTAACATCCAGATACTATGCTGAGTCGAATTTGTTCTTTAAATGGAAGCGTTTTCCCGACGAGAGTGGTATTTATTGCATGAATCGGTGGAAGCTCCGGAAGGCCAAACTGTCCTCGAATGATTTTACAAATTGCCAAAAACGCTGCAAGCGTTACAGATGCCGCCAGTATTTCGTTGGTTAAAGTATGGCGGATAATTTTTTTGGAAGTCCATTCCATTCATTTCATTCCATTTCACGGAGTTTTCAGCAATTGGATTCACTTGTCGGCTTATTATGGCGTTCTTTGTGTTTGTCAAACTCATGCAGGAATTAAAGCTGGCTGGCCGTAGACATGCTGATTGCATGCTAGAGCCTCCAATGTTGGTTTCTCGAAGAAAACTGTGCCACATCGCGGCACTCGTGATCGAATGAGCATTCGTATCGAGTAAAATTTCGTTTCGTATCGAATAACCAAATTACGGCATTCGATAGCTTTCGAATCGAAATTTACAAAAAGAATGTGAAAAATTTTTTGTTTAGTAATAGAACAAAAACATATGATTGGTACATTTATAAACAAAAAAAATAAACTTGAATAAAGCACAAGTAAAATTAATAAAATACAAAAAGTATTTCTTCGGCGACTTCCTCTCAGCAGATATTTGGCAAAAACTCTGAGAGTAAATAAAAATTGCCAAGAAAAGTTTCTCAAAAATCTGTCGTTCGGATTCGACTTTAAACTGTAGGTCCCGCCACTCATGTATAAAATTTAACACACACAATATAAGTGGTGTGAAAAACTAGGTCGTAATCCTGACTGAAAGGTTGTAATGACCAATTATGTATGTATGTATGTATGTTAATTCTTGACATGAGGCCTACCCGTACAACAGATTTTGAACAGTTTTAGTTACCCTCAGAGTTTTTGTCCTAAATCTGCTGAGAGAAAGTCGCCGAAGAGATATTTTTCCATATTTCGTTTAGAGTTTTCGAACCGGGGCTTTGAACCGTAGCCTTACGTTTAATAAGCCAACACACTACCTACTAGATCATGGCGACTGCGGTAGTGGCATTAGCAAACAAAATTATCATATATTGGCTTCTAGAGTTCAGGAGCGATTGTGGAATAAGCTTCGCATACGAAAAAATTTACTGTTTTTTGCCCAATATTGTCTTAAGGTGGCATTGAGACGTATTTGTTCGAAAATAACCTTGAGACAATCCATACAGAGCTAAGACCCTATGATCGCCTACCTTTTTAGGCCTGTATTTTTAAAATTGTAAACTAAGTGGTATGTGAACTATAACATGACTTGTTTATCGTGTCTTCTTAATTGTTTACATTTCTTAAATATTTGATTTGATTTTAAATTTTCAATATTTTCATAAATTCCTCCCCTCCCAAATTCTATTGATTCACGTACTTTCCCTTAATGGTTGTAATATTTCTAAAAAAAAGAAAAAAAAACTTTGTTTCTAATGCATCCTCTTTCAACATTTATTGGCAACATTTTTCAATAGAGAACCTCTTTTAATATTTTAAACAATTTTTATAAATGGAACGACAATCTAAAATAAATGTTCGCAACATCCATGGCAACGCAAGCAAATAAATTCGAAAATTTGTAGAATAAAACTCCTGAGAGCCACAGAAAAAAAGGAGAGAAAAGAAAGAAAAAGAAAAAAACAATCAGGATGTTAAAACAAACATAAACATGAGTATTTTGAGGTATAAAACACATACAGGATGTTCTAAATTGTTGTTTTTATTTTAAAACAAACAAGAGAACACATAGTTATACACGGGCATGTACATATGTACATGTAAACTCAGACAAGGATGCAGACACACGTACAACAAAAGAAAAATAATATTCAATTGTGTTGCTGTATGTATGTTTCTTTGTTATTTTTCTTTTCTGTTCGGTGTAGTACAATTTATTTGCTTTATTTGTGTGTGTGTGTGTGTGTACGTGTGCTAGTAGGTGTATGAGTAAGTGCAGCAGTTTATGTGAATTGCTCTCTGTATAACTTCTTTGTTTTCCTTTTTAACCGCACTTTACAAATGTATTTTCTCTCTATTTCTCTCTCTCTCTCTCTCTCTCTCTATCACAATCACTCTTACCATTTTTTTGTTATTATTTTTTATAAATAAATAGAAAACAAACAAATATTTCAGTAACCATGTGTGTGTGTATGTGTATGAATGAATAAGTACATGCTTGTATAAATACGGTTACAAATGTTTGAGTGATTATTTGTAGTTGCCGTTGTTATTACAAGTAATGCTGATATAGCAGCAGATGCAGCGGCAGCAGCAGCAATAACAGCATTCCACCTGCAAGTGCTTTAAAGTTTACAATACAAAATAATACCTTGTGAATCTATTTTTACGTTTTTTTTTTCTGTTCGTTGTTATCGTTAGCACCCTACAGCACACTATGTGGCATTTACCCTGAAAAGCTGGCCAAAAAGGCAAAAATGAATTTAAAGAAATTTAAGAAACTGAGTATGCAGTTCGATAGACAAAAAAAATTCTGCATTATATAGTGAACTTTCACGACTTTAAGTTGAGATTTGTAGATTTGAGACGATGTCAAAGTCAGGAAAGTGAAGAAAATTAAATGCGTTTTGGTGTTTTTTTTGAAATTTTAATAGCTTTATATGATATTTATTTGTGGCTAAACGAATAGAGGTTTTGTATTGATTTTTTTTTATTTGAAAGGTATGAGCAACTGCTACTTTTTTTATATATACATATATCTCATATATTAATGTTAAAATTATTCGTTTAAAACTTAAAAATAATAAAAATTTAACATTTTTTACCCTTCCTAAAAAAAAGATAAGGATTTTAAAGGTGAAAGTAGTTCTTAGTAGTTAAATGTTGTATACCACAGGAAAATATGAACTCTCTGTATTCAGGAACAAAAAGAAAAGTTTGCGCAAATTTGCGCAATTATTTTCGGCGATTTTTTGAAAATTTTACATTTTTTTTTGAAAAATTAAAAAAAATTAGACACAGTGTAATAAAGCCATAGGCAGTAAAGTCATTTGACGTACGAATTATGCGAGGAAATTCAGTAGAAGCGATACCAATCGAGATGTCCTAAATAGGTTACTTTTAAGCAGTGACCCTTTTATAAGCTGCAGTGCACAAAAATCGTGAAGGAATAGAAAAGCATTTTCATCAGATACTATTAAATTACTCCTTCCTGACATTAATGATGAAAATGATAACGATTTTAACGAATGTAGTTAGTTTCACTTTTTAAGTATTTTTTAAGTTAAGTATTAAATAATATAAAATAAATATTATTAATAAATATTAATTATCATAGAAGTTTAAGAACGTAATTACATACAGTGCTGGCCACGAATTTAAGACACGACATATGACTGACTTAGTTGTGATAATATTTACAATCATGTAGTATCAAAATTGATATTCTTTATACTTCTATGTACTCTATAATATTAAGAAAAAGTACCATTATTTTATTTTCTTTCTATTTACATTTTGTTGCTTTTTGATAATATTATTGTAAAAACTTTTATTTGAAATTGGCCACGAATTTAAGACATTTCAGAAATATCTGGTTTTTAAGTGATTTTTTGGTGTTTTTTGAAATTAAACGGCGAGCAACGAATGTTTTATTTTATTTTATGTTGGAATACATAGAAATATTTAATTATAAATGGCCAGAGGTACTTGGAATTCCGATGCCGAGCGAAAACTGATCCAACAACTAAAATTTGATGGAAAAATAGTAATGGAGATATCCAAGCTGCTTAAATGTTCTAAATGCAAGATTTACAACGCGCTAGAACACATCAAGCAACATGGTACCACCAAAAATGTCAAACAGCAACCTAGAGCCCGAAAAACTACACCCTAAAGTAGCTGCTAATAATCCTTTCACGACCTCAAGTAAAATAAAAAATAAAACTGCATTGGATTTTGGTATTGATATTTCGTCTAGGGCAATAAGAAGATGTCTAAATGAGAAAAACTTGCGTGGGTGTATTGCACAACGTAAACCACTTGTGTCAAAAAATATCAAATCCCGACTAGCATTTTGTCTTGATCTATATATTATGTAAATAAAAATTCTTAACGAAATATAGGTAGCAGAATATTATTAATTTTTCTTCCTAATATTATGGACCTAAAATATTTTTGATAAGATGTAAAAATTATCACAAATGTAGAAATAAAATGTCGTGTCTTAAATTCGTGGCCACCACTGTATGTATATATATCGACTATTATAACAATATGAGATGTATGTTTGATTTTCTTAATGGACCGTATGTGGTACCTAGGGGCACTTATGATCCGATCATAATAAAATGTGATCATAAATGATTCACATTCATATTAAACATGTTCATTTCGAATTTCATCGAGGTAATAAAATTTTTAAGCCAATTATAATTGCTAAACATATTTTCTTAAGGGGCCCTATTTTGGACCAAGGGCCAATTATGGACCAAAACAAAAATTGTTTGGTAATATGATTTAGATTTACAAAATACACCTTCATACCGTATTTCATCACGATACCGATGGTTTTAAGCCATTTATAAGCGCAAACGTGAATTTCTAAAGGGGACTTTATATGGGGACTAGGGTCAAATGTGATCCGATTTTGACCAAACATTACACCATGATTTCTTAGTACACAGAACTGATCCATGCTAAATTTTCTCATGATTGTTGCATAATTACTATAATTATGTGTAAATAAGTGCAATTTCGAGGGGAATTTGTATGGGGGCTAGGCGAAATCACGGACCGATTTGAACCAAAATCGGTTGGATTCATCCTTGGGCCTAATTATCACTAACACTATCAATAAATTCCAGCCATTAACTCATAAAACGGCTCTATTCATTTTGGCCAGGTTTTCAGGCAAAATGCCACATAGTGCAGCAGTGTAAGTGGTCGGCATGTATTGGTTTAGGGCTGATGTTTTCGAAGTCCTTCAGGTTATACTTGAAAAGCCGCTCTTAATCAAACAGATTGAAATACTTTAAATAGATTAAAACATTCCATGCTGTACACGAAATACGAAAAAAAGTATTTCTTCTGGCAAAAACTGTGACAGTAAATAAAATTGCCATGAAAAATTACTCAAAAATCTGCCGTTCAGAATCGCGTGTAAATTGTCGGTCTCGCCACTCATGTTAAATATGCCTCCCTACTATGTGTGATGCCATTTCATAGATGCGTACGTTGTTTATATGCTGGTATATTTTCTGGTTGGTTGAAAATTTTGTTTTTATTTTCTTTCACTCTATTGTTCTATTTTCCAGTTTGAATTCTACTTTTTTTGTTGAAAATATACTCTACGTACTCTATATATTGTTTTCATTTCTATTCAGTTGTTGTTGTTATTTTTAAACAACAAAAGTAAAAATACAAAAAAAAGAAGAAGAAGGATGAGAAAACATGTTTAAAGTGCATTTTTCAGGTAGATTCTGAAGAGTTAGTAAAACAACATAAAAACCTGGTTTATTTTTATACAAGTTTTTTTTTTCTCCTTTTTCTCTGTTTTTGTTTTTATTTCATTCTGTGAAATGTCTATAAAATATAAATAAACTGTGATTTTTTTTATTGTTTTTCGAAAAAAAAATTGTACTGAAGACTACTCGTAAAGTCACAAAAAAACACTTTTGCTCTGCACATGCAATTGCATTTGAACGTGCAACAGAAATGGGATATGCTGTGCAGCAATTTTTATGAACAAATCACAGTTTGAAAATCATAATTTTTTTCTTTAATTTTTTTCCAGAGGAGAAGACTGTTCTTCACCTGCTGGGTACATGTCCGCCTTTTTGCCAAAAGTGGAAGAAGTACTTGGCTGCTTAGTAGATGGATGATCTGGAGGAACTGTCAAGGATTGATATTGGCAGTTTAAATCCTTTTATCAGGAGCTCCGAGAGGTTTCGCGACGGAAAACTTTGGTAACAGAATAAGCCCTATGCGGCCTAAGTGTGTCCACCCAACTCTATGATATGGGCAACCACCTCTACTTGCCTACCTTCATCAAATTTTAAAATTTTATGTTAATAAAACAAATGAAATTAAAATCTAAAAAATATTTAATTTTCTTATAGAAAAACAAAACAAAAAAATTAAAAAAAAAAACAATTTTTGGTTTTAATTGGCCTTTAAAGAAAATGTTAAAAAAATTTACGTAGAAATTTCTGCGTATATAATACCTAACTAGCCCTATAATTGTTATAGTAATACAGGGGCATAATATTCAAATCATTTTAAAATACATTTAATTAAGCAGTACTCAATAGGTATACTAGCAAAGAGAGTTTCCGTATTTCGTATGGCTTCTCAAGATATGTCAATTAGACACTGAAAGATGCATTGTTTGGTATGTGTTCTATGCCGATTAAATTATTAGAGCATAAATTTTTTAAGAACGATGAAAAAAACAATGGAACAAGTTAGGTTGCGATTATTACGGACTTTTTTGTGTGAAAGTGGAGAAAGTCGATGTCTTTAACCAAAGTTTTTGGCAAATTTCATTTCTTAGAAAGAAATAGAATAGAAATTGGGAGTAGGAAGGTACGTGGATTGAAGAGAGTTGGATAGCATCAAATGAATAGTTCCTTTCTACATATATCTGTATACTTTGTTGGTAAGAGGATTTGATAAGCAATTAATCTCAGGTTTTAAGCAGTCGAGTGGAAGCCTTATTAATTCGGCGTGCCACACTGGACTATTTTTTGTGGGCATGCAGTCACCATAGTCTCAGCATATTATAAGGCATCCTAACCCTGGCTCGGATATCACGAAGGAAACGAAAATATGAAATAAAAAGTATTTTTTTTTTGACGACTTTCTCTCAGCAGTTTCTGGCAAAATCTCTAAGGACAAAAGAAAATTGCCATCAAAAGTATTTCAAAATCTGTTGTTCAGAGTTTACATTAAACTGTAAGTTCCGCCACTCATAAATGAAATTAATACACACAACGTGATGTGATGTGAGAAGCTAGGTCGTAACCCTGACTAAAGGGTTGTAATTAAGTAACTAGGTTAGCAATTACGTAAGTAAGCCACTTATAAATGACAGTAATATGAACCACATTGCTGATGTGACAAGCTAGGTTAAAATCCTAACATACTCACAACTAAGTTATTAAGAATTGACCACCAATATCATGCAATTTGAAGACGCTTGGCTTTTTTGTGAAGCTACTTCCTTTATGTTCGAGTATTTGAAAATCAATTTTCGTCTAGTTGACGTCTTTATACAGCACGAAAAGAAGGAAAAAGTCTTAGAAAACTACCTCAAAAGAATCGAATGCCGTTACCAATCCAAATACGATCCTTTAAATGACATTATATACATACAGTGGTGGCCACGAATTTAAGACCCGACATATGACTAACTTAGTTGTGATAATATTTACAATCCTGTAATATCAAATTTGATATTATTTATTCTTCTTTGTACCTTGTACACACATTTAAAACATTTCAGAAATATCTGGTTTTTAAGTGATTTTTTGGTGTTTTTGAAATTAAACGGCGAGCAACGAATGTTTTATTTTATTTTATGTTGCAATACATAGAAATATTTAATTATAAATGGCCAGAGGTACTTGGAATACCGATGCCGAGCGAAAACTGATCCAACAACTAAAATTTGATGGAAAAATAGTAATGGAGATATCCAAGCTGCTTAAATGTTCTAAATGCAAGATTTACAACGCGCTAGAACACATCAAGCAACATGGTACCACCAAAAATGTCAAACAGCAACCTATAGTCCGAAAAACTACACCCTAAAGTAGCTGCTAATAATCCTTTTACGAGCACAACGTAAATCACTTGTGTCAAAAAAAAATATCAAATCCCGACTAGCATTTTCGAGAGAACATCTCAATAAACCGATGATATTTTGAAAAATATACTTTGGAACGACGAGTAAAAAACAAACATGGTGCTGAAAATGTGATGGTATGGGTACGGTGCTACCATTCGCTGAAGACAACATGCCCCTAATAAGGAAATTTATACATGATAATGACCCTAAGCATACCTCACGTCTAGTGAAGAGTTGCTTAGAGGAAAACAATATCACTGTTTTAAAGTGGCGAGCTCAATCCCCGGACTTCAATCCAATTGAAAACTTGTGGAATGATGTCAAGGAACATGTACGAGCAGTAGAACCAAAAAATTTAAGCGATTTGTGGGAAGAAATCCAAAAAGCTTGGTATGCGATTCCAAAGCAACATTGTATGGCATTAGTCGAAAGTTTACTCAGGATATGTGCTGCTGGGATCCAAAATAAAGGATTTCCAACCAGACTAGGATTTTTTTATGAAGCTGAGCTTTACTTTATTGAATTAAGTTTTATTTTGCCTATGTATTAAATTCATGACTAGGATAAAATTTGTCTTAATCTATATGTAAATAATATGTAAATAAAAATTCTTAACCAAATATAGGCAGCAAAATATTATTAATTTTTCTTCCTAATATTACTAAAATCTTAAGAAAAACATCAGGGACCTAAATTTTTTGATAAGATGTAAAAATTATCACAAATGTAGAAGTAAAATGTCGTGTCTTAAATTCGTGGCCACCACTGTATGTACCATCAAGGTCATAGCTTTGTGTGTATATAAGTATTTACATGAAAGAATTTTTAAAAAGTCAATAACTGGTATTTATTTATCCCAATTTGATATCTATTTTTAAAACCCAAACGTTTAAAAAATATGCTTGGGATTTAAAAGTATTCCTTCCATTTAAGTAGGGAGATTAAAGCTTCAAAAAGTCAAGGTTTTATTTTTCTCCATTACTCCTCTTGGGAGCACATGTCTTCCACAAAGCATTTTCCATCTTATCCAGTTGGCTGGTGTTGTTATTCTGCTTGTTTCCGTTTCGTTAGCCTATTGCTGTTCCAGCTAAGGAGGTGTTTGGTGCACTGTAGCAGGTCCTAGGGTAATGGTGCTGCCATCTATAGTTGTTTTCACGCGCTACGAGCATGTGCCGTATAGGCGGGGATTTATAAAACTTTGTGTATTAATTATATCATGTTCATAGATATCCGTTTAATAAATTTGTTTTATTTCGGCATTCAAAATTTCATCCAGATATTCGAACTTGAAAAACTCTGTAAAAACCAATTCAAATATTTAGTTTGTATGCTTTTGTATTATAATCACAATTTTTATTTTTTTATTGTAACATTTCTGTATTAATATTATTTATTTATGTATTTATTTTTCTTTTTTTTTTATTCAATTTTAATGAATAATAATATTTGTGTGATAACAAAAAGCATTTTTCTCAATTTGAATTCTTTGAATATTTTTCGAAAATATTTATTCAATTAAAAGCCATACACAATAGGCTTTTTATAGGCATAATTCTAATTTTAATTAAATAAAGAGGAAAAAATATGAAAAAATATTTTATTTTTCATATACAATAACTTTATTATGAATTTCAAAATAAAATAAAATAAAATATAAACAATTGTGTGACTAAAACAATAATAAATAAACAAAATGAAGAGTTTTTTCAAAAGCACCTGTGTTAGAAAAACACTGAAAAAAATCGTAAAATTTTCTACCAAATTTAATATAAATAGTGCTGGCTGGGCGTATCTCTATAACAAAACTATGAATTTATGACTAATTTGTTCATGCTCGTACAATTAAATTTTTATAAATTGTTTACGATTATTATGTGAATAAAATGTTATTAAATTATACACGAAATTATTGGCATTATATTCTATTTGCATTATGAAAAGCAAAGCAATGGCCGCTCAATGGTGCCATATTTAATTCAACAATTGTTTCACGGTAATTTAATTAAAATGAACGCTTGAAATGCTTGGTCGAAATGAATGTATAACACAGACAACAAATTTAATTGCATGGAGTTTTTTTTTTCACATTTTCATGGTGGTTTTATATTTTCAGTTGCCGATACATTTCATAATTTTAATAGAATTTATTTATTGTTTAAAATTAAATATAAATATTTAAAATTTAATATTTGATACGTTGTAATTTTCAAATATTTAAAATTTATTCATTGCTTTTAGGCTTTAATGTAAAATTTATTGTCACAATTTTTATGGTAATTTATTATGAGGACTGAAAATTGAAAAGAATTTGAATTTAGTAAAAAAAATATTCTTTATTTTTATTATAAATTATTTTAAGGAGTGTGTAAGAAAAAATTCTGTCAAATTGATTTTCTAAAAACATTGACAAATAAATAGTTTTAGCTGTCCTAAGGGTGAAAAATGAACCTTTCAATTAAGTTACTACTGAATATTTTCTCAAAATTCCTTTTTTTATTTGAAAGTGCAATCCTTACGGTTAATAATGGAAAACAATTTCATTCAAATGGCTGCTCGGCTGGCCATGCAGTAGCCTACACGATCGGTCCAATTTTTAAGCACATTATCGATTGTGTGCAGCTGTCTTTCACCAATGGCTTCACGAATATTGTTCTTTAAAGCGTCAATTGTCTCTGGCTTGTCGGCATAACACTTATCTTTGACGGCACCTCACAAATAATAGTCCAATGGTGTCAAATCGCAGCTCCGAGGTGGCCAAACGACATCAGCTCTGCTGCTGATAATGCGATCTTCAAAAACAGGGCGCAAATCATCGAGTGTAGCTTCGGCTGTGTGGCACGTAGCGCCGTCCTGTTGAAACCAAATGTTGCCAATATCCTCCGCTTCAATTTTTATGAACAAAAATTCGTTTTCTGTACCCCAAATGCGACAATTTTGCTTGTTTACATACCCGCCAAGATCAAAATGAGCTTCATCTGAAAAGATGATTTTTTCCAAAATCGGCATCTTCTGGTATAGGCCACCGCATGGCCAGCCGAGGCAGCCATTTGAATGAAATTATTTTCCATTATTAACCGGAAGGATTGTACTTTCAAATAAAAAAAGAAATTTGAGAAAATATTCAGTAGTTTTTTTTTTAAAGCATTAAAAAAAAAAGTTATTTGGCGGACCCTTCAGCTTACTTAATTACAACCCTTTAGTTAGGATTATAACCTAGCTTCTTACATTACTTACGTTGTATGAGCCAATTTTATTCATGAGTGACGCCACCTTCTGCTTAATGTCGACTCTAAACATTCGATTTTGAAATACTTGCCATGGCAATTTTATTTTACTATCAGAGCTTTCGCCAGAAAAGACTGTTGAGTGGAGGTCGGTGAAAGAAATATCTCGTTTTGTTCGAGATGTCGAAGCTAGTTTAAATCGCGATCTCTTGTCTAAGGTAATAAGCCAAGACATTAGGTATTAAACTATTGAACTGCTTGCAACAAATTCTAAATATTAGTTGCTAGGGTCCATGTCAAATGTAGAATTAATATACTTTTCCAAATCAGATGATGTATACACCGAATTAAATCGGGTCTTTAGTTTGTTTTTGCCGGGCAAAAGTACAAACCTTTAAAGCAGGCCTAATAAAACAGTCGTTATGTCAACAATATAACATACATACATACATATTTAATCATTGCAACCCTTCAGTCAGGATTACGTCCCAGCTTCTCACACCACTTATGTTGTGTGTGTTATTTTTTATATTTGATTGGTGGGACCTATAGTTTAAATTCGATTCCGAAAGACAGATTTTAGAGAATTCTCATAGTTTTTGCCAGAAATTTGTTTATGCTGTCAATAATATAAGATTGACTTAAATTGTCTTTAAGTAAGGCATCCACTGGCACGGCCAAAGCTACAGATACAGGCATAAACAGCATTACTACTTTACTTACTTACTTAATTTCCCATAACAAACATTTAACGGATTTCGGCCTGCCGCAACACATCCTTCCACGCCAGTTGGTGACACCAATCGATGACAGGGCTTCCTCGATTTAGTCCTTCAAACGGATGCAAGGTCGTCCTCTTCGCCGACTTCCACAGATTCCCGCATCAAATACCCGTCTCGCCGGAGCATCCTCCTCCATTCGACCGACATGGCCGAGCCAGCGCAGCCGCTGTATATTAATGCGCTGTACAACGTCTATGTCATTGAGGAGCTCATACATCTCACTGTTGTATCGCATAAGGAAATCATCGCCAACTCGCACTAGACCGAAGATCTTGCATAGTGCTTTTCTCTCGAACACTCTCAAGGCCGCTGAATCTGTACTTAATAGGGTCCATGCCTCTGCGCCATAAAGAAGCACGGGTAGGATGAGTGTCTTGTAAAGTGTTAGTTTTGTCGCACGAGAGTAGCAGAGACCTACTACTATTGAGACTATAGTGGCACCTGTTGGCAAGAGTGATCCTGCACTTGATCTCCAGACTGACATCATTCCTGGTGGTAACGGCTGAGCCAAGATAGATGAATTCCTTTTCCGTATTAAAAGTATAGTTATCGGCCGTAATCTGAGAATCAATACGCCGCGCGTCTCTACTCGTCGATAACATATACTTTGTTTTGCCCTCATTTACCGCCAGCGAAGTCAAATCCATTGGACGTTAAATTATGGTTGTGCGTATGGCTTGGAACCCACCACGTAAAAACAAATATCCAATGAAAACCGAAACAAAATCCAATGAAAAGATCCCCATAAACAGCATTACCAGCTACTTTAAAATCCTCTAAAATATTAGCTACATCTACGAACCTAACTAATAATAGCAACATGTTGCCGCAACAAATGTATCAGCAGTAGCCACAATGTGATCTTAAAAATCATGCAGAGACTTTACATAGAAAACCCTATATTGAGATTTGATCGAAACTCTCGAATAGAATTGAGTAGGGAGCAAAGACTGAAAAACAGTCTTCAGAGAAACAGGGAAATCTTTAAACTAATTGCAGTTAATAGCGATAGTCTAAGATAATTGATAAGATGCCTAACGGGGAAAAACTAGAAATCAACCTTTGGCACCCACTCTATAGGACATACTAGGAGGGCTAGATGCTAGCACCATTGCCCTAGGAACTTCTACAGTAGACCAATCTAATACTTTGCTGGAACAACAATAGATTAACGAAATGGCCATAAGGCAGAATAGCAACCAAACGAACTTATGACAACAACAGCAGTCAACAGGATGGGAATTTTTTCCGGAGGGATAATGGAAAAAAAATGTTCATGCATTGTGTTTATGATTGGATTTTTGTGGTTTTATTATTAACTGTCCAATTCCTTGCATTTATACCTACGAATTAATTTTGGGAAAACACGTTTAAATTTTTAATGTTCGAGACGTCATTTCGAAATCAATTTTCAATCAGTTCGGCTAAGAAAATCTCGTTTTATTTTAAATTTAAATTTAAAATGAAGTGTCAGTATATAAATATGTGTGCATATATTGTACTTCCATATGCTAGTTTCTGCCAATAAAAATTATCAGTTTTTTCAAAGAAAATGCTGATATAAAAAGGCAACAGTAGTGTATTATTTTCTATCAGGGAAAACCAGAAAAAAATACTTTCAATTTAAAACATATTGTTGAACTACTTTTTTATGCCTATTTAGCCAAATATCGTGTGAAAAAATACTGGCAATATTGCAGAATTTCTTTTTTCAATGAATATGTCGAACAAACACAAAAAAGGGGAATCGATTTGAATGCAAATTGACTTTTTAAAAAGAAAAACATATTTTTTATAACAAAATCACTTCGTTTCTATTTTTTGCATTTTTTTCTAGCAAATCAAACAATACTGTGTTAAGCATACAAAAGAAAATGTTGATATCAGTTCAGTTGCAATGCAATTTTTTTCTTTTTTTTTTCTGGCTTTTATCGCCGAAAAACTGTTAGAATTTTGCAAAGTGAAGTTTTTATGGAAAAGGCCATGAGCTTTTCTTTTTTTTGTTTTTTTTTTTGCAATGAGGCAATATTTATTGTGTATATTTTAAGCTGTCATAATAATTTGTTGCAAATTGCACACAATCGACAAGAAATGAGCAGCAAAACAAAACAAAATGAAATTTGAGAAGCGATTTATTATTGAAACCTATTGTAATAGCCTTACAGCACTACCATCACACCCTAATTTAATGTGTGTGTGATTTTTAATTTTACAACTAAAAATCTATTATGCTATGTGTACTACACATGGTATTTTGAATAAGAATTTTAATTTATTATTTGCAAACCATTGCCTCGAAAAGTTTCGTTGCATTAACTTTTTTTGTTCCATAAAAACTTGTCTTCTACGCTAAAAAATTATCGTAAAATAATGGCATCCGTTTTGGTTATAGAATGCTGGTGTTGGTTTTTCTTTATGAAAAATTATGGTTGGCGTTTTGCTTAATAAATCACAAAGTTAGGAGGGGGCTTATAGCTTCAAGTGATAAAACAATTTCAGTCTTTTTTTTTTTGAATATTTCCACAAGCGTTAATTTTAATTTGTAAGTTATAATCAACAAAAAAAAAAAATCATGAGAGACTCTTTACCATTATGAAGTGTAAGCCATTGAAAGTAGGAAAACCGAACTACAAATTGGAATGTGCGAAGCCCTGGAGCCCTGGTAGGCTAGTGGATAGTGTGCTAGACTATTAGCGTGAGGGTCGTGGGCTCGATTCCCACCAGAGACTCTGGTCTGTGACACAACACCGAGCATATAGTCAAAGTTACTCAGCTCGTATTTAATTAGAATATAATTTGTAATTATATTGTAATTAATAAATAAATAAATAATATTAGTCTTCCTCTCATTCTGTGGCTCCCTAGTCACTACTTGTACTTTTTATGTCTGTCATGTTGTCCTATGATTTGTCTTCATTATCGAAACCGAAGTCTACTACGAAAAGTCAACCACTACCGCCTTGATCGACTTTTGCGGCAGTTTTATGAAAATTTCACAAATCACGCTGAATAATTTTTTAGTAGATGAACTAGCTAGAGTACACATACTCGTCCCGAATATCACTACATACATACATAATTGGTCATTACAACCCTTCAGCCAGGATTACGACCTAGTTTCTAACACCACTTATGTTGTGTGTGTTAATTTTATACATGAGTGGCGGGACCTATAGTTTAAAATCGACTTCGAACGACAGATTTTTGAGAAACTTTTCATGGCAATTTTATTTACTCTCAGAGTTTTTGTCAGAAATCTGCTGAGAAGAAGTCGCCGAAGAAATACTTTTTGTATTTTATTTTGGTGTCTGGCCTTGGGCTCAAACCCTGGCTTTTAGTCTAATAAGCCAACACACTAATTACTAGACCACGGCGACTACAGAGCACACACACTCCTCCCGAATATTACTACAGCTATGAAAATAGGTATACCGCCTGCATCAAGCATATTTAAGGGACACTGACAAATTTCGGCTCAGGGAGAACCTTCATTTATTGCCACCTTCACCTGAAGCGCACCAATCAATTATATAAACTAGGAAATCCCGGTCTCCACATCTGTCCTCAGAGGAAGAGAGTATTGCGTACTTCTTTTGACAATGCCCATCACTCGCACGACGCAAAGTCACGTTTTCTCGATCGTTCTCCAGATGTAATTCAAATTTTCCACACTTCTGTGCATAAAATCGATATTGATTGTTAAAACCGATGAATCAGGATTTGTAAGTCTTCTCTCAGAATACATCTTTTCAAGTGGTATTACAATTGATTGATATGTGTGCCCAAGTGAAAATCAGAGATCATCAAGGAATCGTTTTTTCGCTACACATAAGTACTCATGAAATTTTCAGTATGAGTGAGTCAACAGTATTGAAATCCAACTACTCTGATTCATTCGTACTCACTACAACAATGATTTATAAGTACAGGTTGCAATGAGAATGCGTACAACGTTGACATCACACACACAACATTCTAAACATGTTTGATTCATACGCCTACTCATTCAGATTCATAAATTTAGAAAAATACTTATAAAACTTATAAATGATTCGAGTGATTCGAATCATTCGTCAAAATTTACAGTCTTAGTAATTGTTGCATTTACAAAGAGAGAAGAAAGACACATAAACAAAAAAGACAAAGACAGCAAGCAGAGCAAACACACAACCTTCTTGTGAGTATTGTAGTGTTCGTACGCGAATCATACTTATTTTGGGATTCGTGTATACGAGTGGAAAGTCGAAATCAATAACATCATGCACATTGTTAAGTATGAGCACCATGAGCATTTCAAACTTTGAATATGAGTAGTATGAGTATGACATGAAAGTAGGTATGAATGCGTATAAGTATCAGAAATTATAAGTATGATTCGAATCTACTCATCGTTTTGAATACTCATTGCTGACCTCTGGTGAAAATTCCTATCTTCTCCTATCCTATCCTATCATATCCAAAACAGTACACATGCAAGACAAAATATTCGCCATTTTTACGAGTAAATATAAACAAAGCTTGATCGTATGCGGATGCGGTTGTCTGGGGAATTTCAAAAATTCAGATACATTTCCATCACCTATACGATATTATGCTAAAAGCTGGTATAGTGGGAATAAAGTGGATGAACACACTACGATGTAACCGGGAATATTGCCTGACAGTATAACCCACAAGGCATATAACAGGCGAACGATTCCCAACGAAATTTGTGAATCCTGGAATGATTTACTATCGTTGACAAACAGTGGTAGTCAGAGGTATTAGACCCATAATCGCGATAAAATTCTATACAAAGCAAACAACATCGAAAAGCTCTGATCTACTGGGAGTTCTCTTGTCTAGGTGCCGTTTCAATACGGCTTGTGTGTCGATGATGTGGCTTTACCTCCAGTATATTCCAATAATTTTCGCGATATTTTCTGCTCTGCTCTAAGTCTGAGCATATGCTTAGGACTCTTATTATGATTATTAATCTTACAACTGGCATGAGATTCTTGTGTTTGTTTTGCTTTTCAAAGCCCTTCACCACAGATATGTCCTGAAGAAGAGTAGATTCCTCGGCACTGTATTGTACTGCAGTACTATATGCCTACCATTTTAAATCGTCTCCCTTCTAATCCTTTAAACACCAACGAAGCATGACATTATTGAAGGAAAAATCCCACCTATACACATTCCTGCTTCTGAAGTTACCTCCCGACCTCTACCTGCAGTAAGCATGCCAAGGTTTAAACGTTACTCCCTCCATTGAAACCTGAGTTCATTTTCGCAATTAAACTTCGCAATAACAAAAGATCTCCTATCTCTATACACTATAAATATATGTATGTATATGAATATGTGTATAACTTTGCTAATCATGCACTATAAGGCGGATGATTGTTTTTAAATTCAATTCACATATCAATCATACGTCCGGTGGTTTTCTTTTCAATCCCATATAATTAATATAAATATCTCCTCTCTTCTCAACCATTTTTTTGTCAAATTCTTTTTTTTTTTTTTATCAAATTCTTTTGTTTTTTTTTATCAATTTTCATCTATTTCCCGAGACAATAAGGACGAAACTAATTTCCCTAACAACAGTCCAATTTATTATGACATAAACAGTAGCACACCTGATGCACCAAATCCCTCTGGTGCGTTATTGCTATTGTCATCATACAACAACAGTAAATCAGTATTTGCTTCAGCATCACTGCCAACATTACTTTCAACACCAACAACATTAGCATCAACATCAGTATCCAGCATTCAGCTTCTTTTAACATTTTTTTCCGAATCTCTTTTGTATCCTTTTTTTGGTTGGAAATAAACCAGCAGCAGCATAAACAGCACATCAATCTTGAAAAATATTATGGCATCACATTATACCACACAGGTAAGTACGCGCAAGCGAAGATAAAACATAAAATCATAATAAAACCGCAAACGATTGCTGTTAAAAGAAAAAATAATAGGCATGCGTTGGTGGCTGGATGCAACTGCAACCGACATTGCTTTTGCAAAACTTTCTTAAATGAAAGTCTAAATATTGTTTAAGATTTTATATGCCAGGTCAATCGATCGAGGGTAAAAACCCTTTATGAGGCATATTCCAATCCTATGCAGTTATTTCATTAACTCGGATGAGAGTTTCTCTGGAATTATTGTGGACAACGAAAGGATTCTACCACGGACGTAGTGTTAATCAAGCTGCTGAGTGGCAAAAGTGGATAGCCTGGGCATTTTTCTGGTGTAGGCTACTGTATGGCCAGCCGAGGCAGCCATTTGAATGAAATTATTTTTCATTATTAACCGGAAGGATTGTACTTTCAAATAAAAAAAAAGAAATTTGAGAAAGTATTCAGTGTTTTTTTTTAAGCATTTTCAAAAAAAAAAAGTTATTTGGCGGACCCTTTATTCAAGGCTTTTAAAGCGGCTTAGCTGTTTCTAAGGATCTGAACATCTAATTGATTCACAGCCCTGTACATGGCGAGAACTTGTACTTGGAAAACATTACAATCAATCACTAGAATGAAGCAATTTGTCTTATTCTACTGTTTGTCTTCAATTTCTTAAATCGAAATGGAAAACCCTATTCAATGCATTGGAGAAGTATTATTACAACAGTCTGCTACAAAATAAAATAAAACAAACACCTGCAGGATAGTCCTTTTTTGTAACCCTAAGTACTCAACGCTTTCAGCAGTCGAACCATTAATGAGTAAAAGAGCTACATTAGCCAACGTACGGAACTACGTACGTATATGGAATTGAAAAAGACGAATCTCACTGTGCTTATAACATATTGGAATTCAAATTGCCCATGATCTATGGCTCGAAGATGAATAAGAGAACAAGTGCTGAAATTTTTCTGAAGGATTGCAGCATTGTAAGTGAATCAGGCCATGCATTTATTTTTCTACTTTCTAGGAAAAATTTTCTCCATCTAAAGACTGGCATAGTCTCGCACCTAATAGGGCCTAGAATGCTTTCATTATATGGACACAGTTTATGTACAACTGCTATCACCACTAATTTCGAAATACTTAGATTCTCTGCATAACTTAATGGTTCTGCAATGTGCTTGATATGGATTATGGAAAAAAAATCCCGTCCTGCAAAGTACCATCAAGACACCTCTGGCTGTTTTCTTTCTTTTTTATTCCATTTTTAATAGAATTCCTATAAAATTCTGAGAAAAAGTTACAACAAAAACAGTAAAAAAATGACAACAACAACAAAAGAAAAAGAAGAAAACGTAAATGTTGACAGTTTTAGTGCTGACAAGATGATGAATTTAATTTTGGTTGCAGTGGGCTGCCACCAGCGATAGCTGAAGGAACGTGGCTAATGTTGTTGATGGTATTGTGAGATAAATAAGCAAAAAAAAAAATACTCTGTGGTAATGCAAACAAAAACAAAAGCAAAAAAAATATTTAATTTTAATAAGTTTATGCACACAGGAGGGAATAGACTCCATGTGTTTTTGTTTAATTGAATTTTTGCTTATTGTCACTATCATTATGGCCTCATTATGAAAGCTATTTTGGCTAAATTGTTTATAAATGATGATTAACTGGACATAATACTGATTGCTTTGGCATGGATTTTATGCAATTTTAAATAGAAATCTAACCAGCTGTGTTCCATTAAAATAATTTTTAATTAATATTCCTAAGCTAAGCTAATTCACCTGTGTTTTAGGTTTCCGTTAAGCCAGCACAAGAGACATTTTGATATAATCTATGAATTAAACTAATTTAATAAGCATAACAGAGTTTTATAAGCTGCTGTCTAAAGGTGCTCTGCAAATGCTTAAACTTATAATCCCTGATGTACATACAAAATCTTTTACTTAAAACATATGCTAATAAATGGCTCAAGGTCGTTTTATATACATATAGGACAAAGGAAGTACATACTTAATCTTAGCCAATTAGTATAAATATTTACAAAAGTATACTTATTTTGTTGATGTCATTGTGGCTTACAATACACCACATACTGTCATACGAGTACATTACTTCCATATAATAATGACAACTCATTTAAATAACTTGTATTAAAAAATTAGTAACAAGCCAAGTAAATATATTTTCCACCCGATATGTTTAGGAAACAATTAACATTTCATTTCTATTTAGTTAACCCTAGCTGTTGAGATGACATAACTAATTAGTTTTCATTAAAAACAAAGAATACATTATCGTATCGTATCTATTTATCCTTTGAACTAGAAAATATGCATGTAAACTATATACAATATGCTCCATACGTATGTATGTGTGTTCATTTAAAAACTGGCATTCAAAATGAAATCCTTTTAAGAAGTTCTCTCTTGTCAAAGTACAACAAAAATAAACCATAAACAATAAACAATAGAATGCCCACCAGCAAAAGAAAATTGCATTTAAAATGCAATGAAAATTAAAATGCCATTACCAGGGCAGGACATGCAAGCAAAAATCAATTAAAAGATGCAAATAATGAGTAACAAATTAGAATAAAATTAGTTTCTAATACCAATATTTATGCATAATTAGAACACATACATACACACTCTATTTAATGTATTATTTTAGGATTATCTGTTAGAAATAATACCTTCAGGATAGATTGTTAAAAAGTTTATTAGAATTGCAAACAAATTTTGAATTTTTTTTTTGTTCTAAAAGTGGCAAGGAATACATACATATAAGACTATAAGAAGAAGTTAACAGAATAAAGCATTCAGAATGGCTGGTTTAATGAAATTTTCTCAAACAATTTTGACTTGAAGTTCTATTAGAAAAATTTTCTAAACTAAACTCCTTATATTTTTCAACTTCCTTCAATTGTTGGCAGCGCTATTACGTTTTCTGCCATCCCACAGTTTTCATTCAATTGTCAGAGACCTTCCTAAAATACGAGAAATTAGACATTCCACCTAAGAGCACACAGATATCTATGCCAACAGTAGAGCAACAAGTATAATTTGCAGTCGTTGCTCTGGGTATTATCTGTGGCTGTTTAAAATGGTTTTGTACTCAGTGGCAGCACGTTGATCATCTCAACGTATATTTTGTCACTTGAGCTTTGTTGTTATTATTATACAGAGGTATTAAAGTTTAGTGTCCAATCATTCTATTGCACTATTATCCTGAATCTATAAATGGTTTCCGTATAATGTCTCTTCCAGTCTCGTTGACGAACCTATTCTATCCGATATCATTGAGGATAACTTCTTGCCTGGGGCCTCAGGATGATTCTTCAAAAATGAATGGATTAAGCGCTGAGGATAGCTTCTATAAAACCAAAGCCTCAGATTTGAAATAAATCTTATGGTGAGAGTTCTATTTCAATTCTAAGCAGACAGACTAATTACAGGGATATCGTCAAGTAAAAATACTTGACGTCATGTTACAATTAAATTTATTACAGCTTTCCTTATGAGCTAGTAGATCTCCGTACAAATCAAAAATATTTAGAGTGCGTAGCCATAGCATAGCCATAGCATAGCCACAGCATAGCCATAGCATAGCCATAGCATAGCCATAGCATATCCATAGCATAGCCATAGCATAGCCATAGCATAGCCATAGCATAGCCATAGCATAGCCATAGCATATCCATAGCATAGCCATAGCATAGCCATAGCATAGCCATAGCATAGCCATAGCATAGCCATAGCATAGTCGTAGCAAAGCCATAGCATAGCCATAGCATAGCCATAGCGTAGTCATAGAGTAGATCGATAAGAATTCATAAGGATAAATCTAAATCGGCGACTGGAGATTGAGGATGACGTTTACATAAAGATGTCACAGCTGAGGGATAGTTCAGGACAATGCATCCGCTATATTGCCAGATTCGTTATCTATCACAGAAATCGTTTGCTACAGTCTGCAGATCAAATAGTCCAAAGGACTATCAACTGATTTTTTCCGGTTATGATCACGAAAAAAATATTCTGCACTACATAAGCTAATGAGTGAAATTGTTTTCCTAGTCTAACCCAAACATAAGATATTTTCCGGAATGCTACCACTGTGACAGAGTTTCTGGGTATGTTCTTACGCCAAGGGACTGAACCAAAGATGAGCTTAGAATGATCCGCCATTTGTGAAAGCAATAGGCCGTAGTAATGAATTCCTATGATGTTTGAAAGGGATTTTATGGCAATCTGGCTATCTGCATATATCAAAGAAAATATTCTGCATGAAGATAGTCGTGATTTCTGCCTGCAATATACTGAAGTGCTGATATTCAAGTCCAATCTTCCTACACTAGAAACGTATAAAAGAATTTAACTTGGAGCCGTCGGTATGTATTCGAATTTCAATTTTAATTATGATGACAGAATCTCAGCACCCATTCAAATAGGTCTATGGGACCAAGTAATCCATCTGCACTGAGGAATACCAGCCGGTGAATTGTTTAAGTCAGCAGATTACTGCGTTAAACCTGATTGCAGCAACTATTGCTTGCTACTCTAAAGGTAAAGGGTCCGCCAAATAACTTTTTCTTTTTGAAAATGCTTTAAAAAGCTACTGAATATTTTCTCAAATTTCTTTTTTTATTTGAAAGTACAATCTTTCCTGTTAATAATGGAAAACAAATTTCATTCAAATGGCTGCCTCGGCTGGCCATGCGGTGGCCTACACCAGAAGATGCCGATTTTGGCAAAAAAAATCATCTTTTCAGATGAAGCTCATTTTGATCTTGGCGGGTATGTAAACAAGCAAATTTGTCGCATTTGGCGCACAGAAAACCCGCACGCATACATTGAAAAGCCGACGCACCCAAAACGAGTCACTGTTTGGTGCGGATTTTGGTCCAGAGGCATAATTGGGCCATTTTTCTTCGAAAAGGAGCAAAGAGTGGCCGTTACAGTCAATGGTAATCGTTATCGGGCCATGTTGAACGAATTTTTGTTCACAAAAATTGAAGAGGAGGATATTGGCAACATTTGGTTGCAACAGGACGGCGCTATGTGCCACACGGCCGAAGCTACACTCGATGTTTTGCGCCCTGTTTTTGAAGATCGCATTATCAGCCGCAGAGCTGATGTCGTTTGGCCACCTCGGAGCTGCGATTTGACACCGTTGGACTATTATTTGTGGGGTGCCGTCAAAGATAAGTGTTACGCTGACAAGCCATAGACAATTGACGCTTTAAAGGACAATATTCGTGAAGCCATTGGGGAAATACAGCTGCACACAATCGATAATGTGATTAAAAATTGGACCGATCGTGTAGGCTACTGCATGGCCAGCCGAGGCAGCCATTTGAATGAAATTATTTTCCATTATTAACCGGAAGGATTGTACTTTCAAATAAAAAAAGAAATTTGATAGAATGTTCAGTAGTTTTTTTTAAAGCATTTTCAAAAAAAAGTTATTTGGCGGACCCTTTATTTCTATTAGAAGTCAATTTAATATTGCTTGCATTCATGACTCGCCAAGCGTGGATTGATTGCCTGAATTTTATAATTACTGGGGAACAGCATTAGCAAACAATGTCCCAAACAGATTTTCCTTTCGTCACATCATTTACGTAATATGTCCTGTACATTTTCAATTCATTCAAAACTTTTTTATAAAAGTTTTACGTTTTAATTCATTTTGCTTAAAAATGTTTCTTTCCTCTGTATGATTATCCTTTCAATTTCTACAACATTTTGCTGTCACATGTTGTAATTGTAATTCGCTTGAATATGTTATTTTACGCTGTAAAATATTCACTTTGTAACATAAAATCTGTCACAATTTCTGTTTTTTTGTTGTTTTTGTCGCGCATTTATTAACAACATTCACATGAAAAGAGAGAGAAAAAAAAAATGTGGAAAACAATCCATTCGCTGTCATAAAAAGAGTGAAATTACGAGGTAACATCCATGCATACACTCAGTCATTCGTTCAACCATAGCCTATGGAGTACAATAAAAATTGTATCACTGTGTTAATGCGTAAAAAGCCACGCTAAAATTGGAAGAATAAAAATAAAAATAAAAAAATTGAATGGAAAATGGCAAATTGTGAAAATCTTAACTTTTTTTAAATTTGTGTTACACATCCAGGGTTGTATATCCTGCTGTATTAAACAAAGGAAATTGTGTCATAAATTTCTTGTTTCATTTGAATTTGTTTCGTTTCGTTTTTAATTTTAATTTTTATTTTCATTTTATTGTGGCAGTTTCTCTGGTTATGGTTGTTATAAGTCCGGGCAATACATTTAATTTGTAATTCTTTTCAATTTATAATGCCATACATAGGCTTGCCTCTATCTCACTGTCTGTATCTCTCTCTCTCTTATTGGGTGTGTAAGTGTTGTGCCGCTACATGTGTATGTGAGTACGTGCTTGTGAGTGTGAGATCAATATGTATATCCTTTGCGTAATACATTTCTATAAAAATATAAACGAATTAATATGGCGGTAATGTTTGTCTGTGTATGTCTACTTTTATGTTTAACAAAAGCAACAACAACAAAAACATAAAAAGCTGTAAAAAAAACCGTTATATTTTAATCTTTAACAATTACTTGAAAAGACCAACACCGCCACAACGGATACAGGGATTCATTTTGTATGCAAAACAATATAAATTTATACACCCGGGGAAATAAGACGAATCCGTTGGAAATAAAAACTCATTCATGGTCGGTAAATAGGCATGTGCACGAGGCTTGAAGTCCTACTATATAAGCATGAAGTCTATTAAAGGTTTGGTTTTAAATTTTCAAAAAAGTGAAGTGAATTTTTCGTTAGAAAAAGTAAAATTCTTTACAGAATTCTAGTCGGATTTCACTTTAAGGCTGGAAAAATAACAAACTACTGGGTATAGGAAATTACAACTTTAATGCCTACCGCAGCAATGATAAGGATTTCTGGTCACCTTTGTCCTCTACAACCGGATAGTTTTTACAATGCCGGGCTAAGATTAATAAGGTGTTGGGAACACTAATTTAAACGAGGCTATTTCAATCACTTACATCAGGTCTTATGGCAACAGCTTTACGCAAAGATGGGTAGAGAACAACGAAGCATCGTTGGTATGGTACCATCACGAGGGCAATAAGAAAATACTCGATCATATATGAGAGATGTATCCCACCTCTTTAGTTGGTGATCACAAAGGAGGCCCTTTCTAGCCTGACATTAAAGGGTAGTTATGGAAAGAAATTCGCGGTAGTCTAGTAGGTAGTGTCTTGGCTTATTAGACGTAAAACAAAAATACAAAAAAGTATTTCTTCGGCAACTTCCTCTCAGCAGATTTTTGGCAAAAACTCTGAGAGTAAATAAAAAATTGCCATGAAAAGTTTCTCAAAAATCTGTAGTTCGGAGTCGACTTTAAACTATAGGTCCCACCACTCATGTATAAAACTAACACACACAACATAAGTGGTCTGAGAAACTAGGTCGCAATATTAACTGGAGGGTTGTAATGACCAATTATGTATGTTATGTATGTAAGTCCCATCTCTTTAGTTGATGATCAGAAAGGAGGCCCTCTCTATTCTGACTTTAAAGAGTAAATATGGAAAGAAAAGTATTCGTAGGAGAATCTGTCCAATAATTTTCGAGGCAGAAATTCATTTTGATAGATATTACAAGACACGAAGAAATGTGCTCGTAGGAAAATGAACGGAACTCTTAAATTCCTTCAATCGACCACGATAGTATCAAAAACTTTTTGTGAGTGCCTAGATTTTCTTATCAGGTTAGAAAACTTTAAGATTACTGTATGGAGTTGAGTTCCACGGCATGTCTCCTATAAAGTCAATATTAGCTCTGAGCCATTCTGAGGATATATAAAAAACTAGAGTAAGGACATATTTAGTAAATAATAGAAAGTAAATTTGCTGTTTACAGACATAATTGCTCAAACCAGTGATTGGCCAAATGACTTACCATATTTAACAGAGTAAGTATAAAATTTTAAGCTGCTCATGCTCGGTGAACAGTATGTAAATACCGAAGTCAATGCAGATTGATAGATAAAGTGTGCAGGCAGTATACAGTTCTGATATGCAACATGCTATACTCCACTAAAACCAAAGCTTTATTTACAATACTTTACAGAGTCGCCTCTGTCCTTCTGTGGAAACAGAGAACAGTGCTGGTGGTAGTAAGGCTCAATTCAGTTAAATTCTTCCCCAAGGCTATATAAATACTGCATTACTCGGAAGCCAAATACTCACTCGGGTCAAGTACATGATTCCATGTAATTTTCTCCATAGGAGATTTGATTATAGGATTCCAGGCATGGAAGATTTCCGAGAGGTCTTGATTTTCGTATTGCCTGATGGGATTTTTTTCTTAATTTATTCGGAAAGCCGTGCTAAGTTGAAGTCCTTAAAGTAACGTCCTCTTAACGTCCTTTCTCCTTCAGTGATGCTGGGAATTCCTTAGAGAATTACGCATCATTTAAAGGTGACGGTTATATGGGTTCCCGGTCGTAGAAATATCTTCGGAAATTGAATTGCTAATGAAGTAGCCATGGCCACTTGAATAAAACTCTCAATATTCAAAAGGGACATACGTTTTCCCAATGATCGTGAAGTCGCCGTAGTATAGTAGATAGTGTGTTGGCTTATTAGACGTTAGGCGACGGTTCAAACCCCAGGTTAGACATCAAAATAAAATTTGAAAAAATATATCTTCAGCGACTTCCTCTCAGCAGATTTCTGGTAAAAACTCTGAGAGTAATTAAAAAATTGCCATGAAAGTTTCTCAAAAACCTGTCGTTCGGAGTCGTCTTTAAACTGTAGGTCCCACCACTAATGTATAAAATTAACACACACAACATAAGTGGTGTGAGAAACTAGGACGTTGTACAATTGGTCAATTCGACCTCCGGGTACAGTACTTGTCTTGATTGACAAGTACACGTACTCTAACCTAACCTAACCTTTCCCAATGACTCTGCAATTGCACTCAACTTCTATAGCAGCAGGCATGTACTTGCGGTATTACTAAGCTCTGCTGGAATGATGTGGATAAAAGAGGACTCTTTTCTTTTTCCTAATTGCATGACCATACATTGCGTTATTTTGGTTCTCACTGCACTATTGAAAGGCATGCCAATAGATTCATGGCTCCTCTTCATGGCTGAGGTTCTTATTGTCATATTTTCCTCAATCTTTAACTGAATCCTCTTCATACTGTTTTAATGGATGGCTACAAGGAATATTTAATATCTGGGATATATGTTGACATCTGATATCACAAGCCAAACTTCTGATTAACACAGTTATAGAAACAATGGGGATTCGATTAGAGATCTGTGAGTTTGATAGAAGACCATCATACACCTACACCTACAACGATGGAACGAGGAAGATAGAGGAAGATGGACGGCGAGACTTATTCCGGGCATAAGGCCATGGATTGGTCGAAAATTTGGAGAGGTAAATTACTACGTTACACAGATGCTATCGGGTCACGGATATTTTAGGAAATATCTGCACAGAATGGGCAAGAGCGCCTCCCCTTACTGTCTTTGCGAGGAAGGAGAGGTAATTGATGACGCAGAGCACACCGTTTTCGGGCGTGCACGCTGGCAGAGCTATCGCTCTGTACTGACGTCAATAGTTGGTACGATCACAGCCGCTATCATTGTCGAGGTCATGATTGCGAGTAGTGGAAATTGGACCTCTTTGGTGAATTACGTAGAGCGCATTCTAAGGCGGAAAAAGAGAGATCTTGAGGCTGCAGAACGAGTAAGCATGTCGGCAGAGGTGATACTGTCACACGTGCCAAGCGAAAACGAAACGATGATTTAGACGAAAGGAATAGTGGAAACGCTTAGATGTCTCCGCAACTTTCGATACGCAATCCGGACGCGGAAATGAACATGGAGAGTCCAAAGGGTCAAAAGGACTCCACTCCGAAGTAATACCACCGTAGTTCCGGAGTGGGCACAAACAAGTCCACAGGAGACGAGTGGGGGATTTAGTGGGTGAGGGCCCCACACACGGAGGATGTGACGACTTCCTCTATGGTGCGGTTAGGTAAAAAAAAAAATCATACACCTACTTTATAGCGCAAAGCGGCACTAAGTTGTTCGTACTCATAGAATCTAATTTTGTGGAAAAAAAATTGGTCTTTCCACACAAGCTTTTTAATCCATGGCAAGGCATTGTCTCGAGAGTTGCTGGAATAACATGGCCTCTTTTAAAACAAAGTCCTTATAGTCCTTAAAGGACTTGTCATATTTTCTTTAACTTCCAAAAATCTTACTGTTTTCATTGAGTGTATTCCGTAAAGCCTATTGCCATCCACTTATACTGGCATATATTTTTGTAAATTGGACACAATCAGAATATAAAACGTTTCGTTTTGTTTGCTTGAACACATGCTTTTGATGACCATAAAAAGCCTACTGAAACAACTGAACTGACTGGCACTGGTTTTGTCGATGAGACGCTTTTGTGTTGTATTTTTAATTCATATTCTTGCAACAATATTTTGATGTTCCATTATTTCTTTTTGGGGGGCTTTTTTGTTCTCAAAGTGCCATTTGCATAAAGTATTACAAAATCTGTGTGTAGTAAATTCAGAAATTTGCATCAATTTGTTGCATAAAGGCTGTGTGTGTGTGTGTGCCTGGTTCCTACATATTGTACAAGAGGCATATTACAATTGAACAGTTGCAATGCCTATGCAAATACACACACACACATATATATATATTGGTGTCTGTAACATCATAACGCTTAAAATGGATTTTTTCTGTGAATTTCATGTTGCATGAATGACTGAATGACTGAGTGACTGAATGGTTGGTTGGTTGGTTCGTTTATTTTATGAATTTATGTACTCTTATGAATGCTAGCTAGCCTGTGCGAATGTATATGAGTAGTGTTGGTGGCATCACCACATGCAATTGCTAACACTTGATCATTTAGTGACATATTTGCCACATCTTTTATATTTTTACAACAGCAACAACAACACCAAAGAAAGCTGTTATTTTCTTCCTTACTTTTTACTGATTATTTCATGTTTTTCGTTGTGGGCCAAGGCACAGTCTCTATGCCTGTTGATAGACAGTACGGGAGTGGGCGCCAATGGGAAGTGTTTGTATATTACGTTACAACTCATAAATCCTTGTTTTTTTTTTTGTTGCGAAAAAATTGAAATTTTATTGCCATCATATATACCCTTACTCGCACATACATACATAGATTTTTTTCTTTCGTTTCCAATTTTTTTTTGGTTTTTGTTTTTGGCTTCAATTTATGTCTGTAAATCACTTTGTCTCTGAATACTGACTGACTGACTGACTGACTGTTTGGTTATAGAACACAGCACAGCACAGCAATGCTGAAGAAACGAACTGAAGTGAAGTAAGTGGTGGCAGAGAACATCACAAAAACGAGTAGATTTATTTATGTAGACGATGTCAGTAAATTTCAAATGAAAAATTATTACTTTTCATGGCATAAAAGCAACAACAACAACACCAAAAACAACACCAACAACAACTAGTACTACTACTGCTGCTGCTGCTACTATTAAATACTGGAAAGAAAATGGAAACTGTGTAAAGCAAATGATATACGAAATGGTTTTTATATCCGGTACTTAATGTAAAGCCATATTGATTTGTTATTATCTTTGGCTGTTGCAATAAGGAAAACACGACAAATCACTTGAGTTATGGTCTAATAAAACTTAACGAATATATTTTTGCCAAATACAGTTTGAAGTCACTTTAGTTAAGGACCATCAAACTGGAAAATTTGTTTGTTAAACGGAAGAGGGTAATAAGAATCAACTGTAGCTTGGTTGCATAGCATGTATAACATTCGTTGCAACTCATTTTCTCTTCTCAACCCATTTAATTAAACTTCTAATAGTAGACAACGAAGGAGGTTGCATTAAAAATAAAAACGATGTTTTCCTTCCAAATGAATCGAAATGATTTTGAAATGTTTATGTGCAAGTGATTGATTTTTATGGCTCAATTAATTTCGTTGCGTTTGCATTGCATTTGCAACATGTTTTAAATCAATTGACTTTTTAATATCAAATCAAATCGACAGTGGCAGTCGATGTTATTCATTCATACACAGGAACAGAACAGAACACATCAGAACAGCTAACATAATGGAAAAGATACACGATATTTTCTAGGAAATATTTCACAAATCAAAGTTGCTAAATGCATTAAAAAATTAAATCAAATGCAACTTACACAGATAAAATAAAAATAAACAGGGAAATTAATTTAAAAACCAAGAGTTTATGGTTAGGAAATTCGAATAGAATCGAATTACATTACCTAAGACAAGCATATCCTGAGCAGGAAAAAGGTTTTATAAACGAATAGTTAGAAGAAAAGTCTTCTACATTCATAACCGCCCTTATGTATTTTTTTCTGGTTTTTGAATTTTCAAAATTATCTTGATTTTATCTTCGGTCAAATAATTCCTCCAGAAAGCCATCTGACCCTCGAGTGTCCTTAAAAATATAACGTCAACTACAAACGTTTTAGGAAAATTAGGCCTCGCTGCTACTGAAGTAATACTCAGCAAATGTCCTCAGCATCGCAATAATTCATTTTTGAAAAGAGTTTTGTGTCTAAGAAATAAAACATGGCAACTCTGTTATCCTAGAAAATGCTGTAGTAGTTTTCCATCTGCTCAGCTGGAAAACCTTGATTAATAAAACTAAAACAAAGCAAAGGTTTCATAATTCCAACACAATGCACTGCATGAGTACCATCTTCAGAGTGTTGGACCATAAAAGAAATTGATTTCGTCACGCAGTTATCATTTATTGCGTTCGGTACAATGTCTTCTCTACTGGCGAAATTATTGCTGTCATCGCCCCTTAATAGCTAAGAGAAGTATTGGCTTACAACCATAGCACCCTTTGTGAATATATAAACATTTTTGCAGGAAGACAATCCATGCTTAAACCTTCGGACACAAGCTTGAGCTTATTGGAATATTTTTCAGCATCATTCTCATTTCTCTCTAGCCGAATAACCTCGCGACATTCCATCGATGTAATTGCGGAGCATGGTTGAAATGAAGTCCTTTTTTCCCAATAGTTCTTAAGTAGTGAGGGATATTATGCCACCATCCACCAAAATCGTGGAGATAGGATGAAGGTCGAGTAAGGTTAGGTTAGGTTAGGTTAGAGGACGTGTACTTGTCAATTAAGACAAGTACAGTACCCGGAGGTCGAATTGACCCATTGTACAACGTCCTAGTTTCTCACACCACTTATGTTGTGTGTGTTAATTTTATACATGAATGGTGGGACCTACAGTTTAAAGTCGACTCCGAACGACAGATTTTTGAGAAACTTTTTCATGGCAATTTTATTTACTCTCAGAGTTTTTGCCAGAAATCTGCTGAGGGGAAGTCGCCGAAGAACTACTTTTTGTATTTTGTCTTGATGTCTCGCCTGGGGCTCAAACCCTGGCTTTACGTCTAATAAGCCAACACACTGCCTACTAGACTTCGGCGACTTCAAGGTCGAGTAAGCTTATCCGATAGTTGAGCGGAGAATGAGGCAGCTGTCCTTTATGATTGCAGCTTCTTGCTGTCTAGTTTTAGCAGTGTGACAGAGAGCGCAGAAACGCTACTGACAAATTGGAAATTGGTCTGTGACAACGTAGTAGTGCGAATTTAGAATTCTCTTTAGTGCATTGGAAACATGCCATGCAAGTCAATCAAAATGTGATTGCTTTGGTTTGATGTGGATGGATGGAGGAACGTACATCATTAGCTTCACACCACTCATCGTAGCTGAACTAATCGCCAACACCTTCTTCAAAAATACCTTCTCGTCCGATGTATATGCAAATATACTATAAGAAAACCTAAAAATTACCTTGAGACTGCTTCACTAGATGTAAACCTCCTGAGGTGTTCCACAATATAATGAAAACTTTCTCTCCGTATCTTTAATTTATTGCCAGAAAAAAACAATTTATTTTAAAGGCATTAATTTTATTACAGATGGCCTACTTATATTTTTCTTTCTTTTTTTTTTTTTTGTTGTAACGTAAAGTAATTGTTTTTAAAGTCTTTTAAAACCTTATGATGTATTAACATTTACACAAATGTATTCGTATTCGTTTGTAAATTGTCTTTAAAGAACATCCTTATTTGCTTATCATTTTCAGTTGTTTTTTCCTTTTCTTCTTCATAATGTTGTTGTTGTTGTTGCTTTCATTAGTAAAATTATAATCTTTCTTACTTAATGTTTATTTGTCGTTGTTTTGTTGTTGTTGTTGTTATGTTTTTATCTTGTTCATAAATAAATAGAAAAAGAGAAACAACAAAAAAAACGAAAAATATTAAAAGCTTTAATCATAAATATTAAAACAATATTGTTCATGTATTTAAATACTTATGCACACACACACACACACACAGTCATAACTCATTTTAACACTCGCATATATATATATATATAGACACACACAGACACATACACATGGTATGTGGTATTGGCGGTAGGAAATAATTTTAGATGGCATATATTGCACAGTCGCCGAAGTCTAGGAGGTAGTGTGTTGGCTTATTAGACGTAAAGCCAGGATGCGAGCCCCCACAAAAAGTATTTCTTCAGCGACTTCCTCTCAGCAGATTTCTGGCAAAAACTCTGAGAGTAAATAAAAATTGCCATGAGAAGTTTCTCAAAAATCTATCGTTCGGAGTCGACTTTAAAATGTAGGTCCCGCCACTCATGTAAAAAATTAGCACACACAACATAAGTAGTTCGAGAAACTAGGTCGTAACCCTGACTGAAGGGTTGTAATGATCAATTATGTATATATTGCTCAGTATAAAGAGAGAGTCCATTACTGCAAACATTTACTGGAAGGGGTTAGTAGTGGACTTACCGACTATCGGAATACTTGACTGATACATCGCCCTTTTGGCTAATTCTGTACATACAATGTAGATTTTATCGAGAATCAGTTTTAAAAGTATTTCAGCTTTAAAAATTAATGGGTTTCCTGAAGCATTCCCCAATTTTCGTATTAATTATTTACTTTTTTTCAGGATCTTTAATCAAGATGTTCCTGACAAGCTGGTAATTGTTCTACAGTAGCACGTTTTGGCAAATTTTATATACACCGCCCTTTATCTTATCTGGGCTAAGCCTGCTGTACTGCTGCATTGCCCGTATCAAAAACTGTTGTTGCGTCGTTCTTCTACATTGTCAATCTTAATATTATAGGTTTCGAAATCAGTTCCGAACATAGGCGAATCACCTGCAAGTTCATCTGCTCAGGAGCTTGCCGAAATCGCTTAATGCCTGGTATCCATCTAATGTGAATATTGTACCTCTCTGCCATCTTGTCGATAGACTCGAACATAATGTCCTGACAATCGCTTGCCTACCGAGAGATATTTTCTATCATGGTCCAGCTCCCAATTCCCTTAGAATCCTCGTATGATCAGTATTCCATTCATTTCGTTGTTCAGTATAGTTTTGAGACTCTGTTATGTAATAGCTGCTGAATCACTGCAATAAAGATCCAGAGATGGACTTGTAAAAGAGACTGGGATCGAAAATCTTTTATCCGAAATCTGCGACACAAATTATTGCCAATATTCTGCACTCCCTGTTCCATAATATATGTCACAGATAAACTCCTCCACAGATTGGAAACAGAGTGTAGTTATTAAAAATACAAATTGAACAAGTATGTGGCAATTAGCAGGAAATTCCACTGAAATCCACTGCATGCAGAGTAGCGTTTGAATAATTAGATGCACGAATAAGTCAAGACCAGATAGTGTGACAGGATTGGGGATGTTAAGTCCAGAGGGCTAACATCAAAATCCATATAGATACTTGCGGGTATCTTTAAAATGGAAATCTACGCCATAGAAAGATGTGTTCCATTCAACTTGGACAAAAATTGCAAAAAAGCGGCATATATCTGTACTATCCACTCACAGTCAGAACGCCATCCAAGCACTCAGCTATCTCATATGAGTTTGGCTCGAGAATAATTTGTGGTTGACTGAGCTAACTGTTTTAAGTAGGCAGAGGAAAGAAGATCACCTTCTGTTGGATCGGAGGTCATGTGGGAGGTAGCCTTAATAAAGATGCAGATGAGCTTGCAAGGAGGGAAACATTAATGCCGTTATTACGGCCTGAACTTTTCTATGAATAAGAAGAGAAGCTTGAATCACTATACTCGGCAAAAGTGAAGTTGAAGAGAGGCGAAGTCTTCTTTCAGATCAAATGTGTACAATGTAAAATACATCAATGTAAAATACAAAAAGTATTTCTTCGGCGACTTCCTCTCAGCAGATTTCTGGCAAAAACTCTGAGAGTAAATAAAAATTGCCATGAAAAGTTTCTCAAAAATCTGTAGTTCGGAGTCGACTTTAAACTTTAGGTCCTACCACTCATGTATAAAATTAACACACACAACATAAGTGGTGTGAGAAACTAGGACGTTGTACAATGGATCAATTGGACCTCCGGGTACTGTACTTGTTTTAATTGACAAGTACACGTCCTCTAACCTAACCTTAGACGGTAAACAGTCAGTATAATTTCTATTTAAACCCAATACAATGACGCATGCAGACATACACACACATGAGGGCATTTATATAAATAATAAATAATAAAAATAAATACACACACATTAAATACAAGTGACATTTTCAAATGTGTGTGGTGGGTGTGTCGCATGTATGAGTGCACATACAAAAATTGCCGCATTTTATGATACCAAAACAAAACAAAAAAAAGCCTTTCAGTTCTTCTTCCTCATGATCATCTTCGTTTCTAGTATTGCTGCTGCTGATGAAATATGCTCACAACATAAATAATGGAAATATTAAAATATTTTGTGATTTATTTGTTGTAACACAGTATCATTATGTGTGGGATACATAAATTGAATCAAACACAAACACACACATACATAGACTCACTCTCATACTCATTGTCATAAGTACCAGTACACTTACTACCGCAAACAACCAACAACATAAAATAACATAAATTTTCTATTCGTATTAACTTACACTCACTAACACACTCTCTCTCTCTGTCTCTCTCTCTCTCTGTCTTTACACATTACAAGAGATGTAAAGAGGATGTCTAACGTAGAGATAACAGCCATAAGCTTTTTTTTGGTTACTTTTCTTTTGTTTGTTTGTGTTGTTTTGGGAAAAAAAAAAAAGAAATTCTAATGAAAAATTTTAAAATTCTGCAGACGACAAATCTTTCGCTTTTTTTGTTACTTGTTTCTGAATAAATTAAAACGAAAATCATTGTCAACGTCTAACAATTTAGAGATTTCCTTATGGAAAACCATGTGCGGAAAATAATTCTTGTTATTCAAGTACATTTATGTACTCTCTCTGCTCTCATAGCTCACATTTTATGGCCTAGAGAAAGATAATTTTCTAAGAATATGTAAGAGATTGTAGTCAGTGAAGTCTTGACAGTGCTTGAGGAAAGGATTTTCTGCCGAATAAAACCTCCAAAGAATTCTAGGCCACAGACAGCTGCCAGATCTTGACGGAATTTCCGAATTACAAGGAAGATGCAATTCAGAAGTGCTATGAAAATGAATCAAAAAAATATTGTATCGTTCTGATCCTATACACGATCGCGTAGTTTGATTGCTTGTCTATAAAGTTCAACTGAAAGCCAATATTTTTTTATACGTCCACTGCATCCAAGTTGTATTATTGAAGCTGTCTACGACAGCACCTTACTGGACGTTTGATGGCAACACATTGTACGTAGTTTTAGTTGGGAGCCTGTGTTTCAACTCCTGGCTCAGGCATCTGAAACCAAACGAAATTCGAAAAAAATTTCCCTTTCGGCGACTTTCGTTTGGTTTCAGCAATCTTCTGGCAGCAACTCTGAGAGTAAATAAAATTGTCACGAGGAGTTACGTACATCTACCGGACATAGGCGACGTTAAACTGTAGGTCTCTTCCCTCACGGATAAAATTTCCATACACAACATGGGTGCTGTGATAAACTAGGTTTTAATCCAGACTAAATATAGTCCACTCGATAAGTGTACGGCGGATGTTAGCATATTCTTGATGTTAGGTTAGAGGACGTGTACTTGTCAATTAAGACAAGTACAGTACCCGGAGGACGAATTAACGCATTGTACATATTTTGATAGTTGGATTGTAGTTGCCAGTGCACTGGGTTGTAATACAACCTCCTCTAAGATAGTTTATGACTGCCACGAATCTCTCAATAAGATGGCAAAATGGTGTAGCAGTTATATAGAGGTAGCAGGCATAGAGGTAAATCAAAAAACTGTACATCGGATGAACTAGTAATCCAGTGGTGATTTCGTTACTTTGAGAACCTGAAAAGAAAATTTGCGAACTAGAACGAGCGGCTCCGGATAAAGGCAATATAGTGAAGTAAATAATCCTAAGTATGGATAGGGAGCACACGGAATGTGTGTTCAAACTCTAAAGGAGCACGCTCAGCCTGGAAGTTTAGAATCATTATTGGACACTGCATTATTGGCACTCATGCAAGTCACAATGCTCTTGAAAGTATAGTAAATGACTTCTGCTGTTTCTGTTTCTTTGAGGAAGAGCTGGAAGTTGTTCTTCTTTTATTGCGTACATGCTAAGCACTTAGTAGGAGAAGGAAGCAATTAGATTTCTATTATGCAGGCGGGCCACTAATCTGCCGAGGCTTCATATGTACAAACGATTCCATTGCTACGCTTGGCTGTGGTATTGCAATTTATCCTTTGGGGGTTAAAAACCTAAGAGCCTGCAGAGACTGGAGGAGGAAGAAACTGTGCTCTACAAAGTCCAACTTTTTATAACGGAAAACGAACAAAAGAAACCTGGCTACAACAATACTGACAGTATTCTGGATGGTTCCAGTATGTGGTAAGTGGGCCCATTACGTCCTCTTACAATGCCACCAACCTACCTACCTAGATGAAATGCATATTCATATTTTATAATTTTCGATTCACTCTTCCATTTGAACAGCGAGATCAGTTAAGGGAGTAAGTCATCGTCAACAGAAGCACTCAAATGCAATATTTTAAAGCTACCATCAGACTTGTGTATGTTTTATCAATTATAGGCGCAACACTTAATATGTCACACAAAACCAACAGCGGCGTATAACAATGTTGATTGATAGTGTTTATTGGAATTATTTCTTAGGCTCTTACTCTTGTTCTTGCTCTAGTTTTCTTTAAAAACTCCTTAAAGCAATACCCAAGATACGAATACGATTCGAATACAATATTAACGAAGGACATTTGCTTAAAGGATTTTCCGTTAAGCTACCACGCATTGTAAACTATCACACAGGAATAGTAAGACTGAACCTTACACACACACACTCTGACAAGTATTTGTGTTTTCATGCTTGCAATTGATTGTGTGGCCAAACAAGGGGAATGGAAATGGATGTTGCCATGTAAACCTTGATAAAGGAGGACTTACATACATATGCATACATACATGCATTTAAATCGTAATAATTGTTAGTGTTTTTGGCCGCATAAATTTACCAAAATACGATATAAATACACACACATATACACAAACAAACAAACAAATTAAATCCATTGGCTATTGTGTGCATGTGTTGGGTGTGTGTGTGTGTGTTAATGGCGTAAATCAAAAAATCATTTTAAATTCAATTAAACGCTCCGAAAGCGAAACGCAATAAATTTTATTTGCAAAATTATTATCACCTTCTCAACTCATTAATTAGTTCTGCCTTTAATGTTGCCATTGTTGTTGCTGTTGCCGTTGTATTTGATGTTGCTGTGTTGTTGTTGCTTTTCCATAATTGTCTATGGATTGTGGGTTGTGATCTGCTTTTAGGCCTTCAGTGGTTCCGCTTTAAATTGGGTTTTCGCTCTGGAGTTTGAAGTAAAATTAGCAATTTTTTTCGATTAACATTAAGCAGCTTATTAATATGCAAATTACTTTGTTAGCGATTTTGCTTTTACTGTGTGTATATATAGACTGATTAAAATTATTAATAATATTAGGGTGGTACACAATCCATACAAGAAAAAAATTTCTTTTCTATTTTATAAGGAAACTTAGTTTGATTGAAGATTAAAATATGAAAAATAGGAATTATTTTCGATTTTTAAAATTAAAAGGCTTTAAGCCTTAATTGCCGTAGTCTAGTAGGTAGTGTGTTGGCTTATTAGACGTGAGTCAACGGTCCCAGGTCAGACGTCAAACCGAAATATGAAAAAATATTTCTTTGGCGACTTCCCCTCAGCAGATTTCTAGCAAAAGTAAATTTGAAAGTAAATAAAAATTGCCATGGAAAAGTTTCTCAAAAATCTGTCATTCCGAGTCGACTTTAAACTGTAGGTCCCCGCCACTCATGTATAAAATTAATACACACAACATAAGTGGCGGGAGAAGCTAGATCGTAATCATGGCTGAGGTGTTGTATGCATGTAATCCTGTTCAATTAATCTAATCAGAAAACCTTATGACTTCGGTTCTCCACAGCCAGGATAATTCGCAGTCAGTATAGCAAGGCAGCACCTATATTTTGGAAAGAGCTGACACAATCGGCAAAGATACTCATCATTACACCAACTAAACTTACAGAGGACTTTGTCTCTTGACATCGAAAGATGGCAACTGTTCCATCTTAACGCTGATCTGCTAGAGTAAATTAATGTCACTGTTTAGGTGAAAGTGGTGGGACTAACAGTTTGATATTTATTTCGAACTACAGCTGAGAAGAAGCTATGTTATGGCAGTTAGTTAGGTGGGAAGTTAAAAGAGCCTGTTGATCCAAGAGACTAAACACATCTCTGCCACGTAAGACCCATGGTGATATCACCCCCTATCTTTCATTTATTTAGCACTGGAACCATACAGCCTCAACTGACCAGAGGCTTCCTGTGAGATAACCTTGGACATATAGACATGAGATATGAATAACACAGCCGTGCAAATTTGGACTTTTTTGTGCAAATAAGATGGCTTCAGGAGTTTCCGAAGGCATTGTGCCCGCTGAACACGAATTAATTCAGATTTAAAAATTCAAAATGGCGGATCCAATATGTCGGTCAAGTAAATCTGATTAATTTTTAAAACCTCGACCGCCATATTGGATCCGCCATTTTGAATTTTTTAAATCTGAATGAAGATATGTAATCAGCGACCCCAAAAACCAATGAGTAACAATTTTCAAGTAAATCTGATTAATTTTTAAGGACCTCCTTAATGTGTTTCTTTTTCTCTTGCACCCCTTGACATAAACCCACCCCCTACTTAAATAGTGCATGCAAACAATTTGGCTTTGTGCTCATTTTAAAGAGAAAAGATCAATTGTAAATTTCTGACAATAGCGATGGTTCTAGCACGTCAGTGTTTAGCTCTACAATTTTTTAAAAATGGCCAAAAACGCTATTTTTAGGGGTTTCAACCCCCTTTTTCTCAAAAACCTGACATGATGGCAAGATTCGTGTTCAGCGCGCAAAATGCTTTCGGAAACACCTGGAGCCATCTTATTTCCAAAAGCCATGCAGGGCTGTGTAATGGTTTCCTACAGAATACCTAAAGAACTGTGGTTTCAAATTCCAAGTCCAAACTGGTTGGTTGCATCTATACTCTGTAAATAACTGCGTTTGCCATCTAACTAGATAGACAGCAGACAGATGGCAATAAGTTATCGTCAGAAATTTTATTAGAATTCTATCCACAGGATGCAGCCCTCTTCTTTCAAGACATCAGAGCTGAGAGTTTAGACGGAAGTTCTCATTACTCTACTACTACTACAAAACACAATTTTTATCCTCATTCATACATACATACATGCAAACAAAAATAATTAATCATTACAATCCTTCAGTCAGGATTACGACCTAGCTTCTCAGAACATTCATGTTGTGTCTGTTAATTTTATACATGAGTGGCTGGGATCTACAGTTTAAAGCCGACTCCGAACGACAATTTTTTGATTGAATTTTCATCGCAATTAGATTTACTCTCAGAGTTTTTGCCAGAAATCTGCCGAATAAAATTTTTTCCATTTTTCGTTTTGCTTGAGATGTTTGACCTGGGCATAGGTGCCAGATAAATAAGGCACGAAATCGTCAAATATTTGAGAAAAAATCGTCAAAATCGTCAAAGACGTTTATTGAAATCGTCAAAAAATCGTCAATAAAAATAAATAAATAAATTAAAAGATTTTAAAAACCAAAATTATTTCTGTTGTAGTAAAACATATAAAATCAATCTGAGTTCAAAACCAAAACATTAAAAAAAAATTTGTTAAAAATTAAAAGCTAGCGTCCCTCATCTTCATTTATTAATTTTTTTCCAAAAATGGAGAAATTTTACATCATTTATAGGAAAAAATTGTTTAACGTTTAAACAATCTATCCTAGTGTTGTTTATTGATACGTAATCGCAGCAATAATATTGCATCGTCTATATCTATGGGCGGTGTAAATAACGTCTTTTGACGTTCTGAACATGAAAATTCAGCGTAATGTTGGCTGGAACCGACACACTATTCAGTTCCTTCTTAAGATCATCATCTGATCTTACTACTCCATTTATAACCGACCGAGAATGGAATACAACTCTCATGTCTGGGTCGGTGCCTCGACGTCCGTGTACAGGAGAGGCCATAGTAGCTCGTTAATGACAGTAGTGCATCCAACTCAATTGAATCATTGGAGCATCGTTGCAATGTGTTTTGTGTTTCACTGTTCTATCGCTACTATAAAAGCATTTTGCTCGAACGAAATAAAGGGACTTTTCCCCGAAAATCATATATTCCTACGTAACGCTCGTCTTTCTCGGCCAGCACCGTATATGGTCGATTGGCTAGTGTATCGCACACTGCATTACAGTAAAAATACGTTTTTTAGTCGGACAATTCGTATGTGGAGCTTAATTCACTGCAGAGCCCTTTCCTGTTACTTATGGTATAAATGTATACAAGCCTAGTTTCCATAAACACTGTTCTCTCTTTCTTTCTTCCCATAACATATTTTCACAGTTCCAAACACAATGCCATCCATCCCCCGTGTGTTGGTCGTACGAAAAAAAATAACGGCGCTTGCCTTCGTTCTTCCGATGGTAATATTAGAAGCTATACTCGAAATTTTTAAAATTGCAACGACAAGTGATAAATTATTCTCAACTACGAGGTTATTTAGGAGTTGTAATTTTTTGGCTTTTAAGGGGTTAAAAAGGACTAAAATACAAAAAAATCATCACAGGTATTCGAAAGTAACTTAAAAATATAGTAATTTAGTCCCTGTTTTTACTAACATAAATTTCCAATAGTAACAAATGTAAAGTATATACAAAGGTTAAATTGGTTTTGAATGTACAAAAGTAAAGAATATGATGTAAATTTTTAATTTCCTAAAATTGTCAAAATAAGGGCATAAATCGTCATATCGTCAATATGATATTTTTGGAGCTCAAAATCGTCAAAATGACGATAAATCGTCAAATCTGGCAGCTATGGACCTGGGGTTTGAAACGTGGCCAACACACACTACTATACCTCATTGGTATTTCCAGCCGTGAAAATAACATATCTGACCATTTCTGGTAGCTTTGTAAGGCTATTAAATTAATGCTTATACCCAATACGACATTAAATATGCTAGTAATAGTACAGAGCATATCTGCATTTAGCATATCTCCTTTGCATATTAATTACACATCTAAACTGCTTAATTACCAAAAACTTAATGCATTATTCGGAAATATTATAGACATCCTGGCATTACAAATAGAAACTGTCCCTCCGCTTAATGTTGGCTTTAATGCCACACATTTTATATTTTACAACCTGCTTATATTAAATAATTAATGTTTTATTAGAACGAAAATAACAACAAAAAATTATTGTATTTTTATATGCCATTTGGCATACGCTTTTAGTATCGCACCAGCGTATCGCATATTCAATTAATAATTAATTATGCTACGGAATATTTTCTATTACGAGGCTATACGCGATATAAAACGTGGACATGTTTGGTCAAATGTGTTCTCTCTTTTCATAAATTTTAATATTTTTTTTCTATTCTTTTCTATTTTTTGTTCAGCATTTGCTTTATAAGTTAATTACGTTGAATGTTTTTGTAGGTTTTTATTTATTTTCTGTTTCTTTATTCTTTTCTCTGCGTTTTTTTTTCTGCCATTCATTCAAAGTGTGTCATGTTTTTCTTTCGTTTATTAATTATTCACAATTATAATACCGGCACTGGAGATTGATGGCATGAATGCATTGAATGGATGGCAGGGTCGGTCGGTCGGTTGGTCGTTTGGTTTTCAAATTGTTTATGCGGGCTTTTACAGCGCAAACTCACCACTTACATGGGTGATTATGATTTCTTAACATAATATTTCTTCTTTTACTGCTTCTGCTTCTCCTTTCTCCCATGTTGAGCATACATAAACATGCTGCTTTCGATGTTAAATACTCGTACTCAGTCCTACTCGTTGGCTGTAAATTAGTAGGAATTTTGCTTGGTAGTCATGTAGGCTGTAAGATATTTTGATGGCGGCCGTAAAGCCATCGCAATATTACGTTACAAAATATAAAAATTTATTGTTTATGAATGTTTTCGTTTAATTTATGATCGCTAAGAAATTTAATTAAAATTTTATAATGCATCACATGATTTATTGATGTTTCGTAAATTAATTACGCTCAACAATATTGGCATTTAAATATTAAACATTACAATGGATTTCTAAAATTATTATGGAAGGAATTAATAAAATTGTAATCTTCAGGTTCAGCTGTGTTGTACCGAATTATCTCTTGCTGGTCCTGGTTACAAACTTCATCATAACTGTTCATACATACATAACATAATTGGAGATTAGGTTCTCACACCACTTATGTTGTTTGTATGAATTTTATACATGAGTGGCGAAACCTACAGTTTAAAGTCGACTGTGAACGATAGATTTTTGAGAAACTCTTCTTGGCAATATTATTTACACTCAGAGTTTTTGTCAGAAATCTGCTGAAGAAGAGTCTTTTTATATTCCGCTTTGTTCGAGATGTTTGGGCTGGTGTTTGAACCCGGGCCTCTTGTCTAATAAGCCAATACGCTACCTACGAGACTACGGCACCTACGACTTTTCATAACTTTCTATAAATGACCAGTCATCATCATTTCAAATACCCTACAATGCATCTTTCCCTTCTTCATCTTTGCGCCGATGACAAAGCCCTGCAAATTTGCACTTTTTTTGTGCAAATAAGATGGCTCCAGGGTTCAAAAACTTTCCATCACGTCAGGTTTTCGAGAAAAAGGGGGTTGAAACCCCTAAAAATAGCGTTTTTGGCCATTTTTGAAAAATTGTAGAGCTTAACACTTACATGCTAGAACCATCGCTATTGTCAGAAATTGACAATTGATCTTTGTTCTTTAAAATGAGCATAAAGCCAAATTGTTTGAATGCACTATTTAAGTAGGGGGTGGGTTTATGTCAAGGGGTGCAAGAGAAAAAGAAACACATTACGGAGGTCCTTAAAAATTAATCAGATTTATTTGAAAACTGTTACTCAGGGGTTTTTGGGGTCGCTGATTACATATCTTCATTCAGATTTAAAAAATTGAAAATGGCGGATCAAATATGGCGGTCGAGGTTTATAAAAATTAATCAGATTTACCCTTTTTCTCGAAAACCTGACGTGATGGAAAGATTCGTGTTCAGCGCCCAAATTTCCATCGGAAACACCTGGAGCCATCTGAATTGCAAAACCCATGCAGGGCTGTGTAATCTATAAGTCAATTCTTTTTGTGATCATAAATAAATATTTCGGCTTAATTCTTGCGAGGGACAAGCAGGCTAGAGAACCAATTTAATTCTCATGCAAGCCAACCACTACGCTTGACCAAATTGATATCTGTTAGTGACACTTCCTCGAGAAAGTATTTAATAGACATGAACCAAGCTCCTCTAGTAGCATGCTTAACTCATATACGCTCTACAGTCAATCTCCGAATGAGGTCGTATGAATAGAATCGATATCAATGCGCGAAGGTTCCAATGTTGTTTACCGACTCGCATTACTTAAAGAGCGACAATGATGTTACGTTGACAGTAACTTTTGACTGACGTAGTTATTGAGCAACCAAATGCTCTTAGATGTTCTGGGAATGAAAATTCAATGCAATGTTAGCTCGAACCAACTGCTGTAACAAGTCCCTTTGCGACCGATTCCATAGTATAGGTCATCAATACGTCTTAATATACTAAGCCTGTTTGAGACCTAATTGAATCTCTTCGAAAGAACTCTTTGAAAGCTCAAACGACCAAATAGTGTGCAAATGCAGTTTCGAGTTACCTCATCGATCGATGGATGTTTTACTTTCTATAGAGCATCATAGCAATTTAGTCTTAGTTTTACTGTTTCACTTCAAAAGCAACTGTGTAAGGCTCTGGTAAGAAAACTCCTTTTACTTCAATATTCCTTGTAATATGCATTCCTCTTTTGCCACAGAGGCTATATTTCTAGGATGTAGAACCCTCTTAGCACTAAGGGTCAACAATGAATTTTATGAATACATATCAGCATCACAGTAGTCTAGTAGGTAGTGTGTTGGTTTATTAGACGTAAACCCAGGCCAGACATCAAAACAAAATACAAAAAGTATTTCTCGGCGACTTCCTCTCAGCAGATTTCTGGCAAAAGCTCTGAGAGTAAACAAAAATTGCCATGAAAAGTTTCTCAAAAATCTGTCGTTCGGAGTCGACTTTAAACTGTTGGTCCCGCCACTCATGTATAAAATTCACACACACAACATAAGTGGTGTGAGAAACTAGGTCGTAATCCTGACTGAAGGGTTGTAATGACCAATTATGTATGTTATGTATCTGAATCACACAACGCATCATAACCTTTATAAAACCATCGTTTCTGAATTGTACGTGGGTATCGTTGTTGTGTAGGATGTGGTAGGGTAACCAATAAATGAACGCAATGCATGACTGGGAAGAATCACTTCCATTTTTCGCCAAACAAATTATACAGTACTCCCTCTTTTCTCCCTCCCTAAACATATTTTTCCCGTGCTCATATAAAGCATTCGACTAGTAGGGGTCATACCCTAAAAATGTGCAACATTACTGCCCAAGTGACTTTTGTTTCATTTATAAGTTTACTATCCATTCTTAAGAACTTATATTTCCATGACAGTTTTAAAGTTCATTTAAGTTTTCATTGGGAATTAAATCCACAACATTTGTCAGGCTTTCAACCAAGCAATGTCATAAAGACAGGCTTAATTACAACGGAGAAGAAACCATTTTTAATAATTTCTCATTTACGTTCGTTCTTCCTTGCAGTTGCTATCATATTTTTTTGTTTGTTTTTTATTTGTTCTTACTGTCATCGCATGCATATGCCACAAAATGTTGCCATCTGTTAGAATGTTATAATGTAAGAAGGAAAGTGTGTACAAAAGTCTACAGAGTACATGTAAAATACTTGTGCATCACCATCATCATCTTAATTTTTCTTATTTGCTTACGTTCGCTGTGTAACCGAAGCAAAAGCAGCCTCTATTTAACGCCCACTGTTTAATGAATATAAATGAGGAAATGAATGTTGAATTGTATGACTATTGAAGGAATCTCAATTTCCCCCTTCCCCACCATATACTTACGTAATTGCATGTATGTGTTGTATGCTATACTCACTCACTGGTGGTGTATGTACATAAATGCGTTGCCATTCATTTATTCATGTGATATTTGTGGCATCTGTAGGAGTATGTGTCTGTGTATAGTATTTTTATTTCCTTTGGAAATTAATCTTTTTATGCATCATTTCAGACGTTTTAATGGGTATGCATTAAGACGCACAATGGGATGAGGTTCATTAAAATCTTATATATAAAAATGAATGTGTGTTTATTTGTTTGTGGGTTTGTTTTCTTTCTTAGACTATCTAATTTTCTGCTCTCACATAGTTTCTAAAATCTCAATCTAAGATTTTTTTCTCCACCTGCCCATAGTGCTCTAATGCATGCATAGTGCGATGGAATACTTTAATTTCTTTACCAAGAAACTCATGTAACAGGTGTTGACTTTATCTTACAACTTTTTATTTTTATTTTTTGTTCCTGTTGTTGTTATTGTTATTGTTGCAAGTACTCATTGCAGACACTAGAAGAAATGTTGAAGTTCTATAACAAAACAAAAAAGCAAAAACAAAAAAATAAGAGAAAACTTGTCTGTCTACTCATAAGAGAAGATGATAATTTTTTTTATCTTTCAAGATTAAAAGACTTTGTTTAAGTACATATGGGGCCCAATGATGCATACACGTCACAAGGCATTAAAGCCAAAGAATTGTATAAGACAAGTCTTCTCTTCTTAACCATAAGTAATGTTTGAATGAAAGAAAAAATATAATTTCCGTTGTGAAAAAAATTAAAAAAGATTTCTTAGTTGTTTCAAAGGCAATTAATAGTGATTGAAAGAGTATGCATGTGACGTAAGAGATGAGTTACGTTAGTACTTAGTTTTAGTTCTTAAGGTTTCGTTCAATAATTTAATATTAAAGACATCATTATTTCCTTAAAGAGTAAAGAAAAGTATCACAAGGAAAGTATCATTTGATTTTGGACAATTCAACCTTGAGTGTAGATGTAGTCTAGGGCATCTTAAATATTTATTTAAACAGGATAATCAAGCCACATCTCTTCAACCACAACCATAGCTGCCAGAATTGACGATTTATCGTCATTTTGACGATTTTGGGCTCCAAAAATATCATTTTGACGATTTGATGATTTATGCCCTTATTTTGACGATTTTTTGGAATTAAAAATTTACATCATATTCCTAACTTTAGTACATTAAAAGCCACTTTAAGCTTTGTATTTACTTTGCAATTGTTACTATTGAAAATTTATGTTAGTAAAAACAAGGAGTAAAGTATTATATTTTTAAGTTACTTTCGAATCTCTGTGATGATTTTTCTGTATTTTATTCCTTTTTAACCCCTTAAAAGCCAAAAAATTACAACTCCTAAATAACCTCGTAGTTGAGAATAATATATCACTTGTCGTTGCAGACAATTTTAAAAATTCGAGTATAGCTTCTAATATTATCATCGGAAGAAAAATGTAAGCGCCGTTATTTTGTTTCGTACGACCAACACTCAGGGGATCGATGGCATTGTGTTTGGAACTATGAAAATATGTTATGGGAAGAAGGAAAGAAAGAACCGCGTTTATGGTCACTAGGCTTGTATATTTTTATGCCATAAGTAACAGGAACGACCTCTGCAGTTATTGAGTTTCACATACGAATATTCCGACTAAAAAATGTACTTTTACTGTAATGCAGTGCGCGATACACTAGCCAATCGACAAAGACGAGCGTTACGTAGGAATATATGATTTACGGAAAAAAATCCGCTTACTTCTTTCGAGCAAAATTATTTTGTCGAAGCTATAGAACAGTGAAACATAAACCACATTGCAACGATGCTGCAATGATTTAATAGAGTTGGATACACTACCGTCATTAACGATCTACTACATCCTCCCCTGTACACGATCGAGAAACCTCAAAATAGACGTTGAGGCAACGACCCACACATGAGAGTTGTGTTCCAGCCTCGGTAGGTTACGAATGGTGTAAATAGTAAGATCATAAGATCTTAAGAAGGAACTCAAGGAACTGAAAAAAGTGTCGGTCGAAGCCAACATTACACTGAATTTTCATGCTCAGAATGCCAAGAGCTTCTGACTCCTTAATATTTACACCATCCATAGATTAAGATAATGCAATATTATTGCTGCGCTTATATGTCAATAAACAACACTGGGATAGATTGTTTAATCCTTAAAAATTTTTTTCCTGAAAATGCTATAAAATTTCTCCGTTTTTGGAAAAAAATTAATAAATGAAGATGAGGGACTCCAGCTTTTAATTTCTAAATAATTTTTTTTAATGTTTTGTTTTTGAACTGTACTCGTACTGTAGTCGTACATACATTGACTTTATATATTTTACTACAATAGAAATAATTTTGATTTTTAAAAACTTTTAATTTATTTATTTATTTTTTCTGTCGGTTTTTTAACGATTTTAATAAACGTTTTTAACGATTTTGACGATTTTTTTTCAAATATTTGACGATTTCGTGCCTCATTTATCTGGTAGCTATGCCAACAACCCTTCAGTCAGGATTGCGACCTAGCTGCTCACACCATTTATGTTATGTGTGATAGTTTTATACATGAGATGTACGTCTAATAAGCCAACACACTACCTATTGCACTGTGACGACTTGCAATAACCAATAACAAAAAATCAATAAATAATTGAATATTTTGTGACAACTTCAGAATTTTTGTCTATTTTTTGTTGTATCAGACCAACATGTTAAATTTAATAATAACGTCAATTTGCATTTAAAACTCCTTTAAAAACCATGCCAATATTTTTAATAAACTTTAAACCAGCCATAGTTATTTATTAAAACACAGGATTTAATGTATAAAAGCAGAAGAAAAAATTGTTTGTTTTTCTGTTTGTTTACCATTTCCCACTCTGTTCTTAAAGTTGAATTTCACTTTTTTTTTATTACTTTTAGTCTGCAACACTTCGTTAAGTTTTTAATAACAAAAAAAAAAAAAAACAAGAAAAAAGAAAGCAGAAAAAAAGGCAACTGTTACCGCCGTCAACAAATATATAATTTTGTTGTACAGTGTATTTTTAAATTCTTCTAGAATTCTCTTTTCTTCTTTTCTTTCTTCTTTTGAGCTTCATGTAAATAATTTTACTTCGTAAATATGTACATACGTATGGCGTGATCCTTATGTATCTTTTATTTTCTTTATTACTTTTATTCTCTCCTGAAAATAACGGTTCTTTCGTGTTTGTCATGTAGACCTAAATTCTTTTACATACATAAAGCATACATAATAAATTAAATGGATTTGTGAATTTAGTGATCAGTAGTGTCAGAAAATTGGAACGCATCGGAGGAAAAATATTAAATTTTAAAGCTCTCCTCTCCCCTCTCTCCTCTCGCCTCACCATATTTGTAATTATTTTAAGTGTTGTTCAATTAAATTGAATTAAAATTATACTTAAAAATAATAAAAAGAGTGTTTTATTTCGCGAATTCTTCGAGTGCTATTAAAAAGTATTTTTCCATTCGACTTTTAAGTTGCTCCGAGCAACAATTCTTTAAAATTTAATATTAATTGTGTGAAAATTATCACGATGTTGGAGGAGACTCAACATAATTGTGGAAAGTGTAACGAGTTGGACGACAACCGAATGGTTATGTGCGACAAATGTGATAAGTGGTATCATTATGGTTGCGTGGGAGTAGATAGCAATGTGGCTAATTACGACTGGAACTGCGAATTTTGCGACACCAGGTCTTCCGCTGCTGCTAACCCAGGCCAAGCAAATGGTCTTGAGGCTCGACCGAGCTCATCATCGTCACCATTAGTTCCACAAACAACGATCGCACCACCACTCGTGGTTGCTAATACGGGTACAACGTATCAAATCCCGCCGGCTCATGTTACAATGGCGCCAATTAGTACTGCAGTGTTAACAGGTCTTTCATTGCCGAATTGGTCCACAGTACCAACGCCTATGGTTATGTATCCACATATTTATACAGCACCCCATCAATATATGGTTGCGGCTCCTACAGGAATGCCTATTGTCCGTCCAACTACCCAAGTTTTTGACACCACTGCTCATTCGTATACTTGCGTAGCGCAACCAACAACAACAATGCCTATCAATTACCAACAGCAAAATTTGCAAACGGGTTTAAACAAACAAAACGCAGCAAAGAGTATTCAAAGCGATAGCGATTGTTTGGAAAGGCAAAGAAAGTTAAAGTTGCAGCAATTAGAGGAAGAAAGGAAAATCGAACAAGAGTTCCTAGAACGAAAATATAAAATTTTGTATGGAAATGATGTCCCTTCTTCTACGAATATTAACAACAACAACTCTAATCACTTTTCAAGTTCTTCCTACTCACAAAGGCCCCCCACAACCAACGTCTTAAACGGCAATCAAGCTGAACCAACGCCTTCACAACTGACTGCGAGAAAGACTATACCACGTGAACTGCCGTCCTTTAGTGGTGATCCAGATGAATGGCCTATTTTCATCAATAGCTTCCAAAATAGCACAACCCTAGCGGGATTCTCTGACACTGAGAATTTGATAAGGCTTCAAAATTGTCTGAAAGGTAAAGCTAGAGAGTTAGTGAAAAGTAAGCTACTCTTGCCTTCTCTTGTGCCGGATATTATTAACACGCTTCGCATGTGTTTTGGTCGCCCGGAGCATATTTTAGAACGTGCTATAAGTAAGGCGAAAAGTATGCCCTCTCCACGAGACAAACTAGAAGCGCTAATCGAGTTCGCCCTTAATGTGCAAAATATATGTGCAACAATGGAATCCTGTGGTCTGGAGTCTCACTTAAATAACCCCATGTTAGTGAAGGAGCTATTGGACAAATTACCGAATCAACACAAATTAAATTGGGCAATGCAGCCAAGGGACGAAAGTGTTCCAATAATCAAAGCGTTTAGTGTATGGCTATATAGTATGGCTGAAGCAGCTAGTAAAGTGGTCACACCCAATTTTGGAAAAAGCGGTGCATCGGTAAACACACACACTGAAGCAGCTAACAACGTAAAGAAGAGTTGTCCTGCCTGTAGTGCCATTTCTCATAAAGTGCAACAATGTGGAGAATTTAAGAAATTGCAACTGAACGAGAAATGGGAGATCGTAAAAGACAACAACTTGTGTCGTCAGTGTCTCAACCAACACAGACGAAAATGTCATCTCAACAGGGAATGTGGTGTATCAGGCTGTAAGTACAAACACCACCCATTGCTCCATAAGGTCACCCCAGCTGACAATCAGGCAACAAATCAAACTGTAAGTACAAATGAAATTGAAAATATGCAGCGGAGTGCACAAATAAATACGCACAATGACGTAAATGCAGAGAAGCCATTCTTCAGAATTATTCCTATCCGCTTGCATTCAAATGATAGCATTATTAAAACGTTTGCTTTTCTAGACGAAGGGTCTTCCGTCACCCTAGTAGAGCGAAGTTTATTTGACAGTTTGCATTTGGATGGTGTATCCGACCCATTGTGCCTCAAGTGGACAGGTGGTACCACACGAGATGAGAGCGAGTCTATTAGAACTTCATTTAAGGTTTCTAGTGTCATCAATGACACAAAGTTCGTCCTATCTGACGTTCATACGGTCGAGCATTTGGACCTACCGTCTCAAACTTTAAATATGGATGAGATTATTAAAAAATATCCTCATTTGAAGAACTTGCCAATACAATCATATAGCGATGCTAAGCCTATGCTTTTAATTGGGGCTAACAACTGGAAGTTAGCGGTTCCCACGAAAATTCGAGAAGGAGGTTGGCAACAGCCAATAGCTACAAAAACACGTCTCGGGTGGACCCTACAGGGTGGCAACAACAGTCGCTCAGCAGATCCCAGGTTAAATATACATACTTGCGCCTGTCAAAAGAATTACGACGACCTTCACGATCGCGTAAAGAATTATTTTAATATTGAGTCGCCTACTTCATCCGCTTTATTATCAACAGCAGACAGTGATGCAATGGAATTGCTAAAAACAACGTGCAAGAAGATAAACGGACGCTTTGAGGTTGGCTTGCTGTGGAAAAATCCTGACGCACAACTACCAGACAGTTATGATAACGCCTATCGCCGCCTGATGTGCCTCAACAAAAAACTCGCCAAAGATGATTCGTTACGACAGAGTATGCAGATTCAAATCGATAACCTAATTGAAAAGGGATATGCCAGGAAACTGAGTCCAGCTGAATTAGAAGTCCCCAACAAAAAGACGTGGTATCTACCAATATTTTTAACTTTTAACCCGAACAAACCCAACAAAGTGCGACTGGTTTGGGACGCCGCAGCAAAATCAAATGGAGCATCCCTTAACGATTTTATACTTGCCGGCCCAGATCTACTCAACCCACTAGTTGACATACTTTTAGCGCTAAGAATTGGAAAATTTGCGATTTGTGGCGATATTGCGGAGATGTTCCACAGAATCAACGTACGAGAAAGCGACACGCAAGCTCAACGGTTCTTATGGTGGGACAAGAATGACAATTCGCGTCAACCCAGCACATATGTGATGAGAGCTTTAACATTTGGAGTAAGTTGTGCCCCATGTATAGCCCATTACGTACGCGACACAAACGCTGATGAATTCGAAACAAAATTTCCACGTGCTGTGGACTCAATACAAAACCATCACTATGTGGACGATCTTATCGATAGCGAAGACACTGAAGAAGCTGCAGCAGAGCTAGCCCTTCAAGTGGCAGAAATTCACGCCGCCGCTGGTTTTCACATAAGGAACTGGGCGTCTAATTCAACCAAGGTCTTAAGGCAGTTATCTGAGTCTTCAAAAATAACTCAAGATGCCAAGCAATGGGGAGCTACCGAAAAAGTTTTAGGTATGTATTGGGACCCAGTTACTGATGTTTTTAAATATAATTGCAGATTCGCACGTCTGCGCCGAAATGTTATTGACGAAGATATCATACCTACCAAGAGGGAATGCCTCCAGGTTTTGATGTCCATATTCGACCCTCTTGGATTCCTGTCATGCCACACCGTAGGCCTCAAAATTCTACTTCAAGATGTCTGGCGCGCCGGAATTGGTTGGGACGATACACTAAATGAATATCTAAACATAAAATGGTCTCAATGGAAAGCGTCCATACCACTCATATCTGATGTCGAAATTCCGAGATGCTACTCCAAGTTATTATGCGACGCCGAAGATGTGCAGCTCCATACATTCGTTGATGCAGGAGAACACGCCTACGTTGCCGTTAGTTATCTGGTTGTACGGCTAGGAGAGCGCGAAACTGTTTCTCTAGTAGCAGCTAAGTGCAAAGTAGCACCTCTTAAGCCACTCTCGATACCTCGAATGGAGCTTCAAGCCGCACTCATCGGAGTCAGATTGGCAAATTCAGTGCAGAATATTCCTCGCTTGCGAATATCATCAAGATATTGGTGGTCAGATTCTAAGACTGTGCTGCAATGGCTACGGATCGATCCAAGAAATTTTCAACCGTTCGTAATGCACCGAGTAGGAGAGATCTTAGAACACTCCAACGTTACAGACTGGAAATGGGTACCCACTAAAATGAACCCTGCAGATTTCGCTACAAAAATATCATCGCAAAAGAATATGGACTTATGGTTCAACGGCCCTGCCTTCTTGCGTTACGACCCAAGCCAATGGCCAACATGTGAAGACTTGGGAGAAATGGACACGTTGGAGTTGAAGCGTCATGTGCTATTAATTGACAAAAAACCTAAAAACTACAACCTATTGAATTTTGAATATTTCTCGAACTGGAGAAGGCTCTACCGCGCAGTAGCAACTTTCTTGCTATACATGAATAAATTAAAATTCGCCTACAAACGACCAGATTTCAATTCTACAGTTACTTATGAGATGGTACAACAAGCAAAGCGTTATATTATAAAAGAAGCACAGCATAGTGAATTTCTTCAAGAAATCATGGATCTCAAACATGGAGGGACTGTAGCAAAATCTAGCAAATTATATAAACTCAATGTCTACTTAGACGACAGTGAGATTTTAATATGCAACAGCAGAGCAAAACGTCTCAACAACCACGAAGATGAAATCGTATTGCCCTCTGGGCATCATGTCACTTTTCTCATTATTCGTTCTTTTCACGAAGACTACCATCATCACTTCCACGAAGCAGTAATTAATAAAATAAAAGGCCAATATTATGTTCATCGTCTACGGGTCGTATATAAAAAGGTGCGTAATTCCTGTCAAAAATGCAAAAATTATTCTGCCGCACCACAACCCCCTCAAATGGCGCAACTACCGGTTGCTCGTCTGGGAGCTTTTCAACGCCCATTTACTTTCGTTGGCATTGATTTTTTGGTCCATTATTGGTTACAGTTGGAAGGAGAAAAGAAAAGCGTTGGGGAGTAGTATTTACCTGCCTCACAATACGTGCAATCCATATTGAAGTCGCTTATAATCTGGATACCAGTTCATGTATTCTATGCATCCGAAACTTTATCGCCAGACGAGGCACACCTTGTGAAATATATACAGACAACGGTACCAACTTTAAAGCAGTTGAAAAAATCCTCAAAGAAGAGATTAAACAAATTGATTTTCCCAATATATCATCGGAATTTGATAAAACTAAATGGTATTTTAACCCACCAGGAGGGCCCCACATGGGTGGTGCTTGGGAAAGACTCATCAGATCTGTTAAAAATGTCTTATACAGTCTGTATCCCACACTAAATTTTAACGACGAAACTTTGAAAACTGCACTTTGCGAAATCGAGTCTATTATTAATTCTCGACCACTTACATTCGTTTCAGTAGAACATGAAGACGACGAAGCCATAACACCTAACCATCTCCTCTTGGGCTCTTCTGATGGCTATAAACCGTTCCTTAACGATAGCGGAAATATACACCAACGATGGCAACAAACGCAAGCATTCGCTGATCACTTCTGGCGTAGATGGCTGAAGGAATATGTTCCAATAATATCCCGCAGAAGCAAATGGTTCACCAAAGTACCACCAGTAGAGATAGGAGCTATTGTCATCATCGCTGATGAAAACCTCCCAAGAAGATGCTGGCCAAAGGGTAAAGTCATCGACACTGTGGTAGCTGCAGATGGACAGGTGCGAAGAGTGACAATCAAGACACAGTTTGGCGTTTTACATCGACCGGTGACGAAGGTAGCAGTCTTGAACGTCGGTAATGATCATGAGCAAGCTCGTATCCCTGACTCGCTTACGGGAGGGGGAATGTTACCGCCGTCAACAAATATATAATTTTGTTGTACAGTGTATTTTTAAATTCTTCTAGAATTCTCTTTTCTTCTTTTCTTTCTTCTTTTGAGCTTCATGTAAATAATTTTACTTCGTAAATATGTACATACGTATGGCGTGATCCTTATGTATCTTTTATTTTCTTTATTACTTTTATTCTCTCCTGAAAATAACGGTTCTTTCGTGTTTGTCATGTAGACCTAAATTCTTTTACATACATAAAGCATACATAATAAATTAAATGGATTTGTGAATTTAGTGATCAGTAGTGTCAGAAAATTGGAACGCATCGGAGGAAAAATATTAAATTTTAAAGCTCTCCTCTCCCCTCTCTCCTCTCGCCTCACCATATTTGTAATTATTTTAAGTGTTGTTCAATTAAATTGAATTAAAATTATACTTAAAAATAATAAAAAGAGTGTTTTATTTCGCGAATTCTTCGAGTGCTATTAAAAAGTATTTTTCCATTCGACTTTTAAGTTGCTCCGAGCAACAGCAACAATGGCAGCACTGTTCTTATTTTTGCTATTATTTTTTCGCATTTCGCTTTATAAAATTATCTTCAGTTAGTTTAACAAATGTTCATCATTAATGTACACTCCTCCCCCCCCCCCCCCCCTTTACGACTGCCACTATGCCCTTCTGTTTCATTCGCTACGACTAAGTGAAATTTGTTTTCTACTACTATTATTATAACTTTTTTTTTGCTCCGTTATTTTGCTACGTTTTTTTTATTGTTTTTTTGTGCTCCTTTAGGTTTTTAATGTATTTCATAATTAGAATCTCAACTGAACTGGGCTTTTTGCCTTTTTTCTACAACAAAGTTTCTTCGTAGAAGAAAAAAAATAGAAAAAAAATAACAACAAGTAGAAGAAAAAGAAGAAGCAAAACTGAATGCATTAAATCATTAAAAGCATTAACAAACATGCTCCCAAATGAGGAACTGCCCCCGTCTCAGTAGTATTATTATGTATCGCAGGCAATAAACAAACAAGAAAAAAACAACAACAGAAACCAGCAGCAGAAAAAAAATCCATAAAAGTTTCCTTTAAGATAAGCATGAAGAAAAAAAGTGCCAATGCGAGTGCAAGTGTGAGTAATTGTTGTTGATTAGAAGAAGAATTTCAGAATTTTAATTACAATTCTTATGAATTCTTTGTGGCACTGAATGATTGCATTAAATGCTTAACTTTTGATTTAATACCACCACCACCACATGGTCTAATAACAGAGTAATTAAAACCACAGAGACAAATGGCAATGCTACATGCCAACTGCTTTTCAATCGGCATGAGTTTATTGTGTTTAAAAGATTTCAGAGTAAATTTTTAATCGTGTGTTAGTCCACTTAATTGTCAGAAATTTTCAGAAGCAATATCAGGTATGCTGGCATACAAATAAATTCGTTTAGCTCGGCTCCTGTAGGCCAGATCAGTGTGATTCATAGAATTAAACGGCTGTATGGCTTTGCCGGCGATGGCAAAGTAGATGGAGTGATTAAACAAGTGGAAGATGGACTGCTAGACTTATTCCATCTATAAAAGCATGGACACAGAGAAATTTTGGGAAAATTAACTACTTCCTGACCCAGTTTCTTTAGGATCGTGGTTATTTCCGACGATATCTACACCGCATGGGCAAGGTGAATGATCCCGGCTGCATTTATTGCGAGGAAATGAGTGACGACGCTGAACACACATTCTTCCATTGCATCAAATGGCACGACGAGAATAATGTGTTGATGGAACAGATTGGCGAATTCACACCCGATAACATTGTGGACGCAATGCTCGAAAGCGAGACGAAGTGGAATGCTGTGAGAAGATACGTAGAATGTGTACTTCGCAGGAAGAAGGTCGACCTTGATACAGTACGGCAGAATGATACATGAGAAGACGAGCCAATAGCATGAAGCTGGCTTCGAATATGGCGTACCCAGACGTGGGAGAGTAGACAACGGTTCTTAACAGGACGTCGTTCTGGACCCTTCCCGAAGTAATGCAGATAGCCGTCCCGGGAAGGGAGTATCTCCAGAAGAGGAGGAGAGATTTAGTGGAAGCCCCACTCGACACAGCTGACGACGGTCACTGTAAGTGCGAAGGCACTTTAAAGCCTACCTCACACGTCAAAAAAAAAATGCTTTGCCTATAGGCAATGGAATATAAATAATAAAAGAGATAAGAAAACATAAGAAAAGAGAGTTTGAAAAAATAACAAATTGTTGTGCAGATAGTATAGGATCCAAACCTTTTTTATTACACAACGTGTAGAATCCTTAAATCAATAAAAATTTACTTCCTATTCGAAAATCAATAAGTTTCCTTTGCAGCTATAATGCCACACTTCGAACACACTTGTCCATTAAGCGGTAGTCAAATCTATTTTGATCTACTGGTGTTTGGTATGGTAGACATTCCCTAGCGGACAAAAAGCATACAACAATTTTATGCATCTTTCCGCTTGACCCTTATTTTCTAAACTCAACTAGCCAACACTGGTAACAGCCTTTGGGCGTCAGGATAATGGCACAGATCAAGTACTGTTCGCGCGACTTGGTGTCTTGACAAAACTAGAAAGCTTTCTTCTCGAAAAAGTTCAAAACGTCCAATCCGAGTTGAGGGGAATTTTTTGGAAAGCTGTTTTCCATTGCGAAGTTTCGACCGTAGTTTCGCCGTAGTCTAGTAGGTAGTGTGTTGGCTTACGCAACGTGAAAGCAATGTCAATGTGAAAAAATATTTCTCCGGCAACTTCCTCTCAGCAGATTTTTGACAAAACCTCAGACGGTAAAATAAAATTGCCATGAAAAAGTTTCTCAAAAGTCTGTCGTTTGGAGTCAACTTTAAACTGCAGGTCCCTCCACTCTCCTGTATCAAATAAACACACACAACATAAGTGTTGTGAGAAACTAGCTCGGTCACTAAAGTATCCTGACAGAATTAGGAACGTCCATTCCGAATAGAGGGGAATTGTGTGGCGCACTTTGTAAAACTCTATACAGAAATCTTTAAGGAGATTTCGAATCTGTACGTACATATCTGTAGAAGCCTAGTAGATAGTATGTTGGCTAATTAGATGTGTGGACACAGTTTAAATCTCAGGTCAGATATCTCCAACAAAACGAAATATGAAAATATATTGCTTCGGCGACTACAGCAGATTTTTGGCAAAAAAATTCTGAGAATAAAATAAAATAAAATTGTCATGAAAAGTCTGTTGTTCGCAGTCGACATAAACTGTAGATCGCGTCACGCAGGTATAGAAAAGCTAGATCGTAATCCTGACCAATTATGTATGTATGAAGCTGTAGGTCTAGGCATATTTTGGGAGTCGGCGGGTGAGCCATCTTCCAGGGAAAAGTTTCGGCCGTATAGGTTGCAGTCTCTGGAAAAGATATTACCATACTTTCTGATAGCCAGTCGGCTGTTAAAGCACCCATAACGACCTATACGGTATGACGGTATACGGCAACAAAGTTGTCTCACGAATTTGCGGAACGATAACAATTTCTCATCACATGACAACGAAAAGGTTGTGGTATTGTAAGAAACTGTAGAGTGCATAAATTGCTTAGATATAGTACAACTATTCAATTATCCAGTGAGTTCTCTACTCCAACTAATTAAGCTGACATAGGATATAGAAAAAGATTCTATTGTACATTGTTTTTAATATTCTTTGATGCTGGTGAGAAGATGAAAGCAAAGCAAATTAAATTATAATACCATATTAGATTAACGGCCAATGAACTGTTACGATGCGATTGGCTTTATAGAAGATAATATGGATTGGAAATTTTATTAGAAACTTTTTAAGAGCCAGTGTATTATGTGTACTAAGTTTTTAATGCGTAATAATAGAATAAACATTAGTTATGCCCATACTAATGCTGGCCTTTAAGATCTCAAATCAATCAAGTCTCTATTAATATTTCATTTTGTGATACTTTTATTGTAATCTTAAAAACCATACACATGTTAATTAACGTTTAAATTAATGTTTAACATGAATATGCCCAGCAGCCATTGTAACGAGTGAGTTTCTCGGTGATTCTAATAGAATGAATCCAATATCCCATAAAACAATGCACTCAGGTGTCAACATGACCAGCATTATTCATGTCAATGCATAACTGCCTTACCTTCGCAATCACGAGTTAAAAAGTAAACATATCACACATAATATGCAGCGATACCTCAACGGCATCGAGGTTATAATACCATATTGAACGGACTGGAGCATGTTTATAGGATACTCACAAATAACTGCATCAGTAGGCGGTATTAGATGCGATGAACGCACACCAGATATCGCAGAAAATAAGAGGCTTTTACCCCAGCTTCTTCAGAACAAAATGAAGTAAAAAAAACATTTCTTTCGTTGACTTCCTCTCAGCGTACGATATATTCCTGAATTTTGATATGCGGATTGTTAATTGTGGATTGCGGTCCCAACAATATCTGATACCCACGAAGAAACAAATTCTAAAGCAACAACGTTAAGTTAGCATAGTCTTAATAGAAATACAGTGAGAACGCATTGACGGTCCCAAATTGAAAATTTTCATTTTGTCTGATATCATTTGTGGTAGGCTAACTCAAAATTCGAAGCTATTCTGTCTCACAATTAGACCGCATGAAGCAAGTAACCCAGGCATAGACGTATTGTTTGTCATCAGTGCACAGTGGCAACCCAAACACATCTTTAGTGGCTTGCTAGAGGCAAGAAATTTTTCAGTTTGCCGTGTAGCCAATTAATTGCAAATGCAATTATTTTTTTTAATTTTTTTTTCACTTTTTTCACATTCCTCTTTAACTTTGCAAATCACAATTTGAGTTTTAAATCAAACCTTAATCAAGCATTTCCATCGGTAATCATTTAATTTGACAATTTTGATTAGGAAAACGAATTTGCCTCTTAGGAAGCACTTTTAATTGGAATTGCTTTGTTGTATTTCTCATCTATTTTCGGAAACAATTTTCAAATAATTAAGTTTTCATAATCACTTTAATTTAAATCAAATTGAGACAACCCCCCCCAGGTTGATGAGGAAAAAATTTATCAAAACTCAACGACTACTTAACCACTCCACTTCACTTCACTTCACTTAGCTTTATTTTGCAGCACTTCACAGCAATAACTGTTTCCGTTATTACGTGATTTTCATCGTGTACGAATTCTTTGCGGAACAAATAACTTTTAACAGCAATAACAAGTACAACAACAACAACAACAGCAACAACAACAATAAAATTAAGAAAAACAGGAGAGCAAAAATTATTGTGTCATTAAAATCTGCTTAACTTTTCATTTAAAATCAACAAAAGCAACAACAACAACAGTAACAACAACAACATTAAGAATGAAAACAAAGTGAAGATGATGGCATTGAGAATAAATAAACATACAAACAAACAAACACACAATACAAACTTCTGTACATACACAAAGAGAATATCAAATATGTAGCCGAGACAACCAAGAAAGAACAGTTAAATTGAAATGAAATGTTAAAACAATAACAACAATTACATTAAGCCAAAATATAGAAGAAGAAGAAGAAGTAGAACAGAGAGAAAATATACTCCAAAGGATACTGTGTACTGGATACTGGTGGCATGGTACTTATAAAATCAAATCATAAAAACTCAACAAATAAACGTACAAATACGAAGGCAATATAGAACGAGAAAGATGAGATAAAGACACATGCATACACGCAGACACACACACTCTTATACGCTTTTATACCCAGCAAACAATTGGCTGCCAATAGTATGATTCATTTTATAAGAACCTGTGTTACGATATAAACATGAGACTTGTACAACTTGCTGCTTGCAGGGCTTAATTCTTGTACCATGAAAATGTTTGTCATTTCGTACTAAGCGACTGCAAAATTTAAAAATAAACAGGTCGCGTCCTGTAACACTTCTTAGATGGGTTTCTCTTTTTAATTTTTGTTTGTTAGCTCCACAAGCAATGCATGCAGTATTTTAAGTTTTAAATTGATTCATGTACTGTGAGGTCATGTAACAGACATTCATTAAAATCCTCTGAGCGATAGTATTTTCTTTAAAGCTGTTGCACGACAAAGATGCAACTGAAAAGGGGTAGCATCAAAGTCGAAGACATCAAAAGCTGGACTTAAATCAACTCGTGGATGAAATACAAAGTACAGACAGAACTCTCTGGTAGTTGGGTCGCCATTCATGAACTCGGACTCCAGAATAGTATGAAACTGTCTTAGTAAGCTAATGAATTGGGCAGGAGAAATAATGTTACTTTCTACTGAACACCAAGTCTTATGGCAATTTATGGCAACAACCAGAGAGCTGAGTCTGCAAGGATGGGACTTTCATGCCGCTAAAATGGCCAAAACCTTTCTTTGGAGGCGAAAAAGAAAAGTGCAGGAAGTAAAGACTCTTATCAAGCCAAATATCTTTGAAGCAAAGTAAACTTATGTTGGATAATTAAAATAGAAAAATATTTGAATTGTACCCAGCCTTCTGATTGGGCTCTGCACACCCTGGATAAATATCACTTCAAGCCCCATACTTTGATTTAGTGATGAGATATCGCCTCGTCGCTTATGAAGTACAGGGTGCAGGTACAGTAAAGCGCTATATTTTTTAATTCTTTTTTAATTTTATTGTTCAAAAGCAAATTTTAGAATCAGTTTAGATTCTACCTTTAGGCCACCTTTGGTACGAATTATGGCCTTCAAACAGCCGACAGAGCCATCACAGACTGCACGAAAGTGGCTCTGCGGTATTTTGGCCCATTCCCGGCGAAGCGCCGTCTTGAGATGATCGACACTTTGGTATTTTTTAGTGAGAACCTTACTCTCCAAAATGCCCCAGGCGCAAAAGTCCAACGGATAGAGATCCGGAGATTTTGGTGGCCATTGTGCGGTAGAAATGAAGCGAGGAACCTCCTTTTTAAGCCATTCTTGGTTGACGCATGCTGAGTGCGGTGGCGCTGAGTCCTGTTGGAATGTCCATGGTCTGCGGCCGAAATGTTTGTCTGCCCAGGGCTTCAATAGTGTCATTAAGACATTTTCCCGATAATATTCGGCATTTATTTTGACCCCACGACCCACACCATTACCATCGGCGGCGCTTGAGTTCTGGTGGCCAATCGCAGGTGTAAATTTTCAGCTGACCTCTTTGGCAAGTAAACCCGATCATTTTGTTTGTTCACAAACTGCTCAATTTGGAATGGCTTCTCATGGGAAAAAAAGCAAATTCGGTAACTGGTCACTTTCGTGCAAGCGAAGTAACTCCTTGGCTCATTCCAGTCTAACTTTTTTTTGTCCATCATTGCACTTTTTGGAACTTCAATGGCTTTAGTCCAAGCTCATTTTTCAATATGTGTTGCATCCGTTCTCGCGATATGTTCAGCTCACGAGCAATTTTTCTACCAATGCGGCGTGGATCAAATCTGGCCTTCACTTTTCGGATCATTTCTGGTGTTGTTACCGTTTTTCTTTTTCGTCCACTTTTTGGACGCGATGCAACACTGCCAGTATCACGGTAACGAGCAATGGTACGAGACACAAAAGATTTATTCACATTTAAACGCTGGAGGGCTCTAACGATAGCCACCTGTGGTTTTCCAGCCGAATATAAAGCAATCAAACTATCACGCTTGAATTCCATTACGAATAACTTTTTTTCTGAATGCAATAGATCAAAATGCGTTTGTAAGCTTGTAAATAATAAAATGAACTGTCACGCTAATAAATCTGTCAGCTGTCAGACGAGCGATTTACAAATGATAACAACCTGAAGTTGGTTGCAATACATATCAGCCACCCTGTAAGAAGTTCAACAGAGTAGGCTGGGAAGGGATATATTATAGCAGTGCCTACATATGCAGAAATGTAGATCAAAAGCAGTACACCTTTGAGAAAGAGTCCTACCATGTGATATTAGACACATCCGGTGCAGCACAATAGTCTTACATTGATCCCAACCCATTTTTAAGTCTTAAGACTTGGCTGAAGGATAAAAAGCGCTTGAGGCGAAATAACAATTCGCAGCATTGATTCACAACAGTTCAATTTTAATTATAATAAATGTAACTCTCAGAAATTTTTTTAATTTCCTTCATATTGGCAGAATTTTCTCCACTTATACTGCTGTTTCACCATACAAGTATATCGATTGACAAATAATTTCAGTCAGAAATGTTTGTGTGGCAAACACATACAAATAAAGTAAATGAAAAACAATTTGCAGTTACAAATGAACATAAAGACAGACATACTACTATGTACTCACACAAATATACAGACACTTTGATAAGAAAACAAATACAAATAAAACAATAATAAACAATGCAAATTAGTACAAGTATTACTCCTGAGTATTTATACACATTAAATACCGTACACCGTTTCCAACAACACAATGAAATTGAAACGAATTTAGAAGAGTAAGGAAATTTTAAATACAATAACACACTCATAGGTAGATAAATTTTTAATCTTCTATCTATCTTTGGGCACTGAATCTAACTATTTTGTAAAGTTAACGACTTGTCGATGGATTAGAAATTCGAACCCGGAGTGCTCGCAGTAATACAGAGGACTACGTTTGTCAGACTTTGTTACCACTTTTGTCTTCCTTCATTTTGAATATTCGTTCAATCGAGGACAATAATTAGAGTCACTAGACTGTTTCTAGCTTCTGGCTCAAGTATATTTAACAGAAATTAAGGAAATATACTCACTGCTATACAACTTCGAAGTACCTGAGCTCATTTGCATTTTCGACGACAGCTAAACAGCTTCTAATGTCTCTCCATAGCACATCACCACCTCTCATGGTATTTGAGGAATTACTTGAATATCTTGAACGTTTTTTCTCTAACCGAAAATGAACATGTGTTCAATTGAACATTGAAGAAATTGACTCGTGCAATATAAACCGCGGTCTCGATTGTGTCACCATATGATTGTTACTAGAAAACACAAAATGTTGATGGAGGGCTAGAAATTGCTTCATTTTACTCTTGTACCACAGTACAACCATTCTAGGTCACGTATTTAACTTTTTAATTTTTCCTAAGGGCCTATTTCTTACAGTTTTATATAAAGGGTCCGCCGAATAACTTTTTTTTTTTTTGAAAATGCTTTAAGAAAAACTACTGAATATTTTCTCAAATTTCTTTTTTTATTTGAAAGTACAATCCTACCGGTTAATAATGGAAAATAATTTCATTCAAATGGCTGCCTCGGCTGGCCATGCAGTAGCCTAAACGATCGGTCCAATTTTTAAGCACATTATCGATTGTGTGCAGCTGTATTTCACCAATGACATCACGAATATTGTCCTTTAAAGCGTCAATTGTCTCTGGCTTGTCGGCGTAACACTTATCTTTGACGGCACCCCACAAATAATAGCCCAACGGTGTCAAATCGCAGCTCCGAGGTGGCCAAACGACATCAGCTCTGCGGCTGATAATGTGATCTTCAAAAACAGGTCGCAAAACATCGAGTGTAGCTTCGGCTGTGTGGCACGTAGCGCCGTCCTGTTGAAACCAAATGTTGCCAATATCCTCCTCTTCAATTTTTGTGAACAAACATTCGTTCAACATGGCCCGATAACGATCGCCATTGACTGTAACGGCCACTCATTGCTCATTTTCGATGAAAAATGGCCCAATTATGCCTCTGGACCAAAATCCGCACCAAACAGTGACTCGTTTTGGGTGCGTCGGCTTTTCAATGTATGCGTGCGGGTTTTCTGTGCCCCAAACGCGACAATTTTGCTTGTTTACATACCCGCCATCTGAAAAGATAATTTTTTTTGCCACAATCGGCATCTTCTGGTGTAGGCTACTGCATGGCCAGCCGAGGCAGCCATTTGAATGAAATTATTTTCCATTATTAACCGGAAGGATTGTACTTTCAAATAAAAAAGAAATTTGAAAAATATTCAGGAGTTTTTTTAAAGCATTTTCCAAAAGAAAAAGTTATTTGGCGGACCCTTTACATACCTAATGTGTGTGTTAACGTCCATACGAAATTTTTATTCCATAAACAAATAAAAAATCTCTAATGGAAACAGTGTATGAACAATAAGACCAAGCATAACGGCAAAGGACAAAGTGTCCCTCAGCTCATTTGAAATATTTTCAACTTAAAGTGTAGAAAATGGCAAATCAAATGCGAGTCTAAGAGAATAAAAATAGAAAAACAAACAAAAAACCAAAGAGAAACAGTTGTTGTAAGGGAACGAGGAAATGAAAGAAAAACTAAAAATGCACTCAAGAATTAAGAGAATAAAACTTATAAACATTGAATGGTAAATTCGAATTGGAATAGGAATACGAATTGAAATTGGAATTTTCATTTTCAATTGCCAACTACTACATACACATACACATACGTACACACACATACATTCGTAGAAAATGTCTAAAATGGTAGAAGAAAACTATTGTAATAATAGAAATTGTTGTTGTTGTTGTTGTTCTTATTGTTGTTGTATGTAAAGAAAATAATCAATCATTGTCATTGCAATGGCATGGATTGGCCTGACTTGGCAAGACTTGGCATGGCATCGCATGCCATGCTATGGTCTTGGCTTGAATGCACATTGTCTATACAGAGATGTTAGCGCAGAGCACTGAGCAATAGCAATGCAACAGTTAAAATTAAGACAACGGACAAGGAGGCTGCAGAGGGAATGGTAGGCAGAAGATATTCTGAGAAAAATAAGACATGAACAGGAAACTGTAAATTAGTTATAAAAACAAGTTTATAAAGCTCCCCAATCCCCGCAACCTCATCCAAATAGGAAACATAGAGGAGAAGGGAAGAGCAGGGCATGGTACACCAGAGATTGAGAGATTCAATTGTAAGAAAAGCGGCATTGAGAGAATACCACAGAGGCGCTACTGATCGGCTTGCTAGCAAATTGGAAAAATTGTTAAACAACCCTCGCTTTATGACTGCCATACTAAGGACATTAAAAGGGATTTACAGTTAATATATTGGATTAAATTTTTTATGTGCCACTATTTTCCCTTTTCATTGTTTTAAATTTTTTTTATTACTTTCGCCATTTATCCTTTTTAAAGGACAACCGACAGCAATCAACCCGTTACTATTACAGTTTTTTGTTCGGCTGCTTTGCTTCTCCTCCTACGCCATAACAATTTGTAATCAATCATGTGGAAAAAATTTTATAATTACATTGTGTCCATGTCAACATAATAAAAATTAAGAAAAACAAAAAAAAGAATAAGAGAATTCCAAAGAAAAGAAATGAAAACGAATAGTGTGAAGTAATAAACAAGCAAAAAAAATGGGAAAAAGGAAAAAAAAGAGATGAAATAAAATAAAAATTGATGATTAAATAAAGAAGAAAGGAAACGAAGAAAATTGCCAGGAAACGGAAGCATATGTTTGGGACAAATTCCAAACACTATAATAAATTAAAAATTAATTAATTCGGATTTCTCGTGACCAATGACCAGATCAAGGATAATAAATTGAAGGATTTAAATTTAAGAATGTATGAAAGGATATGCGGTCTCCATTAGCTAGCAGTGGTATTTGACAAGTCTTTCGTCATAAAAAATTACAATTCCTAACTAAACTTTATCCAAAAACATAGAATTGAATATTTATAGCATAGCTTAGGATGGCCTTGGATATGGTATGGTGACTGAAGTTTTTTTAATTTAAAGCTCACTTGAGCACATAAAACACCACTTAAAGCAATGCCTCAGAACTAACTGGCGCGTCCTTATAAATCGATATAAACAATCACTATCAGGTCCCCTTAATTAAAACCTTAAAATCTTAGAATCAAGCTGAAAGTGTAATGAATATAGTGATCGATCTAGAAACTTTAGTTTCGTTTCACTAACGAGAAAATATGAAACAAAATGGACATTGTTTGAAAATGCCTATAATTTCTTAAGCCGATTTACACTCCCTTTAGAAGCACTTTTCAGGTAAGTGAAACAAATCCGCATGCCTTCACGAGGAGAAAAATCTTGCAATAGATACAGTGACAGTACAGTCTATGATGCAAGATTCTTTCTCAGTCCAGGCTTTGTCAGTGGCCAATAAATAAATACCTTTGTCTAATGGACAGCCTAACAGATGTAAGAGGTTTTTTTTTATAGCTATGCGAGCTAAAGGCTGGGAATCTTCAAAACACATTGGTGGCCCGGTCTACACAACGGCTTGCTAAACGCATACGTACTAAACTAAACCTAGTTCGTCACACTTCCATTAAGTCGCTCCCCCCCCCCCCCGGGACCAAAATCACGTGTTACATCGGGGGAGGTAAAGATTCAGCGAGTGCTGCTATCCATTTCTGCTTTTCTTGCTCTCTCTATTATCCTCTGTTGTACTAGAACTTCCTTCGCGAATAAACATACCGCGTTCCAGTTTTCGCATGATGTTAGCATCAGGTTAACCACGTTATCGGGAGTCACCTGGGATCCGATTGTCCTCTCCATGAAATTTCGTCGGAATTCGTAGCGCAGGCAAGTAAGGAATATATGGTCCGCTGTTTCGCTTGTATTTAGACGTGATGGACACACTTCATCCACGTCATGCCCATACTTGTAGAGGTACGTCCTATAGCAACCGTGGCCCGTTAAGAACTGTGTAAGATAAAAATTCACCTGGCCGTGCCTCCTTCTTGTTCATTCTTCTATATTCGGTATTAATCTGTAGGTCCATCTTTCCTTTGTGGAAGAAGTCCACTCGTGCTGCCACTTACTCATTGCATCATCATTCACCTGGTCAGTGTGCACTAGCCCCGCTCCCCTACTTGTTAAAGATGTAAGAGGTGTATGTGTGTGGATTGATACTCGGTAGGAGTGTGTCTGCTCCAGTAAGTTCATCAGCTGTACAAAGACCGCGGTGTCCCTGTGACCAGGTAGAGATATCAGAGAGTTTCTTCATATGATAGCCAATTTAGAAGTGAAGTTTCCACCTGAAAGAGATGTGATATATAGGAGATTATAAGAGGACTATAGGACAGTATGTGAACTTGTCCAGAATCCCTTGAACTCACCATGGTTACTGGAAACAGTAGACATTTTAACAGAAATGGAACATATAGGAGTAAATAACTACAAAAATACTATCGTATAATAAGAAAAAAAGTAAAAAAAGTAGTACTCAAGGCTGTTAGTAGTTTTAAATGTATGTCCAAGATATGACTACAGTCACGCATCATCTTCAACAAGTTGTCCATTCAAAAACCAATTTTTTAGTACGGTTGCGAGCACATGAGATGCATGAAGGAAATAAATGGCATACAAGCATGTAAAAAAGCAGAATTGGATGAATTTTGTTAGGCTTTGCCTTCATTTGGCTTCAGCAATAGTTTCCAAAATTGTTCACCAAAATTAGATAAAAAGGACGTACATATATTCCTTGAAGCCGCCTTAGTGTAGTAGGTAGTGTGTTGTCTTATTAGATGTAAAGCCACGTCTCAAATCCCTGGTCAGGACATCAAAACGAAAATATGAAAACAAATAAAGGGTCCGCCAAATAACTTTTTTTTTGAAAATGCTTGAAAAAAAAACTCCTGAATATTTTCTCAAATTTCTTTTTTTTTATTTGAAAGTAAAATCCTTCCGATTAATAATGGAAAATAATTTCATTCAAATGGCTGCCTCGGCTGGTCTACACGGTCGGTCCAATTTTTAAGCGCATTATCGATTGTGTGCAGCTGTATTTCACCAATGGCTTCACGAATGTTGTCCTTTAAAGCGTTAATTGTCTCTGGCTTATCGGCTTAACACTTATCTTTGACGGCACCCCACAAATAATAGTCCAACGGCGTCAAATCGTAGCTCCGAGGTGTCCAAACGACATCAGCTCTGCGGCTGATAGTGCGATCTTCAAAAACAGGGCGCAAAACATCGAGTGTACCTTCGGCTGTGTGGCACGTAGCGCCGTCCTGTTGAAACCAAATGTTGCCTCTTCAATTTTTGTGATAACAATCGCCATTGACTGTAACTGCTACTCCTTGCTCATTTTCGAAGAAAAATGACCCAATTATGCCTCTGGACCAAAATCCGCACCAAATAGTGACTTGTTTTGGGTGCGTCAGCTTTTCAATGTATGAGTGCGAGTTTTCTGTGCCCCAAATGCGACAATTTTGCTTGTTTACATACCCGCCAAGATCAAAATGAGCTTCATCTGAAAAGATGATTTTTTATCAAAATCGGCATCTTCTGGTGTAGGCTACTGCATGGCCAGCCGAGGCAGCCATTTGAATGAAATTATTTTCCATTATTAACCGGAAGGATTGTACTTTCAAATAAAAAAAGAAATTTGAGAAAATATTCAGAAGTTTTTTTAAAGCAAAAAAGTTATTTGGCGAGGGACTTCCTCTCAGCAGATTTCTGGCAAAAATTCTGAGAGTAAATAAAAAATTGCCATGAAAAGTTGCTCAAAAAAATTTGTCGACTTTAAACTGTATGTCCCGCCATAAAATTAACACACACAATATGGGTGGTGTGAGACACTAGGTCGTATGTACATATGTATGTATGTTCATTAAAGCAATCTCTGGAATATATTTAAATGCCTTGAGATCAGTGCCCTTTTAATGCGTATCACTTTCTGTATAAAAAGCATCATCAAGAGCATCATTTTTAGCTTAATTTGAGTAAGATTAGCATCAATAGAATGTTTCCAAGTTAATTATCTGCACAAGTACATGTCAAAGTACTTAACCTTAGATTGTTGACCTATTAATTGATTATTAAGTGCAAACGGTGGCCGTTGTCTCTACAAATAAAGTAAATTTTAAACTTTCAATTTCAAATTCGTTTTCAATTAAATTTATTGCATTCATTAGCTGGTATTATATTTGCAATTGTGTTTACGTATATCGTGTCAAATTTGACAGTGTCTATTGCCTAATTAATGTATACTTATGTATGCACTTATGTAACCCCTAGCCTGCCTGGTGGTGGCCATCGTAAATAATAATTATTATTGCTGTTGTGATTATTATTGTATAATTATTGATATTTTTTTTTTTTGTATTGACATTATTTTATTATTGCATTTAAACAATACATTATTAAATATTTAGAATGTAAATAAATATTAATGTCAACCTGTTTGTATTTGTGGTGGTGAAAAGAAAAATTAAAATTAAAAATAAAATAGAAATGAAATGAAATAAAACTAAATGAGAGAGAGAAAGAGAAATAATAACAATAAAAATGAAAATAAATGTGCAGGCAATAATTCTTGTTTTTTTTTTGTTATTTTTCTCGGGGTTTGTTTTTATTTCATTACAATCATAATTGGTTTGACACCAAAACATACTTTTCAAAAACTTAACTGTTGTTGATGTTAAATGTTAAATGCTGCCACTGTTGTTGTTGTTGTTGGTGGCAATGGTGCCAGTTTTATCGATGGCACCATATGTTTTGCCAGAATTTATTGTACCTGCTCTCGTTTACCGTACAAATTTATTACAATTGATGATGGCAACTTAGAATGGCATAAAGTTGAGTTGTTGAGTCAGAATATATATGTATGTTAGAATAAAGGGGAGGGGTCCTATTTTTTATAATGGGTGATTTTTAAGAGCTATAGGAAAATTTTTCAAAAAAAAACACATAAAATTCAGAAAAATGCATGAAATCTTTATTTGAATCGATAGTACGGTCCATACAATTTAATGTTTGAAGATTATTTCATGCAAATGTTGACCGCGACTGCGCCTCAAATGGTCCATCCGCTTAGTCCAATTTTGGCATACTCTTTCCAACATTTCGGCCGGTATCTCACGAATAAATGCTTCAATGTTGTCTTCCAATGTGTCAATTGAAGCGGGATTGTCTGTATAGACATGAGCTTTAACATAGCCACACAAAAAATAGTCTAAAGGCGTTAAATCGCACGATCTAGGCGGCCAATTGACCGGTCCCGAACGTGAAATAAAATGTTCACCGAACTCGCCTCTCAATAAGTCCATTGTAACGCGTGTTGTGTGGAATGTGGCACCGTCTTGTTGAAACCACATGTCATGCAAGTCAAGCTCTTGCATTTTGGGCAAAAAAAAAGTTGGATATCAGCTCACGGTAGCGCTCACCATTCACAGTTGCGTTACGATTCGTAGCATCTTTGAAGAAGTACGGCCCAATGATGCCTCCAGCCCATAAACCGCACCAAACTGTGACTTTTTCTGGATGCATTGGTAGCTTTTGCAATGCTTCTGGCTGATCTTCACTCCAAAATCGACAATTCTGCTTATTTACGTATCCATTGAGCCAAAAATGAGCTTCGTCGCTGAACACAATTTTTCGATATTTTTCGCGCGATGAACTTTCTTAACAGAGCACGCATTTTGATAATAAAATTCAATGATTTGCAAGCGTTGTTCGTTTGTAAGACGATTCATGGTTAAATTATAGACCAAACTGAAGATGTTTGACAGTGAAACAAAACACGAAACGTGCGTGAGCTGTTTAAGCCAGTGTTGCCAAAAAGATAATAGCAAAAAAATCACCCGTTACTATATGTGACAGGATAAACTTAATACCCTCCACCAATGCAGAAGTAATAAGATGTTATGCTTTCTACTCTAGGAAGATCAGTATTTAGTAGTCAAATGAAGCCAACCAAAGAAACTGTAATCCTAACCTAGCTTCTCACATCACCCATATTGTGTGTCTTAATTTCATCCATGAATGGCGGCACCTACAGTTGATTGTTGATGTTGTGTGTGTTATTTTTATACATGAGAGGCAGTACCTACAATTTAAAGTCCAATCCGAACGACAGATTTTTGAGAAACTTTTCATGACATTTTTATTTACTTTCAGAGTTTTTGCCAGTACACTGCTGAGAGGAAGTGGTCCAAGAAATATTTTTGCATATGACTAGGGTGAGGCCATGGTTCAAGGCCACAGGTACAATAAGCAAACGCAGTTCCTACTAGACTACGGCGATTTCCTGAAATCCATTACGAATGAACACGTTATAAGCTTCTCCGACCTTCTTCTAACCATAGCCCCTTCAGATATGGTCCTGATTATCATAAGCACACACACAATTGGTCATTACAACCCTTCAGTCAGGATTACGACTTAGTTTCTCACACCACTTATGTTGTGTGTGTTAATTTTATACATGAGTGGCGGGACCTACAGTTTAAGGTCGACTCGGAACGACAGATTTTTGAGAAACTTTTCATAGCAATTTTTATTTACTCTCAGAGTTTTTGCCAGAAATCTGCTGAACCCTGGCTTTACACACGTAAAGCCAACACACTACCTACTAGACTAAGGCGACTTCATTATCATAAGCAAAGGATTTAAAGCCAACAAAACCTCTAACACCCCTTTAGAATAAGTGTACATTATGCATGCAGGTATTTATATCTTATTGATTCAGTTGTTTGGTAACTTATTCACGGCCGTCTTCTGAAATTTAAAACGAAACCACATTAATCCACCATTCATTTGTTTTAACTAATTAACCTACCAAGGCTGTCGACTACAACACATTGTCAACACCTATGTTTAGATGTGAGGGTGTGTGTATGTGTATTTATTTACATACATACACCACAGAACACATAGATATATATTTCTATTGATGTGTGTTGTTTGTTTGTTTGTTTGTTTATTTTGTATTTAATTTTACACTAATTAAGTTCTGTCACATAAATCATATTCATTTAAGTGTTTGTGTGAATATATGTAAGTGTATGTGTGTATGTGTGCATGTGTGTGTGTATATAATATTGTTTTTGCTAATTAGTCATAATAATGTTACTATTGTTGTTGCTGTTATCTTGTCATAATTATTGTTTAAAATTAAATATTTACTAACTAAGGGAGAGAGAGAGACAGCGTGAAAGAAAAAAAACAAGCTAATAAATTAAATTCTTTATGAAATTAATTTAAATTTAAAAACAATTAAAAATCACACACACACAAATTATTGTTAATTTTAGAAATTTTGCCATCATTTAAACACGTTTCATCTCATTAACAGTTTACACCCACTTACACTTACTTTTTGATTTGAAAGTGTGTTTGGCTACGAGAGTATTTGTTACAATATATCGCATGTAATTTAAAATTCTTTTTCTATTTTTTCATAATATTTAATCAATATTTATTTATTTAAAGTGAAAGATTTAATAATAAAAAAAATCGTATATAAGTGTTGCTATAAAAAAATAATAAAAACAAACAAAAAAACTGAAAATTAATTGCAATTTATTGTGCAATAAGTATGCAATAAAAAAAGAATACAATCATAATTACAGAGAAACTTAATAAATTTATTATTAAATTACAAGTGAAAGTTAAATAACGTTGAACTATCCAAGGGCCAATCACTAATGAACATCGTTTTTATGTGCATGACATGAAATCTTATATTTTATGCAGCTAATCAGTTAAATACGGAATTTATTATTCATAATCAAACCATAAAATTATATTTAAATTATTTTATTACAAAAAATAAAAAAATAAAACTATTCTACGAAAAACATAATATGGCATGATAAGCTTTCTAAATTGAATTAAAATTTCTTTTGGTTGAGTATTTCGCTGTAAAATGATATTTTTCAACTCTTTAGTAAAGTAATTATCATCGTTAAAGTAATACGCCCCAGAAAAAGGTATTCTCGCTAAAATTTTAAATAATTTTTAAAGTAAAATTTTCTTTTCGAATTTCAACAAAGTCTTCGTAATCCAGTAGATAGTCGCCGTAGTCTAGTAGGTAATGTGTTGGCTTATTAGACATAAACACTAGGCTTCGAGCCCAGGCCAGACATCAAGACAAAATATAAAAAGTATTTCTTCGGCGACTACCTCTCAGCAGATTTCTGGCAAAAACTCTGAGAGTAAATAAAATTACCATCAAAAAGTTTCTCAAAAATCTGTCGTTCGGAGTCGACTTTAAACTGTAGGTCCCACCACTCATGTATACAATTAACACACACAACATAAGTGGTGTAAGAAACTATGACGTTGTACAATGGGTCAATTCGACCTCCGAGTACTGTACTTGTCTTAATTGACAAGTACACGTCCTCTAACCTAACCTAACCTATGTTGGCTTATTACGCGTGTGGCCACGGTTCAAACCCCATGTCAGCCATCTGTAACAACATATGTGGCGTGAGAAGTTAGGTCGTAATCCTGTCTGAAGGGTTGTAATGACCAATTTTGTATGTATGTATGTATGTATGTATGTATGTATGTATGTGACAAATTTTTATCAACTTTTCACATTTAATTTGCCTACCTGTAAAATTCGCTTTCTTTAGAACTTATTGACCAAAAGCAGTAATGGTGAGATAGGACAAAGTGTGAGACTCAACAAATTTCAGCTCAGTGGAGATACATTTTGACTGTTAATCAAAAAGGCACGTGATGGAGACAACGCAGTTTCTGACAGCTAATTCTCAGCGTCTTTGTCCATTGCTTTATTGGAACAGCTAAAATGCTTTTAGTAGAGGCCAAAACCTATATGTCGCCAGATTGTAGCGTGACTAGTTTTCTTAAAGATCCCAACGCTCAACATAACCTCAGTTGGCGTCAATTCAATACTTTGAAATTCGTTTATGGAGAATAACTGGCCATTTGCAACTAATACACTCATCTCTAAGTTCCTTTTCAATACTCGTAAAGGTTCTCTTTAAATTTAATTGACGATTTGATTGCTTTGCAACAGCGTTTACTTACTTACTTAGTCAGCCATTACAATACTTTAGTCAGGATTATGACGTAGCTTCTCACCCATGTTGTTATGACACATACGTAAATAAAACTTACCATGAAAACTTTACCAAATCTATCGTTCGGAGTCGAATTTAAACGGTAGGTCCCTCCCACTCATGGATAAAATTAACACACACAACGTGGGTGATGTGAGAAACTAGGTTGTAATCTTGACTAAAAAGTGTTGTAATTACCAATTAAGTAAGTAACATGAAAGAATAATTAATTGTATCATAATCGCTCCCACTATACTTGTTTTCTTGCAAGTCGGCGTAGTCTAGTAGGTGTTGGCTTAGTAGACGTAAGGACACGGTTCAAATTCTAAGGCAGACATCTCAAGCAAAGCGAAGTATGAAAAAAATATTTCATCAGCGACTTCCTCTCTCAGGAAGTAAGCAAAAATTTGCCACGAAAAGTTTCTCAAAAAAAATATAAAAGTCGACTGCGAAGACTTTAAACTGTAGATCCAGCCACTCATGTACAAAATTAATACACACAGCATAAGTGCTGTGAGAAGTTAGGTCGTAATCTTGACTGCAGAGTTGTAATGACCAATTATGTATGTATGTATGTATGTACGTTAACTTGTTTTCGTATAACCCTTAGCAAATATATTGTTAGATTCCTTGATAAGACAAATAATTTATGGATGGCAGCCATAGAAAAATATCACATCATAATGACGCCAGTGTAAACACATTAAACAACAAAAAATCGTCATCAGGTTCTTCTGCTCTTATATTTTCATTTCTTATTGCAACTTGTATTTCATTTCTTTAAAAAATTGAATGTATTCTTCTTATTTTTCTTGAAAGAATTTTATTGTTTTGGTTTCTTTAGTTAAATGGTGCCAAAAAGGTATTTTTATTTTCATTATATTTTTTTTTAATTTCTTTATGTGGTGTTTGAAAATATTTCATTTCGGTTTACAAATTCTTTTCTTCTACAATTATTATTACAATTATGCTTACAACAAAACAAAAAAGAAAGAAAGAAAACAAGCGAGAAAGAAGAAAAAAAAATTTTAACAAAGAATGTCATTTTATTGTGCAAAAAAGCAAACGAATTTTTATTTTAAGTGTGACATTCTGGTATTAAAAATATTTTTACAGAAGAAAAATGCAAAAAAAAACAAACAAAAATTCTGAGCCATAAGAGTATAAAATTACAAAAAGGCGGTTAACAATGTACGTGTACACTCACGCACTCACTCACTAATGATGAAAATATGAAAAAAGGGAAGCAAAAAAATTTAATTTTTTCTTCTTCTTTTTAATACAAATTCAAGGTTTTTCTTCACCTCCAAAGGTATTTTAAGTTGCCATCAAATTCTAGTTGTTCAAAATAATTGTTATTTGTATGTTAAAAAAGAAGAATAAGAACAATAACAAGAACTAGAAACGAAAATATGTCCTTTTTTATTTGGTTCATTAATTAAACATGTTAATTATCATATGTATGCATACATACCATGCTGTCATATGAAATCCAATGAAATGCAAAAAGAAAGTAGAATTGATCATACCAAAGCATTTGATGTCCCACATCATCACATTCCCTTTAACATGACTCAGACGTGGTTAATAATGGAAACCATATTCAGATTAAATTCGTATTCAGCTCAAGGTTTTAATAATTTTTGATAATACATGTCGCTTTAGAGAAGTTGTAAAATATGAACTCGAAGATTAAAGCAGTTATGCAGCACCTAGAAATCCATATGTACTGGTGAACAATCGACCCGAATACAGCACTGTCTTACCAAATTAGGTTTAATCACACAAGCATTATTTTTAGCCTGATCTGATTAGGTCAAGACTGGTTATTCATAATGACACTGACGATATTATCCATTTTTTTATACTCAGGCAACATTAGGGTTGATCTCAAACGGTCATACAAAATCCGCGTTTAGTCCCATCACTACCTCAAGCATAACTGGCAGAGTACTTTACGCAATTGCCTCGATTTAACCTCATTAAAGCCGAGAGCTGGAATGGCCGCCTGTCTGTCAAATAGTATTGCTATGTCCTGTATTTTGTACACATCTTTTGTTGGCTTAGACTTCCGGTTAGAAGATACCCATGATTAAAAACTCCTGCTTTTGTGCAAAGATCTATTCTTGAGCCATCCGTGTACCACAAAATGGTTCCTCTTTTAAAAGCAAATGCAGCTGCCAGACTATCTGCAGAAGCTAACTTGGCTAGATAGGGAAAATAAGGTCACTCTCTGCTGAATTCCAGATCATGTGGGAATTCTCAGCAGTGGGTTAGCAAACGAGCTTCTACGCCACTGATAGTGGCAGAATCTTTCTGTGAAGTATGCTCAACTAAACGAAACATAAAATAAGTCTGTTCTCAAACTAAGTGGTGTTGAAGCAATCAAAACTTTTATTGGAAAACTACAATTAAAGGAGATCAGGATAATGCTTTAACTATCCAGAAAAACCATGAGGTTGGTTAGCGGTCCTTTGACAGGGCACAACACACTCCGAGCACATTTATTTCAAAAACAAAGATTGTATCGAGCCCAACATTTAGTTACGGTGACGATGAGAATAAATCATCTTGACCCATTCTTGGAGCCAAGAGGAAACACCTCAAATGCTAGACAGGGAATTGCAGTATGCTGAAATTTGTCAAGACCAAAGGCTTGGAGAAGACACTATAGGGATAACCTATAAAATTTGAGGTAAAACCCCTCACATTGTACTAAAAAATTGAACATTTCTGCTTTTCGAGACATATCGTATGCATTAGAAAACCTTTTTCGTTTTATATATACACGACGTTGGAGATCGCCGTAGTCTATTAGGTAGTGTGTTGGCTTATTAGACGTTCAAACTCTGGGTCAGAATATGGAAAAGTCTTTGCCGACTTTCTCTCAGCAGATTTCTGGCAAAAACTCTGAGAGTAAATAAAAAATTACCATGAAAAAGTTTCTCAAAAAATCTGTCATTCGGAGTCGACTTTAAACTGTAGATCCCGCCATTCATGTATAAAATTAACACACGCAACATAAGTGGTGTGACAAGCTAGGTGGTAGCTCTGACTGAAGGGTTGTAATGACCAGTCTGGTATTTATGTATATATGTATGCATACATGTCTTAATAATTATATTTGCAGGAACCGCCGGCTTTTGAAGTAATACTTCTCCGACATTTAAACTCTCCAATGTCCTCAAAAATAATATTCGATTCTTAACACTGAATTCAAATGGGCTGTAATTTTAATTGTAATTTTATTTTATTATAAAAGGTCCGCCAAATAACTTTATGTATTGAAAATGCTTTAAAAAAAAACTACTGAATATTTTCTCAAATTTCTTTTTTTTTATTTGAAAGTACAATCCTTCCGGTTAATAATGGAAAACAATTTCATTCAAATGGCTGCCTCGACTGGCCATGCAGTAGCCTACACGATCGGTCCAATTTTTAATCACATTATCGATTGTGTGCAGCTGCATTTCACCAATGCCATCACGAATATTGTCCTTTAAAGCGTCAATTGTCTCTGGCTTGTCGGCGTAACACTTATCTTTGACGGCACCCCACAAATAATAGTCCAACGGTGTCAAATCGTAACTCCAAGGTGGTCATACGACATCAGCTCTGCGGCTGATAAAGCGATCTTCAAAAACAGGGCGCAAAACATCGAGTGTAGCTTCGGCTGTGTGGCACGTACCGCCGTCCTGTTGAAACCAAATGTTGCCAATATCCTCCTCTTCAATTTTTGTGAACAAAAATTCGTTCAACATAGCCCGATAACGATCGCTATTGACTGCAACGGCCACTCCTTGCTCATTTTCGAAGAAAAATGGCCCAATTATGCCTCTGGACCAAAATCCGCACCAAACAGTGACTCGTTTTGGGTGCGTCGGCTTTTCAATGTATGCGTGCGGGTTTTCTGTGCCCCAAATGCGACAATTTTGCTTTTTTACATACCCGCCAAGATCAAAATGTGTTTCATCTGAAAAGATGATTTTGTTTTTGCCAAAATCGGCATCTTCTGGTGTAGGCTACTGCATGAAATTATTTTCCATTATTAACCGGAAGGATTGTACTTTCAAATAAAAAAAGAAATTTGAGAAAATATTCAGTAGTTTTATTTGTTACCAGTACCCTAATGAATTAAACACTCTCTCTACTGAATGTAATATGTAATAATATACCCCACGGCGTATGATGGATGTGCACTGTTGAAACTGAATTCATTATTAATCATACGTCAAGGGGTTATTCGTTAATTATTAAAATTTCACTGTAAATAAAACTGCAAGAGACAGAATGAGGTTTTTGTTTATTAAAATTATAGATTTATTTTATTTTAAATATGCATACACACGTATAATTACAGATGTAATTTAAATAATAAAAAATTTAAACAAAAAAATACGATACAAATTGCAATTATAAGCACTTTAGCAGAGAATAATTGAAAAAAATTGCAAAAGGCAATCAACTTTAAATAAAATAATTGAAAATTAATTTCATTTGTTAAAGGCAATTGTTATACAAGAAACAAAAACCATAAAATCATTGCATTAATTACAATAGCACACAAAGAACTCTTTGAATCGCCTAATCAATTGGTAATGAAAAGCAGTGAAGCTTTCATAACCTCTTTAAATTTGCACAGGTACCGGGAAATTATTGGAAACAAACTTAACTTTCTTTTCATGATAAATATTTAATTTCTTTTAAAATGTTTCTTACCACATGCAATGTCTTTCATTTTTCCATTAAGTTAAGTGCAGCATTTCATGCAACATATCATGCTAAAACCATATCTCAGTATCTAGCTAATGCACTTCTAATTAAGAACCCTCGTTGAAATTTATATCTTCTTGGAAGACAGTAAAACTGCATTAATTTATTGCAGTTCGCATTTGTTTCTACTTGAGTTCATTAAGTTTTTAATGATTTTTGTCACCAACACATGACATTCTGTTGATGTGTAACGATATCCCATCGTTTTATTTTTCTATCTTGTTTGAGAATAAAAAAAGCTTTTAAAGAAATTGAAATATAACTTTTTTTTTTTATTAAATAATGCCTGTGACCGAAAATAACACAAGACTAAGTGGCTTCTTAAGTTATTGGTTCTGTATTAAGTAATATTTTCTTTTATAATTTAATGGAAATTTTAATGCTGATTGAAGAAGGTAGGTGTGTAGATTATGTTTCAGTGGTAAATTGTTTGTTTGTTGTACGATTAGATCACGTTTAGATGAGAGTGTTACTAATAGTAGTTTTGAAAGCAGATTGTTTTTATTAATGACTTATCATGTTCAGTGTCATAAGCCGCTTATGCTTGCGCTATCAAAGATTTTAAATTTGTTTACAAAACTGTTGCTTAATCTTTAGAAAATTTATGCTTTAATCACACCTTCATGAACATACATAGTAGGGTGGTTCAAAAGACTCGTACATATATAAGGAGCACAATTGTTATATATGATCGCTTATGTAGGGGATGCGACTATTTGCGGCTTCTATTCGTTATTAATTTTAAGGGATGAAACGAACTAATTTCACTGTGAAGAATCAAGCTGCCCAATAATCACTTGACATATCATTTTGCATAATAGCGTTCTATATAAAACCTCTTGTAAGAGTTGGAAGCCCTTAAAAATCTGGCAATTTTTCATAATTTATGTCCTTTGCAGTCTATTGTAGACCATGAGGTCATACTGATGACATTGGCTCACATTCCACTCGAGATAAGTATGCAGATAGGTGACGAATCACTGATCACAAAGAAGGCAGTGAGATACTTGGGTCGCAGACTAGACTGTAGACTTAACTACTGGGCCCAAATACAGCATGTGGCTGCCAAGACAGCAAAACTAACGGGCATGTTGAGCAGACTGATGGCAAACGCAAATTGATTAAGGCAACGACTAACTCGATACTACTTTATGGCAGCGAGATATGGGGAGATGCGTTGGAGTTTAAGTCCAAGCGGAAAATAGTATCAGCGGTGCAACGACAGCGGCACTAAGAGTCGCTTCGGCCTATCGCACGGTCTCGGGCGCCGCAGTCCTCGTGATCACCGGTGAGACACCCATCGACTTGCTGGCATTCGAACGAAGAAGATTATGGAAAGCGAAGAGAGAAAACCTCGCCATTAGTACCGCAGATGTCAGATCTCAAACTATACGGCGATGGCAAAGTAGATGGAGTGATTAAACAAGTGGAAGATGGACTGCTAGACTTATTCCATCTATAGAAGCATTGGCACGGAGAAATTTTGCGGAAATTAACTACTTCCTGACCGAATTTCTTTTGGGTCATGGTTATTTCCGACAATATCTACACCGCATGGGCAAGGTGAATGATCCCGGCTGCATTTATTGCGAGGAAATGAGTGACGACACTGAACACACATCCTTCCATTGCATCAAATGGCAAGACGAGAAGAATGTGTTGATGGAACAGATTGGCGAATTCACACCCGACAACATTGTTGACGCAATGCTCGAAAGCGAGACGAAGTGGAGCGCTGTGAGAAGATACCTGGAATGTGTACTCCGCAGGAAGAACATCGACCTTGATACACTACGACAGAATGATACATGAGAAGACGAGCCAATAGCATGAAGCTGGCTTCGAATATGGCGTACCCAGACGTGGGAGAGTAGACAACGGTCCTTAACAGGACGTCGTTCTGGGCCCTACCCGAAGTAATGCAGATAGCCGTACCGGGAAGGGAGTATGCCCAGAAGAGGAGGAGGGATTGTTTTAGTGGAAGCCCCACTCGATGCAGCTGACGACGGTCACTGTAAGTGCGAAGGCATTTTGAACCCTACCCCACACGCCAAAAAAAAATTGTAGACCATGAGGATTGGGCGATATGCTCTGTATATCTATTCTACGTACACGTATAAATACATAATTGGTCATTATAATCCTTCAGTTAGGATTACATCCTAGCTTCTCACATCACCTTATGTTGAGTGCGTTAACTTTATACATGAGTGGCGGAACATACAGTCTAACGTCGTTTCCAAGCGTAAGATTTTTAAGAAACTTTTTCATGGCAATTTTATTTTACACTCAGATTTTCTGCCAGTAATCTGCTGAGAGGAAGTCGCCGGAGAAATATTTTTTCATATTTCGTTTTGTTGGAGAAGTCTGGAGATGTGGAGTTTGATCCGTTGTCTCAAGTCTAATAAGCAAACACACTACCTATTAGACTAAAATAGAATTCCCAAAATAGCAGACTACCAGGCTGTCATGAGATAACGTGGAGAGGATCACTACAAGGATACTTAAGGACAATTGCGACAAATGTGGAGGATATTAAATTTATGGTAAATGGATGAGAAAAATACAAGAGTATAGTAGTTTTCTACTTGCATAATTATAAGTGGTGCCCTGCGCACTACTCCTACGATCGCTCTGGAGATGATCTCATACCTTCTACCGCTTGACATATACTACTGGGGTGTGGCGGCTAGGGTTAGTAGGCGTCTTTGGGCGACTGGACAATGGCATACATCGAGCATTGGTCACTGATGAATTCTCTACGTTGGGGTCCCTTTTTATAAGGGGTGTTTTTTATAGAGGTATAGATTTTTAAGTTGCAATAAAACAACGATGGATTATTCGATTGACATGAATTTTATTTATCCGAAAGATAATCTTGTGGCATTACATTTTAAATATGATTTCTGGCATATGACCGCCACGGCTGGCGCGGATGTAGTCCAATCTGGACGTCCAATTTTCGATGACTTTTTCCAACATTTGTGGCCGTATATCGGCAATAATACGGCGAATGTTGTCTTCCAAATGGTCAAGCGTTTGTGGCTTTACCGCATAGACCAATGACTTTACATAGCCCCACAGAAAGTAGTCTAGCGGTGTTAAATCACAAGATCTTGGAGGCCAATTCACAGGTCCAAACCGTGAAATTAGGCGGTCACCAAACGTGTCTTTCAATAAATCTATTGTGGCACGAGCTGTGTGGCATGTTGCGCCGTCTTGTTGAAACCATATCTCCTGGACATCATGGTTATTCAATTCAGGAATGAAAAAGTTCCATGATTACTAACTTTTTCTATACCGATCACCATTAACTCTAACGTTCTGGCCACCATCGTTTTTGAAAAAGTACGGACCAATGATTCCACCAGCCCATAAAGCGCACCAAACAGTCAGTTTTTCTGGATGTAACGGTGCTTCCACATACACTTGAGGATTACCTTCACGCCAAATGCGGCAGTTTTGTTTGTTGACGTAGCCATTCAACCAGAAGTGCGCTTCATCGCTAAACAAAATTCGCTTATGAAAATCGGGAACAACGGTAATCTCGTTTTTGGCCCATTCGACGAATCTACGCCTTACTTGATGATCGTTTGGCTTCAATGCTTGCACGAGTTGGATTTTGTAAGCACGCAAGCCAAGATCCTTCCGCAAAATCTGCCATAAAGTGGATGGACACAGATCCAATTCCTGTGCTCGATGGCGGATGTACTCATTCGGGCCTTCCTCAATGCTACGCTCTACAGCAGCAATAGCTTCTTCTGTACGCACCGTACAGCGTCTCTGGGGATGCGAGTTATCAATAAGAGTAAACGTGGTGCGAAAACGTTCCATGGTTAATCGAATTAACTGCTCTGATGGACGATTTTGTCGACGATAAAATGGACGTAGTGCGCGATACGTTTTCCGCACAGAATCATTATTTTCGAAATAAAATTGCACTATTTGCAAGCGTGAATCTATGCACGATGAATTGCCAAACCAAACTGAGAATAAATCACTTGACAGCTGTTAAATCGGTCGCCATCTTGAAAAGTAATGCCAACTTAAAGTTCTATACCTCTATAAAAAACACCCTTTACCTGTGGGCAGCTTCAGATAAGGGCAGAACGGTGCAAAAAATCTAGCCAAGGTTGGATAGGAGGCACACGGCGACTCTGCTTAAACACCAAAGAAGCAGGCTCAGCGCTGTTATCGAAGTTAAAATGGGGCATTACGACTGATTTCTGCTGAAGCTGTGGAGATGAGGAGGAGGATGAAACTATATGAAACCTACTGTGCACATGCCCGGCACTTGGTCAGAGGAGAAAGAGACACCTGGGTGCCTACTACATGGAGGACCTAGATGAACTGTCATGCATGGATATTGGCAGTCTGAGTCACTTCATCGGAAGCTCAGAGTGGTTCCTGGAATAGGGGAGAATGTGAAACTGCGGCCCAAGTGTGTCTGCTCATGACTCCATCGAGGGGACATCCACTTCTACCTACCATTGTCCCCACGACAAGTAAGTAAAGAAGAAAAGAACAATTAAAAATAAATAAATTTAAACTTCCCTAATGTGTTTATAATATGTACGTGTGTTCATATATCACACTTACTTCATAAACACATACACACGGTATTAGCTTTATTAAAACCGCTTTACAATGTCAACCAGGCATCAAGTGACATGACTTACTGGGTGCTACAGTTACTTACAAATTTACGCTTTACACACGCTGACATATTAACATATGTATGAGCTAAGAGATATAGAATAGCAGCAACAGCAACAACAAGAACAACAACAACATTATTGGTGCATATATTAACAAAACTAGCAATTTATTGGAGCACATCAATTAAATCACATACAAACACTACGGCAATAAAATTGACACTCACTCACTCACTGACTACCACTACTCACTTGCCATTTCTCACTTTAACATTTACTTTCAACGATATTCACTCTTTTCTATTGTGTGTGCGTGTGTAAGTTAAACTAGTTTATTACATACACTCGCGCTTTAGCAAAAACCATCCAGAATCAGGAGTTACTTTAATTATTCTCACACACACACATACATGCTCATCACTATACAATGTTGTTGTTATTTTTTTTTTTTCGGAGAGGAAGATAACGTTGCTTGCTTTGTTTACGTATGCCAACTACTTTGTATACAGAAAGATGGAGAGAGAGAGTGAATGAGAGAGAGAGAGTGGATGAGAGTGTAAGTAAAGAAATTAGAGAATTGTATTTATATGCGTGTAAACATGTATGTATATGTGTGTGTTTGTGTATTTGTGCATCTTTGTTAGAACATGACTGATTTTAACATGTCAACGCATTTAATGATTTTGCCATTTAAGCTGGTGGTACGTTGTTCTTGCTCTTAATTCAGTCTTTCTACAAGCAACTCAACTCAACTCAGCTCATTCATTTATTCAGTCATTCACTTAGTCATTTAGTCATCTATTCAGTCTTTCATTCAATCTGTCATTTTATGGCTCTCACACACACACATATTTAGCTGGCAAATCATTCAGTCAGTCAGTCAGTTACAAAATGTTTGTTGTCTTTGATGGTTAACCTCAGTTAAAGCCAAAGAGACGAATGCTTGAATGAGTGAATGAATAAGTGAGCGAATGAATGAATGAATGAATGGTTGTTGAGCATGAGTGATTGGCTAAGTAAAGGAATGATTAAAATGACTGAAATGCTTGAATGTTGCAAATGTTGCCAATGTTGCTCATTTGTGTGTTTCTTTACTAATCTCGCTCTCTGTCTCTCCCCTCTATTTCAATGATTTTTTCTTGTCGTTTAACGTTGTAAATGTGTTTCCGCTTTTATTGCGCTTTTAATTTTACTTCAGTTTAAATTTGAATTTTACTTTCATGGCAAATAAATTTTTAAATTTTTAACAACGATTCGTAAAAATACATGAAATTTTTATTTGTTTTTTTTTTCTTCTTTATAAAAGAGGATAGCAGTTTTTGGGTTTTCATTACTTGCAAGCCGTTAAAGTTTAATGAGAATTACAGTGTCTTGCAATAAATGTTTGCCATAATTTTTGTACGCCCACAAACCGTAATGGCATCGTTAAAATGCAAATTTTAAAAGCGTTTTAGTTAATGAATCACAAATAAATTATAAGCCAAAAAAAATTGTCAAAATCGTCAAGGACGTTTATTGAAATCGTCAAAAAATCGTCAGAAAATATAAATAAATAAATTAAAAGTTTTTAAAAAACCAAAATTATTACATTCTAGTAAAAGTCATGTACATATCTGAGTGCAAAAATAAAACATTTAAAAAAATTTGTTAGAAATTCATCTTCATTTATTAATTTTTTTCCAAAAATGGGGAAATTTTATATCATTTTCAGGAAAAAATTGTTTAAAGCTTAAACAATCTATCACAGTGTTGTTTATTGACACATCAGCGTAGCAATAATATTGCATCATCTTAATCTACGAGTGGTGTAAATATTAAGGAGTCAGAAGCTCTTGACATTCTGAGCATGAAAATTCAGTGTAATATTGGCTGGAACCAACACATTTTTCAGTTCGTTCTTAAGATCTTATCATCTGATCTTACTATTTACACCATTTATAACCGACCGAGAATGGAATACAACTCTCATGTATGGTTCGGTGCCTCAACATCTATTTTGAGGTTTCTCGACCCTATATGTGGTTTGTGTTTCACTGTTCTATCGCTACTTCAAAAGGATTTTGCTCGAACGAAATAAGAGGATTTTGTCCCGAAAATCATATATTCCTACGTAACGCACGTTTCTCAACCAGCACATCCGTATGTGGTCGATTGGCCAGTGGATCGCACACTGCATTACATTAAAAATACGTTTTTTAGTCAGACTATTCGTATGTGGAACTCAATTCTTGCAGAGGTGTTTCCTGTTACTTATGGTGTAAAAATATAAAAGCTTTTCCTTCTTCACATAACATATTTTCAAAGTTCCAAACACAATGCCATCCTTCCCCTGAGTGTTGGTCGTACGAAAAAAAAATAACGGCGCTTGCCTTTGTTCTTCCGATGGTAATACCAGAAGCTATACTCGAATTTTTAAAATTGTCGGCAACGACAAGTTGTAATTTTTTGGCTCTTAAGGGGTTAATAAGGAATAAAATACAGAAAAATCATCACTGGCATTCGAAAGTAACTTAACGATATAATACTTGGCTCCTTGTTTTTTGTTTGTACTAACATAAATTTCCAATAGTAACAATTGCAAAGTAAATAAAAAGCTTAAAGTGGCTTTTAATATAATAAAGTAAAGAATATGATGTAAATTTTTAATTTCCAAAAATCGTCAAAATAAGGGCATAAATCGTCAAATCGTCAAATCGCCAAAATGATATTTTGGAGCTCAAAATCGTCAAATCTGGCAGCTATGTGCGTATGTGCTATATGCGTCTGGAGGATTCAGACTGCCGCCTAAGGATTTATGTAGAAGCTTCACTGACGAGAAAGAAGAGCTGATCACAGACCATCTTTCTGCTTGAAACTCTCAGACGAAGGATGTTTGGACACCCATAATTTGCTGACATGATTTGTTTTTAAGCTGAAATAAAATTCTCATTAGTTTCTAATGTTATTTTCTTAACAAAAATTTAATTTACATTTTCGTTTTCCTTACTTAAAAACTATTGCCCTTTAAATCTTGACTTGAAAGAAAAAAAACTAAACGCAATAAATTTTGAAAATTCAATTATAAATTGTTATACGCCTTCAGCATTAACTTGAGTTATGTAAGGACAATAAGACGCGCACTATAACAAGCACCATGGGCCGATGGAAGAAAATGAAAGAGAGAAATTAATAAGTATACTATACTTTTGAAACAGTCAAGGAATTTATTTATCTTAGCTCCGCCGTTACCACCAAAAATGATGTCAGTCTGGAGATCAAGCGCAGGATCACTCTTGCCAACAGGTGCTACTATGGTCTCAATAGGCAATTGAGTAGCAGAGACCTCTCTCGTACGACAAAACTAACACTCCACAAGACACTCATCCTACCCGTGCTTCTTTATGGCGCAGAGGCATGCACCCTATTAAGTACAGATGCAGCGGCATTGAGAGTGTTCGAGGGAAAAGTACTGCGCAAGATCTTCGGTGCAGTGCGAGTTGGCGATAATTTCCGTATCCGATACAACAGTGAGCTGTATGAGCTCCTCAACGACATTGACGTTGTACAGCGTATTAATATCCAGCGGCTGCGCTGGCTCGGCCATGTCGTTCGAATGGAGGAGAATGCTCCGGCGAGACGGGTATTTGATGCGGGAATCTGCGGAAGTCGGCGAAGATGACGACCTTGTTTGCGTTGGAAGGACCAACTCGAGGAAGCCCTGTCATCGATTGGTGTGACCAAATGGCGTAGGCGCGCAAGAAGCAGAGGCGCTTGGAAGGATGACCGAAATTTGTTAAACGGTTTGTTATGGCCAATTAAGTAAGTAAGTAAGAGTTTAATAAGTAAGAGTAACTGTAGGACTTTGTTGCCTTAACTGCTGCAAACCACAGTCTGGGCGCACTATTCCAAAGTATTCCAAGGTATAAATTTGATGGTAAAAGAAATCACATGTTTTTGAGGTGGCTTAATGTCGATGTTAAACAGTAAAACACACAACATTTGTGGTGTCAGGCGCTAGGCCGTAAGCCTGACTGAAGTGTTGTAATGACCAATTAAGGAAAGTAAGTTTCTTTATGAAACCCCTGGCCTTTCACAGTGAATAACATCCAAACATCATCGATTAACATCATATGAAGATTGGCCATTAACTCTAAAGAGGACTGCACTCATAGCTCCATCCAATTTTGAATCATCCGTGAAGATTTGTACAGGGTCGTATTTCCCTCTATCCAGAATGGGTGTTCTTAAGCTTCCAAGAGAAGTCATTGTGTGATACCATGTAACCTTTATTCCATCCATAAGTGCCAATAATCGTACACTAATTTGTGCGCCGCATTGAAATACGCATTATTTTAAACTCTTTTACGAGACATATTTCCTCTCCTTGAAAGTACTCCGTCCAGTGTTTTTGATGTTTGTGTGATACTTTGCTATATTTCAGGTCCTTAGCTTGTCTTGAGAGAACAGAAGAATTTTTTCTTCAACAGAATTTTTTCTTCAAATTTCGTTTTGTTCGAGATGTCTGAGCTGGGGTTTGAACCACGCGCTCTCTTCTTATAAACCAACATCGCATAATTTCTTTGCCTTTCCTTAGAGTAATCCCAATCTCACATATGACTTCGTTCAAATATTGTGTTGCATCAGCCTTTGCTAGTGGGGTAGCTATGTTGTTACCTTCAAAGTTTTCGTGCAGAGGAAGCCACTGGAAAGAAACCTTAAATGTGGTGTACACACTCTCAAACGATTTAACGGCCACCTTACTGCCAGTAAATATGAGTACAACTCTCTTCGATTTACTATGATACCATAGTTTCAGCCCGATGTTGCACTACCGTAATCGGGTAGAACAAGAGATAGGAGTTCTAAGATTCTATTTCGCTGAAAATTTTCCTCATCCAACTTTGTTGCACATTCTGAATACTTCTGTACATATTTAGATGACGTTCTCTTCTTTTGAAGTCGGCGTAGTCTAGTAGGTAGGTGTGTTGGCTTATTAGACGTAAAGCCAGGGTTCGAGCCCCAGGCCAGACATCAAGACAAAATACAAAAAATATTTCTTCGGCTACTTCCTCTCAGCAGATTTATGGCAAAAACTCTGAGAGTAAATAACAATTGCCATGAAAAATTTCTCAAAAATCTGTCGTTCGGAGTCGACTTTAAACTGTAGGTCCCGCCACTCACGTATAGAATTAACACACACAACATAAGTGGTATGAGAAACTAGGTCGTAATCCTGACTGAAGGGTTGTAATGGCCGATTATGTATACGGGCGCCGTCTCCACCTTTTTAAGGACTTCCCGCCACCAATTTCTCCTTTTTTTTTGTTTATTTTTTCGTCTTATAAGTTCTAGGTAAAGAATCAATCGACCTGTGCAGAAATCCGCTAGGCACGGTTGAAGCTAGTTAATCTTAGAAGTCGCTAGGTACCTAGAATAAATGAATACTTTCTGATGGGTTCACAGCCAGGCTGATTCTTGAAATAAGTCTTATGACTTTTTATTCGTTAAAGGGAGACACAGTAAGACCTCGCTTAACCCTGCTCCGCTTAACGCGGTTTCAGCATTACACGGTAGTATTGGGTTTCCCCTAACTCGCACACTGTATTGATACTTGTTGTATATGTGTGCAAATGAAATGGCCATACGCCAACCAAAAGCGGTGCACTATATAGCGACGGTGTACACTACGTATCTTTTTTAACGCTCTTTTGTTAGTCTGTCCCGGAATAAAGATTGAAATTGTATTTTCCGAAGTCACAAATACAGAACGATTCCTGCGTCACAGTTGATTTATTAGTTGCCTCGTTTAACGCTGTTTCTTTTAGCGCTAGAACTTATTGGAACGTATCCCCAGGGTACGGGGTCTCACTGTATTCTGACGAACTTCCAATAGGACTAGTGTTGTCAAATAAGCAATGACTTGTTCGCTTTTATCAGGCAGCGATCATTACCATGTGGCACACGTAGAGGATTTGGAAGAGGACTTATGCCAGCCAAAAACGACAAAATTAAATTTCACAAAATTGTCCACTGTATTCTCATTGTACTTATAAACTACGAAACAATTACTACAAACAATGCATAAAGTAATCGTAAACTTTTTGCACCAGTCTTTGCCAAAAAATTTAAAAAATAAAAAAAGAAAGAAATTTAAATACAATATCGGGTATAAAGGGTATCGAGGGTATAGAGGGAGGAGTATCTATTATATTCGACTGAAACTTGATATAGTTTTCATTGTAATATTTCCATGCACTGCTGCATAATTGAAAGCTTTAAGCATGAATAGAGAGAGAGAGAGAGGGAGAGAGAGGCAACAGCCAGTCAGCCAGTGGTGTTAAAAATACAAGTCAAACATAAGCATTCAGCCTGCAGCATTTAACCAAAAATACAATTCGTTTGCAAAACACCCTGGAATACATTTTAACGGAAATTTAGTTTTCATTTTACACAGAGATTTTCTTGAAATTTTTCATTTTTCATTTTCAGTTTTTGTCTTTTTCTTCTTTTTCCAGTTTTCTGTTCTGTCTCGGTATGCTTATTGGAAAGAAAACAATTTCAAGTTGAGAAATTTTATGTTCAGTTTACAAAACTTTATGACTCCGTTTTCGTTATTTTTTTTTTTGAGTTTTTAGTTTTCTTTTGAAAAAAGATTCTTGTTTTGAAAATACAAAAAAAGAGAAGAGAAAACTTTTTTTTTTTTTGTTGACAATTTTTATATTCTTATCATATGAAACGGAAATTGTCTAAAGTTTTGGAAAGAGAAAATAAATACTACAACACATACACACGCACACATACACACACATACGTGGTAATAGAGATAAAGATATTTACTCATTTACACGATTTAATTTGTGAAATTATAAAGGAAATTGCTTTCGTTTTGTTTTCCTTTTTCTTTTTCAAAAAATAATTTCAAAAAAAATTCGACCAGAAAATAAAATGATTAAATGCCTCCCATATAAGTATGACTCTCTGGGCTTAATAATGTTTGCCTTGCAAACATTACTACTCGTACGTACATATGTATGTATATGCCGTTAGGATTTTATTTTTATGGCGAATAGTTTTCATTAAAAAAAATTATTTGTTCTCACACTTGCCTGATTTCATATCTAAGCCCCGAACTGACTCTGTATTCGCAAAGCAAAGCTGTTGCCATCATCTAGCGATATGCATGCAGGCCTTTGCCATCATCGTTGATGTTCAAATTTAAATTTATTTTATCCACCAGCGCCAGCTTCAGCTCTTTTCATATTTGCAAAGAAATTTATTTTTTTTTTCAAAATTTTTTCTTATTTTTATTTTGTTTTTGTATTTATTTTCTGCGGAAATTCTATTATTTTATGGTTCGTTGCAACAATTATTATTTGAAATTGTTTTTTCTGGTTTTCTTTTTTTATTTTATATACGTTCTGGACATTTGGCAAGCATATCTCCATCTATAGATGAATGCTTTCATATGAAAAGGATTTCTGCACATCCACGGAGTAGTCAGTCTATGGCATGCAAAAGTAATACTTTCCGTGTCTATTAAATTTGAATATGGAAGTAATTTATTTGTTTGTTTTTGTTTTTGTTTTTGTTTTCTATCTGCAGTCTTAAATTCAATATTATAATGGGGTGCCGCTATCCAAAGAGGCTAAATTTGTGGATGAAAATATTTAGAACGAAAGATTTTATACAATTTGAAACACAAATTATCTGAAGAACTTAAAAAAATTCCCTAATTTCTTAAAAGAGTTTTACCGAGACCTTCTATAAGGGCCAAAGGTCCAGACCCATTCTTATACTATTCTTATACCATATACAATCCTAGATTCAAACACCCCCTTTAGGAAACCATACATACATATGTATAATTGGCCATTACAACCCTTCAGTCAGGATTACGGCCTAGCTTCTCACACCACTCATGTTGTGTGCGTTAAGTTTATACGTGAGTGGCAGGACCTACAGTTTAACATCGACTCCGAACGACAGATTTTTAAGAAACTTTTCATGGCAATTTTATTTTCCTCCCGGAGTTTTTGACAGAAATCTCCTGAGAGGAAGTCGCCTAAGAAATATTTTTTTTTCATATTTCGTTTTGATGTCTGACCTGGGATACGAACCCGGGCTTTACGTCTAATAAGCCAACACACTACCTACTAGACTACGGCGACTTAGGAGACAATATCAACTCAAAAATAGTGACTGTGCAGAAAATAGGCGACCAAGAACATCTGCCTATTAGCACCAGGCCAGCAATGACTCATGGGGTGGAAGATAGTCCTGCCTCTTGTTCAGATACACAGCTCCTGTAGAATTTATTCGACGGAATATTAATTTTGTTGGCATTACTTCCAATAGGACTATTAAAAACAGCAATAGACAACAATACCCCTAAAATGACTCCATCAAGCTTATTGCTCAGATAAATTTCAAAATGCTACTCGGTGTCAACAATGATAATTCCCGACCTGGCACTTGATATGCATCCGGGGTGTTTATTCCTGACATGCTTTAATGCCCTACAAGTTCCAGAAAGTATGTTCAGATGATTCAATCTTATCATCACAGCATCCATATGTAGGACTCGAGACAACCCCCATTCCGAATAAGTGTGCTATGAGTCTACAGTGCCCTGTCAAAACACCGTTTACCTACCATAGGTTATTCCTAGATAGACTGTTGCATTATTTAGATCACTTTTTATTGTAATTTCCCAACAAAAAGTGTTGATTTGTCTTTATCTTCATTTTCGTTGAATATAACGGGTGACTTTTTAAGAGCTACAGGAAAAATTTAAAAAAAAAACATAAAATTCAGGAAAATGCATGAAATCTTTATTTGCATCGATAGTACGGTCCATATAATTTAATGTTTGAAGATTATTTCATGCAAATGTTGACCGCGACTGCACCTCAAATGATCCATTTTGATAAAGAAGTGGATCTTCGGCCAACTTTCCAAGAGCCCATTCACCAAAAATTCTGCGTTGCGGTAGGTCGTTCGGCTTCAATTCTTGCACCAGCTGTATTTTGAAAGGCTTCACACCTAAATCCCTCCACAAAATTTTCCACGTTGTTGAGTAACAGAGGCTCAATTGCTGCAAACGGCGACGAATCGATAATTGATGGTCATCATTAACACTGGCCGATACAGCTGCGATATTTTCTTCAGTTCCCACTCTACGTAAGCGTGTTGGTGGTTTAATGTCCAACAATAGCCCGAATAGCTGCTTCAGTGGGTTGATTAAGCTGACCATAAAATGGAAGAAGCGCGCGATGAACTTTCTTAACAGAGCACGCATTTTGATAATAAAATTCAATGATTTGCAAGCGTTGTTCGTTTGTAAGACGATTCATGGTTAAATTATAGACCAAACTGAAGATGTTTGACAGTGAAACAAAACACGAAACGTGCGTGAGCTGTTTAAACCAGTGTTGCCAAAAAGATAATAGCTAAAAAATCACCCGTTACTTTATAATACACAGAAGGGTTCTGGCCCCATCAACGTAATGGAATCTTCCCTCCACGCAAGTTCATTTGCTTGTTCATTACTGATGATTCTCACATAACTTGGTATCCAGCAGATGGTGGACAATTCAAGGCAACATTCCTGTTAAACTCAATAGAGCCGAGTGCTCGAATGGTGGCCTAACTGTTAGTTAGTATTGCATCTGTCCTGTCTTTTGTACTTCCTGTCCAAGTTGAATTGAGCTCATCTTTCAATGACGTAGTCTACCGCTCTCGGGATACTCTAGAGTATTGGAATATTTCATTCTGGGGCAAAAAATTCCTTCCACTCTTCCAAAATCCGTTCTTGACTACGAAACAGTCCCTCATTTTTAAAAGGGTATGCTGCTTTGTTGTCTAGTAGGTAGTGTGTTGGCTTATTAGACGAAAGCCAGGGTTCGAGCCCAAGGCCGGACATCAAAATAAAATACAAAAAGTATTTCTTCGGCGACTTCCTCTCAGCAGATTTCTGGCAAAAACTCTGAGAGTAAATAAAATTGCCATGAAAAGTTTCTCAAAAATCTATCGTTCGGAGTCGACTTTAAACTGTAGGTCCCGCCACTCATGTATAAAATTAACACACGCATCATAAGTGGTGTGAGAAACTAGGTCGTAATCCTGACTGAATGGTTTTAATAATCAATTATGTTATACGTATGTATGTATGCTGCTTCCAGATTACTTCATTAAATTTTCTTACTAAGTCTTGCAGTATACTGTATCCATCCAGGATAATGTTAAGGAGAGGGCTATCAGCCAATCAATCCTTATGTAACGAAATCCTTTAATGAATTCTATGCTAGGCAAACTAATCATTGACATTTACTAACATTAAGCATCGTGCTTAAATCCAACAGAAGCTCCAGCGCCGCTGTAGGACAGGTTCTCAATGGGTATTATTAAGAATTTGTTGAACTTGCCACCCTTTTCTATTTTCAAATTTATTTTTATGCATTACAGTTCTCTTTCCGGAAACCATACACAGGAACTGACTGGGACTTCTGGACAAACAGGCATACACACACACACACACCAATGCATTAAAGATGTTGCAGACGATAATATAAAAGAGATTTATTTGTCTGGCAAATAAAATCTACCAAAATACACACACACACACAAATAGAGTCTCCAAACTTTTATTTATTTGGTACGCGGAATATAGAAATGTATTAAATGTGTGTGTATGTATCTGAATATGAGTGTGTGTGAGTTTTTTTAAATGTTACAAAATTTGTGGATTTTAAAATTTATTTTTCATATCATCCAGGAGCACCTTTATAGCTCTGTTGTGCGGTGCTGTGCCGTGCTGTTTGTAATTTTTTAATGCTAAAATGCATACATACATACATATGTACGTTATAAATATTTATTTACAAAAATTGTCGTAAATTTGATAAAAATAACAACAACAACAACAATAACAAAAATTAAACTTTTTCCATAAACAAAAAGCAATGATAACAACATTTATTTTTCTTTTTTTTTAAACAGCATAGGGACGACATATACATTCCCTATCTCTTCTCTGTTAAAAAAACCGAAATAACCTCCACGTTATAGAAGATGATAACAAATTTTAAAACGAGGAAAAAAAAACTTTATATTTGACATACTGTCAACCATTAAAATAAAGTGTTGAAGATACCAGAAAAAAAAGTGAATGAAGAAAGCAACACGAAACGAAATAAATAAATCGATTTTCTTCAATATATACGGGAGTAGATAAGTGAAAAACAGACGAGAAAAAAATTAAACAACTCAATAGAAGCTGTCTGAAAGGGAAGAAGAAAATGAAAGAGTTGATGGTATTTTCTTTTTATACATGTTTAGTAAAAAAAATGACAACAACAACTACTACTACTACAAAAATAAAGCAACAATTCGTTTTTACTTCAAAGTAATACAGCAAAATAAAAATACTTTTCAAACATACATACATATATACTACTCTATTCAATGGCTTTTCTTACATGCTTACAGTTATTGGCAACTAATTAGTAACATTACTTTCTTAGATATTAAATTACCTTGAGAAACCAGTCTTTATATCACAATTGCACTTCGATTTGAAGTCACATTGTGTAATCTTTAAAGATATCGTCTACAAACCCGAGCATTCAAGGTACAAACCTGTGAAAGGCCAAAAAGTTTTCATATCATCGTTTCCAAAAATAGCCAGACTTCCAAAATGTACCAATACAAAGTTTGTATACAGTTCTGCTACGGTGTATAAATTGTGTACATATGCAAAGTTACCAAACAATGCATCAATTATAACAATGCATCAATAATAAAAAACAAATTTTGACTGCGTTAAAATAAACACATTGACGACGTTTTGAAATAGTATACATTGTAAACATTTTGTACAGCGGTTTTATGGAACACTATACTTTGTTTAAACAGAAAGCAACTAACATTTTGGAAGTCAGCCATAATGTATCCATGATGTGCCTTGATCCAAGCCCTTCAGAAACTATTACATCATCAACGAACATAGGAAGGCCAGGCAGCATAACCCCTTGAAAAATACAATCAACAGAATCACCCCTTGATCTGTAGAAAGTTCCTCACTACTAGGTTAGGTTAGGTTAGGTTAGAGGACGTGTACTTCTCAAGTAAGACAAGTACAGTACCCGGAGGTCGAATTGACCCATTGTACAATGTCCTAGTTTCTCACACCACTTATGTTGTGTGTGTTAATTTTATACATGAGTGGTGGGACCTACAGTTTAAAGTCGACTCCGAACGACAGATTTTTGAGAAACTTTGTCATGGCAATTTTTATTTACTCTTAGAGTTTTTACCAGAAATCTGCTGAGAAGAAGTCGCCGAAGAATACTTTTTGTATTTTGTCTTGATGCCTGGCCTGGGGATCGAACCCTGGCTTTAAGTCTAATAAGCCAACACACTACCTACTAGACTACGGCGACTTCCTCTTCACTACTATATCCATCATATATTCACAGAGAGCATTGTTTGTAAGCATTGTAGAAACTGCCCCAGTAGTATCAATCATGGGTTTAGCAGGGAAACCTAATTAATAAAATTAAAACAAAGCTAATACGATGGGCCCTGTGTGCTCTAAAACAAAACATTTCCGATTTACTGTAGCAAATGCCCCAGATGATGAAACCACACCCCAAAAACTAACCAACAAGTCCTGATTAATCGGTTTTCATAATCATAATCAAGCTGAGCACCAGCCTAAAACTTTAATGAATTCACAGATCAGTCCGACATCAAGTAGCAACTCTTCTATTAGTAAAATCTATTTCAAGTCTGATGCGAAGATTTCGGATAAGCAACGTCTCTCCGCAGGCCTATCCATAAGGCAATAACCCGTGAGATACAAATAATGGCACAGATAACCCTACGATTTAATTTAAGTAGTGTTTGGGTTCTATTCCAATACAATATAGGTCAACGAATCTGAGTAAAGCAAACGCAAAACTTTTTAGCGGCCTATAAATAACGGACGGCCTAACAAAGGCATGAAGTCGCCGTAGTCTAGTAGGTAGTGTGTTGGCTTATTAGACGCAAAAGCCTGGGTTCGAGCCCCAGGCCAGGCATCAAGACAAAATACAAAAAGTATTTTTTCGGCGACTTCCTCTCAGTAGATTTCTGGCAAAAACTCTAAGAGTAAATAAAAATTGCCATGAAAAGTTTCTCAATAAATAAAAAATCTGTCGTTTGGAGTCGACTTTAAACTGTAGGTCCCACCACTCATGTATAAAATTAACACACACAACATAAGTGGTGTGAGAAACTAGGTCGTTGTACAATGGGTCAATTCGACCTCCGGGTACTGTACTTGTCTTAATTGACAAGTACACGTCCTCTAACCTAACCTAACCTAACCTAACAAAGGCATTGCTGTGGCAAGTGCATGAACTACAAATTATCCGAAATTTCTCTAAGACCAGGAGCTCATAGTAAACTGACACTAAACTGATGAGAGAGCCTGACTGTCAAAGACTATAGTTATGCTAGTAGCCCTTTTTAGAATCCTTACAACACATTTCCGTAGTCAGAGACGCAAATAGATATCGGGAGACTAAGTTCTCCAAAGAAAATTCATAGTCCATCTTATTTTCAGGTTTAGAACTCTGGCCACGTAAGTTTCCATACAATTTCCAAAGCAGATCATGTAAGAACACCAATCTTCTGTCCCTGAATTTCTAATTTCTCTCGAGGTATATTTAATTTCACCCAAAGTTCAGCGATCTTTAGATAGAATAGACAAGTTCCCAGACGAAATAATGTATCAACATTCCATAGGTAAGTAATTTTAGTAACGTGGAGGTCTTCAAACTCATTGTATCAATTTCCTGTTTAATTTTCTAATTAGTTAACTTCAACTGTTTCAACACGGATATCCCTTGATGCACGTAATAAAAAAAAAACAGAGAAACATTACACTCGTCGTCTTCAAGTACAATATAAACACAAACAACATCAATAATTTAAACGTATGAGGGCAACCAGCAGAGACCTCTGGGTACATATGTATGGGTGAGTACTTTCATCATATAAATGAAGTACTTCATAATAAATATGTTCACAAAGAGTAATGTGGTAGCACAGGAGACCCTTTGGTGAGGCCTTTAGTAAATAATGTTTAATCAGTTGACAGTCCAGTAGGATACAGTGAGTCCCCATGTTAATGTGCTCATGCTTTAGTTAGCACAGTGATCGTCAATGATGCTTAGCCATTTTACATCAATGCAATGCCCACTAGCGCATCCATATGCGAGTATCATTTCAGTCTCCTTATGCGGTTGAACTAAGATGTATTCTTTGATGATGATTTGACCAACACTGTAGTCAACAGAGTTTTGTATATTCATTATGGTCAAAGCAAGCTCTTCTCCTAACCTCACAGATCTGCTCAAAAGCTTAAACCGTCTCATCGCTGATAATAAATAATTCCTTCCTCTTGACTGTATATTTGGTTCATGTACTTTGCTCCATCATCGCGTTAAATCCATCGCTTCACTGTCTAGGTTGTAAAACCGAATTTTTTTACTGTGTTCTTCGATGATTTTCTTCTCATTTCTTGCAAAATAGTGTCAATCATTACGTCAAGAATTTTCTTTCAAACCCCTACGTTTAAAAGATTTCTTACATACATACATAATTGGTCATTACAACCCTTCAGTCAGGATTACGACCTAGTTTCTCACACCACTTATATTGTGTGTGTTAATTTTATACATGAGTGGCGGAACCTACAGTTTAAAGTCGACTCCGAACGATAGATTTTTGAGAAACTTTTCATGGCAATTTTATTTACTCTCAGAGTTTTTGCCAGAAATCTGCTGAGAGGAAGTCGCCGAAGAAATACTTTTTGTATTTTTATTTTGATGTCTGCCCTGGGGCTCGAACCCTGGCTTTTCGTCTAATAAGCCACTACCTACTAGACCACGGCGACTTCATTAAAAGATTTTTTACTGACCCAAAAATAAAATTTCTTCTAAGCGTGGTAGTAGACCAACACTACTACTAATAAAGTAGTACTCGATCGTCGGTTAACTGATATTTCCAAAGCCTAATGCCAGCATTAGATTGCTCTAAAAGGATTGCTGTGCTGATGTCCTGTTGAAATTATTGTACAAGAGATGAAATGAGTCTATCAGATAAAGGCCCCCTTAATGGTATTCTCCTGCCATATTTATATGACCCTTCTCTGCCCATTCTCACTGTGTAAGAATATTAGAAAATGACAATAAAAAAATATAAAAGAGAACGAGAAACGAATATTCCAATAAAAAATGTTGAACACGAACCGTAAGACCGAGAAATTGCTAAAAAAAAAAGAAGGAAAAAAGAAAAAAAGAAAGAAAAATAAGAAGCAGAAGGCGATGTTGAAAATGCATTAGCTTGGCTGCACTTATTTGCTATTGTACAACAACAAAAACTGGGGAGAAAAAATATGTTATCGATGACCATTAAAACAAACCTCATGTACACATATAATAAAACTAACAACAATAACAACAACAACAACTGTAGCAACAGCATACCAGCAATAATATTAGCAATAGCAAAGAGAAGAAGAAGCAGAAGCAGAAGAAGAAGAAAAGTATGAACATTTGCTAACAGCATTTGTTAACGAATTAGAGCATGAAAATTCTTTTTTAAAAGGTGGCAACACAAAAGAACAAGAAAAATTCAATTTTTTTCTGGGTTTTTTATTCCTTCTTTTTTTGCAGAGAATTTATATTTATTTAGAAAATAGTAATAGAAATGGAAAAAGAAGAAGAAGAAAAAAGAAGAAGACAAGGCGAAAAAAAATTAAATTAACTTAATGTAGTTTATGCACGTATTTACCTCCTCCCTTTACTTAAGGTCTTTAATGTAAAAACGCCATATGACGCCAAGTTTAAATAGGAATCAATAAAAATTATGCTGCGCATTTATTTCGATGTTAATTTAGCATACGAAGGCAAACAGGTTGTCTTCGTACTGCCACTGCACTCATAGTGCATCATTTAAAGAACCATCGTTACCCGAGGCCTGCCAGCTTGTCGTCTAGGTGGAAAGGTTTGTATCGAAGAGCTTTCCCGACTATGGCGCCAGTTAGGGTATATCCTATATACTGGAACTCGGTTTAATAAATTTAGGTTGCTAACAGCATTTGCTATGATTTTCCCTTGATTTCGATTCCAACTTTCGAGTAACCAATGCCAGAATTATTGAGGTATTCTTCCAAGTTATTTATTGACATTTATTGGCATGATGCTGCTGGGTAATGGTGTTGATAACTTTCTAGGTTCTACATTCATGCGAACACTAATCTTGCTGATTTGCGTTTAGAGATTGTATACCAAATAATAGTCGTGTTTTTTCCTATACCACTGTTGGCATTAATTTCGATGCACTGCGTTTTTGGTAGATGTTTTGCATTCTTTTGGTAGATAACTTGCATTTTTCTGGTCGATGTCTTGGGTTTTTTGTTTTGGTCGATGATTTGCATTCTTTTGGTCGATGACTTGCATTTTTTCCGATCAATTTTTTGCAAAATTTTCGAATCCGACAAGTAAAGCTTATTCGATAAGGCTATCGGATCATTGCAGGATCTGTCAGGCTGGTGACTATTAAGGAAAACAAAATCCTTGGGGTATATATTACAATTTTTCTGGTAGTCAGATTCTACCATAATGACCTCTAAGATTATGTATGACTTTTGTAAATCTTGCAAAGTAATACCAGGAATAACGAATCTATACCAGACGAAATCACCGCCGGCTAAATTATAAATCTTCCCAAAAAAGGCGATTTGACCGACAGGAAGAATTGGAGAGGCATAACTTTGTTGAGCATGGTCAACAAAGTTATAGCGAATATAATAAACAAAGGACTGCCAAAAACAATTTTTCTCAGAGGAGAACAAGCTGGCTTCCGTTCCAACAAATCTTGCGTCGACCAGGTCAATAGTCTCAGGATTACTGTGGAACAGTCAGCTGAATGGAGATCGCCTCTTTATCTCGTATTTGTTTGCTTTGAAAAGGCTTTTGATACGCTCAACCACATGGCCATATGGAACGCACTGGCTTGCAAGGGTGTCCCTACTAAAACAATAAACTTGATAAAGACAATGTACAACAACGCAAGATGCCCGTACTACATGAGAAACAACTAGGGAAGAGCATCAAATTAAAAACCGGAGTCCGTCAAGGTTGTGTGCTGTCACCACTCCTCTTTAACTGCGTCCTCGATGTAGTGATGCAAAAGTCGACAAATCATAGGAGAGGGATTATATGGGGTCTACAAGACAGATTAGAAGACCTGGACTATGCGGATGACATATGCTTATTAAGCCTCTCTCCGACATGCAGACGAAACTGCAAAGTTAGCTGGATTAAAGATGAGTATCCACAAAACCAAATCACTCAGAATGAATGCTAACGCAAAGAGGAAATTCCTTATATACGGCAAGGAAATTGATGAAGTGGAGTCCTTCCGCTATCTAGGAAGTATAATCGATAAATCCGGCGGTTCAGCAGCAGATATTGCCAGCCGCATTAATAAGGCACGCAAAGCTTTTGCCCAACTTAACCCCGTTTGGAAATCATCTAATATATCGAGACGCACCAAAATTAAAATTTTCAACTCCAACGTCAAATCCACATTACTTTACTGTTGCGAAACGTGGAATATGGCACTCCGAGATTCCCAATCTATTCAAGTATTTGTTAACAAATGCCTGCGTAGAATCATGCGTGTATACTGGCCCTCCATAATATCCAATGCCGAACTCTGGTCAGATACAAACCAGCAACCAATAGAGATGGAAATAAGAAAACGCAAGTGGGGCTGGCTTGGGCACACTCTTCGCAAGCCATTAGATGACATCACAAGGAAAGCCATAGATTGGAACACCCAGGGAAGCAGACGCATCGGACGACCATCACACACCTGGAAACGCCAAATCACAATCGAATTATCCAAACTACGTCTACAGTGGAACGAAGTCAAACACAGCGCTGACGATCGAGCTCATTGGAACCAACTTGTTGCGGCCCTATGAGGAACATATATACATATATAATGCCAGAGTGTTACGATTTTCACATCACCGGCACTGGGACTTAGTGGTGTTTGGGGAAACTGAGGACCGGATGAATTGCTCGATTGTGGTGTAACCATGGAATCTTCATGTATGTATTCTACATTGAGAACCTGCCAGCTCAGAACTAATATTACAGTAATTGATCCTGTCAACGCCGCCTACAATATATCTGCCCAAGATTAGATGGATTATATATTGAAAGTCTGTTGAAACTTCAGAGGTGCACGCCGAAAATAGTTGACAAAAACATTGTCGGAATTTTAACTCTGGGTAATCACGTGATATGTATTAGGCTAGGCCATATAGCCAATACTCAGTATGGCTACAAGACGTACTGAGTACATACTCAGCGTCATGTAAATGATGTGTCAGCGATGGGCACTGGGGAATGGCTAAATGACTTCTTATGAAGCTTCGAATTGTTCCAGTGTTAGTGGAAATGCTAAACTGTGGTATAAGTGTGGCTGTCTTCTTGGTTTGACAGGCATTTTTACCTCTCCACCTACCTAAACTTTTGATAGGCGATTATAGCTGAAGGTCGCAAGAGAAATAGCCTACATTCCGACTGGTTATTGTAAATTTAAGTTCAATATGCAGAAATTTTGTATAAATTCTACTTGAGGATGTTTAAAAGCCTTAAATATTTACCTTGACTGCCACTAAAAAGATGTGAACAAAAAGTGAAAATTGGGACGAGGGAACAGCAATTCAAACAATGTTCTTTTGTTTGTATGTATGTGTGTATGTAAATACATCCTTATTTGGTCAAGATTCACAAACAAATGTTCATGTATTTAACACACATACGCACATGAGTATGGTTCAGCATTTCGACAGCTCCAGTACACAGACAAATGGACCAAGAGAATCATATGTAGAACAGGAGAAATAGAGAGAGATGATGAAAGTATTTGCTGCCTATCTCTAGCATTTAAACCACATACTGTGTGGCTGACAAATAATTTTGGTGTATGAATGGCCGGCCATACACAACATATTTCTTTCTCTATGCATTACCATTTGCATTTGCCTCTGTCTTCTTGTTTTCGTTTAACATTTTCAATTTCAATTTTAGTTTTCGGTACGTGTATCTGTGTTCAATGTTCAGCTTGAAAGTATTCAATTCAGCCTCATTTTTTTTCGTTTTCGTTTTCTTGTTTTTACTATGTATTGTTTCATTCAGCTTTGTTGGCTTTTCTGTTTAAAGAGACCTACAAAATTTATTGTTAAAATGATTTAAAGTATTGATGGCATTGATAACAGCAACAAAAAACTGTATGGAACTTATCCTTAAGACAGTAAGAAAATAGAGAACAAAAGTAAGTAAAAAGGATTCACAGATTTCCCTTTGAAATCTTTTTTCGAACATAAACTTGTCAAAGGAATTTGTATGTCAAAGAATTTTGGGTTAATTTTTTTTTGTGCAGTCGAGACAATCGGGCATGGATTTAAAACGAAATTTATTTTCAGGTTAAAACATCTTAAAGAGATGAAATTGTTGGAATTGCTTATGGAATATTTATTTCCCTAAGAACAAGTAGAGCAATAGAGAATATAAAGATTTGATGTGAAAACAAAAAAGAAATTTGGCGTGATTCAATATACCCGCCATAAATCGGCTAAAATTCGTTACATTTTAAAAAGGTCCGGTTTTCGGTACTTGTGAACTATTGGATCAAGGATTCCAAAACAGCTTTCGTTACGGTCTGGTAATTTTTGAGACAGGAGATCCAACTGACGAAGCTTATCTTTTTATTTAAATAAGCAAGAAAAAGTGCTTGATACAAATCGATCAAAATCAGATAAATACTGGATTTGTGGGCTAAATAAACCTAGTGTGCTAGATAGCCATGCTCTCAAAGATGGCTAGATAGCCATGTTATCAGAAATTCCAAAAAGAGTTTAAATTATGGTCGAGCATTGCTTGGGACCGGAGATATAGACAACGAAGCTAATTGTTTACTTCAAATGAGCAACAAACATACAAATTTTAATAATTCTCATTGAGTTCATATGCATTTATATGTATACATATATATAGCACAAAATGGCGTATTTTTCGCAAGTTGCATTTCTTTGGTGAATGACTAGCGTTTTTTGACCGATAACTTGCATTTATTTGGTTGGATGACTTCATTTTTTTTGAACGATGACTGGCATTTGTTTTAGTATATGACTTGCATTTTTTTGGACGATGACTAGCATCTTTTTGGTGAATGACTTGGAGTTTTTGGCTCGCTGACTAGCACCTTTTTGGTAAATGACTTGCAGTTTTTCGGTTGATGACTTGCATTTCTTGGACGATGACTAGCATCTTTTTGGTAGATGACCTGGAATTTTTGGTGGATGATTTGCATTTTTTGGTCTATGGCTTGCAGTTTTTCGGTTGATGACTTGTATTTCTTGGAGGATGACTTGCAGTTTTTGATCAATGACTAACAGTTTTTTTTTTGTCAATGATTTGCACTTTTTAGTCGGTGAATTGCATTTTTTTCGAGATGACTTAAATTTTTTGGTCGATATCTTGCCCTTTTTGATCAATAACTTGTATTTTTTACATGCATGATTTATATAAAGCACTTTTCTTTGCTTATTTGAGTAAAACAATCGTAGACTAAATTTCCGGTACTAAGTAACAACCGACCGTAAGGAAGCTGTGGAAGTCTTGATGTCATGGCTATTCAGCCCACTAGGTCCGAAAATTATACCTTTTAAATTTTATCGAACTTTACATTTATGGGGAAAGAAATCATTCTAAAGGGATTTAAAATAAAATCCTAAATATTTTTGTCATGTATTAGACTATCCAGATGAAATTTGTTCGGGCAACAGAATTGGAAATTCTACAAAGATACCGTATGTATGCTTAGGGCAGCATAATGGATTGAATGTTTACAGTCCTCTGGCACTCCTATACGACAATAATAAATTTCTCAAAAGTGGAATGACAAAGGCTCTCAGTAGTGTTGGTACGTTACGTCTCTGGAGTATTTCAAAATCATACCTTAACAGTACCCATTAGACGACGAGGGCTAACACGGATTGAATTATTTGCTTGTAATATATCAGGCATGTCAAGTCGCCGTAGTCTAATAGGTAGTGTGTTGGCTTATTAGACGCAAAGCCAGTGTTCGAGCCTTAGGCCAGACATCATAAACGAAGTACAAAAAGTATTTCTTCGACGACTTCCTTTCAGCAGATTTCTGGCAAAAACTCTGAGAGTAAATAAAAACTGCCATGAAATGTTTCCCAAAAATCTGTCGTTCGGAGTCGACAGGTCCTGCCACTCATGATAAAATTAACACACACAACATAAGTGGTGTGAGAAACTAGGTCGTAGTCCTGACTGAAGGGTCGTAATGACCAATTATGTATGTATGTATATTAGGCATCTCAGCACAAATCCTTCAACTGTATCCTGAAGTCGAATAGAGTTGGTGAACGAATGGTTAACATGCAATTGAAAAAGCATTCAATTGATCGTAGAATGGTTTTTTGGTCCTTTTATAATTTTCAATGAATTCTAGACGCATAATTTTCTTTTTCACTTAAAAACAATTTAAGCCTTCAAATTACATGTTAAATAGAAGGATCCAGTCACTCATTTGTTTCCCTTCTATTCCATTTTAAGGTTCAACATTAAACACGAAAAAAGAAAATCCTTTTTCATTACGGTAAGCTTTTTAATTTTTATTTTTCCACGACACAATAAAGGGAATCATTTTTTCCTGAGTTCTTCTTGCGGTGTCATGAAAAGGGTTTCCATTTCACTTCCTCTTTGTTGCCATTGTGGTGCAACACAATGTCAGTTTCTTTTAGATCTCAGGGTGTAGTTTATTGAAGTTGCAACCGAATAGTGTCGCAAATGTGTATTTTGTTGCAAAGAGGTATCAAGCTGTTTTGCATTAATATTCATCATGTTGTAGTTGTATTCATTTGTTGCAATTGTTGTACAAAAAAGTAGAGCAACACCAGCAATTGCAGTAACAGGAGCAACAACGACAGGACGACAGTAAGAGAAGGATTTATTGTTACAAAAAGTAAAAAATCGCACAAAAATTGATAGAAAACTGTGGATAAAAGCAAAAAAAATTTTGAATAAATTTTAACAAAAATTTTATGGGTCACATCACTTCAATGATTCCTTTTTAAGGGAAACAAGCAGTTGTAGTGCCTTTCAATGGTCGGATATTATCTTGTATTCCCTTTTCTTTTTTGTTTTTATTTTGCAATCTATTGCAACTACATTTGACTCATTTTTGCGGTGGCAGTTTACCTTTTAATCATCAGACAGCATGACAAGAGGATGCAAGAATTGTGAGGAAAAACTGAGAACGGAATACAATATCAACCACATCGCATCAGCTGGCTGGAGTATTTTTGTAAGTGAAATAGTGTTTTGAAAGCGTTTCTCTTTTTGTTTTTTATTTTTTTGTGTTTGTTTTGAATTCACTCACACAGAACAAATCAACACAAATCAGAAATTGTTTTCTGCACAATGCACAGTGGGCTAATAGTATTTTAATTTTATTTAACAGCTCCCAGGTTTAGTGTAGAAGAGGGCAGTATAGGTTAGGTTAGGTTATGTTAGGTTAGAAGAAGTGTGCTTGTCAATTAAGACAAGTACAGTACCCGCAGGTCGAATTCACCCATTGCACAACGTCCTAGTTTCTCACACCACTTATGTTATGTGTGTTAATTTTTATACATAAGTGGTGGGACCGAAGGACAGATTTTTTTTGAGAAACTTTTTCATGACAATTTTATTTACTCTCAGAGTTTTTGCTATAAATCTACTGAGAGGAAGTCGTCGAAAAATACTTTTTTTATTTTGTCTTTGATGTCCGGCCTGGGGCTCGAACCCTGGCTTTGCGTCTAATAAGCCAACACACTACCTACTAGACTACGGCGACTTCAGAGGGCAGTATGGTTAGGTAGCGTGGTAGCTTTAATTTACCAAAAAGCTCACTTGGGCACGCATAGCGGCCCGTTGTGATGCCACAGGTGAACGCAGCCTCTGTACTGACCAAGATCCTCCGATTCAAGGAGTGGAGAAGTTGGTCAGCGCAAGGGCTGCACATTTTCAAAAAGCACGACTACCCCACGCTGGAAAACCAGCCAGAAAATTTGATAAACGAGGCTATATCCTTGACATTAATGGACGATAGCTCCGTCAAGCTGACAAGGGTCAGAGAGCCAAATAACCTATATCTGCACCCCGCAAGGGATGGGCATTGGCAGAGGAAGTGGATGACAGTCTCCTCCTCCTCGGCGGATCTGCATCCACGGCAGAAGTTGTTAAATGGGAGTCGCATTCTTTTCGCGTGTCTACCCATAACACAGTGGCCTGTAAGCATGCCCACTGTGATCGAGATGATATTACGGCCAAGTCCAAATAGCCGGTTGGTACGGCTCCTATCCATTGTGGGCCAAGTGAGCCTAGCGATGGAGCAGGATTCCTCATTGATCCAGGACCGGTTGACATCCCGGGAGAATTTCCGCCCAATAGCCAGTTTTAACGAGGTAAGTGGCATTCCCACGTTGATTGAAAAAGATTCCGGAAGTAGTGCGCTAGCCCTGGCCAGCTCGTCGGCCCTGCAGTTTCCCGGAATATCGCAGTGTCCGGGAACCCAGACAAGTGTGACGCCGAGGCGCCCAGAAAGGAGATTGAGGCAGCGGCGACATTCTTTGACGATCCTGGAATTATCCGCAACGTTCGACAGAGACTTTATCGCAGCCTGGCTATCGGAGTAGATCGAGATACGGGTGAAAGGGACAGGAACACCATAGGCGAGGATCCACTGTGCAGAGGGCAGTATAGTAGTAAAGAATTTTTAGGAACCCTGGTAGTCTAGTGGGTAGTGTGCTAAACTATTGACGTGAGAGTTGTGGGTTCGATTGCCACCAAACACTTTGGTCTGTTACCCTACACCGCACATACAGTCGAACTCATTCAGCTCTCTCTTTTCCTAGAGTTAACGACTTCAGATTTAATTCGGAGAAAGAAGAGTTTTTATTAAAAAATATTACGGCCCGCTAAGATCCACGGTATCACAATTACTGCTGTTGGTTGGCCTTGGTAATCAAGCATTTCACTGTAAAATGAGGTGATAATAAATATTTAATTTTTTTTCTTTCGATTCTCATGCTTTTTCTGTTGTTGTTTTTTTTTTAAGAGCACTTTTAATAAATTTTCAAGAAAATTTTATGACAGCAGATAGAGAGAGAAGAAAATAGAAAACGAAATACAATTTCCGCTTATCAAAGCGTTAAAAATGAAATGAACTGGCAAAGAAAGAAAAACATTTTACTTTTATTTTAATAGAAAAATAAATTTTTATTCTAAAGGATATCTCTTTTGAAAGCATTTTTCTTTACTTGCAAGGTGTTTTAATAAATAATAAACAGTTTTTAATATCATAAATTTTTCCTCTCATTATTTTTTTTAATTCCTTTTCGTTCCTTTGAGGAATATAGCGGACGTCTTTTCTTCCTCTAATTAGATCACGTCTTGTACAGGTTCTAAAATGGTAGAGTTGCCATATCTTTGCTGAGAAACAACATGCCAATAAACATACATCAGGTATAGTTGTGTAGAACTTTTATTGTTTGTTTCCTACTCTTTCTCAAGGTATTATATTCGATCTTGGAAGTAGAAAGTGTGAAAGTGAAAGTAGAAGTGAAAATAAACCTGAACCAAATGAAGTATTTGTTGTCCACAAGTAGGAATCTGTGGCATAACGGAATCCAAACTTCACCAAACAACTATAACTTCGAAGATGCCAGGAATTCATTTACGTTGGCTTCGTCTTTAATAGCGAGAATAATTTCTATCAAGCGTAGATTATTCTTATGCCCAGTAACTATTCAGATATCAACAAGCAATTGGATAGCAAAGCTTCCTCTACATCCTTCTCCGTTCCCAGTCCTCCTCATACTTCTAAGTTCGCAAAAAAGTAGGCGAAAGAAAGCAGCTGCCTTGATAGTATTCGAGAATAAAGTTCTACGTACGATATTCGATTGAATGTAAAGTACTGAACACAGAGCAGTATGAGCTGCTTAACAAGATGGACGTTCTTGGTACCAGCTCCTACGCTACACATATCAGTAGAGTAGAAGACGATGTTTCGGCGACTTGTGTCTTTAATGCAGGGCTTTAAAAGAGGAAGGACCGGGATGCTTGACAGGTGTATGGTGGTACTGTTTAGGGTTCGGATGATTCCTGCTCTGTGTGGCAAATATACTGTGGATGAGCTGACACGTGAAGACAAGCTAGAAGGCATGAGTAAAGATGCGGTATCGCTTTTAGTGGTCATCTGGTGCGATTCTTCTATCACTCAGGTACTCAGAAAGATAGTCAACTCTTCTTGACGGAAAGTACGGGATTGTAGAATCTACAGCCTACTATGCCCCATAGATTCAACAGTTCTCAAACGGAATGGATCCTGATTTTAGGAGAGACGGGGTATAGTGCATTGAGAGATAGTGGGTCAGAGTCTCTTCTTATTTCTGCAGGATTTGTGGTAGTTTGGATGGGCTAGAGTGAGTATATCGAGTATATTCCTACAGAAGCGAGGACGGAAAGTAGAAGATTGCAGGATCTGCAGCCTACTACGCCCCCAGATTCAACAGTTCCCCAACGGAATGGGTCCTGAGCTTAGGAAAGAAATCTGATTTTGACGGGACATTGTGCATTTAGAGAACATGTTGGTATGTCAGGGTCAGGGACTCTTCTTATTTCTGCAGGATTTATGATAAAGTGGTTGGGCTGGAGTGAGTGTATTGAGTATATTCAACATCTCCGCTCAAACGTACCGTGGCGGAGACTAAAGATTATTGACTAGGAGTTCTTCAGGGGAGTGGGCGACGCTTTGGATTTATGACACTAAGAGTTTCATCGCCAGCATTAGATGGCTTGTGAAAAGACTTTAGTGTTTTCATTTTTCCTTCTGTTTTCCCGCCATAAGCAGTTACCAGATATTCTGTTTGCATTTCAAATTTTTAAATGTTTGACAATATTTTCCTGTTCGTTATTAAATTGTTTATCTTTAATGGTTAATAATAATATTTTAGTTGCTCTGTTGTGGCATTCCTTGGCAGCAGTTTACATTTCCAATTCATATCACAACTCACACATATCGTTTGTTTTTATGAATCAAACATATTTGGCGACATTCAAATGACTTCTTCTTCTTCTTCTGTTTGGCAACGAATGCAAAATGATAACCCGAAAAGCAATTCTTTTTGAATTGATATGAAGTGATAAGCAACATAACCTATTTACACATGTCCTTGTATTAGGGATGTTCGCATGTGTTGTAGTAAAAAAGGGGTTTCAATCTCTTAATGAGTTCAAATGCTTGCAAGTTAAATTAAAAAATTTACAAAGAAATTTAACAACATAAAAGTAAATGAGCTAACAAATTATGTGTTTTCTAAGCCACCTTAATGTTCCATTAAAACAAATATTGTTAATCAGTGCTGCTCACATATGGAATATGAGGTATTATTCCGTATTTTTTTTTCTATTCTTCTCAACTTTTCAAATGCCAAGCCAATAGTGAAGATTAGCAAATTGCCAGACAAGTTTTTGGTACAAGACGTTAAAACGAAACGACAGATAAAAATGTTGGCCTTAAGCCAACCGTATGAAATGGAATTCAAATACTTTGATGGTGACACAGAAAGGAATCAAAAGGAAACCAAAAGAATCTATGGAATAACAAATAAAAAAATAGAATTGCGAATTAGAATTTGGAACATACACAAGACATTGTTGCATTATCATGATAGAAACTATCCAGTAGTTTCGTTGTAAAATCGGGATATAAATTAGGTATCGTGTAGCCAATATAAAAATCCTTAGCTTCAATACATGCTTCTATGGAGTTGAGTCCCATTGTCATGTAAACAACCACTCATCACTATTCTCAAAACTGATTACATACATAATTTTTTGGCCATTACAACCCTACAGTCAGGATTACGGCCTAGTTTCTCACACCACTTATGTTGTGTGTATTAATTTTATACATGAGTGGTGGGACCCAAAGTTTAAAATCGACTCCGAACGACAGATTCATGGCAATTTTATTTACTCTCAGAGTTTTTGCCAGAAATCTGCTGAGAGGAAGTCGCCAAAGAAATATTTTTTCTTATTTTGTTTTGATGTCTGGCATGGGGCTCGAATCCTGGCTTTACGTCTAATAATACCCTACTTTGTAGACTACGACGACTTCCAAAACTGATTACATTTCTAATAAACCCTGTCTCCATAGAATAGTTTGCTTGTCAGTCCAGCTCATACTGCGCCTATGAAATTATCAACACTGAAGTCAATCAAATTATTTTATTGTTCATGCATCATGCATCAAGTTTCAATTCTCTTTTACAATACGTTTTAATTTGTTACACAAAATTTAATGACACCTCCATGAGTATACAGATACTGTTGATAATAATGCTGCTGCTGCTGCTGCAGAACATATACAAATTCTCACATGTTTTCTTTGAGCACATAAAACAAAAAACCACAGCCAGCCACATCATTATTATAGTCATCATCACCATTATTATTATGGTGGGGCCATTATGACCAATTAATGAATAACTCTACTGCAGCTAGTGTAGCAACATGTTGCAGCCAGTAACTAAAGGGTGTTTTTTATAGAGGTATAGAACTTTAAGTTGGCATTACTTTTCAAGATGGCGACCGATTTAACAGCTGTCAAGTGGTTTATTCTCAGTTTGGTTTGGCAATTCATCATGAATAGACTCACGCCTGAACAACGCTTGCAAATAGTGTAATTTTATTTCGAAAATAATGGTTCTGTGCGGAAAACGTATCGCACACTACGTCCATTTTATCGTCGATAAAATCGTCCATCAGAGCAGTTAATTCGATTAACCATGGAACGTTTTCGCACCACGTTTACTCTTATTGATAACTGGCATCCCCAGAGACGCTGTACGGTGTGTACAGAAGAAGCTATTGCTGCTGTAGAGCACAGGAATTGGATCTGTGTCCATCCACTTTATGGAAGATTTTGCGGAAGGATCTTGGTTTGCGTGCTTACAAAATCCAACTCGTGCAAGATTTGAAGCCAAACGATCATCAAGTAAGGCGTAGATTCGTCGAATGGGCCCAAAACGAGATTACCGTTGTTCCCGATTTTCATAAGCGAATTTTGTTTAGCGATGAAGCGCACTTCTGGTTGAATGGCTACGTCAACAAACAAAACTGCCGCATTTGGAGTGAAGGTAATCCTCAAGTGTATGTGGAAACACCGTTACATCCAGAAAAACTGACTGTTTGGTGCGCTTTATGGGCTGGTGGAATCATTGGTCCGTACTTTTTCAAAAACGATGGTGGCCAGAACGTTACAGTCAATGGTGATCGGTATAGAGCCATGATTACTAACTTTTTCATTCCTGAATTAAATAACCATGATGTCCAGGAGATGTGGTTTCAATAAGATGGCGCAACATGTCACACAGCTCGTGACACAATAGATTTATTGAAAGACATGTTTGGTGACCGCCTAATTTCACGTTTTGGACCTGTGAATTGGCCTCCAAGATCTTGTGATTTAACACCGCTAGACTACTTTCTGTGGGGCTATGTAAAGTCATTGGTCTATGCGGTAAAGCCACAAACGCTTGACCATTTGGAAGACAACATTCGCCGTATTATTGCCGATATACGGCCACAAATGTTGGAAAAAGTCATCGAAAATTGTACGTCCAGATTGGACTACATCCGCGCCAGTCGTGGCGGTCATATGCCAGAAATCATGTTTAAAATGTAATGCCACAAGATTATCTTTCGGATAAATAAAATTCATGTCAATCGAATAATCCATCGTTGTTTTATTGCAACTTAAATATCTATACCTCTATAAAAAACACCCTTTATAAAAAAAATATTCACACTTTAAATCAAGCTGATGTAAAAATAAATTTAAATTGTTTACCACACCACACTACGCTACACCACACAACACATTATTATTTAAGCATTTTACACTTTCAATACCGAATTTAATAACTTTTCATTACAAAAAGGGTGAAAGAGAGAGAGAGAGATAGAAAGAGAGAGAAATACATTTTAAAAAGCATTTAAAAGTGACAAATACTTGCCACTTTTTTTTCTAACATCCTTTTATCACAATACAACGTGCAGTATTTGTCACATTGTTGTTAACAAATGTTGTCTACAAAGCCAGGCATCATTAAAAAGTTTTCATTCTTAAATTGTCTTCTTTAATGCCAGTTATTTGCCGACATTTGCTCGGCATTAATGTTTTCTGTTTTTAAATTACAATTTCAACCATTTTAACCATGTTAAGAGTGTCATTTCCAAAGGCTTTTAAATGGCATGAATGAAATATAAAACTTTTCCTTAATGACACTATTAAAATGTATGTATATTCATACGTACATACATATGAATGTGAAAGTCTGTATCAGAGGTGTAAAGGATTGTAGTCTTAACAGTGCTTTCATGTTTTGTTAACTAGATATAAAAGCCTCTCGCAGAATGAATTGGGATTTTGTATTTCTGGTTAAATGGTTGCCCTGCTTACGCCAGAATTTAAGCCCATTGCGGCAGTACAAATCAAACACAATCTGAATATCAAACGTTCTCCATAGGAGAATCAAACATATTCCATAGATCATACGGATGCCAAAATAAATCTCCATGTAACAGTATTTTAGAGCATTCAGTCAAAGATAACAGAAAGTAAAACAGTTAAGGACCTCTGCCTTGCTCATGGCTACAGCCAAGCACAGAACAAAAGTTTAAAGCCAAACTGTTCTTAATTCTCAGACACCTGTCGAAGTCACAAGCAAGGATGCTATGACAATGGGTATACCTGACAGTAGGAAAGAGGTCTGTACAAAACGCAAAAGTGGAATCACATAGTCATCGATTTAAGGATCAGTCATATTCTTATACATTGAAGGCCAGCACAGCCTATCAATATTATTGGTAGCCCTGTAACATATAAAAAGTAGTAAGTAAGCTCTGTACCAGCCCTGGACAATTTATTATTACTTACTTACTTAATCGGCCATAACCACCCGTTTATCGGATTTCGGCCTGCCGCAACACATCCTTCCAGGCGCCTCTGCTTCGTGTTCGCCTGCGCCAGTTGGTCACACCAATCGATGACAAGACTTCCTCGATTTAGTCCTTCCAACGGATGCAAGGTCGTCCTCTTCGCCGACTTCCGCAGATTCCCGCATCAAATACCCGTTTCGCCGGAGCATCCTCCTCCATTCGAACGACATGGCCAAAACAGCGCAGCCGCTGGATATTAATACGCTGTACACTGTTGAATCGGATGCGGAAATCATCGCCAACTCGCACTGGACCGAAGATCATGCGTAGTACTTTTCTCTCGAACACCATCAAGGCCGCTGTATTTGTACTTAATAGGGAGGGGGGGAGGTATGCATGCAAACAAGGTAAAGTTTCTGATAGTGGTCAACGTGGCGACCACCAGGAAGATTTTTGTCTTGCTGTATTCAAGTTGAAACGCAGCCTCCTCGTGGCCTCTCCTGGATGGCATTCTAGCACCCGCTAGATGTTAACTAATGCGTGCAGCGAATGTCCAATCCCCTGGACGTTAAATTTGGGTTGTGCGTAGGGATTGGAACCCACCACGTAAAAACAAATATCCAATGAAAACCAAAACAGAATCCTATGAAAAGGACAATTTATCCGCGATGTAATTTTACACGATATCCATATGTCCTAAAGTTACGTTAAATGATCTGAAATTCTCCTAAGCAAACCCCGTAATTTATCAACAAGGGTGGACGCCGTGGATACGTTCGTTAGGGACTTGTTTACTGTCTGAATGACCGAGTAACCTATATGGCCATAATATCCTTCTGGACAACAGTAAAGTAGTCAAGCAGCCTCTTCTAAAGCTTAATATCAGCCCTTAATGTTAGGTGGACGAAAGCAAACTAAACAGAAATAAGTAAACTAGGCAAACAGACAACACACATCATACGGTAAAAATTTTAAAACGTTTCAATATATAATTTACAATTCACTTTTTTAAGCATTTTACAGACATTGCTACAACTCAAGGATTCCACCGGAAACCTCCACATAAATCGAGCAAAATTTCATCGAATTCAGCTCATGTCTGACGAACTACAATTTTTGCTTCAAATGCTCACGATTTTCAATAAATTCTAGAAAATGGTAGAGGATCCTCTCTTAAGATTTTTTAGTTCAAATCTTATCTAAAAAAAATGTTGATTCTTTTACTACACTTTGTTGCTCAATATGAATAAATATTTCTGTTCTAAATTTAATGGCTTTAAGTTTATATTACTACAACAACATTTAGACTTAAGAACTCATACTCAAACATTTATTGCACACACACACACACATAAGGACACAATTGAATATGGCTGCATTGTCATCATGTCTTTATCAAAATAAATGTAAGAAAATAAAATAAAATGAAAATGAAAGGAAAAGAACCTCCTTTAACTGTTATTTAATTTTTGTAATATTTTTGAAGTGTGATATTTGTGTTATGCAAGACATCTCAGGCGTTGTTGCATGGCAGCCGAAATAAGTTAAAAGTACGGGTAAAATTTCTTATATATCGCAATGGCTAAATTTATTATGGAAGCAGGATGATTTCCTATAGAAAACGTCAGATCACCAGGTTAAATATTGATATATGGTATAAAAACGGGCCTTGTCCCTTTGAAGAGGGTCCACTACCTAACCTCTATCAACATACGCCCAGTGGGCAATGCCATTTATCCTCATATAAAATCAGAATCAATATTGGCACCGCCTGTCGAAAAAAAAATAATCATCACCTATGCAACATAAGTAATGGGTTATCCATTTCGTGGTTTCAAAAGTATGGGACTGGAATTCGACATCTGTCAAACTAAGTTGTGAAACCAATTTTTTTCTATTCAGTTGAAAGTCTGACATTGACGAAAATGGATCGCTTATCTCTCACACAACGCATAAAAATTGAAAATTTGAAATGCTTGAACAACAGGCGGTGGACGACAATTTTTCGAACAACATTTTCTTCAGCGATGAAACACGTTTTACACTCGGTGGGTATGTTAATAAACAAAATTGCCGTATTTTGGGTTCTGAGAATCCTCAAGTAATTGAAGTGAGGCCATTACATCCAGAAAAAGTCACTGTTTGGTGCGCTCTTTGGTCCGAAGGTGTAATTGGAACTTACTTCTTCGAAAACGACGATGGAACGACTGTCATCGTCAATTCGGAACGTTATGGTCATATGATAAACGACTTTTTTTTGCCTGCTATTGAAGAATACGACTTGGAGAATATGTGGTTTCAACAAGACGGTGCCACATGCGACACAACTCGAGCGAATATGGCTTTATTGCAAGAGACATTTCCTCGCCGCGCAATTTCTCGTCGTTGCGATATCAACTGGCCACCAAGATCATGCAATTTGACACGATTAGACTTTTTTTGTGGGGCTACGCGAAAGATCGTGTTTAAGCAGATAAACCTTCAACTCTTGAGCACTTAAAAACCTACATTCGCCAAGTTATAGCTGAGATACCGCCCAATATTTGTCAAAAAGTGGTCGAAAATTACCTCAAAAGAATCAATGCTTGCAACACTTCGCGTGGAGGTCATTTAAATGATGTAGTGTTTCACGCATAATGTCAACGTTGACAAACTTTACAATAAAAAAGAAATGTCATGAAAAAAATATTTTACATGTGTTTTATTTACGTTTACTTTTGAAACCACGAATGGATAACCCTATACGTACATACATATATACTTACGAATAGCAAGACAACAACATCTAACCAAATCAAAAGCTCCAGATTAACCAAGTTCTTCTTAGGAGAGATGACGTATGGAATGCAGAAACTGCGGCATTGGCCATGGGAAGTAGTGTTTACAATATTGTGACATAGTTGAACCTAAAATGGAATGATTTTCATTGGCCTCCTTAAAGCTTTACACATACTTCAGTAACTACTACAGTTGGTAGTCCAGCTGAATTCTCAAACCACAGATCGCTTTGCATCAGAAATCATTTATTCATCGCGTAATGCTTGAAAACTTGTAAAGCGACGTTATTAGATTAATCGCCGGCGAACAACGGTATTCTTTACATATTAGGATTTCTACAAAACAATTTTAATACAAAGCTTTCTTCTCTAAAGAAGGAGAAGTTTAGAGCCCTTGGCTGAATTTGATTTCAACCACCTGTCTGCACAACGCCTCTTGTTGTTTTTAAAGTTAACTGCCGATGTCATTTGTTTTTCTCTGTGCTCTGTCTTTATATAATTCGCCTTCTAATGTATTTATTGCCAAAAGACCATAAACACCTTTAAGCACTTGTTTTGGTTATGATGTGAAAATCCTCAAAATAATACACTTTCTTGTCACCATTTTTCCCTTTCTTCCCTTCATGCATACGCCTTAATAAACATTTAAGGATATGCTGTTATGTGAATGAATGCCAATGGCTATGGAACAATATACAGTATGTGTGTGAGTAAACTGTCTATCTGGCTGAACTGGCTGTTTGGCATTTGAATACTTTTAGGCAATTTGCTAAGGGTTGTTAAGCACAAAATGTTCTTTTCTTAACACATGAATTTACTGAAGATTGTCTTCACTTTTTTCTTTTCTTTCTTTACTTCTTTACTTTTTCTTTATGTATGTATATATGTATGTTTTGCATACAAATACATACATACATAATATGTTATGATATGATAATTTGATATTTTATAAACTATAAAATTTGTCTTTATCCATGTTTATATTGCTGATAACAACAACAGTAATAATAACGATGATGATGACAGTGATAATGAGAAAAGCAATGACAATGGAAATCATAATGTCAACCATAAAATATCGTATTAAAATTAAACTTTTTTCACTTGACAGACTAACTACGTATGTATCTCTCTTAGAAGAGAATGTAATAAAAAGAAATTTTAAAATTAAAGAGAAATTTATTTTGATTTGAAAACTTTTAAAATCATTTTTTAAATTGTTTTGCAAACAAATGAAGAAAATTTTTAAAAAGATTTCAAAACAATATTTAATTTGAAACTTTTTATATTAAAATTGTTGTTATTGTTTTCAACATACTTTTATGAGATTTTATTGTGTAACGTAACACAATATCTGTGTACAAGCAAAAGGACTGTGACACTAACTAATCAAATGATTGAAAAGCATTAAACGAAGGCAAATAGAAATTCATTAAGAAATCGAATAAATTGGAGTCAAAAGAAATTTTCGAATTGGATTCTGATGAGATATTCCAGCAAATAATTGAATACAAAATTCAAAATAAATAGTCCGTAGGCTAGTAGATAATATTTGGCTGTGGTTCAACCTCCGGCTCAGACATGTCATTACAATCCTTCAGTTAGGTTTACAAACCTAGCTTCTCACACCATTTATGTTGTGTGTGTTAATTTCGTACATAAGTGGCGGGATCGACAGGGTGGCTGATATATAATGCAACAAAGTAAAGCGCTATACTTTTTTAATTTTTTCTTTTAATTTTATTGTTAAAAAGCAAAAAATGTTGGAAATAACATCAAATTTTAGAATCAGTTTAGATTTGTTCGAATTGGCCACCTTTGGTACGAATTATGGCCTTCAAACGGCCGACAAAGCCATCACAGGCTGCACGAAAGTGGCTCTGCGGTATTTTGGCCCATTCCCGGCGAAGCGCCGTCTTGAGATGATCGACACTTTGGTATTTTTTAGTGCGAACCTTACTCTCCAAAATGCCCCAGGCGCAAAAGTCCAACTGATTGAGATCCGGAGATTTTGGTAGCCATTGTGCTGTAGAAATGAAGCGAGGAACCTCCATTTTAAGCCATTATTGGCTGACGCGTGCTGAATGCGGTGGTGCTGAGTCCTGTTGGAATGTCCATGGTCTGCGGCCTAAATGTTTGTTTGCCCAGGGCTTCAATACTGCCTTGAAGACATTTTCCCGATAATATTCGGCATTTATTTTGACCCCACGGTCGATGAATACGAGCCGGGAGCGACCATCGGCCGTTACAGCGGCCCACACCATTACCATCGGCGGCGCTTGAGTTCTGGTGGCCAATCGCAGGTGTAAATTTTCAGCTGACCTCTTTGGCAAGTAAACCCGATCATTTTGTTTGTTCACAAACTGCTCAATTTGGAATGGCTTCTCATCGGAGAAAACCAAATTCGGTAACTGGCCACTTTTGTGCAAGCGAAGTAACTCCTTGGCTCTTTCCAGTCTAACTTTTTTTTTGGCCATCGGTGAGCTCTTGGACTTTTTGGAACTTCAATGGCTTTAGTCCAAGCTCATTTTTCAATATGTGTTGCATCCGTTCTCGCGATATGTTCAGCTCACGAGCAATTTTTCTACCACTGCGGCGTGAATTTCGATCAAATCTGGCCTTCACTTTTCGAATAATTTCTGGTGTTGTTACCGTTTTTTTTTTCGTCCACTTTTTGGACGCGATGCAACACTGCCAGTATCACGCTAACGAGAAACAAAAGATTTATTCACATTTAAATGCTGGAGGTCTCTAACGATAGCCACCTGTGCTTTTCCAGCCATATATAAGGCAATCACACTATCACGCTTGAATTCCATCACGAATAACTTTTTTTTTTATGCTATAGATCAAAATGCTTTTGTAAGCTTGTAAATAATAAAATGAACTGTCACTGGAATAAATCTGTCAGCTGTCAGACGAGCGGTTTACAAATTATAACAACCTGAAGTTGGTTGCAATACATATCAGTCACCCTGTACAGTTTAAAGTCGACTCCGAACGACAGATATTTGAGTAACTTTCAATGGCAATTTTATTTCTCAGCGTTTTTGATAGAAATCTGCTGAAGAAATATTTTTTTTTATATTTCAAAACGAAATACGAAACAAAAACAATGTATTTCTTTTGTCGTCTTCCTCTCAGCAGCAGTCTGCTGGAAAAACTCTGAAAGTAAAATTGAAAAAAAAAAATTGCCATGAGAAGTTTGTCAAACCTTTTGTTTGAAGTCAACACTAAACTGTAGGTCCTGCCACTAACACCATGAGTGGTGTGATGAGCGAGGTTGTAATCTGGACTGAAGGATTGTAATGACCAATGTAGTACGTAATTAAGTATTCAAAAGCGATAAGAACTTTTCACTTTTCGATGTCTATTCAAACATTCATTTACAGAAATCAGTGCAAACATAGAAGACATTTCTTTAGATCATCTTAATAGAGAGAAGATGATCTCCTAGTCCAGTAGATAGTGTGTTAGGTTATTACACGTGAGTCCAAACTCCAGGTTAGACATCTCCAATAAAACGAAATATACAAAAAGTATTTCTTCGGCGACTTCCTCTCAGCAGATTTCTGGGAAAAACTCTGGGAGTAAAATAAAATTGCCATGAAAAGTTTCTCAAAAATCTGTTGTTCGGAGTCGGGTTTAAACTGTAGGTCCCGCCACTCATGTATAAAAAAAATTAACGCACAAAACATAAGTGGTGTGAGAAACTAGGTTGTAATCCTGACTAAAGGGTTGTAATGACCACTTATTTATGAAATTAAGAGGAGTTAACCGTACTACTGCTTCTATCAGTATTTAACCTGTGTTAAGCTATGTTAAACACAGCTGCATAGCATCTTGTTACTGAAGTTATCTACACCGAAAGATTTCCTAGGATTGGGTTAATTATGAATCAAATTTTAACGGCACATTAAAAAATCTTATAACAGCAAAAGGCACTTTAAAATTTTTAAAAGTTTCAATAAAAATTTGAAAAGCCTTAACGTACATCATGAGAAATCCCTTAACCCCAAACACTTCTATTCAAAGTGCTTTACAAATGTCCCTCCTTCGTTAAGTTTTCTATTAAATTTGACAGTAAATAAACCCTAAAATGGTTGGATGGTTGGCTTGGTTGATTCTTTAAAACTTCAATTGTTACTACTGAAATCCACACGAATATATTTTTTTTTATTGAAATTCTTTCCCCTTTTCACTTCACTTTTTTTGCACTTTTCCAGGCAATCAAAAATATAAACTCAGACTTTATAAACGCAATCAACTATATAACGCAGATAGTAAACTCTCTAGTAGTAGATAGGTGTACCTGTCAATTTAGTTTAAAAGAGCATGAAAAAGAAACAAGATCACATACAGCAGCAAGATATCAAAACCACGACATAAAAACTTTAAAACCTTCAAAAATCCAAAACTAACGACGATTGAAAAATCCCTACCTACACACACACACACACACACAAACCAGCAGCAGTTAGGCAACAAACAAAAGTACAGCGAATCACAGACACCAACCAACTCTACTGATGCCATTCATACACACAGCTATTGTGCAGCCATATTGCAAAACAAAAAAGAAAAAAAACAAAAAAAATACGTGAGGAAAACATATAAAATAAAAGAACTACGTGTGTATGGTATGTGTGGGTAATAATAGGGGTGCATGTATATGTGGTTATTATTGTGTGTGTATGCGTGGCATACAGGATTAATCGAATTTCAACTGTCTACTCTCTTGTAAAGCCTTCAAACTAGACAGCTTATACACAAAAAAAATCGTTTGACTTGACTGTTAGCATGGTTGGGGTGGTGTACACACACACACACACACACAAGTCAGTCAGTCAGTTGGATTTTGAAAAACCGGAGAGAGATTGGTGAATATGGCTTTGATTTGGTTTATCTATTATATCTCTTGCGATATTTTTTCATGTAGTTTTTCATGTTTTTTCTGTGTGTGAGATCCTTAGTTTGGTTTATCAACTAATACTACTGCACTCCTCTCAATGCCTTTTAACATGTTTTATTGCATATGAGTTGTAAACATTCTGCCATACACACTTTTATGGGATTTTTTTTATCCACATATACATACATACGTACATGCATGGATGTATATTTTTTGCTCCTGTTTTATTGTGTTTTTTTTTTGTCTGTTGTTGAACCATAGTTTGCGAATAAATAGCACACCTGGGCTTTATATTCACTTGTATGCTGGTATTTTTATTTCATTTTTCAAGTTATTCAACTCAAAATGAATATGAATACGAATATGAATGTGAATATTGATGGTTTATTAGTTTAGTGCCAACATACATAACGTAGCCGTTTTATGAAATTTTTAAAGAAATATTTTTTCGTTTTTGTTACTGTTGTTTTATTGAATATTTGGCAAAATGAAAAATCTTTTGATTTGACAAAAGCTCTGTGCACAATACCATGAAAATTTTATGACGTATTTTATGTGGATTTATTTTGTATTATTAAATTAACCTCTTCGCGATTGTTCTAATGGTTGTTGCAATTGGTCTGGAGCAGCTTTATGTAGTTAAGATTTATCGTTACTGATCCCATAAGTTCTCAAACTAAATTGGTATAATTGCAAATATCATTAAGATCATTCCCATTCCCAAATCGAACAATGAGTTTAGGCCAATTGCTATTCTTCCTTTTTTGTCGAAGGTAATGGAAAACATTATAGCCAGACAGATCAATGGTTATCTGGAATGTCACAATTATTTAACAGTCAGTCAGTCGGGTTTCATGAAAGGTAGGAGTTGTACTACCGCTCTATTAAATGTAGCTGAGGATCTTAGGTTGGAGCTAGATGTAAATAGTGTAGCGTTTTTAGTTCTTCTCGATCACACCAAGGCCTTCGATACAGTCAATCATAAAATTTTATTGAATAAACTCCGGAAGCTGTTTAATTTTTCTAATTCTGCCGCTAGTCTAATATTTTCTTATTTGTTGGACAGATGTCAGAGGGTTCACTTAAATGGGAATATTTCTGATTCGCTTAATATTTGTAGAGGTGTTCACCAGGGATTAATACTGGGGCCACTGTTGTTCTGTATGTATGTTAATGATCTACCGGATGTTTTGGTTGACTGCCGTGTTCATATGTATCCTGATGATTTGCAAATTTATACCAGTACTCGTAAGGAGAATATTGATTCTTGTTTACACTCTGTTGACCGTGAATTGGATAGAATTGACAGTTGGGCTTCGGCGAATGGACTATGCATTAATCCCTCAAAGTCCAAATGTTTAATGCTTTCGAAGACCAGTGTTTCGTTTGCCTTACCTGAACTGAGTATCAGGGGAAATAAAATTGGCTTTGTCAAGTCTGCTACCAATCTGGGTATTGTATTTAATGACAGATTGTCGTGGTCTGGCCATATAAGTGTCGTTGTTGGCAGAATATATAGCATGCTTCGAAATCTATGGGCGGTCATTGATTCAACTCCTTTTGCAATTCGTATGCAACTTGCTAAAACTTATTTAATTCAAACTGCGATAGTAATGACAATCGGAAACTAAACTTGGCATACAACAATATAGGAAGATACGTCTTTCTTAAGGGTCTCCGGGATCATATTTCTCATTTAGCGTACCAGGTACTTAGTATAAAATTTGATAATCTTCTGGAAATTAAATGCCTCATTCTATTCCATAAAATTATTAATACGGGACAGCCGGAATATTTATTATGCCGAATTAAGTTTGCCGGGGCATGAAGATTATTCAACAAAGTTACAGGACTCTTTTGTCACAGCGACAGTTCTTTATACACACCACTAGTCTCTTGAATTCCCTACCAAATTACATCCAAAAGATAGGCAGGGCAAATGCGTTCAAAAAGGAGTTATTTAAATTGTTCTCTTAATGAAAATTTTTTACGTTCTTACCATGCCTATTATATCGGTTAAATATTTATCCTTACTTTCTTATACCGATTTTTGTAAATATTCTTTACTTTTTTACTTTTTATTTTCTTTTTATTTCTGTAGTATTGTTAGTTTTTCTAAATTGCTATAAATTATATTTCTACTTAAATTAATTAAAATAATTTGTTTTTTATATTAATTCGTTATTTTTACTTAATTTCTTATATTTCACAATTTTTATTATTCTTTTATGTTTTATACCTTATTGATCCTAAGCATAGCACTATAACTTATAAGATTAAAATCTTGTTGTGTTATGTTAATTATAATAAATAAATAAAAAAATAAAATATTAGGAGACGAAAGCTGTTAAATTTTAAAATTTTCCAAAGCCCTTTTAAATAATGCTGGACTGTCAAATAACATCGCCTCCATTTTTAGTTCGAATTTCTGGTTTTTTTTTCATTTTTCAGTTTCACTACTATCCGTATCAGACCGACCTGTGGCGGCAGCCATATGCTCCTCTTCTGCACTTAGTGACTTTTTCGTCTTCTTCCTTTTTCTTTTCCTTCCTTCTTCTCTTTTTAAAAATTGCCTGATAGAGATCAACCAGCCATAATTTTCTCGTATTAGACTTTGTTGGTCATAAGAATGTTACACCTTCTCGCCTTCTTACACTTATCTGACTCCTTCGTCTTCCTTACTAACGTACCCGCAGTTATTAGTTTACTAGCCATGAACGAGCTAGCCGCAGCTACCTTTGATTCCAACAGTTTATCATCACTACTGATACCAAAGCCAGCCGCATTATTTCCTATTGCTACTGCAACTATGCTACGGTGAGCACTTTCCGCCACAGCATTGACGCATAATAGTAGGCCTTAAGGGACTAAACTTCCCAATAGTTAGATCTTTAATCTCTTTCGAATTTGGGCACCTTGTTCCCATACTTCTTGACAAGATATCGCAAGATAGCTAAGGAGGCCATCGTGACATTCCACACTCTCTCCTCTTTCATTTGGCTTTGCTTATTATCTCCTTCCACTCTGGTGTCATGTGACAAGCCGTCCTGCCGAACAAGATTATTTAAAGCAGATTTTCAGAATATCAATAAGCCTTCTAGTGCCGAAGCCATAGAGCGAGTTCGCGATTTAAATTTAATTTAAAGCAGAGATCAAAGTCATTACGCGTTACTCTTCGGAATCCAGCGATGGATTGTCCTTGGCCTTGGTCTCGAAAGATCTCCTCCATTTCAGTCAGTAAATGTCCTTGCTGATAAAGTATACATACATAATTTGACATTATAAGCCTTCAGTCAGGATTACGACCTAGTTTCTCACACCACTTATGTTGTGTGTGTTAATTTTATACATGAGTGGTGGGACCTACAGTTTAAAGTCGATTCCGATCGACAGATTTTTGAGAAACTTTTTCATGGCAATTTTATTTACTCTCAGAGTTTTTGCCTGAAAGGCAGGGGCTCGAAACCTGGCTTTACGTCTAATAAGCCAACACACTACCTACTAGACTACGGCGACTTCAAAGTATGCCTCTGTGTATCTTTATCAGTTCGTCGTCTAAGTCTTTAATTTTTTTTTCTGACTGTTTCTGATAACTTTTCTAAAATAATTTTTTTCACAAATTTTTTCTGACAGTTTTTTTCTGATAATTTTTTGCTGTCAATTTTTCTGATAATTTTTCTGTAAATTTTTTCTGAATATTTTTCTGATCATTTTTTTGTTGCCAATTTTTCTGATAATTTTTCTGTAAATTTTTTCTGAATATTTTTTCTGACATTTTTTTTCTGATAATTTTTTTGCTGCCAATTTTTCTTGCAATTGTTTCTGACAATTTATTTCTGACAATTTTTCTGACAATATTTACTGCCATTTTTTTCTGATAATTTTTCAGAATAAAATTTTTTGGGCTTTTTTTCCGACAAAAGAACTCAAAGAAAAACGATTCAATATTTTTAAATCTTTACTCAATCCTGAATTGCAAGAAACTGAAGTGAAGTGGTTTTTCCTTTAGCATGATTACATTCATTCAATTATTGTGTGGAAAGTACTAAAAAATATATTTTTTGTTTTTTTTTTTTTGGCCACTTATTTATTAATCATTGACTAATTAATTTGGATATAAGAAATTAAATTCCCTTTTTGTTGGTTTCCGAAAAAGTACACAAAATCTTGTTTTACTTTTGAAAAATGATTAATTAAGTTGCAGGCGATAATTTCTTTAAAACTGCAATCGGCAGCAAAGCAGCAAAGAAAAAAGCAACACTCAAATCATTCCCCTGCCAACAAAGAATTTATTTTTAGACATGGCACGCTGCTTATCTTCGTTTTATGAGTAAAAATGAAATTAAAAATCAAATAAAAAAAACTAAAGCATTTACTTGCGTGTAGTTCCCCCTTTAGAACTTTTGCTCTCTGTGAACAATTCGTTTAGTCCAGCCAGATCTGGGATTTTTGCATTACAAATAAAACAACAGCAAGTAAGAAAAGCAAAATTAAATTATAAAGGGTGTCTGTCTGCCTGTTTGGTACTAATTGCCCACTAATAACTCGATGCAAATAACTTAAATAGTGACCAGCATCAAACCCATGTGGAAAATTAGAGTAAAAAAACAGGTTACACTGGAAATGCAAAATTCCCTTGTGTTGTAGAGGAAAAATTATTTTAAAATGAATTTTTTTATTTTTTTGTTTTAAGACGAAGTGAATCATTTGAAATGAATTTAACTTTTAATTGCTAATGGGTTCTCGTTCTGTATTTTAAATGCGCATAGTTTGAAAACCACAGTAGAATATTAACCATCTGTGGGTGATAAGAGCCTTATTAGATTAAAGTGATTAAATTTTTCTGAATTAATTTTACAGTGGTTACGATACCACTTATCCAGCCTAGATTTGATTGTTTTCAAATAGTTGTTATGGTTAGATATACATAGATATACTAGAGCGATCCTTAAGCCAAGCGACCTTACGTTTAGCTAGAGGCAGTAGCTAGTTAATCGCCGAAATCGAATGGGTAGGGTGTTGGCTTACAAGAAAACTCAAGAGTTCAGACTTCAGCTCTGAAAGCTTGAAAAAGAAGTTACATGTAGAAAATGTTTTCCTGCAACACCCTCTTAATAGTCCTTTGGCAAACGCAGTGAGAATAAACTAAACTGTTGGACAGTAGGAACTGCTAAAATGAACACCCTGGTCGTTGACCCAAAATAGGGTGTACACGTCAGTGTTAGGTTAGGTTAGGTTAGGTTAGGTTAGAGGACGTGTACTCGTTAATTAAGACAAGTATAGTACCCGGAGGTCGAATTGACCCATTGTATAACGTCCTAGTTTCTCACATCACTTATGTTGTGTGTGTTAATTTTTATACATGAGTGCTGGGACCTACAGTTTAAAGTCGACTTCGAACGACAGATTTTTGAGAAACTTTTTCATGGCAGTTTTATTTACTTTCAGAGTTTTTGCCAGAAATCTTTTTTTTTTGTATTTTGTTTTGATGTCTGGCCTGGGGCTCGAATCCTGGCTTTACGTCTAATAACCCAACACACTACTTACTAGACTACGGCGACTTCACACGTCAGTGTTTCAGTTAAGAAAATTCACAAACTTGCACTGAATGACAATGGCGTGCAGTGAAAATGAGCAAAGAATTGGAGATGGAAAACCCTTGCCCAAAATGAAAGAATTTTAGACCGTGTACTCTCACCATTTTACACTTCCCCGATGAGAAGGCAAAGATGAATGATTTGAAAATCATGGTTTTTGTCTATTTGTTAATGCAATTTCAAACACAGGTACTATGCTAAGCTTTTGCAGATAGTGTTTTGACTTACTAGCTAAGAGCCGGTGATTTAAACCCCAGCTCAGATATCTCGAACAGAACGAAATATTAAAATGGCTCTTAGCAGTTTTCTAACAAAAATTCGGAGAGTAAAATAAAATTGAAACGCTTTTCAGAAATCTGTCGTTCAGAGTCGACATTAAACTGTTGGTTCTGCCACTCACGCATAGAATTAACACACTCAACATGAGGGGTGTGGGAAACCTGATAGTAATCCAGACTAAAGAGTTGTAATGATCAATTAAGTAATCAGATCAGTATATTGTTATTCATAATAGCAGTGGATTTTCCCACAGCATTTCACTCTTATTCAGTGCTCAGTATTTACTTCATTAAACTACGTTTTAAAATATCATCGATTTGTATAGAATCTGTTAAATTAGTAGCAATTAATTACACAGTTTTTTTTCTTACGTGATAAGGCTGAATTTCCAAAAGGTTAATTAATTTATCAAAAGCTTTCCTATAAGTCTAGAGAAAAAGAAAACAAATTGAAAAAATTATTTGAAAATGCGGTGGCATTTGTTTGATGATTACAGCTTCCCTAATCGTTAACTTAAGTATTTCCCCCTCAAACAGCAGGTTAACAATTCCGTTTTAATGCAATTAAAACAGTTTTGCAAAAAAAAAAACAAAAATGACAGCAGCTCAGCAGCACAAGAATAACAACAACAACAACAACAAAAAGTTTAGTAACAATTTATTTTAAAACAATGCGAAACACACTCGCAAGCAAGCAAAATTAAGATCAAAATGAGAGAAAAGAAATCATTTTTAGCCAACAAAGACTTAAATTGGCCAAAGCAATACAGCCGCAACAACAACAGCGAAACTAGTTTAATACTACAGAGAGGGAGAGTGAGAAAATCAAAAATTTAACAATTGTTCTGTTAAGGCAGGCTTGCTTGCTCAGCTTACTTCAATGCAATGCAATCTCAGCTAATATAAAAGGCAATCAAACATTTTGAAACAAAACCATTCAGACACTCAGAGTTCAATAGCCAGCACGTTAAGCCAAACGCTAAAGCCAAATAAAAAAGTGCAGTGCAACAGATATAAGTGAACAACAAAAAGAAAAACAAACAAAATAAAAAATAATTAAATTAAATTAACAATACAATACGAAAATAATAACAATTAGAATTGGTTTGTGGATTTCAATTATTTCTTGAACAAAAAACGAAAACAAACCCGATCAAAACAATTCAAACAATTCTGTGTTCTTTTTTGGCATTTCATTGGCTTTCAAAAACTAAAGCGGCTATTGTAGCTTAAAAACTAAAATAAAAACAAACAAAAAAAAATTAAGAAACAAAACATGAAATTTATAATTTTAATATGCTTCTGTGTCTTAACCTTTATAAACCATTCAGGTAAGCCATACACACACCCCAAATTTTAAAACACTTTCAAAACCAAATTATTTTCCTTACATCCAGCTGCCAAAAATCCATCCAACAATCCAGACGTCGAATCTTACGAATCGTACGACTACAATGAGGACTATTCCATGGCCGATTATAGTACGACGGACAAAAATAATGATTGGCAGAATGCCTTGGAAGATGAAAACGACGATGATGAGTATTGCGAGTGGCTACATTGTGATAAAGACTTGCGTAGGGAGACGGGTTTTCGTCGATTTGTCGATATACCGTTTCTAAAGAAATTGGCGCGTAATTTAAATCCATTCTCACGACCACGCTTACAAATGCATTTCTATTTGTTTAAGCGTGCCTTTCCGGATTGTGGCAGGGAATTGGTTGCAGGCGATGAGAATACATTGCAGGAGTCTGGCTTAAATCCCGAACATCCTACCAGGTAGCGTAAAATATTCTTTTTAGTTGTAAGAAATTATCTAAGTTAACATATAATCTAACGATCATATCACACTGCATTTCGTAATCGAATACGCTGATACGAATACAAATTTATCGCTCGGCTTGATTGTGAAGAAATTTTCAACAAATTCATAACGACAGTAAAAATTTACGTAAATTTGCTTTAAGTTATGAATTGTTTCGGAATTTTTTTCTTTTTTCGCCGAGGAGGGGTAAATGTAACTAACCGCACCATAGAGGAAGTCGTCACATCCTCCGTGTGTGGGGCCCTCACCCACTAAATCCCCCCTCGTCTCCTGTGGACTTGTTTGTGCCCACTCCGGAACTGCGGTGGTATTACTTCGGAGTGGAGTCCTTTTGGCCCTTTGGCCCCTTCATGTTCATATCCGCGTCCGGATTGCGAATCGAAAGTTGAGGAGTCATCTAAGCGTCTCCACTATTCCTTTCGTCTAGACCTTTTTTTTCACCTATGTCGACATGCCTACTCGTTCTGCAGCTTCAAGATCTCTCTTCTTCCGTCTCAGAATGCGCTCTACTTAATTCACTACCGAGGTCCAATTTTCACTACTCGCAGTCATAATCCCGACAATATTAGCGGCTGTAAGCGTTCCAACTATTGACGTCAGTACAGAGCGATAGCTCTGCCAGCGTGCACACTCGAAAACAGTGTGCTCTGCGTCATCAATTACCTCACCTTCCTCGTACAGACAATAAGGGGAGGCGGCCTTGCTCATTCTGTGCAGATATTTCCTAAAATATCCGTGACTCGATAGCATCTGTGTAACGTAGTAGTTTATCTCTCCAAATTTCCGACCAATCCATGGCCTTATGTCCGGGATAAGTCTCGCGGTACATCTTCCTCTATTGTTTCGGAATAGAGAGGAAAAAAGAGAGAGAGAGAGAGCGCTATCAAACCATCATTAGTCTTAGATCCAATAATCCAAACCAATTCATTATAATTCTTGAAAAAGTAAAACAAGAAGAAGAAAAAAGTATCAGTATTTATGGAAAAAATTGGATAGTAATCCTCTTAAACTACCTTCGTTTTTACATACATCGTGATTACAGCCTGGCTTCTTACAAAAAGAAAATAAAAACTATTTCAGCGACACTTTCTCAACAGTTTTGTGACCAAACCTAAGCGCCATGTATATATGTTCCAAATATAAGCTGCATAGAAAAGAAAGCCACTGATCCTCCCATGGAGGGCCTTAGTTATCTGTATCTTGTTTATAAAAGTACACGACTAGATTATTCTATTGAAGCAGAGATAATTTCATTAGACTGGCCTCCATCATTTCAAAAAATTTGTTACCTCCGATGCTTATCGTTTAAGCTCTGAAATAGGACAGGAAAGGCTAAAGAATGAAGTAGCGGGTAACTATAGGTAACTATGCCCTCAATTGGTATCATTATCGGATGATGATCCTGCACGATTCAAAATACCTGCAGATTTTGTTGTGAAGAATGTGGACCATTGGAGCATTTGTTCGCCAACTGTGTACATACATAACATAATTGGTCATTACAACTTTTCAGTCAGGATTACGACCTAGCTTCTCACACCACTTATGTTGTGTGTGTTAATTTTGTATATGAGTGCTGGGACCTGCAGTTTAAAGTCGATTCCGAACAACAGAGTTTTGAGAATCTTTTTCATGGCAGTTTTATTTACTCTTAGAATTATTGCCAGAAAAATTTCAAATTTTTCAAAATTTTTTTTATTTTCATTTTGTTGGAGATGTCTGACCTGGAGTTTGAGCAGAGGGCTCACGTCTAACAAGCCAATACACTACTTAGTAGACTACGGCGTCTTCGCCAACAGTACGGCATTGGTAAATAGCAAATACAGGCTAGTGTGGGCATATACGCTGGCACTGTCATTGAAAAAGCTGGTCTGGTACCTTGATATACAATATATAATCCATGATTGACAAACAGATACATAATACCTCAGCAGTTGTAGAAGTAGGAAATGCCGTCTTGGATCAGATCCAATAGCCAATACATTACAACATAGAAAAAAAATTGAAGAACTTAAACTTTCTTGAATAGAATTTTGTTATTGCTTTGCTTTCGTATTATTTATGGTCATCGAAAGCAAAGAGAAAATTGTCTGTACTTTACATAGACTCACTTCTTCTATGGAATTTTATTCTTACGCACTGCTGTAGAGCCTAAAGCCACCTCCTAGCTTTTGTCTAATACTTGAACTATGGGATTCAAAGTATTCTTATGCTTATAGTGGCCAATAGGCTATGATTGGAATTAGACAACCCTTGCATACCATATTTCATTTCGCATAAAAATTCCACAAATTTCTCTTCCCTTATGATTTGAAATTTTATTTCTTATTTCAGAATCATTATACACGGCTGGATGAGTCAAACTCGTGGATCGTTTAATCGTGACATCAAGAATGCTTATCTACAAAAAGGCGATTTCAATGTAATCGTAGCCGATTGGAGTACCAGCGCAGCGAATCTCAACTATTTCTCGGTGGTCAAACTAATTGAAACATTCGGCGGTTATGTGGCTCAATTTACGAAACATTTAAATGAACGCGGTGGCATCGATTACGATGACATTTATTTGATAGGGCACTCGCTGGGTGCTCAAATTGCTGGTGCAGCCGGCAAACGTATTAGGCCACAACGTTATAATACCATTTTTGCATTGGATCCGGCTGGACCGAAATTCCGCCAGAAGAGCACTGATTTTCGTATTGATCCTTCAGATGCCAAATATGTTGAGAGTATACAGACCAGCCGGAATTTGGGTTTCCTGGAGCCAACGGGAAATGCCACATTTTATCCCAACTATGGCAGTTATCAGAAGAAATGTTTCTATGTCGGCTGTTCTCATATACGGGCATATAAAATGTTTGTGGAATCCATTAACTCGCCGCTAGGCTTTTGGGGTGTACGTTGCCAAAGACGTGAACCTGAATTCGTATGTGATGATATGAATACGGCGGGTTATCGCATGGGTGGCGAGCCATCAATACCAAAGAGAGGCATATTTTATGTGGACACCAATTCAAAGCAACCATTTGCTTTGGGCAAGAAGAGAAATTAAAAGAAATTAAAGCCACAAAAACAATAAGAAAACATCACTGCATAGACTGATTGTGTTAGTAGTTTAAGTAAGAATGCTTGTACCTGTTAATGTGTGAATAAAAAATATTTATTTTGTAATCATTTTTCTTTATAATCCACCGCGTTTAATTAATTCTTTGGCAGGAACATGATTTCTTTATTACGGATACAAAATTTTGCATCCTTGTAAACTTATTAAATTCTATGCTTTGGCAAATATTTGTTTTTGGACAACCATACGGAAGTTATTTTTGAAAAAAAAAACTTAAAAACAAACGCCAACCAGCCAATTAAAAAACTTTTTTTCTTTCCTTCTTTCCTTCTTTCTTTTTTTGGTGGTTTAAAACGGAAGCACTCTATTCTCTATGTTCTCTTATACATTAAGCTAAGAATGCCAGATATTATAATTATAATCGCCTTTTAACTCCCTCTGTCCCCCACCACCCCCCCGTTCCTAAAACGATGTGAATTTTATTTCACCAGAAGGCAAAGCCAGAAAATTTACATTAAAACGTAATGTAAAGTGCCTTTGCGGAATACAAGATAACGCAGCGTAATGTATTACATGAGTATGTGTGTTTATGTTTTATGAGATTCGTAATAATTTTAATTTTTTTGTTTATTTTTTTTGGTATACATAAAACCAGCGTTTTAGTTTTAAACATTGTAACTAAACAATCCACATTAAAAGTTAAAAAGACAATTTGCGAGAAACGCAAACATACCATATTTAAACATTCATATACTTAATGGGGAAGGACTCCGCTTTGGTAAATTTACTTTATACATAATATTCACGTAATATTTATTTAAGGTTTCATTTTTATATTCGATTTCTTTTTCCTGTTCTTCCTATCATGAGCAGTTTAAATTCAATTCAGGGTAAGCACTCTCCATTGAAATTAAAAAAAATTATTTTTTTTTGACTTTTGCTGTTCACATATGAAAGGCAATTTTCTTTCACAGTCATTATCATTCCAATCGAATGCATCCTTTCAAGTATGTATACACTTTTCATGGCCACTGTTATTATTCGGTTCACCAGCATGCCATAGAAATAATTTTATATTCTCTCCAGACTGTATCAATTTAAAGACACCGCTTTATGAACAGATCAAGGATCAAGGCTAAGCAGTCTTAGCGATCTTTAACTCACTAACTATAGGTCCAACGGCAGAAAAGGCAGCCAAACAAAGCTGTCTTTAATAACGATTTTGACTAAGAAAGCCAATCGTAACTCTATTTCCTCTACCCAGCCGATTAAGCTTCCCCAGACAGTATCATAACATATGGTTATCCATTTCGTGGTTTCAAAAGTATGGAACTGGAATTCGACATCTGTCAAACTAACTTGTGAAACCAATTTTTTTCTTTTCAGTTTAAAGTCCGACATTGACGAAAATGGATCGCTTAACAACGCATAAAAATTATCAAAACCTACTACAAAAATGGTGATTCTGCCACAGCCACGTATCGTGCTTTAAGAGGAGATTATGGTTTACTTAATCGTCCAACTGCGCAAGCAATTGGCAAAATTGTGAAGAAATTTGAAGAGACTTGAGTGGTTACAATTATTAAAAGGCCTGTGCATCATCGTTTCGCTCGTTCTGCTGAAAATATTGCTATTGTAAGTGAAAGTGTTGCCGAAGACCCGAATGTGGCGATTCCTCGTCGTTCTCAGGAATTAGGACTGTCTTACGGCACATTATGGCGTATTTTGTATTTAGATCTACACCTACATTCACATAAAGTCCAGCTCACGCAACAACTGAAGCCAGCTGACCATTCACAACGTCGTAGATACGTGGAATGGGTGCTTGAACAACAGGCGGTGGGCGGCAATTTTTCGAACAAAATTTTCTTCAGCGATGAAGAACATTTCACACTCGGTGGGTATGTTAATAAACAAAATTGTCGTATTTGGGGTTCTAAGAATCCTCAAGTAATTGAGGAAAGAAAAATTCACTGTTTGGTGCGCTCTTTGGTTCGAAGGTGTGATTGGTGGAACGACTGTCACCGTCAATTCGGAGCGTTATGGTCATATGATAACTGACTTTTTTTTGCCTGCTGTTGAAGAATACGACTTGGAGAATATGTGGTTTCAGCAAGATGATGCCACATGCCCCACAACTTGAGCGAATATGGCTTTATTGCAAGAGACATTTCCTGGCCGCGTAATTTCTCGTCGTGGCGATATAAACTGGCCACCAAGATCATGCGATTTGACACCATTAGACTTTTTTGTGGGGCTACGCGAAAGATCGTGTTTATGCAGATAAACCTTCAACTCTTGAGCACTTAAAAACCAACATTCGTCAAGTTATGGCTGAGGTACCGCCCAAAATGTGTCATAAAGTGATCGAAAATTACCTCAAAAGAATCAACGCTTGCAACACTTCGCGTGGAGGTCATTTAAATGATGTAGTGTTTCACACATAATGTCAACGTTCAAACTTTACAATAAAAAAGAAATATCATGAAAAAAATATTTTATATGTGTTTTATTTACGTTTACTTTTGAAGCCACCAAATGGATAACCCTATATTTTCGAATTAACCTCATACAAACCAAGTGCTAGTATGGTGGCCTAATTGTCAGATAGTGTTGCTATGTGCTGTTCTTTATACTTTCTATCGAAGTTGCATTGTAATCTTTTATGAAAAGCATAGACTGCCGCCGATCAGATACCCCTGAGTGTCCCTATCTATAATATCTTGTCTTGTCCAAATATTTGTTCTTAAGCCATACATATACCACAGAATAGTACCTTTTTTAAAAGAGTATGTAACCTCTAGTTTACACCATTCATCTTTGTTACATTTTCATACTATATGCCCTATGACAGTTATCTATCACTTGATCCACTAACCAAATGGTGTAACATGCTTGTGCTATACCACAACAGACGTCAACTTTTCCTTCAAACTTTATGTAAATGAAGCCAATAGTGTGCCAGTAACGATAGAACACATGTTTATTTTATGATAAATTGGTGTATCATACAGCAAATTAATGCCTGAGGATTTGGCCAACATAACCCATTCCATTTTGCGCAATCAGCTTGTAGCAGTTAACACTGCAGGCATAGATAACGTCTTCCAGTAACCACCAAAAAAATTGTACGATTATTTGCTTCCCCCACGAGTAACATTATTTGGTATCATTATTACAACTCACGTGGAAATGCCTCAGAAGGAGACCTTCCCTGCATTAGAATACATATATGGGTAAATACACTCGAAAAATTGTGTTCGTCTATAAATCGGAAAAAAATTATGTTTCATTCAAACTTTTCTCAAATGGGAGTTCATGTCCTTGTTTTCCTTCCTCACAAATATTTTGTCATAATTTTCTGAATCATCATTAAAAAACAAGCCATGGATGACGATTTTGCACAATTCATACTGCTGATAAAATAAAGGGTCCCCAAATAACTTTTTTTTTTGAAAATGCTTTAAAAATAAAAACTACTGAATATTTTCTCAAATTTCTTCTTTTATTTGAAAATACAATCCTTCCGGTTAATAACGGAAAATAATTCCATTCAAGTGGCTGCCTCGGCTGGCCATGCAGTAGCCTACACGATCGGTCCAATTTTTAAGTACATTATCGATTGTGTGCAGCTGTATTTCACCAATGGCTTCATGAATAATGTCCTTTAAAGCGTCAATTGTCTCTGGCTTGTCAGCGTAACACTTGCCTTTGACGGCACCCCACAAATAATAGTCCAACGGTGTCAAATTGCAGCTCTGAGGTACCCAAACGACATAAGCTCAGCTGCTGATAATACATAACATACATAATTGGTCATTACAACCCTTCAGTCAGGATTACGACCTACTTTCTCACAACACTTATGTTGTGTGTGTTAATTTTATACATGAGTGGCGGGACCTACAGTTTAAAGTCGACTCCGAACGACAGATTTTTGAGAAACTTTCCATGGCAATCTCTTATTTACTCTCAGAGTTTTTGCCAGAAATCTGCTGAGAGGAAGTCGCCGAAGAAATACTTTTTGTATTTTATTTTGATGTTTGGCCTGGGGCTCGAACCCTGGCTTTTCGTCTAATAAGCCAACACACTACCTACTAGACCACGGCGACTTCATGCTGCTGATAATGCGATCTTCAAAAACAGGGCGAAAAAAATCGAGTGTAGCTTCGGCTGTGTGGCACGTAGCGCCGTCCTGTTGAAAACAAATGTTGCCAATATCCTCCTCTTCAATTTTGTGAACAAAAATTCGTTCAACATGGCCCGATAACGATCGCCATTGACTGTAACGGCCACTCCTTGCTCATTTTCGAAGAAAAATGGCCCAATTATGCCTCTGGACTAAAATCCGCACCAAACAGTGACTCGTTTTGGGTGCGTCGGCTTTTCAATGTATGCGTGCGGGTTTTCTGTGTCCCAAAGATCAAAATGAGCTTTATCTGAAAAGATGATTTTTTTTTTGCCAAAATCGGCATCTTCTGGTGTAGGCTACTGCATGGCCAGCCGAGGCAGCCATTTGAATGAAATTATTTTCCATTATTAACTGGAAGGATTGTACTTTCAAATAAAAAAATAATATTTAGAAAATATTCAGTAGTTTTTTTTAAAGCATTTTCAAAAAAAAAGTTATTTGGCGGACCCTTTAGGTTCACTTTAAGATTTTTCGGAACAATACAGAAAATTATTTTGGCTTTCTTTGATATTTTAGTAATTCCTACGGAAACACTTTTAAAACCTTTAAAAACAATTAAATGCTGTAATCAATTTTGATTTATAGCTGGTATTTACTATTGCTACTACTATTATTACCAATTACATCAACAATAATTGACGTCTTACCAGTTCAGAGAACTTGGTAGCTGTTAATTTATTAATTTATTCACTTGAAGTCATTAATTCACAAACATAAACAAACATTTATAAAACAATTTATAAATAGGTTTCCCTGTTTGATAGCAACACTTGCAAATTTTTCATTTTACGAAATAATTTTTTTAAATTTCACTTTTGTTTCGTACTGTATATCCATTAGTAAACACATGCTCTGTAAATTTATGTTGTTTTGTTGGAAACTTTTTCGGGCGTGAATTTTGTGGGAATTGAGAGGATGTTTAAAGAACATCAAACACAACTAAATATGTATTTAAAAAAGAAAAAATTGTCCATGGCAACGAACAACACGTACAAAAAACATAAAATATTTTAATTTGGCTAAAATGTGTTGAAAAACTTATGAAGTCTAATGCAAGAAACAAACAAAGAAAAAGAGGCAACAATAACAACAAGATTGAAATGATAATTGTAAAGATTTTAATGTTTGCTGTTCATAAATGTTAAACATTTAACCCATTAAGTGCTGATATAAATAAAAAAACAAAGGCGGAGGAGGAATCATTGAAGTTAAAAAATAAAATTTAATTCTCTCCCTCACTCCACCTGTTCACATATGAATGGCAATTCTAGTTCACAGTCATTATCATTCCAATCGAATACATTCTCCCAAGTGTGTATACACTTTTCATTGCCACTCTTATCATTCGGTTCACCAGCATGCCATAGAAACAATTTTATATCCTCTCCAGACTTTATCCATTTAAAGACGCCGTCTACCTTATAGGCACCCAACCAATACGGTAGTATACGGTCTACACAATGGAACGAAAGAGAAAATTTTTAAATGTCTTTATTATTTACTAACAATTATTTAAGGAAACTTACTATGTTTCAGTTTAATAATGGATTTCAAATACTCAAATTCATCGAAATTTTCAATCGTAAACAGTGACATGCCAATATTCTTACAATATTCCACAGCGTTGTGCCAATTTAACTAAAAATAAAAAAGAGAAGAGAAATTTTACAAGAATTAAATGCGATTGCAAGTATAATAAATTAATTATAAATGTTTTCTGAATTGAACTTGGAAAGTTCAGGCTGATAGTCAAGTACTTTAACCACCACTTATAGTGGTATAGAGGAAGTGAATATTCGGTAAGACGGGACAGTTCGTCTTACATGTACACTTGAACCGTGTTGGTGTGTTGGAAAATGATGAATACCGTACACGCAGTGAAAATAACGAAACGATTGTTCACTTTTTGTGTCATTGCCCAACTTTCGTAAGCACGAGGTCGCAATATTTTGGGGACGACACTATACCAGACATATGTAAATCGTCTCAGAGGAATGAACCGGAAGAAGTTAATAAAGTTTGTACAAGATAAAGATTTCGTAAAGAAAGTATAGTGGGTATCAGACCTCCAGCGATTTAAAGATGACACAGAAGTCGCCGTGGTCTAGTAGGTAGCGTGTTGGCTTATTAGACGAAAAGCCAGGCTTCGAGCCCCAGGCCAGACATCAAAATAAAATACAAAAAGTATTTCTTCGGCGACTTCCTCTCAGCAGATTTCTGGCAAAAACTCTGAGAGTAAAATAAAATTGTCATGAAAAGTTTCTCAAAAAATCTGTCTTTCGGAGTCGACTTTAAACTGTAGTGTCAGAAACTAGGTCGTAATCCTGACTGAAGGGTTGTAATGACCAATTATGTATGTATAGTTCTGATGACAAGTCTGAAGGACTATCACTCCAAGAGGTTTTGAAATTTTAAGTGTGGTGGTGGTAGGAATAAGAGATAAACGGCTTTAGATAACACATTCTACACATACTCTTGATATACACCTTGTAGGAGTAAAGTCCAGTTATGAAAGGATGAGGCAGACTAATAATACATGAAAATACATGAAAGAGCTAAACTGAAGAACATAACGATAGAAAATTGGTGATCATTTGTTGGGATCCTAAGCTTTCTAAAAAAATTCTCAAACTGTTGAACAGAGGATTCAACAAATATGACATTGTGATTACTTAGGGAATGTGTAAAAACCTTGTTTCATTACTATAAACCCATATAGTAAAACCTTATGCCGTTTGACGGAACAATCGCTGCCTATAATCTCTACCGTGCTTAGATAAATTTTAAATACTTATTTATGTATGACAGGATGTACGTACACACAGGCATGCATACATATATACATAATTGGTCATTACAACCCTTCGGTCAGGATTACGACCTAACTTCTCACACCACCCCATTTTGTGTGTGTTAATTTTATACATGAGTGGCGAAAACTACAGTTTAAAGTCGTCTCCAATTATATTTACTCTCAGAGGTTTTGAAACAAATCTGCTGAGAGGGAGTCACCGAAGAAATATTTTTCATGTTTAGTTTTGTTAGAGTTGTCAGACCTCGGGTTTGAGACGTGAGCTCATGTCTAATAAAGTAATACACTGCCTACTAGACTGCGACGACTTCCAGGCTGTATATAGTCTAAATACTTGTATACATTTCTTATAAACTAATAAAATCGTAAAAATATTAATTTTTTTACTAAATTCTTCATCAAGTTCCGCCAATATTTTCTGTATTTGGATGCACTACTAATGTCATATCCATTGTCAGGTTAAATTGGAAAAAAAATTTACATTTTTAAATATGGCTTTTTAGGAGGCTTTAATATTATTACCCAAAACGTCTACATGTCAAAAAACATATCGTGTAATAAGGCTTCAAATGTAAATAATACGCACTTGAAAGATTTTCACTGGTATCCGCTGACATTGCGTTTACAACACCTTTGGCATTTTTTTATGTTAAAAATTGCCATAAATTTTCTAGGAATTTTTATAAATTTTTAAAAATTCCTGCAATTATTTCACGAGAAATATTTTTAAAACCTTTAAAAATAATTGGTAGCGATAACGAATTTTCATTTATAGCCGATTTCTATGAAAGCATTAAATTGTTAATTTGACTGACACTGCTTGACGTCTAAACAATTTAATATAATATCACATGTTTTATTCATTGGAATAAATTATTATTCATTGAAATTAATATTTATTAACTAACGAGCAAGTACGTACGTAAATAAAATTTATAATAACAGTTTAATTTCATTTTTTTCTTTTTCAAATAATTTCGAAATACTTTCTCCCATTTTTTTTGATAGCAGCACTTACATCTTTTTCATTCTCAATAAGATATGCTTTTCGAATTGATTTTCCGGCATTTGTTTGATTGTCACCAATTAAATACACAAAAACTATGTTCAGCACTACAATGTATTTAAAGCGATCTTTAATAAGCATTTTGATTACAAACTGTTCCGTTCGAGACTGCGTTAACAACTGAAATGCTTTCAAGCTGTTCTACAGCCGTTTCTTCTTAAATTGCATCTCTACAGACACAGGCACAGATTACAAAGAAAAGCATTCAGACACCCTATGCGAATGCTGTAGGACTGTGCACACAGCATTTCTTTTCAGCTGATAAAATGTGTTGAAAAACTTATAAAGTCTAATGCAAGAAACAAACAAACAAAAGAGAGACAACAATAACAACAGCAACAACAACATTTAAATGGTAATTGAAAAGATTTTAATGTTTGCTGTTCATAAATATTAAACATTTAACCCATTAAGGCACTAAACTTAAGTGTAATCTTGAAATTAAAAATTTAAAATAATTTTCTTCACTCCAGCTGTTCACATATGAATGGCAATTCTTTTTCACAGTCATTATCATTCCAATCGAATGCATCCTCCCAAGTGTGTATACACTTTTCATTGCCACTCTTATCATTCGGTTCACCAGCATGCCATAAAAACAATTTTATATCCTCTCCCGACTTTATCCATTTAAAGACACCGTCTACCTTATAGGCACCCAGCCAATACGATATTATACGGTCTACACAAAGCAATAAAAAAAGAAAAACATTCAATTTCTTTATTATTTAATAACAATTATTTAAGGAAACTTACTATGTTTCAGTTTAATAATGGATTTCAAATACTCAAATTCGTCGAAATTTTCAATCGTAAACAGTGACATGCCAATATTCTTACAATATTCCACAGCTTTGTGCCAATTTAACTAAAACAAGAGAGGAGAGAAATTTTTCAAGAATTATATGAGATTGCAAGTATAAATAATTAATTATAAATGTTTTCTGCATTGAACCTAGAATGCTTGGGCTTATAGTCACTTATTTTAACCTCTATTCAGTATTCAACTGTTGAGGGAAATGGAGGTCGTATGGAGGCGCTTTCAAAGGAAACCAAGCTTGATAATGAAAATTCTTGGGGGCGAAGAATACCATGATGGCCATGCCAATTGTGAACTCATCTCAGGAAAGGCTTCTATACATATTTAGAAATTTAAGAGGGAAATTATCGTCGAGTTTGGACAATATCCCTAATTTAATTATTAAACAACTTCCTAAAGTTATAATATCTGAACTTTGTACCCTCTTTAATAACATGATAAATAATGCGTATTTCCCTCATGCATGGAAAATAGCTAAAGTGGTTGTTTTTCCTAAGAAGGGCAAAGATAGTCGTAATCTAAGGAACTTTCGTGAGATAAGCTTACTTCCAAACATTAGTAAAATTTTTGAAATAGGAGTCAACTAATATATTAAAATTTTCTGAGAGAGCAGAATTAGTAAATAACAGACAATTTGGTTTTAAGTACAAGCATTCAACAGTGCATGCCATTCAAGTTCTTACCTCTGATATCTATTGGAACCTAAACAAATCATTATGTACAGGAGCCTGCTTAGTAGATTTTAAAAAAGCATTTGAAAATATATGTATTCCTGGATTAATATATAAACTAATAAAATATAAATTTCCCATGCATCTGGTGATACTCATGTTTAATATGTTAAATAACAGGTCCTTCTTTCATGAGAGCAACAAAAATTTGATATCTACTAGAAGATTCGCAATCATAAATGGACTGCAGCAGGGAACGGTGATTTCACCGATACTATTCAATATATATATTCACGATCTATTAAATAAAATAGATAATATAATAGGATTTGCCGATGACATTATAATTTACTATTCTGACAACAATCTAATAGGCCATTTATACTACAGCGAAATCTAGTACTTACTAGATTTCGAGCCAAATCTAGTTGATTTTAACTAGATTTCCCATACAAAACAAAATCTACTTATTTAGTAGATTTCGGCAAAATCTACTCAAAATCTAGTAAAAATAGAAATGCAACTATGTGTTTTGCCAAATAGTACTTAAAAATACAACGCTGAGCAGGAAAAAAATGAAATTTCAATTTAATCACCTAATCAAGTCAACATGTGCCTCTCCGACACATATTTTACTTGGTCATGTTGTAACTTTCTTAAATATAGGTTCTAGTTCTTACTGCTTCTTGAATTCCTACTTTCAGTTGTTTTATTTAGAATTTACAAATTTCAAGTAATAAATTAATTTATTTTTATTTTTTATTTTGTTTCAATCAAAAATGTTCTTAATCATGTCAAAATGTGTCTATGAGGCACATATGGGAACGCTAACTATTACTTCTATTGTTGGTGAACAACAAAATTAAATATAATAATGAGTTATAATGAGTTACGAAGAGTTCTGGCACCCATTATTTGCCGTAGTCTTCTAAAATTAAATAAAAATAATTTGTCCAATGTTCGGTCCATACAACACGAGGATGAATTCTCAAACCAGACAAGGCAGACAGATATACGACGTAGATGTTATATGTGCCCACCGAAGGTATGCAGAATGCGTAAGCAGTCTTGCAGTATTTACCACAAAATACTTGCAACGAGCATTGTTCAAAAGTTCTAGTTTGCTTAAAATGCAAAAATAAATAAATAATATTTCATTTATGTAACTGAGAAGAAAAAATATAATAAAATAAAAATAAGTTAACAAAATTAATACGTAAATTCTTTTGATGTGTCTCTGAGACACATTTTGACTGGATTTGTAAAAAATTTTCCTGACTTGATTAGGGTTAAACTAAAATATTATTATTTTCTTTTAAATTTCAGTCAGCTGTTTTTGTTATTAAAATGAAATCTTGCTACTGTCAAATAAATCCAGTGTAAACGATGTAGATTTTGAGCTAGATTTGAAATCTAATCTACTAGATTTCGCTGTAGTGTAAATGGCCTATAAATCTTCAAACACATTTCAATACTTTAGAAAAGTACTCATATGATTGGAAAATGAAAATAACCACTAGCATATGTGAAACAATACTTTTCAGACCTCCTGTGGGAAAATGCAATTACAATATAAGAAAATACTGAAAGGAATTCTGTATAAAATCAAATGATAAAATTGTAATTTGGAACAAGCAAACTGTTAAATATCTTGGTGTTAATCTCGATAAATTCTTATATTTTAATAAACACATTGATTCCCAAATTCAAAAGGCTAAAAAAGCATTTTTTATGTACAAAAAATTATTTTTTTCAAAATACATCTACGCAAGAGTGAAAATTATTCTATACCAGTCTTGAATACGGCCTATACTGACATATGGCTGGTATAATATTTCCCCGTCATATATGGAGAAAATTCGAGTATTTAAAAGAAGATGTCTCCGAGCTTGCACATCATTCTATAGATCCCCTAAAAGTAATTATAAATATTATAATTCGAATAAGAAGCAATACAACAGAGCAAAAATATGTAGAATTGATAATTTCATTATTAGTCTTATTAGAAATCACATAATGCGAAGCATAACTTGCACGGAAAATAACCTAATATTAGCCCCATATTACACTAATGAACAGTACATACAAAACGTCCCACCAGAAGCTTTTTTATACCTCGATAAACACGGATATATACAAAATGAGAATGGTGTTCCTATCTTTTACCACATATATAGAAGAGCAAATGACAAGACAATCCTCTGCAAAGAGCTTACCGCGGAAAATCGCCGGTTTGACACAAATATTTATATGAAAGACACAGACATGTCAACTAGAATTAGAAATAAGTATTGGTGGCTTACCAAATAAATTTCTCTTCACATTTTACCCTCTTGACTGTAGCTTTTATCTTATACTTGCAATACAGAAGTAACGATTTTTAAGCATTTTTTTCGTTACAAATAGATTAAGTATACACTGTATATCATGTGTAAATGTATAGTATTATAATATAATTGAAAGATATTCTAAACTGTAAATTAGTAAATAGTTAATGTACAGGAGATCGCCACCGGGGGACAGTGTTAACAGATATATATATATTAAGATATCAACTATTTGTTTACTAGTAGTTTAAGTTTCTTAATTTTTATTAAATAAACACACACAAAAAAAAACGCATCATCTCAGATGGATTTGGATAAGATACAGGGACTGGCATGTGTTAGTATAACCTGAGCAACCAGAAACTGTCATAAACCTACATAAGAGGCTCTGTTGAATCTAAGTCTGTTGAATATGTTAGTAAGGACCTGATCTATTAAGACTAGGATTTATTAAGGGGCCTTGTAAATTCACAAGAACAACAATTCCCAACGAAACTAAGTAATAACATGGAATTTACCAACATAAAGGTTACATGTTATTTTAAGAAACTGACCCTCGTTGGGTATACAGATGGAACTTGCATAGATAAACTGACAGAAATAAAAGTTTATTTCCCCATGGTATTTAAAATCCATAGGGAAGCACGCGTATGTTTATCATGCGAAAGTGTGCTCTAACCATTAGGGAAGCTCAAAGTAACTGGGCATGGAAAATAGGGTCACTCTTTGCTAGCCACAAGTATGCAGATAACCTACACTGCTGATTGGTCAGCGAATGAGAAGGTCAAGAAAACAGATACTATTTTCAAGCGGGCCGGGCATTGTCGGCCCAAAAAACACTTTCAGAATTAGAATCGTCTCAAGACCAATATGTAGAAACTGTAATCACATAAATTATTCAGCAGAATATACACACAGTTACTAAAGTATACATTCGGTTAACAAATTTCAGAAATTTTTTAACCAATCCGTTTTCGTTGAAAATCTTTATAGTTTCCTCGATTTTAAGACGCTCTTTTGCATTGGTTAAAAAATTTCAAAAATTGAACTGAATTATGGCCCTGCACAGACACAAAAGTATACATCCGATTAACAAATTTCACAAATTTCTGAACCAATGCAAAAGACCGTCTTAAAATCGAAGAAAGATGCCAGAGAATTATAAACATTTTCAACGAAAACGGATTGGTTAAAAAATTTCTGAAATTTGTTAACCCTATGTATACTTTTGTGGCTGAGTGTAACTTAAGCAGCTCTCCGTTTTGCTTAGCACAAACTGTTAGCCGGCCTTTAAAAGTGCTACATAACACGTTTTTATATTACAATATATTATCTAACAAGTTAAAGTAAAAAACACATCGTAGAAGAGGACTTCAATAATAAGTTACATGCACTTGTACGTTCTTTACTGACATACACTCACATTGTGTTCTTAACACCTCTGGCATATTTATGATGTTTGAAAAAAAGTGCCATAATTTTTCTGGGATTTCTTTTCAATTTTAAGAATCCGTGGAGTTATTTCAAGAAATATTTTCAAAATCTTTAATTACAATTGGTTGCCATAAGCAATTTCCATTTATAGCCGATCGCTATGACTACATTATAATTGTAAATTTCACTAACACGGCTTGACGTCTAAGCAGTTAAAAATAACATCATGTTTTATTCATTGGAATAAATATTTTTAAATTTAATTAATTAACCAGCAAGTACGTACGTAAATAAAATTTATAATAACAGTTTGATTTCATCTTATTTTCTTAAACAATTTCGATAGCAACACTTACAAATAATTCATTCTCAATAAGATATGCTTTTCGAATTGATTTTCCGGCATTTGTTTGATTGTCACCAATTAAATACACTAAAACTATGCTCAACACTACCATGTATTTCAAGCGATCTTTAGTAAGCATTTTGATTACAAACTCTTCCGTTCGAGACTGCGTTAACAACTGAAATGCTCTCCCTGTTCGGACGCAATAATTTAAAGCCGTTCTACAGGCTTTTCTTCTTAAAGCGCATCTCTATTGACACAGGCACAGATTACAAAGCAACAACACAGACACCCTATATGGATGATGTAGGGCAGCGTACTTTTCAAACATACTGATGATGATGAATAGCTGGTACATTTTGTTTTAAATGAAAATATTTTTTTAATTTTTTTATTTTTTTTTATTTTTTTTTTTATTTTAAAATTTAATTCGTTTGTTTAGTTGTGAAATTAATTGTTAAATTTGAACAAATAAAAATAAATGATAAACGTTTGTGTTACCAAAAGAATACCTTCTTGACTTTTGACTAATGAATGTGCGCATTTATAATACCCGATGGCTTAATATAGTTCAGCTCATGATTAACAAAGAAAGAACGCATAAAATTGTTCAATTCGTTGTTTGTATCTCAGATGAGCCGGTAGCAAAAGCTGAAACTTGTTTTACCAGTATTTCGAACGTTAAGATCGTTGCAGTAGAACGCTTCAGACGTTTGTTGTTTTCATTCATGATATGTAGTGTGAGTATGCGTGTGATCAGTAGTAGCAATACAATTTTAATTTGATTGAAATGTTTCATTATATTTAGTAACGAGGTTAGGTTGATAAGTTTACAAAATTTAATTTTTTTATTAAATACAGCATCTTATATGTGTCGTAGGCAAATAAAACTGTATCAAAAGATTGATTGTCGCTTTCACATTGTTTTACACACATACAGTGTGCGCCAAAAGTGAGATAGCGAGAAAAGTAAATGAGAATAGTCGAATAAATTTCCAAAAATAAAAACGTTTATTTATTACTTATAAATGTTAAAACAAAAACAACAATTCATTATAAAGGAACTTTTGCTATGCTTAAGAACAAAACTGTTTTATACTTAAGAACAAAAGTGTTGACTCACTTATGGCGCTCAGTGTACATGCATACATAAATAGTCATTACAACCCTTTAGTCAGGATTACGATCTAGCTTCTCACACTATTTATTGTTGTTTGTGTGCTAATTTTACGTATGAATAGTGGGACGTACAGTTTAAAATCGTTTCCGAACAACAGATTTTTTCTTGAGGAACTGCTGAGAGGAAGTCGCCGAAGAAATATTTTTTTATATTTCGTTTGCTGGACCTAGAGTTTGAAGCGAATACAAACGTCTAAAAAGCCAATACACTACCTACTATACTACTAAACTACGGCGACTTCTTTTTTACATACATTCCGTACATCGTATGCTTCGTGAAAGTTGTCTCAACATCAGTGTCTGTTATCCTTAGTATACAGACCGGCTGCCCACATTACACATTCCGAACTGGAATCGAACGAGACAGGGTTCGTCATAGCATGTATGATACCTATTGATCTGCTTGGCATAGCTGATACTACTTACAGTTCGGAGGTCTTGTGTGTAAGTCAGTGGCAGAACCATTGGAAAACAATTTGAAAGAGAAGGTGGACATACTTACTTTTAACCGCTTTATAAGTATGGCTGAACAGAAGACATGGTGACCAGGATTTCTATGTCAAGCAGTTGTTGACCGGCTTGCGTGCCTCAGACTATAAGTACCTGTACCGTTTCAAACATGATAGTGGTCCTCTCAGTTGTTACACTCAAATTTTTTGTTCGAAAACTGCTGAGAGCAAGTCATGGAAAGAAAAATTTTTTCATTTTTAGTTTCGTTTGAGATGTCTTACCTGGTGTTTGAACCACGGACTTGCGTCTATTAAGCCAATGGCCCTTTTTTCATTGTTCATTCAATTTTTTCAACATATTTTCACAAGCAGTAGGGCCAGAAGAGGATTCATAATTAACATCTCCTCAGTTTTCTCGAAAGAGCTAGAACTGTTTATGAACTTAGTGTCAAGCTAAGCCTGGTCCTTGGTTAGATCACACGTAATACCGTACATATGCGTCATATTTCTTCAGTTCGAAAATTTTCAAAAGTACAGTTTGCTTTAAAAGTTTGACCATAATTTTGTTAATTCTCTTATTCCACAATGATTCTTGCAATACCGCTCATAATTTTTTTTAATTTAATTTTTAATTCCCATTTCGTGCCTCATCTTCATTTGTAATTTTGTGCGTTAAGCATTACATAGTTACTACCGAACTTAAGGAAATTAAAAATGATTTCAAATTGTTGTTTGCAGCAGCAGCAGCAACAGCAGCCATAAGATTGTTGAACATTAAAACTGTTGCTGATGACGAATATGTCAAGATAGTCACGTAAACAAAGAAACCATCAAAGAAAATGGAATTTCTGACAACAACAAAAAAGTGGAGGAGAAAAACCTCTTTCAGTTACCGTAAGTACATGATGACATTCTAAGCCAGTTGCTGTGTTTTTGGTTTTTTTTTTTTTTGGTAAACCAGAAAGAGTTCTTTTTGTTGTTGTTGTTTTTCTTTGTACATTTTCCTTGTTTAGGCTGCCAAAAACTAATTTGCATTTTAATTGTATCGTTCACTACCAACATACACACACACGAATGCATGTCTTAGCAAATTTCCGTATCCTTTATAAGTTGTATCCCTACATGCACACATACAGATACACTCAATAAATTTGTATATACCTGTGCTTGTGTGTGTGTTTGTGAGTCGTGTTTGATTATGGGTTTTTGTATTCCAGACTTGATGAGGTTCAGGAAACTTTTCTTTTCTTCGTTTTCAAACTACTTTAATGAGAAATGATGCTGCCTTTGTCTTATCATTTGTTGCGTTCGCACAGAATATGGATCGGCTAAATACAAACATACATTCAAGACCAGAATATACTTGATAAAGGCAATGGAACAGGTGATGCTACTTCCCTCGATATAAACTGAAGTCATATATTGCTGGGTAGAGCTGCCATAGTACTGTGACCATGCCATCTACTGTTCTACATAGCAATCTGTATAGTTTATGCCTATAAAAACTCCTTACACAGCACCTGATGTCCACCCACGTGTTTCTCTCTAGTTTAAATTAACGTCGCATAAGTTCCAAGTATGTGTGCATAACGCCGTAGTCTAGTAGGTAGGGTGCTAGCTTCTTAGATGAGAGCCCATCCTTCAACAGCCGGCTTAGACATCTCGAACAAAACCACATCCTCTCAGCAGTTTTCTGGCAAAAACTCTCAAATCAAACGTTCAGAGTTGACTGTAAATTGTAGGTTTCGGCACTCATGGATAAAATTAAGGGACACTACATGAATGGTGTGAGAAGCTAGGTTGTAATCTTGACTAAAGGGTTGCAATCACCAATTAAGAAAGTAATTCCACCATGACCTAAGTTGGCTTCTATGCTTGGCCTTTCAGAAAGATATTTTTATTGCTCAGAACTTTTCTATATTGGATCAGTTTCTACTCTTCAAGGTTTTTTGCCTGAGTCTCGGATCTGTCAAATACTTCTTAGTATTCAAAAATTTATTAAGGTGTAGGGATATAGTATTTCGGAAATTTTCTCTCAGTAGCCTTCTGGCAAGTAAAACTCTGCGAATAAAACAAAATTGAAATGAAAAGTTTCTCAAATCTATCGTTCGGTTTCAACTTTAAGCTGTATGTCCCGCCACTCAGGGATAAAATTAACTCACACAACATGGGTGCTGTGATCAGCTAGGTTGCAATCCTGACTGAAGGGGCTCTATGACGAATTAAGTATGTAAGTAAGTAGGGAGCTATTAAGTGCGGCTTAAGTGACTATAAGTTTCCAATGTTCTCAGCTTAAATTTCTTTTTAAATTGAGAAAAAAAATTAAAATAAAGCCAAGAACTACCTGCTGTTAACAGGTTTACTGTTGTCGTTTACATTTTGTTTAAAAGAATTGTTCTTCTTCTTTTTTCTTTTGGTTTTTTGCTCTCTTGTTGGTGGCCATCGCATCTTTTGTTTAAAAACGTTGTTTGTTTGTTTATTTTTTTGGTTTTGTTATTGTTGTTGTTGGTGTATGTTTAAGATTTATTTGAATTTTAATTTATGTTGACTTTTGTTATTGTTTTTTTTTCTATTGTGGTTGTTGTTGGTGTTACAAGCTGTTTTATTGTCAAACAACAAATACGAGAGATGAATACGAATGTACACTTAAGTTGCTCAAGTTGAAATCACGAATACACGGAGTCGTTTCAATTGGCCAATAAATCATATTAAAAAACAAAAAAACAAAAAAGAACTTTTGTTTAACGTTAGTATGGAACGGAAGAGATCTTGCTTGTAAAGAAAGCAAATGAATATCGGAGATAGAGCCGCTGGTTTTTATCAGAAAGTTGTTATCGTGTAAGTAACATGTGGTGGAATTCATTTTTTGAATTTGTTTATAACAAAAGGCTGACTGATAAAGTTTAAATTGTACATTTCAGCGCCAAAAAGTAGACAAAGTACTGCAGCGATTATTTAGGGGAATACAAAGCTTTCTGTTAAAAGACGGTTGTTTTTAAATACAAAATAAAAGTGCTTGACACAGTGGGAGTCATCCGGATAGGCCATAAGTGATGGCTGCTTTCTTCTTCTTCTTATTCTTCTTCTTATTCTTCTTCTTATTCTTCTTCTTATTCTTCTTCTTATTCTTCTTCTTATTCTTCTTCTTATTCTTCTTCTTATTCTTCTTATTCTTCTTATTCTTCTTCTTCTTCGCTCCGTCCATCAAGTGCTCCGTCCATCAGTGCTTAATCCATAAACACGGCTCAATCCACAATTTGGCGCTCAAACCTTACTTCAATTTTTTCCATTTAAACTACAAAAAACGTAAAAAGAAAATGCGAATTATAATAAGCGGGTGAAGAATTTTTCAGTACAGACATTCATATTAGGAATGTGTGTGGGTACACTTTAATATTAAGGAAAACACGGTTGCCAGGTTGTGCATCATATTCGTCATCATACTATCTATAGAAAATAATCAAAATCGCCAAATTAAAAAAAATATAGATTGGAGAAAAAGTTAAAAAGACACGTTTATAATTAAAAAAAAAAAAAAATTTAAATAATTATTTGGAGATAATATTATAAAAGTTAAGTATTCTTACCAGATCTTACCTCCATAAATCGAGTAAAATTAATTAAAATTTAAAATGGAGGACCTCTTAAACAAAACAGTTCTTCTAATGACCAACAAATGGGACTAAATCGTTGGGCGCCATTTAAAACCACAGACTAATTGTTTTCTTCAAATGGAGACTACTCCACCGAACTCATAGAGGAAATTGGTTAACTCTGGAGCTGCAAATTAAAGGCACCACTCCCCTAAGCTGGAAAACAGCCTGAAAGTTCCATGAACGAAGCTGTTTTGTCCCGCATAGGTGGCGGCCAATTTTGCTGAGGTAAGTGGCAATTCCTATGTTGAAATATAATCCTATGGTACACTATTCTCTTGAGAAAAATAAAATGTCATATTAATTGTCGAACAAGTATCGTAAATTATTTATCTCTTGTACAACGCAACAGATTGTGGGTTAATAGGTTTTATATGTTTTTTAAGTAAATAAGAATAAAGTTCTCTGGTCTAAGAACAAGTGTCCAAATGTGTAATTGATTGAAACACGGCAATCATACTGCGAATGCTGTACCGAAGATCGTAAAATGCATATGCGAATTATACAATAATATGTAGGTGGGGGATTGAATGAACATTCATTTTTCAGTGTTGCTACATACATTTTTATATTCAAGCGTTTTTAAGAATTATATTTTGTACGTGAGTAAGTAAGTGGAGTTGAGACGGTCATATTTATTGCAGACCACCAAAGGACATATTCAGAGATTCCATTAACTGGAGAAGTCGGAACCCAATAGTACGTAAGACCACAGTAACCAGTAAGACCATGTCTATTTTATTTTCCGGCTGTACATACAGAGAATGAGCTCATGGAAAGCGTTATAAAATACTTAATCAGTCGGACTGTAATAAACAGGGCCATAAATATATTGACCCACTTTCAATAAAATTGAGAAAGAAGAACAAAACATTTGTTTTTCTTGGATAAGCTAATTCTTTGAGCCGAAATAGATAATCACTCAGTCTTAGTAAAAGCTTCATGAGGATTGAATTGCTTTCCTGTGAACATTAGCATTTTTTTGTCTGAGAATTATAACAAATAAATACTGTTGGGATTATGAAACAATAGTTTTTGTGGTTGTTGTTGTTGTTGGTGTTACAAGCTGTTTTATTGTCAAACCACAAACACGAGAGATGAATATGAATGTACACTTAAGCTGCTCAAGTTGAAGTCATATACAGGGATTCGTTTCAATTGGCCAATAAATCATATTAAAAAACAAAAAAACAAAAAAGAACTTTTGTTTAACGTTAGTATGGAACGGAAGAGATTTTGCTTGTAAAGAAAGCAAATGAATATCGGAGATAGATCTTCTGGTTTTTCTCAGAAAGTTGTTGTCGTGTAAGTAACATGTGGTGGAATTCGTTTTTTGAATTTGTTTATAACAAAAGGCTGACAGATAAAGTTTAAATTTTACATTTCAGAGCCAAAAAGTAGACAAAGTACTGCAGCGATTATTTAAGGTTATAAAAAGCTTTCTGTTAAAAGACGGTTGTTTTTTGAATACAAAATAAAAGTGCTTACAAATACTCTAAGGTTTGGATATTTGCAATTTGACAGCTCCTATGGATATAGTGGGAGTCATTCAGACGGTCCTGGAGAGCAAGGCAGTAGCTATCTGCGATTTTCTACCTATTAAGGTCGCATTTGATGGCACTTCTCCAGAGGTCATAGATTGCGTATAGGCGTAACACAGGGCCCTTATAATAACGATCAGAACAATCAAAAGTTATAATCAGAGTGGAGACTCGCAATTGCCTGAAATAAATATCGTTTGCCTAGGCAGATCGTGTAACTTATTTCTCACAACAAGAAACACAGAACGCTTATTGAAATCATTTAAAAGAGGTTTGTAGTTCCACATTATGGTGGTATGTTGAGAGAATATTCGACTATTGGGGTTGGTGATCTCTCAGAAAAAAGAGCCAAAATAGCTGGCAATACTAATGGATAGTAAACTGAAGTCGCCGTAGTCTAGTAGGTAATGTGTTAATTTATTAGACGTGAGGCCACGGTTCAAACCCCAGGACAGACATCTCCAGCAAAACGAAATATTAACAAATATTTCTTCGGCGACTTCCTCTCAGCAGATTTCTGACAAAAGCTCAGAGAGTAAATAAAATTGCCATGAAAAGTTTCTCAAAAATCTGTCGTTCAGACTTTAAACTGTTTAGGTCCCGTCACTCAGACATAAAATTAACACACAGGTCGATAGGACATAGTAATTTGGTCCATTATAGCAGGTCCTAGAGCAATAGGTCGTTAAGTAATAACAGTGCTTCCAATGAAATACTTTTTCTGAAAACGTCTCAAGCAATAAATCCAAAAGAAATCTAGTTGTATCTCTCCGGATACCGTTAGTTTGAAGACGCTCAATGTCCCATTCATAATATTTAATTGCAGACTAAAAAGTGTCACTTATAAGATGAATATAGTGCTCTGAAATGAAGGTAAAGATTCTTCCAGGATCATTTTTGAAAAAATATGATATAATTGCACCCGTAGACCATTTTGCGAAATTTTTCGAATACCATGACCAGTTCACGATCACTTCTAAATCTTTCGATTCCCGTATGCAACAATTTTTGTTAAAGGGTCCGCCAAATAACTTTTTTTTTTGAAAATGCTTTAAAAAAAAACTACTGAATATTTTCTCAAATTTCCTTTTTTATTTGAAAGTACAATCCTTCCGGTTAATAATGGAAAATAATTTCATTCAAATGGCTGCCTCGGCTGGCCATGCAGTAGCCTACACGATCGGTCCAATTTTTAAGCACATTATCGATTGTGTGCAGCTGTATTTCACCAATAGCTTCACGAATATTGTCCTTTAAAGCGTCAATTGTCTCTGGCTTGTCGGCGTAACACTTATCTTTGACGGCACCCCACAAATAATAGTCCCACGGTGTCAAATCGCAGCTCCGAGGTGGCCAAACGACATCAGCTCTGCGGCTGATAATGCGATCTTCAAAAACATGGCGCAAAAAAACGAGTGTAGCTTCGGCTGTGTGGCACGTAGCACCGTCCTGTTAAAACCAAATGTTGCCAATATCCTCCTCTTCAATTTTTGTGAACAAAAATTCCTTCAACATGGTCCGATAACGATCGCCATTGGCTGTAACGGCCACTCCTTGCTCATTTTCGAAGAAAAAAGGCCCAATTATGCCTCTGGACCAAAATCCGCACCAAACAGTGACTCGTTTTGGCTTTTCAATGTATGCGTGCTGGTTTTCTGTGCCCCAAATGCGACAATTTTGCTTGTTTACATTCCCGCCACGATCAAAATGAGCTTCATTTGAAAAGATGATTTTTTTTTTGCCAAAATCGGCATCTTCTGTAAGTCGATCGCAGGCATTGGAAGGTCAATTGAATTGTTAACTCGTGAACCAATTGGACTTTATATGGCGTTTATGCAAAATTCGTCTCAAAGATGTCTCCGAAATGTACAAATGTTGAGAACGACGGTGAATTGATGTTGATGGCGCTTCACGCACACTTTCTGCCACAGCAGCAATATTCTCGGGTGTACGCACTGTTTCTGGCTTTTCACGCTTTGGTTTATCGATGAGGATGCCAGTTTCTTTCACTTTTTTCACAAGATAACGAACATACGAGCATTCTGCAACATTACCATGATTTTCAAAGTAATGGCGCAATATTTCCCAGCGTTGTTCAAGCGTACAAACAACCATATTCGTTCAGCGGAAGGATAAAACTAATTGTCTGTCAAATCAGACATGAGCTAAGTGTTACCATTCACGAAATAAGCACTAGTTGAAAAAAAACGTTGGATGGCGGACCCGATAGTTTAAGCAATCAATTTCGAACTAAAAATTTTCCTTTTTTTATTGTAAAATTGTTCCAAATTCAGTTTTTTCTTTTCTTTTATTCACTTCCACTTCCATAACAGTACGACATATTAAATCTTGAGAGAACTTAAGACTAAATTTTAAATAAAATTCAAATAAAGATAACAAAACTAAGTTAAAAAATAAAACAAATAAAACTTAATAGACAATAATTTTATAACACACTATGCTATTTGAAAATGCAATAATAAACATGGTCCATCGCTTCGCCTATTGATGAATGAATTTCGATGTTTCAGAAGCAGTCAAACCTTCAGCTCTTAAACGTTGCAACATGGGGCGATAGATGTCACGTGTGAAAGGCAATACAACACCACGTTCTTGGATTTCACCATCCAAAATCATTTTGGTAGCAATTGCAGCAGGTTTACCCACAGTCATTGCCATTGCCGAGTGGCCATGGGGCTGGCCATAGACGACAAAGTTAATGCCACGTTCTTCAATGCGGCCATCTTGCCAACGTATGCCAACTTCGTGGCGTAAAACAACCAAATCACGTTCATGGCGCTCTGTAATGAAATGTTAAACAAATTTTAATAAGAAATTATTTTTCCTTCAAGAATTCTAGAACTTACCAAATGCCAATCTATTGGCCAAATAGTGGCTCAATGTATCCAAGGGTGTATTAAGTTTCACCACAGGTGTATCCTCCAACAGGCCCAAATTTTCCAAACAGTCAGCATCACCAATGCGTTCAACCAATTTCTGTTTAAGATTTTCATAGAAAATACTGGTATCGGCCAAGCCCAATAAATGGATAACCAATTGGCGCCAGGTTACATCAGGACCACTGGGATGTAACATGGGATGGGGCTCAGGATCAATCAAACCCAACAATTGCATGGGCTGTATGGACTCTGAGAAGCCCTTGTAGCGTATGGTGCCTCTTAACAAAGTGTGTACATCACGACCCAAACCATAAAGATTGGCATACTTGGTGGAATCACGATTGGGGAAACCTTCTAAAGCAAAACCAGGCAAAAAGTCCAAATTCTTAGGGTTGGACATTAAATCACCACCACCAGAGATTTCAACAATTTGTCCCTTGCTTAAGTACTTAGCAGCCGACAAGGTATTCAACAGAACACCTCGAGGAGACCAGGAGAATTTATAACGCAAGGCATTATCGGAATGTTCAGGTGCGGGCAAACCGCCACAGAAGCTAACAAAAGACTCAATAACACCACCTTTCTCTTGGGCCTCATGTATACACTCCAAAGCCAATAAATGATCAATTCCAGGATCCAAACCCACCTCATTCATAATAGTAACACCATTACGACGAGCCTCTTCATGCAAGCCACTGATTTCATCATTCAAATAACTGGCGGTAACCATATGGGTTTTCTCAGCCACACAGTATTTGGCAACCATGCCATGCAAACTATAGGGTAACAGGGAAACAACAACATCGGCTTTGCCACATAACTCTTGCAAATGGTCAGTACTTTCGTTGACATTCAAATAGACGCTATCGACACCAGCATATTGATTGGCCAAACGATCAGCCTCTTCTTTGATCTGCGAACAAACAGTAATTGAGACATCCTTCTCGCGATGCAACCACTCAACCAAGGGAGCCGAAACCATACCAGCACCCAATACCAAGACTTTCTTATCAGTTTCCGAGCGGCCTTCAATCTTGTGACGTGAACGATTGCTAAATAGAGGAGAGGTTTAAAGAAATAATAATAAACGGAAGAAGATGTTTAGAGATTTAAAATCGTAAAAAAATTCTATGACGCATTTATAATTCACATCCGCTATAAATATTTGCTTTAAGAAAATATAAAAAATAAGGAATTTAAGGACGGTTGGGTTCGACTACTTGATGCCCTACATTTCACGTTTTTTTATTATTTAATAACGAGAAAAAATTTTGAACTAAACGCAGAGCTACTATGCTGTGGCTGCCTATTAGACTACGGCGTAATCAGTATCTCTACTTAACTACAGCAAAATTCGTAAAAGTCTTTAAATGCTTCACAAGTCGCCGTATTCTAGTAGGTAGTGTCTTAACTTATTAGACGTGAGGCCGCGGTTCAAAACCCCAGGTCAGACATGTCGAACAAAACGAAATATGAACAAATATTTCTTCAGCGACTTCCTCTCAACTGATGTCTGACAAAGGCTCAGATAATAAATAAAATTGCCATGCAAAGTTGCTCAAATTTCTGTCGTTCGGAGTCGTCTTTAAGCTGAAAGTCTCGGTACGTAAAAAATTAACACACATAACGAAGTGGTGTGAGAAGCTAGGTCGTATAGGGTCCGCCAAATAACTTTTTTTTTTTAAATGCTTTAAAAAAAAACTACTGAATAGTTTCTCAAATTTCTTTTTTTATTTCAAAGTACAATCCTTCCGGTTAATAATGGAAAATAATTTCATTCAAATGGCTGCCTCGGCTGGCCATGCAGTAGCCTACACCAGACGATGCCGATTTTGGCAAAAAAAAAATCATCTTTTCAGATGAAGCTCATTTTGATCTTGGCGGGCATGTAAACAAGCAAAATTGTCGCATTTGGGGCACAGAAAACCCGCACGCATACATTGAAAAGCCGACGCACCCAAAACGAGTCACTGTTTGGTGCGGATTTAGATCCAGAGGCATAATTGGGCCATTTTTCTTCGAAAATAAGCAAGGAGTGGCCGTTACAGTCAATGGTGATCGTTATCGGGCCATGTTGAACGAATTTTTGTTCACAAAAACTGAAGAGGGGAATATTGGCAACATTTGGTTTCAACAGGACGGCGCTACGTGCCACACAGCCGAAGCTATACTCGATGTTTTGCGTCCTGTTTTTGAAGATCGCGTTATCAGCCGCAGAGCTGATGTCGTTTGGCCACCTCGGAGCTGCGATTTGACACCGTTGGACTATTATTTGTGGGGTGCCGTCAAAGATAAGTGTTACGCCGACAAGCCAGAGACAATTGACGCCTTAAAGGACAATATTCGTGAAGCCATTGATGAAATACAGCTGCACACAATCGGTAATGTGCTTAAAAATTGGACCGATCGTGTAGGCTACTGCAATGCAAGCCGAGACAGCCATTTGAATGAAATTATTTTCCATTATTAACCGGAAGGATTATACTTTCAGATAAAAAAAGAAATTTGAGAAAATATTCAGTAGTTTTTTTAAAGCATTTTCAAAAAAAAAGTTATCATGTATGTATGAGTGAAAGAAGTTTTTATTTGAATACATTTACCTTGAAGACATTTCCTCCTAGTTTGGAACACAATTAAAAAAATTCGATTTCAATTGTTTAAAAATTTTGTAAAACACTGAACTGTATCGCGATACTTTCTGTTGAAAAAGAGAAGAAAAACAACAACAGCTGTTTCCTTATCACTGTTTTCAAGTGCTAATGTTTCTTATCGCTTAAATAACTAACGTCTTGCTGGCATTATCGACACTTAATCCATATTGTGTTGGTATTTCAATTAAAAACAATACCGCACTACCCCTGTACCCCATAATTAAAACATAATTTGAACATTAATTTCGTACTCACTTATTTGACTCTCGTAACTCCTGAATGTATTCAAAATTCTCAGTCAATTTACCATTGCTGGCAATGATGGCCTGGAAAAAGAAACAAATAAATAAATATCGTGACGTAGAAAGTTAAGATTTCTTGTAAAATTATTTCACTTACCGACTTAATTTGATAGGGGAAGTTCTCCTCCTCCAAAGTTTTCTTGGCATCACTCTTAATAATCTCATGAACAAATGGCGTTAATAGTTCACCAAACAAATCGGTAGCTTCTCTGGGCAATTGTGTGGGCATATTATCTATCGAGCACACCAAAACACCAGGACCCTTAAAACTCTTCGTGTCCTTGTTACGATCGGCATCATACAAACAGAAGGGCGTATCAATGGTGGTGCATTCATTCATAAATTCAATGGAACCGCCTGGATCGGCAGAAATATCACAGATGGCTAACATGCGATGCGGCAAAGCAGGACTGCCTTTGCTAGTAGGCAACCAAGGGGTATTGGCAGGTCTGAGTAGATTCTTGGCATCGGGTATGCTTATCAATTTGGGACTTCCCACGGCCCAGTAAATGCCATTCACAATAACGGAAGCATAAGGAGCAATTTTCTGGCTAAAAGTGGAGATATAACGTTCAGGATATTCATCATATTCCTTGGCATCAAAGCCACCACCCTCACGACGTTCCAAATGATCGGAACGGCTGACCTCACAGCCGTATAATTTGTTTTGGCCTGGAAAATAAGAAAATTTTTTGAATTTTTATTGAAAAACTATTTGATGGTTGAACTTACTGCCATGTTCAGCTACTTTTCTTAACATCTCAGGTGGTACATATTCAATGGGCAGCTCTTGGAATACCTCCTGGGCTCCCTGGGAAACATTACCCGAACCGGTAAATACAAAAGTCAAGGGTCCAATAGATTTCGGCATCATACCCAAGGCAATTTCATAACCACAATCACGTATTGCCTGGCGGGCCATTGATGAACTGCGATAATTGTGAGCGGGACCAATATGCATAAACGGTGTATGATGACCCAAGGCCAACAAACGCAAACCAATGCCGTGTAGAATATTAACCATACCAGCAACACCAGCATATTTGCCAAAGGCTACTTGACGTGAACCGCGCTCATCAATAATGCGCTCATAATCGATCAAACGAATCTTTTTCTCCAGTACGGCATCCAACAAAGGCATGTTCGACTCTTGGGCCTTAATGGTGTGAGAGAAGAAACAATAGGTTTTGCCTGGTATCAAAGCATCGATGGGAACTTGTTTAACACCGAATATCACAGAAGCTTCACTAATGTCTTCTTGTATTATGGCGCCAGCTTGCATGTAGGCCTGCAATGAACAAAAAAAACGTAAATTATTTCTAATCTAAGGTAAGGGCATTAATTTTTTTAAATCTTAAATTTGAAAGTAGATTTTAGCAGTTTTTAAGCAAACCTTATTGGCCTGCTTATCTCTTAAGGTCATCTTGAAATTCTTGCTTTTAAAATTTTGTTTAAAAATTTCTTCTTTTCTTTAAAACTTCTCAAGCATTCTGCGTATTTATTATTATTTATTATGAGTTATGGTGGGGTCTGTTTCCATTCATATCGCATTTGCCTGAATGTTTTTGTTTTCTTGTTTTCCCTCCCCATCTAAACATTATTTTTTTTATGTTCGATAACGCTTAGCAACTTGCAAAAATTCATTTTGCTTTTTTCATTCGACTTCATTTATACACTTCGAGTGATATGATAAAAAAAAAAAATTATAAAAAATAAAAAATAAAATGAGTGACCGAAAAAGAGCACAAAAATAAAAGCAGCGTCTAAATGGAAAATTCCACTTCTACTCCATTCCGATGTGCAGATAAAAGGAACGTTTGCAGTACTAAGACTGATGTATGATGATGAGTTGAATAACATTGCACTGCAATCGATTAAATGATTTATAAAAGTATTCTGAATTGCAATTTTATTAATTCATTCATGGAATTATTTTGTCAAAGATTTCAATGGTAAAGAATTTATTATTATTCGTGGGCGTTTTAATTTAGAACGTGACATGACATAACTGTGCCATCATGATAATGATAATCATAGAGTATCTGTGCAAATCTATAAGAAAGTTTACATAACAAAATCTCGAGTTAATATCATACATAAGTACATATGTACATAATTGATCATTACAACCCTTCAGTCTAGATTATGGATTTAGTTCCTCATACCACATATGTTGGGTGCATTAATTTGATACATGAGTGGCAGGACCTAGAGTTTAAAGTCGACTCCAAACGACTGACTTTTTTTTGACAAACTTTTCATGGAATTTTATTTGCTCTAAGAGTTTTCGCCAGAAATCTGCTGAGAGGAAGTCACCGAAGAAATATTTTTGTTTCATATTTTCGTTTTGTTGTCTGACATGGGGTTTGAACCGTGGCCTTATGTCTAATAAGCCAACACACTACCTACTGGCAATTAGTTACATACATACATAAATAATTGGCCATTACAAGCCTTCAGTTAGGATTACGGCCTAGCTTCTCACACCACTCATGTTGTATGCGTTAATTGCTTACGTGAGTGGTGGGACCTAGAGTTTAAAGTCGTTTCCGAACGACAGATTTTTTGAGAAACTTTTCATGGCAATTTTATTATACTCAGGGTTTTTGCCAGAAATCTGCTAAGAGCAATTCCAGAAGAAGAAGTCTAACATGAGGTTTAAACCTTGGCCTTACGTCTAATAAGCCAACACACTCCCGTCGCCGTAGTCTAGGGCGACTAGTTAATATCGTGCGTAACAATTAGTTACGCAAGACACATATTTAGGCATAAAAGTCAACTGCAAACACGACAATAATGATTGGATAAAAAACATACACCTAAAGAAACATGACCGTTTGTTACATTCCGTATAAAGTTAGAATTTCTTTTTTATTGTCGATGAAAAACTTTATTAAAGAATTTTTGTTGCTGTTTGATGGCCCAATTTGCCACCATAAAGAAAGTATTTCACATGCCTAAAAAAATGGTACACAATTGGAGAAATATCCGGGCTTTATACTAGGTTTGGTCACAAAGAAAATTGTGAAGAAGTACAACTCCACCCAGATACTAGAACTATTGTAGGACCTTGCAAAGGACAAGACAAATGTCCAAGAGAAAACTAAAAAGAACAAAAATTAAGGACAAGTTCATGTCACTTAAAGACAAAGAAAGGGAAGGAAAAAGACAGATAAGCGTAATAAGAAAAATAAGAAACGGAGTTATCTGACTGGCCAACTAATATTGAAGATGACAATCTCAACGTTAGAAAGCGAACACAGCAGGTTAGGAACAGTTAGGTTAGGTTAGAGGACGTGTTCTTGTCAATTAAGACAAGTACAGTACCCGGAGGTCGAATTGACCCATTGTACAACGTCCTAGTTTCTCACACCACTTATGTTGTGTGTGTTAATTTTATACATGAGTGGTGGAACCTACAGTTTAAAGTCAACTCAGAACGACAGATTTTTGAGAAACTTTTCATAGCAATTTTTATTTACTCTCAGAGTTTTTGCCAGAAATCTACTGAGAAGAAGTCGCCGAAAAAATACTTTTTGTATTTTGTCTTTGATGCCTGGCCTGGGGCTCGAACCCAGGCTTTTGCGTCTAATAAGCTAACACACTACCTACTAGACCACGGCGACTTCAACACAGCAGCTAACTCATCAAAACCACTGAAGAAATCTCGGCCAATATTTTATAACCAACGCCTCTGCCTACCCTTCACATTACCCCAAGCTCTGCAGAAAATTATTAGCCAATACGATGGCATTGTTGTCATAGAATTCAACTCTTTTTCTATTGTCCCCGTTGTATTTTGATTGCTTCATTCAAGAGGTTAAGTTGTAAGCAGAAAAGGCTACAGTCGATTGAGTTTTATAGCTCACAACTTATAATCGCTTATAATCGCTTAAAACAATCACAGGATTTCAGAAATTTTGCTCACTACTCATATTACAGGACTTCAACTTCCACGTCGAATCTGAACGACAAACTGTGAAACATTTTCAAGGCAATTAGGCACTCTGAGAGCTTTTTGTAGTGGGTGTAGTCGAAAGAAATAGTTTGACAAGATATCAGAGCTGAACGCGAGGCAAAAATAATACCCACTAGACTACGATGACCACAAATGTTAAATAAAGTAAAAAACATAGAAAGGAAACAAATATTTTGCACTCGAACAAAGCAGAGTTTTTGCGTCCGTTTGTTATCCTGTATAAGATATGAGTTCCTAACCTTACATGTACACGGGACAAACATATATCGAAGCAGAGAACGAGTTTGAAAATATGGACAGATATCTCTTGTGGCAAAGGTATTATGTCCAGTGTTGGGATACTCGCGGAATAATTTTTATTTTAAAAAGTCAATGCAATACAGTTAATGGCGAATACTATGCTAAGCTTTTAAAGCTTTTAAGTAATTAAATCGAATTTTCACCCAACTTATTTGCCGGATTTAGCAGTTTTTTTTTCTTTTTCGAAAACTAAACTAATGGCATAATAAAGCTGGACAGTTCTTACTGCCAAAAGGGGTATCGAAGGCAACGAATTTCTCAAGGAAAAGTGCATCAAACTATATGAAATTTTTCTTTATTCCTCGTACCAATGGCAATGTGGATATGGAGTTAGTTTCGGAAATGTTGAGATTGGTGTTTAGGAAGGATTGGTCTTAGTAGGAAGTTATCCTAAAATTGTTCTTCTATCTTCTTGGTAACGGTACGTTTAATTCCTACCAAATAATGTTTTCAATCGAGTACTCCTATCCGCAAAATTTCCAACAGTTTTATTTGCCCGGCTGATATTTAAATAATGACACATCTCTGGTATAATTTTTTAATAAAAACAAAACTTATTTCTTAACGCCATAAGCTGTAAATATTTCAGGCTTTATTAAGTCTCTGTAAGCTGTTTAATAATATAAAAATGTGGGTCAATAAATTTCCAAAAGTAAACATTTTTTACTCACACTGTTTGACATAAGACCATCCACCCTATAGCCTACTAAGTGGTCTTGATGGCAATTAGCAAAAAAAAGGTATTTCCATGCGATTATTTCTCTATGTATAGAGTGCCTATAGATTGCTGTGATAACGATAAGGTTGATGGCTTTATGATTTTATTTATTTATTTTTGAATTTTATTTTTTTAGAATTTATTTTCTTTTTTGTTACTGGCAAAAAACTAAACAACGATTTGATTAGTCAGATATTTTTTTATTTTTGCTTTCACACAAGGTTAATGAACAATCAACAATCAAGGTGCTTGAACACTCTCGTAAATAATATTTGATAAACGCTTTTTCAATTATTGAATGAAATATGTATTTAAAGGACTTAAATGGAAATTAGAAAAAGTTTATCTTTACAGGAATAAATTGTATTGAATGACGAAGATTATGTTTAAGCAACTGCTATTAGCCTGGTAGCTTCTGAATAAAAAAGGCAAATTTAAATCGAAAGATTTCTCTTCTGCTAATAGATTTCTAAAATCTGTCGTTCAAAATCTCGTTAAAAATACAGGTTCTTTGATCCACAGAGAATCAGAACTGTTTTGCATACAGATTTACATTGGTCAACACAATGTTTAGACAAGATTCAGGCATGGCCTCGCACACTGCATTTATTTTATAAATGAATAGCGAGACCCACAGTTTAGTTATCACTAACCCCACTTACTGATTGTGTGATAAAACAAATTTCTCACTTGAGAACTTTATACGATTAGGGAAAATGTTATTCGAAAAAGTCGCCGTAGTCTAGTAGGTAGTGTGTTGGCTTATTAGACGTGAGGCTAGGCTTCAGACCCCAAACATCTACAACAAAACGAAATATGAAAAAATATTTCTTCAGCGACTTCCATGAAAAGTTTCTCAAAAATTGTCGTTCGGAGTCGACTTTATACCAAAATTTTTAAATCACAAAACAAGGGTAGTTAAAGAAGCTGTGTAGTAATCCTGACTAAAGATCCAATTCAGTAATTAAGTTTGTTAAGCGAGAATTAAGAGGTCAATGCCTCATGACGTTGAAATACAAACTTTGTTGATTCTGTTAGTAATAGCCAATACAACGAATATTTAAAATTTTAAAAACATACGAACATTTATCTTTAATCCCTTCATTAATAGGCCTTTTCTCCATTTTTAGTAGGCAATACAAGTAGTCTTATAGTCTTTAAGTTTTGATCTTGAAATAAATTTTCCTTCGCATATAAATAAAATCGCGTATAAAATTTTGCGCTGTCCATCATGCGTTGAAAGCATGATATGTTTACCTTATGCTGGCTTATCAGTCCGTCATATATTTGGCTGGAGTCTAAAAATAAACTTTAATTTGTTCATAAAGCTTATCATCAAGGAGGTGTGTTGTTTACAGCACTTAAAATAACAATTTTGTTGTTTAAATTCCTGACTAGATTAGCATCAAAAATAATCACACTTTAACTGAAACTGTAATTACGTAGAAGCTTAGCAACACTTGAATTATTCAAAAAAAATAATAATAAAAAATTGCCAATAAATAATCAGCAAAACGTTTATCACGCGATAACAATTCACTTTCAATTAAAAAAAATTTTAAAAAAAGAAGAAGAATATTTTCACCAACTTACCTGCATGGGATAAGCACGACGATTTGAGGGCTGCACAATAACCTTCACGCCCTGTTTAACCATTTTTTGTACATGCGATGGACCAAAAGCTGCTCTACGTTCCCATACTGATTGATCTTCACGACGTATGGCAATAACAGTGCCTTTACCTTGCTAAAATGAAGACGAAAGCGTTAGCATTTCAACAAATTTTCAGAAAAAAAAAACGGTAAACCTACATGACGCCATCTGAAAAATGTTTTGGCAACATTACCCACAGTTGGTAATGCTGCCTGAGCTTGCAGTAGACGCATCATATTGGAGCACTTTTTTATAAACGAATTTATCACTTTCAATTTAATTGTTGCCGTTTTATTTTCCCGTTATTCTTTTCTTTTTTCGTATTCCGCTACAAGATCCGTTTCCATCAACCGCTGGAATGTTTCTAAATTTTTACACTCTAGAGTCGAGCCCCTATCAGATGGTTGAACCAAATCGCAACATTATTTCAGCAAAAAAAAACGAAAAAAATACACAACCAGAGATTATTTTATTGTCCCCAGTGTATGAATTGTTGGCGCAAAAATTATTTTTTTTATTCAAAAACACCGAAAAAAGCACACACACACACACATAAGAACTTACTCTCGCTTTTAGCACAACAAAAACAAGAAGAATGAAAACGAAACAAACTGATAAGAAACTTGAGAGCCTGAAGCAAGCAAAATACTGTTGCTTCAAAGAAAAAATAAAACAGCGTTGATAACACTGATCTTCTAGCAACATGGCATTACCCACACTTATACCAATACATACAATCAACAACAGATTATCACTTTGAAAATGATGAGCTGCGTACATTCTTGTACATGTAAACAGAGACAGAGAGAGAGAGATCGAGAGAATCACGTGCATTTGTTTATTACAGAGAGATTATAGGGGGGCTTTAATCTCCTTTCAACTTTCTCCCAAGAGTATTTAGTGGGAATAAATTTCTACGGAGATAGTAAATAAAGTGTTATATTTGTTGTTGTTGTCTAATTTGGAAAAAAACACAACAAAATTCTGTTCTGTTTTTTTTATTATTTTTTATAAAATAATCGAAATCGCTTTTACGTCTTTGAAACTGATAACACTGAAACATAAGTGGTACTCTACGCATCAATGCTGATGATAACACTGTGTGATATTGTAGAGAAGTGTTATAGAGCGTGCGACTTATATTAGAACATTGAATTTGAATTTGAATTGAATATATTGGGTAATAGAAAAAGTAACAGCAGCTAATTATGTTATTAAATGATGGTGCGTAAAATGAGCAAATGATTGAAAGGCGGCATTACAAAGTTTATTGGTGGTGAAGACAGTCGTTTTTTTCTAGGATGCTGATTAAATAAGTTATATTGACTAGAAAATCTATGAAACGTTAGCCGTTTTAGCTAAGTTTTAAATCATAACAAAAAAATATACATTTCTAGAACATTTGGTGAGGCTTCTGCAAATGGACAAGGAAATCAGGCTCAATTCCAATTCCTAATGTTAATAATGCTCCTCACACTGGTTAGCCAGTAATTGAGCAGTTAGCACCAGATTAACGCCAAAAATTTTGATTCAACGAATTACCATGAAAATTAAATCAAATCATTATAGAAGTTAGGTTAGGTTAGGTTAAGCTAGAGGACGTGTACTTGTCAATTAAGACAAGTACAGTACCCGGAGCATAGCTGCCAGATAAATTAGGCACCAAATCGTCAAATATTTGAGAAAAAATCGTCAAAATCGTCAAAGACGTTAATTGAAATCGTCAAAAAATCGTCAGAAAAAAAATAAATTAATTAAGAGTTTTTAAACACCAAAATTATTTCTATTGTAGCAAAACTTATAAAGTCAATGTATGTACATATCTGAGTTCAATAATAAAACATTTAAAAATTATATTCATTTATTCATTTTTTTTCCAAAAATGGAGGCATTTTATATCATTTTCAGGAAAAAACTGATTAAGGTTTAAACCATCCTCTTAATCTAAGGGTGGTGTAAATATTAAGCAGTCAGAAGCTCTTGAGATTCTGAGCCTGAAAATTTAGTGTAATGTTGGCTGGAACCGATACATTTTTCAGTTCCTTCTTAAGATCTTATCATCTATTTACACCATTTACAACCGACCGAGAATGGAATACAACTCTCATGTATGGGTCGGTGCCTCAACGTCTATTTTGAGGTTTCTCGACCGTATACAGGAGAGGCCGTAGTAGCTCGTTAATGACGGTAGTGTAACCCACTCACTCCATTGAATCAATGGAGCGTCGGCGCAATATGGTTTGTATTTCACTGTTCTATAGCTACTACAGAAGAATTTTGCTCGAACGAAATAAGGGAATTTTTCCCGAAAATCATATATTCCCACGTAACGCTCATTTCTCGCCCAGCACATCCATATGTGGTCGATTGGCCAGTGATTAAAATCACACTGCATTACAGTAATAATACGTTATTTAGTCTGACTATTCGTATGTGCAACTCAATTCCTGCAGAGGTCTTTCCTGTTACTTATGGTATAAAAATATACAAGCCTATTAAATTTTCTTTTCCTTCTTCCCATAACATATTTTCAAAGTTCCAAACACAGTGCCATCCTTCCCCTGAGTGTTGGTCGTACGAAAAAACATAACTGCGCTTGCCTTTGTTCTTCCGATGGTAATATACTCGAATTTTTAAAATTGTCTGCGCAACGATAAGTGAAAAATTATTCTCAACTACGAGGTTATTTAGGAGTTTTTTTACTTTTAAGGGGTTAAAAAGGAATAAAATACAGAAAAATCATCGCAGGTATTCGAAAGTAACTTAAAAATATAATACTTTACTCCTTGTTTTTACTAACATAAATTTCCAATAGTAACAATTGCAAAGTAAATACAAAGCTTAGTGGCTTTTAATGTACTAAAGTAAAGAATATGAGGTAAATTTTTAATTTTTAAAAATCGTCAAAATAAGGGCATAAATCGTCAAATCGTTAATACGTTATTTTGGAGCTGAAAATCGTCAAAATGACGATAAATCGTCAAATCTGGCAGCTATGACTCGGAGGTCGAATTGACCCATTGTACAACGTCCTAGTTTCTCACACCACTTATGTTGTATGTGTTAATTTTATACATGGGTGGTGGGACCTACAGTTTAAAGTCGACTCCGAACGACAGATTTTTTTGAGAAACTTTTTTATGGCAATTTTATTTACTCTCAGAGTTTTTGCCAGAAATCTGCTGAGAGGAAGTCGCCGAAGAAATACTTCTTTGTATTTTGTCTTGATGTTTGGCCTGGGGCTCGAACCCTGGCTTTACGTCTAATAAGCCAACACACTACCTACTAGACTACGGCGACTTCTATTTTAGAAGTTGCCAACATAAGAAATGGTTTCGTAAATTCCTTTATTCTACTATAATTGATGTGACGCTTTTGCCTACTTTCTCTTGGTTTCTCATTTCTAATCATTCTATAATGACTAGGAACCAATAGAATGCGAACCGTTCCATTCCTGGAACAATTGTTAACTACCTTTACAATTTAGTAAAACCATGATAATCTTCATAAATTTCTTTTCAATTGAATTACTTTCCTAAGTGAACTGTGGTTTTTCCTGAATAGAAGTATAAGCACTAAAAATTTAGATTTTAATTTGTTGGCACTTTGCTTACCTGAACCTATCCAACGTTATCTTAACTTTCTTACTTTTACTTTCTTATACCTCCGCTCCTTATCTCTTAATTGAACGAATAAAGCCTTAAGAAACATTCAAATAAACGCCATAAAATATATGATACTGTAATTGTGGGTCTGTACCCCACGCAAATTAAATGAAAGCTTTTAAATCTTAAGAGCTACGTGTTAAAAGATAACCTTTATCAATAAATTATACGATTGTATTGCTATCTTATCAATGTTATTAGACTCGTAGGCCATAATCATAAATTATTTGTTAATGATTACAAAAGAGAATTTAATTTAAAATAGAATAATAATTGATTGGTCATTCAAATTTATGGCTGTTAAATATTGTATTGAAGATATCTTTGTATTTTGTATTGTATTTGTATTCTTTATCATTCACCACACTGTTGCTATACTACATTTCCTTCCGTATTAATATGCACATGTTGTGTATACATATGTATGTATATGTGTTGCACATTTTTGAAGACAATTTCAATCTCTTACCCGGTTAACATCCAATTCGCATGTTGAATTTATGACGCATGTATTCGAAATACTGACATACATTGTCTGAATTTCTGCTCCTCATTGTTCATTTATTTACTTACACACCGATAAAGGCAACCTAATCAGTTGTGTACACTGCATTAGCAACGCATGTCTATAATCTGGTTTATATGGTTGATGGTGTCACTTCCTGGTCTTAAGGATTTAAAAAAAAATTAAGAGAGTATGTGTCTCAACACAAACAGTTTAATGCAAACGATTAATGAAATATTTTACCTGCAGAGATCCATTTAATGGATTCGGCTGGAATTTAATGCGACAAGAATGTATAAAACGAGCTTAAAATGGGTTAAAAGACAGCGTGAGATCTACTCATGACACCTTATGAAATAACACGGAATATAGTCGAAGGATTGGAAAGGACGCCAAAAAATCGTTCAATAAAAAAAAGAAATGAAAAACAAAAATATGAGCTATTTGTCGCTATGAGAGTGGTAAATAGATTATTCCGCTGTAAACTGGCCGCTGTACTCTGCCTCTGTGTGTTTATAAGATTGATCCGGCGTTGCGCTGTAAATGAAAATGTTCACTTTATGACGCTTTGATATTTGGATCAATCCCAGATTTTACTTAGAGAATCATTAGTGCTGTCAAGGTTTCATTCTGCATGTAACAGCATCATCAGTACCACCACCTTACTTACTTACATAATTGGTCATTACGACCCTTCAGTCAGGATTATGAACTAGTTTCTCAAACCACTTATTTTGTGTGTGTCAATTTTATCATGAGTGGCGGGACCTACAGTTGAAAGTCGACTCCGAACGACAGATTTTTGGGAAACTTTTCATGGCAATTTTTATTTACTCTCAGAGTTTTTGCCAGAAATCTGCTGAGAGGAAGTGGCCGAAAAATACTTTTTATATTTTGTCTTTGATGTCTGACCTGGGGCTCGAACCCTGGCTTTACCTCTAATACGCCAACAAACTACCTACTAGACTATGGCGACTTCCACCACCTTACTGGTATTATTTCCTAAAATATACACAGGTACATAAGTGGTGTGCGGAACTAGGTTACAGTCCTGACTAAGGAGTTCTAAAAACCAATTAAGTGATGAGCGCTATCAAATAGAAGACTTTAATATGTAATAGAAATTAAGACACTATCGATACATTTCCATCGACATCTATTATGATGACTTAACATTCGTGTAATAGGTGACCCCCTGTTTTAGGATCGCCAGCAGCGTTCATCTGTAAAGATCGAGGTCCGTAGTTGTTGTCCTTTGTGCTAAGCAAGACATCAACAGTTGCTTTGTTTACTTAATTTGTCATTACAACCCTTTAATCAAGATTAATACCTAGCCTCTCACACCACCCCTGTTGTATGTGTTAATTTTATACATGAGTGGTGGGACCTACAGTTTAAAGTCGACTCCGAACGACAGATTTTTGAAAAACTTTTTCATGGCAATTTTTTATTTACTCTCAGAGTTTTTGCCAGAAATCTGCTGAGAGGAAGTAGCCGAAGAAATATTTGTTCAAATTTCGTTTTGTTTGAGATGTTTGACCTGGGGTCTGAACCCTGGCCTCACGTTTAATAAGCCAACACACTACCTACTAGATTACGGCGATTTTTCGAATATCATTTTCCCCAATAAACTCCAAACAACAGATTGCTGAGAAGCTTTTCATGACAATTTTATTAACTCTCAGAGTCTTTCGCCAGCTGAATGGAATTTGCCGAAGAAATGTTGGTTCGTATCTCGTTTTGTTTGAGATATTCAAGCCTTAGCTTGAACCACTGCGTCTAGCGTCTAATAAGCTAACAAACACACTACCTACGGCTACTTCCACTCCGGGGTACTTAGGTACCTATAAAAAAACTCAAATCATTTATCAAGTTCTAGGTTTTCCAACATTTCATAGCAATAATCGATCGAGTTTAGATGTCTTTCGTAGAGAGCCAAGTAAAGGGTCCGCCAAATAACTTTTTTTTTAAATGCTTTAAAAAAACTACTGAATATTTTCTCAAATTTCGTTTTTTATTTGAAAGTACAATCCTTTCGGTTAATAATGGAAAATAATTTCATTCAAATGTCTGCCTCGGCTGGCCATTCAGTAGCCTACACCAGAAGATGCCGATTTTGGAAAAAAATCATCTTTTCAGATAAAGCTCATTTTGATCTTGGCGGGTATGTAAACAAGCAAAATTGTCGCATTTGGGGCACAGAAAACCCGCACGCATAAATTTAAAACGCCGACGCACCCAAAACGAGTCACTGTTTGGTGCGGTTTTTGGTCCAGAGGCGTAATTGGGACATTTTTCTTCGAAAATGAGCAAGGAGTGGCCGTTACAGTCAATAGCGATCGTTATCGGGCCAGGTTGGATGAAGAGGAGGATATTGGCAACATTTGGTTTCAACAGGACGGCGCTACGTGCCACACAGCTGAAGCTACACCTGATGTTTTGCGCCTTGTTTTTTAAGATCGCATTATCAGCCGCAAATCTGATGTCGTTTGGCCACCTCGGAGCTGCGATTTGACACCGTTGGACTATTATTTGTGGGGTGCCGTCAAAGATAAGTGTTACGCCGACCAGCCAGAGACAATTGACGCTTTAAAGGACAATATTCGTGAAGCCATTGGTGAAATACAGCTGCACACAATCGATAATGTGCTTAAAAATTGGACCGATCGTGTAGGTTACTATATGGCCAGCCGAGGCAGCTATTTGAATGAAATTATTTTCCATTATTAACCGGAAGGATGGTACTTTAAAGTAAAAAAGAAATTTGAGAAAATATTCAGTAGTTTTTTTTTAAGCATTTTCAAAAAAAAAAGTTATTGACGGACCATTTATTTAAAGCAGACTGGCTGTCAGTGAAAATATTACTTGTGTAAGCCGCCCTATCAATAAATTTTCTACAATTGTTAAGATACGTGTTTGTTTCACAATGGTTTTAATAACCTTCACAGTACTGCTCCTTGAATATTTTTAATTGAATTGTGCACATACAATTGAACGTAATGTTTTTAATTAAATTCATGTAGAAATTCATTTATTACGCTATTACTATTCTAGTTTTTTTATTATAAAACCAAAAGCAACATCAAAAACAGCAGTTTCGCTTAAAATTTTTCGAATCAAAAAAAAAATAAAAAAAAGAGAAAAAAGAAAATCGTTTACCACAAAGGAAATATTTCGCAAATAAATTAAAATTCACCCTTCATAAACTGTTTTGTAAATAATTACGAAAAAACTAAAAAATAGCAAAAACAAAAACTAAATTTCATAAAAGTGTCACCAATTGTGGTTTAATTTCTCTCTTTTAGCAACAACAACACTGAAAAAAACTGAAAAGAATTGCAAAAAAGAGAAAAAAATTAAAAACCATTTGAAATGAAAATGAAATTTATTTAAAGGAAGTAACATTTCACTTTGTTTGCCATGGCTTTGCAACGGATTTTCATTAAATACTGCAACGAGAGAGAGAGAGAACCTTGAATTACTTGAAATCTCAAACAACAGTGAGGGAGGATGGATAAAGGAATTCTAACAGCAAAGCATTTAGTTTTTCAATTTCTTTCTTTCTCTCTCTCTCTCTCTCTCTCTCTGTGACATTTTTTCTAATTGAAACAATTAAAATTGCATTACGAAGCGTTTAGATTGCTGCAAGCCATTACAGCAAAGCATTTCTGCTATGCTGTGTTACTCGTTTCTTTCCTTTTTTTCGGAAAATTTTTTTTATACAACAAACAGACAATACTACGTACCACTGTTTACCAGCAACTCCTTACGGAAAAATTGCTCTTGTTTTTTTGCCGTTGTTTGTTGCTTTAATTCTTTGGTCAACCTTGGCTTGTGACATGTACTAAGCACGTTCATATTACAACCAAAAAGCCAGTTGAGAGAAGAATTAAAATTTAGAGAAAAAGAATAAAAATGTTAAAGAAATTCAGCTGCTGCTGTTGTAATGCAACAAACAATTGCAATATAAAATGCATGACTCTTTACTGTTATACACCATGAGTGCATAGAAGTGCTTAAACCCAGATGTCCAGGCTACGTAAAACAGCCTCATCAGTTCTTCAATCGTTCCAAAAAAATATCGCTTGCCTTTTGAGGTCAAGAGTAAATTGAGTCAATTTTTGCTGTCCTGCTCTGAAGTGGAGCGTTTTCCACGTTTTTGGTTTTCTGCATCAAATGCAACAAATGACAATCAGTAGTGGCAAGGTCTGGACTACATCGCAAGTGAGGCAAAACTTCCCATCCACTGTTTTCTAAATAGTTTTTGGTCTGCGCCGCAATATGTAGCCGGGCAGTATCCTGTTGGAAAATTACGATTTCATGTCTGGCTGTATATTCAGGGCGTTTTTCAGACAATACTCCCTTGAAACGAATTAATTGTTGTCTATACAGGTCTTCCATAATAACAACTCACAATGAATCGCACCCTTGTAATCCCACTACATACAAAGCATAACCTTGACGCACAGGATATTTTGCTTGGCCGTAGATTTTATTCGATCCATTCGCTTCTCCTATTACTTCTTGCGCCTGGGACAGTCATAACGAAACCATTGTTCGTCGCCATTTGTAATTCAATGCAAAAATCACTTCTTTTTCTTGCAATATCTCTCGGCTTCAGTTCATATGAATGAATCTCTATGCTTTTAACCGCTTTAAAATGACTGCTTGAGTCACACCTAGTAATTGTAGAAGTTTTTCTAGCGTCTGGCTGGTTTTTCTAGGTCTGGACTACATTGCAAGGGAGGCAAAACTTCCCATCCACTGTTTTTTAAATAGTTTTTGACCTGCGCCGCAATATGTAGCCGAACGTTGCCATGTTGGAAAATTGCGATTTCATATCTGGCTGCACATTCAGGGCGTTTTTCAGACAATACTGCCCTTTAAATGAATTAAGTGTTGTCTATACAGGCCTTCAGCAATAACAGCTCATAATGAATCGCACCCTTGTAATCCCACTACATACAAAACATAACATTGACGCACTGGATATTATTCGATCCATGCATTTCTCCTATGATTTCTTACGCCTGGGACAGTCATAATGGAACCATTGTTCGTCGCCATTGGTAATTCAATGCAAAAATCACTTATTTTTCTTGCAATATCTCTCGGCTTCAGTTCATATGAATGGATCTCGTTGCTTTTATACGCTTTAAAATTACTGCTTGAGTCACACCTAGTGATTGTCGAGGTTTTTCTAGCGTCTGGCATGAATCCTGTTCGACTAATGTTTCCAATTTAAGGTCTTCCCGGACACTCTGTAATTTCCATATGAAAATCAGCATATTTGAAACGTTCAAAGCGATCGCTACACAGGATATTTGAGACTTCTCAATACGCATACTTGATACCATATGTACAACTCTTTGGTATAATAACTTGACCACTCACATTGCATACATAATTGGCCATTACAACCCTTCAGTCAGGATTACGGCCTAGCTTCTCACACCACGCTTGTTGTGTGTGTTAATTTTTATACATGAGTGGCGGGACCTACAGTTTAAAGTCGACTCCTCCGAACAACAGATTTTTGAGAAACTTTTCATGGCAATTTTTGTATTTACTCTCAGAGTTTTTGCCAGAAATCTGCTGAGAGGAAGTTGCCGAAGAAATATTTTTTCATACTACGTTTTGATGTCTGACCTGGGTGGCCTTACGTCTAATAAGCCAACACACTACCTACTAGACTACAGCGACTTCAACCATTAAATTTTTTTTCTCAGTTTGGTCACTTGGGTTATATGAATGTCAACTGACTTTACTCCCTCATTATTCTTTTCCTTTCTATGTTTTTTTCTATTTTTTTTTTCATTTTATTTTCACTCTCATTATTGTTCCGTTTTAATCGTATTGGTATTTGCACTCTCACTTACATTGTTACATTAATTTTGAACTTGTACCACTCACTTGTATTATATAATATGGGGGTTTATTTAAGTGTTCCCAACAATGGTACCACACACAAGAGAACACACACACACCCATACAACCATACTCAAACATCCGAAAGTATGTGGCGACAACAAGAGTATTTCTCATGATGGTGATGGCGATGATAATGCTGTTGTATTATACGAACGAGTACTCATACAGATATGTGAACAATTGTTGTTGTTGTTGTGCAAGTAATTACAAGCACTACAATTACATACAACTACATAACATGGCACACAGGAGAAGGCAGAAAAAGGATACGTATTCAACATAAAAAAAAATTTAGAACAAACTAAGCACGTTCGTTTACACTGAGCATGTTAAGTTAGAACGTAAAGGGGGAAGGAAAAAATAAATTATTTTGTCTCTGGGTTTGTGGAAACTACACAGAGAGAAATTAAATACACGGTCAAATTAAAGAAATATTTTGATTTTAACATTGTATTTAAACTTTAAGAATTTCTTATTGAATTTTATATAACATAGGTAACATCAAGTGGGTGTTACGACTATGGAAAGAGGTGTAGTATTATGTGCCGCTATACAATTTCTCTCAGTGTATATTTATGAAATTGTAACATAGTTTTTTTTTGGTAATACTTTCGAAAATGTTGGCATTATAATAATTCATTTAAATTTATTACCATGTTTTCAGCAGCATTAAATATTTCAATGTGTGCGAGTGTGTATGTTTGTTTTACTTCCGCTTTTCAATGAAATGAAATTAATTGGCCCACTTAATAATGCAAATATGCTTTATTTTTCCAAATTAAAGGTTCAAATAATATGTATAATTATAAAATTTTTCGCAAACTAAAATGTTGATTGATTGGCATTAGTATAATAAAAATAGAGCAGCTGTTATTCGCAATTAAAAGTTGCTGGTTAAAATAGTTCAAAAAAATTTTCTGTGAATTCACAGACCACACTACACTATATCTTATACTATGATGTCGTTTTTCAATTTCTCGCTATCATGTCATAGCTGCTGATGGGCTAGCTACATATGTCAACACTCCATTCCGACTGCACAAATGTCAAGTCTCCCATTTCTTTATGGCTTTACGAGCTAAAGGTTGGGAATCTTCGAAAGACATTGGTAGCCCGGCGTACCAATGTGCACGATTCGCTGCAAGACTTACTCTAGGCTTGCTAAACGTATTTGCATACGTACCAAACCCAACCTAGTTCGTCACACTTTCAACACCGCCTCCTCTCCTGTTTTGGGCCTCCAAGGTTAGGCATTATTCGGGCAAGTGCACCTGATGTCGCCGCACACTTTCCACCGATGTACGTCAGGTGTTCCCTAAACGTGAGCCTGTTATCAATCATTACTCCCAGATATTTAATCGCCTGCTTTGATGTTATGCGCTGCTCACCTACTGTTATTGTATTAAATTCCATCTTCTTCCTACGCTTACAAGTAGAACATCCGTCTTGTGATCAGCAAGTTTGAGACCTATTCCCGTGATCCAGTTCCTGACTATGCCAACCGCAGTGTTACACGTTCTACCCAATTCATCTAAATGTTTTCCCCTTATCACCAGGGCAATATAGTCCGCAAAACCAATGATCTGTACACCTCTAGGGAACCTAAGCCCCATTCATGACATTCCATAATATTGGGCCCAGCACGGAACCTTGCGGAACCCCCAACGATACCGCATATGTCTTCCTGCTATCATCTGTGTCATATAAGAGCACTCTATCCTTAAAGTAGTCCTTAATAAGTTCCATCAAGTAGTTCGGTACGTCCTTTCCATCTAGGGCTGTTAAAGTGTCCCATTTGCGCTCAGAATGACAGCGGAAAAGCCTGATAGCCTATAGAACCTGCTTGGCATTTCATTGGGACTATTTTTTTGATCCTAAAAGTATTTCCGGAAATTGATTCGCATGGTGATAGGAATGTCTACTGATGTGTGCTTATAAGAGTTTTATGCTGCAATAAGATTAGATTTTCTACAAATCAAAATACTTAAGACGTGAAGAATGTAGAGCACAATTGAATTATTATACTTATTCTTGTGTGGCCACTGTCCCACGTTGTCTAAGACAGTAGCCTTCCTTAAATATAAAAAAAATCCTTTGCGGTATTCAGAACTTGAATCCATTATACGCTTTGGCCCAGAGGTCAAATAAATTTCATGAATATCTCTGGAATTCAAGAATAAATTGGAGAACGTAAGGGAATATGAAGTCGTATGTGTGTGGGTGACGTATACGCAAGATGGACCAAAAACAAATTAAATATCACTCATACGTTTACGTGCATCAAGGGAGAAATTAAACCGAAAAAAACAACGAAATAGGCCGGTGAATGTTCAGTCTTAATCAATTGTAATTGAATAGTCTGCCAAAAAAAGTTTTCCAGATATAAAGACTTTACATAAAAGAATACGAATAAAATCGAATTTTAAACACAATTCAAAACAGAGATTGCCAGAGAAATTTATCAATCAAACGGAGCCTACTTAATAGTAGTAGAGGATAATACTGCGATTCAGCTCTGAAAGAGTAAAGAATGTAATCTCTTCTCATGGAGAAACTCTCAATTGTTTGGCATTTTCATTCAACTTTATTTCCATCTTATTGCATGAACAAGAGTTATCAGGTGGAGATCGAAAACAAAAATGTCTCTTTACTTTCTTTATTTTATGTACTTAAACTGTTAAAAATCAATAAACAGTTATTTAATGTGTTATTAATTATTCATCATCTGTACCATTACATATCAATTGAACAAACTCCACTCAATTTCCTACCATATTTTGCAACGTTTTCAGTTAATAATTCATGGGAAAGAAATTCCACAGTCAAAAAAAAAAACAAACAAACAGCAACTCAACCACAAAGAAAGAAGAGTCTTTAAAATAGGCTGTAGTCCTTATGACATTTGCTGTTTAATAACAGGAAAGAAGAAGAAGAAGAAGAAAAAGAAAAAGAAAATATTTATTTAATTGCCGGTTTAATGGTCCTGAATTTAATTGAAGAAAACAAAAAAAGAACAAAAACAACCAGGAATGGAAACCGTAATGAGATGAGAGAAAAAAAGCATAAAACGATGATATTCTGTAACTGCAAATATGTGGACATGGAAATGGACATGGCAATGGATATGGACATGGAATGTAATTAAAAATAACTCTATGAGCTGCACGTTTAAATGCAGGCTTTTTTGTTTTTGAGGTGTTTTTTTTTTTTGCAAACGTGGTCACTTTTATGGCAAATATTATGAAAAAAAGGATTTTTTGTCCTTTTGTTTTTAATTTTTTATTAATAAAATAAATATTTTTCAATATAAAAAAAAACTGTCAATGTGTTAAATTGCAACAATGGAGTTCAACACATACGTACGAGTATACGTATTGTAATGAAAAAATAATCAAAAAACAGAAAAAAGAAAAAAACGTGAGTGGGAGAAATTGTTAAAATAAACAATAATCGTAAACAGAAAAACAAAAATAAAACAAAATCAATTATAGCACCTCAATTAACAGCATTGGACAACTCATGTATTCCACGCCTTGCCGGACACATTACGTACATTATGTAAATGGCTGGCCTTTTTATTTTTATTTCTCCCACGGCATATTTGTTAAAGCAAAAGGCAAATTAAAAAACAAAAACTCAAAAAAAACCATAATGAAAACAAGAAAACGGCAAACTCTGTGATAAAATAAATAAAATTTATAAATGACAATCCGAAAAATGTAAGCAATTTACTTCTATGTTGCAGGCAAATCATAAGATACCCTATTCGCAATTGTGTTATAATCATACGATATATTATAATGTCCTTAAAAGTTAAGTTATGTAAGGTGACAAGCCTCTTTTAAAGAACCAGGTCCAATTAGGCCCATTGTGCTATCACAATTAATATTCAACCCTGAAATCAAACATTGCCTAATGGAAACCAACCAACTAATCTTGCTAGAGCAGCAATCTTCATATTAAAGAGCTCAATCAAAGATGTCAGAAAATGACAAGACACATGAGGTGAATGACAGTCTTTTCCTTCTCCTCAGACCCACAGCCATAGCTGCCAGATTTGACGATTTATCGTCATTTTGACGATTTTAATCTCCAAAAATATCGTATTGACGATTTGACGATTTATGTCCTTATTTTGACGATTTTTAGAAATTAAAAATTTCCATCATATTCTTTATTTTAGTATATTAAAAGCCACTTTAAGCTTTGTATTTACTTTGCATTTTGCATATTTTAAGTTACTTTCGAATATCTGTGATGATTTTTCTGTATTTTATTCCTTTTTAACCCCTTAAAAGCCAAAAGATTACAACTCCTAAATAACCTCGTAGTTGAGAATAATTTATCACTTGTCGTTGTAGACAAATTTAAAAACTCGAGCATAGCTTCTAATATTACGATCGGAAGAACAAAGGCAAGCGCCGTTATTTTGTTTCGTACGACCAACACTCAGGGGATTGATGACATTGTGTTTGGAACTTTGAAAATATGTTATGGGAAGAAGGAAAAGAAAATTTAAAAGGCTTGTATAAGTAACAAGAAAGACCTCTGCAGGAATTGAGTTGCACATACGAATAGTCAGACTAAATAACGTATTATTACTGTAATGCAGTGTAATTTTAATCACTGGCCAATCGACCACATATGGATGTCCTGGCCGAGAAAGATGAGCGTTACACAAGAATTTATGATTTTCGGGAAAAATTTCCTTATTTCGTACGAGCATAATCCTTCTGTAGTAGCTATAGAACAGTGAAACACAAACCACATTGCACCGATGCTCCATTGATTCAATGGAGTGGATTACACTACCGTCATTAACGAGCTACTACGGCCTCTCCTGTATACGGTCGAGTAACCTCAAAATAGACGTTGAGGCACCGACGCATACATGAGAGTTGTATTCCAGTCTCGGTCGGTTATAAATGGTGTAAATAGATGATAAGATCTTAAGAAGGAACTGAAAAATGTGTCGGTCGAAGCCAACATAACACTAAATTTTCATGCTCAGAATTTTAAGAGTTTCTGACTCAGTTTTTTCCTGAAAATGATATAAAATGCCTCCATTTTTTGAAAAAAAAATGAATAAATGAATATAATTTTTAAATGTTTTATTATTGAACTCAGATATGTACATATTATATTGACTTTATATGTTTTACTACAATAGAAATAATTTTGGTTTTTAAAAACTTTAATTAATTTTTTTTTCTGACGATTTTTTGACGATTTCAATAAACGTCTTTGACGAGTTTTTCTCAAATATTTGACGATTTGGTGGCTCATTTATCTGGCAGCTGTGCCCACAGCTCCAGCAGAAGTTATTTGTCGGAATGCTAAATTACTTAGGTATGCCAACCGAAAGGACACTGGCCCATAAGAATCGCTATTGTGCGACGAATAGTCATATGGTTTAAAGATAGAAGTGAGTCTGTCCTCTTCTTATGCACACGTGTCCAGTAAAGTCTACCAATATTGAACATATTCCGATAGCGAGCACGCTACCGGCTCTTGCCATCTCATTAGCAATGCAATTTCCAACGATATCCCTATGTTCCAGAACACATATAAGACTTACCTTTAAATGTACCGAATGAGAAATCCTTGACATTGAGAGACAAGAATGAATGTCAATACTACCTTCATTAGGGACTTAATTGCATCCTGGCTGCCCGATAAATCAAGAGACAGAGAAAAATCTAGCCACCCAACAGGCAAGGTGTCTGGAAAACAGTGCAGTGATCATGCAGGTTAGGTTAGGTTAAGTTAGAGGACGTGTACTTGTCAATTAAGACAAGCACAGTACACGGAGGTCGAATTGACCCATTGTATAACGTCCTAGTTTCTCACACCACTTATGGTGTGTGTTAATTTTATACATGAGTGGTGGGACCTACAGTTTAAAGTCGACTCCGAACAACAGATTTTTGAGAAACTTTTTCATGGCAATTTTATTTACTCTCAGAGTTTTTGCCAGAAATCTGCTGAGAGAAAGTCGCCGAAAAAATACTTTTTGTATTTTGTCTTTGATGCCTGGCCTGGGGCTGGCCGACACACTACCTACTAGACTACGGCGACTTCAGTGATCATGCAACTTAGAAGAAATTTTAATAGCACAACCCTTAATTAATGTACCGTAGTCCAGTCTGTTACGTATCTAAGAATATTTGGTATAAGCCTGAAGGGTCCCATTGGAAACCTCCAGAGAAGTGTCTGGTAGGTATTCTATAATCGCACGATGTATTCAAAGAGTTATTACTGGCGATATAATCGACTCTAATGTATCAATGTCTTCCCAGAATAGCAGCATATTCGTAGTCCAGGTTAGATCAAGATTTTGCTTCAATAAAATGTATGTATTGCCCTCAATGTAAAAATAGAGTTCCTACAGCATCTCCTTCAATAATTTTGGTCTGGTAAAGTTCTGAATCAGTTTTTTAAGCAAATAAACATCACCAGTTTGTTTTACATGTCTGAGCTGGGGTTTGAGCCTTCCGCTCCCATCTAATAAGCCAACACACCACCTACTAGACTACGGCTTCTTTTAATGCGTTACAAACATCAACACGAACAGAATATACTACCCCCTACCACATACCATGGCAGTATAAATTACAGGAAAAACAGGCAAACTGTTGATAAAATAAATAAAATTACAAATGTCAGTGAAAAAAACGTAAGTGTGTATGTGTGCGGGTGACGTATACGCAACATTGTCCAAAAACAAAACAAATTAAATATCACTCATACGTTTACGTGCATCAAGGGAGAAATTAAACCGAAAAATACAATGAAATAGGCCAGTGAATGTTTATCGAAAACATACAGTGATTCGCTCGCTCGCTCCTTCAGTCTTAATCACAATCGATTTAATAATTAAAAATGAAAACAACAGCAACAACAACAACAATATTAAATTGGAATATTTTGTAACTCGCAAGCAATTAAGGTGAAAACACTTGGAATTTATGACGGGAATAAATTTTTGTAATGCCACCTACGTTGGATGCGTGGGTTTGTTGTTTTATTTATGAGTTGCAAATAATTTACAATGCAATTGCCACAATTACATACAAAAGGTCATACGGTGTGTTTACGTTTAAAACAACAATAACAACAACAACAACAACAACAACGGCAACAATGGCAACAATATTCAAGTACTAATTAAACTTTAAAAAGATGGCTTTAATAACCAGTAAATCTTCAATTAATATCATGCATCACATGATTGAAGGCAAATCATGCTTCATGCATACGAGCTTAAATGCCTTTAAGAGCATAATTTATTCATAAAATAACTCAAGAAAACTTACATCCAAAACACAATACATTATTCATAAGCCAAGCCATTGTTGCTAAGCAAGTTCCATGCTTAACCGCTCCTCAAAAACTTTGAAAACAATCGCATAAATTATAAAAAACTACTTCGTATTATATAGCATAGCCACCCTTAAATAAAGGAGACTTTAGAAACAAAAATCATTTATCGGCATAATGCGCCAAGCAATTCACCATTAAATATCATTCTCCATTTGTCCGTCTGCCTGTTTATTTGGCAGAGTATCTCTCTCTGGTGAAGTGTTTATGGCCCAACTATGAATTTCAATTTTATTAACATATATTAACCCAAAAGCTGTATTAATTTTGTTTTTGCTTTGCTTTTTTAAATTGCTTTCCGTTAAAGATTTTATTAAAATGATTTAAAATATATGTATGTATGCCCCTCACCCATATACGCACCTTGCCAGATTCATTTATTCAAGGATTCAACATACTAAGTGAGTGTATGATTTACATATTAAATGCTCTCACCACAACCATTAGTAATAACCCAGCAAACATTTCTTACCTCAGTTTGTATTAAAACGACCGCAATGCAGGTAATGGAACCTACTCATGCAGTTCACTGAGTTGGTGTGTGCTAAGAGATAGGAAAGGGGGAGGGGGTATCCCTGTGTAGAAAAGAGTACAAAACCAGTCATGCGTAGGATATTATTACGTTTTTACCTTTTAAAAACGTTTAAAATATGAGCTCGTAGATTGCAAATAAAATTAAAATAAATTTGTGTTTAGTTTTCATTAAAATTCTCTTTATTATTCGCACAATTCTGTGTGACACTGTTCACAACTTGATGAAAACAACAACAAATGCTTTTTTTGTTATTCCTCTGTTTATAGCCTTTCCATAAACGACTACAATTACTACACAATTATTCGACAGACCTTTGTAAAGCAGATCTTCAAACCAGGATTTCCCTCTTCAAACACACCGCATCTTCACACAAAACTGACTGAACTCCAGTTTCTCAGTCGCCTGCTTTGCCTTGCCTTTTATGTGGCAGAGTAAACAGGCGAATGTTCATGACTTCGCCTTCTCGAAATCACTATAAGTGTAAACATCGTTGTTTACATTTATTATTGTAGTGTTGTTTGTGTATTTTTGTTTACTTGTTTACCATTTTTTTATGCTGGTGTTTGTTGTGATATTAAGCAGTACGATAATTTGTAAACAGATTAGTTTACTGCATTGTTTTGTTTTTGTAGCTTTTGTTTATAATTTTAATGTTAAACGATTTAAAAGCAAGACACCAGTATCTAAATTTTTCTTATTCGTAACAATATGAAATAAAAGATCTTCAAACCAATGCTTACCGGGTAAGACTCATTATCATAAGTTTTACGAATAAATGTAAGTGGGTGATGCGGTTGTATTTCATGCGTATGTAGTGGTGTAACCACACAATGAGCAAAAAAGGATGAAAAATAAAACAGAAAAGGTTAACAAAACTCAAAATGTAATTTTTATCAATAAAATATTCATGAATTATAAACTGAAGTGAACATACACATGCACACACACATACAAATCATACACAGATAAGGTAAACAGTTTATAATGCGTTCTTATACAGTGGGCAACAAAGTACTAAAGTTATAAAATTGTTTGGTCGATTAGGAAACTGAAACAAAAACAAATCCGTTGGCGTTGGATACAGAGACTGGCATGCGTTAACAGAACCGCTGCCCAACAGCGATACTAGAAATTTCCTTATATTTCACTTCGTTGCATCTGGTTGTAGAGTCAAAGAAACTATGGTTAGAACAACCGTGACATAATGGGTCCTGCTCTTCAGAGACCTGCTTTTGATGGATAGGTCATTCCTATTATAAACCTCAGAAACCGAAAAGCCGAAAGAGAGTAAAAACCCTCGAAGAACCCAAAGTTTTCATTCTTCTTCTATCAAGGACTAGACATTTGCAAACGAGGTTCTCTGCGGTCAATAAGTCCACCTCATCTTAACATGTTCTGCAATAGTCGAGATAGTACAATGTTCCGTAGGTGATCCTGTCACCAGTTGCATCCTGTCCTGGAGCGTAACAGCAAGCCGCTCCTGCCATTGTCGATGTCCAAATACATTACAGTTCCTGTAACATCGCCATCAACCCTTACTTAACTACAAGGCAACGCCACTGATTGGTTTCAACCAAGCAGCTCACAGCCTCCGTATCTTATATCAGGCGCTCCCCGGGTACTGGTACTCAGCATCCGCTGGGCACTTGCTAATGTGAGAAGGCAAGATTGACGATTCGGCACGACCTTGACTATGTACTGTAAATCGATTTTGAAGATGACGCAAGTGGGCTGACGTTTGTTGCATTCTGTTACTTGAGTACATCGGATGAAAACCGGTCGAAATGGCTTTCAGGCTAATGCTGCAGACGCCTCCGTTCCGTTAAATTCGTGGCAGGGCTTCAAGTACGTTCGATTATCGTCGCCATTTAGTTGGTGATGCAGGTTTGGTTGAGATGACTCCTAATTAGTGTCCGACCTGGCTCTGAACGCAAACTCCCATGAGGATTTGCGTCAACCCTCGCGAGGACCTCATTGATTACCATAGGCACCCTCGGGTTCTTTGGAGGACAACTGCATATTCGATATGAGATATCGGCTTGAAGATGGAACCCAAAAGAGAAAATGAATAAAAGAATATTGGAAGTGGAAGAGATGATGCAGGGAGAGGTTGTCTTTATGAGCAGCCCAAAAATCAGGCGATCGCCATTGAAGAAATCCCAGACGACGGCGAACTCTCAGAGCACGTCTACGAGGAACACTGGGATGGAGAAGGGTGGCACGACACCAAAATCTGGGCAGGAGGGCGCGCAATCGCAAGCACAGCGACCAGCGCATAGTGGAACAAAGGAACCCCTAAACAGGAGTTTATATGCAAGATGAGAAACTCCGAGGAGGAGACCCTCACTAAGTGCCAGAGTGTTATCCACAAGATTATAATGGCAATGACGAAGGCAAGGAACATCAGTATGGAGGTAAAGAGCGCAGTATCGGAATTAGAGGAGCTCATCGACATAATGAGGAGCTACAGAGAGAATTGGAAGACTGCGGAAAAGGAAAAAGAAACGAGTATAGCACTCGAGATCACCAAGAATAACAGGAACGACTGTGATGTCTCCACAACTGTTAGTTCCCTCAACAAGAGAGGCGCCTCAAGCCCGCCGGAGAGCCGCTCGGAAAAAGGCTCACTCTCCCCAACTCATTTCTCGATGAATCCGTTAGGGTGGTAGAATAGCGGATGAAGAACAGACACCACTTCACCCATAGAGTGGCATCCCAGTCTTACAAGAGTATCAGCCATGTCCGTTTCAGGTATACCACTATGTCCTGGAAAACTAATAGACATTGTAGGGGTTCTTATGGACTTCTTATAAATGCTAACGAGTCGCGACTTACACCAGACTGACCCCATTGCACTCAGGGTAGCCTCAAAAACACATAAGAATCGTGTATATAAAAGCGTCACTCCAGCCACGGCCTCAAGAGCATTCAAAGTAATAACCACCTCCACCCTAAAGGCTCTGCAGTTATCAATACAATCCAAATTTGACAAACTACTGCGTTACTGTAGCCAACCCTATTAATTTTACGGGCCTAAGAGCATATATAATATTCAATACTGTCACAATGGCCGAAAAACTGTTATGTTATGGACGGACCAGTAAAAAGCAATTTTCACATGAAAACTTAAAACCATTTTTATGGAAATTACTTAAGGGACCAACACCATGGCAGACACACACACACTTACAATATACATACATACACTTATGCTCACCAATGCCTAATATTGAATCTATAATAGATTATATGGCATAAAGCAATTGAAGAAAAGAACACTTAATGTATGTACTCGTATGTGTGTAACTCACACACACATACTCACTTGAACCCATGCAATATGAATAAGTAAGAAAGAAAGGCTGGTGCGTATGAATAATGAAATATTTATGAGCCTTTACACTCCCTCTGCAGTCACATATTGACAACGACAACGACATCTAACGCATGTTAGTTAAAAGGAGTTTTTCTTTCTATTATTATTTAAGGTTAGTAAAGCGTTTGTTGTTGTTGCTGTTGTTGTCTTTAACCAGATTTTGTATAATTTATTTACTACGTGCCTAAAATTTTAATTGTATTCATCAGTTTAGGAAAACAATACTAAAAAAAAACACCAAACTCCAGCACACATGTACATACATATGTGAAGTGGGAGTATGCAAAATAATTAATTTAGTCGTCTCTGTCCTATGGAGTTATACCCGGTTAGAGTTGTCTCTCATGATGGAAATAAAAATGTTTTGATTTCATTTTTTTTTTCCTCAGAGTCATCAGAAAAAATTTAATCCAAATCTCTATTAATTTAATTTGTTTGTCTGCAATACAATTGTACAATCTGTAAGTATGTGTGTGTGTATGTATGAATGCTTTTCTTTTTTGTCTAAAATGTTTCCAGTCTACAGGTTTAAAACAGACGGTCGCTCTCAAATTGTAGGCGAAAGCAAAGAAGGGGAAGAAGCCAAAACAAAAAAAAATTAAAAAGACAAATAAAATGTTTGTTGCCATTCCTGGTGTTGTTGTTGTTGCAAACACATGCCGTCAAAAGCAATCGTCTGGAAAATTGTTTTCCACCTATTTTGTTATCATAGTTTTTCAATCTATTTTCTCTCTGTCACATATATACCATCCATACAGACATACATACATACAGACATACGTACACATATTAATACAACAGATGTTTGTGTTATTGTACGTACGTATATGTAGTAGTAAAGAACGAAAGATTGTTTGTGTCTGTAGAAGTATGTTTGTGTGTGTAGGTGTGTGCTTTTTGGGTCTTACTTTTCCCAACAAACACTCACTTATCAAATATTTCCTTTAAACAGTTATCCTCTGTGTTCCATATGTACATATAGAAGATGTCTTTTGTTAGGTGAGGGAAAAAAGTTTTTCTTGGAAAAATTTTATTTTTGTATACAAAAGGGTGGTTTTTGGGTTTTGAAAATAAATTAAAAACCAAGAAAAGTGCAAGAAATTTTAATTTTTATCAATAAATGAATGTCTGCAACTGTCTTTTTAAAGACTTTTTCATGTAACTATTGCTCATGGCAACCTCCATCCTTGTACGTCATACTTTTTTGAGTGCTTCGTCTGGTATCTCAACTGCATCTGCGATGCTATCTAGCAATGCTGAAAATTTGTCCTAACCTTATATAGGGTCCGCCAAATAACATTTTTTTTGAAAATGCTTTAAAAAAAAACTACTGAATATTTTCTCAAATTTCTTTCTTTTATTTGAAAGTACAATCCTTCCGGTTAATAATGGAAAATAATTTCATTCATATGGCTGCATCGGCTGGCCATGCAGTAGCCTACACCAGCAGAAGCCGATTTTGGCAAAAAAAAAATCATCGTTTCAGATGAAGCTCATTTTGGTCTTCGCGGATATTTAAACAAGCAAAATTGTCGAATTTGGGCTACAGAAAACCCGCACGCATACATTGAAAAGCCGACACACCCAAAACGAGTCACTGTTTGGTGCTGATTTTTGTCCAGATGCGTAATTGGGCCATTTTTCTTCGAAAATGATCAAGGAGTGGCCGTTACAGTCAATGGCGATCGTTATCGGGCCATGTTGAACGAATTTTTGTTCACATAAATTGAAGAGGAGGATATTGGCAACATTTTGTTTCAGCAGGACGGCGCTACGTGCCACACAGCCGAAGCTACACTCTATGTTTTGCGCCCTGTTTTTGAAGATCGCATTATCAGCCGCAGAGCTGATGTCGTTTGGCCACCTCGGAGCTGCGATTTGACACCGTTGGACTATTATTTGTGGGGTGCCGTCAAAGATAAGTGTTACGCCGACAAGCCAGAGACAATTGACGCTTTAAAGGACATTATTCGTGAAGCCATTGGTGAAATACAGCTGCACACAATCGATAATGTGCTTAAAAATTGGACCGATCGTGTAGGCTACTGCATGGCCAGCCGAGGCAGCCATTTGAATGAAATTATTTTCCATTATTAACCGGAAGGATTGTACTTTCAAATAAAATAAGAAATTTGAGAAAATATTCAGTAGTTTTTTCTTTTAAAACATTTTCACAGAAAAAGTTATTTGGCGGACCCTTTACTATAGCAAACCTTAGGTAACTTTTTGTATTTGATTTGTTTCATAGTTTTCGATATCCCTCAAGAAAATGCATTTTTTCCTAGCCAATAACTTTCTATAGATAAAAATATCAATAACGTCAATGAATTGAATAAAAGTCTGATTGTAACAATATATTTTCAATTCCTTTTTTCTTTGTTTTTTTCTTCTTTTTTTTCTTCCTTTTTTCGTTTTCGTTTCATTCTTAATAACATTTGTGTGTAAATGTCCACGTACATGGAAGTGCTGTAGTGCTGTAGGAGTCATTCAGTTCCAAAGTCTATTGAGATGGTCTCCATTTGATCCTCACATACTATTACTACTACAAGTGGCAGTTGCAAGATTTACAATGACAGAATCTAGTGGATATTGAAAACTCGAAAGTTTTCGTATGTCTTTTAACTTTTATCTACGAGTTGAATAACCTCAATGGTCGTAGGTGTTTTATGTACACACACACACATAGTCAGAGAGTAAGAACTGTAATGCAAAGATGTGGAATAAATTTGTATTCAATTTCGTTTCTTTTTTTCTTATATTATTTTTTATCTTTTATTTAAAACATTTAAATAAAATAACAGAAAACCAGAAGAGTTGGAAAGAGAATTGATTTAAAAATAAATTTTACTTGAAAGGATTGCTGAAATCACAATCAAATTTTATAAATCAAATCAAGAGAAAAGAAAAATCCATTTTAGGGAAACTGAATAAAACGATGTTGGGAGTACTTCTGATTGACTGCTTAACTCATAAGAATTAAAATGATTTTGAAAGGAATTTTATTTTTGTAAATTGTTGTTAAATCGTTGACATATTATTATGGGTGAAATAAGTTTTTCATATAAAATGGAGAGTTTTCTACTGGTTAAACGGAACTTGGGTTCTGTAGGGAATAGAAAACTGGAGAAAAAGGCAGTTGCATATCATCTGCCATCAGGAATACCTTGACTTTCATCTACAACTTCCAAATACTTGTAGTAGATGGGTCGGTGGGAAGGAGGAGAAGTCTTGGGGAATGGACTGAATTGTCATGGAGACAAAGTTGCAGAAGTTGCATATCATTTACCGTCAGGAGTAAGTCACCGTAGCCTAGTAGGTAGTGTGTTGGCTTATTAGACGTAAAGCCAGGGTTCGAGCCCCAGGCCAGACATCAAAACAAAATATGAAAAAATATTTCTTCGGCGACTTCCTCTCAGCATATTTCTGGCAAAAACTCTGAGAGTAAATTGCCATGAAAAAGTTTCTCAAAAATCTGTCGTTCGGAGTCGACTTTAAACTGTAGGTCCCGCCACTCATGTATCAAATTAACACACACAACATAAGTGGTGTGAGAAACTAGGACGTTGTACAATGGGTCAATTCGACCTCCGGGTACTGTACTTGTCTCAATTGACAAGTACACGGCCTCTAACCTAACCTAACCTAACCTAGACTCAGGAATACTCGAATCTGCCACGTGCTATTGTGAGGCCCTGCGAATACAGATGGCTGATAAAGATCTAGAAAGGCCCCTGACAATGAAAAGGAGCACCTCCTCTGTAACTGATTAGATGAGGTTGTGGACCCTGAATAGGGGCTTCTTTGAGGGTTTAGATGCCCTGTCAAGAGCCGATATTAGGGCCATCCTCATAGCACTAGAACAGGTTTGGATAAGGCCAGCATAAGAATGGTTACTGGGGTCCATACAGCGCACTGCGAAGATTTATCGCTGACAAGGATCTGTAACAGATCCCTGCCGAACTATCGTGAGTTGTGTTGCTTCAAAGAGGAATTGAAGGCTATGAATCACCTCCTCCATAACTGAACAGATGAGGTTGTGCACCCTAGACAAGGGCTTTTTTGAGGGCTTAGATTCTGCTGAGGGTTATAAAGGAATTAAGCTGGTTGAGAGGTGTTAGGACAGACATCATGGCGGTAGTCTCTTCGGAACTCTCTTGTGTATTAGAGTTCGTTTTTCACCTTTTTCTCAAATTTCTATTTTTCATCTCTTCTACTTATTTTCTTTTTTCTCCCTTTTTTATCTCTTATCTGACATCCAAATACATGTCCTCTGACCTAACCTAACTATGCCCTTGTTTGGTTTAAACCACTTTCATAAAAGCAACCACAACAAGCCCGCTTCCAACCTAATATCACCTCATATAACTCTCGCTTAGCTAATCCCTTAACTGTATTTTTGTAATATTATGATTCGATTGTACAGGAGTAAGCAATGCCTCTGCTAACTATCTACATAAGAGTTATATCCCTCCTGTTGAAATAACTTTGCAGTTTGGTTTCGATAGATTGATGGCTGATAAATAACACTTTAAAATTCTATCCTTAATATCGGAAAATGATATTTAGAAATTAATATAAATTGTATTTCCATTATTTAATCGTACATTACCCATCAAAACAATTCAATTCCATTATCGTTCAAAAATTGTTTCCATATTTTTGATAAAACATTCATTTTTAATATGTTTGTTGTTTTTCATATTTTGTTGTAAAATAAATTCATTTTTAGCATCCTGTAGTAAACTGATAATTGAATTTAAGCCATAACAATAATTAATTTATTCATGAACAATTTCATTACTTCAGTGGCAAGGATATGCTCTCTGCTCTACTCTACTTTCATCTTTAGAGCGAACAAATATTGTGTTTTTAGTTGTTTTGAAACAATATTTGATACCCTACAGAACATAGATAGCAGTAAGGATGTGGAGATTCATAATAATATTCGTCAGGAGTCACACATTTGTTCCAGAAAATGCTACTGCAATAGCAAAACAGTAGTGCAGTAGCAAAACAGTAGTGCAGTAGCAAAACATAGTACCTTATAGTGTAGGTCATCATCTGGTCTAACATTACCGTACAGAAACGTTCTTAGAGTGACGATGTGGATATTCATAATAATATTCGTCAGGAGTCACACATTTGTTCCAAAAAATGCTACAACAGTAGCAAAACAGTAGCGGAGTAGCAAAACAGTAGTGCAGTAGCAAAACATAGTGCCTTATAGTGTAGGTCATCATCTGGTCTAACATTACCGTACAGAAACGTACTTAGAGTGAGGATGTGGATATTCATAATAATATTCGTCAGGAGTCACACATTTGTTCCAGAAAATGCTACTGCAGTAGCAAAACAGTAGTCCAGTAGCAAAACAGTAGTGCAATAGCAAAACAGTAGTGCAATAGCAAAACAGTAGTGCAGTAGCAAAACATAGTACCTTATAGTGTAGGTCATCATCTAGTCTAACATTACCGTGTTCAAGGATTTTCTTCCGTTCCTTGTGTTAATATTTTTGTTTTTCCATGCATTTTAAAAGATGCAACAGAATCATAACCATACGGAACGACAATAATGTTTTTCAATAATTGAATTAAAACGTTTATGGGTGCAATGGAGCAGTTTTCAACACACTGAATACTGACAGTGGTTAGTGGGTGGAAAAAAAAATAAAATTAAAAAATGTTTTTATTTTTAACTGAATTTTAAATCATCTGCACTGTCATATACATAAACGTAGAGAATGTATATCTTGGCAGTAGCTTACGGACTATGGAGTACTCCGTTTATTTGCAATAGAAATCTATTTACCACACTGTGCCTTTTAATCTGTTTATATCGTGCTGTTTTGTTTGTATTTCTTGCCATTTCTATTATTCAGTTTCTTCGAAAAATGTTTTCTCAGCTGTTGTAGTTTCAATGAACAGAAGTAGATAAGCATAGAGAAATAAGAGAAGATATAATGGTCTGGCTGGCTGGATGCCTTATACGCTACTCTAAGTCTTCTGGTAGTTTTGAATAGTAAAACATAAGAAATTCTTTAAATCCAAGGTATGTACTGCTTACTTAGCGAAATAGTCATTGCAACACTTTGGTCAGGTTTGTGACGTAGTTTCTCACACCGCCCATAGTATGAGTATTAATTTTATCGAGGTATGACAGGCACTTCGACTCCGAGCGACTAATTTACGAGAAACTTTTCGTGCAAATTTTTTATTCTCAGCCGGAAGACTGCTGACATTTTTTAATATTTCTATTTGTTCGAGATGTCGTCATCGTAATCTAGTAAGTAGTGTGAGGCCACAGTTCAAACCCTGGGTCAGATATCTCCAGCAAAAAAAAAATATGAAAAAATATTTCTTTGCCGACTTCCTCTCACCAGATTTTTTTTTTATTTTTATTTTATTTGCCTATGGAAATACTCCTTGCAGGCAATTTGGTAATTTAGTAATTTTAAAAAACTACGAATTTAAATATATAATTACATTATTTTTTATAACATTATTCGATGAAGAAAAATCTTTTAGCAATTTACAATTTATTAAATTCTTTACACATTCTCCTTATTGGATCAGCACCAGCATAGTTGGATCTAAAAAATTGTATTGATAATGGGGAAAAATGACGTGACGGACGTTGAGGAACATTAAACGTGATATTATGTATTAAAAAACTGGAACCCATATCACTAGTAATTACATTGAATATGAACGAGATATTTAACATAGTTCTGCGTCTTTTAAGTGTCGGAAGTTTGATTAATGCCAGTCTGGCAGAATAAGAATGTAAAGTTATGGGATTAAAATTCAGTCCTCGGAGACAAAACATCAGAAATTGCTTTTGTACAGATTCGATGACGTCGGAATATTTTTTATATAGAGGATCCCATATTATGGATCCATACTCAGGTATAGGCCTTATAAGAGATGTGTAGAGCGATTTAGTAACATAAGGATCGTTAAATTCTTTTGCCCACCGTTTTATAAAACCAAGTACGCTTCTAGCTTTATTTACTGTCATAGTTATGTGCGGAATAAAATTTAGTTTGGGATCAAGTAGAACTCCTAGATCCAGGAAGTTATCTACAAGCTCAAGCTCGTAACCATCAAAAGCATAGTTTGCAGGAATCGGATTCTTTCTTACAAATTTCATGTATTTACATTTTTTGAGATTAAGCTGTATTAGATTTAAATTACACCATAAATGAAACGAATTTAGGTCATTTTAAGGAAGTTTCTGATCGGAACTTTGGCGATAACTTAAGAAAATTTTTACGTCATCAGCGTACATTAGGATATTGGAATAGGGAATCGTATCAGGTAAGTCGTTAATAAACAATGAAAACAGAAGCGGTCCAAGATGGCTACCCTGAGGTACCCCAGAAAGGACATCAATACTTCTGGAGCAGCAGTTTTTAAAAAGTACGGTTTGTTTTCTGTTAGCTAAATACGAGTAAATCCATTTTAGACTAAGATCAGAAAATCCCATTAAATAATGTTTCTTCCTCAAAAGTACATGATTGACTTTATCGAAGGCCTTGCTGAAATCCGTGTAGATAACGTCTGTTTGTTGCTGATGAAAAAATCCTCGATAAACAACTGTTGAGAGATGAAGCAGGTTTGTTGTAGTAGAACACTTTTTTCTAAAACCGTGCTGATAAGGAGATATCAAGTTAGAAACTTGATAACATAAGTCATCTGTAACCATTTTTTTTAAACAGTTTTGGAATTATACCCAGTTTTGCAATACCACGATAATTTGTAACATCGGATCTATTTCCCGATTTGAACAAAGGAATAATGAATGAATCCTTCCAAACATTAGGAAAATAACCACATATAATCGATTTATTAAATAAGTACGATAGTGGAAGAAGAAGAAGAACTTTAGTTTTGTGTCAAAAATTCTGAGAGTAAATGAAAATTTCAATGAAAAATTTTCCCAAAAATCTTACTTTAAACTGTAGCTCTCGCCACTCATTTATTAAATTAACACACACAACATAAGTGGTATAAGAAACTTGATTGAAATCCTGACTGAAGCGTTGTAATGACCAATTATGTATGTATGTTTAAGCTGGCCTTTAAGCCACGGATTCTTGTCTAGTAAACCACTATTATACTTTAATTACTACTACCAACTAGACTATGGTGACTTAGCCATTCAACCGGATTAGTTAGAATCGATTAATATTTAAGCCTAGTCTACAAACAGCAAAGACTGCCACTTAGCTGACAACTATGGTTAGACTTTGATCATATTAATGACGTGCCTCCCACTTAATATTGAGATGAATAACATGTTACGAAAGTTGACACAATATAGATGGCATAGGGCACCAATCTATAATACTAAATGGCTTATTTGGCATCTCTATTATTATAAGAGATCAATTTTCGCCCAGAATTCACAACTGAGGCCTGTGTATAGTGGTTAGAGTGACAGCTAATACCTGCCTCATAAAAGTTTTATACATTACAAAGAATTAAAGGAGTATGAGATCATTATTATTCATCACAGGACTTCTCTAGATATGATATTAAATATTCGAACACACGCAATTGAATTTATTTAGGATCGAATTAAGCAACAGGAGATATAACATGGACGTGCATAATTTCCTAAATTTTCCTTCATTTTATGTTTGATTCTATAGGAATTCCCTACAATATCTCCCGAACCCTGTTGTTCTGAGGAATATCCGATATCAATAAGAATTATTCTCCACCTATAACCCAATAAGGTACCATGTGTTTCCTTCTGTAATGCATTAACGCCACACATATAGCAATTATATGTGCCGTTTTTCTCACCACAGCATCTGCATTGAGCGATTCCTATTCTGTTCGGAAGTTTTCTTTAAAAGTTTGATGCAATACTCGAACCTTTTCCCACTATAATTATATGGTAAAAGTTTAGACTGTTTGAGACTTATCTGAATTGGAAAACCCTTAGGATCTCCTGTCCAAGTTAAATTGAACACATCTTTCGATGGAGCAAACTACCGCTGAGAGCATATGAGTTTCTCTTTGGTTTCCGAATATTTCCTTCCTATAAAGAACATGTTTGAAAATGAAACTTCATGTGACAGATTGTATGATTGTACCGCACCAAATAGTTTGATTTATAACAAGCAACTCCTAGCGGAACTTGACTGTGACTATCACTTCTTTAAACAATACTCTGAAGATAACCATGCTGGCATTACTTGTCCAAAATGTTAAAATTGTAACAGCGAAACGTAAAGAATAATTGAAAATTAAATAAACATCGTAACAAAAATACAGTTATGGTTGCAAAAATATTGAATAAAAACCAAAAAAAAAACAAGGTTTTTATTGAAATTAAATTTTTTACTTTTCACATCCCTTGCTCCTTACGAACATACATATATACGAGCAGAAAAGCAAAACAAGATTTTATTATTCCACCAAAACTATGCGCCATAAATCCACTGAAAATTCAATTTAAAAAATCATAAAAATTCCAACATAAATGGTGGGTGGAAAAAACCGATAGAAAAAGAAACAGCAAAAAATACTTGCAACTAAAAGTTCATTTCGTTAAAACAATCGTTTTGTTGCACTATTCGAAATTCATTCGAAATTCTAGAAATAACCAAAAAACAACAACAACAACAATAACAACATTTTAATCACATCAACAACAATCGATGACCATAAAATATTCACTAAAATACACCCACAAACACCAACAGAACACCAACAGCAACAAATAAAATATCAAAAACAAGTGTCTTTCGATGGATTGTAGCAATAACAACAACAACAACAATATTTCGGTGTCCTTTTAATTAAATTGTGGAAAAAGTTTTACGAAGAAAACACAAACAAAAAAAATGGCAAAGTTAGCAATGCGTGGGAGGCAGTCAGCCATAGTGCCCACAGTGTACAGTACGCTTTACAAATTAAGCGGGAAAATTGTAACTGTAAGCGAAATGTAAATACGACCTCAAGAGCTGTTTCAGCCTTAAAGAAGGTATGCTACACTTAACACTGTAACCATCGGGAGCTTCTGATAAAGCATTTTAAACTCTCAATGCCCATCCTTGCATATTAAAAACCTAGGTGTTGTCACCTTCTCCAACATAAAATTAGCAATGTAAAGGGACCGCCAAATAACTTTTTTTTTGAAAATGCTTTAAAAAAAACTACTGAATATTTTCTCAAATTTCTTTTTTTATTTGAAAGTACAATACTTCCGGTTAATAATGGAAAATAATTTTATTCAACTGACTGCTTCGGCTGGCCATGCAGTAGTCTACACCAGAAGATGCCGATTTTGGCAAAAAAAAACATCTTTTCAGATGAAGCTCATTTTGATCTTGGCGGGTATGTAAACAAGCAAGATTGTCGCATTTGGGGTACAGAAAACCCGCACGCATACATTGAAAAGCCGACGCACCCAAAACGAGTCACTGTTTGGTGCGGATTTTGGTCCAGAGGCATAATTGGGCCATTTTTCTTCGAAAATGAGCAAGGAGTGGCCGTTACAATCCATGGCGATCGTTATCGGGCCATGTTGAACGAATTTTTGTTCACAATAATTGAAGTGGAGGATATTGGCAACATTTGGCGTCAACAGGATGGCGCTACGTGCCACACAGCCGAAGCTACACTCGATGTTTTGCGCCCTGTTTTTGAAGATCGCATTATCAGCCGCAGAGCTGATGTCGTTTGGCCACCTCGGAGCTGCTATTTGACACCGTTGGACTATTATTTGTGGGGTGCCGTCAAAGATAAGTGTTACCCCGACAAGCCAGAGACAATTGACGCTTTAAAGGACAATATTCGTGAAGCCATTGGTAAAATACAGCTGCACACAATCGATAATGTGCTTAAAAATTGGACCGATCGTGTAGGCTACTGCATGGCCAGCCGAGGCAGCCATTTGAATGAAATTATTTTCCCATATTAATCGGAAGGATTGTACTTTCAAATAAAAAAAGAAATTTGAGAAAATATTCAGTAGTTTTTTTTAAAGCATTTTCAAAAACAAAAGTTATTTGGCGGACCCTTTACATTAGCGGTGAAGATCAATTTCTCTCTTTCCCTCTATCCGCAGTTATTATAGAATTTATGACCATATAGCCAAAGCCAATACATCCCGCATAAGCATACAGAATGCAATGCCTAGTAATAACTCTGTTTTGAGCACTCTTTCCGTACACTTTTCACTAGATTTGCTGTGCTACTTGGCCACGAATTCTACGCAATCTAAATGAACTACACTGGCGGGTTCTATGTGATATTCTTAATGTAGAGAATTTCCAAAAATTCGATAGTGGTACGATATCTATTCAATTCATCAGGTCTGTAGTTTCCCGATACCCATACGTACATACATAATTGGTCAAAACAGCCCTTCAGTTAGGACTTCTCACACCACTTATGTTGTGTGTGTTAATTTTATACTTGAGTGGCGGAATCTACGACTTAAACAAACTCTTTCATGTCAATTATATTTTACTATCATAGTTTTTGCCAGAAATCCGCTGAGAGGCAGTTGTTATGTGGGAGATGTATGATCTGGGGTTTGAACCTTGGTCTCACGTCTTATAAACCAACTCACTACTTACTAGACTAGACTCTGTACCCAACTTATATATAAAAATGAGTGTGTGTTTATTTGTTTGTGGGTTTGTTTGAAGTCTATAGACGGCTAAACGGCTGGACCGATTTTAACAGTACCTTCCTGTATGTCTGAATGGAGTTATAGGCTACTTTTTATTTTAAAATTTCAAGTAGGCGAGGTGCCACGCCCACATACCCAATAATTACTTAATGTCGCATATCTCATAAATTGCAACGGCTAGAGTCCTCAAATATTTTATGGACGACTTTGACGTATATATAAACAAAATGGGCGGATTGGCTATAGTAGGCGTGTCGCCTCCCATAGTCTATATATATAAAAATGAATGTTTGTTTGTATGTACCTTATAAATAGAATCGTAAACTATGCATTTGATATTGTTATGATCTTTAGCAAAGTTGTTACGCATGAGCCGGGGAAGGTATGTTGGTATGACTAATTTCCGGCAGGTGGCGCCGCTGAAAATTTAACAAAGTTGTTGCGCATGAGTCGATGGTGGTTGGTGCGATTAATTTTTGATGGATGGCGTCACTCAAAATGATTCAAAATAAATGACAAGCAACTGGTCGACCTACACCTCAAGCACGGAAGAAAGAGCATTACGAGCCACAGAATCAGACCAGCATTGAGACTGGAAAATCTTCGAGTATATTCCGCTGAGACCCGTTCGCTTGAACCAGTTGAACAACGCGACGTGAGATTAGAAACTGATCGAATGCGTACTACTCAGGCCCGTTTATCTGAATAACCAGAACAACGGGAACAAAATCAATAAAATGATTCCAAATAAATTGGACTTTTGGATAGCCATTCCTTTAAATTTATTTTAGATGGTGACGCAGTAACAGGCGAAGATTACTGCTAATATTATGTGAAAATTGCATACTTTTTCTTAGTGACATGCGCAGATTTTCCAGAGATCGTTATGTTAGAAGAGTTCGCTAATGCCTTTCCATTAATAAACATCATCGCTGCCTCTATAGATGACACTTAGCGCTTAATATGGTCGGATAGGATCGATTACAAATATTTCATTTGAATTTGCAAATATTTTTGTTTAAAATTTTAAAAGTTTTTTTAAAACGATTACTCACCATAAATAACAGCAGGTTTTAAAATTTTTCATCTAAAAATATTGATGAATAGACGTATGATAAATGTATCAGTTATCCGATAACATGAACTATTAATAAACCAGAGAAAGAGAGAGTGAGAGAGACAGAGACATCCTCTGCCATGCCTCCCCCAAACTACTATTCTATTTTGACTTCAATTGTTTTTTCTGGGTATTGAACAAAAGTTTGTTTTTGGCCTTTAAACACACGAAAAAAGAAGGCTGAAAATCAAAAACAGAATGTGAAAAATATTCATGCCTATCAGTTACAGCCATATTGTCCGGGCCAAATAAGGCGGATAGTTTTTCCAATTAGCAGGTATGATAATTTGTTTTTGTTGTTGTCAACTTTTTTCATGTTTGTTGTTGACTAAATTACAAAAAAAAAAATAAAAATTCTTAAAAAGAAACAGTCAAACCAATAGATTTGCACGAAAAGCTGTCATTGCGATATTGGGTCATATAAAAAGTATATGCAGACGAGATAGTTCTGGAGCTATGAGGCACAGTTTGAAGGGACTCTTTGTGACATCATTCATAAGGTAGAGATTGCAAGACGGCGCTGCATCCTAGTGGAATTGAGAATAAACCAGGTTAAAACTTGATGATGAAAAGATAGAAACTTCCGATTTGATATTACATTCGACTCCTAAGGTGAGTTAACATTACTTGAAAGATATATTGAAGTAGACAGGTTTTAACCTTTGAGGGAGTGACCCGTGAACAGATCAGCTTAAAATCGATGTTTTTTTATGGAATTTTGTTTCAAAAACCCGCAAACACTTTTTCTATGACCCATGTAATGAATACATGTACGCGTTCCAATATATGCATTGGTCATCTATTGTGTCACATACAGGCAAAAGAAGGCTTAGAAGGATTGACAGCAGCATCAGTATCGTACAGCATTTGCATCAATTTTGCATTGTATTCGAGTGGAAGTGTGTTTTTTCTCGAGTGTTTACTCGTTAATATTAAATTCAACAATCCAGTGACAGTTGAATGATGTCACTTAAGAGAGCAAGAGAGAGTCTTGGTTTGTTTGCAATTAAAAGCCTTCAAGCAATTGACATCGAAATGTAATGCAATCTGATAGTTTTACTTCACTATACTTCTGTTGCGAGTTGTTGCTTTTTTAATCCTTTTTTTCCTTTATTTCTGTGTATTCAGCTGAAAGACAACTTTTTAAGGTTAAGGCGGGTAAGAGGTTTAATTTGGTGTTTAAAATGCCATTTGATCGTGTGTAGATGGAAAATGAAAATGAAAATGAAGCGAAGGAAAAATGGAAGCGCATTGGAAAAAGAAAAAATAATTGGAAAATGCAGTTTACGATTTTTCCGTTGGTTTTTTAATTTTTTCTTTTCGTTTTGATTTCGAAACAAAATGGAAAATTTAATTGTAAAAAAAAACCGAAATAGAACGGAGTACAGATTTCAGCCATAAGCAACAGAATAAGAAAATTTCACATTCACTTAATTCGACAAGTGACAGGGAAATGTTTGGTTAACATTGGCAAACCCCACTTGAAATTGTCTGTGTTCATTGTGGAATTCTTATGTGGAAAGTGAGTGTAATTTTTCATTTCATTTGATGGAGCAGCATACAAACAAGTCAATTAAAGTTCAGGTTTTATAATCAAAATTACAAGCGGTTATGGGAGACTATATTATACCATATATCACAATGATACTTTTTTCCTACGACTTTGCATTGCATATTGTTTCGTGTGATAGCATACATATGGTATACTACTGCTCTGTTCTTAAGAACTTTCTGTGTGAACAAAAAACGTCTATCATATGCCGTGTATATCCTTTGCTATCCCATTTTAAAGTTGGAAAACGCCAAAGGAATTAAATAAAACTTCTTTACTGCTCTGTTCTGCTTTTTATCCTGCAATAATTATAATATTTTATGCATAAAAATAGTTTTAAAAAGGAAAAATAATTGCTTTGACAAACTATTTGTTTGATATAAGCTTTTGGCTTCACTATTTTCTTATTTTTCTTTCTGTTTTTTCTCTTTGCTCCTATGTTTCTATATGTCGGCATGAATATATGAACAGAATGAACATACCAGCACATAATTTCATATGTATGGATTTCTTTTAAACTAAAACAACAACAAAACACAAGAAAAGAAAGAAAAATAAAATGCTAAAAGGCGCAAACAAAAAAATAAAACTAAATGGCAAGCATTTAATATACCCAACCATTCAGATACTTTGAAATTCTTTGACCGTATTATTAAGGTTGAGTTAAGTTTTATATTTGAACTGCAAAAAAACAAAACAAGCACGCACTGAAATGCACAACAACACATTAAACAAACAACACATACACATACACATACACATACACGCACACACTGACACAATAACCTTTTATGGATTCATTCATTCATTCCTTCATTCATACATACATTGATGCCGTATACCATACAAGCATGTATGGGAATACAACGGATACGGATTCAAGTAGTTTTTATTGTATTGGATTGAATGAATGTGAATGTATTCATAATACAGTTGTTATATGTACGCATTCAACATACCGAACAAATTATAACCCCCTGCATACACACATACATACATACATGTGTGCATACTTACCCCATACATACACCATACATAACAATCGCATTTACGTTCATACAACACATTAATGAATAAATAAAAGTGGGTTCTGAAATCATTTAAGGAATTAAAAAAAAAATCAAATTAAAAACACACAATGTAAGGAGAGTGCAGGAAAAAATTTGTTCAAACTTTTAGGTTTATTTTTTTACTGCATCTGGAAAAAATAATTGCCGTTACTTTACTTTTGTTCATTATCTAACTCTGTAAACACTACTAAAGGTTCACTTAGATTACATACAAGTGATAATTTTTCGCAGTAATCTGTAACACACTTCCATGTTGTAAAAATTTTGAGGAAAAATTCTGTTATCAAAGCTTTACTTTCACTGCTTTACATTGGATATCAAATATGTATAACTGAAATAAAGGGTCCGCCAAATAACTTTGTTTTTTGAAAATGCTTTAAAAAAAAACTACTGATTATTTTCTCAAATTTCTTTTTTATTTGAAAGTACAATCCTTCCGGTTAATAATGGAAAATAATTTCATTCAAATGGCTGCCTCGGCTGGCCATGCAGTAGCCTACACGATCGGTCCAATTTATAAGCACATTATCGATTGTGTGCAGCTGTATTTCACCAATGGCTTCACGAATATTGTCCTTTAAAGCGTCAATTGTCTCTGGCTTGTCGGCGTAACACTTATCTTTGACGGCACCCCACAAATAATAGTCCAACGGGGTCAAATCGCAGCTCCGAGGTGGCCAAACGACATCAGCTCTGCGGCTGATAATGCAATATTCAAAAACAGGGCGCAAAACATCGAGTCTAGCTTCGGCTGTCTGGCACGTAGCGCTGTCCTGTTGAAAACAAATGTTGCCAATATCCTCCTCTTCAATTTTTGTGAACAAAAATTCGTTCAACATGGCCCGATAACGATCGCCATTGACTGTAACGGCCACTCCTTGGTCATTTTCGAAGAAAAATGTCCCCATTATGCCTCTGGACCAAAATCCGCACCAAACTCGTGACTCGTTTTGGGTGCGTCGGGTTTTTAATGTATGCGTGCGGGTTTTCTGTGCCCCAAATGCGACAATTTTGTTTGTTTACATACCAGGCAAGATTAAAATGAGTTTCATCTGAAAAGATGATTTTTTTTTTGCCTAAATCGGCATCTTCTGGTGTAGGCTACTGCATGGCCAGCCGAGGCGCCATTTGAATGAAATTATTTTCCATTGTTAACCGGAAGGATTGTACTTTCAAATAAAAAAAGAAATTTGAGAAAATATTCAGTAGTTTTTTTTAAAGCATTTAAAAAAAAAGTTAATTGGCGGACCCTTTATGAACACAAAATCCAGATCCACTCAGGCAGCACGTACCTGATTATTCCTGCAAGAAAGCAATAAAACTAAATTGGGCAATGAACCCCAAAAATGTATTCCTCAGTTCGCCCTGAAAAATTCAGACCATATTTCAAAATCGGATGTGAACGTTTTCGGTACACTGCTCCTATTGATTACCTCACAGAGAGTTTTTCAGAAGCTGTAATTACTAGGAAGAAGAGGAGAAAACAGAATCATTCTGTTTTCATTATTCTGCATTTGGAAACCTGAGCCATAGGATTAGTGACCCCTCATAATTTATTGATAGGACTTGTGTAACCCAAAGGCGAGTAAGATAAAAGGCATACCTTCATAAAACTATCAGGATGCTTGAGAAATGCTAGCAAGAATAGATACCATCGGTACTACAACGAGAGCTTATAGGCCCCAACTAAATTATGTTCCCCAAAATCAACCTTTGCTACTAACGGTTACAATATACACTTTTTAAATAATATTCTACTTTTACTGAACAAAGTCGCCGTAGTCTAGTAGGCAGTGTGTTGACTTATTAGACGTAAAAGCCAGGGTTCGAACCCCAGGCCAGACATCAAAACAAAATACAAAAAGTATTTCTTCGGCGACATCCTCTGAGCAGATTTCTGGCAAAACCTCTGAGAATAAATAAAATTACCATGACCAATTTCTCAAAAATCTGTCGTTCGGAGTCGACTTAAAGCTGTAGGTCCCGCCACTCATGTATAAAATTAACACACACAACATAAGTGGTGTGAGAAACTAGGACGTTGTACAACGGGTCAATTCGATCTCCGGGTACTGTACTTGTCTAAATTGACAAGTACACGTCCTCCAACCTAACTTAACCTACTGAAGAAATCTTGCCAAAGGACTTTACAGCAAATTTAAAACTTTTTGATGCATTAGCGCTTCAATCATATTTTTTTAATTTAAATAAAGATTGAAATATTTTAAACATTGAATTTAGTTTTTATAAAAGACACACAATGAGCAAATTTTTTCGTGGGCATTCCTCGTATTTAATTTGGAAATTTATTAAATTTTTGAATACCCTACAAAGTGAAATTTTTAGGGGTCTATTGCGAAATACTGATGCCACATAAATTTAATTATGTGGCCCTTTCGGCCTATATGTTAATAAATGGATTCGTCGTAGAACAAAATCGAATCCTTATTTAAGGTCAAGAATACCCTGTACAGAGAGTATGTAGTGTTTTAGTGACAGTATTCTCCAATGGTCGAGGTCAATTAAGGTTTCATAATATTTGTTAATTTCTAGTTCTAAGCACAATTATTACACATACCACAAACCAGTCGCCGTAGTCTAGTAGGTAATGTGTTGGCTTATTAAATATGAAAAAATATTTCTTCGGCGACTTCCCTCAGCAGATTTCTGCCAAAAACTCTGAGAGTAAAATAAAATTGCTATGAAAAGTTTCTCTAAAATCTGTCATTCGGGGTCGACTTTAAACTGTAGGACCCGCCACAAATGTATAAAATTAACACATGCAACATGAGTGGTGTGAGAAGCTAAGTCATATCCTGACTGAAGGTTTGTAATGACCAATCATGTATGTATTCTCCAATAATCAAGATCAATTTAGGATTCTAAAATTGTGGGTATTTCTGATTCTAAGCACAATTATTACCACACTTTATGCCATTGAGCCCTACCAATACCATAGGCAATAAAACTTTCATTATCAAATTATTTGTATTTGTAAGCATAATATCCACTGTAGGGTATACAATTCTATTTAAAATTATACACAAATTATATTAACAAGAGAGTAGAACTCAAACGATAACAGTTGGTACATTAATCTAAAGAGTTGAAGGGGATGTATGCCCAATTAACGAAACTTGAATTTTAGGGAATAATTTCTCTATCAAGTTCATATGTTTTAATGAAATTTTATCTGAAAACGTGTGCGGAGCCATTTTTAGTACATTCTTTGGAATCTAAACAAAATTCCTGTGATCCCACACCAAACGCATTATAAACATCGTTGTAATAAGACGGTACCAGGAAAAGAGTGTGGTCCTTGGGCAATTTCAAATAACGGGTGATTTTTTAGCTATTATCTTTTTGGCAACACTGGTTTAAAAGGCTCACGCACGTTTCGTGTTTTGTTTCACTGTCAAACATCTTCAGTTTGATCTATAATTTAACCATGAATCGTCTTACAAACGAACAACAATTGAAAATCACTGGAAAGTTGGCCGAAGATCCACTTCTTTATCGAAAAATTGTGTTCAGCGACGAAGCTCATTTTTGGCTCAATGGATATGTAAATAAGCAGAATTGTCAATTTCGGAGTGAAGATTAGCTAGAAGCATTGCAAAAGCTACCAATGCATACAGAAAAAATCACAGTTTGGTGCGGTTTATGGGCTGGTGGCATCATTGGACCGTACTTCTTCAAAGATGCTGCGAATCGTAACGTAACTGTGAATGGTGGACGCTACCGTGAGATGATATCCAACTTTTTTTTGCCTAAAATGCAGGAGCTTGACTTGCATGACATTTGGTTTCAATAAGACGGTGCCACATGCCACACAGCACGCGTAATAATGGACTTATTGAGAGCCGAGTTCGCTGAACATTTTATTTCACGTTCGGGACCGGTCAATTGGCCGCCTAGATCGTGCGATTTAATGCCTTTAGACAATTTTTTGTGGGGCTATGTTAAAGCTCATGTCTATACAGACAAGCCCGCTTCAATTGACGCATTGGAAGACAACATTGAAGCATTTATTCGTGAGATACCGGCCGAAATGTTGGAAAGAGTATGCAAAAATTGGACTAAGCGGATGGACTATTTGAGGCGCAGTGGCGGTCAACATTTGCATGAAATAATCTTCAAACATTAAATTATATGGACCGTACTATCAATTCAAATAAAGATTTCATGAATTTTTTCTGAATTTTATGTTTTTTTTTTGAAAAAATTTCCTATAGCTCTTAAAAAATCACCCATTAGTACGAAAGAACAATTTGGTCAGCATTAATATGGTATATGGTCCAGAACAATTATCAATTTTCGAGCCGCCTTCACAGAGACCCGTTTGACTAAGGCATCCATGGGTGGTACATCTTTCTCCAAAGCTATTTCACACCACCACAAAAGTACTCTCCTACTGCACTATGTGTAGTAAGTTTCACTAAAATTCAAACGTACCAGACCTTATTATATTTCTTAGAAATATCTGGAGCCCAAAAGTCAAAATTATGGCAACCGCTAAATTAACGATTAATAACCTTTGGCTTACATTCTCCATGTGAAAGAAATGATGGAATGAAATGTAAACGTATGTGATGTGATGTGAAGGCCATTAAAACTGTTTAATTGTAATTGTGTATGGAAGTTTGTTCGAATGTATGTATGTGTGTGTGTGTGAGAAACTTTCACAATAAAAAAGAGTTTATTTTCATAAATTTTAGAAGCCAAAAAAATATTTAAAAAAAACAAGTAAAATTGGATACGGGTTTTGGGGAAAAACGAATAACAACAAAAGACCAGCTACAGGAAACGAAACCATTAAAGAATTCAAAACAATTAAACTGTGTGTGTGTGCGTAAAATGTGAACAATAAGAAGACACTGTATATGTGTGTGTGTATATGTGAGTACGTAATAAATATTTTAAAATTGTTTTTAAAGTTAAAATGTTTACAAATTTGTTTTACAAACAATACAAGAAGCGAAAACAAACACTGGGTGTATGTTGATACACAATATTTCAGTGTTGTTTCGTTCGTTTTTTTTTTTTGAGCTGAATTTCTATCCAATAATACAGAGGCCCATAAACTTTTATTTCATTTTATTTTGTATTGTCTATTTTCATTTATTTGTTGTATGTTATACAAGCATAAATATTTAAGCGAAAAGTGAGCGATATGGTGATAAATTTTTATAACGTATTTGGACTTTAATTTTGTAGGAATAGCAGTGTGTGTCAGTGTGGCAGTATGGCAGTAGCAGTTGCTATAAAAAGCAGTTAATTTTCCGTGCCACACTTGACTGCCTAAAACGTTTAAATAAAACTGAAAAAGAATTGTACACAATAAAATAAAATTAAATGAAATGAAATTAAAATGTTTGTTATTTTTTCAAAATGGCATTGCTTTTGCTGCCGTTTGGCTTTTGGCCAAATAATAATTTTGTGTTCTCTGAAGATCTCGTGTTGTTTTTTTTTTTCTTATTTTCTTTGGCTTTGAAGCAATTGTGTAAAGCCTTTTTCTTATGCTCTTCTATTGTTGTATGATTTTTCTGAATTTAATTTTGTCGGTTCTTTACTTCTGTATTTTTTGTTTATTTTCGTTATTTTTTTTGCATTTCTTTGTTCGTTTCTTAGCAGAAATAATACGAAACGGCAATTTGAGTTGTTTAATAGTGCATCCCATTGAAGCGATTGTTACACCCAAGCACACTTAAAATATAGGCAGCATGGCGGCACAGCATGCAACAGTATTTCAAGGAACAATGAAAGGAAATAAATTTTAAATATTTAAACAACTCGGCATGAATACATATCGTATGACCAAGTAATTTACATGCCGGTTATTGAATTTAAAGAATTCAAGAATTCCTATCCAATATTTCAAGGGAACATCATTCGGAACGATGTGATATCTTTACTGATATTTGGTAGACAGAAACGGTTACATGATCGTATATTTATTCTGATAATGACTAATGATCTCAGGTTGACTGTTGACCAAACTGGAATTTTCGAATTTAATACAAGCGAGAGGTGCATTCGAGAATTAAATTTCTAAGCTTTGCTTAACTACGTAGAAGGTATTTCATAGTACGGCATTCGTTCACTGGATCAAATTGATATGAAACTAATGTGGGTCCAAGTAAATCACGCATTCGATGGCAGATAATGGTTGGAAGTGCAGTCGTATACATATTGCTGAGAGGTACATATGTATATTCACCCACTTTTTAATTGTCATTTCAATCAAGCATCTCTTAAAGCAGTATATTAGGTGGCGGCTGTCTACTCAAACGGAAGCTGGATAGACACACTTAGGTCACATAAGGCCGCTTGTGAAACCACTGTTTTCAATACTGCTTGATTGTCAGAAACATTCTCAGCTTTTGATGAATCGACTTAGACTACCTTCGTATGAAAAGCACCAAAATGGCTTTTCCTTCCCCGGCATAGTGCTAGACACGTACTCAATAGGTGAAGAACACTCTCCTCATCCTTTTCCTCGTCTTTACAGCTTCTGCAGAAATCGTTTTCTAAGTCTCCAGAAAACTCCAACAACCACACCAAACGTACTCCAAAGAAGTGGATTTTTCCAGTCTTGGCCAGATCTTCTGCTTCATTGTTCAAAGTTGCCCATCTGGTATTGAAGAAAGCAATGAATGCTTTGTCATTTGTAAACTCTCACGCCCTCACAGATATTCCCAAAGTAGAGAATTCAATGAAGAGTTCGCTGGTGTTGTCTCACCTGGCTACACCTCTACAGTTGCCTGGAAAGTTACTGTGTTCTGCAATGTAAGTATTAAGACTTATTTTATTTAATTTCACTGTGTTTAACAAATTTAGATTATTTCTTGTTTAAATTTCTCAAACAGAATTTCAACTGTGGGATTTTAGATGCACAAATTTCACTTTATAGGCAAGATAAACCTTGAAACAAATTAAATTGAATCGGAGCTCGACTAAAACACGTCTTTACAGTTCGAAAGAATATATGAATTGGTATGTATGTGTAGTCGCCGTGGTGTAGTAGGTAGTGTATTGGCTTACTATTCGTAAAGCCCGGGTTCGTATCCCAGGTCAGACATCAAAAATGAAATATGAAAAAAAAAATATTTCTTCGGCGACTTCCTCTCAGCAGATTTCTGGCAAAAACTCTGAGAGTAAATAAAATTGCCATGAAAAGTTTCTCAAAAATCTGTCGTTCGGAGTCGACGTTAAACTGTAGGTCCCGCCACTCACGTATAAAATTAACGCACACAACATGAGTGGTGTGAGAAGCTAGGCCGTAATCCTGACTGAAGGGTTGTAATGGCCAATTATGTATGTATGTATATGTATATTATATTGTTCCGCAGCCTCGTTAAGTTATCTACGATAGCTTTGCATCACTTTAGGGTTCATATAGTTAACCCCATGGCTATCAGAAAGTACAGTAATATCCTGTACGGAGATATTTGCTACTTCAATAATCTTAAATGCAAGCTGTATTGACGATATCTCCGCCAAAAAGATGCTACAGTGATTCGGCAACCATATGAGCTGGTCTACTCAAATCAATGCGCATAAAATTGCACGGAATTCTCAGCAAACTACACTTCACCATTGTTGCTTACTTACTTACTTACTTACTTACTTAGTTACTTACTTACTTACTTACTTAATTGGTTATTACAACCCTTTAGTCAGGATTACAACCTAGCTTCTTACACCACTCATATTGTGTGTGTTAATTTTATCCATGAATGGTGGGACCTACTGTACTCGAACATGAATGTATATTTTGTAACACAATATTGATGTTAACTTAGAAATTAAACCACAATTAATATTTAAATTATTATTTTTTTGAAAAGCCATGGATAGATTTTCTTTACAACAATTTTCTATGCAAGAGCTTATTCGTATAATTTTGTTTTGGGCAATTCAAAGAATTTTAAACAAATATTTTCTAAAATAAATTCCAGTTAAAATAGTTTAAATTTATTTAAAAGACACACACACATACATATGTATATACAAATGTGTAGATGTAAAAGCATATATTATACTCGTATATAGTATACGCTTACATATGTATATACTTACATTGATGTCAGATACTAAAATGAAAACCGTAATTAAAAATTGGCCATGATTTCTTACTTTGTATACAATTATGCGGTTTCACAAACAACAATCAAACTCACTCACACTCACACAAGCAAACATACACACATACAAATGAATAAAACAAAATGAAGGCATAATAATAATAACAGTAAATTAATATTTTGTAAATGAATTAAATACTACGAAAATGAACACATAAAACTTTTTTAATGTTGGAAACCTTTTTAGTTTTGAATTTTAATTGAAAATAAAAAATTAAATTTTTAATGGACAGTTGCTATAAAAAGGTGAGGTGGTGAGGATTACAATATAGCTTCTCACCCCACCCACGTTGTGTGCGTTAATTTGATCGATGAGTGATGGGAATTACAGACTTTTGAGAAACTTTTCGAGTTAATTTTGTTTTCCTCCCAGAGATTTTGTCAGAAGACTACATACATATGTACACAATTGGTTATTAGCATCCTTTAGCATCCTTTGAAAAAAAAAATAGAAACGCATCAAAAAACGTTGAAAACATCCCCATGTCATTAGGGACCCGCCATCCCGTTTGACTGTCTTTTTTGTGCCTTTTGGATCAAACTCTTACAAAACATTTTCCGTCTGATGGAGCACTTTGTTCCAATTTTTCCGACTTTGGTGTTATCTGGCAAATTGTAACCTTTTTTGTATAATTTTGTTTTACTTAAAAGAGGTACTGACATTGGACTTCGAGCCTGTTTCTCATAGCACTTACTGTTACTGGAGCATCTAGTATATTTTTAAGCCCATTAGATGACTCAAAAAATTTTTTTTTGAATGACATACTAAAATTTGGTCAAAACCCGTGGATGCTTTCCTCTTTATTGCTCTAGTTTCGATATTTTTTGTATAGTGAATCACTTAAATACTTTATGTTTAGAACACTTCATTATGTGGGCTATTTTTCCAAGTGATAAGCCATCAGATTTTAACTTAAGGATAACATTTCTTTCAGCATCAGTGGTATGAACACCTCGACCCATTTTTTAAAAGATTTAAAACATACACTCAACACGAAAATTTTGCAAATGGACCAAAAAAAAGTTATTTTAACTCAATTTTTACCACTTCTAAATATTTCATGTAAAAAGTTTATTTTAAATTTAAACACGGTTTTAGAAAAACGTTTCTATTATTTTTTCCAGCTAAATTACGTATTTTCTCACTTTTTCCTGAAAACTAATAAATTAAAAGAGAAGAAAGCAATAAAGGAAGCAAATAATAAAATTTCCAACAATAAAAGTTTATTACGAAAAAGTATACAATATTTTAATGATGAACTAGTAATCGTTTCTATTATTTTTTCCAACACTGTAGCTTCTGACACACACTTGTGTGCGTTAGTTTTATATATGAGTGATGTCCGATATGTCCAAAATTAATTTTAGACCACGAGCTCTTGTCTTATAAGCCAACACGCTACCTAATAGGCTACAGTGACTTCACACAATCTTCTACTCTCTTCAAATTTATAATGTTTAGGCTTGTAGTCAGGCAGTGAGCACAATATCTCTCCATTTTCCTTTAATACCCTCTCACATTCCCTATTCAAAGCATTTGTAGTGTTGCCCACATATAACAAAATTGTTATAAAATATTTCTGTGTTTAATTTTTGTCGTTTTTTTTTTTGTTTCTTTTTTAACATGAAATCATAGACAATTACGTACGATTGTTGTCAATACCAATAAACACACAACACAGTAACACACAATTTGTATTCATGCTTGAAAAATACAGTGTATTTAATATGAATTTAATTGAAAATTTTATTATTAAATCATATTTAATTTATTTTAATTTAATTACACCAGATTATTTTTTTTTTGTGCGCTCATCAAGTAATATAAATAGATATTGTGTTCAATTCTTACATGTTTTCTCTTTCTCTCTCTATCTCTCCATCTCTCTCTTTAATTAAATAAAAAATGAAAAATTTTGCTTTTCATTCAAATAAATATTATAATGGAATCATTGTAAAAGAATAAATAACACAAAAAGGCTTTATTTGGCATTGTTTGTTCAACAAAAAAGAATGTGGCCAAAATGTACGGGTAGAAATTTAATTGCCTTAAATATTCATTCAATTAAAGGTGCGGAAAATTAATTACAAAAAAATTTACATCCAGGAAAACTGCTTATCAATTCAAATACAACTAGACTTCGGATCGTTCTGGAGGCATTGTCAAACTTTGCGTTGTTTGTGCAAACCCTATCCCAGCCCAATGTTGCTTATTCCTTAATATAAACTTTGTCTCCTTCAAAGTTCAACAATTCCCTCTTAGATAAAGGGTCCGCCAAATAAATTTTTTTTAAGTGCTTTAAAAAAACTACTGAATATTTTCTCAAATTTCTTTTTTTATTTGAAAGTACAATCCTTCCGCTTAATAATGGTAAATAATTTCATTCAAATGGATGCCTCGGCCGGCCATGCAGTAGCCTACACCAGAAGATACCGATTTTGGCAAAAAAAAAATCATCTTTTCAGATGAAGCTCAGGTATGTAAACAAGCAAAATTGTCGCATTTGGGGCACAGAAAACCCGCACGCATACATTGAAAAGCCGACGCACCCAAAACGAGTCACTGTTTGATGCGGATTTTGGTCCAGAGGCATAATTGGGCCATTTTTCTTCGAAAATGAGCAAGGAGTGGCCGTTACAGTCAATGGCGATCGTTATCGGGCCATGTTGAACGAATTTTTGTTGACAAAAGTTGAAGAGGAGGACATTGGCAACATTTGGTTTCAATAGGACGGCGCTACGTGCCACACAGCCGAAGCTACACTCGATGTTTTGCGCGCTGTTTTTGAAGATCGCATTATCAGCCGCAGAGCTGATGTCGTTTGGCCACCTCGGAGCTGCAATTTGACACCGTTGGACTATTATTTGTGGGGTGCCGTCAAAGATAAGTGTTACGCCGACAAGCCAGAGACAATTGACGCTTTAAAGGACAATATTCGTAAAGCCATTGGTGAAATACAGCTGCACACAATCGATAATGTGCTTAAAAATTGGACTGATCGTATAGGCTACTGCATGGCCAGCCGAGGCAGCCATTTGAATGAAATTATTTTCCATTATTAACCAGAAGGATTGTACTTTCAAATAAAAAAAGAAATTTGGGAAAATATTCAGTAGTTTTTTTTAAAGCATTTTCAAAAAAAAGTTATTTAGCGGACCCTTTATAAAATAACTGAGTCAATGGCTTTCGAAACACTAAGCTGTTGCCCCATGGTTGCAGTATTCTAGAAAACTCTAGAATGACATGGTTGCCAGCTGTTGTTCTCTAGAAACTACTGCCTCTATGCACAAGCAACGGGTTGTTATATTGGCTGCAGTAATAGGGAACTTAACTCATTTGTTTCTACTCTTTTTTCAGGAGACATCAATGCCTAACCCTTCTACATTGTTATTTGTATCTTTTGCAGAAGATCTCATGCTGTAAGGGATCATATATTCGATCTCTACCTGTTTTTCTTTTATTTTCAATATTAATTTACCTTCTTTGTATAAATGAGCGTGTGTGTGTATGATTGTGCCATTCATTCATCACTCACTATCAGTGAATCATTACTAATTAATTAATAAATATTTACAATTTACAATAACGTAAACGATTTTTAATTAATGAACATTCATTAATTGTTAACTTTTTAGCAACATAATACAGCGGTTGAAATTGTATTTTTTTTATTTCATTTTATTTTTTAATATATTTGTGTGTGTGTGCGTGTGTGTGTGTTATATTTGCTGTTCAATTTATATTTTTTCATTGTCCGTCCTACTTAAACATTAATCATCAATTGTTAATATTGTTTGGCATTGTATTAATTAAATGTATTCATTTTAATAATTAAATAAAGGGTTATCCATTTATTGATTTCAAATATAAAGTTTAAAGAAAAACAAATGAAAGATCTGTGGCTAGCAGAAGTAATAACTCGTTTGATTTCGAAGATGGACGTTGCAGAATATAAAAATTTTTTGAATTCTAATGCGGACAATAAGGTGTTAGTCACGCTGATTTACGGAATATTTGCAAAAAATCGGCCTTCTATCACACCCGTTATTCATTTATCACGTAAGCAGGTATCACGTAAGCATCACATCACATAATAATAACGAAATCCATGGAATAGATGACCTCCATTGTAACTAATCTCCTGCGTCTTTGCCAACTTGATCACTAAGAATATTAAAAACGTTCTCACCTATTGTATCGGAACAATAGAGTCATCTCAGTTTCGACAATTGATAACGGCCATCTTGTTAAAGCCACATCGGTTAAATTAGTTGCCATTTATTCCCTCTATTTTGTCAAATCACCGAAAGTCACGTGTAATGAATAAACTTGGTTTTCCAAAAAAAAGTATTCTGTGCAGACAATGTACTGCACGCTTTCCCCATTGTACGATTGCCAAAATCATCTTAACTAGAAGGCTATTCAGAATGAGGATCCACTAGTACGTCTTCGAAATCCAAGATCTGCCAACAACATGGCCGCTGTTCATAATAGTGCGCAAGAGAGGCAGAATTCGAACACAACTTGGAGAAAATTTTGCATTGTGGCCATAGCTGCCAGATAAATGAGGCATCAAATCGTCAAATATTTTAGAAAAAGTCGTCAAAGTCGTCAAAAACTTTTATTAAAATCGTCAAAAAATCGTCAAAAAAAATTTTAATTAATTTTATATCATTTTCAATCTATACCCGTGTTGTTTATTGACAAATAAACGCAGCAATAATATTGCATCATCTTAATCTATGGGTGGTGTGAATATTAAGAAGTCAGAAGCTCTTGACTTTCTGAGCATTCAGTGTAATGTTGGCTTCAACCGACACATTTTTCAGTTCCTTCAGTTTTTTTTTTATTTATTAATTAGAATACAATTAAAAATGATATTCTAATTATATACGAGCGGAATATATGCTCGGTGTAGTGTCACAGATCAGACTCTCTGGTAGGAATCGAACCCAAGACCCTCACGCTAATAGTCTAGCACACTACCCTCTAGACTGCCAGGGCATCCTCCTTCTTAAGATCTTATGATCTTACTATTTACACCATCTGTAACCGACCGAGACTGGAATACAACTCTCATGTATGGGTCGGTGCCTCAACGTCTATTTTGAGGTTTCTCGATCGTGGCCGTAGTAGATCGTTAATGACGGTATTGTATCCAATTTCATTGAATCATTGGAGCATCGTTGCAATGTGGTTTGTGTTTCACTGTTCTATCGCTTCGACAAAAGGATTTTGCTCGAACGTAGTAAGAGGACTTTTCCCGAAAATCATATATTTCTACGTAACGCTTGTCCTTGTCGGCCACCACTTACGTATGTGGTCGATTGGCCAGTGGATCGCATACTGCATTACAGTAAAAATACGTCTTTTAATCGGACTATTCGTATGTGGAACTCATTCACTGCAGAGGCCTTTCCTGTTACTTATGGTATAAATATACACAAGCCTAGTGTCCATAAACACTGTTCTCGCTTTCCTTCTTCACATAACATATTTTCATAGTTCCAAACACAATGTCATCAATCCCCTGAGTGTTGGTCGTACGAAACAAAATAACGGCGCTTGCCTTTGTTCTTCCGATGGTTATATTAGAAGCTGCATACACTCGAATTTTTAAAATTGTCTGCAACGACAAGTAATAAATTATTCTCAACTACGAGGTTATTTAGGAGTAATAGTAATAGTAATTTTTTGGCTTTTAAGGAGTTAAAAATGAATAAAAAACAGAAAAATCATCACATGTATTCGAAAGTAACTTAGAAATATAAAACTTGACTCCTTGTTATTACTAACACAAATTTCCAACAGAAACAATTGCAAAGTAAATACAAATGTTAAAGTGGTTTTGAATGTACTAAAGTAAAGAATATGATGTAAATTTTTAATTTCTAAAAATCGTCAAAATAAGGACATAAATCGTCAAATCGTCAAAATGATATTTTTGGAGCTCAAAATCGTCAAAATGACGATAAATCGTCAAATCTGGCAGCTATGATTGTGGCTTGAATCCTCACTCATGCAAAATTCAACTGTCACAGAAACTGAAACGGCAGGTGTAGGCATCTGTGCTCTCTGTTAAAATGAAACCCATTTCTGTATGAATGGGTACGTGAACAAATATAGGACAATACTAAACCACCTGAGATCCAAGAGCGTGCAATGCATCCCGAAAAAGTTGCTGTTCTTTGTGGATTTGGATTTGGCGTCATCGTAATATATTTCTCTGAGAATATTGTCTAGACCATCACCATCAACTACAAGCCTTATAGGTCGCTAATTGGTTTTTGGCTTAAATTTGTTGATCCAGACGCCAACAACATGGTTTCAATAGGACGGCGCTACTTTTCACACATCTCATGCCACTTTGGGCATTCGACACAAGAGATTTCGCCATCTCACGTGGTCTTTCTTTAGTTCTGTGGTATTATTGGTTTTAAAAAGTCTAAAAGCTGTGTAAGAACTGGTCAGCGAGATTGTGCCATTTGATCTCGGGAGACTGTTTCTAGTGGGATTTTCTTAAGCCATGCCTTATGAATAAGCCACAAAGGCAAAAAAAAAATTATGGGGCCCTCTTTGCAGGATCATATAATGTTGTAACGCTTATGAGTGTGAGAAATAGTAGAAATTATTTTTATTTTTTATATCAGCACTTGAGTAAAATATTTAAATGAAGTCTTTATATCTCTTTGTTTTTGTCAGGATTTGATATCCCTGTTCATTTTTTCATTTTTTTTTGTCGGGTTTTTCTTTTTATTATGAAATATTGCATTTGAAAATGTGCTTTTAGACTTTTTAAAACCAATAATACCACAGAACTAAAAAAAACAGACTGAAATTGCATGAGAAAAGTATTTATAAGTCGGCTTAAACACTCGCATAAAATTCAATAGAATCGGCAGTAATGCTGCAAAGCCTTTTCAAAATACTGAAGCAGTTTACATATTCACTTTTACGACAGTGTATGTGTACATATCAGCTCATCATATTTGCATATAAAATAAGTATTTCATACTGTGCTGTTATTGAAAAAAAAAATAGTAAAAAAGGCAGCAACAACAATAAAAAATAAAATGAAATAAAATAAAATATTATGCAAAATACAACATAAAGCTCGTAAAAGTCATATGCAAGTACCACACATGTACAGTTTTGTTCAGATAAAAATTGTACAAAAAAAATGATAAAAAAGAACAAGTGAACACCAGACAGACAGACAAACTGTGGCTCGGTAGAAATTTATTTAAAAATAAATCAAAATTGTCGTAAAATAACACCATTTGTCTTGTTTGTCAACAGACAAAACAACTGGGATTTAAAATTTATTCTTCTCAGTTTTTTTTTTGCTTTCTTATCAGCATTTCCTTGGTGTCTAAAGGGAGATGCTCACACTCTTAATGTCTGAAACAGAAACAGCGTTTTGATGCCATCATCTGTGACATTAAGGCAGAGGTTTTTTTTTAAGGAACAATAGCAGAACTGTTACGGAAAAATGTAAAATTTAAATGCCAAGCATGTTTAAAACAGACACTGAGGTTTAAAATTAGAAAAACAAAGAAAAATCTATTAAAGGAACAAAGATAGCAACGGGAGGATTTATACAGTCATGGCATTTATAGAAAGACAAATTTTTAAGCAATTTTATCGAGATGTATTAACATTTCATTGCCAGTTTTTTTTCTATTATTTCGTAAATATGCCTCAAGAGTTACGACATCCGAAATTGTTCTGCAATATAAATGTGTATGAATAAAATGTTCCACACAAGGAGTTTTCACATAAAAGTCCTAAACGCCGTATAAACTTCCAAGCTTTTCCGTGTATGTCAGCTACATTTCCAAGAAATGGAGGATTTTACTAAGATTTGAATCCCTGGACATAAGGACATACTAAAGGGTCCGCCAAATAGCTTTTTTTTGAAAATGCTTTAAAAAAAAACTACTGAATATTTTCTCAAATTACTTTTTTTTATTTGAAAGTACAATCCTTCCGGTTAATAATGGAAAATAATTTCATTCAAATGGCTGCCTCGGCTGGCCATGCAGTAGCCTACACGATCGGTCCAATTTTTAAGCACATTATCGATTGTGTGCAGCTGTATCTCACCAATGGCTTCACGAATATAATATTATATTATTCCAAACACTTCCTGGGCAGAAAAGAAGACCAGTCCGACCGCTAGGTTGTGTTGACCGAATCTTAATACAGGAAGGACGAAACTGCTGATTTTTCTTTTCGTACTTGACATTTGTTATACAATCTCTGTTTTCACGGTATACTGCCTAATAGGAAGGCATAATCGCCAACTGCAATTTTGGAATTTCTGCGATTGGAGGAAGTGATATCCTATCAATTAATTTATCACTACCCAGCATTCGGGCGTACATGTTCACATATACTGGGAACTCTATACTTGACATCCCTGATGGAACTGTCCGGATTTAGGACAAAGAATCTGGTTGGTTTACGCTAATAACATACATCGTCAGGTTTTAATTTTAATAAAATTTTGTAAAACACATACATACACACATAATTGGTCATTACAACCATTCAATTAGGATTACGACCTAGCTTCTCACACCACTTATGTTGTGTGTGTTAATTTTATACATGAGTGGCGGGACCTACAGTTTAAAGTCGATTCCGAACGACAGATTTTTGAGAAACTTTCCATGACAATTTTATTTACTCTCAGAGTTTTTGCCAGAAATCTGCTGAGAGGAAATCGCCGAAAAAATACTTTTTGTATTTTATTTTGATGTCTGGCCTGGGGCTCGAACCCTGGCTTTTCGTCTAATAAGCCAACACACTACCTACTAGACCACGGCGATTTTGTAAAACAATGAGCCTTATATCGGCTCTTCCAACAGGGACTTCTAAGCTTTGGCAGTTGATAATGGTCATCTTGTTAAAGCTGCATCTGTCATACATACATAATTGGTCATTACAACCATTCAATTAGGATTACGACCTAGTTTCTCACACCACTTATGTTGTGTGTGTTAATTTTATACATGAGTGGTGGAACCTACAGTTTAAAGTCGACTCCGGACGACAGATTTTTGAGAAACTTTTCATGACAATTTTATTTACTCTCAGAGTTTTTGCCAGAAATCTGCTGAGACGAATTTTGGAGTGAAGGTCAGCCAGAAGCATTGCAAAAGCTACCAATGCATCCAGAAAAAGTCACAGTTTGGTGCGGTATATGGGGTGGTGGCATCATTGGACCGTACTTCTTCAAAGATGCTGCAAATCGTAACGTAACTGTGAATGGTGAGCGCTACCGTGAAATGATATCCAACTTTTTTTTGCCCAAAATGCAAGAGCTTGACTTGCATGACATGTGGTTTCAACAAGACGGTGCCACATGCCACACAGCACGCGTAACAATGGACTTATTGAGAGGCGAGTTCGGTGAACATTTTATTACACGTTCGGGACCGGTCAAGACCTAGATCGTGCGATTTAACGCCTTTATACTATTTTTTGTGGGGCTATATTAAAGCTCATGTCTATACAGACAAGCCCGCTTCAATTGACGCATTGGAAGACAACATTGAAGCATTTATTCGTGAGATACCGGCCGAAATGTTGGAAAGAGTATGCCAAAATTGGATTAAGCGGATGGTCCATTTGAGGCGCAGTGGCGGTCAACATTTGCATGAAATAATCTTCAAACATTAAATTATATGGACCGTACTATCGATTCAAATAAAGATTTCATGCATTTTTCTGAATTTTACGTGGTTTTTTTTGGAAAATTTTCCTATAATCACCCATTACTACAGATGTTACACTCACTTTCAACCAAGAAAACTGTGGACACAATTGTGTTCGTTTAATGGCCTCCCAAAACCAAGCAGTAACAAAAAATTCCAATACGAGTATTTGTGCATTTAATTCCTTTTTTTTCTTTTTATTTATAAAATTAATCAAACAATTTCGAAGCCGCCATGGTCTAGACGAGAGGCCTCGGTTCAAATCCCAGGTCAGACATCAAAAATATTTCTTCGGCGACTTTCTCTCAGCAGATTTCTGGCAAAAACTCTAAGAGTAAATAAAAAATTGCCATGAAAAGTTTCTCATCTCATCTGTCGTTCGGAGTCGACTTTAAACTGTAAGTCCCGCCACTCATATATAAAAAAAAATTAACGCACACAACATAAGTGGTGTGAGAAACTAGGTTGTAATCCTGATTAAAGGGTTGTAATGACCAATTATGTATGTATGAATCAAACAATTGTCAGCCACTTATGTCTCCATAATCATCAACTTCTATACCACAAACGTGTATTCTTCGAATGAACTTACCAAACACTACTACAATGACAACAGATAGCATCGCCTTCTCCTTTACGAATGTCTACTTGAATGTGTATTCATTCCCAGTAGTATGTTAATATTGAAGATTGTATCTGAGATTCAAATGGGAACGATAATCGCTTTCAAGTCATCTGTCATTACAAGGATGCAAACTTATGCATACAACTTACACAGTTACATCACCATCATCACTCTCTCACTCTATCACTCTCTCACATGGATAGACGAGAAACTTTCCTTATGATGCAAACCATTCCATTTGAGATTGCTAAACACAGCGAAAGAGAATGAAAGCTGAGAGTAAAGATAGACGGCTGCCAAAAGCAGTTGCTATTGAATCAAATGCATCTACATTTTGGTAAGTTTTGGGGGAGAGCGTTGGAAAAAGCCAGATTATGTTGCCAGCAAAACAACAAACTGTATAGCATCGTCATGCATTTGTTAATTGCTTTTCAAATTCATTCATTCGATGATATTGAGACATCAGACAGTTTACATACATAGACTATCGATTATGATTATCGACATCAATTTCTTCTTGGTTATCGAATGTTTTTGATTCTGCTTTTTGAATTCAACGACGTAGAAATGAATTCGATAAAACTGATTTGCGTTAAATGTATGCAAATGATGTAAGTATTCATGTGTACTTTGATTTGATGAAATTTTTTACAATGGAATCAAAGGATTTAATGCTTAGATGCAGTGTGTTTTAAATTTAATTACAATTCCGGAAAAACTATAACACTAGAGTTACAGCCGCGAGCACAACATATGCATTAAAAAAAAACTAAATTTTTGCCTGGAAAAATTCTATTTATTACGTGAAATAATTTTGCAATAGCAGCCCAAGTAACAAGGCCTACAATTTACCACTTCTATCGAAAGAAGTTAGTACTATCGGGAGCAGTGACTACATTATCACGATACGGTACGACTTCTCAATGAGATTCAGAACATCCATTCTGAACAATAAAGTCAGGAAAAATGGTTCGACGCACCACGTGAAGGACTCTGTACAAATTTACAGCGTTGGCTTCAAATTGAAGGGAACTGTTAGAAGTTGTCAGACATCAAAACAAACTATGAAAAAATATTTCTTCAGCGACTTCCTCTCAGCAGTCTTCTGGCAAAAACTCTGAGAGTAAATAAAAAAAGTGCGATGAAAAGTTTCTCAAAAATTGTCGTTCGGAGTCAACTTTAAACTGTAGGTCCCGCCACTCATGTATAAAATTAACAAATGAGTGGTGTTGAGAAGCTAAGCCGTAATCCTGACTGAAAGGTTGTAATGGCCAATTATGAATGTATGTTAGTAGTGGAATTTATTCGGAATCAATTGGAATAGTCCAACCTATAAGGCTGCCGTAACACTAAGGCATCTTTCAGGCGGAGGTGTCGACAATACAGGCTGCGACAAAAAGTTTTGAGGACGCAAACATCCCAAAGCAGGAAATTACCATACTTTCGAATAGCCCAGACGGCTCTCAGAGCACTGAATTTGAACGTGAAGAACTCTAAGACGGTGAACAGCTGTCGTAGATATCTCAAAGAGGCAACAATACGACATAATGTCCACATCATATGGGTTGCAGGACACAAGTACCAGCTAACTTTAGATGAACTCGAGGTCGCCGTAGTCTAGTACACTACCTACTTGGCTTATTAGACGTAAAAGCCAGGGTTCGAGCCCCTGGCCAGACATCAAGACAAAATACAAAAAGTATTTCTTCGGCGACTTCCTCTCACCATATTTCTGGCATAAAATTGCCATGAAAAAGTTTCTCAAAAATCTGTCATTCGGAGTTGACTTTAAACTGTAGGTCCCACCACTCATGTATAAAATTAACACACACAACATAAGTGGTGTGAGAAACTAGGACGTTGTACAATGGGTCAATTCGACCACCGGGTGCTGTACTTGTCTTAATTGACAAGTATACGCCCTCTAACCTAACCTAACCTTAAATGAACTCACTGGCCAGGCTTGCTACAACCATCGAACTCTCTGGTGAACTCTCTGGGAATCCCTCTGAAAACCTGTAAGCTTATAATTGACAATTCGGTCTAGGATTCCTTTTACAATAGAGAGGCGGCCTCGAACACATGTAGAACGGTGCAGAAAATCTGGCCAAGGCCTGATAAAAGGCGTACGACAAGACTGCCTAAACTTTAAATAAGCACTCTCATTATGGTTGTCAAATTGCATGCGAGCGCATTAGTCATGGACACTTTGCTCTTCTGCAAGAGGCTGCGGAGGTATGAAAGAAGAGGAGGCTGTTTTTTGCCTACTGGGAACATGCCCGGGTGCCCACTATATAGGTGATCTGGTGGAATTGTCATGCATTTACATTGGCAGTCTAAGTCGCTTCATCAGGAGCTCGAAGTAGTTTCGAAACTAGGGGATAACGGAAAATCATAGTCTAAGTGTGTCCTACCTACCACTTCTTATGTAGTGTGTTTGACTAGTCGAAGTTGCCATACCCTTTGTATGCAACTTAATATCAACACATTCTTGTTGATATTGTCCACACTGCATAAATGTTGGGACAGCGTGTATTATGCTGTCTCAGCATATTCCCACCAAATACATACTGTGCTAGAATTAAGAATTTAGCTTACAGTTAGGTTTAAGAAGATCCTTAATAAAACTACAGTAGAAATGAACAATCGCACAAGCGGCTGTTCGAAACTTAAAAACAAAGGAGTTTTTCATTATTAGACTTATTAAGAAAGAAAAATCGTGAATATTGTTTGTTATGAACTGTGAACTTTATTGCAAAAATAGGTTTTTATTTTCATTTAAAAAAAGCCAAAATTATAAGCCACAATTTTATACTTTCTTCTCAAGAATTTTTAAATTGAATTTCTACCTGGTAATTTAAATTGTTTGTTTTTTCAATCTTTTGGCAAAACATTCTCCCTAAAACGTCCCACAACATTACCAGCCGGATAATAATTGCAAACTACAAAGAATTTTTTACCTCTACACACCAAGCCACAAAACAAAACACACAAAAAAGAAGAGAAATAAAATCAATGCGTTCAAATTGACCAAAAGCAGGACAACTTACTTTTTAGCATAACCCACACCCAGTTCTTTAGTACCCTTCCATATAAGCTGGGTAAAATGCCCGGTGCCAGGTATAAATTCCGATTTGGCAAAATCATACATTTCAATTTCATCATACCATGACTTAACAGCAATATCGCCGGTTACCTTTGCATAACCGGAACAATAATAAAGATTTTCACCATATTTTGTACCTGAACTGTGTTCCATTTCACCCTTTTTGGCCAGTATCTATATGTGAAAACAATGGAAAGGAATGCCAGATAAATAAAAAAGGCACGATGGGAGAAAATAAAACTGAATTAAAAGTTAAAATACTTTAGCCCAGGCTGTGGATTTTTTGTTAAGCTTTCTGCTCAAGATTAATGGCGGTGCATTGTGCTGATGCCGGTAGTCGTTATGGGCCTTTAAACACTGGCACTCTAAGGCACCCCATTTTTTCTTGTCACACTCTGGAGCCAATTTGGTAGTGGTGGTGTTGGTGGTGGGGTTATTTCAAGCGTAATAACCGAAATATTTTTTTTTTGCTTTTTTTTAAGTTAAAATTTCTTTTTATTTTTAATTTTTATTTCTGACTTTTTGACATTTTTTCTTTTTTACTCTGTTGTTTATTGAAATATGAAACAAACAAAAACAAAATCGAAAACAACAAAAATTATTGCCAACTTACAACAATTCAACGTGTAGTTTTTATTATTTTTTAAAACACAATGATTTTCATTCATTTCCAACAAAATCTGGCACAAAAAAAAAACTTCTTATACAACAACCAACCAACTTTCAAAGCTTGTCGAACTGTTCCCCAAAAAAAAAAGAAAAAAAAAAAAGCAGAAAAGTTAACGACAGTTTTGAATGGCAGGCAGAAATAAGAGGATTTTTTATTATCTTTTGTGGACTAAAGTTTTGCTATTGTCAGGGCAACATAAAACCCGAAAAACGATAAAGTAAAGCGATAGCAAAAGATTGAGAGAGAGAGAGAGAGAGAAAGAAAATCTTTTATTAACAACCATTCGTAATGTGTTGTGCAACAGGATTTTATTATTTGATGCTCACCAATACCCATTTACTTTCATTGACTTACAACTGTACATACACACACACCAACACCGATCTGTTCATATACTACGACATACAATTGCTAACGAAAGGAGTCGAGATTATGTGTGTGTGCGTGTTTTTGTATATTTTGAGAGATTTCAACTTTTGTTTACAATCTTCTTAATAAAATATATGAACTTTTGCTTGTTACTATAGCTGCTATAGCATTGGGGGAAGGATAACCAATTGTAAGAGTTTTGTTTTTGTTTTTTTTTCATTTTATAGGCCTTATTCAGTACATTCATGCTAGAAAAAAAACGAAATTACTTTTGCTTGTTACTATAGCTGCAAACATTGGGGGAAGGATAGCCAATTGCAAGTTTTATTTTTTTTTGTTTCATTTTATAGGCCCTATTCAGTATATTCATGCTAAAAAAAACGGAATACAGCAAAAGATGGCCATAAATTAGGTAATTTAGGTGACTTCCCCCTTAAAGAGTGTTACTGTTTTAGTGCCAGCTAGCTCAACGCAACTCCTAAAGTCAAATATTGATGTTACTTTGGCTTGGTTGGATACCAACAGAGTTAATACGAGTCACTTACATAACCAATCATTTTCTCCGCTTTAATGTATGCGAAGTCTATCAAAATTTTGATACATACTGAGCCCAGAAATCTTAACCTCTTTTTAGCCAACACTGTACACTAGCAGACTAGTTTCACCAGCAATTCCTCATTTCCATACCGCCCACACTTTCTATCAAATATACGGGAGTGAGAATTTTTGGTCATCGAGCCCAACTCTTTCTTAGGAGGTGACGCTGATTAGTCTTCCTGTGAAGTTCGTTTCTAACATTATGCTCTTTGATGCGATTAGGAAACTTCCTAAATGGATTATTTGAAGGGGAATAAAAGTACATCTTTACATACATACATACATAATTGATCATTACAACCCTTCAGTCAGGATTACGACCTAGTTTCTCACACCACTCATGTTGTGTGTGTTAATTTTATACATGAGCGCCGGGACCTACAGTTTAAAGTCGACTCCGAACGACAGATTTTTGAGAAATTTTTCATGGCAATTTTATTTATTCTCAGAGTTTTTGCCAGAAATCTGCTGAGAGGAAGTCGCCGAAGAAATACATTTTGTATTTTGTTTTGATGTCTGGCCTGTGGCTCGAACCCTGGCTTTACGTCTAATAAGCCAACACACTACCTACTAGACTACGGCGACTTCTCTATCACGTATATTGGAGTGAGAATTTTTGGTTATCGAGCCCAACTCTTTCTTAAGAGGTGACGCTAATTACTTTTCCTATGATGTTCGTATCTACCACTATGCTCTCTGATGCGGTCAGGGAACTTGCTGAACAGAAATACATCTTTAGAGTTCGGAAATCATGACGAAAGTTTTTTTTTTTTGGTTAAAGCATGAGTTGTTACGAATAATGTTAAGCTGTGTGTGGTGTTGGAAGAGAATTGTTCATTATGATCTCTTGCAACCTGGTCAAATCATTGCTACAATTGAATCAAGTTTAGGATGTCAGAATTGATCAGAATTATTTGATCACAACAATACCAAACCACAAATTTTGTGGATGACCCGACACGGAAATTGATAGATCTTGACTGGAAAATTTGAAACATTCACTAAAAATCCCCGGCTTTGAACCTTCAATTTATGATTGTTTTCGATTTATGCAGAACTCTCTCTTAAATTTCATAGGGGCCTGCCAAACACAATAGGAAAGCAGGCTATACTTCCTCGCCTACTCATACAAATAAAATCGCCTTATCATTCACACACGCACACACACAAACAGATAGACAAGGTCTTATAGATTTACAACAAAAGATAAATGGATAGTAATAAACAATACTAGAGAGAGAGCCAAACAAAACAAAACAATACACCACCAACAAATAAATACAAACCAAACCAATACAAACAAAGATGGTAAAAGAGAAAAGCAAAAAAACGAAAACTAAAACTCAAATACAAAAATAGACACAGAGAAACTAAGGCAACTAAAATGTTGAAAATAGATGCATGAGTACATACTCGTACACACACACACACTCACACGCATACGGACAAACGAATGTTTTATTGTAATTGCCCAAGTAATAAAAGGCAACAGCATATGGTACTCAAAATAATGCTCGTTACTCGGCAGTTACAGTTATAAAGAGTAATAAAATGAACTTTTTTGCTTTGTTTTGTTTCGTATTGTATTGTATAAGGATATGTGCATACAATAGCAGAAACAACACCAACAAACAACAAATAACTAACAAAAGAAACCCATATTTCATGCACATTTAACATCAAAAGTAATACAATCAAACGGAATGAAAAAGAGATGCACAAGTAAACGAATGAGATGAGCACAACAAAAGAATATTTTTTGGAAAAACAAAATTTTATATTTCCTAAGGAGCTATTTACAGTAGAAACTTTAAATAAAATTTGAGCATAATTTATACTGGGAGGAAGAAGTAAATAAATTAAGAAATACTGATAAATTAATGAATGAATGAATGAAACAACAAGAAATTCATTTAAATTAAGACTACCTTAAAAGGTTCACTTTAATTTGTGAAGAGATTTAAAGAATTTTTGAATAAATAAATAAAAAGAATCTGTTGGAATTGAAGTTAAATGGGAAAATGGGACCAGTAGGTTCAAAACTATAAATTATTTGAAAAATTTAACGCAAATACTGTACATGACCTCAGCAACTAGGAAAAAGAAAGTGATGATTTGATAACAAAAACTACGTAAGTCTAGACAAATTTCTATTGCAGATTACTTTCATTACGGACCGAACATTCAACTTAACTGTAAATGCCGAAGACCTCTGCTTGTCCAACATTACTGGAAATCTCAGAATTTATTAACCGCCTCAAGAGAAATAAATCACATGGTATTAAGACCCAACTATTGATGGGTGATTTTTTAAGAGCTATAGGAAAATTTAAAAAAAAAACACATAAAATTCACAAAAATGCATGAAATCTTTATTTGAATCGATAATACGGTCCATATAATTTAATTTCATGCAAATGTTGACCGCGACTGCGCCTCAAATGATCCATCAGCTTAATTCAATTTTAGCATACTCTTTCCAACATTTCGGCCGGTATCTCACGAATAAATGCTTCAATGTTGTCTTCCAATGCGTCAATTGAAGCGGGCTTGTCTGTATAGACATGAGCTTTAACATAGCCCCTCAAAAAATAGTCTAAAGGCGTTAAATCGCACGATCAGGCGGCCAATTGACCGGTCCCGAACGTGAAATAAAATATTCACCGAACTCGCCTCTCAATAAGTCCATTGTTACGCGTGCTGTGTGGCATGTGGCACCGTCTTGTTGAATCTATATGTCATGCAAGTCCAGCTCTTACATTTTGGGTAGAGCTCACCATTCACAGTTACGTTACGATTCGCAGCATCTTTGAAGAAGTACGGTCCAATGATGCCACCAGCCCATAAACCGAACCAAACTGTGACTTTTTCTGGATGCATTGGTAGCTTTTGCAATGCTTCTGGCTGATCTTCACTCCAAAATGGACAATTCTGCTTATTTACGTATCCATTGAGCCAAAAATGAGCTTCGTCGCTGAACACAATCTTTCGATAAAGAAGTTTCTTAACAGAGCACGCATTTTGATAATAAAATTCAATGATTTGCTAGCATTGTTCGTTTGTAAGACGATTTATGGTTAAATTATAGACCAAACTGAAGATGTTTGACAGTGAAACAAAACACGAAACGTGCGTGAGCTGTTTAAACATTTGTTAGAAAAAAGATCTCAAGAATCTACTTAACTGGCGTGGATTTGTCTTAGTAGGCACGGTCAATAAAATAATTTCACAAATTATTGGAAAAAGTCTAATAGGTAGTGTGTTGGCTTATTAGACATAAAGCCAGGGTTCGAGCCCCAGGCCAAACATCAAAATAAAATACAAAAAGTATTTCTTCGGCGACTTCCTCTCAGGAGATTTCTGGCAAAAACTCTGAGAGTACATAAATTGAGAATAAAACATGAAAAGTTTTACAAAAATCTGTCGTTCGGAGTCGACTTTAAACTGTAGGTCCCGCCACTCATGGATAAAATTAACACACACAACATAAGTGGTGTGAGAAACTAGGTCGTAATCCTGACTGAAGAGTTGTAATGACCGCCTCAGGAGAAATAAATCACATGACATTAAGCCCCAACTATTAAAGACGGATCCGACTATCAAAGCAATGATAACGTATTCACTTCTCCACACCTTCTTTGAAGAACAAAGGACGGACATTTGTGAGAAAAGAGATCTAAAGAATCAAAATAACTGACGTGAAGTTGTCTTACTCGGCATGGTCAAGTCAATAAAATAATTTCACAAATTATTGGAAAAAGCATGTCTAATAAAATAAGACAAGCTGTAAGACAGAAACAGATTGATGTAAGGCTTCTCAAAATCCGTTTATATCATAAGCATTCTTAATGTGTGTTAGTCGAACAATCTATGGAATATCTATGATGCAGGATTCAAATGTTCTTCCACTATAATAACCCCTCATAGATTTTTATTGTCTTAGATACATCCAGCTCCAGAAACTTTCATCAATAATACTAATACCCTTCCCAGCTCCTCTTTATTTTCCATGAAAAGTTCGTGGTTCCACCAGCAATCTAAAAAACAAAATTAACATCGAATATCGGATGGTTTGGTCCCTCCTGGCTTGAAAAGATAATAGCAACAGCGAATGTCGAATATCATCATGGAAATTCATCTCTTCATTCATTTGAAGTCGCCGTAGTCTAGTAGGTAGACGTAAAGTCAGAGTTCGAGCCCCAGGCCAGACATCAAAACAAAAATACAAAAGGTATTTCTTCGGCGGCTTCCTCTCAGCAGATTTCTGGCAAAAACTCTGAGAGTAAATAAATTGAGAATAAAACATGAAAAGTTTTTCAAAAATCTGTCGTTCGGAGTCGACTTTAAACTGTAGGTCCCGCCACTCATGTATAAAAATTAAGACACACAACATAAGTGGTGTGAGAAACTAGGTCGTAATCCTGACTGAAGGGTTGTAATGACCAATTATGTATGTATGTATTGAAGAAAGCATGTCTAATAAAGCAAGACAAACTCTAAGACAGGAACAGATTAAAGTAAGGCTTTTCAAAATCACTTTATATCCGTAAACATTCTTAATGTGTAGATTTAAATGTTCTTCCACTATAATAACCCATCATAGATTTTTATTACCTTAGACACATCCAGCTCGAGAAGAGTCTAAGACTCGCTCAATCTCCACTTTAATCGATACCCTTCCCAGATCCTCTTTATTTTCCATGAAAAGCTCGTGGTTCCACCAGTACTCTAAAAAACATTAACATCGAATAACGGATGGTGATGGTCCTTTCTGGCAAGAAAAGAGAACAGCAACAGTAAATGTCGAATATCATCATGGAAATTCATCTCTTTTGAAATAGGAATCTATCATCCATATCGCTACACATAGTACAAAAAACCCATAACAGTGTAGAACATCAATCTCATATATTTCCAGCTGCAGAGCTCTAAACCAATCGTTTGATCAGGTTGAAGAAACTCTTAATTTTTCTCTTCCAACTTTACCAGACACACCCTGTTTTGACACAGTTTGCGAAGCTATACAATTCTTGGTCCATAAGCTCTATCGTACGTTACTTTCGCAAACATTCGATGCAGAAATGCTTTGATTATGTCGTTATTTGATGTGGCACTCAAACATCGTGCTTCTTTATGGATCCAGAATTCATCAAATGGGTGATAAGTAGCTTAGAAACGTTCATATTGCTTTTGTGACATAGGTTAGGTTAGGTTAGAGGACGTGTACTTGTGAATTAAGACAAGTACAGTACCCGGAGGTCGAATTGACCAATTGTACAACGTTCTAGTTTATCACGCCACTTATGTTGTGTGTATTAATTTTATACATGAGTGGTGGGACCTACAGTTTAAAGTCGACTCCGAACGACAGATTTTTGAGAAACTTTTTGATGGTAATTTTATTTACTCTCAGAGTTTTTGCCAGAAATCTACTGAGAGGAAGCTGCCGAAAAAATACTTTTTGTATTTTGTCTTTGATGCCTGGCCTGGGGCTCGAACCCAGGCTTTTGCGTCTAATAAGCCAACACACTACCTACTAATCTACGGCTTTTGTGACATGTCCTTTGAATATTTTTTCCACGATTTTTTCAGAATTTTTAGTAACTGGTCGACTAGAGCCGTGTGTTATAAAAATATCCGATCGAAATGGATCAAATGCTGTTGTTTTTGTAGTTGCTGCGTCATCACTGTAAACTTGAATTTCTTTTTTTAAACTTTGAATTTTTGGTTCTACAAAAAATATATTTCTACCCTTGGCAATCACATAAAAATTCCCAATAATTTCCTGACTGTATGTTCATTTACACGTTTATATCAATCTAATGCTACAGCTACAACTACACATACATTTAGTGCTACGTGCATATGCATGACAATGTTTCCGAATGCATTTGCATATTGCATGTAAGCATTTGAACACATTTGAAAAAATGGAAAAAATAAGAACGAATCATAATGACAAACAAAATACAATAACAATAACAACAGTATTAACTAAAAATCACAAGAATTATAGAAACAACATGCACACACACACAAACAATCTAAATAGAATAACAAATAAAATGATAAAGAGAGAGATACACAGTAACACCCAAGTCTAATATGCATACACATAATATTGTTACACACATACATATACAATGTAATATTTATGCAAACACATTGCCACCTATTAAAATGTTAACAATATTGTGTGTGAATTTTAATGTTAAATGTATTGTTGTTGTTGTTGTATTTGTGAATGTACATGAACACGTATGTACATTGTACAAGTTGTGCTCTAAAACACACACAAAGAAAAATAACAACAATATCCATTGCATTATGTTACAGAGACACAAATAGGGGGAGAGAGAGAGAGTGAGAGAGTGAAAGAGAATACACGTAGAGTGTACAGGAATAATTTAAAATAAACACAAAATGCAATACCAGTTACTTACCACTCACTCTCTCTTTCTACATACAATGACAATGAATGGAGTCTGTTTAAATCCTTTTTGTGCATTTGCATAAACATGAGTGCATGTCTGAATATTTTTCTATGTGATTGTATAAGTGTGTGTGTGTTTGTAATACAAGAGACAGTGTAAGCAATAACAACAACAACATAAAATTGTTTCAATATTTTTTTGTTGAGATTTCTTTTTTTCTAGCGTCTGTGTTCATTATAATTACAAACACAATCACAAGCCAAATAGAACACACCGATTATTTTGTTACGGCTGCTCTACACGATAAAATGAGTAGGTTTTTTGGACATTTTCGATTAAAAAGCCTATTTAATAGGTTACATGGCTCTAGTGGTGAAGGAAATTATATACACCACACACTTAATATTTATTTACCGATTTGAACAACGGGCTCTTGTCTAACAAGCCAACACCCTACGTACTAGACTACGGCGACTTTTGGGTTTTTCGAACCTAATTTGCGGTGAATGTAGGAAGTACGCTTCATTTGCAAAGTCAGCATTGTTGTTCGAGCAACCAATCAACATATCTACATAATATGTTGTGAAAAGCGAGCCGGCTTTAATTGTTGCATGGTAAAGCAGAAAAATCCGAATGCAAAATAAACAATAATAAACCGTTAGAAAGGATTGCGTCAAATTCGTATTCTGCGCCACACTTTCTCTAACAGAAGCGATTTTCTTTAGAGCCCATATTGCGATGAGAAGCAGTTCTGACCATATCTGTAGCACTGTAAACCAGTCTTTCTTTTTCTTTTTTTTTCTTTATAAGTCTGCACTGAAAATCGATTACGACGGCTGTGTAATTTTCCACGTTGGGTTAGGTTAGGTTAGGTTTGAGGACGTTTGTTTGTCATTGTGATAAATATAACACCCAGAGGACAAAATGACCCATTATAAATTCGCCCTAGAAAAGAGAGCGAGAGAGAGAGATAAGATAGTGAAGGAGATAGGAGAATTGGGAAAGAAGAAGAGGTAGCAAAGGGAGAATATAAGAGACGGAGGAAAAAAGACCAGGTCCAGAAACACACAAGAGAACGCGAATACAACCTTGATGCCCCAGTATTTCTCAACCATTTCAACCAATTTAGGTTCCCACGTTCGAATCTCAACTTTTGTAGTAATTTTTATCTACTTTCATGTGTTCTTCGTTCTTTTTTAAAGAAATATTACTTCAGATGAAAGATATTGTGCATGTGACTTACACTAACAACGACCACAGAATACTCTGCTTAACTAAGACAATTTGAATACCTATATACATATTCTGTACATACATATATACATACATAATTGCCCATTACAATCCTTCAGTCAGGATTACTGCTTAGCTTCTCACACCACTCATGTTGTGTGTGTTAATTTTATACACGAGTGGCGGGACCTACAGTTTATAGTCGACACCAAACCCCAGATTTTTGAGAAACTTTTCATAAAAATTTTATTTTACTCTCAGAGTTTTTGCCAGAAATCTGCTGAGAGGAAGTCGCCGAAGAAATATTTTTTCATATTTCGTTTTGATGTCTGACCTGGGGTTTGAATCGTGGCCTTGCGTCTAATAAGCCAACACACTACCAACAAGACTACGGCGACTCCTACAATTCGAATACCTACGCCCTGTAAAATGTTGTGTATTTTGCGCCATAACCAACGATATCCATATGTCCTGGCTCATGTGAGTGTTATCCTAGAACAGCGCTACATTTCCCTGAGAAATCCCTGGTATTATTAGAAGAGCATGGATCTCGTTGTGACGTTTGTAAAGAACAAATTGGCATTGTTGATTGCAATAGCAATTTACTTTGAATTTATTCCATGATATTATATATTTTGAAATAACTTTTTCTCCTACCCAATAGTTGTTAATTATAATTTTACTGAATGATAACGAGCAAACACAAATGCATTTTGAAATTTATGTCCAACTGTTGAGAAATGTGGTTGTAATTGTATTTGAATAATCTTTGTACCGTGATATGTACATACATATGTGGATGGGTAGGTGTAAATATCATTTCCTAATGCATATTATCCTCTGTGTTTATTTGTAAGTGTTTTAAATGCTTTTTTTCTTTGGACTTTTTCCTTTGAACAATAGCCATCAGATTGATAACGAACACTAAAGCAAATGTAAAGTTTAAAATCAAAGAGAAACCTTTTAAGGGTAATGCATTTCCCTCACCTTCTTCTTTTCTCTTAAAGTATTAAAAACGTTTGTTTTACACGCAAAAATGAGGGAAAAATAAAGAAGAAAAACTAAAAAGAACTTTGACTCTGTAGTTGCAGAAATCAAAGTAAAAGTCATGCACTTTGAAGTTTTTTTTTCTTTTCTTTTTCTCTACTTTTCATCACTTTTCACACTTTTAGCCTTTTGTTGCATTCTCCTTTTTTTACATTCGCTAAGAGTCTAGTTTTCTTTTTCTCTCGCTTTTTTAAACTCTTTTTTTATGTTTTTATAATATTTGCTTATGAAAAATCGTTTAACGCCAGTCAAATAAATTGCTTTGCTTTGGCAATCTCCATAAAATTTTATGTTCGTTCGCTATTAAACGATATTTTAGTGTTTTAGCTTCTCAACTCATGGATGAAATGAATTTGTTTTTGAAAATCAAACTATTTTCTTAGAGGAAGAAAGAAAAATGAAAATCTTTTAAAATCTTAGTGTTTCTTTCAAAAGCGGCGGCAAACCTTTTGATGTAGAAGCTCAGTACTAAGCTGATGTACCTACAAATGAATGAAAATGATTCAAATCATGAAGCAGCTGAGATTATAAGGCTAGAGGTGTTTCGATTTGATTTCTTTATTTTTGTACTTGACCTAGTAATTCAAAGGCTAGTCACAGAAAGGTCATCAGATGGAGGTAACATGGTAGGCTAGAAGATTTAGGTATTATACACACTTTAGTACAATGGTCCAATTCGACCTCTGGGTACTGTACTTGTCTTAATTGACAAGTACACGTCGTCTAACACGTCCTCTACACACTTTTCTAAACAAAAGACAGGAAAAATAGCGACCAACCGTTTTGGATTGACATTAAGGCGTATTAATGTTACAAATACTGAACGTCTTCACACACTTCACCTACTCATTGAACTTATTTTGTTCGACATAATGGATGTGAGTCTTCGGATGCAGCAAAACGTAATCTCTAATCATTTTAAGCATGCATGAACAACTGTGTTCAAGGAATCCTAAGCATTCACGCTAGAGGACACAGCCACCAATGTAATCTGTAATTAGAAAAACAAAATATTAATCAAACTTTGGATCAAACTTTCAGGAAGCCTCTGATTATACGACAAGACAGGATATAAATTGGACCCTCACAGCAAGAGACTAGGTTCCAATCAGAGTTAGCTTTCTATTCACAAGGATCGTCTAGAACTTTACTTATTTATTTATTTTATTTCATTTGCCTATGGAAATATTCCTTGCAGGCAATTTAGTAATGTTACAAAATATCAATTTTAAAAAACTACGAATTTAAATATATAATCACATTATTTTTTATAACATTATTTGATGAAGAAAAATCTTTTAGCATATAGAATTTATTAAATTCTTTACACATTCTCCTTATTGGATCAGCACCAGTGTAGTTGGATCTAAAAAATTGTATTGATAATGGGGAAAAATGACGTGACGGACATTAAACGTGATATTATGGATTAAAAAACTGGAGCCTATATCACCAGTAATTACATTGAATATGATCGAGATATTTAACATAGTTCTGCGGCTTTTAAGTGTCGGAAGTTTGATTAATGCTAGTCTGGCAGAATAAGAAGGTAAACTTGTGGGATTAAAATTCAGTCCTCGGAGACAAAACATCAGAAATTGCTTTTGTACAGATTCGATGACGTCGGAATATTTTTTATATAGAGGATCCCATATTATGGAACCATACTCGAGTAGAGGCCTTACAAGAGATGTGTAGAGCGATTTAGTAACATAAGGATCGTTAAATTCTTTTGGCCACCGTTTTATAAAACCAAGTACGCTTATAGCTTTATTTACTGTCATAGTTATGTGCGGAATAAAATTTAATTTGGGATCAAGTAGAACTCCTAAATCCAGGAAGTTATCTACAAGCTCAAGTTCGTATCCATCAAAAGCATAGTTTGCAGGAATCGGATTCTTTCTTACAAATCTCATGTATTTACATTTTTTGAGATTAAGCTGCATTAGATTTAAATAACACCATAAATGAAACGAATTTAGGTCATTTTGAAGAAGTTTCTGATCTGAACTTTGGCGATAACTTAAGAAAATTTTTACGTCATCAGCGTACATTAGGATATTGGAATAGTGAATCGTATCAGGTAAGTCGTTAATAAGCAATGAAAACAGAAGCGGTCCAAGATGGCTACCCTGAGGTACCCCAGAAAGGACATCATGTTTTCTGTTAGTTAAATACGAGTGAATCCATTTTAGACAAAGATCATAAAATCCCATTAAATAAAGTTTCTTCCTCAAAAGTACATGATTGACTTTATCGAAGGCCTTGCTGAAATCCGTGTAGATAACGTCTGTTCGTTGCTGATGAAAAAATCCTCGATAAACAACTGTTGAGAGATAAAGCAGGTTTGTTGTTGTAGTACACTTTTTTCTAAAACCGTGCTGATAAGGAGATAACAAGTTAGAAACTTGATAACATAAGTCATCAGTAACCATTTTTTCAAACAGTTTTGGAATTATGCTCAGTTTTGCAATACCACGATAATTTGTAACATCGGATCTATTTCCTGATTTGAACAAAGGAATAATGAATGAATCCTTCCAAACATTAGGAAAATAACCACATATAATCGATTGATACAAGTGGCTTGAGAAATAAATATAATTCTATATTCCAGCAATTTGTTAAAGTAACCGAGATGAAGTGCATTAGCTTAGGTTAGCTAAGATGAAACCGCATTTGAAGGTTTATTATCGCCAATCTCAGAATAGAAAGTGAATTGTAAAAATTGCCTGCAGTTGCTACTGCCACTCCTTCTGCATAAGCGAGTGTTTATATTGAAATCACCTTAGTCTTGTGTCTTCTGCGCGTCTTAGACGCGAGCCCCTGGTTCAAACCTCAGCTTAGATATCTGAAACAAAACAAAATATTAAAAAAATATTTCTTTCGGCAACTTCCTCTCGGCAGTATTCTAGCAAAAACTCTGAGAGTAAATAAAAATTGCTATGAAAAGCTTTTCATCGTGGATAAAATTAACACAAAGCAACATGGGACATGAGTGGTGTTCAAAGCTAGATTGTAATCCTGGCTAATGCGTTATAATACCTAATTTAGAGTTTCTCTCCTCCATTACTTTGAAATTTCCCTCGAATTGAATCTTTGGAAACAAAATTAAAAAATTGAAACAAAAAAATGATTTTAAAAATTATTAAGAAAAATATTTCGATTTATGGCTACCATCAGAAAATAAGATTTTGGAGTTGAGCTGGAAGGAACTGTCTCCTACAAAATCTGTCTGTCTTGTCCCTGTAATCTGCAGGCACTTTCCAAGACTCATTTACTTATTCCCGTTATTAACTTTCATGATTTTTGCAAATTATAATTACATTGGACCACAAATTGTTGCGTATTTAAGACGAAATTATGTACCCACTTAGTACCACAGTTTGCTTACAACAGAGCAAGAGAGATGGACAGAAAACAAACAACTTGCAACACTATACCGCATATAATGCAAACAAAACTCATATAAAACTACAAGCAGCAGATAGAAAAAAAAATCTTTAAAATTAGGGAGAAGTGAGAAGAGGTAGAGGGAGGTGTGGAAATAAAAATAAATAATTTATACACATAATAAGTACAAAATAAAAGTACACATTATGCAAAATAGTTTTGAAAAGTTTTTTTTTTTTTTTGCTGAAAATCCTAGAGACAGACTTTCATGGCGCTTTTATGGTGTTCGTATAATGGAATCTCTTCCTTTATTTCTTTCCAGCACACCAGTACACACTGCTGCGTGGACGGCAGACTACTGCAAAAGACAAAGAGAGACAGAGAGAGAGAGAGAGAGCATGAGTGAATGACTGACTCGTTTAGGAAAGGTTGATTGCATTGGCGTTGCTTGATTGTATTGCCTTATGCAGTGCAGTGCAGTGCAGAGATGTGTTGTGTGTTGCCAAGATTTTGGCATATGAACCAAAACAATTGCAGTCAAGCAGCCATGCAGCCAGCCAGCCAGCTAGGCATGGTGCCATGGATCCAACGCAAAACTTTCAACTCGTAAGTATGCGCCAATATTAAGTTTATGTTTATTTAAGTACTCTTTGCTTTTATTTTTCCCTTTTTTTCATTTATGTTACGCCAACGCAATTCCATGCAAACGCAAGTAGAGAAGTGTAGCGGAGGTTGCGAGAAAAAAACATAATTTTGTTGTCTGCAAACTTTCCTTTTAATGTTGCACAAATTTATGCTCAAGTTGTTCGTTCGTATTATAATAAACATTCTTGTTATTTTTTTCCTATGTACGTTGTTGGTTTAAATTGAAGATATTTTTTGCCCTTTTTCCCATGCAATTTTTTGTATGTACCCTCGTACATATTTGACTATGCCATTGAAGTTTTGGCTCTAAAGTTATTTCATAGTTTTCTTCTTTATTTATGATAAGTTTTTTTCTGTTTGTTTGTTTTTTTTTCGGTTGTTTAATAACAGAAAAGAGTTGTTAAAAATAGTTTTGATTTTATGCAATTTGGTTTATTGACAAATAGTGTTAGTCTTCCATAGATTTAAGGAGATTCTACTTCAGCCATGTGAAGTGTTGCAGTAGAAATTATGGCAACCATTATTATTAATTCATAGTGCTCTTTAGCACACCTGCAGTGGTTTTTTAATACATAGCGTATGATTAATATTTAATATTTGATTTAATATAACTCATACGTCGTGTAGAGCTATAAGATAAAAACAAAAGCCATTTATGATATGCAGTTGGTATAGGTTTTATAATACCGGGCGTATGATTAATATTTTATACTTGATTTGATATAACTCATACGTCCTGTAGAGCTATTATACATATAAAAACAAAAGCCATTAATGATATGCAGTTGGTATAGATTTTATAATACAGGACGTAATATTTGATTTAATATAACTCATACGTCGTGTAAAGCTATATATAATATATATTTGGTTGGTATAGGTGCAGTGTTGGAAAAAATAATAGAAACGCATCAAAAAACGTTGAAAACAACCCCATATCATTAGGTACCCGCCACCCTGTTTGACAGTCTTTTTTGTGCATTTTGGATCAAACCCAGGTTTTCAAACTTGGGTTCTAATGATATTGATACTGGTAATTTTCAATTCTCTTGTGTGAATCAGTCTGACGTCCTTTTATGTTTCAATTTAATTAGGTCGAATGCGGTAGGCTGTGACAATATGCAGCCGAGATTTGTAAGAATATTGCTGCCTGTACTTCTGTCATATATAACACATTTATTCAATAGCATAATTACTACTAGTACCTTTCCATTACGGTGGAAATGTGCGAAAATATTGCCAATACCGAAGAATAGTTCCGAATTCAGACCAATAGCTATTCTGTGCTACCTACCCAAGGTCCTGGAGAGAATTCTTAACTCTCAAATTACATCATATATTGATACTAATAAGTTGTTAACTGAGAAACAATCAGGTTTTCGCAAGAACCATAGTTGTGTTTCTGCGCTTTTGGATGTATCTGAAAATATACGACATGAATTGGATGAAGGAAAGTTCAATTTCTTGGTCCTCCTTGATCATTCAAAAGCTTTCGACACGGTTGATCACGGCATGCTTTCTATGAAGCTTGTGCACTTTTTTAACTTTTCTGGAGCTTCGACACGGCTTTTATCATCATATCTTTCAAATCGTTCACAATTTGTTCATTCGGTAAATGCCCAGTCTTCTGCCTTGAACGTATCTAGAGGCGTGCCTCAAGGTTCTATTCTTGGACCACTTCTTTTTGCATTGTATATCGACGATTTGTCAAGTCAACTTCAGCACTGCAGAATTCATATGTACGCAGATGATGTACAGTTACATTTGAGTAGTCCTGTGTTATCTATTAGTGTGAATGTAAACAGACTCAATGATGACCTGGATCGAATATATCATTGGGCCAAGGCAAATGGCCTTCGTTTAAACCCTCATAAGTCCAAGTGCATGATTATTCGTAGGAGGACGCTTGATTCCAATATCGGTCTTAATATTTTGATGAACGGGGAGAAGGTCAAGATTGTGGATGCTGCCAAAAATCTTGGGTTGACTTTCAATGACAATCTTACATGGACAAATCATGTTAACACACTCGTGGGTCAAACTTATATAAAATTGAGGTGTCTTTGGTCGACACAATACTTTACGCCTTTGAACATAAGACAGTTGATTGCGAAATGTTATCTTCTTCCTGGTTTAATGTACGGTTGTGAACTTTTTGCAAGTTGCGATTCCGTTAGCAGGGAGAAGCTCAACGTCCTATACAATAATATTGTGAGATATGTTTATGATTTAAGGTGATATGACCATGTGTCCCGTTTTTCCTTGGAGCTTTATGATGTATCGTTTGACAATCTTTTGAGCATCCGTGTATTATTACTTCTGCATAAGATCATTTATTCAGAGTCTCCAGGATATCTTAGGGATAAAATAAGATTTGCTAGATCACTTAGAGGTAAAAGGATCATAATTCCATTACATCGTTACCTTGTATCTGAATGGCATTTCTTTATTCATGGTGCACGGCTTTGGAATTGTCTTCCACATTCTCAGCAACTTAATAGCAACGCAATTAGTTTTAGGAAATTTTTATTTAATTTTTTTGCACCGTAGTAGAATACAATTTTTATAATTTGCATAATTTAATTTATTACTATTGTTATTATTATTATTATTATATTTTTTCTCTTTTACTTTAATCAATAGAAAAGTTTGATCTCCAAATGTTGTTTATGAACACTTCTTTCTTGTACTTTAAATATAAGATTAAATCTTGTTGTACAGGAATTGAATAAACAAATAAATAAATAAATAAACTCTTACAAAACATTTTCCGTCTGTTGGAGCACTTTGTTCCAATTTTTCCGACTTTCGTGTTATCTGACAAATTGTAACCTTTTTTGTATATTTTTGTTTTACTTAAAAGAGGTACTGACCTTGGACTTCGAGCCTGTTTCTTATAGATTCTTATAGCTTGTTACTGGAGCATCTAGTATATTTTTAAGCCCATTAGATGACTCAAAAATTTTTTTTTGGAATATAGTACTAAAATTTGATCAAAACGCGTGGACGTTTTCCTCTTTCTTCCTCTAGTTTCGATATTTTTTGTATAGTGGATCACTTAAATACTTTATGTTTACAATACTTCATTATTTGGGCTATTTTTCCAAGTGATAAGCCATCAGATTTTAACTTAAGGATAATATTTCTTTCAGCATCAGTGGTATGAACACCTCGACCCATTTTTTAAAAGATTTAAAACATACACTCAACACGAAAATTTTGCAAATGGTCCAAAAAAAAGTTTTTTTAACTCAATTTTTACCACTTCTAAATATTTCATGTAAAAAGTTTATTTATTTTAAATTTAAACACGGTTTTAGAAAAACTTTTCTATAATTTTTTCCAGCTAACTTACGTATTTTCTCACTTTTTCCTGAAAACTAATAAATTAAAAGAGAAGAAAGCAATAAAGGAAGCAAATAATAAAATCCCGTTACATTAGCAAGAATTTCACAGTAATTTCCAAAATGAAAGTTTATAACAAAAAAGTATACAATATTTTAATGATGAACTAGTAATCGTTTCTATTATTTTTTCTAACACTGTATATAGGTATAGATGACGAACCTTCTAAGTGAAGTATAAGGTTCCAATCAAATCAATATCCAACATGTGGACCATACTTACATATATTACATAGCACACATAATCGGTCATTACAACCCTATAGTCAGGATTAAGACCTAGATTCTCACACCTCGTATGTTGTGTGTGTTAATTTTTATACATGAGTACAGTACAGTTTAAATTGACTCCGACAATGACAGATTTTTTGAGAAACTTTTCATGGCAATTTTTTATTTACTTTCAGAGTTTTTGCCAAAAATCTGCTGAGAGGAAGCCGGTCAGGAAATATTTTCTCATATTTCGTTTTGATGTCTCACCTGGGGTTTGAAGCGAGGATTTACGTCCAATAAGTCAACACACTACATACTAGACTTAGGCGACTTCTGCCTTTAAAGGAAGAGGCCCTACTTAGTCCCATTGTGATACCACAAGCATTTCCTAGAGGACATCATTCTGAGTTCATACCAAATCTTGTTTTTGCAGCAATCTTTATATTGGAGAGCACGGTTATGGTTACAAAATGTCAGAAAATCCGAGGTCAAGAACCTCCGTCTCCTCATGACTGACACATGAGGTGAAAGACAGTCTCTTCCTCCTCCTAGACCCACAGCTCATGAAGAAATATTTTACGAAATGAAAAGTCATTCGGCATGCCCGTAAGAATCGCCATTGTGAGATAAATAACCATGCGATTTAAAAACAAAAGTAAATCAATCATCTTTTTTCATACAAAAGTCGAGCAGAGCTTAGCAATATTGCTAACCAATCCAAACTCCAATTGAAATTGATTGAGTTTCCTCGTAAAACAAGTGGAGAATATCCAAATTAACTGAGGCAATAGGAATACCTATGATTTGTAACATGTCAAACATTTCAAGCTCCGTACCGCCATTGGCCAGTTCATCAGCAATACATTCACCAATGATATCCATATGTCCTGAAACAAATAAAAGAGTTACCTTTGAATTATTCCAAAATTCTATGAGTAATCGTTGATATTCATGGACAAGGACGGACGTTGTAACTACGTTCGTTAGAAAATTAATTGCAGTCTGACTGTTCGAGTTAATCAAGACATTTTCAAGGAAAATACTGCCACTCAACAAATAAAGGGTCCGCCAAATAACTTTTTTTTTTGAAAAACCTTTAAAAAAAAACCTACTGAATATTTTCTCAAATTTCTTTTTTATTTGAAAGTAAAATCCTTCCGGTTAATAAAGGAAAATAATTTCATTCAAATGGCTGCCTCGGCTGGCCATGCAGTAGCCTACACGATCGGTCCAATTTTTAAGCACATTATCGATTGCGTGCAGCAGTATTTCACCAATGGCTTCACGAATATTGTCCTTTAAAGCGTCAATTGTCTCTGGCTTGTCGGCGTAACACTTATCTTTGACGGCACCCCACAAATAAAAGTCCAACGGTGTCAAAGCGCAGCTCCGAGGTGGACAAACGACATCAGCTCTGCGGCTGATAATGCGATCTCCAAAAACAGGGCGCAAAACATCGAGTGTAGCTTCGGCTGTGTGCACGTAGCGTCGTCCTGTTGAAACCATATGTCGCCAATATCCTCCTCAGAAGAAAAATGGCCCAATTATGCCTCTGGACCAAAATCCGCACCAAAAAGTGACTCGTTTTGGGTGCGTCGGCTTTTCAATGTTTGCGTGCGGGTTTTCTGTGACCCCAATGCGACAATTTTGCTTGTTTACATACCCGCCAAGATCAAAATGGGCTTCATCTGAAAAGATGATTTTTTTTTTCTAAAATCGGCATCTTCTGGTGTAGGCTACTGCATGGCCAGCCGAGGCAGCCATTTGAATGAAATTATTTTCCATTATTAAGCGGAAGGATTGTACTTTCAAATAAAAAAAGAAATTTGAGAAAATATTCAGTAGGTTTTTTTTTAAAGCATTTTCAAAAAAAAAGTTATTTGGCGGACCCTTTATTTCGAGTTCAGACAAAATATTAGAAATATGACATGACACATGAGGTAAAAAACAGTATCTGATCCCCTTCAGAATCATAGCTCTAGCAAATGGTATTAGAAAGTATGAGAATGCCAAGTCCATCGATATGCCCCTTCCAATATGGCTGTGGTCTATGGGAATAGACAGTTTCATAGATGTTCTAAGAGACAGTCTTCTGCGCATAAAGAATAGTGTCCGAAAGTTGGTGTAATATTTGTAATATCTGTACATTTACATGTAAAAGTACTTTACCGTCCATCGTAGAAACAGAAATTGGTGGAGCAGATTTCATATGATTCCTACAATTGATGACCCTTGATTCATATGCTTAAAAAACACTTCTACTAAGTCGTATTATTTTCCAACAGATTTCCATACTATTAATGTAGGTATTGCTTGTTACTACTCGTTAGGATGGTTTTGTAATACAATCGATAAAATCTTACCTCAAAACTACTAAAAAACCAAAATTATTTCCCTAATTACTGTTATTACTCATTACTACCCCTGCCAAAAAACACCAGAAAAACTGTCATACTTTTTATGTTTTCAAATATCTGTATTCTAATGACCATTTCGTTTATTTTCATTTCCGCTTTTATCATTTCATTTTCGATTTTGTAATGAAATTAAAACGAAAACAACGGGGGGAAAAAAATCTCATGACATTTAATTACCCAGGTTTTGTTTTTTCGTATTCCTATACATCACATCCTAATGAAATCAAAACAGAAAAACAAAAAAAGAGACACGCTCATTTGCTTGCTCTTATTACCTCTCCTAAATATACACACACAAACACTGGCATAAATAAGCACAAACAATATAATTTGTAAAATGCCGAAAAAAGAGAACCACCAAAAGAGAGAAAGCAAGAGAGAGAGAGAGGGTGTCATATATTAATTATAAGTACGTATTCAATGTTTAGCATATGATATGTTGTAAATATGTGTTGGTGTTATAGGCACTAACAATTAGCATTCATTTGTATGTGTATGTGTGCTTACTTTTGTAAATATTTTTAGAAAATTTTGGGGGGGTAGACCTGAATCAGTATGTTGTGGTTGTTAAAAGACATATTCAATATGTACATACATGTCTGTGAATGTGTAGGCTGTTAAATGATTTTGAATGGCGTATAAATTTCAGTGAATAGCTTGCCTTTGTGTACGTGTATGTGTGTTCAAACTAAACATCATTAAGGATTTACGCAGTGATTGATATCATTTATCGTTGTTTTGTTTTGTTTTTTTCCCGCTTTTATTTGACTGTCACATAATGTGTGAATAAATTTATTTGCGAGCCTATCTGTAGTCGTATCGTAGATATTTCTACGCTTGTTTTAATCAATAATTTTTCCCTTTTTTTGACTGGCACATATGTATGTATTGTTGGTTACAGTGCCCGGTTAGGTTAGGTTAGGTCGGAGTGGTAGCTCTGTCATCACAAAGCTCACTTGAGCACGCATAGCGGCCCGTTGTGATGCCACGGGTGAACGCAGTCCATGTACTAACCAAGTTCCACCAAAATCAGGGAAATGGAAGAAGTTAGTCAGCGCAAGGGCTGCACAACAAAAGCACGACTGCCCCGCACTGGAAAACCAGCCAGAAAGTTTGATGAACGAAGCTATATCCTTGATGTCAATAGATGATAGCTCCGTTAGGCTAACAAGGAATGGGGAGCCAAATAACCTATATATACACCTAGCAAGAGACGGGCACTGGCAAAGAAAGTGAACAACAGTCTCCTCTTCCTCAGTGGACCTGTATCCGCGGCAGAAGTCGTTGAAAGGGAGACTCATTCTTTCCGCGTGTCTTCCCATGACGCAATGACCTGTAAGCACGACCACTGTAGTCGAGATGACATCACGACCAAGACCAAGTAATCGGTTGATACGCCTTCTATCCATCTTGGGCCAGGTGAGTGTAGCGGTAGAGCAGGACCCAGGATAGGTTGGCGTCCCGAAAGAACTTCCGCGCAATGGTCAGCTTGACCGAGGCAAGTGGCATACCCAATTCAACAGAAGAGGATTCCGGAAGGAGCGCACCAGCTCTGGCGAGCTCGTCGGCCCAGAATTTCACTGTGCCCGGGGACCCACACCAGCGAGACACTGATGAAGCACCCCGAGAGAAGGTCGAGACAGCGGCGACATTCCCTAACGATCCTGCCCGGTGCCCGGTGAGTCGTATATAAATACATTACAAAAGTACATTAGAGGAGGTTTTTTGATTGGGTGCGAACTGTTGAAAGTCTAATTAACGAAATGTGACAACTGTTCACCAGACGAGTATTAAATAGACCCGGTAAATTCAATAAAGAATATCGAGTGCTGTAGCAACAACAACCCTGACAGCTGGCTAGACACATGTCTCCGGAAGACAATAAACGTCATTGGCTCACGGCTTATGATTAAATGGAAGCAGCGTTTTTCGCTCTATTTATACTCCTTTTATGTCTGACTACGTTTAAGTGTTATTTTTCGATTTTTAATCTCTTTCCGTATATTCTACTACTTAACGGCTGCGCAAGACTGTTTTTGTAATTTTGTGTACCGTACGATGTGTGTGTTTTGTTGTTTTCCATATGTCTTGTTTGCTTATTTTCATTTAGTTTCCTTTAGTCCTCATATATAGAATGTTCCAGAGCTCTATAAAACTTTATTAAATTCTGATGTAAAAATTATCTCGTGAATCTTTTCCTGAATATTCACAACAATGGAATTAGTATCGCCAATGCAACTTCCTTATTTTCTTTAGCATGGCTTACAAGATTTCCAGAATTTTAAATGAAGCCGAACTTGTAAGCAAACAAACAAACGTATCCGTTGAAAAAGAATTTTGTTTTACAAACTTTTTTGTTGTTCATTTCAATTTGAATTTCATTCATTCATTTCCTCACGGTATTTTTCCCTGTGATATGTTCATTTCCATCGATTCTCATTTTTCCTTCACTGTAGTTGGTGTTGTTGTTGTTGTTGGTACATTAATGCGGATTTGTTGATTGTTACTAAATATTATGCCTCGTAAATTCAGTTACAAGGCGATGATAATTTTTTCTAACGGGATTTTTCTTTATATAACCATACACACATACAATCTTTTTTATGCACAATAAATGCCAACATTTATGTCAGTCAACACGGGTATTTTTCAGTTATAAAATGAATGTTTTAACACACATTCTAACGGTATACCGCGCTAATGATGCTGCACAACAAATATACACATACACATACTTGTATTTTAAAAGTGCTGACATGTATTTAGACAGGAAGCATGTAAGTGCGTTAGTATTGGTGTTGCTATAGCAATAATAACAACACACTGTTTTTTTTTTTTCTTTTTAAACATGTAATGTGATAATGGTGGTATAAAATGTGCATTGGTATGTGTAGATGTGTATGTGTGTATGTAAATTGTATTTCCGTTATATTCAATATGCGTAATATTGTCGGTCTCCATTCATATCTCCTCCTCCTCCCCTCACCATAACACTCTCGATACAATGCCTATAAGGTTTTAACAATTTTATAATGACAACCGAGTCGATGATAATATTTTCACAAGTTGATGTTGAATGTTGTATAGACAGTCAGTCAGTAATATCGACCACTATTATGGTGTGATGCTGGTAAAATGGCATATGAAATGGCGATGATCATGATAATGTTGTTGGGTGTTGGATGTTGAATGTTGGATGATGGTGATGGATTTTAAAATGACAAGTGAGTGATGAATGTTGAACGATGATGAATAAAACTCACTCACTGACTGATTGTATAGCTTGTATGCTTACATTCATTCGCATGTTCATTGTTATTCATGCGTAATAATAAGGCCGCAATTTCCCCTTCAGCGTTCTTTTCATTCAATGCACTGTTATATGCCCCCCACCCCCGTGTTGTGTGGTACTGTTAGGCAAAAAAGAAATAAAAAATAATGAAAAAAGTTTGTTTGTTTTCAATGTTTGAAAATGTATTCGTATTTGCTGTTTAATTTAATGTGAAATAATATGATTTACTTTTAAATGTTTAAGTAATTTGTATTTCGATTAATATTCTGCCAAATTTAATTGAAAATGTCAAAAGCCTAGTTAACTTAGATTAGGGGGAGAGTATTTTTGTTAAAAGTTGTATATTTTTTGTATGTGAGAGATGGCACAGTAAATGATTTTGAGCTACAGAGTGGCTGATATGTATTACAACCAACTTCAGGTTGCTATCATTTGTAAACCGCTCGTCTGACAGCTGACAGATTTATTCCAGTGACAGTTCATTTTATTATTTACAAGCTTACAAAAGCATTTTGTTCAATTGCATTCAGAAAAAAAGTTATTCGTGATGGAATTCAAGCGTGATAGTGTGATTGCTTTATATTTGGCTGGAAAACCACAGGTGGCTATCGTTAGAGCCATCCAGCATTTAAATGTGAATATATCTTATGTTTCTCGTACCATTGCGCGTTACCGTGATACTGGCAGTGTTGCATCGCGTCCAAAAAGTGGACGAAAAAAAAACGGTATCATCGTCAGGAATGATCCGAAAAGTGAAGGCCAGGTTTGGTCGAAATCTACGCCGCAGTGGTAGAAAAATTGCTCGTGAGCCGAACATATCGGGAGAGCGAATGCAACACATATTGAAAAATGAGCTTGGACTAAAGCCATTGAAGTTCCAAAAAGTGCAAGAACTCACCGATGGACAAAAAAAAGTTAGACTGAAAAGAGCCAAGGAGTTACTTCGCTTGCACGAAAGTCGCCAGTTACCGAATTTGGTTTTCTCCGATGAGAATCCATTCCAAATTGAGCAGTTTGTGTACAAACAAAATGATCGGATTTACTTGCCAAAGAGGTCAGCTGAAAATTTACACCTGCGATTGGCCACCAGAACTCAAGCGCCGCCGATGGTAATGGTGTGGGCCGCCGTAACGGCCGATGGTCGCTCCCCGCTCATATTCATCGACCGTGAGGTCAAAATAAATGCCGAATATTATCGGGAAAATGTCTTAAAGACAGTATTGAAGCCCTGGGCAGACAAACATTTCGGCCGCAGACCATGGACATTCCAACAGGACTCAGCACCACCGCACTCAGCACGCGTCAACCAAGAATGACTTAAAAAGGAGGTTCCTCGCTTCATTTCTACCGCACAATGGCCACCGAAATCTCCGGATCTCAATCCGTTGGACTTTTGCACCTGGGACATTTTGGAGAGTAAGGTTCTCACTAAAAAATACCAAAGTGTCGATCACCTCAAGACGGCGCTTCGCGGGAATGGGCCAAAATACCGCAGAGCCGCTTTCGTGCAGCCTGTGATGGCTTTGTCGGCCGTTTGAAGGCCATAATTCGTACCAAAGGTAGCCAATTCCAACAAATCTAAACTGATTCTAAAATTTGATGTTATTTCCAACATTTTTTGCTTTTGAAGAATAAAATTAAAAAAAAAAATTAAAAAAATATAGCGCTTTACTTTGTTGCACTATATATATCAGCCACCCTGTATATAATACGTAATACAATATTAAATGGTTTTTAATATTAAAGTGGCATATTAATTCGTCTAGTGATTAGAGTATTGACTTACTAGATATGATCTTGAAAATTCAAACCAAAAAACAGAAAAAATTTGTAAAAATATTTTGGTATCCTACCTAGTCTTCTGGTAAAAATGTTGAGAGTAAACAGCTGCTTAAATCTTTCATTCAATGTCGACGTTAAACTGTAGTCCCCACCTCACTTAATTGATTATTACAACCCTTCAGTCAGGACTGCAACCTAAAGGGTCCGCCAAATAACTCGTTTTTTTGAAAATGCTCTAAAAAAACTACTGAATATTTTCTCAAATTTCTTTTTTTATTTGAAAGTACAATCCTTCCGGTTAATAATGGAAAATAATTTCATTCAAATGGCTGCCTCGGCTGGCCATGCAGTAGCCTATACGATCAGTCCAATTTTTAAGCACATTATCGATTGTGTGCAGCTGTATTTCACCAATGGCTTCACGAATATTGTCCTTTAAAGCGTCAATTGTCTCTGGCTTGTCGGCGTAACACTTATCTTTGACGGCACCCCACAAATAATAGTCTAACGGTGTCAAATCGCAGCTCCGAGGTGGCCAAACGACATCAGCTCTGCGGCTTATAATGCGATCTTCAAAAACAGGGCGCAAAATATCGAGTGTAGATTCGGCTGTGTGGCACGTAGCGTCGTCCTGTTGAAACCGAATGTTGCCAATACACTCCTCTTCAATTTTTGTGAACAAAAATTCGTTCAACATGGCCCGATAACGATCGCCATTGACTGTAACGGCCACTCCTTGCTCATTTTCGATGAAAAATGACCCAATTATGCCTCTGGACCAAAATCCGCATTAAACAGTGACTCGTTTTGGGTGCGTCGGCTTTTCAATGTATGCGTGCGGGTTTGCTGTGCCCCAAATGCGACAATTTTGCTTGTTTACATACCCGCCAAGATCAAAATGAGCTTCATCTCAAAAGATGTTTTTTTTGTCAAAATCGGCATCTTCTGGTGTAGCCTACTGCATGGCCATTATTAACCGGAAGGATTGTACTTTCAAATAAAAAAAGAAATTTGAGAAAATATTCAGTAGTTTTTTTAAAAGCATTTTCAAAAAAAAAGTTTTTTGGCGGACCCTTTTGTTTCTCACACCACCAATGTTGTTTGTGTTAATTTTATCCATGAGTGGTAGGATTTTTGAGAAAATTTTCATATCAATTTCATTTTACTCCCTGAAGATTGCTGAGACAATGTCGCCGAAAGAAATATGTTTTCATATTTCGTTCTGTTAGAGATGTGTTAGTCAGGAATTGAACCTCAATTTCTCGTCTAACCAGCACTCTAACTACTAAACTACGGCATATTGAATTGGTTCTAAGGGACTTCTCTGTCACTGTATATATTCTGACGGATTATTAGGTAATGAAGGGGCATGTAGAAATATTTTTATGTACCTGCAAATAACTTCTGCAGAGGTTTTAGATGGATTGAGAAAGAAATTTGCCAAGGTCATCTCTGGCTCTACTTCAAACTTCTCTTGTGGCATCGCAACGAGCCGCTATATGTACTTAGTTTACTTAGTGTACTTTTATTTAACAAACCTGATACTCCGTTTTACTCTGTTCGAGGCGGCGTTTCATGCAGCTGCCTGGTTAAGTGTATGCAGAAGGTTTTTGACAGACTGTTCTGTTATTATTGTTCTTAAACTGTTTCGATACATGACAAGGATGTATGAATTTAATAATTAACTTTGATTCTTTTTTTTTAACTAAGTGGTCCGTCCATACAACTTGTTATGCTTGCCACTGTGTACAAAAGTTTCATTTGGTTTTTCTAAATTGCGGTTTCTATCCAGAAATAGTTTCGTTTTATTTTGTTGCTTTATTATCAAAACCATTCAACCGCATTTATTATGATGTTGTGTTAAAATCCTAAATTTTTGTTGTGTTTCAGACAAAAAACAAAAAGTTCACACTGCTATGGGTTCTACTAGAGTATGCTTGTTGTATGGCTGGAATTGATATGACGAAGGAAAAATATTTCAAGAATTTTTTATTGTGGTTTTGCAACGGATTGGATTCTGTAAAATTAAACTAAAACACAGTATGTGAGACAAATACAATAACAACAAAAACAACACTTAATATATTTAATTTTCTAAAAATTAAAAAGGCACACTACAGGCACAATACATGTGTATTGTAAGGTATTTTGATTTAAAAAAAATTTAAATTTTTCTCTCCTTTATTACTTACTAATCTTGTTAGAAAATTGGGAAAAGAAAACGATAACAAAATATTCTCCTATAAAATATGACAAATATTTTGAATGTTAAACACTATACCACACAGCAGGAAGCTCCAATAAAAAAAGAGAAAATGGAAAATATTTTAAAAACAAAAATCTTGTCTGCTTTAAGGCACAGAATTCTTTCGTAAACAATTTTGCAAAAATGTAGACATTATTTTAACAAAAAAAGGATTTTTAAACAATTCCTTTTATTCACTTACATTCAGGCGTTTGTTTATTGCCAAAAAGTGTAAATATTTTGGATAAAAGTTTAATCACATCCCTTTTGATTTATTTATGGCATGTCTTACTTCTATGAACAAAGGAAAAATTTAATAAAAGAAGAAACTTTGAAATATAAGGAGTGCGCATGAAAAAATTTGGATATATTTTTTCCTTATGAAAACAGAACATATTGGAAAAATTTTCTATGACCACAAATCACACCAACCTTAGAGACAAAAATACTACATATGAAGTTGCACCTCCATCCAACTGAAAACATTTCTTATTTGGCTCATCCGTTCTCTGTAATCTAAAAAGCCATCGTTATTTAATATCGAATCGATCATTAAATTTATTCTCGTACCTAAGAAAGGACTCCCTCTGTCCTCCTTCCCATAACCTAATTTCCGAATTCCAACACAATGCACTACATGAATAGGGGCCATCCCCTGTAAGCTTTATAATGAAATAAAACTTTCATCGCAGTCAAAGCTGAAAGCTTTCAAAGATGAAGCAAGACCTCGCTACGCAACTTTTTTGAATGATTTTTTGTTTTTTGCAAATACGTGTAAAATGTTTAATGAAAATTGGGAATATGATTTCCTTTTATAGAGGATTTGGATGGTAATGCACAATGTATTGTGTGTTATCGCTCTTTATGTCGTAATTATTTTTTTTATAAAAAGACATTACGAGGCTAGCCATAGATTTTCCGACAACATTAAAATGAGTCCTATCATTTCAATTATTGCAATTAAAAGCAGAAATTTTTTTGAAATTCATGGTTGACGAAACGGGCGTACCAAATTACAATAATTTACAATCAATACATACATTACATACATCAATTTATTCATCAATACATACATACATACATACATACATCAATATATGCATCAATACATACATACATCAATATATTCATCAATACATACCTACATACACACATACATCGATATATTCATCAATACATATATGCATACATATATAAATACTTACATAAGTTCATTATGTAATATTTTATTTATTTTTATTTATTTATTTATTTATTTATTTATTCTTACGGTTTTTTCTTAAACCTAGATATATATACAATACATTAATTATTTTTACAATATGCAATTAAGAGTTTCTTAAATAAAATCATATTTTCACAGTCCTTTATGTTACTCGGTAGTTCATTATACTTTTTAATTCCTTTATATTCTAAACAATTCATATGACTTGTAGTTCTCATGAATGGTAATCTATAATTATATTTTCTCCTAGTATTATAATCATGAATTTCATGATTACACTGTAATTTCTCATTTAAATTTTCAGGACACTTTCCAAATCTTATGTTATGAATAAATTTTAATGTGTGAAAAGTAATAATTTGTTTTACACTCAACCAATTTAGCTCGTTTAGCATACTTCTTATATTTGTATCATAATTCTTGTTTAGAATAATACGCATAGCCCTATTTTGCACCTTTTGAAGTTTGTCCATTTGAGTTGTGTTTAAATGAAATAGTATTGAAGAGCAATAAACAAAATGTGGTAAAATTATACTGTTATAAACTTTAATCCTATAATTCTTATTTACTAATTTAGTTGATCTAGCTAATATTCCAATATTCTTTGCTATTTTGTTTGCAATATACTTTAAATGATCATCAAAACTTAAATTTTCATCAATCATTATGCCCAAATATTTAATTACATTTACTCTATCAATAGCGTCATTCTTTATTTTCAATACACATTCATCCCTATTTACATGATTCCTCGTCAATACCATAAATTTAGTTTTACTAATATTCAATTTTAATTTATTTCCGCATAACCATATATATAAATTGTCAATATCTTCCTGCATCTTTCTCGTAGCATTCCCAAGATTCCTATCCGCAATCATCAGTAATGCGTCATCAGCAAATAATCTAATCTTCGTATGATTGAAACATGACTTTATATCATTTATATATAAGATAAAGAGCGAACACTGTTCCTTGCGGCAAACCTATATTTACATTAATTTTCGTCGATACCGTATCAGATAATATATAATAACATACACGCAATACAATAAACCAATTGTTTTTTTATTTTCCCAGTGTACGATTCTCAAAAATTAAGTTGAATTTTGTTCTCCGCTGCTTTACCAACACAATCAAAACTATGATAGTATGTGTTTGAGCACCACTGCTTTATAATGACACAAATTATTCCCTTTATGTATTTCCTTATCCTTTTTTGTTTCTGTAGCATTTTTTTTTACTTTCAAAAGCAAATATTAATAAATAATTAAAATACCTTGAATAATATTTACAATCCAAAGTTAATTTTGACATTCTTTTACACTCTCGTTTTTAATTAACAACTAATAAGAAAATTACCCTTTGTCAACAATCAGTCAATCTTTAAGCATTAAAACTCTCAAAAATCAAAGCAAAACTTTTATAATGAAACAGGAAATTCTTAAATAAATCAAATTGTTAAATATACTTTCCTTTCCTTTTGTAAAACAATAATTAAAAGGGATTTCACATTCGTTAAGCAACCCTTTTTACCCGGGCGTATGATTAATTTGAATTTAAATTAAAATTTCATGTCAATCATACGTCCGCTGTTATGCACTCACACAAAAGCCGTGTGTTAACAGCCAGTAAATATTAATAGCAACACCAACATTACATTGTTGTTGTCTCATTTTAAAAATAAATTTCAACACCTTCAAACGCAGTAGCAACAATTACAATAAATTTTACGCCTTAAACATTGTAAATCACGCTCTCTTTATATATTACAACAACAACAACAATAATAACAGAAATAATAATAATGCAGTTCTGTTGTTATTTTTCTGCGCACAAAAAAGTAAATAAAAAAAATTCAAGTTATTGTAACGAAGATGTTAGAAGCAGAGAGCAAAGAGTTGTGAAAACACAGAGAATTGTTTTGCTCCCTATAACGGTAGCTGTTGTTATTCGTATTACTTATTCTTGCCTGGTTAACAATTTATTTGAGGCTGTTTATAGTATGTTTTTTGTAACGAGAGAGAGAGAGAGAGAGAGAGAGTCCTACAGAAAAAAAAACAAAACAAAAAAGAGAAAATTTCCTTGGCTTACCATTTACTATTTACCGACCAACCTTTGTATTGTTGTTTTAAATTGCAACCTTAATGCTGTTATTATTATTGCTTTTGTTGTTGTTGTTGTTCGTGTTGCAGTTGTTGCTGCCATGACTATTGTTGTTTTGTTGTTTGCATTCATTGTTCATCATGATGCTTCCCTTTTTTTTAGCATTTCTAAGGTAATTTCCGCTGGAATGCATCGTGCATTCATTGTTTATGATGTTCTCCCTTTTATTTAAGTTTTCGTTTGTGTGTAACTGTTTATTGTTGTTGTTGTTGTTTTTATATGTTAAGCAAACCTACCATGAAGGTAAAGAGTATGATGACTGTGTGAGTTCTATTGTTGTTGAGTAAAGGATTTGTGGTTTCAATAAACAATACCACACAACGGCAAGGACGAAATTATTGCAGCCTACACTGGTTTAGCTATGCAACTGGTTTTTTTTTTTTTTTTTGCTAAATTAATGCCAACACTAAAGAACTTAATGAACCTATTTTTTTATGAAAATAAAATTTTTCAATGAAGAAATTTTTGCCGTTAATGAACACCATTTTCTTATAACACTGCTGAGCTAAAAAAATTGACCTTTGAGCACATATCTCTTACACTTTGACTCCAATCAAAATTGTAAAATAAAATCCAAGCTTATAAGAAGCAAAACTTCTAACATATCATACCATCTACTTGTACCATCCGTATAACTAAATGGGAATACAGAATACACTACAATCCCCTACCTCATGCCTTTGACACAGATACAGTGCCACGTGTAATGGAATATATTTTTAATGATGATTGACTACTAAAAACAGCTGGGAACCCTTTCAATTCTATTTCAAAAGAAAAATTTGTTTGAGGTAGAAAGCAATGCAATTGAAACCATTGTTAAAAAGTCGCTATAATTGCAACTGTTGTGGCATTAATTGAACAATTCATGACTCAATTTTAAAGTTTAACTATTATTGTGTAGTAAAATATATTCACGGATATTTAAAAAAAAAAAATTTTTTTCTTTTTTGACTTGCACTTAACACTTGATGAAGTCGCCGTTGTCTAGTAAGTAGTGTGTTGACTTATTAGACGTGGGGCCACGGTCAAACACCAGGTCAGACATCTCCAACTAAATGAAATATGAAAAAATATTTCTTCGGCGATTTCCTCTCTGCAGATTTCTGGCAAAAACTCTGAGACCAAATAAAATTGTTATGAAAAGTTTCTCAAAACAAACCTGCCGTCCAGAGCCGACTTCAAACTGTAAAAAAATAACGCACATAACATAAGTGGTATGAGAAACCTAGGTCTTCATCCAGACTGATGGATTGTAATAACCAATTATGTGTGTATGTACGTATGTAAACGCTTGAAATTAAACTATTCCTTTAGGAAAGATCGAATTTGTCTTATAAAACTTTCCATAGCCAAACAAATAATCTGGAAAAGACTGCATCCATCTAAAAAAAAATCCAAACCATACCATAGATGCTTAAAAACCTTTCTCTCGCTTTGTATAATAGGGAGCTTAAAACTGTCCTTTTTATAAAGTGTCCGCCAAATAACTTTTTTTTGAAAATGCTTTAAAAAAAACTACTGAATATTTTCTCAAATTTCTTTTTTTATTTGAAAGTACAATCCTTCCGGTTAATAATGGAAAATTATTTCATTCAAACGGCTGCCTCAGCTGGCCATGCAGTAGCCTACACGATCGGTCCAATTTTTAAGCACATTATCGAATGTGTGCAGCTGTATTTCACCAATAGCTTCACGAATATTATCCTTTAAAGCGTCAATTGTCTCTGGCTTGTCAGCGTAACACTTATCTTTGACGGGACCCCACAAATAATAGTCCAACGGTGTCAAATCGCAGCTTCGAGATGGCCAAACGACATCAGCTCTGGGGCTGATAATGCGATCTTCACAAACAGGGCGCAAAACATCGAGTGTAGCTTCGGCTGTGTGGCACGTAGCGTGGTCCTGTTGAAACCAAATGTTGCCAATATCCTCCTCTTCAATTTTTGTGAATAAAAATTCGTTCAACATGGCCCGATAACGATCGCCATTGACTGTAACGGCCACTCCTTGCTCATTTTCGAAGAAAAATGTGCCAATTATGCCTCTGGACCAAAATCCGCACCAAACTCGTGACTCGTTTTGGGTGCGTCGGCTTTTCAATGTATGCGTGCGGGTTTCTTGTGCCCCAAATGCGACAATTTTGCTTGTTTACATACCCGATTTTCATGATTTTCAAAGTAATGTCGCAATATTTCCCAGCGTTGTTCAAGCGTATACACAACCATATTCGTTCAGCGGAAGAATAAAACTAATTATCTGTCAAATCAGACATGAGCTAAGTGTTACTATTCACGAAATAAGCACGAGTTGAAAAAAAACGTTAGATGGCGGACCCGATATTCCCTTTAAAATCTCCATATAATCTATGTATTGATAACAATTTTCCCATATCTTCGATTTTTTGGTTGTCACTACCCGGATATTTATTAAATACCTTAAAAATGACACGAATTTGACTTTTTCCCGGTATTTCGTGAATTCCCCCGTGTTATAAAATTTATTTATTGATAGCACCTCATGCCGTAATAGATTATTTATCATGGGCTATTATAAAAATAATTAAATTTATTACCCACTAAAAGAAAATGTTTGAAAAAAGCAATTATAAAATCACGATGAAAGAATTTCATTAATAAACTTCCCTTTCTAGATAACAGAGTTCCAAACAGAGTTTGTACAAACCACCCAACCCCACCCATTCAATATCTATCTCTTCTGTCCAATGGTATTAACACTTGTACTTGAATTTATTGTTTCTTTGTAAATATTTGTTTTATTTGACTATTTCGGTCACGTTTCAAGTTGTACAACAACAGCACACAAGCAATTATAGAGGCCAGGGTAGCCCAACCAACCACATACAAGCGATAAATGAGACAAAAAAAATCATAAAAACGGTTTTATCGCCACAACAACAAAAACACCAAAAGAAAAACACACAAAAAAGAGAGGAACAATAAGAAAAACAAATGTGGACTTGAAGTGAATCATTTGGCTATTCAGTTAAAAATTCATTCGATCAGTCATTCATTCATTTCCCCATGTAGTCATACGTTTATCTACAAGACAAAAAAAAACAATTGAAAGCGTATGTGAGCCCTATTGCTGTACATAGAGAACATAGAGAAGGTATAGAGAAGGTCTTGGCATAGGATTTTAACTTCAACTAAATATTCATGTTCAGCATTAATTTAGAATCTAGCATTTGATGTACCCAGCTCGACACGCAAACTATTTTGACTTGAAACTTCCTCTGAAAATTTTGATCACAAAATCTATGCAATTAACATGAAGTTGAGATCCTTAGGCTTAATAAAGCGGCGCCTCGTTCCGCTAGAATAATTTTGTGTTTGTAGCCTAGGAGACTAAATCTAAAAAGTTTTAAGTTTCGTAAAGCACTGCCTATTGTACAGTAACAGGGTCCCCGTGTGGTAACGGGAATAGAATACTACCACCATGATCCCCATATTTGTCGTATGAGGCGACTAAGGGTGCTGCTACTAGTCAGGAACTTGTTTGGGTTCAACTGGCAGCAATCTGGTCTTACTTGGCAGCGCAGCCTTAATCTGGTACCAGGGGTGCCGGAAGCCCCAGGGACTTGTCTCTGCCCGGCAATGGTGAGGCACCCTTGTGGGAGCGACGTGGTGGCTGTGGTTTAGACCCAAATCGCAGGAAGTGTGTCAGTACGGTGTGGCGTTATACTATTAACGCATTGAATGAGTTTAGATGGTCTTCGAACCCTAAACAAGAGGGAAGTCATGCTTAACACAACATGGCTTCGAATTACTACCTACACACAGGGTTGCAGCCAGTGTTTGCAGTATGTGGGGGCGTTGGTAGACGCATTGTATTTCACTGGTGTTTCAGACACCGTGGGATATGCCATTATGGCGGTACTCACGTATAACTGGAATACAATTGCACAGTATCAGGGATGTAAAATACTGGATCAATCTAATATGGATTACTGTATGGGTAATTGTATATCTGATGAATTTTTTAGGACAGTGGCACTCATACCGAATATCAATTCACACACGAATAGGTTGTTACGTAGGCAAAAATATTTATTGGTCGCCTATAAATTTTCTTTTATTACCTGAATTGTATAGAAAGTGCACCAATCAATCTGTCGCTGTATCTTACGGGTCATTGCATAACAGATTGCCATGCAGAGTGCTTACGTTTACCCTGCAAATGACTTCTGTGGAGGTTCTAGATCAGTTCAGAATGAATAGAGAATTGTCCATTTTACATTCCAATGTCCCTCTCTGGCTTAATATGAATGAAAATTCAATTCATGAAATTTTCAAACTGATTTTTAACTCCATTCTAGGGGAACCATGCTTTAAATACAATAACCTTACGGTGATTGTAAAGACCTTTAAATTGGAACTTATCAGATAGGTCCCACAACATCAGCTCAAGTGAGTAATGTTAATAACAAGACTCTCACTTTCTCCCATTCTAAATCAATACCGCACTCGTCTTCTTATTGGGACCAGAACATGTAGACACATAGTAAAGGGTCCGCCAAATAACTTTTTTTTTGAAAATGCTTTAAAAAAAACTATTGAATATTTTCTCAAATTTCTTTTTTTTATTTGAAAGTACAATCCTTTCGGTTAATAATGGAAAATAATTTCATTCAAATGGCTGCCTCGACTGGCCATGCAGTAGCCTACACCAGAAGATGACGATTTTGGCAAAAAAAAATCATCTTTTCAGATGAAGCTCATTTTGATCTTGGTGGGTATGTAAACGAGCAAAATTGTCGCATTTGGGCACAGAAAACCCGCACGCATACATTGAAAAGCCGACGCACCCAAAACGAGTAACTGTTTGGTGCGGATTTTGGTCCAGAGGCATAATTGGGCAATTTTTTTTTCGAAAATGAGCAAGGAGTAGCCGTTACAGTCAATGGCGATCGTTATCGGGCCATGTTGAACGAATTTTTGTTCACAAAAATTGAAGAGGAGAATATTGGCAACATTTGGTTTCAACAGGACGGAGCCTTTAGTTGGTGAGTTATAATTCCAATACTATCCGACATTATCTAGGATAAAGAAGACTTTGTTTATGAAATTAGTCTGAATGGACTTTAACTGAGCTGGTGTATAGCAGAGTAAAATAATCCTCTTCGGTCTAAATTTCAGTAGAGCTGTAAAAGGCTTAGTTGACTGTTTTCATACGGCAAGAACGTCATTTTTGACTCATGGTTCACAAATAAAGTGTCAATATCAGTTAAATTTCCGTCACACTGAACCTTACAAAACATTATTGAATTTATAACACCAAACATGGTAAAGATAAGACAATTTTATTACATACATATATACATACATAACACAACATTACATTACATTACACAACATAACATTACAACCCTTTAGTCACGGTTACAACCTAGTTTCTAACACCACTTATGTTGTGTTCTTTAATTTTTATAAATGAGTGGCGGGCCCTACAGTTTAAAGTCGACTCCGAACGACAGATTTATTTATGAGAAACTTTTCATGGCAATTTTATTTACTCTCACAGCTTTTGCCAGAAATCTGCTGAGAGGAAGTCGCCGAAAAAATATTTTTTCATATTTCGTTCAGTTGGAGATGCCTGACCTGGGGTTTGAAGCGAGGCCTCACGTCTAGTAAGCCAACACACTACCTACTAGACAACGGCGACTTAAAGATAAGACAATATTATAAATATATCCAAATGATAAGTGCCATGGTAGGCTAGACACAGTAGTAGTGTGCTTGTCTATTAGGGTGAGGGTAGTAAGTTCAATTCCCACCAGACCACCGTACTCTGGTCTGTTATGCTACACAGAGTAAAAGTTCGTAATAATTATAATATATTTTGTAATAGAATTCTAATTATTAAATAAAATAAAATGAATAAAATTCCAAATAATATTTCTTAATGTAGAGTACCATTTAGTCGGCTTTGATCGCCTTTCATTTGCATTTACTTGTGTGTTTTTTTTTTGACAAATTATCATATACATACAATTATTACTGTATTACTGTACATTTGCTGTAGTAGGCTTCTATATGTTCGCCCTTGACCGCCATAATTATTTCTTTCTTTTATTTTCCATAATTGTATTTTATTTTTCTTTTTCCTATTGTTGTTGCCTTTGTTGTTGTAGTAATGCTATAAAAATTTTGGTTGTCGCAAAATTGTATTTCTTCTTCTTTTGTTGTGGTCGTTTTATTTTTTGTTAAATTTTCATTCAATTATTACTGCATAGAATTTGTAGGAATTGTTATTGTTGTTGTTGTTGTTGTTGTTGTAGGTTACGCTTAAATAATAATAACAATAATAATGACAATTGAAATTTTTATTTATTAAAATTATTGTTTTTGTTTTTTTTTTTGCTGTTTTATTTTTATTTTCATTTTTGTATTCTTGTGTGTCGATCAGCTGGTGTGCGTTTATATTTGTTTTTATTGCTTAAAATTCTAGACGAAAAAAATTTAAAAAAAATTTAAAAAAAAATATTCAAAAAAAGTACTCAAATGAAAATAAATATTTTTATTTATAAAAAAAGTGCCTTAAATTACCAGCAGCAGAAAGCCAATGCAGCAAATATGTGTATGAATAATAAACAAACAAAAAACCGAAGAAAAAATAGCAACAAAATAACTGTGTGGAGAAAAAGTTATCCAGTGAGCTGGAAGCGACTATCGATTGATCTACACCACTGGGAAGAGTATAAAAACTCCTACTACTGCTATGTGTGTCTTTCAATCTGTACACTCCTTCCAATTACATATTTTAACAACAGATTCACCAACTGAATTCACTGTGATCCGTCTGGGCTACATATTATCTGTTTCCTTAACCGAGATTGGATTACGAGGATATGTGACAAATTAACCTTCACCCAGAGACTTGAATGTGTCCTCCGTAGGTACCGTTAGTGTAACATACATACATACATACATAATTGGTCCTTACAACCCTTCAGTCAGGATTACGACCTAGTTTCTCACACAACTTATGTTGTGTGTGTTAATTTTTATACATGAATGGTGGGACCTACAATTTAAAGTCGACTCCGAATCACAGATTTTTGAGAAACTTTTCATGGCAATTTTATTTACTCTCAGAATTTTTGCCAGAAATCTGCTGAGAGGAAGTCGCCGAAGAAATACTTTTTGTATTTTATTTTGATGTCTGGTCTGAGGCTCGAACCCTGGCTTTATGTCTAATAAGCTAACACACTACCTACTATACCACGGCGACTCCGTTAGTGTAACAGCCAACAACAACCAAAAAGCTGAAAAGTACAGGATGTAAAACTAGAAAGACTATGAAGAGTCATTGCGCCCTCCAGCCAGTGTAGGACATGAATTTCTCCAGGTTCTTATAGGTGCTCACTCTTTCCGGCTATTAAAGAAACAAGAAAACCATGTCCTCAATTTACACCTTTGAATACCAGCACTGAGACATAAGATGTGGTTAACAACCTAAGCTTGCCTAACATCATCGCACGCTCTGCAGAACACTGGGATCTTATGTTCCCCATAAACTGGCTCTGTCCCTTAGAGTACAGTGCCTAGTTAGAAACTACTTACGCAGGTTTAATATCCATTCTATTCTGGAGTCGTCTAGCCTGTGCAATGTTAAATGGTGATTCTGCGGTCTCCTCTATTCCACCATAACAAGGCACACTACCTGTTTTGTTCCTTAATCAATCAGTCCGAAAAAGCATCTCAAACGCTTAATATCGAAAATTTTATTAAGATCCTAGGAGAAAATCCACTTCGCTCTATTAAGGTACAGTTATATTTGCCTGGAGATTCTACAATTTCCCCTTTTTCGTCATGTTATGACGAATCATCGATCGATCAGCCCAAAGAAATATCTCATATGAGATCTTACAGACACCTCGATCAGATCTCCTCATTTCGCTGCAACCTCTCTCATCAGTTCATCTGTTATCTTGTTTTATAATGTCTCGGAACCCAGGACAGTTTTATACGACAACTGTCTAGAATCATTATGACAAACATATTGCAGACTCATCCTCTTTCCTGTCACTGCCTTCAGAAAAGTTCAGACTGTCCACATGAAGGATGGTTGTGCTTCATTGCTTAGTCATAAGCACGGAAAGCTGGAAGCCTGCGGAAAGTTTTATATCTTTTCTATTTTCAAGCTGTAATTGAAAACCTTATAACCGACTAACAACTGGTCATTGATAGAGAATTCAGTGCATTCTGTTTTGAAATAAAATGTATTACAGTGAGAGGGGTCTGAAACTACCGACATAAACGGTAGTTGGATTGGACAAGGTCTAGACTATAAGTTGTATGAGGCAAAACTCCCCACTATTTTCTAGAGTTTTGAAGAGGTGTTCGGGTGAAAACTTGAAGCACAATGAACGACTGTAAACCTATCTCGATATTTTCATAACAACTCTAATTTTCCAGGCTTCTGCAAATTTTTATATTTGACTTCCATCAAAGAAAGTTCGAAAGGAAGCCTTTGAATGGTCATCAGCTGATGAACAACTGAAAGGAATCAATGAAATGAAATCATTAGAGAAGCTACTGATTTTGATGAATAAATAATGAACATTATAGGGTGTATTCATTGGTATTTCTTTGTGTTTTTATGAAAGAAAAATCTACGAAAATTATGTCATAAACAGACACCATAATGGTGCGTAAGTTCACTGCACTTTCAGTGAATTACGATAAAAACTTTTCCAGTTCAAGATGCAAAAAATAATAAAACATTCAGACACGTTCATTTCAGCCATTATTACCAGGCAGCTATTGTTTAAATTGTCTATAATGGAAGTCCATTTGGCATAAGTTGCTACCATCTTCATAATTTTTTACAGAAAAGAAGATATGAAAAGCACTTCGAATGCCTTACATTGGAATGGCATAGTCTAGTCCAATGAAAAACTTCATGCATTATTTTCATTGGAGGCTGATTTATGCACTGTGGCGCTGCTTTCAATGTAGAAAATATGTTGTGGTAGGAAAAATTTTATTATTGTTAGTAGCCAAGGAAAGAAAACACAACAATTACTGGAGACGTATTGGCTAAGGATTGACAATATCACCCCCTGAGGAGATTGTCTACGTCCATTAGACTAAGTCGAAACAAAGAAAACAACCACCACATGACCTTCATAGTATCAAAGTTCAAGTTTTCGTTTTCGAAAGATTTTTTTTCCCAACCACAGAACAATAGCTTGCTTGTGACAGCATCAAACGATATTACCAGCCATTGCATAGAGTTTTAAAGACTATATGAACTGTTTTGTGTGTACATATGTATTCATATACAAAAACAACAATAATTTCTTATCAGCAGTAGAGGGAAACAAATGATTAATAAAAATAAAATAAATACAAAAACAAAAACAAAAAAAATGAAATATAAGAACAAAATAAAGGGGATTTAAAGTGCGACCGTCTGACTGACTCTGCTTGTGATATTTTAAGTGTACGTTCGTTTGTTATGTTTGCAGTGGAACTGAACTGAACGAAACTGAAAGTTACAAGACACTTCAACGGTAGTTATAAATTAAATTTCAAACGAAATAGTACAACACAATACACACTGCCATAGAGAGAGAAAAAAAATTCAAAAAAAAATTTGATATCGAAACCCTAACACTACAAAACGGAAATAATTTCGAAATAAAAGTAAACAAAACCGAAAACCGAAAATCAAAAATATAAAAAAGAAATCAAAAAAAAATAATAAAAAAAATTAAATTCTAATGAATCAAATTCTTTTTCATTTACAAAAATCAAATAGAACGTGCCAAATTTAAATAAAACGAATTAAATTCAATTGATTTTATAAAATACAAGTGCATGTGAATGTGCGTGTGCGTGTACGTGTACATGTGTGTGTGTAGGTGTACGACAAATTAAAATCATGTTTTTTTCATGTTTCAAATGTAAAGACAATGACGACAATGACGATTTTCGTCAACGACCCAGGACACGCAATGCATTGCCGAACATTCCACCAAAACTTTCCAGGTCGCCGAGTACAATACCGGAACTTGTATCTGCCGCAGATGTTGATAATGCCACCCCAAAAAGCATCAGAGAATTGCAAGAGGAAGTATTAGAGGCCCACAATGAATATCGTGCCAAACATGGTTGTGGTCCATTGGTATTGAATAAACATTTAAATAACTTGGCATCCGAATGGGCTAAAGTAAGTTGTAAATAAAATATTAAAAGAAGTTGATTTTTTTTTGTTGTTGTTGTTCTTCTAAAAGGGGATCTTTATGAACCCTTTAATAGAAGATTACAAATAATCTTCAGAGTGAAATACAGCTGCAGTCACAAAGTGAACATATAAGGTGTGGCAAAAAAAAATCCATTATATCTGTAGGAAATTGAATTTCGGTAGCATAAATGAAATAAAAACATTTCCTAGAATGTAAATATTTTATAGAAGTCGCCGTAGTCTAGTAGGTAGTGTGTTGGCTTCTTAGACGCAAAAGCCTGGGTGCGAGCCCCAGGCCAGGCATCAAAGACAATATACAAAAAGTATTTTTTCGGCGACTTCCTCTCACTAGATTTCTGGCAAAAACTCTGAGAGTAAATAAAAATTGCCATGAAAAGTTTCTCAATAAATAAAAATCTGTCGTTCGGAGTCGACTTTAAACTGTAGGTCCCACCACTCATGTATAAAATTAACACACACACAACATAAGTGGTGTGAGAAACTAGGCCGTTGTACAATGGTTCAATTCGACCTCGGGGTACTGTACTTGTTTTAATTGACAAAGTACACGTCCTCTAACCTAACCTAACCTAAATATTTTATATCTTTTTACACCAATTCTCTGCAAAACAGTTGGTATTTTGAGAATCATTCCAAACACATTTCACAGCTTCTGCTCTTTGCTCCTGAAAGAACCAAGTTTCCGAAACGCAAGGCAAGTCAATATTGATGTGACCAAACATTGGCATTTTTGATTGCTTACAGGCAGATACCAACCGTTTAAATTCATAGGAAATCTGTATCGTAAACGTAAAATATGCGATCAAAAATTCAGGCGACCAAAAGAGAGGCAATGACATTAAAAGTATTCCATTATATGCGTACTCTCCCTTAATACCCGGCATCATTATTCTCTACATAACGTACATAATTGATCATTACAAACCTTCAGTCGGGACAACAACCTAGCTTCTCACACCACTTGTTTTGTGTGTGTTAATTTTATACATGTGTGGCGAGACCTACAGTTTATAGTCGATACCGAACGACAGATTTTTGAGAAAGTTTTCATAACAATTTTATTTACTCTCAGAGTTTTTGCCAGAAATCTGCAGAGAGAAAGTAGCCGATGAAATATTTTTTCACATTTCCTTTTAAAGTCTGACCTCGAGTTCGAACCGTGGCCTCAAGTCAGCACACTACCTACTAGACTACGGCGACTTTCATTATTTCATTATTCTCTACAATCATGCGTAATTCAATTGACTTAAACTTGAAAATTTTTTTGGCATGAGTTTCTTCATGAGTAGGTTTTATCCTCCTCTGTATTTGGGATCAGTATGTCCGTCCGCCCGATATGCCATTGCCTAGTAGGTAGTGTGCTGGCTAATTAGACTTAAGATCGTGTTTTAACCTCAGTGTCAGACATCACGACATTGTTTCTATCGGGGACTTCTTTCGAAAACTTCCTCTCAGCAGTCTTTTGACAAAGTAAATAAAGGACAGCTTTATACGAACCATTATGACAATCATCCTGCAGCCTCATCCTCTTTCCTGTCAGGGCCTTCAGAAAAGTCCAGACTGTCTATATAAAGGATGGTTGTGCTTCATTGCTTTCATTGCTTTCATTGAGTCATTAGCGTGGAAAGCAGGAAGCCTGTGGAAAGCTTTATATCTCTTCTATTTTCAAGCCATCATTGAAAACCTTATAACCGACTAACAATTGGTCATCATTCAGAATTCATTTTTGAAATAAAACGTATTACAGTGAGAGGGCTCTGAAACTACCGACATAAATGATAGTTGGATTGGACAAGGTCTAGACTAAAAGTTGTATGAGGCAAAACTGCCCACTATTTTTTAGAGTTTTTAATAGGTATCACTGTTGAAAATTGAAAGCGCATATGAACCGTAAACTTGACGACTACAAACATATCTCTATACTTTCAAAACAACTCTAATTTTCCAGGCTTCTGGAAATTTTTGTATTTGTCTTCCATCAACAAGTTGGAAAGGAAGCGTTAGAATGGTCATCAGCTGATGAACAACTGAAAGGAATCAATGAAATGAAATCATTAGAGAAGCTACACGTGATAAATTGATTTTGATGAATAATAATGAACATTATAGGGTGTATTCATTGGTATTTCTTTGTGTTTTTATTAAATGAAAATTGCCATAAAAATTTCCTCAAAAAATCTGTCGACTTTAAAATGTAGTTCCCACCACTCGTGGATAAAATTAACACACACAACACAAGTGGTATAAGAATCTAGGTTGTAATCCCCACTAAATAAGTTTCGTATTTCTAATTGGTTTTCTTAAACCCAGAATGGTTTATTTCACTGAATTTATCTGTATGCTGTGTATCTGGCCAATATATGTATGTATGACTCATCGTGTAATCGCATTTCTATTATTTGTCTTGTTTTCCAAGAAGCTAAATAAAACAAAACAAATACCAGATTATTCAATTGAATACTGATAAGAAGCTCTCTTCTCAATAACTAAAGAGACTCTTTGTTTCTATTTTACAGCATTTGGCAAACAGCAATACATTGCAACACCGTAAAAACAACAAATATGGAGAAAATCTATACATGAGTACAGGCATGGGAACGAAAACCCACTTATTGGCTGTTCAAAACTGGTATGAGGAGGTGCAAAATTATAATTTCAATAGACCGGGTTTTTCGCCCAATACGGGTCACTTTTCCCAAGTGATATGGAAGACTACCAAAGAACTGGGCGTAGGCGTGGCTACTACGTAAGTGTTGATAAAAAAAACGGAAAATTAAGAAATTTTTCCACAATTTTCTTTTCATTTCAATTTCTTAAGTGGTAAACGCACTTGGGTTGTTTGCAATTACGATCCAGCCGGCAATATAATGGGCAATTATTTGGACTGTGTACCGAATAGGGTAGAAGAAAAACTTAGCAAAATCATACAAAGAATGAAAACGAGGCGTAAATTTCTAGATTGGAAAAAAGACTTGGCAGAGACCGGAATGGATATGACCATAGATCCTGCAAGTTTTGAAGCCAATGATTTAAAATTGTGGACAAAATTTGAATTGGAATGCTTGGATAAACATAATTACTTCAGAGCCCTACATGGTGTGCCAGCGTTGAAATTGAACCGGCAATTGTGTAAAGTGGCAGAGGAATGGTCTCATGTAAGGGCTGTTATACTATGGTATAAATGGAAAACAATTTTGAAAATCTTTCTTATATTTAAAGCGCTTGGCTAAGAGCAATTCGATATCACATCGACCCAATACTGAGTATGGAGAAAATATTTACTACGCCTCGAACTTTAACCCCACTGCAGAGCACTGCGTTCAGAGCTGGTATGATGAAATAAAACATTACAAGTTTTCTAAACCGGGCTTTAGCTCAAATACGGGCCACTTTACCCAGGTGGTTTGGAGGGATACACAGGAATTGGGCGTGGGTGTAAAAAAAATGTAAGTTTTTTTGCATTAAAATTAAGGAAATTTTTTGTAATTTCTTTTTATTCATTTTTTTCTAGTGACAATACAACATATGTGGTGTGCAATTACTCACCGGCTGGCAATGTAATGGGCCAATACGAAGAACAAGTAACAGCGCCCATTGCAAGACGTGAAACCATATTCTCAATTAAGAAAGCACCAAAAAAAGAGAAAGATAAAGAAGTGGTGAAATCAACGTTTGAAGAAGTTTGTCTGGATAGCCACAATAGCTATCGTGCCATGCACGGTTCACCGCCATTGACATTGAATAAGAATTTAAATTTCCTTGCCAATGATTGGGCCCAAGTACGTACCACCACCACCCAAATTAATTACAATGGTCAACTACACACTAAAACAACTACAACAACATCATCATCAAATTCATACGTTTAAAACAAAACCAATCCCCCCCTCCTCCCCTACATTCCTAACATTACGTTTTTTTTTTTTTTGATACAATAAAACAATAAAAAAAAATTTACAAACAAAAAGATTCTAAATTTTAAAGCATTTAGCCGCCCAAAAGGAAATCGTATTCAGAAAAAATAATCGTTTCGGCGAAAATATATTCTTTACACCGGACCAGGTCCTAAGCGGCCAAGAACCTGTAGATTTTTGGTACAGTGGCATACGACATTATAATTTTCAAACGCACAGTGTAAATGCATCAACACATAGTTTCACCCAAGTCATATGGAAGAGTTCTGAACTATTGGGTGTGGGCGTGGCAAAGGTGTAAGATTCATTTGTTTCTGTCAATAAAATAAGAAAATTTTTTTTTACATTTTCATTTAGTGGTCAATCCTCGTATGTGGTGTGCAATTATCGTCCAAAAGGAAATATTATGGAAGATTATAGAGAAAATGTGTTACCTGCAGGCACTACGCATAGCTCTAGCAACGAAGAAATTTCTTTAATGGCTTCTAAACTTGCTCTGTTGTATAGTAGGCATCAACCACCGCATCATGTGGATGTGTTTACTGTTGATATATTGAGACGTCACAATATCTATCGTTCAAGACATGGTTGCCCTGATTTGAAATTGAGTCACGAACTTATGATGTACGCCAGAAGGTGTGCAAATGTAAGTTTAATGCATAGCACAAACACATGTCACATGTCACTGTACAATCTGTACAACACTTAACATATTTTAATTCGGAAATATATATTTCACTGGCTCCTGGACCATTACATTAGATCAATGGGGGGGGCTATATAAGGCCGAATTTCAAATACGGATCTACCACTTACAACATGTTCGAACGTGCGTCAATCATGATTGATACACATATCTCCTATCGTTAGCAATAAAATACGAATTTTTAAGAAAATTTAGGGAATTGCAAGTGCGAACAGCAGCGTTTGCTTGTGAAATTATACGCTGGGCACGCTCTTTTCAACAACACGATGCATCGAGTGGTTTGCACGTTTCGCAAATGGTGGTTTTAACTTGAAAGACAAAGAGCATTCGGTACTGCCAAAAACTTGGAAGACCATAAATTGTAAACATTACTCTTGCTGACATACTTACATAAGCGATCAATACAATCCTTCAGTCATGATAACAACCTAGCTGTTCTGACCGCCAATGTTGCGTGTGTTAATTCATACATGAGTGGCGGGACCTACGTTTAAAGCGATTTTATGGCAATTTTCTACTCCCAGAGTTTTTGACAGAAGACTGCTTTTTCTCAGCAGTCGCCTAAAGAAATATTTGCATTTCATTTTGTTTGAGATGCCTGAACCAGGGGTTGAACCACGAACTCTCATATAATAAGCCAACTCACTACCTACCGCCGACTATGGCGACTTTTAAAAACATTACTCACTAAAGGTTAATGTCAGACGACTGTATATAACGACAATATAATCTGCTAAAACGGGATTAGACTATCATGGCAGACGTCTACAGACAACGATTAATTCGCTTGAAGCAAACATTGTCGAAAAAGTTTGAATTTAACCCGGGTAACCATCCTGTTACAGTATGAGGGCTTTAGTGTATCTCTACCGCCCCTATCACGTACACTTTAAATACCCTTAATATAAATGCGATCCGAGCTTATCAGATGGTTTACAGTCTACAATCTAATCCGATTGTATTATAATGGAGCTTTACTGCTAAGTACGTAGGCGCTTAAGGGAGTCTGTAACAGATTTTTTTACCAAGTTCTTGTCATGCTATTGGGGGGAAAGCAAGTTTCCTAAAAAATGCCTTGTACGTTTAGATTGTTCAAGCATTTATCGATAAATCTTTCTTTCTACAAATATCGAGTTTATCGATAAATTAATGTACACTTGAATTGTACCATTTGGAGGCTATATTTGACACAGTCACCTAGACTTTACTTTTTAGCGGAGAATTTTAAAATCTTTCTGCTTTTTTCACCACCACCAGCGTCTCAATCAAAATAGAAGCTTTCCGGGTACACCAAACTACGTTCTCAGTATTTATATTTTAAGGGCTGCTCCAGCAGATGCTGAAGATATCGTTGATGATTGGTACAGTGAAATCGAAAAATACGATTTTAAAAATCCACAATACACCTGGGAAACCCGTCACTTTACACAGCTTGTATGGATGTCTGCCAAATTCATGGGAGTGGCAGTAAATGAAAGGTTTTTAAATGAAATTCTAATCTTTTGGCAATAAAAACAATCCACAAATTTTCCGTATTTAATGTTCATTTTTGAAATTCTTTTTTAAGCTCTAATCAAACAATGGTGGTTGTTAGTTATGAACCCGCTGGTAATATTGAAGGTCAATATGCAGAAAATGTGCCCGAACCCGTTTAAAGTACCGTTTTTTAAATGTAATTTCACAATTTTATATGTTTTTAATGCTTCTGTTTCAAAATTTAATGGAAAATTAGTTTTTTTGTTATAAAAATTAATTTTAATTTTTATAAAATAAAACGTGATGGCTTTTGATTAAATTCATTTCAATTTAAATTCGTTGTTATTTGTTATTATTTCAGTTAGAAACACATGTTGTTGTTATTGTTGTTGTTGTTTTTTAAATTTTGTACACCAAATTTAACACGTATTTATAGATGAGAGTAAAAAGTTAGCAGCAATTTGTCGAAATCAAATCTCTAGAACAAGAACATTTTGTAAAATTATTTGGGGGTTTCGCTCACACATACACAATTGGCCATTACAACCCTTAAGTCAGGATTACGGCCTAGCTTCTCACACTACTCATGTTGTGTGCATTAATTTTATACGTGAGAGGCGGGGCATACAGTTTAACGTCGACCCCGAACGGCAGATTTTTGAGATACTTTTTCATGGCAGGTTTTATTTGCTCACAGAATTTTTGCCAGAAATCTGCTGAAAGGAAATCGCCGAAGAAATATATTTTTTTCATATTTCGTTTTGATGTCTGACCTGGAATACGAATCCGGGCTTTACGTCTAATAAGCCAACACACTGCCCAGTAGACTACGGCGACTCCTTTTCGCTTGCATACTGAGCATTAAAATACAATTTTATAACACTGTGATCATCCCTCGTACAAAGAGCCAAGATGTTAAATTCTAATCAAACCTGGACTATGTACATACATGCGGCATATTATGAAATATGGGCACATCCAAGAGGACTTACTTAATTGGTGGTTACAACCCTTTAGTCAGGATTACAACCTAGCTTCTCACACCACCCATATTGTGTGTATTGATTTTCTCCAAGAGTGGCGGGACCTACAATTTAAAGTCTAAACTTCTAAACGACAAATTTTTGAGGACTGATTCTGCACCAAACTTTTAACATCGCCATTATCGCCACCACTGTTATTACGCTAATACCACTCCAAATTAAAAGTTGTACTTCTGGTCCTGATGTTGGTCGCTAAACAATTGCAACATGTAGTGGTGGATTCAATGGGATCCACTTCTCTACACTCATTCACTCACTTACACATGAGATACGAACTGTTTTTGACAAATTTTCATGCATTTTATTTCCCTTAGCCCACCTTGTTGGCCCATTTTGTTTTTGTGGGGTAAAGGCAAGAGTTAGAGAAGCAGCAACTTCTCCCTTTGACTAGTGTTTTAGAAAATTTGACACATTTTTGTGTGAATTTATGGGACTTTTGAATGCGATAAGAGTTGACAATGTTAACAACAACAACAACAACATAACACAATACAATAACAACAGCACATTTACAAAAAAACCGTGTATTTTAGGGATGAGTATGTGAAGAACGAGAAACAAATGTTTTTAGATTAGCAGCAGTTGAAGCTATTGCTGCTGTTGTTGTTGTTGTAGTTTCTGTATGTAAAAATGAATTATGAAAACAACAACAACAACAACACGTTACATGAAAGGTAGTTTAGAACAAAAACCCCAAAAAAAATCGTGAAAAAAAGTTGTACAATTCATTTTAAAATTTTATGGTTGATTGTAAATTTTCGTGAATTCGAATTTTGTGGATATTTTTTTGCTGTTTTGCTACGATACAATTCAATGATTATGGCTGCAATGAGCTGAAAAGTGTTTGGCTAAAAACATTTTTAATTTAATCAAAATTCATACGCGAATTCATCTTCACACAGTATGCAGCACAGTAATGGTTACAATGAAATGACATTAAAAGGCTTAAATATTTAAATTTTGTAATGAAAAACATTTGAATTTAAAACAAAACATTTATTGTAGAAGGGAGGAACAAAGATTCAGACAGATTACTCCACTCCACTACCTCCAATTATTGTATTACTTCGGAGAAAGCAAAGAACACCAGTGATAAGCCAAACGGGGTCCCTCAGCTATAGTAACAAAGAATTCTACGTACCAGAACTCTTGGTGTCTCTGTTGAGCTTCATTCCCCTTGCAATGCATTGTGTTGGAAAACGAAAAATAGATTATTGGAGAGAGAAAAGAAGAAGCAATGATTGTAGACATTAATTTCGGACTTGTTTATATTGTGACAGAAAAAACTTCTACATGAAGAGCGTTCCAAATACGTACAATACGACCACGGACAGAAGGTCTCTATAAGAACGATGAGTGCCTCGTAAAAATATGTTAGTTTTGGCAACAATTCTGTTAATTTCTCTAGAACACCAGCCGGCAAGGCAATACAACACTAGCCACATTGTAATTCTATTCCAATAAATCAATAGTTTTGTAACATACCGTCATAATGGCCTTCGACCTTTCCTGTACTCGGTCGAAAAACCTTAGAATAGAGCGGCTCATACATAAGCATTGTATTTCATTTTCGAATGGATATGAGTGGCATAAATTGTGAGTAGCAGCGGGGAAGTGGAGTATTTTTCGGACCGGCTTATCGAGGAACTAAAATGTTTCTTTCGTAACTTGAAAAATATGCCAGTGAACATCAAGATTTCATGACTTTCCAATATTTACATCAGCCGTAGATATTATTATTGCTAACGTCGCAGAGAGATGCCATAGTACTTCGACCTTAGGATGTATTGCCCTTGCCTTCGTCTATGTACAGCATCCCAATAATACATCTTCTTGATAATCTTCAGAATGTTCATGCAGCATTCGCAAAGCAATTCTCTTACCAGCTTCTAATATACAGCCATCGGTTAATGCTTCACAGGTTCGGAGTATAATGATAAATTCTCATTACGAGCTCGATGACGATCCCCATTCTTTATCAAAAGTTCGTTTACTAACTCAGACTGATCTTATATTTCGGAGAGTACCTGCATCGCATGGGGAAGTATCGCTCGCCATTCTGCATCTACGAGGAGGAGAAAATGTTAGACGATGCAGAACACACTTTCTTCGGCTGCAATCGCTGGCCGAAAGACGTCAGGGTCTTGAGGCTGAAATGCGAAGGAAAAAATATTACATAGACGCAGTAGAATAAGAAAAAAGCGTAGCCCGAACGCAGGCTGACAAAGATGGAACTGGCACAGGTGGCAAAAAGGGGTCCACCTCGAAGTAATACAACCGTGGTTCCGAGGTGGAATCATAACCCGGTGAGGAGACAAGGCTTGTTTTTAGTCGGTATACCCAGTGGGTGGGTCCGACCTACCATGTATGGTGACGACCTTCATGAATGCGTAAAGTATTTTCCCTCCTTCCCGCGAAAAAAAAGAAACTCAGACTGATCTTAAGGCCCATGTATGTGTTCTTATGATACATCCTAAACACGAGTTCGATTACGATACCCATTCTGTATCGTTTTACTCTATCAAGGTCGTTTAATAAACTCAGGCTTCTCTTAAGTAGTCTATTGCTCGACTCTAATCTCTTTCTATTATAATGCCTCAAACCTATTTGGTTTGTGAAGTGGCTCTGCTTCTCTCCATATTCCCTTTTCGCTTATTGTAGTCTTCGAAACATATCTTCTCATTCTAAAGAAAAGGTTTTGGCCTCATCAGCCGTGTGGCAGTCCTTCTTCTCGCATGCTATTCTGCATACATATTGCCGCAAATTTCCCAGACAGTTTTTTTTTAAGTTACACTGACAAGAGCACTGTTGTCGGCTATCGATTACATACATACATAATTGGTCAGGATTACGACCTTCAGTCAGGATTACGACCTAGAGTCTCACACCACTTATGTTGTGTGTGTTAATTTTATACATGAGTGGCGGGACCTACAGTTTAAAGTCGACTCCGAACGACAGATTTTTGAGAAACTTTTCATGGCAATTTTATTTTCTCTCAGAGATTTTGCCAGAAATCTGTTGAGAGGAAGTCGCCGAAGAAATACTTTTTGTATTTTATTTTGATGTCTGGCCTGGGGCTTTACGTCTAATAAGCCAACACACTACCTACTAAACTACGGCGACTTCGGCTATCAATTAGTAATTCTATATCCTAGCCATTGTACTTTCTGTTAAAATATTTGCGAGTGTTCCCAAGCACTAGAAGTATTTCATTCTGGGGCCAAATAAACCTGCTCCTATCCCAATAACTGTTCTCGAACAGACCGTATACCACAGTATAGTCCCTGTAGGTAGGTTACTCTGTTTAGTTGTATTACTTAGGCTCGTTGCAAAACATTTTGTCTGTCTTTATTTGAATTGCGCTCCACATGATATTATCTCACCCAAGAGTCGAATATTCTTTTATTTAAAAAGCTTTCCGTTTTTCGTAAACTAAACTATTGTTTATCCTTAAACCCACACATTCTTTATCCTTAAAAAATTTCATTTAAATTCATGCTGTGCAGACAAACGTGTTATTTGCCATCGTTTGAAACAGAAATAAAGAATTTCTGTATTTAAGAATCCTTTTCCTTTTAATTATTGGAATTAACATTTAAAAAGTATGTATGTATGTATACATGTATATGTATGTTTGTTTATTGGCATTTTCAAATAAATTGTATTTTATTAACTTGAAAATATTTCAAAATGTCATAATATCTGCGCCACTAGTCATTAAGGAAACTATAAATTTCAAGCCATAAAATTTCGTTTTTAAATGCAATTTTTCTTAAAGGAAAAAAACAAAAAAAGAGGCCACCATCCAACCAACAACCTCCAACAATGACTTTAAAAACCGAACCGAATAATGAAACCAACTTGTTGTATAAGTTTGTATGTGAGTGTGTGTATGGATGAGCATATTTGAGTGCGTAGTTGTGTCTCTGGTGAATATTTAAGAGCACAAGTTGACGTTAATGTTGCTACTTCTGATGATGATGATGATGCTGTGGCAGCCACTACACTGACTGGCCTTTGTGGAGTCATGATGTCACGTAAATATCCAACATATTCTTGTGCTTTAAAGTTTCAGCACACAGACACACACACATACACAGCGATTGCTGTTTAAAAAGGCAACAGCTTTTGTTAAATGTCCATGTATGGCATGATATTACACAAAACACAAGAACGTTAAAAAATGAGTGCAACAATATCAGCAACAGCAATTGCAACAGCAACACCAATAACAACAACAGTAACGTGAACATTCCATTGTAATGTTTATAAGAACAACTAAAACACACACACATTTTCTGGCAAGAGAGAGAGCAACACGTTTAAAAACCGCTGAAACCGCAGTAAAAAGTAATTTTTGAATGTCTCCTCTCTCTTATGGCAATAGAGGCAAGAGAGAGAGAGAGAGAGAGAGAGAAATAGAGCAGAGAAGAAAAAGAAACGCGATTATATTGTTTATTTAGCAAAGAAACATATGCATGTGTATGCATATAAAGGGTCCGCCAAATAACTTTTTTTTTTGAAAATGCTTTAAAAAAAAACTACTGAATATTTTCTTAAATTTCTTCTTTTATTTGAAAGTACAATCCTTCCGGTTAATAATGGAAAATAATTTCATTCAAATGGCTGCCTCGGCTGGCCATGCAGTAGCCTACACCAATGGCTTCACGAATATTGTCCTTTAAAGCATCAATTGTCTCTGGCTTGTCGGCATAACACTTACCTTTGACGGCACCCCACAAATAATAATCCAACGGTGTTAAATCGCAGCTCCGAGGTGGCCAAATGACATCAGCTCTACTGCTGATAATGCGATCTTCACAAAAAGGGGCAAAACATCGAGTGTAGCCTCGGCTGTGTGCACGTAGCGCCGTCCTGTTGAAACCAAATGTTGCCAATATCCTCCTCTTCAATTTTTGTGAACAAAAATTCGTTCAACATGGCCCGATAACGATCGCCATTGACTGTAACGGCCACTCCTTGCTCATTTTCGAAGAAAAATGGCCCAATTATGCCTCTGGACCAAAATCCGCACCAAACAGTGACTCGTTTTGGGTGCGTCGGCTTTTCAATGTATGCGTGCGGGTTTTTTGTGCCCCAAATGCGACAATTTTGCTTGTTTACATACCCGCCAAGATCAAAATGAGCTTCATCTGATTGAAGATGATTTTTTGCCAAAATCGGCATCTTCTTGGTGTAGGCTACTGCATGGCCAGTCAAGGCAGCCATTTGAATGAAATTGTTTTCCATTATTAACCGGAAGGATTGTACTTTCAAATAAAAAAAGAAATTTGAGAAAATATTCAGTAGTTTTTTTTAAAGCATTTTCAAAAAAAAAAGTTATTTGGCGGACCCTTTATATATGTACATATGTGTGTACACATACAATATGGAAACATCCTTTAAGGATAACAATATCAACAACAGCAGTACAATATTCCACATAGACATTTCGACAATAACAACAATACAAATGCAATGACAACAACAAAATATTGTTGTATGAGACATGCACCTACCTGGTGGCACAACCTTTTTACTGGAACGATTTCAACGATTTTTGCTATCATTAATCGAAATAAATGATAAGAGTCACCGTAGATAAATTGTTATAGCATTTTTGATTTCCAAAATTAAAATTAAACACACATGAAGCTAGGTTAGGGTGGCTGCAAGTGATAGTCTTGATTACCAAATCACACTTAAGCATGTATAGCGCGGCCTGTTCTGATGCCATAGGTAAGCATATGAAGCTAAGTTTTTATTGAAAATTTTATTTCATTATAATGCTGACAAGGTCCATTACCTACAAACATAGCTGCCAGATAAATGAGGCACCAAATCGTCAAATATTTGAGAAAAAATTGTCAAAATCGTCAAAGACGTTTATTGAAATCGTCAAAAAATCGTCAGAAAAATAAATAAATAAATTAAAAGTTTTTAAAAAACCAAAATTATTTCTATTGTAGTAAAACATATAAAGTCAATGTATGTACATATCTGAGTTCAAAAATAAAACATTTAAAAAAAAATTGTTAGAAATTAAAAGCTAGCGTCCCTCATCTTCAGTTATTAATTTTTTTTCCCAAAAATGGAGACATTTTATATCATTTTCAGGAAAAACTTGATTAAGGTTTAAATAATCTATCCCAGTGTTGTTAATTGACACATAAGCGCAGCAATAATATTGCATCATGTGAATCTATGTGTTTTGTAAATATTAAGGAGTCAGAAGCTCTTGACATTCTGAGCATGAAAATTCAGTGTTGGCTGCAACCGACACATTATTCAGTTCCTTCAGTTCCTTCTTAAGATCTTATCATCTGATCTTACTATTTACACTATTTATTTATACTATTTAAGAGGTCGTTGCCTCAACGTTTATTTTGAGGTTTCTCGACCGTGTACAGGAGAGGCCGTAGTGGCTCGTTAATGACGGTAGTGTATCCAAATCCAACTCCAATGAATCATTGGTGCATCGTTGCAATGTGGTTTGTGTTTTACTGTTCTGTCACTACTACAAAAGGATTTTGCTCGAACGAAATAAGGGGACTTGTTCCCGAAAATCATGCATTCCTACGTAACGCTTGTTTTTTTCGGCCAGGACATCCGTATGTGGTCGATTGGCCAGTGGATCGCACACTGCATTACAGAAAAAGTACGATTTTTAGTCGGACTATTGTATGTGGAACTCAATTCCTGCAGAGGTCTTTCCTGTTACTTATGGTATAAAAATATGCAAGCCTAGTGTCCATAAACACTGTTCTCTTTTTCCTTCTTTCCATAACATACTTTCATAGTTCCAAACACAATGCCATCCATCCCCTGTTGGTGTTGGTCGTACGAAACAAAATAACGTGACTTGCCTTTGTTCTTCCGATGGTAATATTTGAACCTATACTCGAATTTTTAAAACAACAAAAGTGATAAAAACGATAAGTGCAAAATTATTCTCAACTACGAGGTTATTTAGGAGTTTTTGGCTTTTAAGGGCCGTTTTTTGAATGCAAGTTTAAACTCGAGATTAAGTCAATCTCCAGTTAAAGTTAATCTCCAGTTAACTCAGTTTTCATTTTTTGAATGGGAATTTAACTGGAGATTAACTTTGTAGAGCTGCCGTACTTATAAGCAAAAATGGCAACATTTTTTCGTTTACTTTGTTCTGTTTACTACTTTTTGCAAAGTGTTTCACAACAATTTGCTTTTGTATATAACAAAAACAAACAAACAAAAGCTGAATACTATTGATTTTTATGTAAAAAAATTATTTTCTTAAAATAATAAATAAATTAAGACTGTCTGTTGTCAATTTGTGTTTTATATAATTCATAGTTACTTAAATATTTGTCTTATTCGGCTTCCCCTCACTTAAAAGCTTTTTTTTTAATAAAATTTGTCAACTACTTTTCATAGTTAATCTCGAGTTTAAACCAGCAACGTTAACCGTAAGGTTAAACTCAAGATTAAGTGAATTCAAAAACTGAAAACGGAGTTTAACTGGAGATTAACTTAATCTCGAGTTAAACTTGCATTCAAAAAACGGCCCTAAGAGATTAAAAAGGAATAAAATACAGAAAAATCATCACATGTATTCGAAAGTAACTTAGAACTATAAAACTTGACTCCTTGTAATTACTAACATAAATTTCCAATAGTAACAATTGCAAAGCAAGTACAAAGCTTAAAGTGGCTTTTAATATACTAAAGTAAAGAATATGATGCAAATTTTTAATTTCTAAAAATCGTCAAAATAAGGGCATAAATCGTCACATTGTCAAAATGATATTTTTGGAGCCCAAAATCGTCAAAATGACGATAAATCGTCAAATCTGGCAGCTATGTCTACAAAACACAATTTCATTTAAAAGATCGCCTCCATAAAAAAGATGAAGTCATGCAAACAGTGGTAATAATTTCAACATAATCCAGGACATTATTTTAAGGCCATTTGGTTATAGTAGCGAGCGTAATAAATCTAATAATTGGTCAAATATTATTGCCTCACCTTCTTTCAATTTTGCAAACAGCTAGCAAAGGTTGTTGCTGCCTGTTACTACACATATACATATGCGTATGCTTAACTATGCATACTTATGCAACAACATGGCCGTAAAACTATGGACGTTTATCATATTGTTGATGATAATGGCAACACATTTGTGCAGCAAACACGTTTGGCAAACAACAGAAACAGCCCAGCAGTCAGTAAAAGTAAAACCTCACATATGTATAGAAAATACAATAACGGTAAAAGAAGCAAACCATAAAGAACTGTTAGACACACTACCATTATGAATTTCGTTACCCGTTATTCTTTTCAACAATTATTACCTCCAGTATAGTAGACTGTAGGGTATAACCAAATAACAAAACTCTGCTGTGGCTGTAAGTGAAGGAGAAAACAAACAAAAAAACACACAAAAAAAATGGCCGTCAGTTATAACACGCTTCAGTGGCTGTAAAGGGATATTTTAGCATTGCAATTTACACGATATGATGGAATTTAATTAATTGTGGGCGAAACAAACAAAATGTAACATGAGCAACAGTGGCAAATGAGAGTTAAAAACAAACGTTATTACCAAACACTGAAAAAACTTCACGAAAAAAAAATAGAACAGCAACGCCTGAACACCTACAACTTTACAGGCTATTAAAAAACACACGTTTTTTAATGTTGTAATGACGTATTCGTGATTTTTAAGTGAGGAAAAATCAAAAAAAAAATCCTTAAAAAATAACAAAACTGCCAGCGGTAGTCAGCATCACTTTTATAACAAAATTCTCACGATTCAATGCTTAATTGATTCCAACATGTCAAGCCAACATGTTCGTTTGAGAAAAAAAGTAGGACTAGGATATCATAAGGATAACGTAGGATATTTAGCAAAAATCCTTATCACTACACCGTATACAAGAACCCAAGCGATGACCTTATTATCCTAGTATTTGCTGCAGTAGTGAAACTAAATCAAAACAGAAGTAAGGAATTAAAAAACCAACTACAATATTATCCAATGAGCATTCCAGGAAAAAGCTATCTTAGTGAGTGAACTGGCTTTTGCTAATAGCGTTCAGGGATGTTTAAAGCAATGATGCCCAATTCTCTAAGTAACTTTTGATATTGTTGGTCTGTCTTTGAAAGCTTGATACAGTAGTCGCCGTAATCTAGAAGGTGGTGTGTTGGCTTATTAGATATAAAGCCAGGGTTCGAGCCCCAGGCCAGACATCAAGACAAAATACAAAAAGTATTTCTTCGGCGACTTCCTGTCAGCAGATTTCTGGCAAAAATCTGAGAATAAATAAAATTGCCATGAAGAAGTTTCTCAAAAATCTGTCGTTCGGAGTGGACTTTAAACTGTAGGTCCCACCACTCATGTATAAAAATTAACACACACACATAAGTGGTGTGAGAAACTAGGACGTTGTACAATGGGTCAATTCGACCTCCGGGTACTGTACTTGTTTTAATTGACAAGTACACGTCCTCTAACCTAACCTACAGGCTCCCAGGAATTTATGCTTTGACTAGGCGAAAAACCAATATGTGTGAACACTACAGAGCTTGTGGAAACATTTCTTTATCCAATGGAAGAGATGGAATTATAACCTTCCTTTTATCAGTCCATATAAAACTATATTAGTGTGAGTAGTTGATCATGTAATAAGCTAAGCGTGGGTATCAGGGCTCTCAAATATTTCTGGGGCAATTATATGCCGAAGATTAAACAGTGAAGTCGCTGCAGTCTAGTGGTACATACATGATTGGTCATTACAAGCCTTTAATCAGGCTTACGTCCTAGTTTCTCACACCACTTATGTTGTGTGTGTTAATTTTATACATGAGCGGTGGGACCTACAGTTTAAAGTCGACTCCGAACGACCGATTTTTGAGAAACTTTTCATGGCAATTTTATTTACTCTCAGAGTATTTGCCAGAAATCTGCTGAAAGGAAGTCGCCGAAGAAATATTTTTGCATATTTCGTTCAGTTGGAGATGCCTGACCTAGGGTTTGAACCGAGGCCTCACCTCTAATAAGCTAACACACTACCTACTAGACCACGGCGACTTCAGTCTAGTGGTAGTGTGGTTTATTAGACGCGAGCCCGTGGTTCGAAACAGCTTAGAGAACTCGAACAAAACGAAATATGAAAAAATCTTTTTTTGACGATTTCCTCTCAGCAGTCTTCTGGCAAAATCTCTGCCAAGTATTGTTCCTCAATAAACTGTCATTCGGAGTCGCAGTGTGCAATGCAAGGTTGTAATTCTGACTAATGGGTTGTAATGGCCAATTAAGTAAGCAACTCGGCTCTAAATTCAACGTGGCACAAGTACAAAGTGACATTTATAGGAGAGTTTAAAAAAATCTCCAAATGTTTGTGGCTTAAATAGTACCAACGAGTAGCAATAAATGTACTGAATGGCAGGCATGTATTATAGATCACTGCATAATCCTATCACTATGCAAAGGACCTATTTGTTATGATATCTGTGAGAGCTGTCTTGCTTCATAATTTAAATACTTTAGCTCTTCTGCACTTTTTATGGAATTCACAACTTCATTTTCCCATTCCCCTCTAACCAGAATGAACATTTTGAACTTACATACATACATAATTGGTCATTAGAACCCTTCAGTCAGGATTACGACCTAGTTTCTCTTTTGAACTTCAGCGAGAAGTTATGTTGTGGTCTCATGTAATGTATATTCGTAGAGGTGCCCAAAGCGTTCTTTTCATATGCTGACGAGTAAAAGCGGCTCAATCTTTACAGTGAAAGTCCAATAATAAGAAGCATAAATTTATTACCATTACCGAGACAAGTTTACTACGCAGTGCATCTGTAATGACAATTGCAGCCACCTTCGTAAGTTGAGGCTAGTTGTCCAAGCGATTCATCTCATATTAGGCATCAATAGGTCCAAACTATGTAGATCCAATGCGAGCTAATTATCTAACACATCTTATCTCTCTGAATAAATTTTAAGGCATAGCTGACAGGCCTTAGAAAAAAGAGCGTACGACTTATAAAAATGAAATGAACTAGGTAGAGAAGACCTGCAGTTTCTTTTAAACGACTTGGTGGGTTTAAAGTTAAACAGGTTTTTCAGGAGTGTCGATCAGTTAGTTATACACAAGTAAGTCTATGAGCCTGTTAGCGCATTAGCAAATCCACCTTTGATGGGCTAAGCAAATAGCTCAAACTAACCTGTACTATACTGCACTGAACTAATGTTGCAATCATAGCTGCCATATTTGACGATTTATGCCTTTATTTTGACGATTTTTAAAAATTAAAAATTTCCATCATATTCTTTACTTTTGTACTTTAAAAGCCTCTTTAAGCTTTGTGTTTACTTTGCAATTGTTAGTACTGGAAATGTATGTTAGTAAAAAGGAGTAAAATTTTATATTTTTAAGTTACTTTCGATTTCCTGTGATAATGTTTCTGTATTTTATTCCTTTTTAACCCCTTAAAAGTCAAAAAATTGCAACTGCTAAATAACCTAACAATTTTAAAAATTCGATTATAGCTTCTAATATTACCACCGGAAGAACAAAGGCAAGCGCCGTAAGTTGGATGCGCTACCATCTTTAACGAGCTACTACGACCTCTCCTGTACACGGTCGAGAGGCACCGACCCTTACATGACAGTTGTATTCCATTCTCGGTTGGTTATAAATGGTGTAAATAGTAAGATCAGAGGATAAGATCTTAAGAAGCAACTGAAGAAACTGAAAAATGTGTTGGTTTTAGTCAACATTACACTAAATTTTCATGCTCAGAATGAGCTTCTGAATCCTTAATATTTACAGCACCCATAGATAAGATTAAGATGATGCAATATTATTGCTGCGCTTATGTGTCAATAAACAACACTGAGATATATTGTTTAATCCTTAAACAATTTTTTCCTGAAAATGATATAAAATTTTTGGGAAAAAAATTAATAAATAAAGATGAGGGGCGCTAGTTTTTAATTTCTAACAATTTTTTTTAATGTTTTAATTTTGAACTGTACATACATTGTCTTTATATTTTTTACTACAATAGAAATAATTTTGGTTTTTAAAATCTTTTAATTTATTTATTTATTTTTTCTGACGATTTTTTGACGATTTCAATAAACGTCTTTGACGATTTTGACGATTTGTTCTCAAATATTTGACGATTTGGTGCCTCATTCATCTGGCAGCTATGGTTGCAATGCCTTTTCACTTCAACTTGATTCACCAATCAACGGCCAAGGAATTTGAGGTTCATATGACATTGCCATGATACACTCAAATTAAATTAGTGATGACTTGGCTAACATCAGCGTGGGCCACAAAGCATGATTTCATATTTAAAATAACGAACTAAATAAAATTAATTTCCCAACCCTCTTTGAAAAATACAAAAAAAAGGAAAAAAATAACGAAACCCACTTGGAAGAAGAAACTGATTTCAAAATCAACAATTCTCTCTAGTATTTGTTTGCGGGTTTTTTTGGGGTTGTTTTTCTTTTCTTATGGTCTTTCAAAAAATAAATGAAAAATGATTTTTTTTATAACAACATACACACATACATATTTTATGTATATACAGTGGTGGCCTTATAATTAGAAACGATGTTTCTGGAACAGAGTTCTTTGGAGTGACGAACCTAATTTTAATTTGTCCCAATCTGATGGAAAAACGTATGTAGGACGTCATCCAAACAAAGCCTGTGATCCCACGTACACAGTGAAAACTGTAAAACAAATTAAAAAACATACATGTTGCTAAGTCGTTTCTAATTATATGGCCACCACTGTATATATACATGTATACATGTATGCATCACACATACAAAGCCAGTCAGTGAATAAATAAATCCAAAGATAGAAGAGAGTGAACACAGAGTTAACACAAACAAAAACTTGTTGACTTTTCTTAATGACTTCTTAAAGTGTGTAGCAAAAAAAAAATACAACAAATTTCGGGTAACAAAAATATAAGCAAGTCAAGACTCTGTGACACCGTACATCGCGGAGATCTTTTTGGTACATTGTATAATAACTTTGAGTAACTTTGCTCTTAGTAAGGTATTCCATAAACAGCTACCCTCATAACTTTTAAATGCTGACCATAACAACAATAATACTAAAAGAAAATATCCCTTGTTTGTTGACAGAGAGAACTAAAATCATGCATCAAGTACTACAAGTATGGTGGGTGGAAGGAGGGGGGTCGGTAAAGATGACAAGTGGTTTGTGATTTTCTATTCTTTGTTTTGAGTCGAAAGTACCACTTATTTAGCATAAAAGTTTAATACTTGAATTTCCATTTCTAAACAAAATATTTATTTAAATTCCTTTTGCATATTATGCACAAAGTAAGGTTTAAACATTCATTTGCATTATTTTCATATTTTAATTAAATATTAAGGAAAATCAAATTACAAAGGAATAATAAATAAGTAATAAAAATTAAATGAAAAAAAATTAAAAAAAAACTGTTGGATTGATTTGTTAAAAGATGTTAAAAGAAAAAATATTTTCAAACAATTGCTGTTAAAAATTCGATGCTGTTTAGGCCTTAGGATGCTTTATTGATAAAGTTCTTTTCAATCTATAAATCTACTAGGATGATAGGGTTGCCATCTGCCGTAGTCTAACAACCACACATATGTGAAGAAGTACTAGATTGCTGTATTAAGAGTAATAATTCGATTCTGTTTAGGCCATAGGACGCTTCATTGGTGAAGTTCTTTTCAATCTTTTAAACTCCTAGGATTATAGGGTTGCCATCTGCAGTCTATTATAGCAACCACACATATGTGAAAAAGTACTAGATTGCTGTATTAAGAGTCTTAATTCGATTCTGTTTGGGCCATATGATAAAGTTTTTTTTGAGCTAATCAGAGAATTAATTCAATCTTTAAATCTCCTAGGATGATAGGGTTGCCATCTGCTGTCTAGTCTAGCAACCACACATATGTGAAAAGCTACTAGGTTGCGGTATTACGTGTAATAGCAAGGAAATGTGCTCATTAAATCGCACTGTCCTACAAAAAATTGACGCAGCCTTCAGTCCTTCATATGATGTTCGTTGATTATTTTAAAGGGTCCGCCAAATAACTTTTTTTTTGATAATGCTTTAAAAAAAAACTACTGAATATTTTCTCAAATTTCTTTTTTATTTGAAAGTACAATCCTTCCGGTTAATAATGGAAAATAATTTCATTCAAATGGCTGTCTCGGCTGGCCATGCAGTAGCCTACACCAGAAGATGCCGATTTTGGCAAAAAAAATCATCTTTTCAGATGAAGCTCATTTTGATCTTGGCGGGTATGTAAACAAGCAAAATTGTCGCATACATTGAAAAGCCGACGCACCCAAAACGAGTCACTGTTTGGTGCGGATTTTCGTCCAGAGGCATAATTGGGCCATTTTTTTCGAAAATGAGCAAGGAGTGACCGTTACAGTCAATGGCGATCGTTATCGGGCCATGTTGAACGAAAGTTTGTTCACTAAAATTGAAGAGGAGGATATTGGTAACATTTGGTTTCAACAAGACGGCTCTACGTGCCACACAGCCGAAGCTACACTCGATGTTTTGCGCCCTGCTTTTGAAGATCGCATTACCAGCCGCAGAGCTGATGCCTTTTGGCCACCTCGGAGCTGCGATTAGACACCGTTGGACTATTATTTGTGGGGTGCCGTCAAAGAGAAGTGTTACGCCGACAAGCCAGAGACAATTGACGCTTTAGAGGACAATATTCGTGAAGCCATTGGTGAAATACAGCTGCACACGATCGATAATTTGCTTAAAAATTGGACCGATCGTGTAGGCTACTGCATGGCCAGCCGAGGCAGCCATTTCAATGAAATTATTTTCCATTATTAACCGGAAGGATTGTACTTTCAAATAAAAAAAGAAATTTGAGAAAATCTTCAGTAGTTTTTTTTAAAGCATTTTCAAAAAAAAAGTTAATTGGCGGACCCTTTATTTTCTCTGGTGGTAAAAAGGGTTTGTGGATGAATTTACTGGGGGATCCTTTGCAATTCGAAAGCCATAATCAAAATTTGTTAGTATACCACATATTCGAATATGGATTACTTTATTTACACGCGTAAACTCCAATGTCAAGTTTAAGAGTAAATAAACAACATTACACCCGGTATATATTGTACTGCCATCTGGTCACACAATCGTATACGGAGATTGTGGTGAAATTCAATGGAATATGAATTACATATTCAAGAAATACAAATTGAAGTCATCGTAGTCTAGTAGATAGTATGTTGGCTTATTAGACAAGAGGCCACGATTCAAACCGCAGGCCAGACATCAAAACAATATACAAAAAATATTTCTTCGGCAACTTCCTCCCAACAGATTTCTGGCAAAAACTTTGAGTGTAAAATAAAATTGCCATGAAAAAGTTTAAAAAAAATCTGTCCTGGTCCCGCCACACATGGATAAAATTAACACACACAACCTGGGTGATGTGTAAGGCTATGTCGCAATCCTGACTAAAGGGTAGTAATGACCAATTATGTATGTATGTATGTATGTATAAATTACAAATTTTGCTTACAGAAAAAAGAAGAAAACTAGGAAATAGAATTGGAACCACAGAGTACGATCAAAATCCGCTAAATTCAGTTGTCCTTTGATGAATCCATTTTGCTTACGGGAGCGTTCTGTCTTCCTGTGATTCTTGTAGCTATTGATGGCATAGCATCAAGGCTTGCTTCTTGAAAACGATTTTCACGAAAACAATTCATAGCATTTTGTTTCATTAACCCAGTTTTTTAGGGATTTTTTCTACTGGTCATCTCAAATTCCTTAACAAAAAATTCTTAAGGAGAAAACTAGCCATTGCCATGATAATCAATATCACACATTCAAATAAAATATGATCATTAGCACATTGATTGATTGATTGATTTAAAATCCTTCATTCAGTTGCCATTTCATTATCCAAATAAAGAAAAAAGTTGAAAATGTTTGTGCCAATGAAAGTTTCTGATTTCGAAACCACAAAATTATATTTCAGTTTAAATATGAAAATGTTGTTGTTGTTGTTGTTTTTTATTATTATTAAATACTCTCTCTCTTGCTTTATCTCCCGCTTTCTCTCGTTCTGAATAATATTGAATACTTTAGCCAGCCAATTAAAAATTCCATGTTTAACTTTTTCAATTGACCTCCGGGGCCTCTGTGAAAACTTTCGTTATGATGAGCAACAGCAGCAGAACAAACTGAAAAAGGAAGAGAAACTAAAAATGAAAAGAAAAGTTGAAATTATGAAATGAAATGAATGAAATGAAATGAAATTATAGAAAACACAGAAACAGAGGTGGTGAGTAAAACAAGAATACCGATGCACTCCATGATGCACATTCATTATGCACCACCGGTGGCATATCGATTTTTATGCGCGTCAGAACTTTGCTTTTAATTGAATGAATGATGAAATGTAATTAAAAGCAAAAAAAAGTTGTTAAAAGTTATTATTCACGCCATCGACTGCTCTCTATAGAATTAGCATATTTCAGCTGGGATTTCTTCTTCTATGAAAAGTGTGCGATAGAGCAGCATAAACTAAGGCTACTATTTGCTGGATATGCTGCAGACAGCATTTGTTATGGACAAATTATAATGTGTTCTCAGTAAAGTAAAGATTTCTAAGCAAAATGGAAGAGGTTTTCAGAAATAATTTCATATAAAAAATATTTTTATTTAAAGACACCTGGGTGCACTTATTGATCGGTTTCTAGAATCTGCAATTTTTATTTGTTTCTTTTTCGCCTTCTTTTAGTTTCATTAATCAAGTTTGTCTTAAGCAGGTTTTGGAATGATAGAGTTGCCACCTGCTGCCTAGAAATAGCACATAATGTGAAAATATATTGCGTTACTGTATTTGCTCATGAATGCGTAGAATGTGTACTCCGCAGGAAGAAGGTCGACCTTGATACAGTACGACAGAATGATACATGAGAAGACGAGCCAATAGCATGGAGCTGGCTTCGAATATGACATACCCAGACGTGGGAGAGTAGACAACGGTCCTTAACAGGACGTCATTCTGGGCCCTTCCCGAAGTAATGCAGATAGCCGTCCCGGGAAGGGAGTATCCCCAGAAGAGGAGGAGGGATTGTTTTAGTGGAAGCCCCACTCGACGCAGCTGACGACGGTCACTGTAAGTGCGAAGGCATTTTGAACCCTACCGCACACGCCAAAAAAAAACTGTATTTGCTCATAGTGCTCACTAAATGCTACTCTTTTTCTAAAGGTGTCGCCGCCTGGCCACCTACCTATGATCGCATTAAACGTTAACCTACGTGGGAATTCTCTACAAGACACATTGAGGGCTTGTAAGCTTATAATTGACAATGCAGTTCCAAATTCTATCAATGTCAAGGGTATGAACAAGTTACCGCAACAAATTTAGCCAAAATTGGATAGAGACCTGATGAAAAGTCTATTCAAACTCCAAAGGAGGACTCTAGGCGCAATTGTAGAGGATATTACTGGGCTCTACATCACGGGCACTCTTGCGAGACGTATTGTTCTTGAATATATCGCCGTGGTCTAGGAGGTAGTGTGTTGGCTTATTAGACGAAAAGCCAGGGTTCGAGCCCCAGGCCAGACATCAAAACAAAATACAAAAAATATTTCTTCGGCGACTTCCTCTCAGCAGATTTCTGGCAAAAACTCTAAGAGTAAATAAAATTGCCATGAAAAGTTTCTCAAAAATCTGTCGTTCGGAGTCGACTTTAAACTGTAGGTCCCGCCACTCATGTATAAAATTAACACACACAAAATAAGTGGTGTGAGAAACTAGGTCGTAATCCTGGCTGAAGGGTTGTAATAACCAATTATTTATGGATGTATGTATGTATATCGCAAACGACTTCTGCGGGAGCTGTAGAGATGAGAATGAGTATGGAACAACCCAGTGCTATGTCGACGATCTAAATGGTATGTCGGTAATAGACATTAGGAGTCTTTGAATGGTTACAGGACTAAGGACAATGGACAACTGTGATATTAGAACAACTTCTCCTCCCATCACTTTCAAAAGAGTTCAACGAGAACCAACTCTTAGGGACACAATAAATATTTTTTGACATGAATAATGATCACACACACACACAGATTTCCATTATTTTCCTTGTATTCTTAAAATTTTCCCAGAAAAATTAAACTGAAGGTTCATTTATTAATTTTACCATTTTCCTTGTGAAACTCCCTCCACCAGATCTCAGTTTAAGATTTATTTATTGATTGTTTTATACTCATTTAAGTAAAACAAAATATTGCATGCAACGTGTTTCATGCACATTCATTAAACTCGCTACAAGCTTTACAGCATCAGAATAAAAAACGACAAAAACACTGAAACTTCAATTTACTTGCAGCAAAAGAAAATGCCACCAACATTATAAAAAAAAACATTCCGTAGAGTTTTTACCATACATACGTGCGTGTTTCCGTCCTAGGAGTATGGAAACTGCCATGAATATGTTTTTATTTGAATGAAAACAAGCATCTGCTGCAACTGCTTGACCAACTTCCATCCTCATCATCATCGTCATCATTATCGTCACCATCGTATTGTTAACAACTTTAATTAATAACGTGTTTTATGAATGTTGTTGCCACATTCACCATAAACTTTATTTTTCTTTTGTTTTAAAATACCGTCTGGTCTGTTTCCTTTTCATGCAATTCATTTTTCTTCTGTGCTTGATACGTCTCCCTTTCTTCTTTTCCATTTTCATTTTTTATTCTTTTCGTTTTGGTTGATTTTTTTATGTTCAAAATAATTTGCACGTACAACTGGTTCTTTTATGAATATGTGTGTGTGTTTTTTTTGACGTCATAAAATAGACGTGCCACATACAATTACACAAACGAATTTTGCTTTTTCTTGTTGCTATTACGTGGGTTGAGATTTTCTTTAAAAAGCTTGGCAGGTCGTTGTAGGAAATACAACTGCCATAAGCCTTCAATTGAAGTAGAGACGGAAAATATTCCTTAGTTCGGTGTAAACAAGTTTAAGCTTGAAAGCGATAACAATATATTTTACTTACTCACTTACTTAATTGGCCATTAACAATCCGATTAACGGATTTCGGCCAGCCTCTGCTTCTTGGGCGCCTTCGCCAGTTGGTCACACCAATCGACGACAGTACTTCTTTGATTTCCAATGCAAACAAAGTCGTCCCCTTAGTCGACTGCCACAATTTCCCGCATCAAATACACGTCTTGCAGGAGCATCCTCCTCCATTCGAACGACATGGCCGAGCCAGCATAGCCGCTAGATGTTAATACACAACGCCCATACCGTTGAAAAGCTCATACATTTCAATACTGGATCGGATGCGGAAATCATTGCCAACCCGCACTGGACCGAAGATCTTACGAAGAATTTTTGTTACGAATACTCTCAAGGCTGCTGCATCAGTGCTTAATAGCGTCCATGCCTCAGTGCCACATAGAAGCACGTTGAGGATGAGCGTCTTGTAAAGTGTTAGTTTTGTCGTACAAGAGAAGTCTCTGCTACTCAATTCCCTATTGAGACCATAGTAGCACCTGTCAATCTATTTTGCTAAGATTAAAAGTTAATCAAGTTTCGTGCAACTGCCTAAAACACCAGGCCTGTGAAATTAAGTTCGAACAAAAATTTCCAGCTTATAGTCTCAGCCCGTGACTATACTAACCGGATTTAAGTAACACAGAGAGAATATGATCGATTTTTTATACTCTTTTTAACTTTTCACCCATTCCATCAATAATAGATAGGCGGTCTCGAACACTGATAGAACAGTGAAGAAAATCTAGCCAAGGCAGGATAAGGAGCTCGAGACAAGTCTGCTTAAACTCCAGAGAGGCATACTGAGCGTGCGATGTTGTCGAGATCATTACCAGGCATTATGGGAGAACTTGATAAAGATTTCTGCAGAAGCTGCAGAGATAAGGAAGAAGAGGAGACTTTCATTCACTTACTGGATACACCTCTACCTGCCTACCTACCTAATTATGTAAGTATTTTTCGTAACTTGTTCTGAGGAAATAATTGGTCATTACAACCCCTTAGTCAGGATTACGACCTGGTTTCTGACACCACTTATATTGTGTGTGTTAATTCTATACATGAGTGGTGGTACACTCTTTGTCTGAAAGTATTTTACCACTAAATCCATGTCATCTCCAAGCTATTGTGGATGGTAATAATACAAGGCTTCGTTATTCTACAGGATACGTGATTTGTAATGTCATAAGCACATTATGTAGGGTACTTACACCCTCAGGAAGTAATAACTAGAGCACTGGCACTAACTGGCAAATAGCAGAGGGACCAGTAGATATTTTCGTTACACATACATGCATACATAGTTGGTCATTACAACCCTTCAGTCAGGATTACGACCTAGTTTTCCACATCACTTGCATAGCGTGTGTTAATTTTATACATGAGTGGCGGGACCTACAGTTTAAAGTCGACTCCGAACGACAGATTTTTGAGTAACTTTCATGGCAATTTTATTTACTCTCAGAGTTTTGCCAGAAATCTGCAAGGGGACGTTGCCGAAGATATATTTGGCGTCTAATATGGGGCTTGAACCGAGGCTTCATGTTTTATACCTACAAGACAGACTTTATGGTGATAAAGATATATTAGGAACAGGATAAAATTCCTGCAATGATGAAATCAATAACATTTTTCCATTTCGTTGTTTATATTTTAAAAATATTACATTTTCCATAACCTCACATTTCAACCAGTTTTCTATTACATGCCCTGGAATGTAACCACCCTTATACCACCCAATGTAGCAACATTTTTAATTCGTTTATTTATGGAATCCTGAGCGCTAAATTGTGGTTCCATTATAATTTAACCAAAAAGGCGTTAAAAATTATAAATAGAAAAAATTTTAGTTGAAAAAGAAACAGAATCTGCAAAAACAAAATGGCACTGTGACCCTTAAATGTGGTTACAAAAAATAATTGCATTTTTATGTGTGTTAAATGCAGACGCTTTGGCGGTAAAATGTTTAACAACAAAAGGATATTAAAAACAACACTCACACAAACATACTTAAACAGGAAAAAAGAATGTAATAAGGACAACAGCTCATTAACAGTTAAACACACACAGATATATATATATATATATAGAGAGAGAGAGAGAGTAGAAGAAATGGTCCTACACACCCTCGTTGTGTAGATGTAATAGAGAAACGGAAAAGCAACAAATTAGTGGTTTTGTAACACACACAGAGAGGCACAAAGAAAGAGAGAGAGACATTATTTGGCCACCAAAAGAAATAAGAGAAGTAATGCAGGAAATGAAAGAAATGAAATAATAATGTGGTTAACACAATACCCATATAGAATAAGAATAAAAAGAATGTCCAAAAAAAAAAAATAAGCGAAAAAAAATTGTAGAAAAAACAATTTAAAACAAAGGCTTACAAGAATTTCATTAGAAAAAAAACATGGATTTCTTTTATTTTTATTTTTGTTAAATTTAATTTTCCATTTAAAATTTCTTTTGTGTTTATTATTTTTTTTTTGTTGTCTTTCACCAAAAATTTAATTTGCTTGCCGGTTCCAACAAAAAAAAAATTAAGAATTTCGTGTCATGCTTTGATATACCCTATGTTAGGGTAGGTTGATTAGTGTTTATCGTAATGTTTGTAATACCAAAGTATAAAGAATGTGCATTTTAACATATTTTGGAATATTTTTCAAAAATACTTCATAACGCGGGGGGAAAGATAGAAGGGAAGGATACAGAAACCAAGAGCGTAACAATGCGTTGTTCTCATCGTGCGTTTTTATTGTTTGACCACTTTTTATTTATTTTTCTGGTGGCACCAATGTCCCTCAGGGGAAGAACATCTTCGGCTTTTTACACACATAGGACACGAACATCAAGAATGTTCGTTAAAAAGAGCGTAAAAATCTTGTCAGCTTTTAAAGAAGAAGGTTCATGTCGCTTTTTTCAGACTTCAATAATACACCCAAAGAAATATCACAGTAGTATTCACTAATATCAATGAGAAATGATTTCGGTTTTTGGAAGAATACTTGCCAAGTTAAATATGGTGTCTTTAGTGATTTAGTGCAGTACAATTTTTCTATATTTTCCGATCACATATACATACATATCATTGGGTTAATAAGTAGACTTGACATTATTACTAACAATTTTCCTCTAGGTTAACACATGCCTATGGTTATGGATTAGTGAGTGAGAGAGAGAAAATAAGTTGAGAGAATTTATTTATTTATTTACAGCCATATAAAAGTGTTAGTAATATACTCTATTTTTATTTTCATTTCATCAACATACATATGTATGTAAAGCTGTCTATCTTTGGCTTAATAATTTTGGATAAATAAAAATAAAATAAAAATTCGATTTTATTATTAAAAGAACATAAAGCTATCCATCTTTGGCTTAAAAATTAGGCCATGTTTTTTAGATAAATAAAAATAAAAAGAATAAAAAACTATTTTTTATTAAAAGAAAAAAACGAGCATTCCAAAGCATTTAAAAAAAAATATACTATGGGACAAAATAAAAAATAAAATACGCCCAGCTAATGACATAGAACATTTTTAACACACAATATTCTTCGAGAATTATTCTGAAATAAAATGATAAAGCATCCGCAGCACATGTATTATTGTCGCTGTCTGATCGACAACTAAATCAAAACACACAAGAATACATGCACATGTACATACGTACGATGAGAGCAACACATTGTTACGCTCTTTGTTTGTGTTCATTTTCCTTCTGTCTTCCTCCCCCCCTCCTATCAAGAAATGATTTTTAAAAAGATTTTGGTGAGAGCGGGTCGTAATGTTACAACCCGCCATAAGAAATTTTACTCCTACATGATGCGTATTCCTTAAATCCATATTCTTTGGTAATACCTAAACAAAATGAAGCAAAGCTTTCTATGCTTAAAATTTTTTTTTCATAAATTTAGAACATGGGTGCTGCTATTGAAGGTTCACGCAATATTTTTAGTTATTGAGCTATAGGGTAACTAAAAGTCGGGGATATATTTCCATACTTGCTTTTGCTTTGTTTGTTTCTTTTGTTCTTTCTGTAAATTTAAATCCTTTGGCGCCATATAATTTTCTCATACATGTAGGAATTTCTATCTGTTTTCCCTCACTCTCTCTCTCTCTCTTTCTCATCGGTATCACAGTTCCGATATTCAAGTTTTGTTCTCTTGTTATCTTGTATTTTAATTTTACTGTTATACGCCTGCCATACAAATCCATGACATTTAGTCGAACAGCAGCAGCAGCAGCAGCAGTAGTAGATTCATGTTGTCTTTCGCAAAACATGTGTGTGTATATGAGCGTTTTTAACAAACTTTACATGTTGTGTGCTTACTTGTTTGTACACACATACGTATACAAAAAAAGCACACATTTACAATGTTTGTGTTAAACACAAAGGAATGAAAGAATGAATGAATGAATGAGTGAATGAGTGAATCTATTGCAATATACTGTGTATACAGCATACACCTTGATTTTTGGCTCCTTGCACATTAACACTTCTTATAAGTGTATGCGTGCTTACTTGTGCAACTGAGCATATTTGTGTTTGTATCAGTGCCACTATGTGTAAGTATGTGAGAACACGCATGTCTTACTGTGATTTTAGATACACTTACGTGCTCAGAATTAATTATTTCTCACGTTAAGAATGTACGTTTCAAGAAATACTCAACAAAAAAAAAAGAAGAAAAAATTTCTTGTTCCATATTGATTGCAAAAAACGATGTGAAACAGTTTTAAAACTTAAATTCAATTCATTTTTATTTTATGATGACAAAATCTGTACAGAAATTTAAAGCATTTAATATTTACATCATCCGTAGTTATGCTGTTTTCATTTCCTGTCGAGATTGATGTATGTGAGGTTTAGAGCTTTACAAGTAAGTTGGGGTACATTAAGCATACAGTAATCCTTCGATTTACGTCGCCTCGATTAACGTTGTTTCGATTTACGTCGTCAAATTTTTTGTTCCCTCTAACTTCAATTTGCGTCGTCATTCGATTTACATCGCCTTTGTTTGGAACCAACTGAGACGTAAATCGAGGGATTACTGTAACTTTTTCAAGTTCCTTGTTAAAAACATACTACTTTGTAGTATGAGCAATATGAAATTCGATTTACGTCGTTTCGATTTACGTCGCCTTTTTTTTTTGGAACCAGATGCGACGTAAATCGAGGGATTACTGTACATCATCAAACAGAATAGAACTCAATGAACATAATTCCTCACCTCTACCCTTAGTATAATAATTCAAAACATTTATGTTTGTTCTAGGTAAAGATAGTTGGCAACTCTGTCATCCTAGAACTAGCTACAGTAGGCTAATCAACACCAAGATAAGGCGTTGAATCGGCTATAATTTATATTAGGGGTTGCGGGATTAAGATTTCATAGAAACTGCCTGACAACTGCTTTGTTTTTAAGACGGCAGTTAAGGCAATTTTGAAAGTGGCGCAATGCTTGTTAGAGGGTGGCCTTTCCCCTGAAAATTTCTTGATTTACTTGAACACTCAGACAGTAATTAAGTAACCAAAAAACGTCACTTCGACGTTCATACTTGTCCAAGAATGCAGACTGTTTCTAAGAAAAATATATGTGTTCTAGGACATAGGGAGATATCGTTAGAAATTGTATCGCTGAGTAGCTGGTCAAAAGTACTGTATGGTGTACGATCTCCTACATTTTGCAGGACATAGGTTTTCCAATTGCCTCAGTTAGAGTAAATACTCTCCGCTCTTTTTACCAGGACGCTCAATATCGGTGGTAGCAGTAGCGTACTTGCAATTTTCAGTCTCTGCTGGACTTGCATAGAACAAAAGGACCGACTGACTTCTATTCTTAAATCGCATGGTCATCCAATGCAAAATTCCGATTATCATGGGCCATTGTCTTTTTTGAGAAGTTGCCGTAGTCTAGTAGGTAGTGTGTTAGCTTATTAGACGTAAGGCCGAGGTTCAAACCCCAGGTTAGACATCAAAACAAAATATGAAAAAATATTTCTTCGGCGACTTCCCCTCAGCAGATTTCTGGCAAAAATGCTGAGTTTCTCAAAAATCTGTCGTTCGGAATCGATTTTAAACTGTAGGTCCCGCCACTCATGTATAAAATTAACACAAACAACACGAGTGGTGTGAGCAGCTAGGCCGCAATCCCTGACTGAAGGCTTGTAATGGCCAATTTTTTGAAAGGCATGGCAGTAGACTGCAAATGACTTCTGCAGAATCTGTGGGTCTAAGGAGGAGAAAGAAACTGTATTTTACTCCTTGTGTTAGTGCCCTGCTCTTGCTCATTAATTGTCATCTTTGACTGAATTCTTTAATACAAAGATTGATCCACCAGCCGCCTAATATAACAATCAAATACTTTTTTGGAAAAATCTAAACCCCATGTCAGACATCTGCGTCTTTCTCAGCAGTCTTCTGATAAAAATTCTGAAAGTAAAATTGACATGAAAACTTTCTCAAAAAATCTGTCGTTCGGAGATGACGTTATACTGTGGACCCCTCTATTCATTGATAAAATTAACACACACAACATGGGTGGTGTGAGAAACTTGGTTGTAATCCTAACTAAAGGGTTGCAATGACCAATTAGGTTACGTAAGTAAGAAACAAGAAATACATTGTGACAGTCTTATGTTCATTAAAGGGAATGAAAATGGTTATTAAACATACTCCCTTAAGGCATTAACTTTCTTGCATGATATTATGCTTTATCATATTCGTATTATTATGAATATATATGTATATGCATACATACATATGTATGTATTTGTTTGCTTAGTTGTTAATCTTAATCTGCTCTACTAAAACATATAAAATATTCATAAAGTTAACATACCTTCTTTACCATGCAGTTCCCTTTATATGTATGTACCTGGGACCGACGAAATAAATTTTAAAATTTTCTAATTTAACTTTCAAACTTAATTACAAGAGTTTTCTTAATGTTTTGTTTACACATGTTTATAAAATACAACAAAAACCAGTTTTTGTTAATTCCAACAGATGGTTAAAGTGCATTAAATACAAAACATGTTTTCATTAATAATAAGAATAATTTTAAATCGAAAATGAATACGATATTTAAAGCAAAAAAATTTTCACAAATTTGTTGCAAACACATTCCAGTCAACAAGAGATTAAAATTAAAATTTTTGTATTAAATTTGTTAACAAACATACTAAAATATTCTTGTTATTATTATTATTATTTTAATTATGATTATAATAAATGATTATAACAAATATGTTTTGATATCTAAAACATCTTCAACATACAAACACACACTCACACATAACTAAGTGGTATACTTTATATGATATGGCAGGCTTAGAGTTCTTTATAGCATTCATATGAATTTACCTCTCTAACTCTCTCGTGTCTTCTCTTACAAACATATTCTTTGTATGCATAAACGTATGAGTATTGTGTTTAGCAAAAAGGCAAACATATTTCCACACATACACACACTAACTATACTATAATCAAAATAAAATTATAAACATTATTAAACAGAGTAAAGAAGAGAGCAAGAAAAAGTGCGAGAGCTAGAGCGAGAGAGAGAAATCCTTTTATAGTCTATAAATAAGTTGCAATACATGACAATAACAATCGGAGATGGCATGCATTGCATAGGGATGTTTAAGTATGTATTGGTATTTATATTTAAAGCAAATACTTTTCTGTGCAAATATTAGACATGTGTAGGCAGTGTGAGAAGTACTCAAATACATTTTTGCATTTTTGTCCTTTTAAAAAAATTATAAAAAAAAATTGAAATCAAGAGATACACTAACACAACTAATACGACAGCAGTGAATTGATTTTCTCGTTTTTATTCTGATAATTTTGACGTTAAATATCTGACTGTCCAATCACTTAAACGCCTATAAAATCATAAAAATAATCATCATATGATGATTACTGATTTTTCTAGGTCAATGAAACTAAACCCTATCACACGTCACATGATCAATCAATCGTCAGAAATTTAATGAAAAGCTTATGGATGTTCCCTTACAATATCTTGCATACAAACGGAATATCAGTTATTGATCATTGACCACGAAAAACGAGGATCCCACGCTCAAGCTAGGTGAAAATAAGTTTTCATCGATTAACAAGAGCGAACTTATGCGGGGAACATATAGGAAAAGACAGGGAGAAGTAGGCATACATCAACAATATAGTCTAGATTTTCGAATTTTTCATTCTTAATCCATAACCCACGTCCTAAAGCGTGCTCACATAACATACATACATAATTGGTCATTACAACCCTTCAGTCAGGATTACGACCTAGTTTCTCACGCAACTTATGTTGTGTGTGTTAATTTTATACATGAGTGGTGGGACCTACAGTTTAAAGTCGACTCAGAATGACAGATTTTTAAGAAACTTTTCATGGCAATTTTATTTACTCTCAGAGTTTTTGCCAGAAATCTGCTGAGAGGAAGTCGCCGAAGAACGATCGATTCTTGAGAAACTTTTCATGACAATTTTATTTTCTCCTCAAAGGTTTTGCCAGAAATCTGCTGACAGGAAGTTGCCGAAGAAATACTTTTTGTATTTTATTTTGATGTCTGGCCTGGGGCTCGAACTCTGGCTTTTCGTCTAATAAGCCAACCTACTAGACCACGGCGGCTTCCTAAAGCGTGTTGCTTTCTGCATATCCAAGCCCCGATTGTATACCACTCTACTAAAGCAAGAAAATTTAATTTCGACGATCATCCTTCGACAGTCTTCTATCAAACGCTCATAGATTAAATAAAATTACCATGAAAAGCTTCTCAAATCTGTCGTTCAACGTCGATATTAAAGTGGTACATACAGCCACTCATGGATATGGGAAGCTTGGTGGTAGTCCTAACTAAAGGGTTGTAATGACAACTGAATGGCGTTAAAGACCGATCCTGATCGCCTGAGATTGAAACGCGTCAAATAAGGAATACCATAAAGACAAGATAGCTAGTTCCACAGGATAAGTTTAGCGTGCATTTTAAGCCTCTACTTCAAGAAACGTAGCAAGAAAAAACGTCAGGCCCCACACATACTGAATCGTTACAAGCTTGGTTGGGAGGATCATCTAATGTCGATCACCCGTTTTATCCTGGAGGAAATAATTTTGAAAGCAAAAAAGATCTTTTCAAACATACAAAACGGCAAACAAGGTTGTCAAACTATTCCTGATGAAGCCATCAATCTCATGCAAAAATAAGGGATTCTTTCAACTACACCTTACAAACATAATCAGTACTTTGAAACAAATGAACCAGAAAAGTTCACACAAACAATTTCATGTAAATACCCACACATTTATACACTTCTTAGCACTCAGAGAGAATTAAATTTTTGGAAAATAAATAATTTAAAGCTGCAACAACAAAGCAAAATTAAAAGCATGTTCTATTGCTTGTGTTGTTTCCGTTGTTGCAGCGTTTTGGCAAACAACATTTATTAACAATTGTTGCATGCAACATCACACCACCAACGAACTGTCAAGTGTATAATAAATGCAAAATTTTGCATGTATGGGTGTGCATAATTCTCTTTTAAATTATTTATTAAAAGGTAAACACTATATGAGCAATAGGTACAACATATGTATGTGTGAGCTTACACACTTACATGCACACATCTTAGTACTTAAAATTTGTTTATAAAACATTAAAAGTATTAAATTGTGTAAATTGAACACTTTACAAGTGGATGATGATATTACGAAAATACAAAAATAAAATTTAATGCATTTTATTTTTATTTCAGATGTTAATAATGTTGCCACATAAAAGTGATAAGAAAACAGATAAACTACCATGTCCATATGGCTTTAGACCTAGGAATTCTATGACTGACCAGATATTTTCTTTCTACACTTAATAATGAAATAAAACTTATGAAAACATATTCGTTAATTACAAGACTATTTTTGAGACTCAAATTAGGTTAGGTTTGAAAGAAACATAAAACATGTGGCAACGCTACAAGTGCTAAGTAAAATTCGCCATTTCACCGTGTATAGTCTAACAAACAATCCTACTAAATCATTGAATTTTACTATCAAAATTCGTACTGTGAGAGAAACACATTTCCATCGTAAAATTATCTTCAGTAACAAAGTCGCTGTAGTCTAGTAGGTAGTCTGTTGGCTTATTAGACGTAAAGCAATGGTTCGAGCCCCAGGCCAGGCATCAAGACAGAATACAAAAAGTATTTCTTCGGCGACTTCCTCTCAGCAGATTTCTGGCAAAAACTCTGAGAGTAAATGAAATTGGCATGAAAAAGTTTCTCAAAAATCTGTCGTTCTTAGTGGACTTTAAACTGTAGGTCCTACCAGTCATGTATAAAAATTAATACACACAACACAAGTGGTGTAAGAAACTAGGACGTTGTACAATGGGGCAATTCGACCTCCGGGTACTGTACTTGTCTTAATTGACAAGTATACGTCCTCTAACCTAACCTAAACTAACAAATCATATTTTTTGGCCAATGGACATGTGTTAACAAACAGAATTTGGTAAAAAGCATAGGCAAACGTAGTCCACGAGCTGCCAATGTAACCTGAAAGGCGCACTGTTTTTTTGCGACTAGTAAATGTCACCCTCATTGCACCATACTACTTCAAAGACTGCCCAACTTGAAAGAACTCGACTTGGTTAACATGTGATTTCAACAAGACTATGCCATACGTCCCACAATATTCGATATCATTCATGCTGTTAGGACAAGTGCTTAGCGAGTAATTAATCTTCCATTCTGGATCAGTCCACTGGCCAATCGTAATATTTGATCTGTTTTTGTGGGAATACATGAAGTCTGTCTTGTACAGGGATGAGGCAACTACAATTCTAGCTATGGATCACATGGAATGCATTTTTGGCTCAAATTTGTACATCAAAGTCAACAATTAGAAAAAGAATACCATCTTCGCATGTACCTGGACTGTAGGACCATGCTTCAATACTTGCCTGCACAGTCCTTTGGAACAAAACAAAATAAAGGGTCCGCCAAATAACTTTTTTTTTGATAATGCTTTAAAAAAAACTACTGAATATTTTCTCGAATTTCTTTTTTTATTTGAAAGTACAATCCTTCCGGTTAATAATGGAAAATAATTTCATTCAAATGGCTGCCTCGGCTGGCCATGCACTATCATACACCAGAAGATGCCGATTTTGGCAAAAAAAAATCATCTTTTCAGATGAAGCTCATTTTGATCTTGGCGGGTATGTAAACAAGTAAAATTGGCGCATTTATGGCACAGAAAACCCGCACACATACATTGAAAAGCCGACGCACCCAAAACGAGTCACTCTTTGGTGCAGATTTTGGTCCAGAGGCATAATTGGGCCATTTTTCTTCGAAAATGAGCAATGAGGAGAGTCAATGGCGATCGTTATCGGGTCATGTTGAACGAATCTTTGTTCACAAAAATTGAAGAGGAGGATATTGGCAACATTTGGTTTCAACAGGACGGCGCTACGTACCACACAGCCGAAGCTACACTCGATGTTTTGCGCCCGGTTTTTGAAGATCGCATTATCAGCCGCAGAGCTGATGTCGTTTGGCCACCTCGGAGCTGCGATTTGACACCGTTGGACTATAATTTGTGGGGTGCCGTCAAAGATAAGTGTTACACCGACAAGCCAGAGACAATTGACGCTTTAAAGGACAATATTCGTGAAGCCATTGGTGAAATACAGCTGCACACAATCGATAATGTGCTTAAAAATTGGACCGATCGTGTAGGCTACTGCATGGCAAGCCGAGACAGCTATTTGAATGAAATTATTTTACATTATTAACCGGAAGGATTGTACTTTCAAATAAAAAAAGAAACTTGAGAAAATCTTCAGTAGTTTTTTTAAGCATTTTCAAAAAAAAGTTATTTGGCGGACCCTTTATCAAAAAAAAAAAGATTTCGTTCCTCTCAGCAGTCTTCTGCAAAACCACTGAGAGTAAATAAAATTGCCATGAAAAGCATCCCAAAAATCTATCGTTCAGAATCAACTTTAAGCTGTAGGTCCCGCCACTCATGAATAAAATTTATACACACCATATGGATAGTGTAAGAAGCTAGGTCGTAATCCTTACTAAAGGTTGGTAATGCTCAATTAAGTAAGTTAACTTAGTAACTGAGCGAGAATAGTTACTAAGTTTGTAAACTTTTCTTGTTAATTAAAGTGTCCCTATTATTTCTTACATAAGAATTTACTTGTTTGTTTACTTTTAAGCAAATGAATTTATATTTAAAAGAAATGAAGCGAAATTAATACAGAATATAAAATACCATTAGATTTGAAAGGATTTTACAGTGAGTACCATGAATATAAGATCAGTATGTAAAATTTAATGACATGCTAAGGAGAAAAAAGAAAGTGTAACTATTATTTCTTGCAATACTGTAGTTAAACTGATTAAAACACTTTAGAGAAAACGATTTATTGTTTATATAAATATAAGGAAGACATACATATGTATGTATGTATGTACATATATATGTATATGGTATGTATGTATGTATATAGTATGTATTTAAGTACAAAATAATAATTATAATCAATAGAGAAAATATTTAAAATATTTTTCGTATTTAAATTCTGAAAATATTTCTATTTATCTTGAATGTTAGTTTTTCAAACAAACAATCAAAATGGTTTCTAAAGTGATTTGCATATGAAAATACCAATAATTGACATTTTAAGCATTATGGCTTACATACGAGGGTGGCAATATAATTATACCACAGTCAGTTATTGGTAAACGACACTCAGTTCAAATTGAAAATTAAAAATTCATTTTCATTTCATGTGTTATTGTTATCAGGACATATTAATGAAAAATAAAAATTATTAATTGCTATCCTCAGGGCATTCCTAGGCATGGCTGTGTTTATTGAATTGTTTTTTTTTTAATTTTTATTTTTGTTTTACGAGGCACTCAATAAAAATGTATGTATAAAATTCATTCCATGTCAGAAGTGGAGATAATTTAAGACTTTTCTTGCAGGACTTTTATTGTAAAGCCTCAGTGGCTAATACAAGACGCAACGTCTATGGGCGCATGGATTTTGAGAAAAATCGAATACTTTTCAATCGAGAAAGGAAATTGGGGACCAAATGGGACCAGAAACTTTCTCTGATGTTTGAATAGATATATAAAGAGAGGTAAGGATTTGAGGTAATGGATTTGAGACAATCAAAGGTTAGGTTAGGTTAGAGGACGTGTACTTGTCAATTAAGACAAGTCCAGTACCCGGAGGTCGAATTGACCCATTGAACAACGTCCTAGTTTCTCACACCACTTATGTTGTGTGTGTTAATTTTATACATGAGTGGTGGGACCTACAGTTTAAAGTCGACTCCGAACGACAGAATTTTGAGAAACTTTTTCATGGCAATATTTATTTACTCTCAGAGTTTTTGCCAGAAATCTGCTGAGAGGAAGTCGCCGAAGAAATGCTTTTTGTATTTTGTCTTAATGCCTGGCCTATGACTCGAACCCTGGCTTTAAGTCTAATAAGCCAACACACTACCTACTAGACTACGGCGACTTCAAAGAGAGGCAATCAAAATTTTTGTCATGAAATTACAATAGAGACAGAAAAATAACCTGGGATTAGTTACCAGCCTTATGACAGAGCACTGTAGACTCAATGTACGCTTGACTCAGAATGCTCATCTCATAGTGATGTTAATGAATCATCGGCACACGTTTTTGTAACATACCTGCTCCAGTCTGTCGCAACTAGTTTTAAGGCCATTTGTCGGAGCTAAGATATCCGCAAGCTCTGCGCATGAGGCAGTGAACTGCTTATTTTATTCGCAGCTTACCAAAATATCTGTGGTCGTCGTGGACTAGTAGGCAGTGTGTTGGCTTATTAGATGTGAAAACCCCAAAACCCAACAAAACGAAATATAAAAAATTCTCCGGCGGCTTCCTCTCAGCAGATTTCTGGCAAAAACGCTGAAAGTAAAATTGCAATGAAAAGTTACAGTAATCCTTCGATTTACGTCGCCTCAATTAACGTTGTTTCGATTTATGTCGTCAAATTTTCTGTTCCCTCTGCGTCGTCATTCGATTTACGCCTTTTTTGGAACCAACTGCGACGTAAATCGAGGGATTACTGTAACTTTTTTAAGTTCCTTGTTAAAAACATACTACTTTGTAGTATGAGCAATATGATTTACGTCGTTTCGATTTACGTCGCTTTTTTTTTGGAACCAACTACGACGTAAATCGAGGGATTACTGTACTCAAAAAAATCTGTCGTTCGGAATCGACTTTAAACTGTAGATCCTAACACTCATGTATAAAATTAAAACACGCTATACAAGAGGTGTGAGAAACTAGGTCGTAATTCTGACTAAAGGATTGTAATGACCAGCTACGTATGCATGTATGTGTAACGGAAATATCTACTGGTCCCTCTGCTATTTGCCAGTTAGTGCTCTAATCATTGCTTCCCATAATGCCTATGACATTACAAACCACGTATCCTCTAGAATAACGAAGGCTTGTATTATTACCATTCACAATAGCTTGGAGATGGCATGGATTTAGTGGTAAAATATTTTCAGACAAAGAGTGTACCAGAAGCCAAGCATCAGTATAGTACAGTACTTCCTCCCTCTTTTATTATGATTTTTAATTCCTCTGAAAAATAGATTGCACAGCTGCAGATCATCTTAAATTCTTTTTCTAGCCATTCATATTATAATGCTCACTGAACTAAGAAAATCGAATTTGTGGCATTTGTTTTAATATTTCCACGCTTATTGCTCACATGCCTTTTTTCTTGTCCATATACTCGCACATGGATATCTCATCTCATCCATAACTTCATTTAACATTCCTCTTCTAAATTCATTATTCTCATCCGTAACTGAATTGTTTATGTGTGTTTGACTTTTACAAAATGCCAAAAGATTACTTTTTTCATTTACATTCGAGAAAAATAATTTCGAAAACAACTACGAAAGGAAAGGATAAAAATGACCAACAAGCAACCAGGTTAGCAAAACATGGCCAGAACGGTAAAAAGAGAGAAAAGAAAACAGTTGCAGAAACAGTAATAACTGCACAGAATAAAATTGAATTCTTGTAAAACCGTTTCCTGGTTTTGTTTTGTGGTGTGTGTTCAGAAGCGTTTGAGTTTGAAACGAATTGAATAATTTGTGAAGAAGTCAATTGAAAACAAGTCTGACCGAAGGATATGCTGACCAAAGGATAAAATTATTATTTATGCAAGCGAGTTGGAAATTTTTTCTCCAAAATACACTCACGGAAAAAGATTAGTAGAATTTGTTTAAACCAAATGGGGACTACAGGCTGCAAAGTCTTGAATAGAAGCATTTAATCATGCCAACCAAAGTCGAAGTAAGGTCTCGGTTCAAACCACAGGTCCGACATTAAAACGAAAATAATGAAAAAATATTTCTTCGGCAACTTCCTCTCAGCAGATTTCGGGCAAAACCTTTGAGGAGAAAATAAAATTGCCATGAAAAGTTTCTCAAAAAAATCTGTCGTTCAGAGTCGACTTTAAACTGTAGGTGCATGTATAAAATTAACACACACAACATAAGTGGTGTGAGATACTAGATCGTAATCCTGACTAAAGGGCTGTAATGACCAATTATGTATGTAACCAAATGCAGTAAAGATGTATGTGCCTTAACATTGCCATAATGGAACACATGTTGAACTTTTCAAGCGTTGTCTTAGGTTCCAGTCGATAAGTCTTCAAGGGTGTTGATATAACCGGGCCAATGAGATTTCGACCTACAGCGGTGTTGAGGGTTCTGTTAGATTCAGACCAGGACTTTGGAGACCATACATACATACATACTTGGTCATTACAACCCTTCAGTTAGGAATACGACCAAGTTTCTCACACCACTTATGTTGTGCGCGTTAATTTTATACATGAGTGGTGGGACCTACAGTTTAAAGTCGGCTCCGAACGACAGATTTTTAAGAAACTTTTCATGCCAATTTGTTTACTCTCAGAGTTTTTGCCAGAAATCTGCTGAGAGAAAGTCGCCGAAGAAATACTTTTTGCATTTTGTTTTGATGTCTGGCCTGGGGCTCAAACCCTGGCTTTACGTCTAATAAGCCAACACCCTACTAGACTACGGCGACCAGTCCATGAGACCATGTGGTCAGAATAATTGTCAGACTGCCAGTTGAGTACTCTGCTCTTATGATATTCCATCTCAATGAGCAGACAGATAAGCTTGCTAGTAGGGATGCTTCCACCTTGCTGATGGGGCCAGAAACTTTCTATGGAATGCGATAAAATGTTGATAACTCCTATTCAGCAGTCTTCTAGCAAAAGCTCTGAAAATTAAAAAAGTTCTTAAATATTGCTCGTTCGGAGACGATGTCAAACCGTAGTTCCGCTAGTCATACATTAAATTAACACACACAACTTGGGTGGTGTAAGAAGTTAGGTTGTGATCCCGGCAAAAGGCTTGGAATGATCAATTAAGTAAATAAATAAGCATGAACCGAACATTTGTCGGGGCACTGTAGAATCAAAGAACATTTGTGCATGCCCCTGTGGGCATCATCCTTAAGTTCATTAGGGTAATAGGTTTGGGGCAGTAAAATTGATCGTAGGGTCGCAGTACTTAACACTTCTACACTTTTTAAGGCCTTTTGTATGCCTAGTAAAGCCAGAAGAACTATAAAGAATTTATAGAAACAAAATGTGCTGATGAATATACGGCATTCTCAGCACCCCTAACAGTCCTTGGAATCTATCTATTAATCTAATAAGCCTATAAGTTGGGCAACTTCTTTTCTCAAAGTTTCCGACTTTATTGTATCCTGTGATGTCTTTCAATCCAGCTCCTGAACGACATAGACGTTGTACAGCGTATTAATATCCAGCGGCTGCGCTGGCTCGACCATGTCGTTCGAATGGAGGAGGATGCTCCGGCGAGACAGGTTTTTGATGAGGGAATCTGCGGAAGTCGACAAAGAGGACGACCTTGTATCCGTTGGAAGGACCAAATCGAGGAAGCCCTGTCATCGATTGGTGTGACCAACTGGCGTAGGCGCGCAAGAAGCAGAGGCGCCTGGAAGGATGTGTCGTTGCAGGCCGAAATCCGTTAAACGGGTTGTTATGGCCAATTAAGTAAGTAAGTAATGTCTTTCAATAGTTTTCATTAGACTGTAAATCAATAGACAGAAATAAAATTTGGCAAGTTTACTTAAAAAGTTTAGCTGAGGAAATAGAAATACTTGATCGTTTTTAATTGCATGCTTTAAAATGCTAAGGAACCGCTTGCTTACAAGTATTTTCCAATTTTCATTACGTTCGCCAGAGATAACGTTTAAAATGCTGGCAATAAATCAAAAAAGGAATTTTACTTGTAAATTAGAAAACTGCCAACACATAAATTATATTTTATTTTTCAATTTTTTCTTAATAGTTCGCATACCAAATTTAATTGAAAACTTTATCCCAACCAAAAATGTATAAAAAGTCTCGACTGGAAGCAAAATTATCACAGTTGCCTTCAAAAGTTCAGTTCAGTTGTTAAATCAAAAACTACGAATTTATTTGCTACAGAATGTATTTTATTCAGTTTGGATTACTTACTACCATGGCGATCCTGGCAAAAGCAGCACCTCAGGCTCCATTAGACTACTATCCAGAATATCTGCCATATGAGGCATCAACTGCAAATCCCGCATCACACTTCCCAATACCAGATGACTTCCCTTCAAACGCTGTTGCTTCTAATGTTCAGCAACCCGGTAAAGCAAACGGCGTTAGTTTCTTTCTCATCCTAGAAAGTGGCAGTAATCATCATGGAGATGAAGTTAGTCTTACTGATGATGAACACAAGGATTTTAATGTGATTGTGGGATTTTTCAATGGCATTAACGATACTACTGGCAACAATCTAGAATCGATTGCACGTAACATTCAATCTGCACTGGAATCAAATGCAATCTTTAAAGATGGCCGTTTGGAAGCACTGTTAAGGAATTTTGGTCTTGCTGAAATTAAAAGTTTGGGAGAATTTAAGAATGTTTTACAAGCCTGCAAAAATCAGAAACCTAAGTAAGCAAGGATAATTTCAGTTTGAATTTCAATGTTCAAAATAAAGTTCATAAGAAGGCATATCAAAAAAATTTATAGTTTTTCTTTACATATACGTGGTCTGGTTAATAAGTCCATGACTTTTATACTTTATTTTTGCACAAAATTCAGTTTTTTTTTCGATTTATTTTAATTATGGCAGAAATTACCAAACCTGTCAAGTTGCTTTGAGTATAACTAGTCAGAAACTGGTCATGATAGCAAATTTCACAGTAGAGTTTGAAGCAGGCAAGTCTGATACTCTGGTCAAGTATGCCTCACGAATTCTGTGCCAGTCCACACGGACGGCACTTAATTTGAGAATAAGTTTGCCAACGGAATTTTCGTTAAGGATATCTCTCTGCTTTGAAGTCGCCGTAGTCTAGTAGGTATTGTGTTGGCTTATTAGACGTAAAGCCAGAATTTGAGCTGCAGGCCAGACATCAAAACAAAATACAAAAAAGTATTTCTACGGCGACTTTCTTTCAGCAGATTTCTGGCAAAACCTTTGAGGAGAAAATAAAATTGCCATGAAAAGTTTCTCAAAAATCTGTCGTTCGGAGTCGACTTTAAATTGTAGGTCCGCCACTCACGTATGAAATTAACGCACACAACATAAGTGGTGTGAGAAACTACGTCGTAATCCTGACTGAAGGGTTGTAATGACCAATTATGTATGTATGCATGTATCTCTCTGCTATTTAGGCTACTACTGCCATGTATTTTAGGCTAAGATAACAGACATAAGTCCGTTGCGAAACTATTTTTATCCTCTCTGACAGCGGCTATCAGATTTCAATCGTGTACAGCCTTTAAATGACATTTGCCACGACTCCGTTGAACAAATCTCAATGCAGTTTTAGCTGCCAGAGGTGTAGCGGGTAATTGTATGGCTGCTGGAGGAGGCACACTCTGAATATCAATCCTGGCATGAGAATAGATAAACTTCTCTTGCCTCTGTTAGGCTGTCCATTACCTGCCTAATTGAATATTGCAAGCCCTTAGTTAGGATTACAACCTAGCTTTTCATACCATCCATGTTGTGTGTGTTACTCTTATCTTATGTCATGGGGTATACAGTTTAAAGTCCTGAACGACATATTTTTTGAGAAACTTTTCATGGCAATTTAATTAAAATTGCTGGAGGAATATTTTCTTCATATTTCGTTTTGTTCGAGATGTCTAAGTTGGGGCTTGAACCCCGGACTCACGTCTACTAAGCCATTACACTACCCACTAGACTATGGCGACTTCATTACGTATTAATTGCCCGCTAATAAATCCTGGACTGATAAGGAATATTTTCAGACTTACTAGGCCTATATAGAATAGAAAACGTATTAATCAACCACTTAAATGGGATCATAAGGATATTTCTGTCAGTGTACATATTGTCACTGCTTAATGGGTAAATATACAGAGAGCTCCTGTGGAGGTTATCGATCAGTTCAGATGGAAGAGAATATTCCGCTCTATGCCTCACTTAACGCGGACTTTACTCATTTGGCTTTCCCATTCTGGAAAGTGTAACGTTGCAATCGCCACTAGATTTAGCTTGATTGTACGGCGTAGTCATGCTTTAAATGCAAAACTCTGATACTGATGTCAAAGGCGGTAAATCAGGACTTGTCAATTTGGTCTGTGGCTTGTTAGGTCTGAATAAGAGTGAACTGAACTAAGTGAACTGTGGATACTGCTTTGCCAGACTTTACTCATCCAGGAGGAAAGGATTGATTGAGGAAATACAATTGAATTGATTGAGGAGACCCTGAAGATTTCCAATGAGTGGTTGATAACCTCTATTGGGGCCACACAACAGGCCAGCACTATGTATTTTATGTAAACCGACAAGGCATGAAGCTCTGAACATTTTATGGATACCACTTTGCCAGACAGTACTCATCCAAAAGGAATGGATTGTTTGCGGAAATACAATTGGATTGATTGAGAGACCCTGAAGATTTCCGATAAATGGTTGATAACCCCTTTTGGTGACCGCACAACAGGCCAACGCCAGGTATTTGATGTTAACCGATAAGGCATGAAGCTCTGGTTTGGATGATGGTCTCTCCCCCTTCTGTTTAACTTTCTGCCTTAATGACCTAATAAAGGCATTAGAGGTGTATGACTTAAACAACTAAAATTTTGGACAAAATGATGCTGATAAATATACATTCCAGATCCCATGTTTCACAGGCCAACTAATAGATCTTGAACTGTAACTATCGTTAAAGTATCGATTAATCTATTATCCTAACTCTGTTGAGTCTTGTGACATATTACGTCATTATTACTTCAATGGCATCTATTAGACAGCACATCAATAGCCTTAGCCTCCTTAAGTTTGCTTAAAAGTCGTTAATTTACAAGTATTTTCCAACGTTTATTACACTTGCCAGAGATAACGTTTAAAAGGCTGGTAGATCGAAAAAAATTGTAATTTAGAGATTAGAAAACTGCCAACACATAAATCATATTTTATTTTTCAATTTATTTTTAATAGTTCGCATACCAAGTTTAATTGAAAACTTTATCCCACCGAAAAATGTATAAAAAGTCTCGATTGGAACTAAAAATATCACAGTTGCCTTCAAAAGTTCACTTGGGCCCTTAAGATAACAAAAACCGGAATTTACTTTCTACACAATGTATTTTGTCAACATTGGCTTACTTGCTATCATAGCAATCGTTGCAAAAGCGGCACCACAGGCTAACAAATATCCGCCATCTGTGGCTCCAGTACCGAATCAACAGCCAGCTGGTAATAATCAATATCCATCATCCTATGATACAATAGAACCAACACCCTACCCTTATCCAGATCCTTACAATCCAAACGCTAACTACTACAACGTTACACGGCCCAGTATAGCTATCGGCATTGGTTTTTTCCTTATCCTAGACAGTGGCAGTGCCCATCATGGTGACGAACCCAATGGTATTGATAATGAACACAAGGGTGTAAATGTGATTGTGGGATTTGTTAATGGTGTTGAGGAGACTGCTAGGGATGGTGTCGAAGTGCTCGTGCGTAAAATTCAATCTATACTGCAACAAAATCAAAACTTTCATGATGGCCGTTTGGAGACGCTATTAAGGGATTTGGGTTGGATTGAAATTAAAAGTTTGGCTGAATTTAAGAAATGTTTACAAGCAAACAAAAACGAGGAAGTTGAACAGACGACATTAATTCCAAGTTAAATTTGTATTTTCAAAATAAAGTTCATTACAATACGTGGGTAGATTAATAAGTCAGTGATTTTGTGAACACAGGCTTCTAAATTAAAAATAATTTTACTATTCCATAAAATTCGCTTTTTGTCACGGGTGTTTTTAGACAAGTGGATGTGACTATACTACATCCGATCCTAGTCTTGACAAGAGATTTCACATTAGAATTCCAAGAAAGAGAGAAGTGACGTGATCAACTTCACGTATTCTGTGGGAGTCTACATGCATTGTTTGTTCTTGACTTAATAATATGAAAGACTCCAGAATTATCCGAAAGGCTTAGCCTTAGAATATCGCTCCACTTCTATGATTACTGGAGAGTTTTTTAGACCGTGGTAATGGCTATAAATTTTACTGAGGATTTGATGCTGAGTAAGTATCCTCCAGAAATTCTCCCGGGATGCCAACCGGTCCTGGGTCAATGAGGAGTCCTGCTCCATCGCTAGGCTCACTTGGCCCACAATGGATGGGAGGCGTACCAACCAGCTACTTGGACTTGGCCGTAATATCATCTCGATCACAGTGGCCATGCTTACAGGCCTCTGTGTTATGGGTAGACACGCGGAAAGAATACGACTCCCATTTAACGACTTCTGCCGTGGATGCAGATCCGCCGAGAAGGAGGAGACTGTCATCCACTTCCTCTGCCAATGCCCATCCCTTGCGGGATGCAGATATAGGTTATTTGGTTCTCCGACCCTTGTCAGCTTGACGGAGCTATCGTCCATTGATATCAAGGACATAGCCTCGTTCATCAAACATTCTGGCTGGTTTTCCAGCGTGGGATAGTCGTGCTTTTTGGAAATTGTGCAGCTACCACTCTAAGCTAACCTGACCTAAGTATTCTCCAGCTGAAAACATTTCTATCCTCTCTGACAACCAAGGCCGAAATTCCGAGTACAATCTACCAACTGGATGGCTTTGGCCGCGTCTCCTTTTATCGGCTATCGCAGTAGGTTTGTATCTGTTTCTTTCTTAAACTCTATTAGAAAGAGCAGTATGTCTGGTACTTTTTTCAGATTCTGGTACTTTAATGAAAAGGCTTTAGAAATAAATTACTTACTTAAGTGGCATCTGTAACGAGTTTACTCTTTTCTTTTCCGTTTTTTTTTTTTGAATTATTTAGGAACCGTTTTCAAAATATGTTGGTTCCAAAAAAAGGTACTTTATATGGTACTCTTTTAAAGTCTCTTAAATATAATAAAATTAAATACAAAAACTTAATATAACACAGTTTTTCTGTACTTTTTTATTTTGTTTTTTTACTTTCTTTAAAGGAGTTTTACGAAAAGTACCAAATTTTTTCCCCTTAAAAAGGTACCAAATAATGATTTTTTATATGTATTTTTTCTAAACGGTTTTACAAAAATATTATTTACGGAGCTTATTTTTTATATATATTTTGGTACCTTAAAAAGTACTTTTTTATTCTTTTTTTTTTGGAGATTTTTTATAAATAAAGTTTTATTTAAAATAAATTAATATTATTTATTAAATAAATACAACTACTAATCATAGTACTTTATTATCTCATATACTATATTTGTATGTGTATATAATTATCCTCTGGTACTTCTTTTATCGTCTCAAGTACTTTACGCCTCCCCATGGCATATGGGGGTTTGTCATTGGTTTTCAAATAAAATGTACCACTCTTGGGTGTAGACGGTTCACCGCCCATTTTATATTCTTCACCAGAATCTGATAATATCCAAATATTCTCTGCTTGACGTTCACAACGTGTACCCCAGAAACCTTCTTTACTGGTTATGGATTCAGCAAAATAATTATGGGCACGCGAATGAGAACAGCCATAGAAATAGCATTTCTTTTGATCACGACCAAAATTCGGATAGAAAGTGGCATGTCCGACAGGTTCCTGAAAACCCAAACTACTGCTGGTTTGTACCGATTCCACATATTCGGCATCTGAGGCATCCAAACGATCGTTCTCACTACGATTGCGGAATTTTGGACCAGCTGGATCTAAGGCAAATATTGTATTGAAACGGAAAGGTTTCACCTGTTTGCCAGCACTACCGGCTATTTGGGCCCCCAAAGAATGGCCTATTAAGTAGACATCGCCAAAATACAAATTCGCTGTCGAGTGCAGGAAACGTACAAATTCGGCCAAAAGAAAACCCAAATCTTCGATGAGCTCAACCACTGAGAAATAGTTGACATTCGATGATATCACACTCCAATCTACTACAATGACATTAAAATCCACTGAAGAATTATTGTTGCTTACATCATCGCCATCGTCAACATCACCATCATCAACGTTAAACTCCTCTTGCATCCCACCAGGCATAGCATCATTGGGCATTGGGGTAGTGGTGGTGTCATTGCTGCTGGTAATTGTTTCATTTTTAGTTTTATTCGAGATTTTTGTGAGATTCATGTAAGCGTTTTTTACAGCGCGATTAAACGTGCCCTTGCTTTGACTCATCCAACCGTGTATGATGATTCTGCAAAAAGTAATTTTGTAAAGAGAAAAAAAAACACACAAAAGAAGAACATGTAAACGTTTTATAAAAATGAATGAAAATGTTGGAAAATAAACGTGATTTCATAATAGTCTGTCTGTCTGTCTGTCTGTCTGTCTGTCTGAAGTTTTTTTTTATTAAATCACTTATAAAGCGGAAGTATCATTATTAGGCAACACTTTCTCTCGAAATTAATTGTTTGGATGACAGTATCATTAATCTTGTCGTTGGATGTAAGACAATACACTCGAAATAAAAAATTAGTAAAAAAAAAATTGTGTCAAATTGTTGCAAAGTACTGTAATCAGACAGATTTTAGGCAAATCATTGCAATCAACTATAGGAGCGGAAAATCCAACAAAATTGGGCATTCAAACTAGTCCACTTACGAGTATTACAGGGTAATTATCGTCGTCATCATGTCGTTATCACCTACTGTAGAAGGAATTGGAAAGATTATAAAGAAATCTACCGCTGTAGTCCAGTTGGTTGTGTGTCGGCTTATTAGGCATAAGGCCACGGTTCAAAAGCCAGGTCAGACATCTCCAACAAAACGAAATGTGAAAAAATATTTCTTCGGCGTCTGCCTCAGCAGATTTCTGGCAAAACTCTGAGGAGAAAATAAAATTGCCATGAAAAGTTTCTCAAATATCTGTCGTTCGGAATCGACCATATTGTAGGTCCCGCCGCTCATGTATAAAATTAACACACAGTATAAGTGGTGCAAGAAGCTAGGTCGTAATTCTGACTGAAGGGTTTTAATGACCAAATACATATGTATGTGTAAAGAAATTTGAAGAAACTGGAAGTGTAACAGATGTGGTCAGGCTTGTGCATCAACGCATTGTACGCACTGCCAAAAATATCGTTTCTAAAGGGTCCGCCAAATAACTTTTTTTTTTGAAAATGCTTTAAAAAAAAACTACTGAATATTTTCTCAAATTTCTTTTTTTTTATTTGAAAGTACAATCCTTCCGGTTAATAATGGAAAATAATTTCATTCAAATGGCTGCCTCGGCTGGCCATGCAGTAGCCTACTCGATCGGTCCAATTTTTAAGCACATTATCGATTGTGTGCAGCTGTATTTCACCAATGGCTTCACGAATATTGTCCTTTAAAGCGTCAATTGTCTCTGGCTTGTCGGCGTAACACTTATCTTTGACGGCACCTCACAAATAATAGTCCAACGGTGTCAAATCGCAGCTCCGAGGTTGCCAAAAGACATCAGCTCTGCGTCTGATAATGCGATCTTCAAAAACAAACACTTACGCATAGTCAAGACGCTATCCGAACACTTAGGTTAGGTTAGAGGACGTGTACTTGTCAATTAAGACAAGTACAGTAGCCGGAGGTCGAATTGACCCATTGTACAACGTCCTAGTTTCTCACACCGCTTATGTTGTGCGCGTTAATTTTATACATGAGTGGTGGGACCTACAGTTTAAAGTCGACTCCGAACGACAGATTTTTTGAGAAACTTTTTCATGGCAATTTTCATTTACTCCCAGAGTTTTTGCCAGAATTCTGCTGAGAGGAAGTCGCCGAAGAAATACTTTTTGTATTTTGTCTTGATGTCTGGCCTGGGGCTCGAACCCTGGCTTTACGTCTAATAAGCCAACACACTACCTTAACAACTACAAGTTTAAAACAAGGTTTGTATGGGACTAGCTTAGTCAGCCAAATGGCGTGATAGTGACCATATTTTCCTCGATATCAGGCAAAGCAAAAACTAAGATCATTTAGGGGGAAGTTTAGTTTGTCGGGAAATAAGAAATAAGGAAACCAGAACCTATTTTTTACAGGACTAATTTGGGCTTTAGTACTCTGAAGTTGTATACATGAGCAACAACTTACACTATTTTATGATGGTACTTTTTCTTTATGGTACTTTTTTAAAATGTTTCCTTTTTTTCTATTTTTTATGCGTGCAAATATTAATGTTGCTCTTAAAATGACTCGGGGAAAATTAAGAAATCAGTCTAACTAAAAGTGAGTGGGAGTTTTCTATTTGAATTTTAAGTCATATTTGTAATGAAATTAAATTTTGACGTATGCTTATTACATTTTTCTAATGCTTTTCATTTACTTACAATAAAAATTATAATGTTTTTTTTAATGCTAATAAAAAACGCTTTCTCTTGAGCTGTGTTTCTATTGATTAGCTTCAAATACCTCCAAGTACTTAAACTTGAAAATTGTAGAGATTTAAAGAAAATCTAAACATTTTAATACGTTGGAACTGATAATACTTGATAATGAACAAAAATAAAAATTATAAACTGCCTTCATATGTATGTATGTTGTTTTGCCAATATATATATATTTTTTTTTAATAATACATTTTAATAATATTATATGCTAATTAACATTGAAACAAATTTTTTTTATTAATTTTAAAAGGTGAAAAGTGCGTGATTAGTAATAATTTTATTGACAATTGGAAAAAAAAATTTTTTTATAAATATACAGCTCGTACAGCAAGCTCATATACAATACAAGGTAAATACCCTGCTCTATAGAAACATATTTTTATTGTGTTCTTTTTTCATTTTTTTATTCATTTATTTATTTATTTATTTATAAAAAAATTCCAATTTTTTTATAAATATTATGAACAGAGTGACTAACATCATTAAATCATAAGATCGAAAACCTGGTGAACAAAGTTCGAGAAGAAGAAGCCGAATTTAGTCCCAAATATTGGTGTATAGATCAAATAAGTGAAGTCGTCGTTGTCTAGTAGGTAGTGTGTTGGCTTATTAGACGTAAAGCCAGGGTTTGAGCCCCAGGCCAGACACCAAGACAAAATACAAAAAGTATTTTTTCGGCGACTTCCTCTCAGCAGATTTCTGGCAAAAACTGTGAGAGTAAATAAAATTGCCATGAAAAAGTTTCTCAAAAATCTGTCGTTCGGAGTCGACTTTAAACTGTAGGTCCCACCACTCATGTATGAAAATTAACACACACAACATAAGTGGTGTGAGAAACTAGGACGTTGTACAATGGGTCAATTCGACATCCGGGTATTGTACTTGTCTTAATTGACAAGTACACGTCCTCTAACCTAACCTAACTCCATAGAGACAGTTATGTTTGGTTAGTTAGCACAGCTGAATTTAATTAGCTTTAGCGTTGTAGCCTAAATTAAAACCGTTTTAGTATAGTTAAAGACGAAAGGTAAACTTTAAAAGGTTTAAGACTGAGCAGCTAAAACAAGTAAATTGCTATTTTTCTAACTCTTTTGAAACTATGATGTTACTAACCGAACCTAACCCAACTTTACCTAACCCTACTTACTATACTGATAATTCTGAATAACAAAATGTTTTACAAAGCGTTGTACCGACAATTTTATTTGCATTTCACGCAATTTCTTATCAAAAACATTTTTAAGGCAACAAAATTCATTGTTTGCTTGTATTTCCCATGCGATAAAAAAAATAATTTGCGGAAGTAACCGGTCAGTGAGTCAATATTGATTTTCAATAGAATTTCATTCAATGTTCTAAAAAGTCATGAGTTTCTTATCGTCCAAACCGACAAGATTATTTGGTAAGGAAGGAAACAAAATAACTCTTGCCAATAATTTACTCACCTAGTGGGATGATCGGCATTAAAACCTGATAACATTACGCTTTGCTCATCATCGGTACGCAATTCACGACCGCATTCGGGAAAATCTCGTTTATACAAGAAGAATTGCATTTTGACACGATCATTGCTTTTGAAGGGTATCCAATGCTTAAAGAACTTCTTTAGAAATGAGCCATCAAAGCGACGTCGAAAGAAACCGGCTGAATATTTGAGTTTTAAGTTATGGACACACTGGCCATCGCTACTATTCGTTTGAGGGGCCTCGGTAGGGGCTGTGTGTACCAAAGTAACTGTGTAGGGAAAGTGGATATTAATTAACACGTGAAATGGGTTCTGTTTCTGGTCCATTTATTTACCATGAATAAATATTATTTCCATTAATAAAAAAATTAAAACAATTGGTTTTAATTGTTGATGAAACATTGTTAAATGCATGTCGTTGTGGGGGTAATTTTTTTTTTAAACAATGAATTAATTTTTGTTTTGTTTTTTAGAAATTTGTTGTAATTTACACTATTTTTAATTAATTATTCAACGTATTTGTTTTCGTTTTTTGTTATTTTGTTTTCGTGGTTATTTTATTCGTTGATTTTTTTTTTTATTTTAAAACATTAACCAATTTAGCGGACCGGTGATGACTTTTTCTTTTAGTTTTTTTTTAACAATTTGTTAAACGTTAAGAAATGCTGTGTATTTTTAAGAAAAATTAAAAAAAAAACAAACAAACAGATCGAAAGAATAAAATCCGAAATATCGAAAACAAAAAACCGTTCCGCTCAATGGCTCGTTTATGGAACAACTAAATGTTTTCTTAATTTTTTTATCTCTTTTATTTAATTTATATTTCGCACTCTCTCTCTCTCTCTCTTACTCTCCCTCTCGACATGGTTAAAACAACACAATAACAAAAATAAAAACTAAATACGAATCATGTCAAATAACTGAGCTCTCATTTTAACGATCATTATGCTAAAATTGTCCGTTAATCTCCTCTAAGTACTCTTTTAAAAGCTATGGCCACACATCAAACTGCTTCAGTAAACTATATGATCTTTTCCCTTTTTTAGTCTTACTAACAAAACCCATTTCCATCGCCAGTATTTTTTTTTTCGAACACCCAATATTATCAACACGTACAGTTTAATAGAGCAGTTTGATGTGCGGCCAAAGCGCTTTATATACTTGCCCTCAATGTTTTATTTTCTTTTTTTGCTCTCTATTTGGGTTTAATGTTGCATAAAATCAACATGACGTCAATTAGCGTCTTTAAGTCTGAAGCTGGAAAAGAGCTGAACTAGAAGTAGATATGTAGTTCCATCAGTAGGATGCACTAGAACTTTCAAGTCTTAAAGACACTGACCTTTCTTAATAAACACGTTTCAAAGACAACAAATTGAATATATTCAATCTTTCTGTCATGTAGGCAACATAACTACAACAAGAAGAGACTCAAAAGGATACAAGTTATTGAAAATGTGGAAATCCCCGTATCTGTCAGTGAAACTCCAGCCCTTTTTCCACATGTGTTAGCTTTTCTGCAAACATTTCTAGACTCATCGAGTGCCATATGCAACAACCAACTGGCCCAACCACCGAGTGAGGAAAAATCAGCATCGAAAGTCTTTTGTTGTAGAACCCAATTAGCATATGTACGTCACTGTAAATGATCAGTTGGCTTTATTGTTGCGTGAATTGGACTTTATATAGATGAAGGTGCAAATCCAAATGCTAAATACGCCATAATAAGCTCAATTGCGGAGAATGCCGTGGAATTGACAAATGCGAATTATCTCGGTTTATTCAAATTCTCTTACAGAAGCAGAATTTGCCTGATCACTCATGAATGACTTCCAATCTCCCCAATTTCTTTATAATTTTGCTAAGTCCCTTCACAGGACGATTATAACGAAACAAAATCATTCCGCAACACACGAAAAGTGCTCACGTTCCAAATGCCACTTTTGTATTGAGTTTGAACTATTTTTACGCGCGCTCCATAAACGATCCATATTCGTAAAAGGCAAACATTCTCCTTAAATTGGCGGCCTTCTCAAAGCTACGGTTTTAAAACCACTAAATGAATGATCCTATATTTCCAAAAAATCATTTTGTTTAAATGAAAATAACATTGTAATAAAACACCCTGTATCTGAAATTTAAATTCCAATTTTTATTATTCCTCAGTTCTTTTATTTCTTCTATAATTCCGATTAAATCACGTAACTTATGAGGAATTTATTGAAATTAAATCAGCATCAGGCATCAGCATATCATTTGAATGAAACAAAAAGAAAAAAATGATTAATAATTACAAGACCACATGGCTATTAATGAAGGAATGCATCGCTGATTTGCAAAATCGGTAATTTTAGAGAGAATAGAAATACTACAACAACCATAATTTGAAAAACCACTTCATATTTCGCAAAAAAAAACCGTTCAATAGAATTGCTTACGAGTGCCAAGAGTTCGCGTGAATAATTTTCTAGAGAGTCTAACGTTTTAGTAAATTCCAGCATTCTACGAGGATCAATAGGAAATTATATTATATATAGGAAAATGACCAAAATGAAAATGACACTTAAATTACATTTGGTCCATTGTGGTACCACAGTCTTTTAATTTCTCAAATCGTTGAATCTTTCGGGTTTCTGATGAAGCCATATAAGTTCCCAATATCCATCCTTGATAATATAAAATATAAAAAAGCATTTCAAAGTAGTCCAAATATGAAAGCCTTTAAAATCAGCACTCGTATAGAGTTACCAACCATTTAAATATGCATCACCGATAAGCATTTTTTATTATGACGTACCTGCCTGTATGTGCGAGGTTCCAATAGCTTTTCGTTTTTCCTAATGCATCCATTTAAATGGAAAATTCATTTTGTAATCGAAACAGAGCAATTTCTTACCTTCGCACGAAACATTAAAACGCGCCAAACAATGCTAATGAGAGTAAACCTCTTCCTTTCCATATCGCACCCAATTAGTGACAAATTAATAGTAAACAGAAGATTGTGTAGGAAGAGAGTGTAGGTGTAATTGTGTAGTACTAAACGAATTGGGTAAAATGGTTGCTTATGGTGTTGGTATTGGTGAAGAGGAATAATTTTCATAGAGTGTTTTGAGAGCCGTAGTGGTAATTTGTTTAAAGTATGTAGTTCTAAATCGGTAATTTAAAAACGCTCTTTTTACAATCTTCCTTTTTTTAAAAAAAATTTATTATTTTTTTATTTTTACCAAAAATTATTAAAATTTCTGTACATTTTTCTCTTTTTTAACGGTCTTAAGTCATAAATACAACCCTGTTTTATGTTGTCTTGCAGTGAACACACTCCTTTGAAAAGTACGTGGCAAACTGTCAAATCATATGGAGAAAAAATGAAAACGAATAGGAAAACCAAAGAAGACAATCAAAATCTGTGAAGAATTGTATGCGAAACTAGGCTGCTCTGACGTGGAAGTGTAATTTTTTTGTACATTAAACTTAAAGAAATTTCAATTTCTTTAAAAGTTTATCTAAATAAATACAATAACAAGGAAATTACAAAATAATTATCCTTTCATTTAAAGTGTTAATTAAGCTGTAGCAAATAGTCGTGAGCAAATATAGTGTTGGTTAAGATAAAAAAAAAGAAAATTTTACGGTCTACCAGTGGTGTTTACGTGTTAAAAAGAAAATTTTTACTTTTGCTAAGCAAAAAAAAAACAACGTACGGGGACGAAAGTGCAAAAACCGATTTTTCCAGTTTAGAAAACTCATAGAAAGTGAAAGAAATTTTTTTTATGAAAATTTAAAAGAAAACAAATTGTGCAAAAAGCCTAGAGAGTAATTCTAAATAAAGAAGATGATGAACCCCAATGCTTATGGTCCACCGCCAACGATGCAGCCTATGCAACAGCAGCAACAACAAATGATGCCTCCAATGGGCGGCCAGCAACAATTTGCACCACCCGGTTGGCCTTCCCAGCCAGCGGGTATGCAAGTTCCTCCTCCGGCAACTTCAATGCCTGGTAGTATGCCTGCACCCCCACAACAACAACAACAACAGCAAACGGCTCCACCTCCACCAACACAATCAAATATTATGAATGGCAATTATCAACAGCAGGTTTGTAAAAACATCGGTTCTTCTTTATCATTGTTTTTCTTATGAAATCATATTGCACTTCCATCAATTACCTCCTCTCCTTTCTGCTGTATGTGTCTCTGATTCGTTTTCTTTTTCTGTTTTATTTAATTATTCTTTCACATCATTTAATTTTGTTTTGTTATTTTTCCATATTTCTCTTTTGTTCTTCTTTCTTATGCGATTATTTTGTTACATGCATATATTTGTATGTATGTTATATTATTATTATTATTTATCATAAGAGAGGGTGCGAGAGTCAATGATATTTTCTCTCTCTTTGTGTTAAAGAGATCGTGACAAGTGATTTTTTGTTAGTGTTGCCATAGACGACATATTTTTGATTAAATGTTCAACAAATTGTATTAATTGCAAGGATTTTTCTGTTTTTTTTTAATTTTTAAATTGATTATTCAAATAATTTGAAACAATCCGATGATTTAAAGCAAAATATAACCGTTTAAGCTGCTCTAATACACACCAAGCAAATAAATATAAGGTTCTGAGATTTCTTTAGCATTAGGTGTGAAAGACAATGTTATCCGGCAAAAATAATGAGATATGTATTGCTATTAAATATAAGAGCTCTGTACCCATATTTTTTAATCTCTAAGGTATTGAATTGGAACTATATTATTTACAAACCCTTTTGAGATAAGATAGTTCTTTTTTTATTGGTTTAAAAAATACTTATAATTGAATTTAAAATTTTCCAGAACATATCTTCTTATATATCAACCACACTTTGAACTTCATTGCAATTGTACAGCAACGGCAACACTGACTGTATGAAATATAAAAAATAAGAAATACAGAAATCAGTAGCGTAGTCTATAAAATACTTTAACTTTTATGTTTTGCTCACATAAAACTAGTGTTGTAAAGTGTTTAATTTGTATATGAATTACAATAACAGCAATGTTATCTGCTCAAATACTATGTAATTTAAATAATTCTTAAAAAACTGTCTGATAAGGAAAACTATTGTATTTAAAACAACTTTCAATTTCAATTGTATCATTTATTTTTATTGATAATGACAAATGACCTATTTTTATATTTCCTGTTGTTGTAGTTGACACAATCTATGGGAGCTATGACTGTGAATCCCATGAAACAGCCACCACCTCCACAACAACAACAACAGCAGCCAGGTGCTGGAGGACCACCACCAACATTTAATAATGCTAACATTGGTGCACCGCCTCAAATGACCGGCAGTAGTCCTTCACTAACTAATGGTCCACCAAATGCTCCTCCCTCGACAAATGTTAATAATAATTTCAATCCTTATCCTAATGGTACTTCAAGTCGGCCACCCACAGCTGGTACACCAGGTTTACCACCTCCACCAGCAACTTCAATGGCTGGTCCTCCGCAACAACAACAACAAATGCAGCAGCAACTACCGCCTACATCAATGGCGGGAGGAAATTTGCCACCAGGACAGAGTATTCCCGGTGGTGCTAATCAAATGAGCGTTAACAGCGCTAGTTTGCCGGGTATGCCACACATGCCTCCAGGACCTCAAAAACCTGCGGTAAGTAGTGTGTAATTTAAAATTTGAATAGAAAATTTAATATGTTTTCTTATGTAATTTTCAGCAATCGAATCCCTTAATGCCACCTATGCCGGGACAAGCACCGCAACAGCAGCCTCCCATGCAGAGCTTCCCTGGCTCACAACCCATGGGTGGTAATCAATATCCACAACAAACACAAATGCCTCCTTCTAGACCGGGGCAAACAATGATGCCACCAACTTCCATGGCTGGGCCACAGCCTGGAATGCCACCCATGCCTGGACAAACTCAACGTGGTATGCCTCCCATGCCTGGCCAACAACAGCCTGGTATGCCGCCTATGCTTGGGCAACAGCAACAACAGTCCGGCATGCCACCCATGCCTGGTCAACAGCAACAACAGCCCGGCATGCCACCCATGCCTGGTCAACAGCAACAACAACCCGGTATGCCACCTATGCAGCAACCAGGCATGCCTCCAATGCCCGGTTATCCACCCCAACCCGGACAACAACAAACAATGCCAGGCTATCCTCCACAACCAGGCCAGTCCCCTATGCCTGGTGGCTATCCCTCGCAAATGATGCGTCCCCAACCTGGACAGCCACCCATGCCCGGCAGACCAGGCTATAATGTAAGTTATAAGAAAATGCTTTTTTAATGACTGATAAACAATTTAAATTTTATTTTCTTAAAGGCTCCTGGTGGCATGTACCAACAAACTCCCTATGAACAACAACAGAAACGTTTAGATCCCGATCAGATGCCTAATCCCATACAAGTTATGATTGAAAATCAACGTAATGCCGGTGGTGCATTTGTAACCAATCAACCTGGCCTTTTGCCACCTTTAGTCACCACCAAATATATGGTACAGGATCAAGGCAATTCATCACCCAGACTTATTAGGTACTAATCGTTGTTCATTAAAAGCAATTGAAATTGAAAACTAAAAAAATTCTCGCTTTCCAATTTTAGATCTTCATTGTATTGTGTACCCGCCACAGCGGATTTGTTAAAAACAACAGCTCTTCCCTTTTCATTGATAATCTCTCCCTTTGCACGCATAGCCGAGGGTGAATATGAGCCACCTATAGTTGATTTTGGTGCTTTGGGACCCATACGTTGTAATCGTTGCAAAGCCTATATGTCACCCAATATGCAATTTGTTGATGCCGGAAGGCGTTTCCAATGTCTGATGTGCAAAGTGACCACAGAAGGTGAGTTTAAAAGGAAGGTTTGTGTTTTACAAGTAAAAAATTTGTTTTTTTATCATTAAGTGCCCACTGAATACTTCCAACATTTGGATCATACGGGCCAGAGAGTGGATAAATATGAACGCCCCGAATTGGTTTTGGGTACCTATGAATTTTTGGCTACCAAGGATTATTGTCGTGTAAGTTTTTCTACTTTTTGAGAATATTCAAGGCAGTTTAATTAATGTTTTTTTTACGTTTACAGAACAATACACCTCCTGAGATACCAGCATTTATTTTCGTTATTGATGTTTCTTACAACACTATTAAGTCCGGTTTGGTGCATTTACTATGCTCTCAAATTAAGCAGATCTTGAAACATTTGCCTGTCGATCAAGGTCAAGATAAATCTAAAATGCGCGTCGGTTTCATTACCTACAATAGTACGGTACACTTTTATAATATTAAAAGCAGTTTGGCACAACCACAAATGATGGTAGTGGGTGATATACAGGTAGGAGTACAACGTCAAATCTAAGGGGTACTGTTATTATTAAATGGGTATTCATTTGTTTTTTTAGGACATGTTTATGCCTTTGCTGGATGGTTTCCTTTGTAATCCCGAAGAATCCGAAGTTGTTATCGATGCTCTTATGGAACAAATACCCAAAATGTTTGTCGACACTAAGGAAACCGAAACAATACTCTATCCAGCCATACAAGCTGGTCTTGAGGCTCTAAAAGCATCCAATTGTTCGGGTAAATTATTGGTATTCAATTCATCTCTACCCATTGCTGAAGCTCCAGGCAAATTAAAGAATCGCGATGATCGTAAACTATTGGGCACTGAAAAAGAGAAGACCGTATTGGTGCCACAATGTCAAACGTACAATACATTGGGTCAAGAATGTGTACAAAATGGCTGCTCCGTTGACTTGTTCTTATTTAATAACTCTTATATCGATATTGCAACTATTGGACAAGTAGCTAGACTTACTGGTGGTGAGGTTTACAAGTACACTTACTTCCAGGTACGATTTTCTTTTTAATATTTTGTGATTTTTTATTTAAAATTGTAAATTTTTGTTATTTGCTTACAGGCTGAAATTGATGGCAAACGTTTGATTACGGATATTATTAAAAATATTTCACGTCCCATTGCATTTGATGCTGTTATGCGTGTGCGCACTTCGGCTGGTGTACGGGCTACCGATTTCTATGGCCACTTCTTTATGACCAATACCACCGATGTGGAATTGGCCAGTGTGGGTAAGTGTTGCTTTATTTTCCTATGTTAACGTTCCATTAATTTTAATTTCCTTTTGTTCCAGATTGTGACAAATCAATTGCTATTGAAATTAAACATGACGACAAACTACCGCCTGAGGAGAATGTTTATTTACAAATCGCTTTACTGTACACCTCTTGTGGCGGTCAACGGCGTTTACGTATTTTGAATGTAGCCTTAAAGGCCACCACTACAATTGCTGAGGTCTTCAAGAGTTGTGACTTAGATGCCATAATGTTGTTCTTTGCCAAACAATCATGCTTCAAACTTATGGAACTGACACCCAAGGCTGTTAAAGACACACTCATACATCGTTCTGCTCAAATACTCGCCTGTTATCGTAAACATTGTACCACACCCTCGTCGGCTGGCCAGCTTATATTGCCGGAATGTTTGAAACTATTACCGCTTTACATATCGTGTCTCATTAAAAATGATGCCATTTCGGGCGGTTCGGATATGACCCTTGATGATCGCTCCTATGTCATACAATTCATTTTATCCATGGACTTGAATATGTTTGTTACGTATTTGTATCCACGTTTTCTACCCATACACACAGTGGATCCCGATGAAACAGAATTACCCATGTCTATACGTTGTACTCATGAGAAAATGTCTGAAGATGGCGCCTACATATTGGAAAATGGTGTTCACTTCTTTATATGGTTGGGTCAGTCGTTGCCTCAGACCTTTATACAACCGTTGTTTGGCGTACAATGTACTCAACAGGTTAATGCTGAACGTTTTGTTATCACTGGCGATACACCAATGGCTCAAAGGTTACGCGGCATTATTGATAAGATCATGGCTGAACGTACACGTCATATGAGGGTAGGCTTTTTTTTTTTTTGTTAACTATTTGAAGGAGGTTTTTTTTAACAAAATTTGTGTTATTTCTAGGTTACTTGTGTTCGCCAGAACGATAAATTGGAAAGTGTATTCCGGCATTTCCTTATCGAAGATCGTGGCACAGATGGTTCAGCCAGCTATGTGGATTTCTTATGTCATATGCATAAGGAGATTAAGGAATTATTAAGTTAGCCCGTAGGTTTTAAAAAATACAATAATAATCATCATAATAACAATAATAAAACTGTGGCTTCAATAGCCTGTCGCAGTTTCTCTCAAAATCGCGCCAGACTATCGCGCGTCTCTCGATCCAAGCGATGGTGAAAAATTCCAAAAGCCACTTATAAAAAACGCAACGTAGAACATTAAAACGAAAGAAACAAGACAAACACCATTTAAGTTTTTATTAATACCATAACACTATAAAACAAGAAGAAGAAGAAGGAAAAAACAAAAACTACAATTAAATTGTTTAAACGAAACATGAAAAAAAGAAAAGTTTAAAAGAAAATGCATTACCATTTCTAATTGTTTTTTGTTAAGAATATTTTTTGTTTAATTTTTGAGTTTTTCTTTTTTTTTAATTTTTTTTCTGCATTTTTCTTTTACTTATTATGGTTTTAATAATTATTATTATTAGTTTGTACCACAAAAACAAAACAAAAACAGAACAGTAAACGCATAGTATATACAAAATACATTCGCTATATAAATATACAATATATTAGATTTGTTTTTCTTTAGTACTGTATTTAAATATTGTCCTGTTTTATAAAAAACTATTGTCTTTCCCTCTTAACTTTTATTTTTATAGAAAAAAAAGAATTTTTTGTGTTTTAAAGTTTAATTAAATCTAAAAAAAAGAAGTAACCTTTTCCTATTGTTTAATTTATTGTTTTCCTCTTCTTTTCTTCGTCTAGCATTCTTTTAGTTAAAAACATTAAAACAAAACAAAATTAATTCCAATAGGTTCTCTTCAAAGTATGCATATATTTTCCTTCATTTCCTTTATGTATGTATGTTTAGTATTTTTTTTTGTATGGAAAATATTCTTAAATATTCCATTAATATTTTGCTTTTTTGTTTTCTTATATAAAAAATAAAAATATTTTTTTATTCTTATTTCTTATACACATATATTGCATGTTCGAAAAAGAAAAAAAAAACGTTGAATTTCTATATAAAAAAAATAATTCTAATAACAAACTCTACGCATACGATTAAAAAATACAACAACAACAACAACAAAGTAAAAACAAAAAAAGAAATTTTAATTAAGAATTATGTATAAAAAGGAAATAAATTACAAATTAAATAAAAAAAAATAACAAAAAAAAATCATTCAACTGTTTTCTTATGAAAAAATTAATTAAAACAAAGAACCCCTCGTAACTTATTTAAATTCTTGTATATTTTATATTAAAAATTCCATGGATATAAAATTGTTCTGTATATATTTTATCAAGTTTTTGTTTGGTCTGTGTAATTCCTCCGCTTCCTATTCTTCCTTTGATACTTTCTCTCCTTTTTCCTATCCCCTGTATTATCCTTCCATCTTTAAGGATGTTTGACCTCCGGGTACTATACTTGTCTCATTTGACAAGTACACGTCCTCTAACCTAAACCTATCAATTCCTATACGTACACACAGTTACTAAATTATACATACGGTTAAAAAATTTCAGAAATTTTTTAACTAATCCGTTTTCGTTGTAAATTTTTATAGTTTCCTTGATGTTAAGACGGTCTTTCGCATTGCTTAAAAAATTTCTGAAATTGAACTGAATTGTGGCCCTGCACAGGCCCACAAAGATATGCATCCGATTTACAAATTTCACAAATTTCTGAACCAAAGCAAAAGACCGTCTTAAAATCGAAGAAAGATGTCAGACAATTATAAATATTTTCAAAAAAAAAACGGATTGGTTAAAAAATTTCAGAAATTTTTTAAAAATTAACCAAGACCGTCTTAAAATCGAGGAAAGTTGTCAGAAAATTACAAAGATTTTCAACGAAAACGGATTACTTAAAAAATTTCTGAAATTTGTTATCCGTATGTATACTTTTGTGGCTATGTGTACATCACAAAGCATATCGTCTGTCGCATCTTTTTATTTCTTCTGTTATTTGCGTAATTTACGGCTACAACCTTGGCCTGAAACATACACTAGAGTATTCCGGGAGGCGGAGTGATATGCTGAGATTAAAGCCTTCGGAGAAAGTTATACAGTTCACTTTATTTTCCAGTTTAGCACCGTTTGTGTAGCTTCCGTAGAATCCTCACAGCAGACAAGTTAGAGGACCAGTATTCCCTGCTTGGAACTTTTGTATGAAATCTATTCAAACTGGGTTCAGACGAAGTATATAGCCATGTCACAGAACGCAATTCCGATCGAAAGTGGTTTCAATTCCGAAAGTCGAGTCTTTAGAAAACGAAAAATTTCTTCGGAATGAAACCACTTCAAATTTTCAAAGTGGTTTTGATATTTTTGATGATTGAAAATATTAATAAAACTTAGTCAAACTGAAAGACAAAATGGTATGTTTTCTAATTACATAGGTTTCCTAAGTATTTAGTTAATATTTATGCTTAAGATATTTAATTTTGTAAACTTGCTGAGAAAAACAAAACAAAGTGATGTATTTTTTCATCGAAGTATTGCATCCCTCAATGCATTTCGGCGTACTTTTTCAACAACGATTTGTCGGCTCCTGGCTTCAACAGCAGCAAAAATTGAAATCCCCGGAATTTTTCATACACAGATCGGAATCTGTGACATGCCTGATAATCAGTTTCCTTCTGGAAATCCTCAAACAATTCAGAGAAGTACTCAGGGGGAATAATGTACCAATGTGGCAGAGCATTAAGTTGCATTGCAACAAGTGTCGCTTGTTATCTGGTAAATAAAATCGATGGAAACCAGTGAGGGCACTTTACTAGACAACAACTCCATAAAGAGGAATGGGTTGAATAAATCGAACGAATTCTTAATTTGCTTTCAATTACCCTATGGAAGCAGTATGTTTCACAACCTGCTTAATAATCCTCTCAGCTGGGTGGTCTTTCCAACTTAGCATAACGTCAAGAGTCAAATTTAAATATTAACCCTTTGCGACCGTATTAATTTTTATATGGGTGTCATGCAGGTCGGAATTATTATTGAATTATTTTAAGAAGCGAAATCGCTAAATCTAAGTTAAGCACAACTTATAAAAAAATCATTCGATTTCAACGAATTTGGAAAGTTTATCGATTGATAGCAGACATACGACTAGATCGGTAATAAAGCTTTGGTGGCTGAGAGCAGACATACGGTCGCAAAGGGTTAAACTCTGGAGCCCAGACTATATCCAAATAATGTTATTTTGCACCACATCGAAACAAGCATTGCAACAGTGTTGCAAGAATTGATGGAAATCATCTTTGCAAAATCACACTGGTCTAGTTTAGTTTAAAGTAATTTTGAAAATTTTTTATACTTACGGATCAGTAGGTTATATAGCGTATAAATCTTTAAAACACTTTTCTTTATTAATTTTAATAATAATATTTTTCTTTATTAAACTAATTGTAGTACAATATGTTCCATATATAATTTTGTTTTTTTTTATTTCATTTTATTTTATTTTATTTTAGTGTTCATTTTGTTATAAACAATTTTGTGTATTTTTCTGTTTTTAATTAAATTGTTTTCATACATACAGATAAAAATGTTTTCACTTTTTATAAGTAAATTTTTTTTCTCTTATTTTTTAATAACTACTTTATTCATTTATTTATTTCATTAGTTTAAAAGTGTGAGTTTTAGTGCAAAATTTTATATTTTCTTGTTTTCTATATTTTTAGTTTTAGTTTCCTAGTCAGAGTATTTAAAAGATTGTATAGGAAAATTGATAAAAAAAAGAAGAAATTTGCCATAGAAATTTAAAACAAGATAAAAAGCCATTGAAAAAGTTTTTGTAAAAAAAAAGGAAATGTTTTTTTCTTTTCATTTTTACTGATAAAAATCTTTTTTTTCTTTTTATCAACTGACAACAGACTTTGCTTCCGTAAATTTTAGGAATACTATGTACACGTATGAGTATTTTATTAAAATGTACCACAGAAATAAAGAGAAGAATCAAGACTTTGAAATTTTGCAAAATACAAGAGCGACTAGCAAGATCTAGCACGCGGCAGTTGAAACAAGCAACCAGCGCTAGGGAATGCATCATATGCAGCCTGCAAGGATGATATCTATTATGCCATTGAAATCTGTCACCATCTCAATAATTATGCAGATGTTACAGCTAAACTTAAATGCTTTTACAGGACAGCAGCAGTATAGCAGGTTGAATTGCACATCAATGTTTGAAAAGCCAGAGAGCTTCACCTGAACACTAATAACTGCTTCAATTTCAAACAAAACTGTCCTACATTTAACGTAGCTAGGCAGCATAAATCCTCAACTGGTGGCATGGGAAATAACATAGAAAATCGAATTATATGAGCTCAACAAGCATTTGTTGAATAACAAAAAGATTGGTGGACAATACAAATCCATTACCCGATTTGGACCTCTTCTGGCCGCACGTCATTGCAAATAGAGACTTGTGGGAAATTGCAGGACAAATATCTATGAAAATAGAAATCGCATTATGAGAAGACAAACGATGGCTATCGAATTGAACTTCTAAGGTTAGGAAAGTTGGAGTTGAAAATAAGTTGGATAATGTCCCACCTTTGTTCCATCCCAGAATCATTGTAATAAATATTTATGTTCACTTAGAGGCAAGCTTGGAAGAGCCTAAAGTGTGTCTACTGCCTTTACTTGGAAGTACTGGATTGTATATGACAGTCTCATTTTATTTTAGATTGTGTACGTCAATAGGGAAGAGATCATATGAACTGAATTATTTCTTGCAACGTTTTCAAAGAACAAACCACTTGAATACTTCTTTCGAACCCTAAAAATTTGATTCTCATGACCATATGAGTAACGGTGATCTAGTGGGAAGACAATTGACATATTAGACGAGAGAACTAAGTTCAAACCTCAGCTCTAACATCTTGAAGAAAGTAATATGATAAAATATTTCTTTTTGTGAACCCTCTCTCATAGCAATTTACTGGCAAAAGCTGTAAAAATGCTAATCTGGTTAATAATGGATAACATTAATGCACACAACATGGGTGGCATGAGATTCCGGGCTGTAGTTCTAAGTAAAGAGTATGTTGAAAACATCAAGACAACAGTATTTATAGATACAGGATACGGATGAGACCTATCATTATTTCAAGCTTTAGATCAACACTGTTTTGATCCCTTTTATACGACACCATTCGTGTGGATTACCTATGGTTTATATTGGATGGAATTATTCACTTAAGATTTTTGGCCTCAATCGGTAAAGCTTTTCCAGTAGAAGACAATAGGATCCACGATATGTCAGCTTGCTATGATTGTGAGTTTTGTTGAAAACTCCCAAAGAAATCTTGATTGAAAGCCGAAGAATCTTGATTCACTATCGAGGCAGTGTATACAATTAAGAAATAAATTTAAAGTTTTTCAATTGTTATTTAATCATAATTTATTTTATATAATAAGATTAAAACATAGAGAAACTGAAACATCTCCTTTCGTAATTCGTAAACAGTTACAAGAAGTTAATAATAATAAAAAAACCTTAACACTTCGGCAATATATTTGAAATCGATAAGTTAAATGACTATAAATTACACAATAGCAGTGTTTAGTGTTTAAAAAATTTCGATTTAAATCAAAATAAAATATTTTGTATATAAATTAGTTGCATTTGTTTTTTCTTTTTCTTTTTTTTTTTTTTGTAGTTGAAGTCTTAACATGTAGTGTGTGTGAATTTTATTTTTATTATATTTGTTTAGATTTCTCTTAATTACAATTAAATAGTTTTTCTTTTTCGCTTTTACTGTACAATATTATTTTTATTTAATAATAATAGAAAAAAAAGTAAAGGAAGATGAACAAAAAAAAGGGGGAACAATGAATTTTAAAAAAATATTTTTTTTTTATTTTTAGCGTCTAAATAAACAAAATGGATTTAAAGTAAAATTTTTAAGTTATAAATTGGAATTGATATTGAAATTTAAACAACATCATTTGTTTTGATATTTTAATAATATATATTTTCTTTAAAGTATGTATAAAGTTTAGAATTTGAATAAAAGTTAATAAACTTACTAATACAAAAAGAAAATAATAATAATACATTACATGTTTAAATAATTTACGTTTTACTTTCGATTTTTAATTGTTTACTTCACAATATGTATAGAATATATTTAATATTTTTTTATTTCCTTTTTTGTTTTATTTTATAAAAACTCTTATTTTGTTTAAAAAAAGATCATTTAATTATTGCAATTTTTTCTTTTTATAAAAACTTTTTTTGCTTCAATCCTATTTATTAAATGGGAAAACAAAACGCAAAATGGAACAATAAAAAAAAGAATTTTTTTAAGAGCTTTAAACATGTGGCATTGATTTGTTTTGTAGATTTTTATTTAGTTTTAGTGTTTAATTTTTTGTTTTCGTTTTTTTTGTTTTTCTTCTCTGGAAAATGTATATTTTTTTCTTCATCAAATTAAAAAAAAAAAATTTCACAAGAAAATAGAATATATATGTATGTAATAATAGTAATTAAAAAAAAATGTTGTTAAAATAATAGATTTTATTTAGTGAAAGCCATAAAAACTGCCCATAGAATTTCATTAGCATTGGGTTTTGCCGCTTCGGCTTCAAAATCTAAATCCAATAATTCTCGGACACGTTTCATAGCCACTTCGTAATCATCGTCATTGAGAGGAGCAAAAGCATTTTCGATAACATCACTAGCATGTGCCAAAAATATCAGTGCCAGCATACGTTTATCCATACGTTGTGGATCATTTACCCATTTGGATAGAACGGAATCTTGTATCTATTTTTATCAAACCAAAAAAAAACAAAAACATTGCCATTTATAACACACTCATTTATACTGTGTTAGCATATCATTTATACTACCTTTCTAACTAGACGGCATTTGACAACATTATCACTTAATGGATGTGTGGTCATATCAAATAATAAGAAATTTTGTTTTTCTGTTGTTAACACACCCTTTTCGACAAGATTTTTAGCCAAACGTTCTCTTACATTTTTTAACTGATAGCGTAACTTTAAAGGATTCCAGGTTTCACCTTAACAATGATGCAATAAATGTCATACACAAATAGCTTTCAAGTTTTCTTCGGTAACTACAACGATACTTACCACTTAAATATTCAATCCAACTTTGAACTGTTTCTGGTGGATTTGTTTCTTTGATGTGCTTTAATGCCTCATCCAACAGTACATCTCCAGTTGGTTGATCTGACTTTAAAATGACTTTTCTAAAATATAGAAAGTTAAAGGCAGTTTTATAAATAACAATTCCATTTAAATTTGTAATTCTATATTTAATAAGTACAACCTTGAACACAATCCACGTCTGCGCATACCAGACTTTTCCATCATAATACGTCCGCGTATGCCAAGTTCAATAAGTATGCAACCACGCAGACCACTTGATATGCAATCATTCCAAAAAGATGTGTAACCCTGGAAATAAAAACGAAATTAAATTATTAAAAGGAAGAATCAATTTGGCATATTTCACGAGTGATTTGTAATTGTAAAAACTCTTATAGAAGTCCGTGGAACCTCATACGGTAGATCAGGTTTCTAATTGGACATTGTCGAGTCGCTGACAGAGATCTGGGACAGATCTTTTGGGCGTTACTTTGGGACTAGAGACATGGGTGCCGAAGCTAATTGTTTTATTCAAATGAGCAAAAAAGTAGTGCTTTGCATATATGTATATAAATGGGGCTAAATGGGATAAAAAATGGACTTGTGGGGGAAATGGGCCTAGTGGGCTGGATTACAATGGTATCAAGGTATTTCCTTACGATCGGGAGTTACTTGGGCGTTACGTCTCATGAAATTGGAAATGAATGAAAAAAATGGGATCAGAGATACAGGCGACGAAGCTAATTGTTTTCTTCTTTCTTTCTTTTGTTGTATTTGTATCTGTGTGATTCCTCCGCTTCCCACTCCCCCTTTCCTATATACCCTCCTTACATCCTATCCCCTATACTATGCTTCCCTCTTTTAGGACGTTGTGCAATGGGTCAATCCGACCTCCGGGTACTGTACTTGTCTTGACTGGCAGGTACACGTCCTCTAACCTAACCTAAATGTTTTCTTCAAATGAACAATAAAAAGTTTTCTATAGAAGCCGGGCAATATTGTCGCAATGCAGTATTTTTGTCGAAGAGTTGCTTTTTTTGTGGATGGCTTCCATTTGCTGTGGCGATGACTTTCATTTTTTCTTTTAGTCGATAACTTGCATTTTTTGGTCGATGACTTGCATTTTTGGTCGAAAGAATTACGTTACAACTACAAAATGGTTCGAGTGTGATTCATTTATACAACTCATCAGATACCAGGTGGAAGTGTATAGACGGTACTACTCTGTCCACGTTCGTTGCATCTACAGAAATTTGTCGTACAGAAACTGTTGGAGGACTTTAAGATAGCGCTGACATAGCTTCCTAAGATTGATTGCATAGATAATGGACACAGTTTGAAGAAGAGTTAACTTTCGATATCAAAAGAAAAAGAAAATACAAGAAATAATAGTAACACAATACATATTATTTAAGTTTCAAATGTTCCAAATAAATGTTAAGTAAATATAAAAATGAAAGACAAAAGTCAATGGATCAAAAACATCTGCATTTAATAAATTAAAGAATATTTACACATCTGTTTTATAAATCTTTCAACAAAAAAAAAGAGAAAATAGAGCTCTAAAACATTTGGAAAGGAAACAATCAACGACATTAAATGTTTATATACTCGTACATATAATTTTAAGTTTTTTTTTTAGAAAATTTAGTTTAGAATGGAATATAAAGTTCACTTGGAGATAAAAATGTTGAAAACATTATGAAAAAGACACTTTTTGAGTTTTATTTTGGTACACAATAAACTGGATGAGCATACTCTGTGTATGCTAACAATGATAAGGAAAAACTTTCCTTCTGTCAAAAGGAGTTCAAACTGGTTTAGGTCAGGAAGGGTAAAATCTACCACTTACACAAATATGCAATCAATGTTATATTTGACACTTCTGGATATCAACGTTAGAAATGTCTGTCACATCGAGAATTGGACATAGTATGAGTACCTTGAATGCAGTGAATCTTGCTGTTATCAAGGACTAATGCTTATGGATTAGGATCTTTGACAAATCTTATGTTGTATGTATGCACATTTGCTCTCCAATGATTGCTGTAGTATGGCATCAGAAAACTAATGTTTGGACTTCTCGAAAATGCAACGAATTATTCAGAAATAGTCTCTAAAAACATGCCGAAAAATGTATAAATATTTAAGGCAGACCAACAAAAGATCAAAAAAAGAAAATATTCGGAACTAGACTGGTATATGCAAGCGCTCTCTGCAACGAAAAGAGAAACAACAATCCGTTAGCATATGATCAAGCGAAAAAGGCATTGAATAGATTTTGTATTCGGAAGACCTATTCGAAGATGCAGCATAGCTGGAAGTAGCACAGATTTCGCAGGACAGTAGAAAATGATGTAGGCCAACCAACAACACCTGGATAATACAATTAAAAGACAAACGGGCCTAAACAAAAAAAGAAAATATTCGGAACTAGACTGGTATATATAAGAGCTCTCTGCAACGAAAAGAGAAACAACAATCCGTTAGCATATGATCAAGCGAAAAAGGCATTGAATAGGTTTTGTATGCGGAAGACCCTATTCGAAGATGCAGCATAACTGGAAGTAGCACAGAATTTCGCAGGACAGTAGAAAATTATGTAGGCCAACCAACAACACCTGGAGAACACAATTAAAAGACAAACGGGCCTAAACAAAAAAAGAAAATATTCGGAACTAGACTGGTATATATAAGAGCTCCCTGCAACGAAAAGAGAAACAAAAAACCGTTAGCATATGATCAAGCAAAAAAGGCATTGAATAGGTTTTGTATGCGGAAGACCCTATTCGAAGAGAATACAATTAAAAGACAAACGGGCCTAAACAAAAAAAAGCATGTTTTGTAATAAAGCTGTTGGAGCATAAAAGATTTCTTTGGAGTTTTTTGTTTCATACTAAAGCTATGGCATTTAAACGCATGTATTTAATAGTTTACAACAACAACAAAAAGAAACAAAAATGTTTAAAACAATATTTTATTTCAACTCAAATTATTATTATTATGGAAGTGTTGTATAAAAATCTTGCAAACAAAATGATTTTTAAAAGTAATTTCAAAACGATAACAAAATACTGTAAAAACTACATCACGTACAACAAAAGTTTATAAAGAAACCTTTTAGATAAAAATTGCAAAAACAAGCTCTAAAGTACATATTTATAATCAAAAACAATGTACATATATAGTAATGAAGAGTACAGAAAAACCAGACAATGTACAGAAAAATAAGTGGTATTAAAATGAAATATTTTGAAAAAGAACGTAAACTGAACGTAATTGATATTGAAAATTTAAGATAAAACCAAAAGAGACTCTTTTTCTAATACTTCTATACTATAAACACTAGTAAGTGATTAAAAAAACTAAAACAAATACAAAATGTTTATTAAACACAGATAAAAGTATAATCGAATAGTCTGATAAATAGATTTATTGCCACCCTGTAAACCTATGGAACTAAATTGAAATGTATTAACTAAACTAACAGCGGAGTAAGCTACATCAAATGATTTTACTTGACTTGCTTTAGGATATCTATTCGGATACTATTAAACTTTATATTTTCATTATAAATACAATACATATTTACAATACATACGCGTTATGATTAATAAACCGGAAAGTCATATAAAATTTAAATTAATTTTTTGAACTGTGTACGATCAGACAACCACAATGACGAAGTGAAAAAGCCGCACACCCTTCCGAATTAAATATGTAGTGCTGTTATCAATTTCTTATTTTATATTTTGTTTTTGTTTTTTTTTTTTACTTTATGATAAATAGAAAAAAATATACAAAAACTTAACAAGACTACTTAAAATCTCTATTAAAATTATGCATGTAAATTTATTAATTTATTTGAAAAGAAATCCAATTTCTATTTTTTGTTTTTTCAAACTAAACAATACAATAGAATTGAGAAATATAAAATATAAATAAAAAAGAAACAACATTTTGGTAAAGAGCTCTTATCTAGTTTTAAGGCCCCTAGTTTTAATAGCAGCACATTATAAAATAAGAAAACACATTCTTTCCGTCCATTCAGTCAAATAGAACTGTATGAAGAAAGAGTTAGTGCCATAGACACATATATGTACTAGTGAATTCCAGTACTGTATAGGTTATATTCGGTTTCAGCCAATTATTAAATAGTTTTTCTCTTTAAAAATTGTTTAAAAATTTGGTTTTATATAAAAAATTAGACTTTTCATGAAGCAATTTTATGTTACTCGAATCGGGCTGTATATAATAAAAGTAAAGGGGTTGATTACATACACTTCCAGGGCAATATTAGTAGGTTTTATTCCTATACAAGATAAATCCACATTTAAACAGTCGTGTCTCTTTAAAAATTCTATAAAAATCGAAGTTTTGTACAAATATTGGGCTTTTCATGGAATGAACTTTAAATCACTTTAATTGGTATTTAGAGAAGACATGGTAGGGATAGCTATACAAGGACTTCTAGTGCAACGCTATTAGATTCTATTCCTTTACAGATTATACACGGTTTCAGCCAAATGTGGAACACTTTTTTCTCTTTGAAAATTTCGTACAAAAAAAGGGGTGCTCAAAAGTTATTGCTATTTTACCGAAATTCAGTTAAAGATGATAGGATAATGAGAGGCCAAAAATCTCTGTGAGTCTCTTTCTTCTTTTCAGATTTAAAAATCATGACAAAGCATGGCGAATCTATTGACTGTGAAACTTCAAGGGGTAGTCACTTGATTTCAGGAAAGAGTCTGCCAGAAATCTGTCCTCATGTTGTCAACAAAGTTGAGACTTTTGTACAGCAACTGGAGGATACGCTTTTTAACTGAGGCAATTGTAACATCTGTCCCCAATAACATGATGGAAATTGTGACTGCCTTGGCTAGTTAATATAAGGTTTGGTTTTGAATAATCCAAAATTTCATTGAGAAATCCCTGACATTTATGAACGAGGATGGACGTGGGGGTAAAATTCGTTAGTGGCTTGAACGTTGCCTGGATGTTCGAGTAAATCAGCAGATTTTCAGGGAAAATCTCATCACCTAACAAGCGAATCCAGGTTGAGAACAATATGTAAGCGCAAGCGTTTATTATCTAGAAATAACGGAGATTTCCCAACCATGCAAAGGAAATTCAAACGAGTTATTATCTCAGTGTGTAATCCAGCATTCTCCAGATGAAACGCAAAAAACATTTTCAAATTGGCCAAAACTCACCATGGTTTTCTATTACCGTATTTGACGGAGGTTGATGATGGAACAGATGATAGTATGAATCTGTACTATTAGCTACCAACTGGTAGACACATCTGTTAATTACATCACAATGGAAACATTGAAATGAAGTATGGAACTTTTCGATTTCTTCCAAGTATAAATCGTTTTTAAAAACACTCCTTTAAAGACACCTTTTATTTGTTATTGCATACGCAAACAAAATAACCAAATACCTCAGAATAAGAACAATAACAAAACGAATAAGTCCATATTTGCCATTGCAATTAATTATAATGCCACAAGCGTAAATTGCTACTCATATTATTTTTACAGCGTTAATTAAACAAAAAGTTTAAATAAAAATTTACAGATTGGCAAGGAATATCCAAGATGAATGACTGACAACGTGCAAGTGAGTAAGTGGTGTTGGTCTTGCTGACACAGATCAGCTTGATAAGAAAAGAAAAAAAAAACCAAAATACAATAACACTATAAATATACAACAACGTCATCAAAACAAGACTTTTTTGTACTGCATAAGCTACTACTTCTTTGGACTGACAGAGTGTGTTGTGCACACACATGACAATGTAAAGAAATTCAATTAATGCTAAAACATAAAATAAAGATAAAAACTAAATACGAAAAGAAGATAAGGAGAGGAGAGGAGAAAATAAAAATAATGAAAGTACAAACAAAAACAACTAAAAATATATATAAAAGGTGATGTGGAAGATGACGATGGAGATGATGGTGATGAGAATGTTTGGATAAATGGGGCGATAAGCATAGGGTATTTTTTATTTATCTTGAGTCTAAGATTCATTTAATATTGCCAAAATTTAAATCTAAAACAAGGTGTTTATTTTAAAATTATTGTAAAATTTAAGGTGCATCGTTTTAAAGTAAAGGTTACTAACCTCTTTGTCTTTTAAGCCCAATAATAGGACTTCTTCCATTAGTGTTAGACGTGTTTCTTTGGAATCACCGTCATCGATGTTATCCTCATGATCTCTGTCATCCAACATATCTGGATTATCTTCGGGTGTATTAGCGTTTCCGGAGGCACTGCCACCACCTTCAGCACCATTTTCCCTGAAACGCACAGCACGTCTTACCAGACCATCAGTACGATTCATTGTTTAACCTTTATTCTGTTTACAAGTTATTTTCTAATTAGAATTTTTTCTAAATGAGTGTTTTTTACTCTTAGTTTTCTTTTTTTAAATATATTCTTTTTGTTGTTTCGTTTCGTTTTTCTTTCTGTTGGTATTGGTTTTCAATGATGGTGTTGCAATTTTTTTCTCTTTTTTTCAACTTGCTTTTGTCGTTAACATTTATTCACATACACACATATATAAAAGAAATTATTATTTAATTTTTTTTATTATTTATACAATAAATTTTAACAATATTTACTAAATTTATGTTTAATTTTCAATGATTTTACAACAAATACACATATTTTAGAAATATTTTGTAGTATTTTCCATGAAACTTTTCTTGGTTCTTGTAATTATTCGTGTTTTTCTTTGAATGGTTTTTTTGACATTCCACGACAAAGAAAAATGGTACACAGTGTTGTAAAATAATAGTAGTAGCAGTTACCAGCTTACGATAGATATATAATAAATATAGCAAAAATTTTAAATCCATAGAAATCTTAAATAAAAATTAATAGCTATGTGACAATATGCCGGTTATAATTCAAACTATAAATCGAGTTTTAATCAGGTAAGTACTGATTATTTTGAATGTCCTGAAGAGATGTCATAGCACTGCAACCAATTTGATCTATTATACTATCCTCAACCTATGTTAGATATCCTTATAATTTCTTCTCTAAGTTCATCGTTCAATGCAGAAAGCGATCAACTCCAGTCCAAGCAATCGAGATCTACTCTGGCCCATCTGAAATCTGGTTAGCACTCTATCTTCAATTGCTGTATGGATAAAACCATCATTTTATTTCTTCATTTGTGATGTATAACTAAATGCAAAGCGATAGGATGCATAAGTAGTTGTATATAAAAATCCAGGTCCAACATAACCTCGTTTGTTATCCTGTTCAAAAACTTATCTTCTTAATACACTTTTTTACTACTCTGTAGTTCTTTTCAAGCATAATGCTTGTTTTCTCTTCTAATTTCATAAGAACTGAATGTCACTTTTTGACATTTATTTTTTATTTGTTATCTTGTTGTTGTTTTCAAATGCCGATTTTGTTGTTTTTTTATTGACAAAAGTCAAAGTTACGTGTTGAAATTCTAATTGTAATCAAAATTTAAAAAATATATTTTATTAAAAAATACAAATAATAAAAATACGTAAATAAATATGGCCAGCTTGATTAGACAAATTTTAAGGCCTAGCCTTTACCGTTCTACTCTGGTGAGCACACATACTCACAGATATTTCTCCAGCGAAGGCGGCAGTGCATCCTATACAAAGGATGTACTGAAAAAGCTAGTAAAAACGAATAAGGTTGTGGTATTCATGAAGGGTAATCCAGAGGCACCACGTTGTGGTTTCAGTAATGCTGTAGTACAGATTCTACGCATGCATGGCGTAGAATATGATGCCCATGATGTTTTAGCCAGCGATGAGTTGAGACAAAGTATGTTGTGCCTTAGTGAAAGATTGCAAACATTGATTTCTATTAATTTGTTTTTATTTGTTAGATATTAAGGACTTCACTGAATGGCCTACCATACCGCAAGTTTTCATAAATGGCGAATTTGTTGGCGGTTGTGATATTCTCCTGCAGATGCATCAAAGCGGCGATTTGATTGAAGAGCTTAAAAAGGTCGGCATTGAGTCTCTACTTCTCAAGGAAGCCGAAGCCAAAGACGCAAAAGATGCAAAGAAAGAATAAATTTACTGCTGGCATGTACACTCAAATTTAGTGTAGTTTATCTTAAAATAATTGTTGTTCATTTAGTTTATTAATGTTTTTGGAAAGAAAAAATACACGAAAAGTATTTTAACGAAGAAAAACATATAAACAGTATTTGAATATTTAAGGTTATGTAAATAATACGGCAGAATGGTGAAATTTCATGAGCTATGGCAAAAACAAAGGCACTTGTCTAGTCAAATTGATTTATACCTAATGGATGAAATATGAAACTTAAAAGCATGTCTCTTTTATTTGTTAAGAAAATGAAATTATAGGATTGAAGAACGCTTTGTGCTGTATTTGTCTCAGAGCGTATGTAAGAAATTATAATTGTCGTGAAGAGGTGCGATAATATTCCGATGTGATTATATTATCTCCTTAACAGTGGGAGCCTTTCCAATATCTTTCACTTTATAGCAGTTCTTCACAGTTTTCTAAAGCTTTTCAACATAAAGGATTTGAGACTAAGAAAATAGAATAGCGATAGACAAAGATTGGAAAATGTGGCAGAGAACTATGGCGCTATGGACTAGTTTCATTGAATGGAACTTGTTGAATATCCTTTGTTTTTATAACTTACGAATTGTATGGATAAAATTTTATGCATGTCCTACAGACAACATGCATTTTTTTAAACCTGCAACAGATGCGTTTTTATTACCGCTAAAATTGCGCTTTAAGAACGGCGTTAAACTAATCACTTTAATTAAAAACGTTTTTAAATTGTATTTCTCAGCGTTTACCAACACTGATGTTGTACAAATACAACACTGTACTTGTTTACTATTCGTTCGTAATTGAAAAATTTAAACAAGTGTCAAAAAAAATTACAACTGCAAAGGCGCTTTTTTACTTGAAGAGATTTTTATAAATTTAAAGAACAAGAGCGGGAAATATTAAAAAATGTATTTAATATCTACAGCTAAAACAACAATTTTAACAGATTTCAATGATTTGGAAACCCGATCTGTGTATCAGCATTCGAATGGAGAAAATACAGATTTTCAATTCTATGCCCAACAGCGGATTTTTGTGGAGGTCAATAAAAAGTCTGGCTTGGAAATAATGCGCATAAAGGAAAAGTGTCAAAGTGAGGAAAATTGCAGGGATTTTGTTGTAAAGATAATTTATATTGAGATATTATTACAGAAGCTGATATTCAACGAGTACGTAAGCTTACCATTGACAATGTGTATTGCGTGGCCTGTGCCAAGCAATCGTTGGAAGAAATGGCTGTGGGCTTAGCGAATGGCCAAGTCAAATTATACAATTACTACAAGTCAGAATTTGTACATAAGTTTAGTGCAGGTAGTAAATAATGAGCAAATTTTTAATGGCGTTTATTAATTATTTTCCTATCTATTAATAGATTCAAATCGTAATTCTGTATTATATTTGGATTACAACGCCTCCGATGAATATATAGCATCAGTATTTGAGAATGGCTCTATAAATATCTATGGCCACCGGACGAAAACAAAAATGGATTCATTTAATATTGATAGCAAGTAAGTAGAACATATTTTTACTGACAAACATTATCCAAAAAAGATGAGAGAAAATCTGATATTAAAACAGTTAGTATTCGGTTAATTGAATTTATGTAAAGAAATTGAAGGTTAAAAATAAATTAGGTTAAGTTGGAAGGGTGGACAACCACTGTATCTGCTGTCGCACGCTCTTAATAAAATGGAAACAAATTTAGAAAGAAAATAAAAGGGCAAAGAAAAACAAAAATAAGTGCGAATTGAAAAAAATTTAAGAAGGAAAGGAAAGGAAAGAAAAGAAACAAGGAAAGCCAAGCAAAGTCTTTACTAACCACTATTCCAGAGAGTAATGTTCTTTACATAACTATATCCAAATGTGTCCTTGTATAATTTGACATAAGGTCGGTTATCTACCATTTACACTCCCATACCACATGTAACTTCAAAAATTGTACTCCCAAAGCAATCACATGCGCTTAGCGTTATAATAGTCATAATAATGTTCCTTTTTCAAATTTAAGAAAGTAATTAATAGTAATATGAAATATTTCCAATGCTCTTACGATTTTTCCTTCATTACCTCACGTTTTTCTATATACGTCCACAACTTTACCTTTCAGTTCGACGTTAGCTCGTTTCCATCCCACGAAACGTTTTCAACTGTCCATAGCCTCTTACAAAGGAGCAGTTACCATCTACGATGTGCATGCAAAACGTAAACTATTCCATGCTACAGATGCTCATGCAGCACAGTGTCGGGATTTATGTATGTCACCCGCGAATCCGGATACATTAATAAGCGTGGGTTACGATTGTATTATAAATATATTTGATACACGACGTAAAGTAAAACCCGTGCAATTAATTTATTGTCATCCCTTATCGACTGTGGCAGCTAGTGAATGTGGTACTTACTTTTGTGTTGGTAATCTTAAAGGTGAATTAACTACTTATGATATAAGAAATACAAAACTCTTCTTAACATCGAAAAAAATCCACGAATGCGCAGTAACACGAGTAGCATTTGCACCGTTAGCTGGTGATAATTGCTCTAGTTTCTCTAGTTCCGGCGTGGGTGGTGAAAATTCTTTGGTAAACGCTCAAAACGCTGCTGGTAATGCAGATTTACGTAAATCTATTGCTACGAATAAAATAGCGGCTTCAGAAAATACTCGCCCTCAAAGGGACTCATTTTGTGACTTTTTAGATTTTCAAGCAAATCGTGGACAAGAAAAGACATCGCCACGTTTTGCACCACGTAGAGATAGTTTTGATTGGGATGTACTGTCTCGCAAACCCACTTCAGATGAACAACGTATGTCCTTTGCTGCATTAAGCATGGGATGCTCAAATACATCTGCCATCCAGAATGATTCATTTGATGTAAAAGTGAGTACCATTGAAGCATTAAAGGTTGGACCTCTAAAAGATCGCAGTAATACGTCACAACATACACCTTTAGCGGGGAAATTAACACAAATCATGGAGGAGGAGAAAGTGGCTCAAGAGACTACACAAAATTCGATTCAAAATGTTTCTTCTGAAAGTGATAAAGAAAATCCACAGAATGATGTAGATTTTATACCAACGCGCCTAAAGCCTTTGCGAGTCAGTTTAAATAGTACTCCTCATCTCGATAGAAATTCAATGGATGGCATACTGTCAGCATCCAAGAACCCTGGTCAACCTCATGCCACATCTACGGCTACCAAGCAAACAACACCACAAACAACAATAAATCAGAGTATGGATGTTAGTCAAGCTATTGGCGATATACGTACTGAAATGTTGGAACGCATGAAACAATTGGAATTTGAACTTAAATTCCAAATGGAAACCAATAAATTTCACATTTTTACTCAGAACTTTAATTTATGGAATCAATGTTCCGAACAAATGGAAGAAATACGTGATGGTTTGGGTGTTTTATTGGAAACAAGTCCATTCGTAAATGAATTTTTAAGACTGAAACAAGAGAATGAATTGTTAAAGCAGCAGTTGCAGCAATTTACTAAAAAGTAATTGAATTTTTGTTAAAATTTTAAAATTTTTTTTATTATCGTATTTATTTCCTTTGTCAATAATTGTTCTTAAATAAAATTAATTGCTTTTAAAGTTACCGCAGTCTTTCGATAACGTTAACACATTCTGTAAGATAACTCGGAAATTGCTAAGCCTAAGCTAAGACAAGAACTACCTTGCTTGAGGAAGTGTATATAGAAATACTTTGGAGATCACATCTTTCGGAATATCGAATCTATTGCAAATCTCACCCTGAACAGCCTTATAAGTTTTTTTACAAGCACTGACTGTTCTAGACGTTAAGCCTTGCGTGCACTTATTGGCTTTAACGCGCCGCGAACCTTAGTTTACTGTGCTAATGGTTGGAAGGCGGTGTGCAAATTCGAATAACACTGCACATTGATAGACGCAGTGTGATTAACAATGCCGTCTGTTCCAGAAGTTAGGAATATCATCCCCGTTAAGCTGTTTATTCTTACATCGTTTTAAAGGAAGATTCAACCGCATTGAGAGCAGAGAAATACCTACAATTTCATAGGCTCTACTGAACTGTTGTGGATAGAAAGAACGGTTTGTCTTGTTTCTTTAAATTGCGTGATCATTCAACGCAATATTGATGTTATTAAAGGCATGCCGATAAACTTGCGCATTCCTTCAAATAATGTATCTTCCTTCGCCTGATATGTTAGTGCGCGGCTCTTGCCATGGAGGGCTGAATTTTTTTTTAATTTTCTTTCATATTCTAATAAAATCTTAAAGAAAAGATTAATGCAATAATAAGATTTATTTTGTGGTTGTGATGGTTTCCTATAGCATATGTTTTAGGGACGGGTTGGATATTGATTTCTGATTTCACAATGGGCTTAACTTCTGGGTTTAGAAAATTGAATTACAAAACTTTTAATTTATGGCACTGTGTTTATAGTAATTTATTATTGAATAATATATTGTTAATACATGTGTGTAAATAGTTTTTAGTTAACAAAGTTTATGTTGTAAACAAAATATCATATCAGTTATTACCTTCAGCTTTTTCATTTTCGATTTCCTCTATTTCTTTCGCTTCATGGGTCATATCAACCTGGTTAAAGAGAAAAATAAAATAAATAACATGACTTTACTTCAAATATTTTTCCGAATTTCTAACTCACCGATATTGTTGTATTAAAATTGCCAAAGTCGATAATGTAACGTTCATTTAGACTATCATATTTAATGATATTTACGAACCGCTGACCCCAAAATATTTCTCTTGGCACGTATGAGGTTCTGGCCTCGGTTATTTGAGCTGTGGCAGCTGAAACGCCCACTATGCTGACATACAATTCGAATTGAGCATTTGTAACATCTTTGGCACATTTAAAATGTGATAATGGCGAGGTTTCATCAATAACATGGCATACGATTTCGGGCCAAATGATAATCTGTTGGCCATGATTTTCCAATTTTAATTCGGTATGGGTTTTTATTAGTTCACCCTCTTTGGTTCTAAATTTTAAGTTAATTTTGAAAGGCATTGAGTTCGATTACAGAATATTTAAACAAACTTACGGTTTGTCAACGATTATATAAACACGTATCTTAGATTCTATGGTTTGTTGTTCCCGTGGATCACATACCCGAAATAGTAGACATAATTTTCCATCTCGGTGGCAAATCTGGAGACAATTTTATTTAAAAAAAATTATTTTTTTTTCTAAAGCTTTAGATCTCTACATACCACTGCTTTATCGCTAAATTTCAACTTTGTTAATTGTTTGGCTGGTCTAGCTGTTTTAGCATATATAATACTTATCATACCACCCTCTAAAGCTATCGAACAGATTATTTGTAAAATAAATAAAAACATTGTCTCCGGACACTCATCACTGGGATACTTTTCACCAAAACCAATAGTAGTTTGTGTTTCCATCGAATAGATAAACATGGAGGTGAAATCATATACGCCAATAACACAAGGATCTTTGCCTTCACCCAAACGTTCGCCAGTTACTTCATCAAATATCAGATCACCATGGGAAAATGCCACCATGTAGGAGAGTAGAGCAAAGAAAGTCCAACTTAGAAAATAACTACCAATAAACATGGTCAACATATACTTCCAATCTAATTCAATCTATTGAAGAGAAATATTTCAAACTCAAATTGATTTTAAGCAGCAACCATTTAAACGGTTTTGGACACTCATGAACATAAATGGGTTTTATTAGTGGATTAATATCGTGTTTAAAACTATAATTTTTGTTTTAGAGAGACAGACAACAGTAGTACGCGTACAAATATCAGACTAATGTCATGTTAATTAAATGATTTGTTGTTTTTGGGGGTTAATATCATGTTCTTATCTAATCGAATAGACTAAATGTTACACGCTTATGTTCTTGATTAGTATCTAATTTATCATTACAACTATTGCCAATATTATGCTCATCATCATCGTCATTATCATTCAATTGTTCCGAATCTTGCTCATCGCTTGTACTTAATGGTTTTGGTGTATTATTTACAGTGACAGTGACTGATGCTTTTGTTGTTGCTGATGATGTATAATATGTTAAAAATCTTTGAGGTAAGATCCATCTTACCAATGTCGTTACAAAATCTCTAATATAACGCCAAGATTTTTCGGGAATTTTCTTAAATGTTACATTTTCACGACCATTTTTCTCAATAACACGATATGGTTTACGGTGATAGTAGAAGGTATCCACTTCTGTTTAAGGAATTCCAAAAGAAAAGGAGAATTTGATTTCTATAATATTTTATAATCGTTTCTTTTACTTACCATTTCTACGTAGATCGGCATTCAATTCAACTGTACTGCCAGCCCATTCAGCGGTAAGGAAACTAAAAGGAAATTTTTAGAATTAAATATTTAAGCGATAGAGGATTTCAATTAAAATATTGATACAAAATGAAACTATTTTTTACTCACTTTTTTTATTTATTCATGTAATGAGTATAGAACACGAATCTCTTAATTTAAAGTGCTAATGAAACTTACAGACTACACATTACTTTTTTACTACAGACTATTTTCTAATACAAAATATAAAAGAAGAATAAACTAAAGAGACATAAGGGACATAAAGAGTTAACAAAACACAATTTATAAATCAAATTAAAAAAAGAATTACATACAGTCTGTTACAGACTTTTGACTCCAGTAGCTTTTTTTAAATTTAGGTTTTTTTTAATTTTAATTTAATTTAAAATTTGAACTCATTTAAGGCCGAAATCTATTGTCGCTTTTCATAAATTCTAGCTCCAAATATTGCTCATCAGTTATCGATGGGATTGCAAAAGGAATTTTTGAAGCACAAAAACGTTTTGCTAATTTGTTGAAAAATATAGAATCTTCAGAATTTTCAGCAAGTATTGGGATAGGAATGAAGTCGCCGTGGTCTAGTAGGTAGTGTGTTGGCTTACTAGACGAAATGCCAGGGCTCGAGTCCCAGGCCAGACATCAAAATAAAATACAAAAAGTATTTCTTCGGCGACTTCCTCTCAACAGATTTCTGGCAAAAACTCTGAGAGTAAAATAAAAGTGTCATGAAAAGTTTCTCAAAAATCTGTCGTTCGGAGTCGACTTTAAACTGTAGGTCCCGCCACTCATGTATATAAAAAAACACACACAACATAAATGGTGTGAGAGACTAGGTCGTAATCCTGACTGAAGGTTTGTAATGACCAATTATGTATGTATGTATGTATTGTGATAGGAATACATTCTAGAAGATCCTAATATGTTACCGAATTCTGTCTGGAGTTAATGAAGAAAACAGAAAGCTTGACATTTATAACGCTTACTCTCCTAAAATTTCACTTGTATCGTTAAAACGCTTGGTTGTTCCAGATCATGTCAATAGCAACTGTAGCAGTCAGAATTATTCAAATTTATTCATACTTTGGGTCCATGACATGTGAATTTGAGCAACTCTAAGAGCCTTCGCATCTTAGCTAATCATGACCTAAAATTCTTTTTTTCCATTTAATCGATTGTGTAGCATTTGAAACAAGAAATATAGATCCTCGTAGTAACTACAGGATCAAGTTTTTTTCTTTATTTCTTGACATGATAAACGATTTGCAGTGGCGTTATGTCGAATCTGAACTTTTAATCGAAATAGAGAGACAAATGATTTATTTAGTTGTCCTAGTATTAGTTGTATGCTGACGACGTTAAATTATTTTATACTTTTGATGATGATCATGGTCAGGCTGTCCTTCAGCGAAATATTGATTTGTTTGGAACTTGGTGCAGAATTAATTTAATGGATTTTAACTTGAGAAAATGTAAATGCATGGTTTTCTCTCGCGGGGTCGTAATTTCGTTTACTTATGTGTTTAATTCTTGCCCTTTGGAAACTGTGACTACATTTCTTGATTTGGGAGTATTATTGGATATGAAATTGTCTTTTATTGATCATATTAGTATGATGGTTGGCAAGGCTCGGGCTGTTCTTGGTTTTGTGAAAAGATGGGCTAGAGAATTCATTGATCCTTATATAACAAGACTGCTATACATTTCACTTGTTAGACCTATTTTGGAGTATGCGTCTATTATTTGGAATCCATACTATCGTTGTCATAGTGATTCAATAGACTCTGTGCAGAAGCAGTTTTTATTATTTTGTTTACGTGGCTTAGGATGGGATTGTGCCAACGGCTTTCCGTCATATGAGGCTAGATTAGGTTTGATAAAACTTCCAACTTTAGAACGTAAAAGGGCTGTTTTATGGGTTTGTTTTGCTTTTAGTCTGGTTAAAGGTGATATCGATTCTGACTTTTTTTCTTTATAACCTGAATTTCAGTATTCCAGCAGGATTTTCACGGCACTATCGTCCTCTTTCTTTAGATTTTTATAGAACGAACTATGGATGTAATTTTCCTTTTCGTAGATTATGTAATGATTTTAACTTATATTATGATTCTATTGATTTTAATTTTAGTGTTTGTAATATCAGACGCAGCTTATATGCTGGCATTAATTTGTAAATTGTTATATAAAAATGTATTTTCGTTCTTGTCATAGGTAGTTCCTGTTTATTGTTACTTTATTCAGCTTGTGATTAAGTTCTGTAGCTGATTTATGTTCTCGTTGTCATTACTTTTCCCTTACCCGCTACAGTCCGGACTGTAGTGTGTACGTGTCCCTACGTAATGGGGACGAGCCCTCCTCCGCGGTCCTACTTAGTATAGACAGTTATCCTTAATATTAAAATAGCACCTTTTCAGCCTAAAGACAAACAAGAAATGTGTTAAAAAAGTTCCGAAACCTTGGTATTTCATTTCCCCGGAAGTTTGTCCAAATCTTATGAATTCAAAAGAGGTTAATAATGGCAATATGTACGTGTAAAACATATTTTATCTTTAAAATTATTAAATGCCTCTATTATTTCTTCAACTCTTTTCCTTTCTAACGTGTTATTTATAGAAAATTTCAAAATTTTTCTGTGTCCCTTTAATTCTCCAATCACTGTATATTTCAAACAACAAAATATGAATATTGAAATATGATTTGATGCTGTTTGCTCTTGTCGAAATCTTGCCAATTTAAACTAATGTTTGCTTTATTGTTTACATTTGCTTGTCATCAAATATTTGCTTAATGTGAACGTAATTTTTTAAACATTTTGAAATTTAGCATACCGGGTTGACTTAAGCACCCGCTATTCATTTATCTTAATAGCACAGCATTTAAAGATTCGTTTAATTTAATTTGAGTGATTTAATGCAGAATAAATAATAGTTTTTAAGATGAAAACTCATTCCTTTTTAATAACACAAGCAAATCTTCACTGTTTGCCAAGACATTTTTCTTTTATCTTGAATTAATCTTAAACTTGTTGACATATTTGTTTTGTTTTGTTCTGTTTTTTTATTATTATTTTAAATTTACACTTAATACTGTACAAAATGTTACTAATATCTTATCGCTTAAAGAAAAATATAGAATGAATACAAAAATGGTCGTATATTATCATGATCGTTCAGCATAATTTGCAATTTGTCATTGTAAATCTATCTCAGTTACGTCGTATCCATTAAATACCAGTATGTATGCATGTATATTGTAGTTATGTATGTGCGAGGAATGTTTGTTTTATTGTATTAAAACTCACTTGTTAGCACTTTGGCTAGTGGTGGAGCCCAAGCGATCACGGTTATCTGCATCAAAAGACATTTGACGTCTTTCACCCGTAGGACTTTCGGGATAATAGTCCTGTTCTATTAAAGTTTCCTTCTCTTGTGAACGTTTAATGGGCTTTGTTTGCAATGGTTGTGGTTTTGCGGGCATCGAAATGGAACGATGTATGGTTGGACTATCTGAGGAAGACATGTTGCCGCCGTTGCTTATTTGTTGTTATCGTTTTATCACTGTTACTAGCGTAGTAGTAGTTGATTGGTTTTCGAGCACAACAATGACTTTCAAGTGCAGTTCACTTGTATTACAATTAGTCAATTAGTTTTGTTTTCTTTTGCTAATTAAAGTCAATTCGTTTAAGATGCTTTGGATATGGATTTCTTTTCTATTCGTTTTCTTTTCTTCTTTTTTTTTCTAATTTAATTAAGAAATAAATAATTTTTTTTTTGTAATTTTTTCAACACCACATAACGCGTATTATATTACAATTCCGCTTTCTTTTTAATATTATTTCAATGAGCGATTATTTTATATTTTACGATAATACAAGTTACTCCGTTTACTAGTAGCTGTGAATGCTAACTAAATTGCTGATAATTGTGATGGAGACTCTATTCCACTGTATGCCAAGTTTTAATACAATATCAGTTTGCCTTTTTGTTTACTTTGGGTTTTTTTCTTTCTTGTGTGTAATTTTTTAATTTTCTAAGTTGACTGACAATGCGCCGTATATTAAGAGGCTTTATAAGACTTATGACGCTGGAAACGGTTTCGTTGAGCTTGATCGCTTCCCACAGCTGGATGATAGTTTAATTATCTTAAAGATACGTGCTTGCTTGTTGTATTATCACAGTAGGTTGTCATCGTTGAACATCATGTGCAAGTATAAATATTTTTGAAATGAAAGAAAAAATGAGAAAAAAAGAAAAGAAATGAAAAAAAAACATTTGCAAATACTCTATTAAAAGATTTGAAATTGTATATGAAAAGAAAAGATAATAATAAATATTCCATCAGTAGCTGTTACTTATACACTCAATTCTTATTTCAACTAGACTAACAAACAATTCATATATCATTTATTTTTAATTTTTTATTTTTAAATTTAAAAATTCCATCTTATGTCGTGGGAAACTTGTGTATTTACGCTTAAAAACCAATGTTAAAAAAATGCCTTCGTTATGAGTTAATAACTTTGAATTTCTTGAATTTTTTTTTGTATTTTACCTTTTCCTTCGTTACAGCAAGAAACCTTAATCAATCTGTTTCTCTTGATGTTTATATTCAAACTGGTTGACTTTATCAAATCGTTTAAATATTATATTTGTTTGGCATAAATGATTAGATGAGATTCAAACAAATGATAAAAAAAAGCTTTTTTTCCAATAGCTAGGGTATTCCGTTAAGCCAGACAATTGTGGTTTTCATAATTACAATAATATTACGTTATAAACTTATTTACGCAGTATTTAAAGGTTTGTCAACCAATATGAAAGCTATTTATGCATGAAATTAAAGGTTTTATTTCGCACAGTAAGGAACGCTTCAAATATGCTGCATGTTGTTATAATTCTCTCGTAAAATACTTCTTCTAAATCTTCAAAAAGCTTTGTATAGCCTCTCTCTAAATTATTGCACGCATTTCATAATTCATTATAAAATCTTAATTATCAGCGGACAATATCCAAGTTTATTGCTGTTACTATACACACTTTTTCATTATTCCCCTTATTATTTAATTTTTTTTGACAACAAACCATATTTGAACGACAAATATTTATTTATTACACTTGAAAAAATGTTAAATATTGCTATTATGAGTTTATATTTTATTAATCCACTTTTAGATGTTAAAGCTGGACTTCTCCTGCTCTTTAGGATGGTAATTCCATATGCAATTAATTTTTTTAGCAATAGCATCCTTAGCCAGTTCTCTCTTTATCAGCTCCCAAACGGAGAGAGACTTTACTATTTTGAAAAAACGATTTTGCTTCCTGCCTGTCAGTAACAAAAATTTTAAATGAATTGGTTGTGATAAAACCACACCTATTTATTGATATCCAGACGTCTAAATTTTTATTTCAATACTATTTGGTCCACTTTTTGTAGGTAATTAAAAAAATTAAAAACTATTAAATTACTTGGCCGCATACTTTTGAAGTTTTCAATCGCTGTTGATATTTTTGGTCTAACATTGATCTCACAGAACAAAATGTTTCTTCTATTGGGTTGTCATAGAAACCAACCTTGTCAGAATTGGTTTTAAAAACGAGGTGAAAAAATGCTATGGTGTCATGAAAACCGATATTATCGTTTTTATGTTCGAATTGGAATTAATATTAGTTTTAGGTGTCACAGAAACCAAGGTTATCGGTTTTCTTATTGGAAATAAACCAACCAGCTAACAGTTGTCAGTTTTAATAAAAAAAAAAAACAAAAAAGAGAAGTAGTCTCTTGACCTACGTTTTTCATTTCCATTCATTTTCAGCTGGACCCACTGTCGGCAAATGTATCACACCATGACTTTTATTACATCAGTCAAAACTTCTGCTACTGTACTTCTACCAAGGCTTATACATAAATCGTTCCCGACTGATCTTTGTTATTAACCTTCTGCTAAAAAGCGAAACGTAGCAGCAAGTTGTAAAATCAGAAGAATTTTAGATCGCAACAAATGTTATTTAATAGCATTAAGTACCATACGAAATGCTTTTTTGTTTAAGCGATAATTAGAAACAAATCTGTAAAATATAGTTAAATATATGAGTACAAGAAACTTACTCCTGATTAAAAAACTGCTTACATTGCCTTCGGCAGCTCCAGTGGATTGCTACAATCTCACAGGATTCTTCTCCTCACTCTTTCTGAACGCTTTTCTTCTAATAATAGAAATATCACTATTGCCGTTGACTTTTTATTTATTTCTTAACATAAATAATTTCAATTTTTCACAAAATTTGCTTTTTATAAATATTTTGGTATTTTTTTTTATCAATTTTTATCAAATCAGCTGATTCGAACATTGGTTTTAATTTACTTTCGAAATTAACGAAACCAACTTGGTTTCATGACACCAAATGAAACCAACATTGGTTTTCAAAAAAGACAATCACGAAAACCAACATGGTTTCTATGACAACCCCGAATATAAATTCGAATTAGGAGTTTAGTTGTAGAGGGCAGCTTATTCACTGTCTTTCCCACCAAACCCAAAGTGAAACTTTTCTAAAAACCTTTAGGCTAGCCTACCGCGTTTCGAACCAAATGCTATTGCTTGACGTTTTTATTATAGGTTTTGTTGCAAATGACGATAACAACTTGATAACAGGCTTGCGGTGCTTCTGGCAATTTAGTGTAGATATGTTTGAACCGCCATGTACACTCAGCCACAAAAGTATGCATACGGTTAACAAATTTCAGAAATTTTTTAACCAATCCGTGTTCGTTGAAAATCTTTATAATTGTCTGACATCTTTCTTCGATTTTAAGACGGTCTTTTGCATTGGTTCAGAAATTTGCGAAATTTGTTAATCGGATGTATACTTTTGTAAGCCTGTGCAGGGCCACAATTCAGTTCAATTTCAGAAATTTTTTAACCAATGCAAAAGACCTCATAAAATCGAGGATACTATAAAGACTTTCAACGAAAACGGATTGGTTAAAAAATTTCTGAAATTTGTTAACCGTATGTATACTTTAGTAACTGTGTGTAATTTCTATTCCATTAGCCCTTTACTTTTATCACATGTTCCATTTATTATAATTTATACATTAAAATTTGAGGTTTGAACATAAAGGAGCAGCTTAGTGGATGAACCTCATAATCCCGTTATTTCAGCTGATTTATCGCATTTTAAAATTGCTTTTGTTTGCTTAACATTGACGGCAGTAATCCACTTTTCATCTTCTTATTACTGTTTAGGTCAGATTGCAAAAGCAAATGCAGAAACACACCTTCATCCAGAGATTAGAAAAGGCCCATTATGGATGCATTCCAGTGTCGTATGTTAACTAAAGAAAAATGATTAGAAGAGACAAGCATAATGTGCAGTTAATAAGAGTTATCAAGATCCTAACAGATTTCCTACATAGATGCAGTATTGATTTCGAGGCATAATAGTCTGTAGACTTTTTCGCCATGAAGTGTTCAATCACTGTCTGATCTCTGAATAAAATATACCCTCAACTGTTTGAAATAAAGGAATAAATTCCTTAAAACGATCAACAACTTTATTTTCATTGCTTCAGTAATATTTCTATGTAACTGGATAGCTATAGAGCAGTTTTCTGGTTTTTTTTTCGAATCAAACGGAAAATAAAGTTCCGCCAAATAACTTTTTTTTTTTGAAAATGCTTTCAAAAAAAAAAAACTACTGAATATTTTCTCAAATTTCTTTTTTTTTATTTGAAAGTACAATCCTTCCGGTTAATAATGGAAAATAATTTCATTCAAATGGCTGCCTCAGCTGGCCATGCAGTAGCCTACACGATCGGTCCAATTTTTAAGCACATTATCGATTGTGTGCAGCTGTATTTCACCAATGGCGAATTCACGAATATTGTCCTTTAAAGCGTCAATTGTATCTGGCTTGTCGGCGTAACACTCAAATCACAGCTCCGAAGTGGCCAAACGACATCAGCTCTGCGGCTGATAATGCGATCTTCAAAAACAGAGCGCAAAACATCAAGTGTAGCTTCGGCTGTGTGGCACGTAGCGCCGTCCTGTTGAAACCAAATGTTGCCAATATCCTCCTCTTCAATTGTTGTGAACAAAAATTCGTTCAACATGGCCCTATAACGATCGCCATTGACTGTAACGGCCACTCCTTGCTCATTTTCGAAGAAAAATGGCCCAATTACGCCTCTGGACCAAAATCCGCACCAAACAGTGACTCGTTTTGGGTGCGTCGGCTTTTCAATGTATGCGTGCGGGTTTTCTGTGCCCCAAATGCGGCAATTTTGCTTGTTTACATACCCGCCAAGAGCAAAATGAGCTTCATCTGAAAAGATGATTTTTTTTGCCAAAATCGGCATCTTCTGGTGTAGGCTACTGCATGGCCAGTCGAGGCAGCCATTTGAATGAAATTATTTTCCATTATTAACCGGCAGGATTGTACTTTCAAATAAAAAAAGAAATTTGAGAAAATATTCAGTAGTTTTTTTTAAAGCATTATCAAAAAAAAGTTATTTGGCAGACCCTTTATTTTGTTTTGTTCCAAACGACTGTGCAGGCAAGTATTGAAGTATGGTCCTACAGTCCAGCTAACCACGAAGATGGTATTCTATTTCTAATTGTTGACTTTAATGTACAAATTAAAACCCTTTAAATAGGTTTTCATGAATATCTCGAAGTTAACTCCATGAAAAGTGCAATTTTTCCTGAAAAAACCTTTTTTTAAATCTTATATGAGAAGGAATTCCACTATTGTGTGAATCACGGTATGATCCGTATAGGAATAAGAGCTCTTAGTGTTGGGTGTCATGCTTTATATTTATCGATTTTATTTTACAGTGCATGCGCGCTAATGTGAACACTGCATTATATGAACACCGCTTAATGTGAACATGTTTTTTGCTTCATTGGCTACTCTAAAAGATGAACAAATGTAAAAAGCCCTATAATTTGAACAGATTTTTTTTTTTAATTTGAACGTTAAAATTCTGTATTTATTAGTTGCGGGAATCCCCATTTTAAGTGTACATATATACAGTCATACAGATAATTATACGTACCCCCTTAAAATCATTTTTTTAAATGATAACACATATATGGACAAGTCAACTGATTTTTGCCCAAATTTTTTGTTATTCGTCGCAGCCGTACAAATTATATTTGTTCTCATCACTAAATATTACATTCGCCCAAAAATCAGTTGACTTGTCCATATATTATTGGGCAAATTCCAATCGTGACTTTTTTCTCGGCACTCGGCTGCGGAAACCGTTCTTTCTCAAAACACTTCGAACTGTTTCGGAATGCACAATAACATTGTGATCACTTTCCGAGGTATTTATTTCTACGGCTGTAGTCCTAGGATTTTTGTCCACAATACCTTTTATATACCGGGCTACCCTTGGAGAAATTTTATGCGAAATATACGTCGTACGTATAATTTTCTGTGGTGCCATATTGGTTTTAAGCAAACTGCAGTCACAAATTCATAGATTTTGGGAATCTTTTTTTTTTTGTAAGTAAATGTGTCGTTACAGACGCTAACGTAAAGAAATTTTAGATTAGAAGTTCATTACTTTTTAAAAAATATAATTCTGTTTTAAAATTTTCGGTATTCGGAAATGTGAACAATTCGCAAAAGTGAACAACGCCAGTTTTAATTAGTTCACATTAGCGAGCGTGCACTGTACTTCTATTTCAATGAATTTTTATGTATTGCAAGGTGTTCCCACATTGTGTTTTCTATTACAGCCCCACTTTATGATTTCTGCAGTTTGTAAAATAAAAATAAAAAAACATTTCTTTACGGTAATTCGAGTGTAGTTTTAAACACTTCATAAAATATTCAAATGGTTTTTTATTTTTTCAAAATAAATAAATATTTTTTTTTTGTTTAAACATTATGAGAATTATGTTTTTTTTGTTTTCTTTTTTTTGTTTTTTGTTTTTGTTTAAAAACGATAATATTGACGAAAAAAATACAAGTCTTTAATACTTAATACTATAATGTCTACTTATAATTTACTTAAGTTTTCATTATTCTTTTTTTTCTTTTACAATATAATTTAATATAATATTTCATAATACAATTATTTAGGGGGTAAGGTAAATACATAGATAATATTATTAAATATTATTTGTTTTATTTTTTTTTTTATTTTTTTAGTTTCAAGGTTTTTCCTTTTGATTACTTATAAGGTATTTTTACTTTTACTTAATACATAATATTTTGATTTTTTGTTTTTAATAAGATTTTTAGTTTTAGTTGTGTTTTTAATTAATAATTTGCTAAAATACATACAAAATATTATTTCACTGGGGATTGTCTGTCTGTAATAGTATTTATATTTGAATTATTCTGTTTGTTTGTTTGTTCATAAATAGAAACAACAACGTAAAATATTATCATATATGTATGTATGTACGTAATAAATAAATAAATTTTAAATAAATATTGTAAATGTTATGTTTAATTTAGTTGGTATTGTTTGTATAAATATTAAAAATATTTTTGAACTCATATTTATAATATGTTTGCATATATTGTTGTTGTTGCTGCTGTTGTTGTTGTATTAACAAATTAAAAAATTACACATTTATTATTGTGTATCTTTTTGTGCTCCTCCAATGAACGCAACTTATCATCGTACCACTTAATTAAACGCTGATGATATGTATCACGTTCATATTGACAACGGGCCACATGATAGGCCTTATGATAGGTTGTTATAGGTAGAAATTCCTGTTGTTGACGGCTTATATTGGCCGTAATATCTTTACACTATTTACAGTGTATGGTGTACGAGGGTTCATTAAATTTAACGCGTAACTTTTGTTTGTAATGATACTCCTTTAGATATGCCTTAAGTCGTGCCGGTAATTCTAATTCATTGATACCATCATAGGTGGTATTCGAGACAATTGTGGCGCGACATAGTTTTTGTAAAGAGAAACAATTTTTGCGATGCAATGGTATGGTCAGCATAGGTTCAAAGAACATAACACAAGCCGGGTCCTTATAGTGTTCCAAGAGGCCGGTAACTGTGGGAGCGGTAAAAACGCAAGGATCATGACAATCAAAGCTATAAAGAGAGAGAGAAAACATTCTTTAATTATTTATTCCATTATAAAATCAAATTCAAATCAAATTACCTAAAACGATGGCCACTTTGTTCAATGCGTGCATGTAGCGAACGACCGTATTTACGAAACGTTACAGAAAATAGAAATTCTTCTTGGGCAGAATCACGCAGTAAAAATGTACCTTCCGGTTTGCCTTCCAGCAAACGTTCAGCCTCATAACGATCCATTTTGCCCCAATAGAAACTCGAATTGGTTATACGTTCCAAATCTGGCACAAGATAATGGACATAATCAACTTGCGAATGCACTGTAGTTTGTGAGCCAGTTAATGTATTGTTGTTAGGACACAATTTAAATTCATTGTTTGTTGTCGAGGAAGAAGAAGTGGTGGGTGATATATCATGGGCTATTGATATTAAACCATTAGTGGCTATATTAGAGGACGTGCTGGTGGCGGACATTATAGTATTGGGGGTGGGAGGTAAGGAATTCGAGGCATTAACTATAGCACACTGTACAACAACAAACTGGGGCGGTGTTGGTGTTGTTAAAGGTATAATGACATCATTGCCATGCGTCGTTGCAGTAGCAGGCGTCCACAAAGATACTTGATTTGTAGCGACAGAAGGCATAACAATAGCCGTAGTTGCTGTTGTGGATCTTGCAGTAATATTGGTGTTATTGGAATGCATATTATTATTCAACAAAGAATTGCTTATAGTTGTGGTGTTGGTGGTGTTGTTGTTGTTGTTGTTGTTAGTGGAATGTCTATCTTGTGATTTGTTTCTCTTTTGTTCTTTTTGCTGCTGCTGTTTGGCGGCCTTATTGGATGATGATGATCTTGATAGCGAGGGATCTAGGAAACGTCTGAATGCATCGCGACAACTACACTTACGGCATCTACTTTTTGCTTTTGTACCAGTATTGCTGCTGTTGCTGTTTGAACTGGAGCCAGCCGTTGAACTTCCATTGCCAGCATTAGCTGCTAAAGATTTCGATTTACGTCGACAGCAAGCATTTGGTTCGTTATCTGTTTCTGAAATTGAAATTAAAAATTAAGAATGATAATTAAATGACGGACTAAAAAGAGAAACGACCACGATTTTAAAAGACAATAACATCTGTCTTTTAAGTATACAATACAGAAATAAATATTACAATTTTATAATGAAATTTTCTATTTAAATGATTACAATACAATGTATTTGGGAAACCGCATATGCTTTTCGTAATAAAATTATAAAATATGAATAGGAAAATAAAAATAAATGGCATTGAAATGAAAATGCGAATGATAATGTAATGTGTCGCTATAACAGCCAATAAAAAAAGATGTGTCATTAGCTTTGTATCATGAGGCGCTAAAATCCACTGAACTGAGGATATAGGATCTTAAAGTACAGGGCAATCCGTATAATTACTGTCTTATTAAATAGAAATGATTTGCCAGAAGAAGGTTACGATTTTATGCATGATTATGACGGACGGATTCTTTACAGATCTCTCTCTTATCGAATGCTTACCTTCATTTATTGTTTGCATTTGGGTATTATTACAACTACTCGCGTTTGGCAGCTGTTGTTGTTCCAAGACTTCACAATATTCAACAATTTCGCCAATATTTTGTTCAACGATTTCATCATTAAATTGTAAAGAAGAATTTAAACGTTCCGGACGTTCAAATCTTGTTGTTGGCATTACACTACAACTGCTGATGCTGTTGTTATTGTTGTTGCCCATAGAATTTGTATTAAAATAGTTATTGTTGTTATTTTTATTGAAAGAACTGCCAGCAGTTCTATATAAAGTGGATGTTGAGACTGATGATGTGGTTGTAGATGATGTAGATGGGAATAAAGATGTTAAGCCAGCTGTTGGTATTGTTCTTGCTGTTGTTGTTATAGAATTACTATTACAACTGCTGTTACCACTATTCAAGGTAAGATTTAAAACTTGGGTACCCGTCGCCGTAGACGTTACCGTTGATGATGATGACGATGATGATTCTGTTGAATTGAGATTACAATCAGCTGTTAAATTTTCTAAAGAAGTGTCCTTTAAATATTGTAATGCTGGTGATGATGCCGCTGCTGCTGTCGCTGCCGCTGTTGTTGTGGCTGTGGTTGTTGTTTCATTTCCGTTTTCCATTTTGGCCAATTGAATTTTAATGATTATCTGTCGGCCACCACCGCAAGATAAATTATTAACTGATGTTAAACTACTACTACTAATACTATTTGTATTGTATTGTTGTTGTTGTTGCGGTATTTGTAAAATACTACTATTAGCAACAGCTGTTGTTGTTAAACTATTAATACTTGTTGTTGTTGTAGCACCAATACAATGAGCACCAGTAGTATCCGTAATATTTGGACTTTCTTGTATTTGTAAATTGATTGTGGGTCCTACAAATTGGCCGACCTGTTGTTGTTGTTGTCTACCGTTAGGTATTGGTATTATATTTGTTGTTGTATGAAATGCTTGTAATTGTTCACTTGTATTGTTGTTGTTGTTATTATTATTACTGGTTGTTTTCCACGTTGATGTTTTAGCAGCAGCAATATTATTTGCAGCAGTTTTACTAAAACGGTGACCCATCTGTATATGATTTTAAAAACAAAATTTTTGAAATTTTTGTTTTAAACTGTGGGGGTTTTCCATATGAGCGAGCTGTTTGACTAATTGAAATCTCTTTTTAAATTCTGTGTATTTCAAAATTGTTGATTTTAACTGCAAGTAAATGGAAAAAAATTGCAAAATTAATATTTATTTATTTATTTTATAATAAACAAAATTATTAAAAAAAAAAGTTTTAAAAAGAATTCTAAAAATTTAAAAAAAAAAAAATGATTTCGCCATGCTGCTAATGATGACATCTTTTCCCCCCTGCTATTTCAATTAAAATGAACAATAATGTTTAATTGAAAATTAAATTTCGTTGTAATTTAGGCTTTCAACCAAGTCTGCTTTTCTTTTATTTCTTTTATGCAGCTGTTGGATAAAGAAATTTAATTTCTTTCTTTATTTCGCTTCGTATTCATGGAACTGATTTCAGTAATTGTAAATAAGTCTTAAATATTTCGTAAAAAAAAAAACCTCATCATCATATAACCTCAGGCTATAGTAGACTAGAAAAACAACAATAATAATAATAATAATAAGAAAAAAATACAAGAAATAAAGCGAGAGAGAAAAACAAAAACAACGAAATTTAGAAATTTTATTTCGTTTATAATGAGAATAACGTTGTTGATGGTGTGAGGACTTCGTCCACAACCACCAATTTTCTACATATAAATTCTGGCAGGCAGAATACAAACAAATAGACCGATAGACAGACAGAAAAACAATCATACCAACCAGAGTTGGCAAAATAACTGAGGCACAAATAATTCCTAGAAGTAACGGAAAAAAATCTTTGAATTCTATGCAGAGAATATCACCGAAAGAGAGTAAGAAAAACGAAATAAAGACATTATAGTATATGAGCGAGTGTGTGTGTGTGTTCGAGTGTAACATGAAATGAAATTAATGAATTTTAGTTGGAAAATATCTTTGTTGTACGGGAGTTTTGTTTTATAATAAATTCGAGGAAAATTGAAATATTGTATTTAATACGAATGAATACGCATACATACATACATATGAATGTGTTTGTGTTTATGTGTGTGTATGTATCATTTTCCGAATTTGTTCTCTTTAATATAGATGATATCTGCTGCTTAATACTAAGAATTTTTGTATGTATTTTATGAGAATAACAAGATTACACTGGAAAAAACCAAGCTACTATACTGCAAAAAAAATAAAATATATACAGAGAAATAAAAGGGTGTAGTTTCTGTGCCTTTCTAATATAAAATAATTGACAAATTTAAAAGTTAAGTTAAATTAATCACTCATGAAACTATGATTTCAAGCTTTAATTTCATTATAATGTTTGCAGGCGGACGTTATCATTATGTTTGAAAAAGAAATGATCATCACATGCTTCTCTCCGACCTCTTTTTCGTACATTTCTGTTAGCATGATAGTCTATTTTTTCGGGGCAATAACTTATGAGTTCTTTGAGCCCCATATGCGAAAATTTTGTTATACATAGACGTACCCACTAAAGAAAAACCAGCATTGAAAGCCTGTTGTTCTAGCAGCCAATACGGCGTTGTAAATATTCAGCCGCCTGTAATTGTTGCTTGAGTTGTGTTGCAAAATACGCCGTAAAGTATGTCCAACTGCAGAAAAGGTTATACTTCTGCTATACTTCTTAACGTTCATTGCGGTAATGCCTAGGACTGATCATATCTGTAGCTTTTCTAGTCTCTTCAAATTTTTTATTATTGTTGCCAATTCCATAGGTCAACTATGCCCTTAATCACCCGTAGTGTTCAAAAAATGGACACGTTTGAATCACCATTTTTGTGGTAAATTTTAAATATTTCTATACATTCTTCGGTTGTTAAACTCTCCGTATTCGACAAAGGAAAAATCATTCACTAAATAATTGAAATTTCAAATGAAAGATATTTAACAGCTGCCAACCTTGCCATACCTGCGGCTTTGAAACCCCTAAAGGGATAACACAATATGTATTTCAAGTAATTCACCACCCATTTACTACTATATACCACGAAGTTAACACTATATGAGAAAACTTTCAATGACTCTTACCAAATCGTAGACATACGAGTGCATTTGCAAATATTTTCTTATTAATAGGGCCCCATACAGAAACCGAAGAAAATACGAAATCAACTCTAAAGCCGTTATACTAACTACTCCCCTATAAAAAATCAAAACAATAGACATGCAAACACACACACAAATATCCCTAAAAAACGTAAATTGAGTCCTTTTGTTTGAAAACTCTTTGAAAAGAATTAAAGCGAGAAAGAAAAAAACCTTTAAAACATAAAGCAAAACGAAGCATGCACAAGCAGACAAATTCAAAGGAAAACAAGAACAAAAACAAACAACTAATACAAGAGAGAAAAAAAGAGTAACAAGATAAAAACACATGCTCTAAGTTTTTCTTAGAAATTTTTTTTTTAAAAATGAAGCCACAACTGCTGCAGCAACAATAATCACAAAGCGAGAAAAGCAAAAGGATTATATGTACACACATACGCATACAAATGTTGTGTTATATGTATGTATGTATGAACATATTATGCGCCACGATGATATGAATTAATTTTAAACTAGAATTTATAACTTCATGTTCTTGTCTCTCTGTGTGTGTGTTTGTGTGTATGTGTGTAGCAGCAAAATTGATCAGTGAGTAGTTAGAAAGAGTATTTATGGTGAAATAATTTCAATTCATTTTTGTTTTAGTAGTTACAGCAACAACAACATTAACAAGAACCGTTTATTTGCTTTACAATTGTCATCATCGTTATCTTTCCCAAAACACTACACAAACTCTGTTAGTGTTACCAAGGCAGTCTTTTTAACAAGAGACAACAGCAAAGCTGAAATTACTAGAATACGCTGTTAATCATAATTTCTGAGAAAATTTTGACAAAAGTCAAGTCAACCTACAAACATAGTATTTTTAATGTTTATTTTTGAATACTTTCAATGTGTAAAACTAATGCGTGAGTGAGTTATGCGTAGGTTAGTTAGTCGTTAAATTCAATAAGTTTTTTGCAATTTCAATTTATTTATCTCTTTTAATAAGAATTCATATTTTTTCAATAATATTGGGGAAAAAAAGTGACGCTTTATAACGCAAAATTCAAAAACAAAAAATTGAAAGCGAATCATTTAAAATTCTGGGAAAATCCAATCAAATTTTTTCTTTCATACACACACACACACACAACAAGTATAATTTGTAAATTGCTTTAAAATTAAAACAATTCTGGGAATTTTTAGAGCACACATATGTACATACAATACAATATAAAATAATGAACTTTTATTGAAAATACTTTCGAATCCTAATGATAATTATTCAAAGGGAAATTAAAAAAAAAAATTTTTTATTAATAAAAAAAACACAAACTTGAATTTGGATTAAATAACGGAAAATTATTCTTAATAATAATAAAAAAAAATATGAGGAAATGTACAAACGCTAGTAATCTCTAAAGGAAATAAACAATTTCCTCTAAATTAATCAATCAACATAAGCAAAATTGGCTTATCAATACAGAAAAAATAAATAAAAAGAAAAAAGTCTGCGTTATCTCTAAAGAACTTCCAGGGAAAGTGTGCCATAAAAGATTGGCTTTTATGATATATTCACTGAAACTATTTTACGCAATTTATTGGAAATTTCTGCACTTTATATCAGCAGAAGTTGCAAAGGTTTCATTAATAATTTTGTATGACGACACGCAAATGTATTGTTTCTAAAGGTCGTTTGATTTTCTAAACTTAAACATTATCAATTGCAAAAATAAATGAAATATTTATTTGGAGTAAAAAATGAATGCCTAACATTTACTTTTTAAGGATTATTTCATGTAAATTTTGCCAGCGGCTTCACCGTAGGTGGTCCATCCATGGGGTACAATTTTGACACACCTTTTCCAGCATTTCGGCTTGTATTTCACCAATCGAAGCTTTAAGGTTTTCTTTTAGGGCTGGCATCAAGCGACACAACAACAATAAACATAACAGAGCAATAAAATCAGAAACTAGGTCGTAGTGCGCTTATCGCCTATAAATAGTTAAAATTTACTATGAAAGCGTTAATTCAATCGACAATGTGTGACGGAAAAATCGAGTTTATAGATTCCCCGGTGTCCTCGGCATTTATGCAATTATCTTATGGCTCATTATGTTCCTCCTTCGGTACAAATACATAATTGGTCTTTAAAACCTTTTAGTCAGGATTACGACCTAGCTTCTCACACCACTTGTGTGTGTTAATTGTATACATAAGCGACAGATATTTGAGAAACTTTTCATGACAATTTTATTTATTCTCTGAGTTTTTGCTGGAAATCTGCTGAGAGGAAGTCATCGAAGAAATACTTTTTGTATTTTGTTTTGATGTCTGGTCTGGGGCTCGAACCCTGGCTTTACGGCTAACACTACCTACTAGACTACGGCGACTTTCGGTGCACTACTATTAAAACAAACTGACCATTCTCACCGCCGTAGATACGATAATTTTGTGTTACAGCAATAGGCTTTCATTGAGGATTTTCTTAACAAGTTTTCCTTCAACGCTGAAGCTCATTTCTAAGTCGATAGTTAGGTCAATAAGCAAAACTGTCACATAGGGGGCTTGTAATAATAATTGCAATTGAAAATTATAAACTGGTTAGTATGTGGTTTCAGCACGGCTCTACTATGAATGATACAACCCGCTCCGATTTTGGTTTTACCGCAAGAGAAGTTTCTGGAATTAATAATTTTACGTTTTGGTCAGTCAATTATTTGTGGACCAACGTCAAAGACCATATCTATACGGATAATTCCCTAATGGGCAACATTTGAAAACTAACATTCGTCGAGTTAGCTGATGTAACCAATGCAGAGGCGATTATTTGTATTTCTTAGGTCCAAGATTTATAATGAAATAAAAATTTTATCGAAACCTTGGCCTTTTTTAATTCAACTTTACTTTTAACACATTGAGGGGCAATATAAATAAATAAGTGAAGTTTGAAGTGTATAAAAACGATCATTTCGTATGAGACGACTATTGCTGTCATGCTACATAGTGAATTTTGCTTTGGCAAACGTCAACGTGTTAGAATCGAAAACTATCGATAGGCCTTTATAACTTGTTTATAACTTTGATATAGACTGTTATCACAGCTTTTTCTTTGTTTTTATTGTTTTAAATAATTTATGAAGAAAAAATGGACAGGAGTGTGAGCCATAGTCAACTTCATAACATTTCACCATTGATCATATCTTATTTTTTCAGTGTTTTAAATAAAGGGTGTTTTTTAAGTTGCAATATAACAACGATGGATTATTCGATTGACATGAATTTTATTTATCCGAAAGATAATCTTGTGACATTACATTTTAAATATGATTTCTGGCAATTGACCGCCACGGCTGGCGCGGATTTAGTCCAATCTGGACGTCCAATTTTCGATGACTTTTTCCAACATTTATGGCCGTATATCGGCAATAATACGGCGAATGTTGTCTTCCAAATGGTCAAGCGTTTGTGGCTTTACCGCATAGACCAATGACTTTACATAGCCCCACAGAAAGTAGTCTAGCGGTGTTAAATCAAAAGATCTTGGAGGCCAATTCACAGGTCCAAAACGTGAAATTAGGCGGTCACCAAACATGTCTTTCAATAAATCTATTGTGGCACGAGCTGTATGACATGTTGCGGCGTCTTATTGAAACCACATCTCCTGGACATCATGGTTATCCAATTCAGGAATGAAAAAGTTAGTAATCACGGCTCTATACCGATCACCATTGACTGTAACGTTCTGGCCACCATCGTTTTTGAAAAAGTGCGGACCAATGATTCCACCAGCCCATAAAGTGCACCAAACAGTCAGTTTTTCTGGATGTAACGGTGTTTCCACATACACTTGAGGATTACCTTCACTCCAAATGCGGCAGTTTTGTTTGTTGACGTAGCCATTCAACCAGAAGTGCGCTTCATCGCTAAAATGGACGTAGTGCGCGATACGTTTCCCGCACAGAACCATTATTTTCGAAATAAAATTTCACTATTTGCAAGCGTTGTTCAGGCGTGAGTCTTTTCATAATGAATTGCCAAACCAAACTGAGAATAAATCACTTGACAGCTGTTAAATCGGTCGTCATCTTGAAAAGTAATGCCAACTTAAAGTTCTATACCTCTATAAAAAACACCCTTTACAATATTTAAAATATTTTTGTTTTTAACTTTTTTAAATTAATTTTTTTACACTTCTGAAGAAATTAACTTTTACTACAACCCAATATATTTAATTTTTATAATCGTACATATGCATACGGTCACAAAATATTATATTGTACTGCATACTGATATTTCTTTTTAAATTAAAATTCTTGTCTTCAATTATACAGATTTCGAACTACTGTATGTTAACCAACACTGTTCATTGATCGAAAGTCATAATTTTGGTTGTCGTTGTTGTTATTGCTGATGGTGGTTGATATGTTTCATTATTTTTCTTTTTTCTTTTTTAATAAGAAAACCGGATTAGGTAGGTATGTTGCTGCCGTTGTTGTTGTTGTTGGTTTTGAAATGTCTTCCTTTTGACACTTCAGCAAATATAGTATATGTACGTACGTATGTATGTATTGCATGTAAATAAACAAACATACACAAAGCCAGTTTATGTTTTTATACATTTTGTGTGTATGCATGTGTGTAGTTAAAGCACCTTTTTTAAATGAAATTATAAATTTTTTTTGTGTTTTTGTATTACTTTTTAAGGTTTTCCTTTTTATTTGGAAATTATAAGTAATTGTTCATTTCTTTTAAGGCTTTAAAAAGAACAATTAAGCTTCTTTTTTTTAAAGAATTCAGGTTAAATGATTAACTTTAGCTTTTGGAACGTGCAATTTAAAAAAATGACAGTTTGTAACGTATTGTACACTTTAATTTAAACGTTTTTTTTTTTGTTTATTAAATTCATTAAACAAATGAAAAAAAAAAGACCAACAGCGGAAGTATAAAACCATATAAACGTTTTTTGGTTTTATTATACAACAACCCCGTATTTTCTAAACAGAAAATAAACATTTAAGGCACGTCCGCAAATAGAAAATGCATGAATTAAGAAAGTTTTTTTTGTCGATCTTTCTTTGCTTTCGGTGAATGAAAATTAATTGACACGTTTTTCATATTATAAATAAATAACACACACCTTTTTCCTTAGATTTTAATGAATTTTTCTAATATTCAATTTCATTGATTATATTTTTCCTTTATTTTCTATTTTATATTGAAAAAAAAAAAAAAATAATTTGCCGTTATACGTTATTATTAATGTGATTATTGTTTAGCAACTGAAATTGAAATGAAGTGAATGAAAATTTATTGGCAACGTTTTTAGTTAACATAAGCACAAAACGATTATATTATACTCTCATTCTCGCTCTCTCTCTCTCTCTCTCGCTTTCTGTGAGTGTTGTTTTCTCACAGTGTTTTTGTTTCTGTTATTATCGGGCACGATACACAGCAGCAAAACAGCCACGAGCAACGGTTACGATTATAATAATGACGATACTTTTGATAATTATGACAATGACGACATAACGACTCTGACTACTACTACTACCTATAGCAATAAAATCAAATGAGAAAAAAAAGAAAAAGAAATCAAGTCTACAACAAAAGTACATTCACTATAAAAAAAAAAGAAATACACACCCCTTCCTGATTTGAAGTGCTTTTGTTTTTGTTTATATTTTAGTTTTCATCTTATTAAATCACATAATATTGTTGTTGTTGCTGTTGATGTTGTTTGGCTTTACACACACTGTAAATAAAATCTCATTTTATATGGAACACAAGCAAGCGACAACAACAACAACCAACTGTGTAATGAGAATTCATTCATAGCCTATGCAAGCAAGTAAACAAATAAACGGGGGGGAAAAAAAGAAAAGAACAAATACAAAACAAGAGCCAATTGAGAGTATGTGCTCTCATGGCTAAGTAAGTACTTCTCATTTCTTATTGTAGTTTTAATTACAAACAACCAGAAGATAAACAGAAAAAATAATGAACACTTATTCCAATAATAACGAACACCACCACGTGTTATTGAAAAAGAAGAAGAAAAGAAAGAAAAAAAAGAACGGAAACGAAAAGGTGTTAAACTTTTATAAGAATCTAACCAAAAAATTTATACATAGTATAAGCATACACACAATCATAAAGAAATGTGACTAATATTTATAACCAATAAATTTATTGCCACAATATATTTATTTTTGATCGTCTTCTTCTTTTTAAAGTCATTGCCTTGTTTTTTTTTTTTTTTTGCTTCAAGAATTCAGGGTATACCCCAAATAGAATTGTGTTGATTACTCATTATATGGCAGAGAGAGATGGAATCCGTAGAATTTCTATTGAATGTAGTTGTCAACGAGATTTAATTTAGTGGTTGAGGAAATGTTTGTTGCTTAGACTGCATGTTGAAAAAAAGGGAAATTCCAAAATGGCGTCTGATAATTTAAGCGGATTTACAAGAATTTTTTTGTTAATCTTATCAATTTGAAAAAAAAAAATAATCGGAAATCGTTTTAAAAGCGCTATAAAATTGAAAAATAAAAATTTCCATAAAAGGAGGTTCGTAAAATTAATTGCTGTAATAACAATAATATGGAAAAATAATTTCATTTTAATTTGAGGTTAGTGTGTATAGTGATATTCAAAATATTTAGTTGTTTCAAGACCCCCGGATTAAAAATGACATTATTTAGTGAAATTGATGATTGTCACTTACATATGAATGCGGAAGAACACTTAAAAATAATTAAAACTTACGACAAAAGTAGTGATTCAAACGTGATGACTTTTCGAGCATTACGTGGTGATTATGGCCATGACAATCAGCTTATTGTAAAGGGTGTTTTTTTATAGAGGTATAGAACTTTAAGTTGGCATTACTTTTCAAGATGGCGACCGATTTAACAGCTGTCAAGTGATTTATTCTCAGTTTGGTTTGGCAATTCATCATGAATAGACTCACGCCTGAACAAATAGTGCAATTTTATTTCGAATAATAATAATGGTTCTGTGCTTAAAACGTATCGCGCACTACGTCCATTTTATCGTCGACAAAATCGTCCATCAGAGCAGTTAATTCGATTAACCATGGAACATTTTCGCACCACGTTTACTATTATTGATAACTCGCATTCCCAGAGACGCTGTACGGTGCGTACAGAAGAAGCTATTGCTGCTGTAGAGCGTAACAGTGAGGAAGACCCGAATGAGTCCATCCGCCATCGAGCACAGGAATTGTGTCTGTGTCCATCCACTTTATGGAAGATTTTGCGGAAGGATCTTGGATTGCGTGCTTACAAAATCCAACTCGTGCAAGATTTGAAGCCAAACGATCATCAAGTAAGGCGTAGATTCGTCGAATGGGCCCAAAACGAGATCACCGTTGTTCCCGATTTTCATAAGCGAATTTTGTTTAGCGATGAAGCTCACTTCTGGTTGAATGGCTACGTCAACAAACAAAACTGCCGCATTTGGAGTGAAGGTAATCCTCAAGTGTATGTGGAAACACCGTTACATCCAGAAAAACTGACTGTTTGGTGCGCTTTATGGGCTGGTGGAATCATTGGTCCGTACTTTTTCAAAAACGATGGTGGCCAGAACGTTACAGTCAATGGTGATCGGTATAGAGCCATGATTACTAACTTTTTCAATTCCTGAATTGAATAACCATGATGTCCAGGAGATGTGGTTTCAACAAGACAGCGCAACATGTCACACAGCTCGTGCCACAATAGATTTATTGAAAGACACGTTTGGTGACCGCCTAATTTCACGTTTTGGACCTGTGAATTGGCCTCCAAGATCTTGTGATTTAACACCGCTAGACTACTTTCTGTGGGGCTATGTAAAGTCATTGGTCTAGGCGGTAAAGCCACAAACGCTTGACCATTTGGAAGACAACATTCGCCGTATTATTGCCGATATACGGCCACAAATGTTGGAAAAAGTCATCGAAAATTGGACGTCCAGATTGGACTACATCCGCGTCAGCCGTGGCGGTCATATGCCAGAAATCATATGTAAAATGTAATGCCACAAGTTTATCTTTCGGATAAATAAAATTCATATCAATCGAATAATCCATCGTTGTTTTATTGCAACTTAAAGTTCTATACCTCTATAAAAAGACACCCTTTATAAGAAATTGGTATGAATAGATTGGAAACTGGTCAGGCCTCTGCATCATCGACAATATACGCACTGCCGAAATGTGTGGCGTTCGCAGTATTAGCGAAAGTGTGGCGTTCTCAGTATTGAACATTTGAAATTTCACTTCCTTACATTCACAACGCCGTAAGTAAGTTGATGGGTACTACAGCAACAAGATTTCAACATTGAATTTTCAAAGAAAATTGTCTGCAGCTATGATGGTAACTCGGTGGTTACGTTAGCAAGCAAACTTGTCTCATATGGTGTTCGGAGAGTTCAAAGAAGGCTATGAAAACGCCATTGCATCCGTAGAAGGCTGCTGTCTGGTGCACATTATAGTCTGTGAGTGTCGTAGGGGCAAGTTTTTTCGAAAATGATCCTGCAAAGCCTACCTTCTTTGGCCTGCAATTAAATATTATAACTGAATGGCATGTGGATTCAAAAAGACGTCAAGAACCCACATATGCAGTATTATTGTTTTCTAATTAAAGTCCTGCAGTATAGATAATGATAAAAATCAATTTCAATTTAAAACACTTAGCTTTCCGTCAGTCTTGATAATACGCTAGTAACCAAACCTGGATTCGTGACTTGAGTATGGCTTTTCTAGCTTTTACTGTCTCCCATTAAATACAGTTTTCTGTATTTTCTTTACTGGGGTTCTGTCCCCCTCAAATGATAGTGAAAATTTCAAAATAATTGTTAAATTTTATCTGCGCTTTTTAAACCAAATATTATCGAGTGAAGTGTGTGTTATTCTGAAAACCGTGATATAAAATAAATACAAGAGTTTGGTTGGCATAAATTTTTTTCAAATGACACCATTCGCCGCATAATGATTGTACAAGCAGAACCAAACATGAGGAGGATGACTCACTAACTCGAGGGTCTCTCTGTTTTTTTCTTTTCTTCAAATGCCTAAAGACTAAAATTTATATTTGCAGACATGTTTGTCTGTCTATGTGTCTGTTGGTCTGTATGTTTATTGGTTTGCTTTAAATTTCTTACCTGCTGGTAAGCATTTAAAAATAAATTTTATTTGTAATAGTAGTTTCTCTTCGTTGGGTTTTTATCTCAGTTTTTGCCTTAAACCAGGCTTTTTAAAGCTCCATGGCTGGTTGCTAAGGTGAGTATAAGACTTTGTGGGTGCATGATTATGATGATAATGATAATGGCTGTGTTAGGTACATACATACATTCATTGGAATTTCATCACAACTCTAAATAAAGTCTTATGACGTCTCATTCCCATGGTTAAATTACGAATGGATAATCGCCTTTTCACATTAAAGCAATTGAGCTCTGCGTTCTCTCATGAATTATACTTCGAATGCAAGCTTAATCACACTGCACGCTATTTGTTTAGAAGAAGACGGTTGAGGTAACTACTAACGAAAATAACTGTTTCTCATGTCTTATTCAATTTCCAATAAAAATTGACTTGTCATTTCGTTCGTTTCTATTTATTTGTCTTTTTTTTTTAGTTTATTTTTATACGTTTTAAGTGAAAATCTAAATTACCTCATCATTGTTAATTGGTTATTGAAGTGGTTCATCAATTTACCTGTAAATAGAATGAGAAAAAAATAAATAAAAGATTGTGAGTGAAAAAAAAAACGAATGTGCAATTAAAATAATTTGTTTGTCATTAATCACTCTGTTAATTAATGCTAGAATGGAATAAAATAGAATAAAAGCTTAAAATATATTGTATAATCGAATAAAAATTATTATAAAATAAAGTTACATATTATTATAGAAAAACAAGGGGAATCTTTTATTGGGTTTATGGGATTTTTTATGAAAATGAACTCATTCATCCTTTAAATCACTTTTCAATGGAAAGTTAGTTTAGTTTTAGCTTTGAATAAAAATTAAGAGAATGTTTTAACAAAAATTAACATCCAAATCTAAGCTCCTTTCCAATTGATTTAAACAAATAGCTTTTATTGACTTATAAAACAAAAAAAGTTTGATATTTTTAATAATAATAGTAAACCTAGCTTGAAAATCTCATGGTAGGCATAGCCTATCAATAAGAATTTCCTTTCTAATTCGGAAATTTTCTTTCTAATTTGGAAAATTGCTGATCTTGTTTAAAGTGGAAGGGTACCAGCATTCTTTTTGTCTTCTTCGTTCTCTAGAATCTTTTGGTAAGTTAAATTTTCTTCTTCCCCTATAATGAACCTGAACCTCTAGGCTGTTTCGAAATTTGAACCCCATCTTTAGTAGGTAATTTAATATCAAGTAATTTTTAAAGAAGATTCTTACAGGCGTATTGTGTGAACGACTGAAGCCACTCACCAAAACACTGATTGGACCTTATCAGTGCGGCTTCAGACCTGGCAAGTCCACCATCGACCAGATCTTCACACTATGCCAAATCCTGGAAAAGACCCACGAGAAACAAGTCGACACACACCATCTTTTTGTCGACTATAAGGCTGCCTTTGATAGCCCCATAAGAGATCGTGTTTTTGCCGCATTGTCTGAGCTCGGTATACCTGCGAAGCTGATAAGGCTATGCAGAATGACGTTGAGCAATTCCTGCAGCTCCGTCAAGGCGGGAATGGACCTCTCCGAGCCTTTTGATACCGTGCGAGGTTTCAGACAAGGCGACCCCTTATCATGCGACCTCGTCAACTTCGTCATGGAGAGTGTTCTGCGAAAGGCAGGAGTGCATCGCAGTGGCACTATTTTTCAAAAAAGTGTCCAGTTGCTTGCGTACGCTGACGACATTGACATCATAGGGCGTACCAAGCGAGATGTTGCTGCTGCCTTTAATGCTATTGAACGGGAGTCTACTAAGATGGGTATGGCAGTTAATGAGGGCAAAACAAAGTATATGTTATCGACGAGTAGAGACGCGCGGCGTATTGATTCTCAGATTACGGCCGATAACTATAATTTTGATACAGTCAAGGAATTTAATTATCTTGGCTTCGCCGTTACCACCAGAAATGATGTCAGTCTGGAGATCAAGCGCAGGATCACTCTTGCCAACAGGTGCTACTATGGTCTCCATAGGCAATTGAGTAGCAGAGACCTCTCTCGTACGACAAAACTAACACTTTACAAGACACTCATCCTACCCGTGCTTCTTTATGGCGCAGAGGCATGGACCCTACTAAGTACAGATGCAGCGGCCTTGAGAGTGTTCGAGAGAAAAGTACTGCGCAAGATCTTCGGTCCAGTGCGGGTTGGCAATGATTTCCGCATCCGATCCAGTAATGAAATGTATGAGCTCCTCAACGACATAGACGTTGTACAGCGTATTAATATCCAGCGGCTGCGCTGGCTCGGCCATGTCGTTCGAATGGAGGAGGATGCTCCGGCGAGACGGGTATTTGATGCGGGAATCTGCGGAAGTCGGCGAAGAGGACGACCTTGCATCCGTTGGAAGGACCAAATCGAGGAAGCTCTGTCATCGATTGGTGTGACCAACTGGCGTAGGCGCGCACGAAGCAGAGGCGCCTGGAAGGATGTGTTGCGGCAGGCCGAAATCCGATAAACGGGTTGTTATGGCCAATTAAGTAAGTAAGTAAGTAAGTAAGTAATTTTTAAAGAAATAATTCTAATCTTTATTTGAATTCTTCTATCACAAGCCATGTTTTGGCCGGCCATATTAGTAAAACTGCCAGGGCACAAGCAAACATTACAACGAAGGCAAAATAAACCCTGAATATGTTTATTCTGCAAACACTATTCTGAAATTCATATAAGATACTTACTGACCTCTAGTGTCCTCAGAGAAAAGATCCAAGAACGAACATCATAGGAAGGTCAAGCAGTGTCATCTTTTAACAAATAGTTCGACCTGCTTATAGTGGGTGTTATTCGTATGACATGACAAATGGTAATTTTTTTATTTTTTGGACCTTCTACCGAAGATCATTCGTTTGTTTATCAATAAGAAGATAGGCTAGAGGAGGCATAAAATATAAACTCTTTAGCCTGTACCTGATTTTGTTCCTGTCTACGACGAATAGTTCTTTTTTTTAATGAAAATGTCTCCACAAACAATTAAAGCTTGTTAACGTAGATTTATTCGCCGTAGTCTAGTAGGTATTGTGATGGCTTATTAGACGTAAAGCCAGGGTTCGAGCCCCAGGCCAGACATCAAGACAAAATACAAAAAGTATTTCTTCGGCGGCTTCCTCTCAGCAGATTTCTGGCAAAAATTCTGAGAGCAAATAAAATTGCCATGAAAATTTTCTCAAAAATCTGTCGTTCGGAGTCGACTTTAAAAACTGTAGGGCCCGCCGCTCATGTATAAAATTAACGCACACAACACAAGTGGTGTGAGAAACTAGGACGTTGTACAATGGGTCAGTTCGACCTTCGGGCACTGTACTTGTCTTAATTGACAGGTACACGTCCTCTAACCTAACCTAACGTAGATTAGGCGGCAAGTCTTTGAGAGTCAGAATCAAATAATTTTCTAATGAAATGAAATGGCAACACATTATCAAGAAAAATGGCACATATTTGATAGGAATTGCATTATGCATCATAAATAAACGATAAAATTTCATACAAAAAGATGGATTTCTTAAAAAAAAAAAAAACTTTTCTTGTGAAAAAATTCTTTCTTTTCAATTTTGTTTTTATTTCTCTAAGAACTCTTAGTCACAGCAGATTCAACTAAATGAAACTAAAAAGTGACTTTAAATGATTTACAACGTGAGTTTTCAACCACAAATTGGTTTTTAACGTTGTTTTATTAAAATTTTATGGTAAAGAAATATTTTCCTTTGTCATTTATTTTACTTGTGATTATTTTCAAAGAATTTTAATCATACACAACAAAAAACTGTTTGATTACTTTGAAAGATATTTTAAGCACAAAAACCCTGTTGTTTCGTGTTTAAGTTATTCGGTTAAATGTTTGTGTAATTTGGTTTTACTTTCGTTAAAGTATGCCAAGTGCACATACATATGTATACATACATAGAGTTTAATTACTATTTAAAATAATTAACTTGTTTTTTATTTTTATTTTATTTACATATTATTTTAATGGTCTTTTTTATATTTGAAATAAACTGACCTACTTTTACAATTCCAAGTGCTATAAACACTTAAAGTTTATGGCAATCGGATAATAACCTCAGGTGGTAATAAAAAGCTTAAAAAACAAATTTCCTATTCAAGCGTTAGTAGTCAACTTCATTTACATATTGCTCCCACTATTTAATTTTACAACACTGTTTATAAATTAAAGAAATACTTCAATTGACTTTAATTTAATGCGATTATGCAAACATACACAAGCACATACATACATATGTACATAAGCAAACGCATTTAATTCTCTTGCACTTATTCGTATTGTATGTATGTAAAGGGTGTTTTTTTTTTATAGAGGTATAGAACTTTAAGTTGCAATAAAACAACGATGGATTATTCGATTGACATGAATTTTATTTATCCGAAAGATAATCTTGTGGCATTACATTTTAAATATGATTTCTGGCATATGACCGCCACGGCTGGCGCGGATGTAGTCCAATCTGGACGTCCAATTATCGATGACTTTTTCCAACATTTGTGGCCGTATATCGGCAATAATACAACGAATGTTGTATTCCATATGGTCAAGCGTTTGTGGCTTTACCGCCTGGACCAATGACTTTACATAGCCCCACAGAAAGTAGTCTAGCGGTGTTAAATCACAAGATCTTGGAGGCCAATTCACAGGTCCAAAACGTGAAATTAGGCGGTCACCAAACGTGTCTTTCAATAAATCTATTGTGGCACGAGCTGTGTGACATGTTGCGCCGTCTTGTTGAAACCACATCTCCTGGACATCATGGTTATTCAATTCAGGAATTGAAAAAAGTTAGTAATCATGCCTCTATACCGATCACCATTGACTGTAACGTTCTGGCCACCATCGTTTTTGACAATGTACGGACCAATGATTCCACCAGCCCATAAAGCGCACCAAACGGTCAGTTTTTCTGGATGTAACGGTGTTTCCACATACACTTGAGGATTACCTTCACTCCAAATGCGGCAGTTTTGTTTGTAGACGTAGCCATTCAACCAGAAGTGCGCTTCATCGCTAAACAAAATTCGCTTATGAAAATCGGGAACAACGGTAATATCGTTTTGGGTCCATTCGACGAATCTACGCCTTACTTGATGATCGTTTGGCTTCAAATCTTGCACGAGTTTGATTTTGTAAGCACGCAAACCAAGATCCTTCCGCAAAATCTTCCATAAAGTGGATGGACACAGATCCAATTCCTGTGCTCGATGACGGATGGACTCATTCGGGTCTTCCTCAATGCTACGCTCTACAGCAGCAATAGCTTCTTCTGTACGCACCGTACAGCGTCTCTGGGGATGCGAGTTATCAATAAGAGTAAACGTGGTGCGAAAACGTTCCATGGTTAATCGAATTAACTGCTCTGATCGACGATTTTGTCGACGATAAAATGGACGTAGTGCGCGATACGTTTCTCGCACAGAACCATTATTTTCGAAATAAAATTGCACTATTTGCAGGAGTTGTTCAGGCGTGAGTCTATTCATGATGAATTGCCAAACCAAACTGAGAATAAATCACTTGACAGCTGTTAAATCGGTCGCCATCTTGAAAAGTAATGCCAACTTAAAGTTCTATACCTCTATAAAAAACACTCTTTGTATGTGAGGACATAAAATTACTAACAACAACACTGTGCAATTGCGTGCCACTGCATGTCTTATTTTTCCATACCCTATATTATTATATTATACTTACAATCTCTTTAATTTAAATAAAGTAAAAAAAATGTATTAATGTAGGGTATAATTTAGTCTGATTTGCTTGATTATGACTTTCTTACAAGATTTTCAATTTTCTTTAAACAACTTGTATTACTCTACGATACAGCAGCAGCCATAATACAATAACATTAACAATGCAGCTAACAGTAGTAATGTAGTATGGGTGAGTGTTAATAAAGTACGAGAAGGATGTCTCTCAATGATAAAGAACACCACAATAAGAACAAGTTGTATTATTTAATTGGTATGCGTGTGTATGTGTATTTATGTGCAAATAGAAATAAGAAATTATTTTAGACAATTGCTCATATATTGTTATTATTATATGCCATTAGCATTATTACACTGTCAAATGCATGCATATTGAAAGTCTATGATTGCAATAGGCAGAGAGTTATACAAATGATACACATTTGAGAGAGAAAGAGAGAGAGAGAAAAACACAAGAAATATAGAGAGTTGAAGATGTGCTGCACACTTAAAATGAAAAAGAAAACAATTCTTTAGGCTTATAAACTCATCATCGTCATTGTTGTTGCTATTGTTATTGTTGTTGTTGTTATTGTCTCCTTTAGTAATTGTTTAATTTCATGTGAATTTTGTAATACAATGATTTTATTTCGTTACAAACTCAATGAAATATATTTGCACAATAATACCAACAACAACAGCAGCAGCAGCAATCATAACATAACAATGCCATACAAAATTCTCATGAAAACAGCATTTTATATTGTTTCGTTTCGTTTCAATTTTTTTTTCTCTCTTTTGTTGTTGTTGTTTTTTTTTTTTGCATCATGCATCATGTATTTTGATATGATCGAAAATGAATCTGTTTTTTTATTATTCGTATAGTCAGTCTGTATTATTATTTGTTTTGTTTTGTTTCTTTTGCCGAGTGTGTGTAAGGCTACTTTGAGGCTTTTTTGTTTTGAATAATTTTAGCTGTTTTATGATGCAGTTTTTTCCAATGAAAATAATGAAAAATTTTATTTTCATTTGAATTTTGTTGCAATTTTTTTTTCTTTTTTTTAAACACATGCAATTTTGTGGGAATCTTTATGTAAATTTTTCATGCTTCAGTGCCCTGCTATAATATTCAAAAAGCGAAATATTTCAAAAAATAATTTTTTTTTTAATTACTTTGAAAACCCATCAATGCTAAATAATGACTTTCATTATACCTTTTTCTAATATTGTATTAAAAAAAAATTAATAAAAAAAAACCAGAATGCGAATGTTAAACTCTTTTAGCAAAGCAATAAGTAACGTTACGCTTGCATCACAGCTTCGCTAAATTATAAGGACGAGTGGACCTTCAACCAGTACGTTCTGTTTAGAAAAATTGAATTAACCTGAAGACATCTAGTGCTCCTATTGAATTTTCGAGACTGTTTTCTAAAATTTTGAAATTCCTTTAATTCTGTTTTAAAAACACAGCCATTGTAATTCGCTGCAACCATACAACTAAAGTGCAATTAAAAGGCTACGCAAAAGAAAGTTAGAGATGTGTTTTGTGTAAACTGAATCGAACCATCTGTTTGGCGTCATAGAGGTATGAGGGATGCATTTACGACCCTACCGCTTTCGATCCTAATTTTGAGGAGAGCATTTTCTAGTGCCCTGAGATTTAAAAGTTATTTCTAAGCTAAAAATTGAGAAATAATAGGGACTTTCTATGCAGTATGATTCTCTATTCCTTCGAGAATAATGGCCTGGGTAATTGTCAATGAGTGTGAAAACTGTAAAATTAACATAGAATACAAATTGTTGAGCAGCTTTTGGATCAAAGATTCCAAAATAGGTTTCCTTACGGTCGAACATTACTTGGGACCGGAGATATAGGCGTCGAAGTCTATGTATGTACAGTAATCCCTCGATTTACGTAGCAGTTGGTTCTAAAAAAAGGCGACGTAAATCGAAACGACGTAAATCGAATTTCATATTGCTTATACGACAAAATAGTATGTTTTTAACAAGGAACTTAAAAAAGTTCCAATAATCCTTCGATTTACGTCGCAGTTGGTTCCAAAAAATTCGAATGATGACACAAATTGAAGTTAGAGGGAACAAAAAATTTGACGACATACAGACGTGTTCGAAATAATAAGAACATCCAAAGCTAAACAAAATTTCGTTTTAAAAAAATTTTTGAGAAAGATTTGAAAATATGGCTTTTTATTATTTTTATTGCAGACATCCTTAGCTTTTAAAAAATACTTAAAGTTATGTTTTAACTCATCTAATTTTTTTTATACTGCCAATAATGTTGAACTAAGTCGAAAATCAGGTGTTCGAAAAAATAAGAACAAATCATATTGGTCCCACTTACATTCCTCACATGTGAAAAAAGTCTAAAGTTTTGTTACAAATATAATTGTTGAGATGCCTTTGATCATTTTTTGTGCAGAATATTGACTTATTTTGGTGAAAAATTTTTCTAAAATGAAAAAAAGCAATCATTGCTCTATCGAACAACGTAAGATAATAAAAAAAATTGCTCAGCGAAGGGAAATGTGTGCTTTCATAAGGGAACAGCTTGGAATTTCCAACGTAGCGATAACAAATGCCAGGAACTGGTCACTGAAGATCGAAAGTCGCGGTAGGCGTAGGAAAACTAACAAAAGGCAGGATAATGCGACCACACGGATCGTTAAAAAGCACCCCTCTATAACGTCTTTACAGATAAGAAACGAATTAAACCTCCCAATTGCTACAACAACGATAAGAAAACGTTTTATTGCAGTCAATTTGAAAGTACGAAGTCCTAGAAAAGTACCATTGTTGAAAAAAATACATCTAAAGAACGGACTTCTGTTTGCCAAAAAGTTTATCGATGAGCCTGACACTGTTTGGCGTAATATCTTATGGACCGATGAAAAAAAGTAGTACAACTCTACCACGGCAAAGATAAATAGTGCGTTAGACGCCCTCCTAATCAACAATTCAACGACAAGTACACTATGAAAGCTATAAATCATGGCGGTTTCAGGCTCATGCTATGGGGGTGCTTTGGGTAGAACGGCGTTGGATCTCTAGTTCATATCGTTGGGAAGATGGATGCCACCTATTACGTTCAAAATATTTTAGAAGCCGTAATGTTGCCTTACGTTGAAGAGGAAATGCCTTTGCGATGGGTCTTTCAGCAAGACAACGACCTGAAGCATACCTCAAAGAAAGCAAAGCGTTGGTTCCAGGACAATAATATCCATGTTATGGATTGGCTGGCACAATCGCTGGACCTAAATCCAATTGAACATCTTTGGATTGATGTAAAGAAAGGTGTTACAAATGCAAGGCCCAAAAATATGGAGAAACTTTGATTTGTAGCGAAGAATACACGGGAAAATATTCTACTCCACAGATGTCAGACTTTGATAGCTTCTATGAGGTCCAGATGTGCCGAAGTAATCATTAATCGTGGAGGGACTACTTCATATTAACTACTTACAAACAAATAATACTAATCTGTAAATTTAATAAACGTTAAAACTGAAATTATTACCAAATTTACAATTTGTTCTTATTTTTTCGAACACCTGATTTTCGACTTAGTTCAACATTATTGGCAGTATAAAAAAATTAGATGAGTTAAAACATAACTTTAAGTATTTTTAAAAAGCTAAAGATGTCTACAATAAAAATAATAAAAAGCCATATTTTTAAATCTTTCTCAAACATTTTTTTAAAACGAAATTTTGTTTCGCTTTGGATGTTCTTATTATTTCGAACACGTCTGTAAATCGAAACAACGTTAATAGAAGGATTACTGTATTTTGCGTTTTTTTTTTCAATGAATTGCATTTTTTGTCGATTGCTGTCATTTTCTGGCCGATGACTTGCATTTTTTGTTCAATGACTTGCATTTTTTGTTCAATGACTTGCAATTTTTTAATCGATAACTTGCAATTTTTTAATCGATAACTTGCATTTTTTTGCATTGTTCGGCGCTTCTAAATCTGAAAAGGAGAATACTTACGTACTCTAAACTTATTGACCGAAAGAGTCTAGTCAAAAGGAATTTTAAAGAATCCACACCTTCAAAAAACTACAAAAATGATTGAGAGATGCCCAGCAGGGGATATGATTGTATGACAGAATAGGTAATACCGGAGTTACAATGAGACCTTCTAGAATCCAAGTAAACCATGCCCATTGAAACGACTGTCATTTCAATTTGACCCAATTTTTTTTAATAAATACTAAAATAGGAAATTATACTGAATTCAACAAAAAAAAAATATTTCTTTTTAATTATTTTAATCGACAAATTTCATTGAAGAAATATCCCCAAAAAAAATGTGGGGAAAAACTTTTCTGTTATATGTATGTACATATGTACATATTTTCTATCGATGACTATGCAGATTGGATGGCTATCTATTGCTGTTACTACGGACTATGGGATTTAAAAGTATTTTCTAGGGAAAAACATTAATAGCGTAAATGTTTTTGATAACGAACAACAAATCATTTTTTTTTCTTTGCCTTTCGCACACGAGTGCAAATATTGTGTGCAGGTTTGTAAGTAATTATAAAAGATTAAATTCTGGGAATTGCTTGTTTTTAGCTTAAATTTTTTTGGTTTCGGTATTTTTTTTTTCACTCAGAACAACGAACGACCTTTAGTCATGGCAGGCAGGTGAATGATAAAAAAAAATTTATTTTTTTTTGTTTATTTTTGTGCAATTATTTTTATGAATTGCCGAAAGATTTTAAAAAGGATTTGCAAGTAAAGTGATAAAAATTAAAAAAATTAAATTTTTTTTGAGGCCTTAAATAATTGACGTCAGCCAATATTTGTTTGAAAAACAATAACACTTGAGGATGATGAAACAAAATTTCATAGATTTTCTTTTCATAGATTGCTAGCTATTGTGTTATCGTTTATGATTTTTTTTTGGTTTTTTAAATAAGTATTTATGTATGAATGTATGGGCCCGCATATTAAACAATCAAATGATCAAGATAAACAAATTTTTGTTTTAAGAAATATTTATTTATGGCCGTATTTATTATTATTTTTATTTATTTTTTTTTTTTTTTGTAACTAAATTTAGACCATATTTATGCTTGCGGTATTTCTAAGACGCATTAAAAAGACCCCTACTAAATAACAATATAATTAAGAGAGCGTAGAGAAAAACAATTTAGAAGAAGAAACAAAAAAAAACACAACATGATGAAGAAATTCCATGAAATACTTGTCTAATGTGGTTTTTTAAACAATACAATAATATTTATACAGCGTATATGTTCATATATATGTATGTATATTGTAAAGGATGTTTTTTATATAGGTATAGAACTTTAAGTTGGCATTACTTTTAACAACTGTCAAGTGATTTATTCTCAGTTTGGTTTGGCAATTCATCATGAATAGACTCACGCCTGAACAACGCTTGCAAATAGTGCAATTTTATTTCGAAAATAATGGTTCTGTGCGGAAAACGTATCGCGCACTACGTTCATTTTATCGTCGACAAAATCGTCCATCAGAGCAGTTAATTCGATTAACCATGGAACGTTTTCGCACCACGTTCTCTTATTGATAACTCGCATTCCCAGAGACGCTGTACGGTGCGTACAGAAGAAGCTATTGCTGCTGTAGAGCGTAGCATTGAGGAAGACCCGCATGAGTCCATCCGCCATCGAGCACAGGAATTGGATCTGTGTCCATCCACTTTATGGAAGATTTTGCGGAAGGATCTTGGTTTGCGTGCTTACAAAATCCAACTCGTGCAAGATTTGAAGACAAACGATCATCAAGTAAGGCGTAGATTCGTCGGATGGGCCCAAAATGAGATTACCGTTGTTCCCGATTTTCATAAGCGAATTTTGTTTAGCGATGAAGCGCACTTCTGGTTGAATGGCTACGTCAACAAACAAAACTGCCGCATTTGGAGTGAAGGTAATCCTCAAGTGTATGTGGAAACACCGTTACATCCAGAAAAACTGACTGTTTGGTGCGCTTTATGGGCTGGTGGAATCATTGGTCCGTACTTAGTCAAAAACGATGGTGGCCAGAACGTTACAGTCAATGGTGATCGGTATAGAGCCATGATTACTAACTTTTTTCAATTCCTGAATTGAATAACCATGATGTCCAGGAGATGTGGTTTCAACAAGGCGGCGCAACATGTCACACAGCTCGTGCCACAATGGATTTATTGAAAGACACGTTTGGTGACCGCCTAATTTCACGTTTTGGACCTGTGAATTGGCCTCCAAGATCTTGTGATTTAACACCGCTAGACTACTTTCTGTGGGGCTATGTAAAGTCATTGGTCTATGCGGCAAAGCTACAAACGCTTGACCATTTGGAAGACAACATTCGCCGTATTATTGCCGATATACGGCCACAAATGTTGGAAAAAGTCATCGAAAATTGGACGTCCAGATTGGACTACATCCGCGCCAGCCGTGGTGGTCATATGCCAGAAATCATATTTAAAATGTAATGCCACAAGATTATCTTTCGGATAAATAAAATTCATGTCAATCGAATAATCCATCGTTGTTTTATTGCAACTTAAAGTTCTATACCTCTATAAAAAACACCCTTTATATAACAAGCATTTGTTAAACATAATTTTAAGCAAATATGTATGTATGTATGCATGCTTATAAATTATGGTTGACAATAAAATACAAGCAATTCAGAGAAGAAACAAAAATGTTTTGTTTCTGATAAGATTTCAACCTTAAAGATAAATGAACTTATGTAAACCCATTTGCATATGTATGAGCGAGTGTCTGTCTATTAGTGTCTCCCTTCTCTGTTGTAAATTTGTTTGTTTGCATTTTGTGTCATAATAAACTTGAAACTAAAAAATATACTAAAACCGCCCAGTCAGTCCGCCTGTCAAACTGATAAATGCTTGACATTTCAAGTTATTGCTTAAAAAATATTGCCTTTTCATATGACTTTTCAAATTATTATTAAAATTATTATTATATACATACATACATATTCATATATACGAAATACTTGAAGAAGATGTTGCAACTTGTAAGTTTAATCACTTGTTACAGTAATACATACATGCCACTTCATGGTCACATTTCATCATCAACAATGTTTGTACGCATACACATGTTTGTACTGATTCTTAACAAAATTTGGAATATTTTTTTAAATTTGGTGTTTTTCTTAAATATGAAACAAGCATTTCTAAGCTAAATATGCGGCGCACTATGTGGCATTTTGCCTCAAAACCTGGCCAAAATTAATAGAAGCGTTTTATGAGTTAATGGCTCGAATTTTTTTGATAGTGTTAGTGATAATTTTCGAAGTCGCCGTAGTCTAGTAGGTAGTGTGTTGGCTTATTAGACGCAAAAGCACGGGTTCGAGCCCCAGGCCAGGCATCAAAGACAAAAGACAAAAAGTATTTTTTCGGCGACTTCCTCTCACCAGATTTCTGGCAAAAACTCTGAGAGTAAATAAAAATTGCCATGAAAAGTTTCTCAATAAATAAAAATCTGTCGTTCGGAGTCGACTTTAAACTGTAGGTTCCACCACTCATGTATAAAATTAACACGCACAACATAAGTGGTGTGAGAAACTAGGACGTTGTACAATGGGTCAATTCGACCTCCGGGTACTGTGCTTGTCTTAATTGACAAGTACACGTCCTCTAACCTAACCTAACCTAACCTAACCTAGTGATAATTAGGCCCACGGATGAACCCAACTGATTTTGATTCAAATCGGTCCGTGATTTCGCCTAGCCCCCATACAAATTCCCCTCGAAATTGCACTTATTTACACATAATTATGGTAATTAAGCAAAAATCATGATAAAATTTTGCATGGATCAGTTCTATGTACTAAGAAATCATGGTGTAAATCGGATCACATTTGACCCTAGTCCCCATATAAAGTCCCCTTTAGAAATTCGCGTTTGCGCTTATAAATGGCTTAAAAACAGCGGTATCGTGATGAAATTCGGTATAAACGTGTATTTAATAATTGCCCCTTGGTCCAAAATAAGGCCCCTTAAGAAAATATTTTTAGCAATTATAATTGGCTTAAAAATGTTATTACCTCGATGAAATTCGACATGAATATGTTTAATATGAATGTGAATCATTTATGATCACATTTTATTATGATCGGATCATAAGTGCCCCTAGGTACCACATACGGCCCATTAAGAAAATCTAACATACATCTCATATTGTTATAATAGTCGATATACATACATATATAATTAAGTTTTTAAACTTCTATGATAATTAATATTTATTCATAATATTTATTTTACATTATTTAATACTTAAAAGTGAAACTAACTACAATCGTTGAAATCGTTATCATTTTTATCATCAATGTCAGGAAGGAGTAATTTAATAGTATCTGATGAAAATGCTTTTCTATTCCTTCGCGATTTTTGTGTACTGCAGCTTATAAAAGGGGTCACTGCTTAAAAGTAACCTATTCAGGACATCTCGATTGGTATGGCTTCTACTAAATTTCCTTGCATTCATTTGAGGATTAAGTCCATATGGCTTTATTTCCTATGGCTTTATTACACTGCGTCTAATTTTTTTAATTTTTCAAAAAAAAAAGTAAAATTTTCAAAAAATCGCCAAAAAAATTGCGCAAATTTGCGCAAACTTCTTTTTTTGTTCCTGAATGTAGAGAGTTCGTATTTTCTTGTGGTATATAACATTAAACTACTAAAAACTACTTTCACCTTTAAAATCCTTATTTTTTTTTAGGAAGGGTAAAAAATGTGAAATTTTTATTAATTTTAAATTTTGAACGAATAATTTTAACATTAATATATGAGATATATATATAAAAAAAAAAACTAAAAGTAGCAGTTGCTCATACCTTTCAAATACAAAAAAAATCAATATAAAACTTCTATTCGTTTAGCCACAAAAAAATATCATATTACAATTTCAAAAAAAAACACCAAAAACGCATTTAATTTTCTTCACTTTCCTGATTTTGACATCGTCTCAAATCAACAAATCTCAACATAAGTCGTGAAAATTCACTATACAATGCAGAATTTTGTTGCCTATCGGACTGCATACTCAGTTTCTTAAATTTCTTAAAATTCATTTTTGCCTTTTTGGCCAGCTTTTCGGGGTAAATGCCACATAGTGCGGCTTTTTGTTCGCTAACATTTTGCCAGGTTCAGGCTAAAGCCATTATTCCATCAATGTAGAGAATACACCATGTCTGAACCTGTTTTCGATCCTGGTTTTATAACAAAAATACCGGATAGATTCTTTTATGTTAATGGCTGTCACCTCCTAGGAAACATCATTCAAGTTTTCACTGATGGATGCCAGAACCTACAACAAATTCGAATGTGTAATCTTTTGAGAACAGTTGAATATTAGAACATCCCTTGCACACTACCTGATTATTGTAATACTTTTCAAGCTTGAAAAATGGCTATAAAAATTGCCACCATGTAAACCGAGTATCAGAGTATATCGTATGCTGATATACGTGTCATTAGATCCATGGAGAATAGGTACACTAAGATTTAAGATTGTCCAAGAATGAGACATTCAACGATTCTCATTATCTGGTTTCCAGGACATGGCTACATTGAAGGTAACAACATAGCCGACGCAATTGCAAAAGCTGGCCCTGCGAAAGATTCAATTGACTGCCTACACAGGTTAGGTTAGGTTAGAGGACGTGTACTTGTCAATTAAGACAAGTACAGTACCCGGCGGTCGAATTGACCCACTGTACAACGTCCTAGTTTCTCACACCTCTTATGTTGTGTGTGTTAATTTTATACATGAGTGGTGGGACCTACAGTTTAAAGTCAACTCCGAACAACAGATTTTTGAGAAACTTTTTCATGACAATTTTATTTACTCTTACAGTTTTTGCGAGAAATCTGCTGAGAGAAAATCGCCGAAGAAATACTTTTTGTATTTGGTCTTGATGTCTGGCCTGGGGCCAACCCTGGTGAACCCTGGCTTTACGTCTAATAAGCCAACACACTACCTACTAGACTACGGCGACTACATGCCTACATAAGATTGACGTTCTTCTGCAGAGAGGCAGACAAAAACTCTAGGTAAAGGTAAAGGTAAGATGGGATAATGAACCAATTTGTAGGGACAGCAAACAGATCTAGCCCGACATGGATATAAATGTAGAACAGAATTTCCATTAAACCTAAAAAGATTCCATTTGACGAACCTCCTACGCAGTTATAATGGGAAACTGGCCTCCGGCTGTATGTCAGGAGACTGGAAATACCTCATAATAACTTTTGTAGAAGCTGCAGCGATAAGGAAAAAGGGGGGGGGGCTATAGAACCTCTGCCATACCATTGTACGGCGCTTGGAAGCCTAAGAATAAAATTCTTAGGCAAAGGCAATTTGAGGAAAATTCACACACCTTCATAAGACTCTCAGGATGGTTAAGAAGAGATGTCAACGAGAATAATATATGATAGAATACGTAATTATATGATCGAATAGGTAATAAAGGACCAAAGCAAACTGAGGCGGCTGCCAGTTTAACCTAGCCTAACCTCAATCTAGTAGTCGTAGTGGCTCAAACTCCAAGGTAGGACATCTCGAACAAAACGAAAGATGAGAAAATATTTCTTCTGCGACTTCCAGTCAGCAGTTTTCTTGCAAAAACCCTGAGAAATGCTTCTCAGAAAATCTTTCATTCGCAATTGACTTAAAAATGTAGTTCCAGGATAAAATAAAAACGCACAACATGGGCGGTGTGAGAAACTAGGTCATAATCCTGACTAAAGGATTGTAGTGACCAATTAAGTATGTAAGTAAGTAACCTCATTCTCTCAATGACGTATGCTCTCATTACATTATGAATTTACATGATATTATCCGCTCTTTTCTACATAATAATGTCGTATGACTTGCGTGGTCATATATGTAAATTCACTCTAAATGGCAACTCCAGGTAAAGACCAAAGGCGTTTATGTTTTTTGACGTCAGAAAATAGAACATTAGAATTTATTGCCTTGTTTTTACAACTTGTAAAACATTTCTGATAAAATACTGAATAATTGTCTTCTATAATAAGTAAAAATGTTTAAAAATTTTAGAGTGTAATTTTTCTACCAAAGTTTTGTGAATTTCGTAACAATTCAAATTTAAATTTTTTCGTTAAAAATGCACTCATTTTTAAAACTTTCCATACTTAGGGTTTTCTCCACAGAATTCCACTGGCCATTCAAGCGTTACGAGTACATATAAAGGGTGTTTTTTTTTATAGAGGTATAGAACTTTAAGTTGCAATAAAACAACGATGGATTATTCGATTGACATGAATTTTATTTATCCGAAAGATAATCTTGTGGCATTACATTTTAAATATGATTTCTGGCATATGACCGCCACGGCTGGCGCGGATGTAGTCCAATCTGGACGTCCAATTTTCGATGACTTTTTCCAACATTTGTGGCCGTATATCGGCAATAATACGGTGAATGTTGTCTTCCAAATGGTCAAGCGTTTGTGGCTTTACCGCATAGACCAATGACTTTACATAGCCCCACAGAAAGTAGTCTAGCGGTGTTAAATCACAAGATCTTGGAGGCCAATTCACAGGTCCAAAACGTGAAATTAGGCGGTCACCAAACGTGTCTTTCAATAAATCTATTGTGGCACGAGCTGTGTGACATGTTGCGCTGTCTTGTTGAAACCACATCTCCTGGACATCATGGTTATTCAATTCAGGAATGAAAAAGTTAGTAATCATGGCTCTATACCGATCACCATTGACTGTAACGTTCTGGCCACCATCGTTTTTGAAAAAGTACGGACCAATGATTCCACCAGCCCATAAAGCGCACCAAACAGTCAGTTTTTCTGGATGTAACGGTGTTTCCACATACACTTGAGGATTACCTTCACTCCAAATGCGGCTGTTTTGTTTGTTGACGTAGCCATTCAACCAGAAGTGGGCTTCATCGCTAAACAAAATTCGCTTATGAAAATCGGGAACAACGGTAATCTCATTTTGGGCCCATTCGACGAATCTACGCCTTACTTGATGATCGTTTGGTTTCAACTCTTGCACGAGTTGGATTTTGTAAGCATGAAAACCAATATCCTTCTGCAAAATCGCCCATAAAGTGGATGGACACAGATCCAATTCCTGTGCTCGATGGCGGATGGACTCATTCGGGTCTTCCTCAATGCTACGCTCTACAGCAGCAATAGCTTCTTCTGTACGCACCGTACAGCGTCTCTGGGAATGCGAGTTATCAATAAGAGTAAACGTGGTGCGAAAACGTTCCATGGTTAATCGAATTAACTGCTCTGATGAACGATTTTGTCGACGATAAAATGGACGTAGTGCGCGTGAGTCTATTCATGATGAATTGCAAAACCAAACTGAGAATAAATCACTTGACAGCTGGTAAATCGGTCGCCATCTTGAAAAGTAATGCCAACTTAAAGTTCTATACCTCTATAAAAACACCCTTTATATCACTTGTGAATGTTTTAGAAGGAAAATAAAAACAATATCATTTGGAAAAAGTATTTCTCGGGAATTATAACAGATTCGTCGAATATGTACATATGTACGTAAAGGAATATAAATTGAAGTAAAATAAAACAAACATGAAAGTCATTATTTCTATGAAATTTGAAAATACAAGTACATTTACTTGTAAAAAAAAAGGAAAAAATAATCACTCAAAAATTCTATTGATATCAGTTGAATTATGAATTAAACTCAAAACGATTATTTAATTTAATATACAATATATTTCTTCTTTTTTTGTTTTTGTTTTTGCGTTTTTTTTTTGTAGAATCTTATCTTTTGTTTTTAATACTAAAAACGAATGCCCACTACGTATACGAGCTTACAATATAGACTTGCAATTTCCTAATAAAATATCTACTATATGTGTAGCATGTATGTATGTACACATACATTTAGTTTAGGATTTCGAAATTGTTTATCAAATACTAGGAAAAAAAATAAGTTCAATTACTTTTCATACGAATTAAATATCAAAAATGACAAAAAAAAAATGGAAAAGAAGGTTAAGGTATAGCATTATCACTTACTACGAAAAAAAATAATATTCAATATGAATGGAATGCTAGAGCACACAGTATATAACCCAGCAAAATTTTTATGTCAAATTCTATAAATTTTGAAAAAACCGAAACCTTTACTCAACATTGTCATGAAATTCACCGGAAACTACACCCAAAATGTGTAATTGACAATGGGTTTAAAGGAAAAGAAAAAAAAATACGTTAACGAGTTCAAAGTAATGTGTGATACAATATTTACATAAAAATGTTTACGTACATACATACATATGTACATACATATGTAGATAGTATCCAATGGATATTTTCAAAATGTTTACTAATCAGTAATTATTTGGAATTGTTTTAAGACAACAATTAAAAAATAAAAAGAAATTCGAATTCATAAGAAAAATACTAAAAGCCTTACTAAGACAGAAGAATATTTCTTATTATTATTCACACCTTTATTATTATTACTACACACTTGTATTGGGTCATGCATTTGGTGGTTTCAAAACCTTAGGTCAGGCAAGGTTGTCAGCTATCATCTGAAGTGTCATTTATTTAATGAAAGTGTTGCCATTTACGAACAAAAGTATCGTTTAACAATCGAAAAAGTCAAAAAAATAGTCAAAACTTATTATAAAACGGGTGATTCAAATAAGGACACATTTTCTTGTATTACGAGGTGATTAAGGCACTCATAATCCTCGCATTGTGCAAGGACAGGAAGCGTCCAGACGTGATCAGACCTGTTCAACTTTGTATTAAACGCACTGCCGAAATTTTCGCTTCTGTTAGAGAAAGTTTGTTGATTCCAACACCTCCACCTCCATCCATATAAAATCTAATTCATTTTACAACTAAAGCAGCCCCAGAACAATAGGTAAAAAATTACGTTATTTCGGGATGAAACCAAATGATATACAACGATGCCGCTGGCCCGAAAATACGAAGACTTGTTTGCGAGTTTCCTATGTATACAACTTAAGTCTCCGCAAACGTTGGATTTAGTTATACTATGTTATTGAAATAATTCAGAAACTATTGGAAGAAAAAGGCTTTCTTATTCGACATGTATTTTACATCTGACTTGGGAATATTATTTTGCAATCCATTTCCTTTCGAACGTACATGTAACATAACCCGCGTTTATTTAAAACAACCGAAACCATAAATTTAGATCCAAACAATTTGACCGCAAGCTAAGTCCCTTAACAAATATATTTGCTTAGTAACAATAAAACCACATATCTGCGTCAAGCCACCGCTAATAGCATATCTCTTTGGTCGTTATATGACTATTTTCATCAGTCTTTGGCGTCATAGATGATATCAGAGGGTTTATACACATACAAAGTTTTAAAAGTATTATAAAGACGTTGTAAAATCTAATTTCGACCCAAGCTTTGTCAGATGGTTTCTAAAGGAACAGTATTTCATACATAGTTGTATGAAATGTTTACAATTTATGTATATAAACATTTTAAAATGTCAGATGATAAGTCAGTTGTAAAATACATAACGTGTAAGAGGTTCTGAAAACTGATTTAATGGTACGATTATGGATGGCAACTTAACCTCAGTTTCATTTCCAGCTGGCAAAACCAACTGAAGTTCATTAAAGAGCCATAAGTTTATTGAATCGTTTAAGCATTTTAGACTCTTCTAATTAATTTGTTTAAAACCACTAAACATTTAAATAACAATGGCGCCTATAGAGCCCCATTTTGAAAGTATCATAATAATGTTAATGGTTTAATTAACTTAAACTTCATAAATATTTTAAATTCTAAACAATAAAGCAGACATTTAAACGAGTATCGTCCGTCGTATGTATATTGTTTTCATGTGTAGCAAAACGCAGACATTTAATGCCACACACATACTCTCTGCCTTCTGACAAGACAGACAGACATACATACATTTGTATATATTTTGCACTTAAGGTTCAAGCACCGACACTAGAAAACAACTTTAACCCGCATGTGGTAAAAGTAATAAATAGTGTTGCTATTATAAATAGTTTTTTGTCAGGGACGATTACCCCCAGCTTCAGCTGTTCTCTGTGCTCATCACAAGTCAAAACATGGACATGCCACACCACACCACACACTACACTATACCACTCCAAAGAAAACCCAACCACATACAATGTTTTCTTCAATTCGGTTTTTTTTTTCATAATTTTTCTTCAGAGATGATTAACAGCGGCGCTAATTGATTGAATGATGAGAAGAAAGAAAAGAAAAAAAAGGCAATACTTTGTATGTGTTCATTTCTTGGCTTTTTTTTTGTAAATAATTTTCCCCCCCTATAATTATATTGTGTTGTTTTCTTATTTTTTTTTTTTGGCGTTTTTAGAAAATGATGAGCCTGATGATTGTGTTGGCAAGAGACCCGCATATTTTGATTGTGAAAAGTTCCATTAAAATTTGATTAAAACTGTCTATAGTTTTCGTTCTTTTTTTTATTGTTTCTTAGCATATCTGTAGCAAAAAAAAAAGAAAAGAAAAGAAATAGCCTGAGGTGTTATTTTAATTTTTTTCTTTTATATAAAAATAATTTATTTCGTAGAGGCATTTTATTTTATTTTTTTTTAATGTGAAAAAAGGCACTTAAAGCAATGCTAATTAAATTTGAGATATTTTCTTAAATAAAAAATCATTAGTCTTAATTATTGTTTATTATTACTTTTTCAACGTAAAATTATCATGTGTTTTTTCTTCAGGTTTTTTTTTTTGCTTTTCATATTCCTTTGAATACAACAATAATAGTAATGAAATGAAGAAAGAAATATAATTTATTTTGTTTTCTTCTGTAAAATTCTTAGAAATTTTAAAAACAATCTTTCGTACATATAGACAGAAATATTTTGCACTTGATGAACCATATAAATATGTACAGCAGCCGCCTAATACAGTAGAATTTCGATGGTGCAAAAATTGAAAGAAGGAAAAGTTCTTCAAATTGAAATTATATCTATTAATATACGTATATACAGTTACGGACAAATAAATGGGGTCACTCAAAATTATTAAGAATAAAGCGGAAACAAACATAAAATTAAAATGTAATTGTGTGTTTATTTATTTCATATTATTGCTATGTTTATATATCTTTACCATTTATATTAAAAACTCAAAATAATTTACTTATGAAAAAAATTTTAATTTTGAAAATTTCATTGATTTTTAATGGACAAAAATATAGGGTCATTAACGAAAACGATTAAAAAAATAAACTAGATTTAAAATCTTGGTTCGAAAGCTAATATTTTGTGCTGTAACCCTTATTTCTAAGAACACCTTTGCACGTTTTTGGCATTGATTGCACCAAATCTTGACAAGTCTTATTTGGAATAGAATACCAAACGTATTTAATTTTCTCCCACAACTCCTCATTATTTTTTGATTTTAGTGATCCAATTTTTTTGTTTTACGATTTTCCATAAATTTTCTATCGGATTTAAGTCCGGAGATTGTGCTGGCCATTGCATTACGTTCACACCGTTATCCAGAAACCACTTTTTCACAAGAGACGAAGTGTGTTTCGGATCATTGTCCTGTTAGAATATCCATTTGACTGGCATTTTCCATTCGGAATATGGTATCATCACTTCGTTTAATATGTGACAGTATACGTTTTTGTCCATGTTTTCTTTAATCCAGTGCAGTGGTCCCACGCCATGCCAGGAGAAGCATGCCCAAACCATAATACTACCTCTTCCATGCTTAAAAGTTTTTGTTGTATAACGGGAAACAAAGTTCTTAATTTTTGGGACGTCTTACCCACGTTTTTCCATCACTACCAATTAAATTAATCTTACTTTCGTCCGACCATAACACATTCCTCCATTTTTTTACATTTTTTAAAATTTCGAAAATTTTATATGTAATTATACTGACCCTATTTTTTTGTCCGTCACTGTATATATTTATAGCATGAGCATCGCTTGCAAATCTTGACTTAAATGATCATTACAATCATTTAGTCAGGATAACAAACTAGCTTCTCACACCACTCATTTTGTGCGTGTTAACGTTACACATGAGCGGCAAGGCCTACAGTTTTAAGTCGACTGCGAACGACTGATTTTTTAAAAACTTTTTAATGCAATTTTATTTACTCTCAAACTTTTTCCCGAAACACTGCTAAGAGTAAGCCGCCGAAGAAATATTCTTTTATATTTCGTTTTGTCCCAAAGGTCTGAGCTCCAGTTTGAAGCACGTGCGCTCTTCTAGGCGACCTCTTGCAATTCATTAGCTTGCTAAGTATTGAATCTTATTAGCAAACATCCGCGTGATATTAGAACAGTTTTTTCTATCGAACAACAAACGGAATTGACGAGTTTCATGCGAAGAACAACCAGAAGCAGCTTAAGAACAGCCAGTTCATCCTGTAAAATGTACTTTTTTACGACCGCGTAATGGAGCAAAGTAACATTTGATTTTAAAGGGACGTGCCCTACACACCAGTTGCTAAGCGTTGCCATCAATATATTTAGAGATGAGCAATTAATCTCACGTTTTGAAGCAGTTCACAGGTTTGACGCATGACCTAGACGGATTTTTAGGCGTTGATTACTTTGTTTTGGCAACGCTGTTTTATTGAACAGCCAATAGTAGGTTGATGGTTTCTTTGGTTTGCCGTTTTAGATTCAATGGAATCTAGGAAGAGGAAACTATTAAATTTTTTAATTATGATTCTGTGTGTAATCCCTGTAAAATACATAGAGCTTTTGAAACAATTTTTTTCTCTAAATAAAACCGCTTTTATATAATCAGCGTTTAATTGTCTTAAAAGTAAAAATGTTTTTCACTCGAGGCCTTATAGTCTCTAATAAATAATGTACGTTGAAAATTCGTGTGTTTAGGTGTGTCAAAGCAAAAGAAAACAAAAACAAACGAAATACTTTAAAGAAAAGAACAAAAATATGATCTAATATTGTATAATTTTCTCGGAAAATCAAATTAAAAATAAATTTCGTTTATTTTTATACACACCATCGCCAATGTTTTCTTAGGTTTTAAAACAAAGACGTAAAAGTAAAAAAAAAAAAATAATAATAAAAATGATTTATAAAATTGACGAAATCAACTTAATCACCGCCATCATCATCATCATCATCATCATTAGCATCATCGTCGTCAAGATCATCAAAAGCCAGGCATCACATGATAAACAAAAAATGTGTTAAAAATTGGAAAATCTTTTTAAAATTAAAAACAGATTAAAATTGTTAACGCAATTAAATTTAAATTAGCATAGCGTTGCTAAAAGAAAAATTTTTTTTTTGTAAATAAACAGCAATAATAATAGACAATCACTTTTAATATGTTTTTCATGGAAAATTAATTCGGGAAATGAAATTATTTGTAATTTATTCGCATGAAAATATTAACATCACCGTGTTGTGTTTATCGTATGTTATGCTTTATTACACGCAGTGTTGTCGTGCATTGATTAGTTACTGCAAGAAATTATCAAAAATTAGTAACCCACCAAGCTACTAAAGCCATGTATATAGTACATCCAAACAGGTAAGGAAAAAACTTTACGTATATCCACTTATTTCGAAATAAAAAGAAATAAAAAATTTTGGGAAAAATATTTTATGGCATCAATGAAAAGATGGAACATCGAACCCACCTTATAAAGGGATGAGTCAAATCTGGTCCGTATGAATATAAGTAAAGCAAAACTTGCATTAAACTAACCAGAGTTCATCCTAGGAACCTCATAGAAGTTATAATAAAACTCCAGATACTGGATATTATCGTCCGTAGACTGATTTACAACAACTTCTAGTTGAAACTCCTTTGTAACTCTTATTTTCTACGATTTAAATTTAAAAACAATCAACTTTCTACACTTAAACAATCGTACCGCTTGTAAAGTAAATCGAAATTGATTCGTGTAAATTTCACAATAAATATCCTACGTATTGTAATAAAAAGTTTTCTAATACTTTAAAATCTTATACTGTATGTAGACTTTTTGCTCTCACTATTTCCCCACATATCGGTGTGTGTATAGAAACAAAAAAAAATTCTTTGTAATACGAGTAATAACACCTTTCCTTTGTTGCTGTTATGTTTGTACACCTTGATAAACTCTGAAATTTTATCTTTTATTTTCAATCTCTCTTTTATGTTATTCTCTTTTCATTTAGTTTCTGTATACAAAAAAAAAAGGTCTTTCTGTGTCCTAAATAATATAATATTTCAAATATTTTTTTCATTGTACCCTAAAAAGGTATTCTTTATACGACTAAATACGAGTACAAGCATGTAAGTGTGTATGTTTTTAAGGAATAGTACTATATCTAGACATTTTTATGTCATCTGGTTTCCTTTGAACTCTTATAACCTCTAAATTTAATACACAGCAATACAAAAATCTTGTTTAACAACACTGTAGGCACACACACACAGATACAAATATTATTTACCGCACACATATGTACATACTATGTTTACAGATGCCTGGAAACCGGCATTCTTATTATCATAGTACCAGCTGTCGTGTTTATATTTGGCTCTCGCTCTCTTTTTCTCACATTTTGTTTTTTGCCTGTACATTCGGTTTCCTGTCAAAGTAACATGAGTTTGTAGTATTTTTTTCATTTTCTTATCCTTATCCTTCCTTACAATGAAATTTATATACAATTTTCGCACTTTTTTTCTCTTTTAAATAGTTTTCTTTCCTTTTCTTCTTTATCTTTGTTTTTATTTTTATTAAGATCAAGTCAAACAACAATTTTGTTAAATATCATGTCAATAGGGATCTGACCGTTTTTCCCTTTTTTTGTTTGTTGTTGTTGTGTGCGTAAATATTCCTTTTTGTAGGTTTTCTTATCATTGGCAAGTATAACCTCAATTTAAGCATCAAGTTGACTTATTAGTTTTGGTAAGGAGGGTTCATACAAAAACAATGAATAATTTTTAAAAAAATTTTAGTAAAAAAAAACACATAAAATTCATAAGGGATGCCGCTCTCTTTTATACACAAAAAAAAAGAAAGAATTGTTGAGAATAGAAAGTCCTTTAAAATACTGCTCTAAACAATGGTATTCTTTTATTGACAATTTAGAAGAAAAGAAGAAAAAAAACGTTTCAATTTATTTTCTTTTCTAAAATATTATATTTTTCTTTAATTCATACATTATTCAGCTTCTTAAGCATTTATTATTACTGAAAACAACTGAAAACTTGTTTTCTATTTTGTTTTGTTACACACTCAATGCCATTGTTAACAAACATTGTGTTTTTTTTTTTTGCTTAACAGAAACTGGGTCCATTATATTAAAATAAATTAATTTAATTTTTTTTTTAACATTATCTTAACTGGGCAACCTTCAATTCACAGCTGGCACATGATTGTTTAATTAAAGTTGGCAGCACACGTTTTTGTAAAAATTGTGTAAAGATTTGATGTCTGCTTTAAAAAGTATTACCCGAGGACTTTTCATTTTAAATACAAAGTAGCAGAAAATAGCATTATTGTGCTGAAGAAAATTGAAGAAATAAAGGCAGCATTAAATTAATTTAAGTTTAAAAACAGAAGCAATAGAAGAAGCCTCCTGCAAAATACCGAATGAGTTCGAACGGCTGCATATGCAGCTTAATCTGGCCACTGATTTCTGCAGAATAACGCTTCTGGGTACCTGCAACGTGCGTTATGTAACAGCAGAAAGAAGCACCTGGACTACTAACAGGCTGTGTCATCTGCATATTTTGCATTAGTTAAGAAATTCTCGTCGGAAGTATAAATTGAAAGATATAGTACATCATATGTGTATTCATTGAAGGATCCACATGGCACTACAAAATCGGATGTGGAATTTATAGACTATAACTGAGAATATCTTAGAACGGCTTCTACAGAAGATGTAACAACAAGGAAGATGATCAGGCCATATTCCTATCCCAATTTAGAACCTAAGTAGAGGTGTTGTCGAGCCGGAACGCTCAGGAACGTCGTTCCGGTACTTCACTTTTTTGACAGGAACGCGTTCCGGAACTAAAGATGATTTCTGATAATGAGAATTGGCTGACGTTTTGAAAAAAAAAAAAAATAAAAGGAATTGCTGATTTTTTCTTCTAATTTTTGACGAATTTTTATATGTATTTTTATAAACAAGGGTTTGAACCGAACCGGAACGAACCGGCTTGTTTTTCCGAACCGTGAACAGGAGTCCGGATCGCGTTCCGGTAAAAAAAAAAATAGCACAACACCACTGGACCTAAGACTTATCAGAATGTAAAAATTATGTAAATTGTTGCAAATATGTTGCCTTGAGCAACTCCTAGTTTTACCCTGTAAAGTTGCGTTATTTCAGATTTTACACTTCCATTCAAAAATTCGATCTCTAAAATACGATTTTTATTAGAACGGCTTCTACAGAAGATGTAACAACAAGGAAGATGATCAGGCCATATTCCTATCCCAATTTAGAACCTAAGTAGAGGTGTTGTCGAGCCGGAACGCTCAGGAACGTCGTTCCGGTACTTCACTTTTTTGACAGGAACGCGTTCCGGAACTAAAGATGATTTCTGATAATGAGAATTGGCTGACGTTTTGAAAAAAAAAAAAAATAAAAGGAATTGCTGATTTTTTCTTCTAATTTTTGACGAATTTTTATATGTATTTTTATAAACAAGGGTTTGAACCGAACCGGAACGAACCGGCTTGTTTTTCCGAACCGTGAACAGGAGTCCGGATCGCGTTCCGGTAAAAAAAAAAATAGCACAACACCACTGGACCTAAGACTTATCAGAATGTAAAAATTATGTAAATTGTTGCAAATATGTTGCCTTGAGCAACTCCTAGTTTTACCCTGTAAAGTTGCGTTATTTCAGATTTTACACTTCCATTCAAAAATTCGATCTCTAAAATACGATTTTTATTAGCAAATAAATCAACTTTAGTATCAATACAAATAGCAAAACAAATTCTTAGGTTTATTAAATAGAAAATATGGCACGTACTTGGCTCCTTTTGTCGGCCACTGTATAGAAAATATATTGAAAAATGTACAGAGAAAAAAATGTAAAACGCAATTTTATTTTAGATTTAAAGTAATTCCAAGAATATGGTTATAACTTCGTTTTTATATTGCTTCTATTACCAACAACAACAACTACAAAAAAAGTAAAATCCATATACGATATCTTTACTTAATTCATAGGAAACTCATAATAAAATAGAAGAAAAAAAACCGATTTTTTCATAAATAAATTGGATTTCAAGCGAAATATAAATAAAGTATGCACACTTCAATTTTGTGTAGTACAACAAAGAAGAATAAAAAAAAAAAACACCAGCTCAGATGAATGGTTACGAAATGGACAGAGGCAACACCAGCAGCAACAGAACGGCTAAAATAATAACAATAGGTCATCACAAAAAGCAAGTGTGCTTGTGTATGTTTTGCCAATTTTCAATTAAAAATTTATTATAGTAGGTATAAAATAAATAAAATAAAATTAAAAAAAAGAGAAATAATAATTGAAAATTGAATGGTAGCAATAAATATGGATGATGGATTTTTATTTACTTGTTTGTTCAATAAAAAAAAATAAACTATTCAGCCAGCCACACGCCAATGCGCCTGGTTTTTATTTCTGTTTAAATAAAAATTTGACATTCACACATTTTATACACACATACACATGCATGCACATATTAAACACACACACAAATTTATATTCATTTATTAGTTTTCATTTCTTTTACTTTTTTGTAATGTTTTTAATTCCGCTTTCAATTTAATATAGAAATGAGAAAAAAAACCAATTTCATGTGAACAATTAAAAAAAATTGTATTTCATATACTATTTATTCCACGAATTCGAAATACCGACGAATTTTTAATACAATTTAATACCAAAAGCAAAAAAAAAAGAGAGAAGCAACAAAAACAACACAGTGTTGAGAAAAACAAAGCAAAACAATATTGAGAAAAAAAAAAGGAAAAAAGTCATCGCTCAGCAACGACAACAAAAAGCGGACTCGCTCAAAGTAAACCAGGCAAGTCATCATCTTACCTTTAAAATACTGTGAGAAAAAAAAAGAGAGGTGTCATATATGTTGTTGCTGTTGTTGTTGTTATTTAACAACATGCTGTTAATACAGCCAGGGATGGTAAATCGAATTCTTTTCATTAATATGGTACTTTTTCTTGATTCTATAAAAGAATTAAATTCAGACTTTTGAAATATTTTTATGAAAAATTTATTTATTTATATTTATTTATGAAATATTTTAAAAATATCGAAAAATTCAACAAATTTTAAATAAAATTTAAGGTTTAGTGAAAACCAAAAAAATATGGCTATTATTTTTAATTTTAATTTCTCAAAATAAATTTTTTTCCAGTACAATAATAGATTCGTAACACGTGGCAAAGCAAAAAAATCTCACTAAGGTTTACTATTTCACCACGAATAGACAGACTGACAAATGTTCAACAATTGCATTTATTGCATCGATTTATTGCCAAAATACGAACTGTATAAGTAACCATGAAGCTCATTTATGTACACAAACCATAAAAACTACCGAATTTGGTGTGAAGAACAAGCGGAAACAGTTCAAGAACTGTCAATTCACTCTGAAAAATACACCGTTTGGTTTGTTTTATGTATTTTCTTCAGGCATGACAAAATTCGTAACGTTACAGTAAATAAAGTACGGTATCATGCGACGATAATTCACGGTTGTTATTTAGATCGATCAGTATAAGACAAATTACAACGTAAATCAATGTCCCCATCCCTGACCTACGATTGTGTTAATAAGATTTCTTTTGCCACTTGCTAACGCTCTCTCATTTGTATTTCCCTATAAACAGTGTTGCCATTGGCACTTATTTGAACCGTTTTTAAATATATTTAATTCTCAATTTCAATATTGCTGAACAAAATAATTTAAAAACAAGAAATCATTCAACCAGTCAAGCCTCATCTATGTTACATTCAATAAATTCTTTAAAAAATTATTCTATTGCCATATTCGGCAGATAATGTCTTTGGTCTTAACAATAGATTATAATAGATTATATTTATATATTTTATCCCTTTTAGTGTTAGAAGGTCATTCTTTCATTTAATTTTTGTCCTTTTAAATGTTCTTAATATTACGTAAAATTGTTCAAGTGCGTAACTGGTAGAGGAATGCCTAATAGTAACGGCATGAGCTTTATAAAAATGGTTTTATTTGAAATTCTTGGAAATTTTATTTTTTACAAAGAGAAATATAAATTTCTACGTATAAACGTTCATTTTAAATTTATGCCAGCTTGTGTGTATGCGGTGTTTTATATAATTTTCAATAGAATTTATATTTTCGAGAATCCTTAAAAGGTTTTTCTCATTGCAATTTAATACGGATTAAAATTTTTCACTGGAAACTGCTGGTGGTGAAGGCAAAAGTTTAGTCCCACATAATATCAAATTTTATTAATTAAAATTAATGAGAAAGAGGCTGGTAATTTTTTAAAATGTCGGTATGTACGATCACGACTAAAAACTTAATTATTGATTTGCAATGACATTGAATACCATTGAATACGTTAAATAAAATAACGTATAATCAATTGGAATGTATTTAAATACATTTAATGGAGTTGGATTTCATGGGAAATATACTGATGAACTATTTTCAAAAGTAGGCTTACAATGCTTCACAATAACGCCTTATTACAGTGCATCTAATCACGATTACGCAAAAGCTATTTCGTTTTGATTTGCAAAAACTGTCACTGACACTCGTAAAATATTCTAATTGTTATTGCAGTAACATAACTACTATAAGAGTCTATGGCGACAATCGAATAATAGAAGTTGGTTTATTTTTCCGAAGTTTTAAGATTTTCAAACTTAAAATAATATATAATAATATAATAAATAATATATAAACGAATACAATTTAATACTGCTTATTAGACGTTTTGGTATTTTTAATTAAACACTGATTTTGTTTATATACAAGCTACATGGCAACACTATTAATGCACATTGTGACTACGCGGTTTTTAGTTTTGTTTTTAATTTTCTGCGGTTGCTTTACAAAAAAAAAAGAGTATCAGAGTGGGAAAAAAGAGAATTTCAACAAAATATTATAAGAGCACATTGTAGGGGTTTGTGTATAGGTGTTTGTACTTAATAAAACGTTGTGATTATTTGCCTTTTCACTAAGGCCAACCACAAAGCTGTTGATGATATTTTTGTTTTTTTTTTTTCTTTCTGTATTTTATTGTAATTGCATGTGTATATTCATACTATACATGATAACAGTGTTGCTAATGTTGGTTGTTGTTTTGTTTTTGTTTTTTGTATTATTTTTGAGAGCTTGCTTGCTTTGCTTTGCTTTGCTTGTGCTGTTGTGTTGTTACCACCATCGTCTCTTGTCTTGTCACTTCTGAGAATTCGGTCTAAATTAGAAATGCGTTTCTTGGAACTTTTGGTTATATTATTCGTTTATTGTTGTTACTGTTGGCTGGCTTGGTTGGTTGGTTGGTTGCCGATTGCTTGGCTCACTGACTGGCTTACAGGCTGTTATTAGGTTTGTTAGTTGGTTGGCTTGGTTTGTCGTTAAGTCGGTATACTACAGACATAGTACATACGTACATATGTATGTACATAATACATAGATGGCAAGATGGATGGTGTGGATAGTGAGATGGTTTGGTTGAATGAATTGGCCAGTTGGGTTCTGATGTTTTTGCTTTATGCTGCTGCCTTCTATAATTTTCTGTGTTTCGTATGAAAATTTTACGTGCGTCAATAAAAATTGTTATTGTTTCTGCCCGTAAACAAAGGCATATTACATACATACATAAGTACATGCACATTGTTGGCTGGCTATTGCTGTTAAAAAAAATTTCTTTGAAGATACAAAAAATTCGTTTTTTTTATGTTTTTTGTTGTTTTTCTTATAATACACTATAATAACTTCTTGGTATTCCGTTTTTTGTTAGCGTCTATATTTCAAAATTGAAAAGAAGAGGTGCTAAAATAATTTAAAACTGAATTTTAAATGGCAAAAGATGCCATGGCACGCCATTATTAACAAGACAAACAAGATTTCAAATGAATTCCAATGAATTTCAAAGAAGTAGGGGAGAAAAGTCAATTTTAGTTTAGTTTTTTTTTTATATGAAAATTAAAATATTTGTTTTCGTAATTAATATTCTCGTATTCGTGTGCAGTTTTAAATTTCATTGAAATTTTTAATCTGGTTTAAGGCGGTTCAATAATTAAAGTGAATAAAAAAAAAAACAATAACAATAACTTGTCTAATTAGCATATCTGAATTTTGTTTTACATTTTTTTTTTAATTTTTTATTGTTTTAATTGCGTTTTTCTTAAATGATTATAACAGCGTGTGGTAAAACCGCTTAAGTAAACAACAATTAAATTTTTTTTTATTTATTTATTGAAATAAGATTTTTTTTAATCAAAATATATTTCAAATAAAAATTGTCAAGAAAATTTTACCGTTAAATAAATTTTACAGAGAAATAGTAATATGTTCATATAAGAATAATTTTAAGTTATAAAATAAGACTTGACTCCATGCAATAAAATAAATATTGGATTCTCGACAAAGTTCGGTTACACATTTTTTTTTTTTTTTGATAAGATAGGGAACTAGGCATTCATCCCCAAATAAATATCAACCAAATGATGAAAGCTGGATACATAACAAGCTCGATGCTTAGATACCGTATTAATTAAGAGTTAAAAATTTAATAATCCGCTAAAGCGAACCATTTCGAAAGTGATTGATTATGGGCAATTAAAAGTAGATCGCTTACGACCATGTGTTCATTATAAGCTCAAAGGACAAAGTCTTACCTCTACCTTGTAAGTAATTCACAGCAAAGTACAGCATTTTTCAAGTTCGAGTTATTTCAACAGTCAGAATGAGTTGAATTTCACTTGATTAAGTAGGTATTTTAGAAAGTTATTTTGTTGTTTTAAAAATTCCAAATTGTACTTTATGTACACATAAGATTTGTTTTAAAATACTGTTACTCACCTGAATTTTTATTTCATGTGTATTTTGTCAAATATGTATATACATATGTACATACGTTCAATAAATATGTATGTATGTAAATATATAGAAATATAAATTTCCATTTGAACTTTATAAAATTCTTGTTAATTTGCAAATATTTTTTTGTGTTATTTTTCCAGTTTTAAAAGAAAATTACAAGAATTTTTGTGTGTTTCGATTTGCAGGAATTTTTCAATGTAAATTTTGTCTTTGTAGGTTATTGTATATCAAATTCCATGAAAGGTTTTAAAGTACATTCAAAGAATTATTTAAGTTCATATGAAATTTTCATTCGTTAAAGTTAATAATACTGGAAAATTTTAAACAAAAAATCGAAATTTTTGCTCCATCTGTCAAGGAAAACAAACTATTTACCAAAGCCCCATGGCTACAAATTCTTGTTATATGTATCTTAATTGTAGTATGCATGTAGGTACCTATACTGATTATTTCAACATGGAATATGATGGCAAATGCTTTTCATAGAACCCCAAAACAAATATCGAACCTGGTAACAGCATCTTGGTAAGTAATTTTATTCATATGTTTTGTTTATTGAGAATTTTCTGAATTTCTAGTGGCACATTGGATGAGACAACAAACAATTCATGCTTTTATCTTGCAGGTGGAAAAATCTGCACACATTAAGTCACATTATAAAGTCCCTCCCCATCTACCTTTCTTGACATTGAAGGTGCTTTCAGCAATGTTTGTCCCATAAACGTGATTATTATCGTTCAATACAATCTTAGTATTAATTTTAGTCTGGTTACGTTCATCGAACTCCTTCTTAGGTTAGGTTAGGTTAGGTACGAATGGTGGTATATACCACTGTATTATTGCATCATTGTGCCAAAAATACCCTTCACAAAAAAGAAAACATAAACCAACCAGAAATTGAACGTAGAGTTAGTTGCCGACATAAAGAAGAAGAGAAAAAAGGGAGAAAACGAGAGTACGAGTACGTTGCGTACTACCACTACAGAAAAGTATTTTTATACTTCAGTAGACTACTACAAAACGATGAACATTTGAACCGATTAAGTAGATTAAAACTGTAACAGCTGAGAGAACCTAAATTTACATAAAAAGGTGTTAATTAAAATCTAAAGAATCTTGGACTTGCAGTGGTTAATATCTGAATTTCTCTTTGTAATTCGCTGTCGAAATCTATAGTCAAAGCCAATATACGATATTGTGCGAAAATAATAAAAATTTCAATACCTGAGATTCTATACATGAATGCTCACGCCATCTATTGACAGGTACATAAAATAAAGGAGAAGGGATAATAGGGATGACTTCCCTATTAGGTAGAGGACAGTACAATTGATGGTATATTGTCAGTACTTTCACATTCTACACGAAATAAAAGCTCAAATTTTTTAAAATTCGTGGAAATTATTTTTTTAATTTCTTAATAACCCTGGCTCTTGGTGAAAAAATATGTTTGGCAATCCATACCTCTTCCTATAGTATGTACTATACAACTGTCAAAGAAAAAAATTTTTCACTCTTTCTCCTTACTTTCTGCAGAGTAGTAAAATAAACAATTAAACCGTTAGGAAAAATAAGTTCAAATATAGAAATCTTCTTCCCCCTTATGTTCACAAAAATTGCCATTTACTTTTCTATGAATCTGTAGAAAAATAAAGGAAGAGTTTTAATTAAAATAACTAGAAGCCATGAAAAATGCCTTCAAATTCCTTTTAAATTTTTATAATTATTCAGAATTACTTCAAAAAATAAAGCCCACACGCAGCATTATTTCTTCATATTTATATAAAATATTTTCACTTATTTTATTTATTTCTTCAGTTTTCTTCTTTTTTTTTTGTTTTTACTTCATGTTTATATTTTTTACGTAGAAAATCTTCAATTAAAATTTCGTTTCTTTTGAACATTTTCGTTCCCCCTTTGTTTTTATTTTCATTTTTTTTTGTGTTGACGACCTGTAGTAGTAGTGTATCTTTTAAACCACTCGTTCTCATTATGTCTTCCAGTTGTTGTATTTATTTTCTCTTTTTACGTTTTGCTTTTGTGTTTAAAATTCTTAAGAAATATCTTAATCAAAACAAAATTCCAGGAATTTTATATCACTTCCAACAAAAATAATAAACAAGCACACAAACCCAATACAAAAAAATAATACATGAAAACGACAACAACAAACAGCGCTCAACAACGAACGTCAACAAAAACCCTATTCGATTTGTTGTTGCTTTGATACTGTGCTGTTTTCAATTGCTGTGCGCGTGTGTGTGTGTTTGTTGTCAGTCTCTATTTCGTAAATATTTTTTCTATAAAATCAAAAAAGGTGTGTGTTTAGTTGTGTGTGTGTATTATTGTTGTGGTCGGTAAGTTAACAACAACGTTGATTATTAAGATTTTTTCTCAATGAGCTTTTAGCTTTTTTTTCTTTTTTCACTATCTTTCATTATTTTTATTTACCTCTTTTTAATGCTGATGATGTGTGTTGTTGTTGTTGTTGTTGCTGCCAGATTATATCCGTTGTTTTTGTATAGTAGTAATAGTAGTGTTTGTATTTGCTGTTGTACTACTATTTTGTTTGTGCCTGAATGAACCACAAGAAATCCTTATCTTGGTTGGGATAAGTAAAAAAGATGCCGCTTTCATTAGTTTATTATTAAATTAACTCCTCTTTCTCTCTCTCTCTCTCTCTTTCAATTATAAGCACGTAAAAAACTAGTATTTCTTAAACTTTATGTAAAAATCTTATTAACATTTTTAATTAAATTTCTTATTGAAATAATATAATAAGTACATGTTTTTTTCTTCTCCTTTTTGTTGAATTAATGTTTTCTGTGCTTTTTGTGTCTGTCCTCTCTCTCTTCTCTTTTTTCAGTTTTATGTTTTTCATTAATAAAACTTTTTTCTTGTTATTTTTTAATCACTTTTCTGCTTATTTTACTTGGAAATTGCTAACACACCTTATAAAATTTTCCTTTAAACATAATTTTATTTACTTCTTTATAAATTATTTATTTATTTTTACAATAAAATCAATTTTTTCATTCAACATTTTTCTTTCCACTCAATTTTTCATGTTATATTTTTTCTATTTTCCACAATTTTTTATAATACATATGGGCTTTAAATAAAAACAACTGCGTTTAACAATTACATTTGATTATTTATTTCCACATTTAAATAAATCTTTTATGCAAAAAGAATATTTATTAATTTATTATAAATTACTAATTTAATTAGTAGAACTTTAACTTTTTATATATATGCGTGCGTGTGAACATTTCCGAATCGCCATCTTAACTAAATGGCCGTATTAAAGAATCTTTAAGATAGTAAAATCCCCATACAGAGCTGCATTAAAATGTATGAGAATTTTCAATCAACATATAAACTCTCAAAGCCTATGGTAACTCTGAACAGTAGAATTTAGTTTATTACAACACACAGCCAGGCACACACACCACCAACCATCATAATTCACACATGCTTTTCCCGTTCCCTGTTTATTTAAGTAAAAATTAAGGCCCTGTTTGTTTTCAGTGTGTGTGGTTTGGTATTGCTGCTGCTGGTTTGGGTGGTTCTTGTGGATGTGTGGGTGCGGTAGTAGTAGTGAGAGGGGGGGGAAGGAGAATGAGCAAAAGGAAAAAGTTAGTAGTTGTAATTGTGGTTGTGTTGCTGCACCCGCTCTTCGTTGTTGTTGGAAGAGTGGTGAATTTTGTTGGGGTGAGTTTCCAGTGTGGTGAGTTTTTGTAAAGTATGGTGAATTTGTCCGGGGTGGTGAATAAGATTGAAACTCACCAAAGTGCCGTTATTCGAAAAGATACTGTATTGTCATAAATCAATGTACTGTGCACTAAATTGAACGGTGTGTCTAGAGTAAGTAATGTTCCCCTCTGTTAGCGGAGGCATTCACTGATATCTCTGGTTACCATTCTGCACTGCATTACCAAATTAGTGGTTTGTGTTTGGATTCAGAAGTTGGTTACAGATTTCTAGTTTCCTGGCAAGCAACCAACATTGGATAAAATTTTAAGCACCAGTGTTGGAAAATTTAGTACTTTAGTACTTTTTTCAGTACTTTTCCATTTCAAAACTACACTTTCAGTACTTTTTATTATTACAGATTTTATGGTTTGCGCTTTTCAACTATTAATGGGGGTTAGCAACAGTTCAACATAATGCTGAAGGTCTTTAGCCCCGGTTAGCCCAACATCCAGGCAACGCATGTATGTTCGTTTTTAAAATACGAAAAGCAATGAGAACGGTTGCCGAAATGAACGTACATTCCGTTACGTTCCTTCGACATTTGACTAAACGGGACTTTTATGTTTCGAATCAACTCTTTTTGTTTTATACATGAGAAACAGGTATACGTCACTAGTTTTTCTATGCCATTCCGTACGTGTACGTGTAAATAAATACTTTTTTATAAAAGTACCATTTGATGCAAAAAGGTACTCTTTCAGTTATATTTTAGTACTATTTTAAAATTTCAATTTTGCAACACTGATCTGTGCCTTCCTTTTAGAATTTTGAGAATGTGTGGTGAGTTTAGTTAGTGGTGAACACAAAATCGTGGTGAGTTACGAAGTAATCGAGAATATCTCTTGATATAAGTATACAAGCTCGTGGTGAATTTCTGATATGTGATGAATAAATTTGAACTAGTCCACAACCAACACAACACTACCGACTATACGGTACTACCATATTCGTTCAATATTACATGTGTAAACACATTAGTGGGTTTTGTCCGAACTAATAAGATTTCACCTCAATTAACGTATTCAGTTAAGTAATTGAGTGTGGAATGATTTCCGACTAATTAAAATCATATTTGAGATAAATACAAAACTTGTTTAATTACAATTTCTCCCTAGATGGCGTCTCGAGATATCACTATTAATTATAATATGGCAACACTATGGCGTCAACTTTTCACATTTTTTTATACCGAAATGTCAAATGAAAATAATTTAAGAAAAACAACACAAAAGGCATTAACAAAACCAAAAAAGTGTTAATATTATAAAAACGCGCGTCTTTTTTACAAAATTTAATTAATAAATAACATATTAAACACCTGAATTTTAATCTAATGTCTTAATTTAAACGCAATACAAGTGTTTTTCATAAAATAATCTGTTTAAATCGAAACATTTAATGTCAGCAAAAAAAATTCTTGGCCAAACAAAAATTTTTTTTCTTCTACCTTCACGGGAGATTCTTGTACACGAGCGATTATTTTTACTGATAGATCAATGCCGCAAATGTTAATGGTGCCGTTTCATTAATAACAAACCTAAATACAACATATATTGACAAATCAAAAATACGAATTACTTAAAACACTGAAGTGCGAATAAGAAAATTATAAATAGAATGGCTTCTGTTAAAACAACAGAAGGTTTCGATGTTGACTTATTTGAAACTCGGCTGGAGTCGCTTAAGGATACCCAAGATGGAATCCAACAAATGTCATCGTGGTGTTTGACACAACGTGCACATCATAAAAAAATTGTTGCCTCCTGGTTAAATGTATTCAAACGAGGTGAGTGGAAATAAGTTGAATATTTTCTGCGTGGATAGAACTTAGTTCGCTTGACTATAAGAAAAGTTTTTGTAGGTGGTTTTATGCAATGTGCAAGTGTATTGGGCGGCTGGATATGTAAATATTATTTAAAAAATGTTTTTCAGAACAAATTATTAAGATTTATATCGAGATAAGACTTTCCTAGAGAAATTTACGCACTTTTCCCACCTAACATTGCTAACGATGAGTGGCATAGTTACAGCGGGATGACCGATTATGTGAATCGGGAATTATTAACTAAATAGTTATATATGTGTACAAAATAATAGTAAATCTGTGTTTGCTTATGATTATGTTTTCTTAAGATTATTTTGCTTATGGTTATGTTTGCTTTTTATAAAGAGGCAGACTCCGCGAGCTGCAACAGCTACAGGTTCCAATAAGCTTTCCGTGTTGTCACATTATAACATAACAGGATTAGCTTAAGACTTTATACGACCATCGTTTTGGTTATCGTTCAGACAATACTAAGTATATCAAGTAATCTTAAAACGAACGAAACATTATCTTTTTAAATCCACAGAGCTTTATCCAATCGGTCTAAAACTATGAACATAAAGATAAACATTTTGTTAACAGTTGTCTAGCAAAGGTACTGAAAATCTTTTTATAGATTTGTTTATTATTTATTAATTGTTATATAGAGATTTCTAAGGGCTGATACCACCCCATCTATTTTACTGCTTTCAATCTGTGTAAGAATTCCTTGTCAGGTTTTGCCACGACTGTTGTCCTGGCGATTCCTAAAATGCTGTTCGATGTCAATAAAGAAAAATCTATGTCTAGTATCTGATAAGCATCGCAAGTGTTTTCTTCTAAAATGCCTTAATCCCGCACAACAGCGACCCATTGAGTGTTCTTGGAATTGGTTATCCTTATCATAGAAGTGACATTTAGGTCTGGATGTAATTCCTATTCTGGTTACAAGCTCTTTCCCAATCAGTAATGGATGATTACTACCCTCAGGCGATTCTTGTATAGTCTGATGGAAGATTCAAATCTTTTCTCATTTTAAGTGGATAGATTTCTAAGTAGTTTTTTATGTCAATTCAATCTTTTTTTTTTTGCAAAAAGGTTGTACAAAATCAAACTGTGTTGAAATTGTTTATAGAGGAGATTTCTTGCCACTTTTTGCTTTAATTTAAGCTTCATTAGGGTGTTAAACGAGTCTAACGTTAACTATTAAACATTAACACTAATAGAGACACGTGGCCTAGATATACACATATCTGTCTTTCCAAATTTTGCCTCTTAATTTATTTGTGACGATCTTGTTCCTGTTCCTGAAAACATATGAAGTTTATAGGGATTCAGATGCTTCATCAGTAGATACACAAATAGCAGAAGCAAATTCAGATATTGTTGTGGCACTATCAAATTCTGCTCATATTTTTTCAAAAAAATTTTAGACAAATATACGGATATCAAGGGAATTCGATGTTGCCTTATCAGGTGTTTTTTTTTATAGTTTACGAGCCTGTGTTAGAATTAATCCCAGTTGTTTTTCATTGAGTTACTAAAAAAGAAGAGAACAATACTTCTTAATTGTTATTACTACAATATGATAGCAAATTAAAAGACAATATTATTCCAAAGAAATTGAAGAATGAATCAGCTCCATTCTATTCCTTTCCATACTTAAGAAACTAAATTTTCAAAAATCTTTCAAAAGATGCTTGATTTTAAAGCTGTATTCGGGCAAGAGTATTTAAAATTTGTGTAACAACTTAGTATCACAATCTAAGAGACAAACAACTCATTTCCATAGACTTGAATTATATTTAACTATCAAAAATAAAAGAAAATAAAAATAAAAACTATCAAATCATTAAAATGCTGTATTTTAACCAAAGCATCGTTATACAACTAATTTATTCTTATTTTAATAATTTGTCTCTTCTTTTAGTACGTGTTGAACATCGTTTGGTACTATTTTATTTAGCCAACGATGTCATACAATACAGCAAAAGAAAACGCTATGAATACGTTGAGAGTTGGGCTACAGCTTTACAAAAAGCCACTACAATGGTTCGGTAAGTTCGTTGTATTCGTTTTCTATATTAATATTTACCTAATAAAAAAAAAATTTAATTAAATCTGAATAAATTGCAGAGACGAAAAAGTGAAAAATAAAATACTTCGCATATTCAGTATATGGGAACAGCGTGAAATATATAACGAAGAGTTCTTAACAGACCTATGTGGTCTCTTAAATATAGCGCCGCCTAAGAAATCTCATACGCCTACCATTGATTCCGATGATTTTCAAAATGCCAATTTGATAAGTAGTATTCGTGAATGTGTCGAGCTATCGGAGAGTACCGATAAAAGTTTTAAAAAATTGCCAAAAACACCAAATTGTGATATAGAAAGTATTAAGCAACAACTCAAAGATAAAACACATTCGGATGATGTTGAAAAGGAATTGGAACGTTATGTTACCTATATAGGAGCATTTACGAAAAATTTACAGGCTGAGATAAAATGTCGTAAAGCGGTAGTAAACAATATTGATACGGCTATTAAGTTTTATGCCAATCAAAGGGGTGAAGTGAAAGTGGTTGTTAGCGTAAGCAAATATTTCTCTAAGCAATTGTGACATTGACTGTATTAATTTCGTTTTCCTTTAGGCTTACAAAAATTTTGGCAGTCGTATAAAGTTAGTTAAGAAAAAACTAGATGAAATCACACCCAATTTACCAAGCCCCATACCATCACCAGATATAAATGCACCCTCACCGGAACCAGATGCCGATTTGCAATTACCAGATGAACAAACAACACCAGCAATGGTAAGCTTAAATAGTCTGGAATTTACTTTTTTAAATTAGAATTTATTTTTCCAACATTTTTGCAGAATTTTTTGAACAATAATTTCAATGGTTATTCAAGTTATATGGATGGCAATTTACCTTTTGATATCAATGATTTTAAACGTGACGAAAACGCTAAAGTGTCTAGTAAGTTTTTTAAAAATTGTACGATGTTAATTACAGTTATTTATAAAGTGTGTAATTCTTTTTCAAAAAAAAAGGTCAACCAATAGAAGTAATAGGTTCAAGATCAGATGATGAAAGCTATAACTCCAGTGCAGATTATTATAAACCAGATTCAATAAGTGCTTACCCAGGATCGGATAATATGGCTATTCCTGGTTTAACACCAATGCCAGTACCTTCAGTGCCAGCTGGTGGTTATACCTCCTTGGCCAGATCATCGCATCAATATGGCGATATTTTACCGCCGCCGCCTAATCCGCCCTTGTTTGGTGGTCCATCTAGTTCTCTGTCGAATAGTCTACATCACAATATAAATTCGGGTTACTCTACCCACAACGCTAGGACTTATAACACTGATAGTAGCTACAATTCAAATGTTTACAATAGAAGACCGGTGGGAGCTGCTTCTGTACAGCCTTTAATGCCACCACCACCAATGCCACCTACTGTAGGATCAATAGACTCGAGTGAAAGTAGTGATTTTAATTCTACTTGGGATATGAATATGTCTTGGTCGAATCCTTTGGATAGCTCTACTGTTTCGACATCATCTTATAGTCATACACCAATCGATACACCTCATTCACCGCAACATTTCGATTCAGATGCCCATAATTCGGATTCAACCACTTTAGAATATTCAGATCATGCTGGAAGCTTATCTACAGCCCAGGATGTTGATCATCGCCAGCTAATTTTACCGGCTTTTGGTATTGGTACTAAATTAGGTTTAAGTAAAGGTAAAAATCTTTAAAAAGGCATTTAAATTTTAGAATTATATATACTTTTTGTTATTTAATTAGAGAAATCCCGTCAATTGGATATAGATCATCGAAATCTTATTTCTCTAACTGGCTCTCCAGGTGCAAGTGACAATGACAAAAAATCTTGGTATCAGGAAACTCATGAGGTGTATATTTAATGCTTTTTCTCATTTGTTGTACAAAAACAATTTCATAATTTATTTGTTTTTTCTATCGATTAGACATCCGGTGATGTGGATTATCGTACATTTGGTCAAAATATTAAAACTATTGACACTTCTGCAACGGTACCATTTTTAAATGACAGTTCATCAGTATCATCGAATGATACCACAGGAAACGTAAGACTTTTCTGTTATTTCTTTTTCTTTTATATTTTACGATTAAAATTTTTATTTTATTTCTCATTTTTAGATAACATCAACTGTAACTTCACCCCAGAAAAACAATAGTAAGTTAAATTCAAAGACTTGCAATACATTTTTGTGTAATATTTTAAATTTTATTTAAAGGTCCTTCTAAAGAGTCTCACAAAGAAGATTCTTTTGTTGAAAATACAGATGGAGGTATGGCTGGTTATGATCCAACAGATATGGTTGTTGATATGGACATGTCTGATGAAGATCTTGATGATATATTTAGAGGTTTGCTTATTTATTCTTATTATTTTTCTTTAGTTCATTATATTACAAGCCAAAAAATTTTTTATATTTTTATTATTTTCAATTGATTACAATTTTTTATTACTTTTAATTCTTTGCCGATTTAATTTTATTGTTTGACCATTGGTAAAATTCAAGATCAATATATTAAAACATAAGGCCTAAAGATAGTTATACAAAACATGGGTTGTTGTGATGTATTAGGGTTTGTAAACAAAAGTTTGTAAACAATGGATTATTATTCAAACTTCCTCGTACGAAGAATTTAAAACACAAATATTTTATTTAATTATTCCTTTACGATGCTTAATAGAGGTATTTGAAAATTAATAATATTAGTTTTGTATATCTCATTTAACGATAATAAACCAAACAACCCATGCATTTCTTTTTTGGAAAATGTAATTTCGATTACATGCTTCTAAAAGTCAGGAAATTAATCTACAATTTTATTATTTAACATTTCTTTATTCCAAACAAAAAAAAAATCATCCAAACGCACTGTAAATTAACAGAAGTAAATGAGCAGAATGAGGAAAAAAATGATGAAAATCAGACTGCAAATGGTGATGACACACAACAGGATGTGGACCAACAGGATGGCCAGCAAACACTACAAAGGCCGCCACTACTAGAGACACCTGCTGAATACGATCAAACTAATAGCTGGGATTCTAATTCCATGGGACAAATGCCCGAGCAAGAATGGAACCAAATGACCGCTATGTCTTGGCAAAATAGTAGTCGTATGGGCAGTGCAGGTCCAGGCGGTGTTCCTCCGCCGCCGCCAAGGCCACCTTTTCCCATGCACTTCCCCTATGCACCGGGACCAGGCAATGATAACGGCTCTTTTCGGCCACCTAACGGCAACATGATGGGCGAACGGGGTGGTTTTAATGGACGTGGCGGCGGACGCGGTTGGCCAAATTCACCGCAAAATCAATTTCGAAATTTCCCTAGACTGCCTAGAGGAGCTGGTGGTTCATCGCCTTACTTTAATCGTGGTGGAGGACGAGGAGGTGGTCCCGGTGGTATGCGCGGTGGTCCAGGATTCCGTGGTAAATTCCGCGGAAAAAACAATTGGATTTAGAAAATTCATTCTTATTACAACACAAAAGAAAAAAATCTAAACTAGTTTTAAATGTTCTTTATATATATTTTATCGTAATAACAAAATGAGTTGTTAAAATAAAAGAGTAACTGAATTCGACTGTAAATACTAAAAAGCGAAACTTTTAACCTTCTAAAATGGGAAAAAAGTAATAAAAATATGTAAGAAGTTTTTGAATGCAGCAATGGTGTTTGCATTTGTTAATAAAGTTTCAATTGGCGATTTTAAAATTATTTTCGGGCTTACATAAAATTTTCCATGGGAATCTTTCAATTTGTTAACAAATAGGAAAAATAAAACGATATTAATCTAAAAAAATTTCGATTGACTGCAATTTTATAAAAAAAAAATTATTTTGTGAGCAAGAAAAGAAAATATAACCTTGAAAACGTTTTGAACTCTATCTAACGTTTTATAAAAGACTGGAAATCAAAATAGACTTAGGACTGATTAGAAATGAATTTCATTTCATAAAATAATATTTTCTCTTGCGTTTTGATCTTTTTGAATTCAAAAAGAGCAGTCAGTGCCAATATACGGTACTTGTTTTCTATATTATACTGTTTTCCATTTATTTTCGACACTTTTTGGATCCAGAGCTTGGTGGATGATTTTCCATTGCTTATAATATAAAATAGAGTTCGATAGACCTCTTTAAATTCAATAAACTTTATATATTGAAAGACACTTCTTACATATTTTTACAAATTTCTGGTCTCATTACAAAACTTTTTTTAATTTTTCGTTAAAAAAAACTTTTCCTTAAAAAGACAAATGTTTTAAGGATTTTTATTTACTATTTCTTTTCCCTATTTTATATTGTAACATAGTTTTAATATTGTATAAGTATTTAAAAAAATCAATTTAGTTGTTAAAATTTAAACTTACATTTTACACAACTATATCGATATTCGAATTAATCTTAAAAACATTATTATTATTATTATTATTTTCTCTAGGTTTTAGATGTATATTTTAAAAAAATTTTAAAACTATAAACCAAATTTTATTTTAGTGAAAACATACATATATTATTAGCAATGTTACAAAAATATATATAATTGCGACATAGTTTATAATTTGAAATTCTATATTCATAAAAATTAAAACACAATTATCATTAAATTCATGTTACACTGCTTTATTACACAATATAATACAAATAATACATATTGCAACATGCTAATTAAGTTAAATATAACAACTAAATGATGGTCATCACACAATTCATATGTACCAGCAAAAAAAAAAAAAACAAAAATATTCTTTAAAAATATGAATGTTTAAATAAAAAGTTTAGTCTATTAATGAAAAACCAATATTAGGATTTTGAATATGATTGAAATGAGAATGCATATAAAAAGTAACAGCGCCCGATAGTGTGTGTTCATATTTATTAAAATGGAGAAGAAAAAATTAATTTTTACAAAACGAATCTTCACAAAATTTGTATTGTAGGACTTGGTGATTACACCGCTTTTCATTGAAATTGAGAAAATTAAAAAAAAATTTGAGAATTTCAATATGAAATTAAAAAAATTCCAAGTGAAATCCTTACTTATATGCCATTCATTTGATTGAGTAGCCTATCGATGGTCATTTGTTTAACAAATACTTAAGGGAAAATTCTATCCAGCTGATTTCTTTACTAACGGCATTGATAAAACGATGTAATATAATAATATAATATAAAAGGATACGATCGTGTACCCTTTTCATTATATAATAAATATTTATTAATTTAATTTGAAAGTTTCTAAATTTACAACTAAAAGTTCGCGAAGTGAAAGGATTTTTTCAATTTAAAATTTAAATTCTCGATTTCATGTGGAATTTTCTCAATTTTATATTGAATTTTTCAATTTCAATTAAAAATGTTGTTCTTCATATAGCAATCCTCAGAAATATTTAAAATTTTAAGCTTTTTCGAAGTAAATTATTTATTTTTTAATTACTTTTTCTTTCTTTTTCTCAATCAACTTTCATAATTAAATTTATAAATAATGTAAACACATTCTGAATGATTCTGAATTCAGTGGTTTAAACATCAGAATATAGTTAAAATCTAATATTGCCAATTAATTAGAACTTAACTTAAAAAAAACCTGTGAAAAGTTGGAAAAGTATGTTTTTATGAATTTTCCATTAAATCAAGGCCTGCTTCTTGTACATAACAACACCACTTTGTTGAAAATCTTTGTTCAATGCTTCTTTCCTTTTAGCAACAGTTTAAATCATTGAAATTTTTTTTAAATATTTGTTTTCTTCAAAACTAAACAAAAATTTCGGTAACAGAAGAAAATGTTATTCACGATGTTCTACAATACAGACACATCATTTAAAGTAATGGAAATTTTTTTATTAAAACAATGCAAAAATACTTCAAGAATTGAGTTTTCAAACGGCCAAAGTTGTTAATCTTACTGAAAACGTATTGTACAACATTTATAATAAAATCTTTAACTAAATGAGTGTTTGTGTAACACAAACTATTTAAAGTGATGGATAATTTGTATGAAAATTCAAAAACATTTCAGAAATTAATTGTCTGAAATTGTTCATATGACTGAAACAATGATTAAGTAAAAATATATATTTTTTTTACTAGACAATTATTCTCATTTATTTTTTTTATTTTATTTGATTTATTATAATCTATTATTTTTCTAATATATTATCGTAAATACTACTCCGAAAGATTATTCTTTCCATTGAAGAAAATTTAAACACTGAATATCAATTCCTAATAAGGCGGAATGGGGATAGGTTTTTTAAAGTCACTTAAATTTACTTCTATAGCTTAAAAGACTTGTTAAATTATAAATTTGAGCAATTTTTATTGGTTATTGCATTATTAATTCAAAATACAAAGACAAATTCTGATCTCATATTCAAAATTATTTATAGCTTTACTAGGCAGGTCCTCAACCAGAAATTATGCTAGGCAAGGGGAAATAAATTGTGCAATATTTTCATATGATCTCCATACTTACTTTGCATTAATGAACTGAAGTCAATTACTAAAATAATTTTGCGATATTTTCAATAAAAATATATGAAAAGCACTTTGAAATCGCTGCAGACGATCGGAAAATAATTGAAAATAACTCTGAATTATTTGAGTAATAGATTGCTTTTCATATAAATTGTCAATACCTGATATAGCTTGTCCTACATAGGGACTATTAAACAATTTCCGTTTTCCAAAAATTGTTCAAGATACCTCCAAGCATAATTGTAAATACGAAAGGCACCACAATAGTTCTCATAAATATATTTACGATTGAGACTTCTTCATTTTAAAGGCCTGGTAGACTCTGTTTGAAAAGTGATTATCAGGCAAATTGTACAAGTTTCATTATTTCGAAGACATGTAATGTTTACAATATAAATCTTGGCTGGTTTTTAAAAACTTGTATTTGATTTATTTTTCGCATGAAATGAATCATGCAACAAATAACAAATTAAGGTTTTCCAAATGATTGAATTCACCAAGTTTTCTTTAGTTCATACAGGAAGGAAAATGAACGAAAAAACCAAATAATCGTTGAAAAATATCATTTGGAATAATAAAGAATTCAACAAATTCTAAACTATTTTGCTGTTCTGTACATTATTTCCAATAAAATTATTTCTTTTAATAACCTTGGCAAACGATTGTTGACATCATACTTTAAAATTTTTATTTTACATTTTCAAACATTTTCATTCCACTCGTAATACAAAACATCTGAAAAAATAAATTGTATATTCTGTATTTAAATTTAACTATCTTTATATTAAAGATAAATTAAGGATTTAAGTGTTATTAATTCGAATATCGTATCGGTTGTTTTCCCCCATGAAAATCTCATAAGTTAAATTAATAAAATTAAGTTTGTATTAAACAAAAATTGTTAAATATTATAAATAGTAAACTAATTAATATGTGTACAAAATTTTAAATAAGTTATAAATACAATATATTGTTTTAAATAAAAGATACTAAAGATGCGAATTAAATCAAGTAAACATTAAAAAAAGAAAAATACTTTTGGAAATAATTTTTTTTTTTATTTACCTGCTAATTTGTAAAGTTCTTTTGTTTTGCTAATTAATTTTCACTAGATCTTCATTCAGCAGGCATTTGTTTTAATATGGAAATGTTTAATGTCTTGTAATGCGGAAACATAGGAAGGAAGTCATCATCAAACTCATTGCTTATCAGTAAGTCGGCACATATTAAATTATAGTGCGGTACTTCTGTGTTTGAGTTTTAAAACATTGTTGTGATTGTTTTAAATAACGCCCATCACTTAATTCTGTTTGAAGGATACGACGTGAAACGGCTGTCAAATTAACTAGACTTTGAGAAAACAAGCAAAACCGCCAAAGATTAAAGAGGTATGTATGCGGACTAAATATTACATGAGTTTAAAAAATTAGTTTTCTTTAGTTTAAGGCAATTTATTATTTGTATATCCTTTGTGGGAAAACTGGCAAACGTTATTTTACTCAAATCTTATTTAAATTTAAATGGTTTTTCCCTATCTTTTGCTTTAAATTATAAAATTTTTTTACTATAGTGAATAGATTCCATAAAACAGACGGAAATTTTTAAGAATTCATATTCAATAAAACTTGTTCATCAATAATATTGATACAAAGTGAATTTCTTGAATTGAATACCAATTTAATCGAGCCTTTGGACAGTACTATTGAATCAAGGACTCACTAAAATAGAGGTAATAGAACACAGTATAGTACGCACACACCAATGAATTTATTGTAAACCAAGATTCCTAGGAAGAAGACGGAATTTCAAAATTGTCTAGAACAATTTACTAATAAAACATGCATATTTAAAGTCTGTTAACAATTCTCTGTAATGTTTTCTTAAAGGCGAAATTCATTCGAATAGGATAGAAACATTTTCAGCTTCAAAACACAAAATAGGGCACACAAATGTCGATATAGTGCCACAATTATGGCGAAATGTCCTGCTAGAACGGTAAGGTCCCATATATTGTACCATACAATCAACATCCTATCCGTAGACCAAGTATTTCTATATGAAATCTTTTCGACTCCAAAGTAAAGCTCTATGAAATTTGACAGTTAATAAAATAAATCTCGGCCTCTAAATAGCTGTTCGCTTACAATTGAATAAATGGTAGTGGTAGTGGTTTCACTCCTCATATTCAAAGCTCTTGCAGAAGTTATTCGAAGGAATGCCAAGTGGTCATAGAGTGATGGGCGGTCATGATATTTAAGAAAAGAAGACAATCAGTTCTCTTCTTATTCATATTTTTCCATCAAAACCTAGCAAAATTGTTTGTTTACACATGCTGCCAACAAAGTTGAACCTCCATGACAAACGACAGGAGAATAATCAATTCAAATAAAGCAATCGGAACACCTATTTTGCTTAGAAATTCCCGGCATTCGTTGACGAGGGCGGTCGTCGAGGTGACAATCGTTAGGTACTTGACTCACAATCTGGTTGTTTGAGTAAATTAAACGATTTTTAGGGAAAATCCTATCACCAAGGAAACATTTCGTCGCTTTCAATGTGGCCACGAACTTCGTATGGAAAACACGGCAGTAGTCAGAATCCTTAATATATATTCCACAGCCTACTGTCTTCAACGTTCAGAAGTCATTCGTAAATACATACCTCAAGACCAAAAGTTCGTGGTTTGCATACTGAAATCAAAATTCCTATTGAGAAATCTGTGAGGAACACCAGTAGTCGATGTGAATGTGTCGATGGCGTCCATTGTCCCGGTTGGACCGTGATTTAACTGCAATCAACCTTATTGTCACCTACTCAGCCCTTTGTTTCAATAGAAGTTTAGAGGGGATGCAATTTAGTGTAGCAAATAATGCCTTAGTTGCAGTAGAACTTTGATCATCATCGGAAATTTTAATAAAGAATTGCCATATGTAGGCGAGCAGGGAAATAAGTAAGTATACTTACATATGATTATTCAAATACTTTTTTATTCATTACACTTATAATAAAAATATTTAATAAAAGACTCAACAATATTTTACAATCTTAACTGTAATAACACTTATGTTTTAATTATAATATAAAAATATCGTATATAAATAATAAATACATACTAATAAAATTAATAATCTCTCGTCAATAGCTTAATCAGATCACCAATATAAGCCTGGGCCATTTGCAATGTTTCATACTTTGATAGGCGACGATCATTGCCCAACGATGGCACAACATCGCGTAGCTTATCGAAGGCATCATTTAAACTATTCATACGTCTTCGCTCGCGAGCATTTGCCGCCAAGCGACGTTTGCGTAATACCTCTTGAGAACATGTTGTATTTGTTGTGGAACATTTAGATGAGCTGAGTGTGGAGCTATTGTTCAATTTTATACAGGGTTGTAGGCGTTTTAAGACGGTTTTCGCTGAATACGTTTGATTGCAGAAGCTTTTATTGCCTCCAAACGTATGGGAAACTGTAGAGTGTTGGTAAGTATTGTAAAAGTGTTCCAATTCATATGTAGATGTTGTTAAATTAGTTTCGCTTAATGCTAAGCCGTAATCATTGCTGCTATGATTCGAATCTGACATAGAATCGGCGTTAGTTTGAAAATCCATTTGATAGAAATTAAAATCCATATTTTCATTGAAGCTACTAAACTGTTCTGACGGGCTGCTATTATCCGAAATGGTGACAGTAGTGCTGGCAAGAGTGTTATTAGCTGGAGCTGCTGCCGGTGTTGAAAGTTCTTCGTTTAGATTATTGTATGGCGTATAATAAAATTGTTCATTAAAATCACTGGATAACATTTTGTGTTGTTATATCTTCGGAGGATCTAGTTTAACTGTTTTTAAAACAACATCCTTTGCTGCTTTATATATGTACGTACGTACCTTAGTTTACTTAAACCTTAGGAAAGGTTTTGTTTTATCCCCAATATGATTGGCTTAAAACCATATTTAGGCCACTTGTTTGTACCTGCTTTAACAATTTCTGATTCGTTCTTTACACTCATTCTCACACACATTAAAACGTCCGTCAGGCTAATCTTTCTACTCATGAGAGTAATTCACTTACTTCTTTCGTGCAACATGGTAGAATCCTTTTTTTGTTCGTATGCCAATTGGTATTGAATGTTCTACAAACCTGTGTACATAAGTGTATGTAATCTATGGTTTTTGTTGCATGTCTCTTTTGTTTTGCATTATTGTTGTTGCTGCTGTTTGTTGCATATTCGCATATAGTATTGTTATTAAATTGGCTTGCGGTCAAAACGTTTAATTTTCTTTTATTAAAAAGTGTTCTTTTGTTGTATTGTTATAATAATTTTTCTTTGTATTGAAAAAAAAAGGAATTTTAAATACAAATGTACGTACATAATATGTATGTAGTAAATATTTATTTAATATAAAAAGTTTCTCAAAAGTATAATTATTGTGGCTTTATTTCGAACAATAATTTTCACTTTCTGTTTCATTTTATTTTATAAACATTTTTTATAAGAATTTAACAGTTTTAAAATACTTTATCATCAAGGTTTATCTGTTGCAACTATAACTACAATTGTGATTGACAAGGTTAAAAATGAATCTACTGTCATAATTGAAAATTATTTCATTGCAAAGACCTTGAACTGCGTAATGAATCTAAAAAAATTGTGCCTTGCAAGTTAAGCACTGGCCAAATCAAATACATATACCGCCTCTGGATTGGCTGCAGCAGTTGATCCTTTTAACATAGTTTTTGACCATTTGTTATCCAATTTCTATCGATATCTAAGCAATAACTTGATGAATGTTCGATTTTAAATATTCCAAGGTTAAGTGATAATTTGCGCAGACATGTTTTTTAAAATAGCCCCCACAAAAAAGTCCAGCGCTTTCAAATCGTATAATCTCGATGACCAATTCACACCAACAAAACGTGAAATTCAAGATTGGTGGTACCTACAATCGTACCTACCGTTGACACCGAGCAACAGATTTGAGAAACATTTTATTACAATTTTATTTACTCTCACAGTTTTTGCCAGAAGACTGTTGAAAGGAAGTCGCCAAAAGAAATATTCTTTTCATATTTCGTTTTGTTCGAGATGTCTGAGCTAAGTTTTGAAACACAGGCTCTCGTATAATAAGTTAGCATACTACCTAATAGACTTTAGAGGCACTATCTTGTTGAAAATCAATATCTTCCAGTTTATAAACTTCAATTGCAGTCCAATAGCCATAGCGCTCTGAACTGACGATAAATTTTCATCCAGGTTAATTTTCGAAAAAAAAGGCGCCCACTGATACCTCCAGACAATAATTTACACGACATTCACTTCCACATTGGCTACTTCAAGCTCCATATGTTGCAATTTTCCTTTTTGAAATAACCACCGACTGAGAAATAGGTTTCATAGGCCTCAGATGAAGAAAATTGTGAAAAATCAGAATTGAAAGCCTATTCCTATTGCATTCCGTCATTATATCTACGGTGATGTGAATGGTGAGCTAGTTTTAATTTTTGAATGTTTGGGGCTCTACATGTAGGTAAAAGTTCAAATGTAAAATACACCATATTGCGTCTGTATTGCTGAGAACGATGTGTATGTACTTGACAAATTTCAATTATCCTCCACACTTTCTTCAACATAAGCAGTATTGTATACTTTGCGAACTTTTCTTGAGTGGCTCTGCCTGATCTTCCAATGACGTTCATTGTTGATGTTATCCTAACCTATCTTAACCAAATTGCAACACAAATCTTTGAATTTTTAACACATCTGTCCTTAAAGGCGTGAGGCGCTATTGATTACGTAAGTAATCATTATAGGCTTCTTAATTGTAAAGTAAAGTAAACTAAAAATGTATGTCTCTTGTAAGGATTACTTCAAACGATCCTTAAATTTTTTAGTTTATTTACACAACATTTTCCAATTAGTTGACACTCAAAGATTTGTTCCGGCTTATCGACAATAGAATCCTTAACTGTAAGTCCTTTCATTCACAGCAATTCATGACATTCTTTTCACATTTTATTTTCAATGACACTACATGATACGACCTCATTAAGATAACAATTGTTTCAGTTGTGTTTTCATTTTCAAAAGAAGTCATAAATGTCACATAATAGTTTGGTGTTTAATATTTATGTGATGACTGTTTATGATACACGTACCAAAAAGGTGTCTGTCTACCTGCTAAACAGTCAATCAACAGTTAATAACGTTAACGTATCGAACATTGGATTAATAGCAGCACGTACGCAGAAGGACATTAGTGTCATGGTTTATAAGAATCCTTCTTTAAGTATCAAAATTTATTTCAATTGCATTGATTTTCAAACTCAATTAAGTAGTCACAATGACTTGTTATACGGTCCTACTGTCTAAATGGGCTTCTTAAAGAATACATACATACAAACATCTTTTCTTATCTACAATGGCACAACGATTACACTTTATTTCTTTGAAAAATACTTACATGTTTTTAATTTATATATCGTCGTATTAAGTATGTATGTATGTATGTATTTAAATTTATAATTATTTGTTTTATAAAGAAAGGAAAAAATCTCAAATTATAAATGTGGGTCAACATAACGATTTGGGCAAACCTTCTGAAACCACATTAAATAATAATCTCTCCAAAAGCACACAAAAAATGTGCATCATATATGCAGTATAACCGCAATCATGCAATTTCAACATACCGATATAAATGTTTGTTTAACAATTCAAAAGTATATTGTTTTCATTTTCAAAGAGAGGCAATGTTTTCTATCCATACACCAATAATTTAATACAATTTAAGGTTTCAGCACTTTACAGTAGGCTATACAAACGAGGTTTGTGTGAACTTTTATTTTCAAGTGCAAATTATTTATCTTTGAATCCCAGCTTGAAATGTCTTAAACTTTTAAAAATGGTATTCAATATTTATGGCTTCTGCTCATTGCTTTGAAACAATAAAAAGTTTCAAAATTATGATGTTAGCTTGTTGTCCGAATCAATTACAAGCATATTTGTTTCTATAAAGGATGTTTGGCGTAAATATGGGACGATCTTAACCAAACTCGGGACACCTGCTTTTGAATAGAAATAACAACAGTTAATAACGAGTAGCATTGGAGACGTAGCTTCTAAAGCTGAGCAATTGTTTTAGCATTTACAGCCTTTTATGATTTATTTTACTTTTGGATATGAACCTTCATTAAATAATAGGTTGCATTCAATACCCATTGCTTTAAGTGGAATTTAGAACAAGATTTTCTTTAGCAATGGAGCTTATTTGTTACTCGATGGGTACATCAACAACATCTATGAGGCAAGAGGAATGCAGAAATAATTGCGGAATAGTCATTTGTTTGCGAAAAACCGTACGGTACAGTACGTTACAGTACAGTACAGAAAGGTACAGTACAGTACAGTACGCTACAGAACGGTAAACAGTACAGTAAAGTACAGTAAAGTACATTACACTAAAGTACATTACACTAAAATACAATACACTAAAGTACATTACACTAAAGTACATTACACTAAAGTACATTACACTAAAATACAATACACTAAAGTACATTACACTAAAGTACATTACACTAAAGTACATTACACTAAAGTACATTACACTAAAGTACATTACACTAAAGTACATTACACTAAAGTACAATACACTAAAGTACATTACACTAAAGTGCATTACACTAAAGTACATTACACTAAAGTACAATACACTAAAGTACATTACACTAAAGTACATTACACTAAAGTACATTACACTAAAGTACATTACACTGAAGTACATTACACTAAAGTACATTACACTAAAGTACATTACACTAAAGTTCATTACACTAAAGTACATTACACTAAAGTACATTACACTAAAGTACATTACACTAAAGTTCATTACACTAAAGTACATTACACAAAAGTATATTACACTAGAGTACATTACACTAAAGTACATTACACTAAAGTACATTACACTAAAGTACATTACACTAAAGTACACTACTTCTGCTCTTCACTAAAGTACACTAAAGTACTTCTACTCTTCACTACAGTACATTAAAGTACATTACACTAAAGTACATTACACTAAATTACATTACACTAAAGTACTTCTACTCTTCACTAAAGTACACTAAAGTACTTCTACTCTTCACTAAAGTACGCTAAAGTACTTCTACTCTTCACTACAGTACATTAAAGTACATTACACTAAAGTACATTACACTAAAGTTCATTACACTAAAGTACATTACACTAAAGTACATTACACTAAAGTACATTACACTAAAGTACATTACACTAAAGTTCATTACACTAAAGTACATTACACAAAAGTATATTACACTAAAGTACATTACAGTAAAGTACATTACACTAAAGTACATTACACTAAAGTGCATTACACTAAAGTACACTACTTCTGCTCTTCACTAAAGTACACTAAAGTACTTCTACTCTTCACTACAGTACATTAAAGTACATTACACTAAAGTACATTACACTAAAGTACATTACACTAAAGTACTTCTACTCTTCACTAAAGTACACTAAAGTACTTCTACTCTTCACTAAAGTACACTAAAGTACTTCTACTCTTTACTAAAGTACACTAAAGTACACACAAATTTCCTAAAAAAATGTCAATTCGTTAGAAGCTTGTGTAATTCAATTTAGTATGCTTCGAAGAATATTTTTGCACAACACAGTTGACATATGTATGTGTCCAAACTAGAGATGGGTTTACACCTGGGTATTTACCCATTTATATCCACTTTCATACCCGGGTATTTACCTAATTTCGGGTAAATACTTATTTGAATAACGAGTACTCGTTGTTACGTAGCGTAACAGAAACATTTTGGAATTGGTGAACAATTAAAACTCCCAGCCAAAACAAGGTGAGGAAGTTACTTCTATTCAGTGCAGACTCTACCAAAAACTAAAACATCCCTTCAGGTCTTAGCAGTTCATGAACTCATTAATCTACAAGCGAATATAAAATCACAGCTACTTAGCGAAATCTTTTGGGAGCAATTAAATTTATGTTCAAATATATTTGATTGCATTGCAGAATGGATTTGTAAGCTCGAATCAAATGAATATAATATACACAGGGTATATTTCGCTTTTAAGGAAATTAAAAGTAAGCTTGAATTACATTAAAAAAAAACATAAAACCGATACATTTAGCTGCGAACTTGCTAGATCCTAAGGTACAATGATTTTGATTTTGAAAATTACAAGGCCATGTGCCCATGGTTTCTGGGCACAATCTTTTGCCTGGAACTGTTTGGATGAGATTTCTCCAGGAACTTGATGGAAAGGAGTTTGTGGAAGTACGCAATCAGCTGTTCGAATTTTAACAGCTCCCTGTACTTCCGCTTCTACTTAACGTTCCTTTAGCTTCATTCACTAAAAGAGAGGGAACCGTTTAACAACACAAAGATCAGGAGAAATAACATACAATGAGCGCCAAAAGTGAGCATAAAACAGTTTTGTTCTTAAGTTTTTGTTTTAACATTTTATAAGAAATAAATAAACGTTTTTATTTTTTGAAAATAAATAAGAAAATGGATTATTTCAGTGGTATTTATTCACTTTTGGCGCTGAGTGTATATATCGTGCATCTAAGTTGCATCTTCTTCTTCTTCGTCTTCTTCTTCTTCTTCTTCTTATTCTTCTACTTCTTCTTCTTCTTCTTCTTTTGCAAGTCCCATCGCAAATGTTGCAAGTCCCATCGCAAATGTTGTAAGTCCCATCGCAAATGTTGCAAGTCCCATCGCAAATGTTGCAAGTCCCATCGCAAATGTTGCAAGTCCCATCGCAAATGTTGCAAGTACCATCGCAAATGTTGCAAGTACCATTGCAAATGTTGCAAGCCCCATCGCAAATGTTGCAAGTCCCATCGCAAATGTTGCAAGTCCCACTGCAAATGTTGCAAGTCCGATCGCAAATGTTGCAAGTCCCATTGCAAATGTTGCAAGTCCCATTGCAAATGCTGCAAGTCCCATCGCAAATGTTGCAAGTCCCTTCGCAAATGTTGCAAGTCCCATCGCAAATGTTGCAAGTCCCATCGCAAATGTTGCAAGTCCCATCGCAAATGTTGCAAGTCCCATCGCAAATGTTGCAAGTCCCATCGCAAATGTTGCAAGTCCCATCGCAAATGTTGCAAGTCCCATCGCAAATGTTGCAAGTACCATGTGCAAATGTTTCAAGTCCCATCGCCAATGTTGCAAGTACCATGTGCAAATGTTGCAAGTCCCATCGCAAATGTTGCAAGTCCCATCGCAAATGTTGCAAGTACCATGTGCAAATGTTGCAAATCCCATCGCAAATGTTGCAAGTACCATGTGCAAATGTTTCAAGTTCCATCGCAATGTTGCAAGTACCATGTGCAAATGTTGCAAGTGCCATCGCAAATGTTGCAAGTCCCATCGCAAATGTTGCAAGTATAAGTACCATGTGCAAATGTTGCAAGTATAAGTCCCATCGTAAATGTTGCAAGTATAAGTCCCATCGTCAATGTTGCAAGTATAAGTACCATGTGCAAATGTTGCAAGTATAAGTCCCATCGTAAATGTTGCAAGTATAAGTACCATGTGCAAATGTTGCAAGTATAAGTCCCATCGTAAATGTTGCAAGTATAAGTACCATGTGCAAATGCTGCAAGTATAAGTACCATGTGCAAATGTTGCAAGTATAAGTCCCATCGTAAATGTTGCAAATATAAGTCCCATCGTAAATGTTGCAAATATAAGTCCCATCGTAAATGTTGCAAGTATAAGTACCATGTGCAAATGTTGCAAGTATAAGTCCCTTCGTAAATGTTGCAAGTATAAGTACCATGTGCAAATGTTGCAAGTATAAGTCCCATCGTAAATGTTGCAAGTATAAGTCCCATCGTAAATGTTGCAAGTATAAGTACCATGTGCAAATGTTGTAAGTATAAGTCCCATCGTAAATGTTTCAAGTATAAGTCCCATATTAAATGTTGCAAGTATAAGTACCATGTGCAAATGTTGCAAGTATAAGTACCATGTGCAAATCTTGCAAGTATAAGTCCCATCGTAAATGTTGCAAGTATAAGTACCATGTGCAAATGTTGTAAGTATAAGTCCCATCGTAAATGTTTCAAGTATAAGTACCATGTGCAAATGCTGCAAGTATAAGTACCATGTGCAAATGTTGGAAGTATAAGTCCCATCGTAAATGTTGCAAGTATAAGTCCCATATTAAATGTTGCAAGTATAAGTACCATGTGCAAATGTTGCAAGTATAAGCCCCATCGTAAATGTTGCAAGTATGAGTACCATGTGCAAATGTTGCAAGTATGAGTACCATGTGTAAATGTTGCAAGTATTAGTACCATGTGTAAATGTTGCAAGTATGAGTACCATGTGTAAATGTTGCAAGTATGAGTACCATGTGTAAATGTTGCAAGTATGAGAACCATGCGTAAATGTTGCAAGTATGAGTACCATGTGTAAATGTTGCAAGTATGAGTACCATGTGTAAATGTTGCAAGTATGAGTACCATGTGTAAATGTTGCAAGTATGAGTACCATGTGTAAATGTTGCAAGTATAAGTACCATGTGCAAATCTTGCAAGTATAAGTCCCATCGTAAATGTTGCAAGTATAAGTACCATGTGCAAATGTTGTAAGTATAAGTCCCATCGTAAATGTTTCAAGTATAAGTACCATGTGCAAATGCTGCAAGTATAAGTACCATGTGCAAATGTTGGAAGTATAAGTCCCATCGTAAATGTTGCAAGTATAAGTCCCATATTAAATGTTGCAAGTATAAGTACCATGTGCAAATGTTGCAAGTATAAGTCCCATCGTAAATGTTGCAAGTATGAGTACCATGTGCAAATGTTGCAAGTATGAGTACCATGTGTAAATGTTGCAAGTATTAGTACCATGTGTAAATGTTGCAAGTATGAGTACCATGTGTAAATGTTGCAAGTATGAGTACCATGTGTAAATGTTGCAAGTATGAGAACCATGCGTAAATGTTGCAAGTATGAGTACCATGTGTAAATGTTGCAAGTATGAGTACCATGTGTAAATGTTGCAAATATGAGTACCATGTGTAAATGTTGCAAGTATGAGTACCATGTGTAAATGTTGCAAGTATGAGTACCATGTGTAAATGTTGCAAGTATGAGTACCATGTGTAAATGTTGCAAGTATAAGTCCCATCGTAAATGTTGCAAGTATAAGTCCCATCGTCAATGTTGCAAGTATAAGTACCATGTGCAAATCTTGCAAGTATAAGTCCCATCGTAAATGTTGCAAGTATAAGTACCATGTGCAAATGTTGTAAGTATAAGTCCCATCGTAAATGTTTCAAGTATAAGTACCATGTGCAAATGCTGCAAGTATAAGTACCATGTGCAAATGTTGGAAGTATAAGTCCCATCGTAAATGTTGCAAGTATAAGTCCCATATTAAATGTTGCAAGTATAAGTACCATGTGCAAATGTTGCAAGTATAAGTCCCATCGTAAATGTTGCAAGTATGAGTACCATGTGCAAATGTTGCAAGTATGAGTACCATGTGTAAATGTTGCAAGTATTAGTACCATGTGTAAATGTTGCAAGTATGAGTACCATATGTAAATGTTGCAAGTATGAGTACCATGTGTAAATGTTGCAAGTATGAGAACCATGCGTAAATGTTGCAAGTATGAGTACCATGTGTAAATGTTGCAAGGATGAGTACCATGTGTAAATGTTGCAAGTATGAGTACCATGTGTAAATGTTGCAAGTATGAGTACCATGTGTAAATGTTGCAAGTATGAGTACCATGTGTAAATGTTGCAAGTATGAGTACCATGTGTAAATGTTGCAGGTATGAGTACCATGTGTAAATGTTGCAAGTATGAGTACCATGTGTAAATGTTGCAAGTATGAGTACCATGTGTAAATGTTGCAAGTATGAGTACCATGTGTAAATGTTGCAAGTATGAGTACCATGTGTAAATGTTGCAAGTATGAGTACCATGTGTAAATGATGCAAATATAAGTCCCATCGTAAATGTTGCAAATATAAGTCCCATTGTAAATGTTGCAAATATAAGTCCCATCGTAAATGTTGCAAATATAAGTCCCATCGTAAATGTTGCAAATATAAGTCCCATCGTAAATGTTGCAAATATAAGTCCCATCGTAAATGTTGCAAATATAAGTCCCATCGTAAATGTTGCAAGTATAAGTACCATGTGCAAATGTTGCAAGTATAAGTCCCATCGTAAATGTTGCAAGTATAAGTACCATGTGCAAATGTTGCAAGTATAAGTACCATGTGCAAATCTTGCAAGTATAAGTCCCATCGTAAATGTTGCAAGTATAAGTACCATGTGCAAATGTTGCAAGTATAAGTCCCATCGTAAATGTTGCAAGTATAAGTACCATGTGCAAATGCTGCAAGTATAAGTACCATGTGCAAATGTTGGAAGTATAAGTCCCATCGTAAATGTTGCAAGTATAAGTCCCATATTAAATGTTGCAAGTATAAGTACCATGTGCAAATGTTGCAAGTATAAGTCCCATCGTAAATGTTGCAAGTATGAGTACCATGTGCAAATGTTGCAAGTATGAGTACCATGTGTAAATGTTGCAAGTATTAGTACCATGTGTAAATGTTGCAAGTATGAGTACCATGTGTAAATGTTGCAAGTATGAGTACCATGTCTAAATGTTGCAAGTATGAGTACCATGTGTAAATGTTGCAAGTATGAGTACCATGTGTAAATGTTGCAAGTATGAGTACCATGTGTAAATGTTGCAAGTATGAGAACCATGTGTAAATGTTGCAAGTATGAGTACCATGTGTAAATGTTGCAAGTATGAGTACCATGTGTAAATGTTGCAAGTATGAGTACCATGTGTAAATGTTGCAAGTATAAGTACCATGTGTAAATGTTGCAAGTATGAGTACCATGTATAAATGTTGCAATTATGAGTACCATGTGTAAATGTTGCAAGTATGAGTACCATGTGTAAATGTTGCAAGTATTAGTACCATGTGTAAATGTTGCAAGTATGAGTACCATGTGTAAATGTTGCAAGTATAAGTCCCATCGTAAATGATGCAAATATAAGTCCCATCGTAAATGTTGCAAATATAAGTCCCATCGTAAATGTTGCAAATATAAGTCCCATCGTAAATGTTGCAAATATAAGTCCCATCGTAAATGTTGCAAATATAAGTCCCATCGTAAATGTTGCAAATATAAGTCCCATCGTAAATGTTGCAAATATAAGTCCCATCGTAAATGTTGCAAATATAAGTCCCATCGTAAATGTTGCAAATATAAGTCCCATCGTAAATGTTGCAAATATAAGTCCCATCGTAAATGTTGCAAATATAAGTCCCATCGTATATGTTGCAAATATAAGTCCCATCGTAAATGTTGCAAATATAAGTCCCATCGTAAATGTTGCAAATATAAGTCCCATCGTAAATGTTGCAAATATAAGTCCCATCGTAAATGTTGCAAATATAAGTCCCATCGCAAATGTTGCAAATATAAGTCCCATCGCAAATGTTGCAAATATAACTCCCGTCGTAAATGTTGCAAATATAAGTCCCATCGTAAATGTTGCAAATATAAGTCCCATCGTAAATGTTGCAAATATAAGTCCCATCGCAAATGTTGCAAATATAAGTCCCATCGTAAATGTTACAAATATAAGTCCCATCGTAAATGTTGCAAATATAAGTCCCATCGTAAATGTTGCAAATATAAGTCCCATCGTAAATGTTGCAAATATAAGTCCCATCGTAAATGTTGCAAATATAAGTCCCATCGTAAATGTTGCAAATATAAGTCCCATCGTAAATGTTGCAAATATAAGTCCCATCGTAAATGTTGCAAATATAAGTCCCATCGTAAATGTTGCAAATATAAGTCCCATCGTAAATGTTGCAAATATAAGTCCCATCGTAAATGTTGCAAATATAAGTCCCATCGTAAATGTTACAAATATAAGTCCCATCGTAAATGTTACAAATATAAGTCCCATCGTAAATGTTGCAAATATAAGTCCCATCGTAAATGTTGCAAATATAAGTCCCATCGTAAATGTTGCAAATATAAGTCCCATCGTAAATGTTGCAAATATAAGTCCCATCGTAAATGTTGCAAATATAAGTCCCATAGTAAATGTTGCAAATATAAGTCCCATCGTAAATGTTGCAAATATAAGTCCCATCGTAAATGTTGCAAATATAAGTCCCATCGTAAATGTTGCAAATATAAGTCCCATCGTAAATGTTGCAAATATAAGTCCCATCGTAAATGTTGCAAATATAAGTCCCATCGTAAATGTTGCAAATATAAGTCCCATCGTAAATGTTGCAAATATAAGTCCCATCGTAAGTGTTGCAAATATAAGTCCCATAGTAAATGTTGCAAATATAAGTCCCATCGTAAATGTTGCAAATATAAGTCCCATCGTAAATGTTGCAAATATAAGTCCCACCGTAAATTTTGCAAATATAAGTCCCATCGTAAATGTTGCAAATATAAGTCCCATCGTAAATGTTGCAAATATAAGTCCCATCGTAAATGTTGCAAATATAAGTTCCATCGTAAATGTTGCAAATATAAGTCCCATCGTAAATGTTGCAAGTATAAGTCCCATCGTAAATGTTGCAAATATAAGTCCCACCGTAAATGTTGCAAATATAAGTCTCATCGTAAATGTTGCAAATATAAGTCCCATCGTAAATGTTGCAAATATAAGTCCCATCGTAAATGTTGCAAATATAAGTCCGATCATAAATGTTGCAGATATAAGTCCCATCGTAAATGTTGCAAATATAAGTCCCATCGTAAATGTTGCAAATATAAGTCCCATCGTAAATGTTGCAAATATAAGTCCCATCGTAAATGTTGCAAATATAAGTCCTATCGTAAATGTTGCAAATATAAGTCCCATCGTAAATTTTGCAAATATAAGTCCCATCGTAAATGTTGCATATATAAGTCCCATCGTAAATGTTGCAAATATAAGTCCCATCGTAAATGTTGCAAATATAAGTCCCATCGTAAAAGTTGCAAATATAAGTCCCACCGTAAATGTTGCAAATATAAGTCCCATCGTAAATGTTACAAATATAAGTCCCATCGTAAATGTTGCAAATATAAGTCCCATTATAAATGTTGCAAATATAAGTCCCATCGTAAATGTTGCAAATATAAGTCCCATCGTAAATGTTGCAAATATAAGTCCCATCGTAAATGTTGCAAATATAAGTCCCATCGTAAATGTTGCAAATATAAGTCCCATCGTAAATGTTGCAAATATAAGTCCCATCGTAAATGTTGCAAATATAAGTTCCATCGTAAATTTTGCAAATATAAGTCCCATCGTAAATGTTGCAAGTATAAGTCCCATCGTAAATGTTGCAAATATAAGTCCCACCGTAAATGTTGCAAATATAAGTCTCATCGTAAATGTTGCAAATATAAGTCCCATCGTAAATGTTGCAAATATAAGTCCCATCGTAAATGTTGCAAATATAAGTCCGATCATAAATGTTGCAGATATAAGTCCCATCGTAAATGTTGCAAATATAAGTCCCATCGTAAATGTTGCAAATATAAGTCCCATCGTAAATGTTGCAAATATAAGTCCCATCGTAAATGTTGCAAATATAAGTCCCATCGTAAATGTTGCAAATATAAGTCCCATCGTAAATGTTGCAAATATAAGTCCCATCGTAAATGTTGCAAATATAAGTCCCATCGTAAATGTTGCAAATATAAGTCCCATCGTAAATGTTGCAAATATAAGTTCCATCGTAAATGTTGCAAATATAAGTCCCATCGTAAATGTTGCAAGTATAAGTCCCATCGTAAATGTTGCAAATATAAGTCCCACCGTAAATGTTGCAAATATAAGTCTCATCGTAAATGTTGCAAATATAAGTCCCATCGTAAATGTTGCAAATATAAGTCCCATCGTAAATGTTGCAAATATAAGTCCGATCATAAATGTTGCAGATATAAGTCCCATCGTAAATGTTGCAAATATAAGTCCCATCGTAAATGTTGCAAATATAAGTCCCATCGTAAATGTTGCAAATATAAGTCCCATCGTAAATGTTGCAAATATAAGTCCTATCGTAAATGTTGCAAATATAAGTCCCATCGTAAATTTTGCAAATATAAGTCCCATCGTAAATGTTGCATATATAAGTCCCATCGTAAATGTTGCAAATATAAGTCCCATCGTAAATGTTGCAAATATAAGTCCCATCGTAAAAGTTGCAAATATAAGTCCCACCGTAAATGTTGCAAATATAAGTCCCATCGTAAATGTTACAAATATAAGTCCCATCGTAAATGTTGCAAATATAAGTCCCATCGTAAATGTTGCAAATATAAGTCCCATCGTAAATGTTGCAAATATAAGTCCCATCGTAAATGTTGCAAATATAAGTCCCATCGTAAATGTTGCAAATATAAGTCCCATCGTAAATGTTGCAAATATAAGTCCCATCGTAAATGTTACAAATATAAGTCCCATCGTAAATGTTGCAAATATAAGTCCCATCGTAAATGTTGCAAATATAAGTCCCATCGTAAATGTTGCAAATATAAGTCCCATCGTAAATGTTGCAAATATAAGTCCCATCGCAAATGTTGCAAATATAAGTCCCATCGTAAATGTTGCAAATATAAGTCCCATCGTAAATGTTGCAAATATAAGTCCCATCGTAAATGTTGCAAATATAAGTCCCATAGTAAATGTTGCAAATATAAGTCCCATCGTAAATGTTGCAAATATAAGTCCCATCGTAAATGTTGCAAATATAAGTCCCATCGTAAATGTTGCAAATATAAGTCCCATCGTAAATGTTGCAAATATAAGTCCCATCGTAAATGTTGCAAATATAAGTCCCATCGTAAATGTTGCAAATATAAGTCCCATCGTAAATGTTGCAAATATAAGTCCCATCGTAAATGTTGCAAATATAAGTCCCATAGTAAATGTTGCAAATATAAGTCCCATCGTAAATGTTGCAAATATAAGTCCCATCGTAAATGTTGCAAATATAAGTCCCACCGTAAATTTTGCAAATATAAGTCCCATCGTAAATGTTGCAAATATAAGTCCCATCGTAAATGTTGCAAATATAAGTCCCATCGTAAATGTTGCAAATATAAGTTCCATCGTAAATGTTGCAAATATAAGTCCCATCGTAAATGTTGCAAGTATAAGTCCCATCGTAAATGTTGCAAATATAAGTCCCACCGTAAATGTTGCAAATATAAGTCTCATCGTAAATGTTGCAAATATAAGTCCCATCGTAAATGTTGCAAATATAAGTCCCATCGTAAATGTTGCAAATATAAGTCCGATCATAAATGTTGCAGATATAAGTCCCATCGTAAATGTTGCAAATATAAGTCCCATCGTAAATGTTGCAAATATAAGTCCCATCGTAAATGTTGCAAATATAAGTCCCATCGTAAATGTTGCAAATATAAGTCCTATCGTAAATGTTGCAAATATAAGTCCCATCGTAAATTTTGCAAATATAAGTCCCATCGTAAATGTTGCATATATAAGTCCCATCGTAAATGTTGCAAATATAAGTCCCATCGTAAATGTTGCAAATATAAGTCCCATCGTAAAAGTTGCAAATATAAGTCCCATCGTAAATGTTGCAAATATAAGTCCCATCGTAAATGTTACAAATATAAGTCCCATCGTAAATGTTGCAAATATAAGTCCCATTATAAATGTTGCAAATATAAGTCCCATCGTAAATGTTGCAAATATAAGTCCCATCGTCAATGTTGCAAATATAAGTCCCATCGTAAATGTTGCAAATATAAGTCCCATCGTAAATGTTGCAAATATAAGTCCCATCGTAAATGTTGCAAATATAAGTCCCATCGTAAATGTTGCAAATATAAGTCCCATCGTAAATGTTGCAAATATAAGTCCCATTGTAAATGTTGCAAATATAAGTCTCATCGTAAATGTTGCAAATATAAGTCCCATCGTAAATGTTGCAAATATAAGTCCTATCGTAAGTGTTGCAAATATAAGTCCCATCGTAAAAGTTGCAAATATAAGTTCCATCGTAAATGTTGCAAATATAAGTCCCATCGTAAATGTTGCAAATATAAGTCCCATCGTTGTTGCAAGTATAAGTCCCATCGTTGTTGCAAGTACAAGTCCCATCGTTGTTGCAAGTATAAGTCCCATCGTTGTTGCGAGTATAAGTCCCATCGTTGTTGCAAGTATAAGTCCCATCGTTGTTGCAAGTATAAGTCCCATCGTTGTTGCGAGTATAAGTCCCATCGTTGTTGCAAGTATAAGTCCCATCGTTGTTGCGAGTATAAGTCCCATCGTTGTTGCAAGTATAAGTCCCATCGTTGTTGCAAGTATAAGTCCCATCGTTGTTGCAAGTATAAGTCCCATCGTTGTTGCAAGTATAAGTCCCATCGTTGTTGCAAGTATAAGTCCCATCGTTGTTGCAAGTATAAGTCCCATCGTTGTTACAAGTATAAGTCCCATCGTTGTTGCGAGTATAAGTCCCATCGTTGTTGCAAGTATAAGTCCCATCGTTGTTGCAAGTATAAGTCCCATCGTTGTTGCAAGTATAAGTCCCATCGTTGTTGCAAGTATAAGTCCCATCGTTGTTGCAAGTACAAGTCCAATCGTTGTTGCAAGTATAAGTCGCGTCGTTGTTGCAAGTATAAGTCCCATCGTTGTTGCAAGTATAAGTCCCATCGTTGTTGCAAGTATAAGTCCCATTGTTGTTGCAAGTATAAGTCCCATCGTTGTTGCAAGTATAAGTCCCATCGTTGTTGCAAGTATAAGTCTCATCGTTGTTGCAAGTATAAGTCCCATCGTTGTTGCAAGTATAAGTCCCATCGTTGTTGCAAGTACAAGTCCCATCGTTGTTGCAAGTATAAGTCTCATCGTTGTTGCAAGTATAAGTCCCATCGTTGTTGCAAGTATAAGTCCCATCGTTGTTGCAAGTACAAGTCCCATCGTTGTTGCAAGTATAAATCGCGTCGTTGTTGCAAGTATAAGTCCCATCGTTGTTGCAAGTACAAGTCCCATCGTTGTTGCAAGTATAAGTCTCATCGTTGTTGCAAGTATAAGTCCCATCGTTGTTGCAAGTATAAGTCCCATCGTTGTTGCAAGTATAAGTCCCATTGTTGTTGCAAGTATAAGTCCCATCGTTGTTGCAAGTATAAGTCCCATCGTTGTTGCAAGTATAAGTCCCATCGTTGTTGCAAGTATAAGTCCCATCGTTGTTGCAAGTATAAGTCCCATCGTTGTTGCAAGTACAAGTCCCATCGTTGTTGCAAGTATAAGTCCCATCGTTGTTGCAAGTATAAGTCCCATCGTTGTTGCAAGTATAAGTCCCATCGTTGTTGCAAGTATAATTCGCATCGTTGTTGCAAGTATAAGTCCCATCGTTGTTGCAAGTATAAGTCCCATCGTTGTTGCAAGTATAAGTCGTATCGTTGTTGCAAGTATAAGTCCCATCGTTGTTGCAAGTATAAGTCCCATCGTTGTTGCAAGTATAATTCGCATCGTTGTTGCAAGTATAAGTCCCACCGTTGTTGCAAGTATAAGTCCCATCGTTGTTGCAAGTATAATTCGCATCGTTGTTGCAAGTATAAGTCCCATCGTTGTTGCAAGTATAAGTCCCATCGTTGTTGCAAGTATAAGTCGTATCGTTGTTGCAAGTATAAGTCCCATCGTTGTTGCAAGTATAAGTCCCATCGTTGTTGCAAGTATAATTCGCATCGTTGTTGCAAGTATAAGTCGTATCGTTGTTGCAAGTATAAGTCCCATCGTTGTTGCAAGTATAAGTCCCATCGTTGTTGCAAGTATAATTCGCATCGTTGTTGCAAGTATAAGTCCCACCGTTGTTGCAAGTATAAGTCGTATCGTTGTTGCAAGTATAAGTCCCATCGTTGTTGCAAGTATAAGTCCCATCGTTGTTGCAAGTATAATTCGCATCGTTGTTGCAAGTATAAGTCCCACCGTTGTTGCAAGTATAAGTCGTATCGTTGTTGCAAGTATAAGTCCCATCGTTGTTGCAAGTATAAGTCCCATCGTTGTTGCAAGTATAATTCGCATCGTTGTTGCAAGTATAAGTCCCATCGTTGTTGCAAGTATAAGTCGTATCGTTGTTGCAAGTATAAGTCCCATCGTTGTTGCAAGTATAAGTCCCATCGTTGTTGCAAGTATAATTCGCATCGTTGTTGCAAGTATAAGTCCCACCGTTGTTGCAAGTATAAGTCCCATCGTTGTTGCAAGTATAATTCGCATCGCTGTTGCAAGTATAAGTCCCATCGTTGTTGCAAGTATAAGTCCCATCGTTGTTGCAAGTATAAGTCCCATCGTTGTTGCAAGTATAAGTCCCATCGCAAATGTTGCAAGTATAAATCCCATCGAAAATGTTGCAAGTATAAGTCCCATCGTTGTTGCAAGTATAAGTCCCATCGAAAATGTTGCAAGTATAAGTCCCATCGTTGTTGCAAGTATAAGTCCCATCGCAAATGTTGCAAGCATAAGTCCGATCGTTGTTGCAAGTATAAGTCCCATCGTTGTTGCAAGTATAAGTCCCATCGCAAATGTTGCAAGTATAAGTCCCATCGTTGTTGCAAGTATAAGTCCCATCGTTGTTGCAAGTATAAGTCCCATCGTTGTTGCAAGTATAAGTCCCATGGTTGTTGCAAGTATAAGTCCCATCGTTGTTGCAAGTCCCATTGTTGTTGCAAGTATAAGTCCCATCGTTGTTGCAAGTATAAGTCCCATCGTTGTTGCAAGTATAAGTCCCATCGTTGTTGCAATTATAACTCCCATCGTTGTTGCAAGTATAAGTCCCATCGCAAATGTTGCAAGTATAAGTCCCATCATTGTTGCAAGTATAAGTCCCATCGCAAATGTTGCAAGTATAAGTCCCATCATTGTTGCAATTATAACTCCCATCGTTGTTGCAAGTATAAGTCCCATCGTTGTTGCAATTATAACTCCCATCGTTGTTGAAAGTATAAGTCCCATCGCAAATGTTGCAAGTATAAGTCCCATCGTTGTTGCAAGTATAAGTCCCATCGTTGTTGCAAGTATAAGTCCCATCGTTGTTGCAAGTATAAGTCCCATCGTTGTTGCAAGTATAAGACCCATCGTTGTTGCAAGTATAAGTCGCATCGTTGTTGCAAGTATAAGTCCCATCGTTGTTGCAAGTATAAGTCCCATCGTTGTTACAAGTATAAGTCCCATCGTTGTTGCAAGTATAAGTCCCATCGTTGTTGCAAGTATAAGTCCCATCGTTGTTGCAAGTATAAGTCCCATCGTTGTTGCAAGTATAAGTCCCATCGTTGTTGCTAGTATAAGTCCCATCGTTGTTGCGAGTATAAGTTCCATCGTTGTTGCAAGTATAAGTCCCATCGTTGTTGCAAGTATAAGTCCCATCGTTGTTGCAAGTATAAGTCCCATCGTTGTTGCAAGTATAAGTCCCATCGTTGTTGCAAGTATAAGTCCCATCGTTGTTGCTAGTATAAGTCCCATCGTTGTTGCAAGTATAAGTCCCATCGTTGTTGCAAGTATAAGTCCCATCGTTGTTGCTAGTATAAGTCCCATCGTTGTTGCAAGTATAAGTCCCATCGTTGTTGCGAGTATAAGTCCCATCGTTGTTGCAAGTATAAGTCCCACCGTTGTTGCGAGTATAAGTCCCATCGTTGTTGCAAGTATAAGTCCCATCGTTGTTGCAAGTATAAGTCCCATCGTTGTTGCAAGTATAAGTCCCATCGTTGTTGCAAGTATAAGTCCCATCGTTGTTGCAAGTATAAGTCCCATCGTTGTTGCAAGTATAACTCCCATCGTTGTTGCAAGTATAAGTCCCATCGTTGTTGCAAGTATAAGTCCCATCGTTGTTGCAAGTATAAGTCCCGTCGTTGTTGCAAGTATAAGTCCCATCGTTGTTGCAAGTATAAGTCCCATCGTTGTTGCGAGTATAAGTCCCATCGTTGTTGCAAGTATAAGTCCCACCGTTGTTGCGAGTATAAGTCCCATCGTTGTTGCAAGTATAAGTCCCATCGTTGTTGCAAGTATAAGTCCCATCGTTGTTGCAAGTATAAGTCCCATCGTTGTTGCAAGTATAAGTCCCATCGTTGTTGCAAGTATAAGTCCCATCGTTGTTGCAAGTATAAGTCCCATCGTTGTTGCAAGTATAATTCGCATCGTTGTTGCAAGTATAAGTCCCATCGTTGTTGCAAGTATAAGTCCCATCGTTGTTGCAAGTATAAGTCCCATCGTTGTTGCAAGTATAAGTCCCATCGTTGTTGCAAGTATAACTCCCATCGTTGTTGCAAGTATAAGTCCCATCGTTGTTGCAAGTATAAGTCCCATCGTTGTTGCAAGTATAAGTCCCGTCGTTGTTGCAAGTATAAGTCCCATCGTTGTTGCAAGTATAAGTCCCATCGTTGTTGCAAGTATAAGTCTCATCGTTGTTGCAAGTATAAGTCGCATCGTTGTTGCAAGTATAAGTCCCATCGTTGTTGCAAGTATAAGTCCCATCGTTGTTGCAAGTATAAGTCCCATCGTTGTTGCAAGTATAAGTCTCATCGTTGTTGCAAGTATAAATCCCGTCGTTGTTGCAAGTATAAGTCCCATCGTTGTTGCAAGTATAAGTCCCATCGTTGTTGCAAGTATAAGTCCCATCGTTGTTGCAAGTATAAGTCCCATCGTTGTTGCAAGTATAAGTCTCATCGTTGTTGCAAGTATAAGTCCCGTCGTTGTTGCAAGTATAAGTCCCATCGTTGTTGCAAGTATAAGTCCCATCGTTGTTGCAAGTATAAGTCCAATCGTTGTTGCAAGTATAAGTCGCATCGTTGTTGCAAGTATAAGTCGCATCGTTGTTGCAAGTATAAGTCCCATTGTTGTTGCAAGTATAAGTCCCATCGTTGTTGCAAGTATAAGTCTCATCGTTGTTGCAAGTATAAGTCCCATCGTTGTTGCAAGTATAAGTCCCATCGTTGTTGAAAGTATAAGTCCCATCGTTGTTGCAAGTATAAGTCCCATCGTTGTTGCAAGTATAAGTCCCATCGCAAATGTTGCAAGTATAAGTCCGATCGTTGTTGCAAGTATAAGTCGCATCGTTGTTGCAAGTATAAGTCCCATCGTTGTTGCAAGTATAAGTCCCATCGTTGTTGCAAGTATAAGTCTCATCGTTGTTGCAAGTATAAGTCCCATCGTTGTTGCAAGTATAAGTCCCATCGATGTTGAAAGTATAAGTCCCATCGTTGTTGCAAGTATAAGTCGCATCGTTGTTGCAAGTATAAGTCCCATCGTTGTTGCAAGTATAAGTCCCATCGTTGTTGCAAGTATAAGTCTCATCGTTGTTGCAAGTATAAGTCCCATCGTTGTTGCAAGTATAAGTCCCATCGTTGTTGAAAGTATAAGTCCCATCGTTGTTGCAAGTATAAGTCCCATCGTTGTTGCAAGTATAAGTCCCATCGCAAATGTTGCAAGTATAAGTCCCATCGTTGTTGCAAGTATAAGTCCCATCGTTGTTGCAAGTATAAGTCCCATCGTTGTTGCAAGTATAAGTCCCATGGTGGTTGCAAGAATAAGTCCCATCGTTGTTGCAAGTATAAGTCCCATTGTTGTTGCAAGTATAAGTCCCATCGTTGTTGCAAGTATAAGTCCCATCGTTGTTGCAAGTATAAGTCCCATCGTTGTTGCAATTATAACTCCCATCGTTGTTGCAAGTATAAGTCCCATCGTTGTTGCAATTATAACTCCCATCGTTGTTGCAAGTATAAGTCCCATCGTTGTTGCGAGTATAAGTCCCATCGTTGTTGCAAGTATAAGTCCCATCGTTGTTGCAAGTATAAGTCCCATCGTTGTTGCAATTATAACTCCCATCGTTGTTGCAAGTATAAGTCCCATCGTTGTTGCAATTATAACTCCCATCGTTGTTGCAAGTATAAGTCCCATCGTTGTTGCGAGTATAAGTCGTATCGTTGTTGCAAGTATAAGTCCCATCGTTGTTGCGAGTATAAGTCCCATCGTTGTTGCAAGTATAAGTCCCATCGTTGTTGCAATTATAACTCCCATCGTTGTTGCAAGTATAAGTCCCATCGTTGTTGCAATTATAACTCCCATCGTTGTTGCAAGTATAAGTCCCATCGTTGTTGCGAGTATAAGTCCCATCGTTGTTGCAAGTATAAGTCCCATCGTTGTTGCAAGTATAAGTCCCATCGTTGTTGCAAGTATAAGTCCCATAGTTGTTGCAAGTATAAGTCCCATCGCAAATGTTGCAAATATAAGTCCCATCGTTGTTGCAAGTATAAGTCCCATCGCAAATGTTGCAAGTATAAGTCCCATCATTGTTGCAAGTATAAGCCCCATCGTTGTTGAAAGTATAAGTCCCATCGCAAATGTTGCAAGTATAAGTCCCATCGTTGTTGCAAGTATAAGTCCCATCGTTGTTGCAAGTATTAGTCCCATCGTTGTTGCAAGTATAAGACCCATCGTTGTTGCAAGTATAAGTCGCATCGTTGTTGCAAGTATAAGTCCCATCGTTGTTGCAAGTATAAGTCCCATCGTTGTTACAAGTATAAGTCCCATCGTTGTTGCAAGTATAAGTCCCATCGTTGCAAGTAGAAGTCCCATCGTTGTTGCAAGTATAAGTCCCATCGTTGTTGCAAGTATAAGTCCCATCGTTTTTGCAAGTATAAGTCCCATCGTTGTCGCTAGTATAAGTCTCATCGTTGTTGCGAGTATAAGTCCCATCGTTGTTGCGAGTATAAGTCCCATCGTTGTTGCGAGTATAAGTCCCATCGTTGTTGCAAGTATAAGTCCCATCGTTGTTGCGAGTATAAGTCCCATCGTTGTTGCAAGTATAAGTCCCATCGTTGTTGCGAGTATAAGTCCCATCGTTGTTGCGAGTATAAGTCCCATCGTTGTTGCAAGTATAAGTCCCATCGTTGTTGCAAGTATAAGTCCCATCGTTGTTGCAAGTATAAGTCCCATCGTTTTTGCAAGTATAAGTCCCATCGTTGTTGCTAGTATAAGTCTCATCGTTGTTGCGAGTATAAGTCCCATCGTTGTTGCGAGTATAAGTCCCATCGTTGTTGCGAGTATAAGTCCCATCGTTGTTGCAAGTATAAGTCCCATCGTTGTTGCGAGTATAAGTCCCATCGTTGTTGCAAGTATAAGTCCCATCGTTGTTCCGAGTATAAGTCCCATCGTTGTTGCAAGTATAAGTCCCATCATTGTTGCGAGTATAAGTCCCATCGTTGTTGCTAGTATAAGTCCCATCGTTGTTGCAAAAATAAGTCCCATCGTTGTTGCAAGTATAAGTCCCATCGTTGTTGCAAATATAAGTCCAATCGTTGTTGCAAGTATAATTCGCATCGTTGTTGCAAGTATAAGTCCCATCGTTGTTCAAAGTATAAGTCCCATCGTTGTTGCAAGTATAAGTCCCATCGTTGTTGCAAGTATAAGTCCCATCGTTGTTGCAAATATAAGTCCAATCGTTGTTGCAAGTATAATTCGCATCGTTGTTGCAAGTATAAATCCCATCGTTGTTCAAAGTATAAGTCCCATCGTTGTTGCAAGTATAAGTCCCATCGTTGTTGCAAGTATAAGTCCCATCGTTGTTGCAAGTATAAGTCCCATCGTTGTTGCAAGTATAAGTCCCATCGTTGTTGCAAGTATAAGTCCCATCGCAAATGTTGCAAGTATAAGTCCAATCGAAAATGTTGCAAGTATAAGTCCCATCGTTGTTGCAAGTATAAGTCCCATCGAAAATGTTGCAAGTATAAGTCCCATCGTTGTTGCAAGTATAAGTCCCATCGCAAATGTTGCAAGTATAAGTCCGATCGTTGTTGCAAGTATAAGTCCCATCGTTGTTGCAAGTATAAGTCCCATCGCAAATGTTGCAAGTATAAGTCCCATCGTTGTTGCAAGTATAAGTCCCATCGTTGTTGCAAGTATAAGTCCCATCGTTGTTGCAAGTATAAGTCCCATGGTTGTTGCAAGTATAAGTCCCATCGTTGTTGCAAGTATAAGTCCCATTGTTGTTGCAAGTATAAGTCCCATCGTTGTTGCAAGTATAAGTCCCATCGTTGTTGCAAGTATAAGTCCCATCGTTGTTGCAATTATAACTCCCATCGTTGTTGCAAGTATAAGTCCCATCGCAAATGTTGCAAGTATAAGTCCCATCATTGTTGCAAGTATAAGTCCCATCGCAAATGTTGCAAGTATAAGTCCCATCATTGTTGCAATTATAACTCCCATCGTTGTTGCAAGTATAAGTCCCATCGTTGTTGCAATTATAACTCCCATCGTTGTTGAAAGTATAAGTCCCATCGCAAATGTTGCAAGTATAAGTCCCATCGTTGTTGCAAGTATAAGTCCCATCGTTGTTGCAAGTATAAGTCCCATCGTTGTTGCAAGTATAAGTCCCATCGTTGTTGCAAGTATAAGACCCATCGTTGTTGCAAGTGTAAGTCGCATCGTTGTTGCAAGTATAAGTCCCATCGTTGTTGCAAGTATAAGTCCCATCGTTGTTACAAGTATAAGTCCCATCGTTGTTGCAAGTATAAGTCGCATCGTTGTTGCAAGTATAAGTCGCATCGTTGTTGCAAGTATAAGTCCCATCGTTGTTGCAAGTATAAGTCCCATCGTTGTTGCAAGTATAAGTCCCATCGTTGTTGCAAGTATAAGTCCCATCGTTGTTGCAAGTATAAGTCCCATCGTTGTTGCTAGTATAAGTCCCATCGTTGTTGCGAGTATAAGTTCCATCGTTGTTGCAAGTATAAGTCCCATCGTTGTTGCAAGTATAAGTCCCATCGTTGTTGCAAGTATAAGTCCCATCGTTGTTGCAAGTATAAGTCCCATCGTTGTTGCAAGTATAAGTCCCATCGTTGTTGCTAGTATAAGTCCCATCGTTGTTGCAAGTATAAGTCCCATCGTTGTTGCAAGTATAAGTCCCATCGTTGTTGCTAGTATAAGTCCCATCGTTGTTGCAAGTATAAGTCCCATCGTTGTTGCGAGTATAAGTCCCATCGTTGTTGCAAGTATAAGTCCCACCGTTGTTGCGAGTATAAGTCCCATCGTTGTTGCAAGTATAAGTCCCATCGTTGTTGCGAGTATAAGTCCCATCGTTGTTGCTAGTATAAGTCCCATCGTTGTTGCAAGTATAAGTCCCATCGTTGTTGCAAGTATAAGTCCCATCGTTGTTGCAAGTATAAGTCCCATCGTTGTTGCAAGTATAAGTCCCATCGTTGTTGCGAGTATAAGTCCCATCGTTGTTGCTAGTATAAGTCCCATCGTTGTTGCAAGTATAAGTCCCATCGTTGTTGCAAGTATAAGTCCCATCGTTGTTGCTAGTATAAGTCCCATCGTTGTTGCAAGTATAAGTCCCATCGTTGTTGCAAGTATAAGTCCCATCGTTGTTGCAAGTATAAGTCCCATCGTTGTTGCAAGTATAAGTCCCATCGTTGTTGCTAGTATAAGTCCCATCGTTGTTGCAAGTATAAGTCCCATCGTTGTTGCTAGTATAAGTCCCATCGTTGTTGCAAGTATAAGTCCCATCGTTGTTGCGAGTATAAGTCCCATCGTTGTTGCAAGTATAAGTCCCACCGTTGTTGCGAGTATAAGTCCCATCGTTGTTGCAAGTATAAGTCCCATCGTTGTTGCGAGTATAAGTCCCATCGTTGTTGCTAGTATAAGTCCCATCGTTGTTGCAAGTATAAGTCCCATCGTTGTTGCAAGTATAAGTCCCATCGTTGTTGCTAGTATAAGTCCCATCGTTGTTGCAAGTATAAGTCCCATCGTTGTTGCGAGTATAAGTCCCATCGTTGTTGCAAGTATAAGTCCCACCGTTGTTGCGAGTATAAGTCCCATCGTTGTTGCAAGTATAAGTCCCATCGTTGTTGCGAGTATAAGTCCCATCGTTGTTGCTAGTATAAGTCCCATCGTTGTTGCAAGTATAAGTCCCATCGTTGTTGCAAGTATAAGTCCCATCGTTGTTGCAAGTATAAGTCCCATCGTTGTTGCAAGTATAAGTCCCATCGTTGTTGCGAGTATAAGTCCCATCGTTGTTGCTAGTATAAGTCCCATCGTTGTTGCAAGTATAAGTCCCATCGTTGTTGCAAGTATAAGTCCCATCGTTGTTGCTAGTATAAGTCCCATCGTTGTTGCAAGTATAAGTCCCATCGTTGTTGCAAGTATAAGTCCCATCGTTGTTGCAAGTATAAGTCCCATCGTTGTTGCAAGTATAAGTCCCATCGTTGTTGCTAGTATAAGTCCCATCGTTGTTGCAAGTATAAGTCCCATCGTTGTTGCTAGTATAAGTCCCATCGTTGTTGCAAGTATAAGTCCCATCGTTGTTGCAAGTATAAGTCCCATCGTTGTTGCTAGTATAAGTCCCATCGTTGTTGCAAGTATAAGTCCCATCGTTGTTGCAAGTATAAGTCCCATCGTTGTTGCAAGTATAAGTCCCATCGTTGTTGCGAGTATAAGTCCCATCGTTGTTGCTAGTATAAGTCCCATCGTTGTTGCAAGTATAAGTCCCATCGTTGTTGCAAGTATAAGTCCCATCGTTGTTGCTAGTATAAGTCCCATCGTTGTTGCAAGTATAAGTCCCATCGTTGTTGCAAGTATAAGTCCCATCGTTGTTGCAAGTATAAGTCCCATCGTTGTTGCAAGTATAAGTCCCATCGTTGTTGCTAGTATAAGTCCCATCGTTGTTGCAAGTATAAGTCCCATCGTTGTTGCTAGTATAAGTCCCATCGTTGTTGCAAGTATAAGTCCCATCGTTGTTGCAAGTATAAGTCCCATCGTTGTTGCTAGTATAAGTCCCATCGTTGTTGCAAGTATAAGTCCCATCGTTGTTGCAAGTATAAGTCCCATCGTTGTTGCAAGTATAAGTCCCATCGTTGTTGCGAGTATAAGTCCCATTGTTGTTGCTAGTATAAGTCCCATCGTTGTTGCAAGTATAAGTCCCATCGTTGTTGCAAGTATAAGTCCCATCGTTGTTGCTAGTATAAGTCCCATCGTTGTTGCAAGTATAAGTCCCATCGTTGTTGCAAGTATAAGTCCCATCGTTGTTGCAAGTATAAGTCCCATCGTTGTTGCAAGTATAAGTCCCATCGTTGTTGCTAGTATAAGTCCCATCGTTGTTGCAAGTATAAGTCCCATCGTTGTTGCTAGTATAAGTCCCATCGTTGTTGCAAGTATAAGTCCCATCGTTGTTGCGAGTATAAGTCCCATCGTTGTTGCAAGTATAAGTCCCACCGTTGTTGCGAGTATAAGTCCCATCGTTGTTGCAAGTATAAGTCCCATCGTTGTTGCGAGTATAAGTCCCATCGTTGTTGCGAGTATAAGTCCCATCGTTGTTGCTAGTATAAGTCCCATCGTTGTTGCAAGTATAAGTCCCATCGTTGTTGCTAGTATAAGTCCCATCGTTGTTGCAAGTATAAGTCCCATCGTTGTTGCGAGTATAAGTCCCATCGTTGTTGCAAGTATAAGTCCCACCGTTGTTGCGAGTATAAGTCCCATCGTTGTTGCAAGTATAAGTCCCATCGTTGTTGCGAGTATAAGTCCCATCGTTGTTGCTAGTATAAGTCCCATCGTTGTTGCAAGTATAAGTCCCATCGTTGTTGCAAGTATAAGTCCCATCGTTGTTGCAAGTATAAGTCCCATCGTTGTTGCAAGTATAAGTCCCATCGTTGTTGCGAGTATAAGTCCCATCGTTGTTGCTAGTATAAGTCCCATCGTTGTTGCAAGTATAAGTCCCATCGTTGTTGCAAGTATAAGTCCCATCGTTGTTGCTAGTATAAGTCCCATCGTTGTTGCAAGTATAAGTCCCATCGTTGTTGCAAGTATAAGTCCCATCGTTGTTGCAAGTATAAGTCCCATCGTTGTTGCAAGTATAAGTCCCATCGTTGTTGCTAGTATAAGTCCCATCGTTGTTGCAAGTATAAGTCCCATCGTTGTTGCAAGTATAAGTCCCATCGTTGTTGCAAGTATAAGTCCCATCGTTGTTGCAAGTATAAGTCCCATCGTTGTTGCGAGTATAAGTCCCATCGTTGTTGCAAGTATAAGTCCCATCGTTGTTGCGAGTATAAGTCCCATCGTTGTTGCTAGTATAAGTCCCATCGTTGTTGCAAGTATAAGTCCCATCGTTGTTGCAAGTATAAGTCCCATCGTTGTTGCAAGTATAAGTCCCATCGTTGTTGCAAGTATAAGTCCCATCGTTGTTGCGAGTATAAGTCCCATCGTTGTTGCTAGTATAAGTCCCATCGTTGTTGCAAGTATAAGTCCCATCGTTGTTGCAAGTATAAGTCCCATCGTTGTTGCTAGTATAAGTCCCATCGTTGTTGCAAGTATAAGTCCCATCGTTGTTGCGAGTATAAGTCCCATCGTTGTTGCAAGTATAAGTCCCACCGTTGTTGCGAGTATAAGTCCCATCGTTGTTGCAAGTATAAGTCCCATCGTTGTTGCGAGTATAAGTCCCATCGTTGTTGCTAGTATAAGTCCCATCGTTGTTGCAAGTATAAGTCCCATCGTTGTTGCAAGTATAAGTCCCATCGTTGTTGCAAGTATAAGTCCCATCGTTGTTGCTAGTATAAGTCCCATCGTTGTTGCAAGTATAAGTCCCATCGTTGTTGCAAGTATAAGTCCCATCGTTGTTGCAAGTATAAGTCCCATCGTTGTTGCAAGTATAAGTCCCATCGTTGTTGCAAGTATAAGTCCCATCGTTGTTGCAAGTATAAGTCCCGTCGTTGTTGCAAGTATAAGTCCCATCGTTGTTGCAAGTATAAGTCCCATCGTTGTTGCAAGTATAACGCCCATCGTTGTTGCAAGTATAAGTCCCATCGTTGTTGCAAGTATAAGTCTCATCGTTGTTGCAAGTATAAGTCCCATCGTTGTTGCAAGTATAAGTCCCATCGTTGTTGCAAGTATAAGTCCCACCGTTGTTGCGAGTATAAGTCCCATCGTTGTTGCAAGTATAAGTCCCATCGTTGTTGCAAGTATAAGTCCCATCGTTGTTGCAAGTATAAGTCCCATCGTTGTTGCAAGTATAAGTCCCATCGTTGTTGCAAGTATAAGTCCCATCGTTGTTGCAAGTATAACTCCCATCGTTGTTGCAAGTATAAGTCCCATCGTTGTTGCAAGTATAAGTCCCATCGTTGTTGCAAGTATAAGTCCCGTCGTTGTTGCAAGTATAAGTCCCATCGTTGTTGCAAGTATAAGTCCCATCGTTGTTGCGAGTATAAGTCCCATCGTTGTTGCAAGTATAAGTCCCACCGTTGTTGCGAGTATAAGTCCCATCGTTGTTGCAAGTATAAGTCCCATCGTTGTTGCAAGTATAAGTCCCATCGTTGTTGCAAGTATAAGTCCCATCGTTGTTGCAAGTATAAGTCCCATCGTTGTTGCAAGTATAAGTCCCATCGTTGTTGCAAGTATAAGTCCCATCGTTGTTGCAAGTATAATTCGCATCGTTGTTGCAAGTATAAGTCCCATCGTTGTTGCAAGTATAAGTCCCATCGTTGTTGCAAGTATAAGTCCCATCGTTGTTGCAAGTATAAGTCCCATCGTTGTTGCAAGTATAACTCCCATCGTTGTTGCAAGTATAAGTCCCATCGTTGTTGCAAGTATAAGTCCCATCGTTGTTGCAAGTATAAGTCCCGTCGTTGTTGCAAGTATAAGTCCCATCGTTGTTGCAAGTATAAGTCCCATCGTTGTTGCAAGTATAAGTCTCATCGTTGTTGCAAGTATAAGTCGCATCGTTGTTGCAAGTATAAGTCCCATCGTTGTTGCAAGTATAAGTCCCATCGTTGTTGCAAGTATAAGTCCCATCGTTGTTGCAAGTATAAGTCTCATCGTTGTTGCAAGTATAAATCCCGTCGTTGTTGCAAGTATAAGTCCCATCGTTGTTGCAAGTATAAGTCCCATCGTTGTTGCAAGTATAAGTCCCATCGTTGTTGCAAGTATAAGTCCCATCGTTGTTGCAAGTATAAGTCTCATCGTTGTTGCAAGTATAAGTCCCGTCGTTGTTGCAAGTATAAGTCCCATCGTTGTTGCAAGTATAAGTCCCATCGTTGTTGCAAGTATAAGTCCAATCGTTGTTGCAAGTATAAGTCGCATCGTTGTTGCAAGTATAAGTCGCATCGTTGTTGCAAGTATAAGTCCCATTGTTGTTGCAAGTATAAGTCCCATCGTTGTTGCAAGTATAAGTCTCATCGTTGTTGCAAGTATAAGTCCCATCGTTGTTGCAAGTATAAGTCCCATCGTTGTTGAAAGTATAAGTCCCATCGTTGTTGCAAGTATAAGTCCCATCGTTGTTGCAAGTATAAGTCCCATCGCAAATGTTGCAAGTATAAGTCCGATCGTTGTTGCAAGTATAAGTCGCATCGTTGTTGCAAGTATAAGTCCCATCGTTGTTGCAAGTATAAGTCCCATCGTTGTTGCAAGTATAAGTCTCATCGTTGTTGCAAGTATAAGTCCCATCGTTGTTGCAAGTATAAGTCCCATCGATGTTGAAAGTATAAGTCCCATCGTTGTTGCAAGTATAAGTCGCATCGTTGTTGCAAGTATAAGTCCCATCGTTGTTGCAAGTATAAGTCCCATCGTTGTTGCAAGTATAAGTCTCATCGTTGTTGCAAGTATAAGTCCCATCGTTGTTGCAAGTATAAGTCCCATCGTTGTTGAAAGTATAAGTCCCATCGTTGTTGCAAGTATAAGTCCCATCGTTGTTGCAAGTATAAGTCCCATCGCAAATGTTGCAAGTATAAGTCCCATCGTTGTTGCAAGTATAAGTCCCATCGTTGTTGCAAGTATAAGTCCCATCGTTGTTGCAAGTATAAGTCCCATGGTGGTTGCAAGAATAAGTCCCATCGTTGTTGCAAGTATAAGTCCCATTGTTGTTGCAAGTATAAGTCCCATCGTTGTTGCAAGTATAAGTCCCATCGTTGTTGCAAGTATAAGTCCCATCGTTGTTGCAATTATAACTCCCATCGTTGTTGCAAGTATAAGTCCCATCGTTGTTGCAATTATAACTCCCATCGTTGTTGCAAGTATAAGTCCCATCGTTGTTGCGAGTATAAGTCCCATCGTTGTTGCAAGTATAAGTCCCATCGTTGTTGCAAGTATAAGTCCCATCGTTGTTGCAATTATAACTCCCATCGTTGTTGCAAGTATAAGTCCCATCGTTGTTGCAATTATAACTCCCATCGTTGTTGCAAGTATAAGTCCCATCGTTGTTGCGAGTATAAGTCGTATCGTTGTTGCAAGTATAAGTCCCATCGTTGTTGCGAGTATAAGTCCCATCGTTGTTGCAAGTATAAGTCCCATCGTTGTTGCAATTATAACTCCCATCGTTGTTGCAAGTATAAGTCCCATCGTTGTTGCAATTATAACTCCCATCGTTGTTGCAAGTATAAGTCCCATCGTTGTTGCGAGTATAAGTCCCATCGTTGTTGCAAGTATAAGTCCCATCGTTGTTGCAAGTATAAGTCCCATCGTTGTTGCAAGTATAAGTCCCATAGTTGTTGCAAGTATAAGTCCCATCGCAAATGTTGCAAATATAAGTCCCATCGTTGTTGCAAGTATAAGTCCCATCGCAAATGTTGCAAGTATAAGTCCCATCGTTGTTGCAAGTATAAGTCCCATCGTTGTTGCAAGTATAAGTCCCATCGTTGTTGCAAGTATAAGTCCCATCGTTGTTGCAAGTATAAGTCCCATCGCAAATGTTGCAAATATAAGTCCCATCGTTGTTGCGAGTATAAGTCCCATCGTTGTTGCAAGTATAAGTCCCATCGTTGTTGCAAGTATAAGTCCCATCGTTGTTGCAAGTATAAGTCCCATAGTTGTTGCAAGTATAAGTCCCATCGCAAATGTTGCAAATATAAGTCCCATCGTTGTTGCAAGTATAAGTCCCATCGCAAATGTTGCAAATATAAGTCCCATCGTTGTTGAAAGTATAAGTCCCATCGCAAATGTTGCAAGTATAAGTCCCATCGTTGTTGCAAGTATAAGTCCCATCGTTGTTGCAAGTATTAGTCCCATCGTTGTTGCAAGTATAAGACCCATCGTTGTTGCAAGTATAAGTCGCATCGTTGTTGCAAGTATAAGTCCCATCGTTGTTGCAAGTATAAGTCCCATCGTTGTTACAAGTATAAGTCCCATCGTTGTTGCAAGTATAAGTCCCATCGTTGCAAGTAGAAGTCCCATCGTTGTTGCAAGTATAAGTCCCATCGTTGTTGCAAGTATAAGTCCCATCGTTTTTGCAAGTATAAGTCCCATCGTTGTCGCTAGTATAAGTCTCATCGTTGTTGCGAGTATAAGTCCCATCGTTGTTGCGAGTATAAGTCCCATCGTTGTTGCGAGTATAAGTCCCATCGTTGTTGCAAGTATAAGTCCCATCGTTGTTGCGAGTATAAGTCCCATCGTTGTTGCAAGTATAAGTCCCATCGTTGTTGCGAGTATAAGTCCCATCGTTGTTGCGAGTATAAGTCCCATCGTTGTTGCAAGTATAAGTCCCATCGTTGTTGCAAGTATAAGTCCCATCGTTGTTGCAAGTATAAGTCCCATCGTTTTTGCAAGTATAAGTCCCATCGTTGTTGCTAGTATAAGTCTCATCGTTGTTGCGAGTATAAGTCCCATCGTTGTTGCGAGTATAAGTCCCATCGTTGTTGCGAGTATAAGTCCCATCGTTGTTGCAAGTATAAGTCCCATCGTTGTTGCGAGTATAAGTCCCATCGTTGTTGCAAGTATAAGTCCCATCGTTGTTCCGAGTATAAGTCCCATCGTTGTTGCAAGTATAAGTCCCATCATTGTTGCGAGTATAAGTCCCATCGTTGTTGCTAGTATAAGTCCCATCGTTGTTGCAAAAATAAGTCCCATCGTTGTTGCAAGTATAAGTCCCATCGTTGTTGCAAATATAAGTCCAATCGTTGTTGCAAGTATAATTCGCATCGTTGTTGCAAGTATAAGTCCCATCGTTGTTCAAAGTATAAGTCCCATCGTTGTTGCAAGTATAAGTCCCATCGTTGTTGCAAGTATAAGTCCCATCGTTGTTGCAAATATAAGTCCAATCGTTGTTGCAAGTATAATTCGCATCGTTGTTGCAAGTATAAATCCCATTGTTGTTCAAAGTATAAGTCCCATCGTTGTTGCAAGTATAAGTCCCATCGTTGTTGCAAGTATAAGTCCCATCGTTGTTGCAAGTATAAGTCCCATCGTTGTTGCAAGTATAAGTCCCATCGTTGTTGCAAGTATAAGTCCCATCGCAAATGTTGCAAGTATAAGTCCCATCGTTGTTGCAAGTATAAGTCCCATCGTTGTTGCAAGTATAAGTCCAATCGAAAATGTTGCAAGTATAAGTCCCATCGTTGTTGCAAGTATAAGTCCCATCGAAAATGTTGCAAGTATAAGTCCCATCGTTGTTGCAAGTATAAGTCCCATCGCAAATGTTGCAAGTATAAGTCCGATCGTTGTTGCAAGTATAAGTCCCATCGTTGTTGCAAGTATAAGTCCCATCGCAAATGTTGCAAGTATAAGTCCCATCGTTGTTGCAAGTATAAGTCCCATCGTTGTTGCAAGTATAAGTCCCATCGTTGTTGCAAGTATAAGTCCCATGGTTGTTGCAAGTATAAGTCCCATCGTTGTTGCAAGTATAAGTCCCATTGTTGTTGCAAGTATAAGTCCCATCGTTGTTGCAAGTATAAGTCCCATCGTTGTTGCAAGTATAAGTCCCATCGTTGTTGCAATTATAACTCCCATCGTTGTTGCAAGTATAAGTCCCATCGCAAATGTTGCAAGTATAAGTCCCATCATTGTTGCAAGTATAAGTCCCATCGCAAATGTTGCAAGTATAAGTCCCATCATTGTTGCAATTATAACTCCCATCGTTGTTGCAAGTATAAGTCCCATCGTTGTTGCAATTATAACTCCCATCGTTGTTGAAAGTATAAGTCCCATCGCAAATGTTGCAAGTATAAGTCCCATCGTTGTTGCAAGTATAAGTCCCATCGTTGTTGCAAGTATAAGTCCCATCGTTGTTGCAAGTATAAGTCCCATCGTTGTTGCAAGTATAAGACCCATCGTTGTTGCAAGTGTAAGTCGCATCGTTGTTGCAAGTATAAGTCCCATCGTTGTTGCAAGTATAAGTCCCATCGTTGTTACAAGTATAAGTCCCATCGTTGTTGCAAGTATAAGTCGCATCGTTGTTGCAAGTATAAGTCGCATCGTTGTTGCAAGTATAAGTCCCATCGTTGTTGCAAGTATAAGTCCCATCGTTGTTGCAAGTATAAGTCCCATCGTTGTTGCAAGTATAAGTCCCATCGTTGTTGCAAGTATAAGTCCCATCGTTGTTGCTAGTATAAGTCCCATCGTTGTTGCGAGTATAAGTTCCATCGTTGTTGCAAGTATAAGTCCCATCGTTGTTGCAAGTATAAGTCCCATCGTTGTTGCAAGTATAAGTCCCATCGTTGTTGCAAGTATAAGTCCCATCGTTGTTGCAAGTATAAGTCCCATCGTTGTTGCTAGTATAAGTCCCATCGTTGTTGCAAGTATAAGTCCCATCGTTGTTGCAAGTATAAGTCCCATCGTTGTTGCTAGTATAAGTCCCATCGTTGTTGCAAGTATAAGTCCCATCGTTGTTGCGAGTATAAGTCCCATCGTTGTTGCAAGTATAAGTCCCACCGTTGTTGCGAGTATAAGTCCCATCGTTGTTGCAAGTATAAGTCCCATCGTTGTTGCGAGTATAAGTCCCATCGTTGTTGCTAGTATAAGTCCCATCGTTGTTGCAAGTATAAGTCCCATCGTTGTTGCAAGTATAAGTCCCATCGTTGTTGCAAGTATAAGTCCCATCGTTGTTGCAAGTATAAGTCCCATCGTTGTTGCGAGTATAAGTCCCATCGTTGTTGCTAGTATAAGTCCCATCGTTGTTGCAAGTATAAGTCCCATCGTTGTTGCAAGTATAAGTCCCATCGTTGTTGCAAGTATAAGTCCCATCGTTGTTGCAAGTATAAGTCCCATCGTTGTTGCAAGTATAAGTCCCATCGTTGTTGCAAGTATAAGTCCCGTCGTTGTTGCAAGTATAAGTCCCATCGTTGTTGCAAGTATAAGTCCCATCGTTGTTGCAAGTATAACGCCCATCGTTGTTGCAAGTATAAGTCCCATCGTTGTTGCAAGTATAAGTCTCATCGTTGTTGCAAGTATAAGTCCCATCGTTGTTGCAAGTATAAGTCCCATCGTTGTTGCAAGTATAAGTCCCATCGTTGTTGCAAGTATAAGTCTCATCGTTGTTGCAAGTATAAGTCCCGTCGTTGTTGCAAGTATAAGTCCCATCGTTGTTGCAAGTATAAGTCCCATCGTTGTTGCAAGTATAAGTCCCATCGTTGTTGCAAGTATAAGTCCAATCGTTGTTGCAAGTATAAGTCCCGTCGTTGTTGCAAGTATAAGTCCCATCGTTGTTGCAAGTATAAGTCCCATCGTTGTTGCAAGTATAAGTCCCATCGTTGTTGCAAGTATAAGTCCCATCGTTGTTGCAAGTATAAGTCCCATCGAAAATGTTGCAAGTATAAGTCCCATCGTTGTTGCAAGTATAAGTCCCATCGCAAATGTTGCAAGTATAAGTCCGATCGTTGTTGCAAGTATAAGTCCCATCGTTGTTGCAAGTATAAGTCCCATCGCAAATGTTGCAAGTATAAGTCCCATCGTTGTTGCAAGTATAAGTCTCATCGTTGTTGCAAGTATAAGTCCCGTCGTTGTTGCAAGTATAAGTCCCATCGTTGTTGCAAGTATAAGTCCAATCGTTGTTGCAAGTATAAGTCCCGTCGTTGTAGCAAGTATAAGTCCCATCGTTGTTGCAAGTATAAGTCCCATTGTTGTTGCTAGTATAAGTCCCATCGTTGTTGCAAGTATAAGTCCCATCGTTGTTGCAAGTATAAGTCCCATCGTTGTTGCAATTATAACTCCCATCGTTGTTGCAAGTATAAGTCCCATCGCAAATGTTGCAAGTATAAGTCCCATCATTGTTGCAAGTATAAGTCCCATCGCAAATGTTGCAAGTATAAGTCCCATCATTGTTGCAATTATAACTCCCATCGTTGTTGCAAGTATAAGTCCCATCGTTGTTGCAATTATAACTCCCATCGTTGTTGAAAGTATAAGTCCCATCGCAAATGTTGCAAGTATAAGTCCCATCGTTGTTGCAAGTATAAGTCCCATCGTTGTTGCAAGTATAAGTCCCATCGTTGTTGCAAGTATAAGTCCCATCGTTGTTGCAAGTATAAGACCCATCGTTGTTGCAAGTATAAGTCGCATCGTTGTTGCAAGTATAAGTCCCATCGTTGTTGCAAGTATAAGTCCCATCGTTGTTACAAGTATAAGTCCCATCGTTGTTGCAAGTATAAGTCCCATCGTTGTTGCAAGTATAAGTCGCATCGTTGTTGCAAGTATAAGTCCCATCGTTGTTGCAAGTATAAGTCCCATCGTTGTTGCAAGTATAAGTCCCGTCGTTGTTGCAAGTATAAGTCCCATCGTTGTTGCAAGTATAAGTCCCATCGTTGTTGCTAGTATAAGTCCCATCGTTGTTGCGTGTATAAGTTCCATCGTTGTTGCAAGTATAAGTCCCATCGTTGTTGCAAGTATAAGTCCCATCGTTGTTGCAAGTATAAGTCCCATCGTTGTTGCAAGTATAAGTCCAATCGTTGTTGCAAGTATAAGTCCCATCGTTGTTGCTAGTATAAGTCCCATCGTTGTTGCAAGTATAAGTCCCATCGTTGTTGCAAGTATAAGTCCCATCGTTGTTGCTAGTATAAGTCCCATCGTTGTTGCAAGTATAAGTCCCATCGTTGTTGCGAGTATAAGTCCCATCGTTGTTGCAAGTATAAGTCCCACCGTTGTTGCGAGTATAAGTCCCATCGTTGTTGCAAGTATAAGTCCCATCGTTGTTGCGAGTATAAGTCCCATCGTTGTTGCTAGTATAAGTCCCATCGTTGTTGCAAGTATAAGTCCCATCGTTGTTGCAAGTATAAGTCCCATCGTTGTTGCAAGTATAAGTCCCATCGTTGTTGCAAGTATAAGTCCCATCGTTGTTGCAAGTATAAGTCCCATCGTTGTTGCAAGTATAAGTCCCATCGTTGTTGCAAGTATAAGTCCAATCGTTGTTGCAAGTATAATTCGCATCGTTGTTGCAAGTATAAGTCCCATCGTTGTTGCAAGTATAAGTCCCATCGTTGTTGCAAGTATAAGTCCCATCGTTGTTGCAAGTATAAGTCCCATCGTTGTTGCAAGTATAACTCCCATCGTTGTTGCAAGTATAAGTCCCATCGTTGTTGCAAGTATAAGTCCCATCGTTGTTGCAAGTATAAGTCCCGTCGTTGTTGCAAGTATAAGTCCCATCGTTGTTGCAAGTATAAGTCCCATCGTTGTTGCAAGTATAACTCCCATCGTTGTTGCAAGTATAAGTCCCATCGTTGTTGCAAGTATAAGTCTCATCGTTGTTGCAAGTATAAGTCGCATCGTTGTTGCAAGTATAAGTCCCATCGTTGTTGCAAGTATAAGTCCCATCGTTGTTGCAAGTATAAGTCCCATCGTTGTTGCAAGTATAAGTCTCATCGTTGTTGCAAGTATAAATCCCGTCGTTGTTGCAAGTATAAGTCCCATCGTTGTTGCAAGTATAAGTCCCATCGTTGTTGCAAGTATAAGTCCCATCGTTGTTGCAAGTATAAGTCCTATCGTTGTTGCAAGTATAAGTCCCATCGTTGTTGCAAGTATAAGTCCCATCGTTGTTGCAAGTATAAGTCCAATCGTTGTTGCAAGTATAATTCGCATCGTTGTTGCAAGTATAAGTCCCATCGTTGTTGCAAGTATAAGTCCCATCGTTGTTGCAAGTATAAGTCCCATCGTTGTTGCAAGTATAAGTCTCATCGTTGTTGCAAGTATAAGTCCCATCGTTGTTGCAAGTATAAGTCCCATCGTTGTTGCAAGTATAAGTCCCATCGTTGTTGCAAGTATAAGTCCAATCGTTGTTGCAAGTATAATTCGCATCGTTGTTGCAAGTATAAGTCCAATCGTTGTTGCAAGTATAATTCGCATCGTTGTTGCAAGTATAAGTCCCATCGTTGTTGCAAGTATAACTCCCATCGTTGTTGCAAGTATAAGTCCCATCGTTGTTGCAAGTATAAGTCTCATCGTTGTTGCAAGTATAAGTCGCATCGTTGTTGCAAGTATAAGTCCCATCGTTGTTGCAAGTATAAGTCCCATCGTTGTTGCAAGTATAAGTCTCATCGTTGTTGCAAGTATAAATCCCGTCGTTGTTGCAAGTATAAGTCCCATCGTTGTTGCAAGTATAAGTCCCATCGTTGTTGCAAGTATAAGTCCCATCGTTGTTGCAAGTATAAGTCCCATCGTTGTTGCAAGTATAAGTCCCATCGTTGTTGCAAGTATAAGTCCCATCGTTGTTGCAAGTATAAGTCCAATCGTTGTTGCAAGTATAATTCGCATCGTTGTTGCAAGTATAAGTCCCATCGTTGTTGCAAGTATAAGTCCCATCGTTGTTGCAAGTATAAGTCCCATCGTTGTTGCAAGTATAAGTCGCATCGTTGTTGCAAGTATAAGTCCCATCGTTGTTGCAAGTATAAGTCCCATCGTTGTTGCAAGTATAAGTCTCATCGTTGTTGCAAGTATAAGTCCCATCGTTGTTGCAAGTATAAGTCCCATCGTTGTTGCAAGTATAAGTCCAATCGTTGTTGCAAGTATAAGTCCCGTCGTTGTTGCAAGTATAAGTCCCATCGTTGTTGCAAGTATAAGTCCCATCGTTGTTGCAAGTATAAGTCCCATCGTTGTTGCAAGTATAAGTCCCATCGTTGTTGCAAGTATAAGTCCCATCGAAAATGTTGCAAGTATAAGTCCCATCGTTGTTGCAAGTATAAGTCCCATCGCAAATGTTGCAAGTATAAGTCCGATCGTTGTTGCAAGTATAAGTCCCATCGTTGTTGCAAGTATAAGTCCCATCGCAAATGTTGCAAGTATAAGTCCCATCGTTGTTGCAAGTATAAGTCCCATCGTTGTTGCAAGTATAAGTCCCATGGTTGTAGCAAGTATAAGTCCCATCGTTGTTGCAAGTATAAGTCCCATTGTTGTTGCAAGTATAAGTCCCATCGTTGTTGCAAGTATAAGTCCCATCGTTGTTGCAAGTATAAGTCCCATCGTTGTTGCAATTATAACTCCCATCATTGTTGCAAGTATAAGTCCCATCGCAAATGTTGCAAGTATAAGTCCCATCATTGTTGCAATTATAACTCCCATCGTTGTTGCAAGTATAAGTCCCATCGTTGTTGCAATTATAACTCCCATCGTTGTTGAAAGTATAAGTCCCATCGCAAATGTTGCAAGTATAAGTCCCATCGTTGTTGCAAGTATAAGTCCCATCGTTGTTGCAAGTATAAGTCCCATCGTTGTTGCAAGTATAAGTCCCATCGTTGTTGCAAGTATAAGACCCATCGTTGTTGCAAGTATAAGTCGCATCGTTGTTGCAAGTATAAGTCCCATCGTTGTTGCAAGTATAAGTCCCATCATTGTTACAAGTATAAGTCCCATCGTTGTTGCAAGTATAAGTCCCATCGTTGTTGCAAGTATAAGTCGCATCGTTGTTGCAAGTATAAGTCCCATCGTTGTTGCAAGTATAAGTCCCATCGTTGTTGCAAGTATAAGTCCCGTCGTTGTTGCAAGTATAAGTCCCATCGTTGTTGCAAGTATAAGTCCCATCGTTGTTGCTAGTATAAGTCCCATCGTTGTTGCGAGTATAAGTTCCATCGTTGTTGCAAGTATAAGTCCCATCGTTGTTGCAAGTATAAGTCCCATCGTTGTTGCAAGTATAAGTCCCATCGTTGTTGCAAGTATAAGTCCCATCGTTGTTGCAAGTATAAGTCCCATCGTTGTTGCTAGTATAAGTCCCATCGTTGTTGCAAGTATAAGTCCCATCGTTGTTGCAAGTATAAGTCCCATCGTTGCTGCTAGTATAAGTCCCATCGTTGTTGCAAGTATAAGTCCCATCGTTGTTGCGAGTATAAGTCCCATCGTTGTTGCAAGTATAAGTCCCACCGTTGTAGCGAGTATAAGTCCCATCGTTGTTGCAAGTATAAGTCCCATCGTTGTTGCGAGTATAAGTCCCATCGTTGTTGCTAGTATAAGTCCCATCGTTGTTGCAAGTATAAGTCCCATCGTTGTTGCAAGTATAAGTCCCATCGTTGTTGCAAGTATAAGTCCCATCGTTGTTGCAAGTATAAGTCCCATCGTTGTTGCAAGTATAAGTCCCATCGTTGTTGCAAGTATAAGTCCCATCATTGTTGCAAGTATAAGTCCAATCGTTGTTGCAAGTATAATTCGCATCGTTGTTGCAAGTATAAGTCCCATCGTTGTTGCAAGTATAAGTCCCATCGTTGTTGCAAGTATAAGTCCCATCGTTGTTGCAAGTATAAGTCCCATCGTTGTTGCAAGTATAACTCCCATCGTTGTTGCAAGTATAAGTCCCATCGTTGTTGCAAGTATAAGTCCCATCGTTGTTGCAAGTATAAGTCCCGTCGTTGTTGCAAGTATAAGTCCCATCGTTGTTGCAAGTATAAGTCCCATCGTTGTTGCAAGTATAACTCCCATCGTTGTTGCAAGTATAAGTCCCATCGTTGTTGCAAGTATAAGTCCCATCGTTGTTGCAAGTATAAGTCCCATCGTTGTTGCAAGTATAAGTCCCATCGTTGTTGCAAGTATAAGTCGCATCGTTGTTGCAAGTATAAGTCCCATCGTTGTTGCAAGTATAAGTCCCATCGTTGTTGCAAGTATAAGTCCCATCGTTGTTGCAAGCATAAGTCTCATCGTTGTTGCAAGTATAAATCCCGTCGTTGTTGCAAGTATAAGTCCCATCGTTGTTGCAAGTATAAGTCCCATCGTTGTTGCAAGTATAAGTCCCATCGTTGTTGCAAGTATAAGTCCCATCGTTGTTGCAAGTATAAGTCCCATCGTTGTTGCAAGTATAAGTCCCATCGTTGTTGCAAGTATAAGTCCCATCGTTGTTGCAAGTATAACTCCCATCGTTGTTGCAAGTATAAGTCCCATCGTTGTTGCAAGTATAAGTCCCATCGTTGTTGCAAGTATAAGTCCCGTCGTTGTTGCAAGTATAAGTCCCATCGTTGTTGCAAGTATAAGTCCCATCGTTGTTGCAAGTATAACTCCCATCGTTGTTGCAAGTATAAGTCCCATCGTTGTTGAAAGTATAAGTCTCATCGTTGTTGCAAGTATAAGTCCCATCGTTGTTGCAAGTATAAGTCCCATCGTTGTTGCAAGTATAAGTCCCATCGTTGTTGCAAGTATAAGTCTCATCGTTGTTGCGAGTATAAGTCCCATCATTGTTGCAAGTATAAGTCCAATCGTTGTTGCAAGTATAAGTCCCATCGTTGTTGCAAGTATAAGTCCCATCATTGTTGCAAGTATAAGTCCAATCGTTGTTGCAAGTATAAGTCCCATCGTTGTTGCAAGTATAAGTCCCATCATTGTTGCAAGTATAAGTCCAATCGTTGTTGCAAGTATAATTCGCATCGTTGTTGCAAGTATAAGTCCCATCGTTGTTGCAAGTATAAGTCCCATCGTTGTTGCAAGTATAAGTCCCATCGTTGTTGCAAGTATAAGTCCCATCGTTGTTGCAAGTATAAGTCCCATCGTTGTTGCAAGTATAAGTCCCATCGTTGTTGCAAGTATAAGTCCCATCGTTGTTGCAAGTATAACTCCCATCGTTGTTGCAAGTATAAGTCCCATCGTTGTTGCAAGTATAAGTCCCATCGTTGTTGCAAGTATAAGTCCCATCGTTGTTGCAAGTATAAGTCCCATCGTTGTTGCAAGTATAAGTCCCATCGTTGTTGCAAGTATAACTCCCATCGTTGTTGCAAGTATAAGTCCCATCGTTGTTGAAAGTATAAGTCCCATCGTTGTTGCAAGTATAAGTCCCATCGTTGTTGCAAGTATAAGTCCCATCGTTGTTGCAAGTATAAGTCTCATCGTTGTTGCGAGTATAAGTCCCGTCGTTGTTGCAAGTATAAGTCCCATCGTTGTTGCAAGTATAAGTCCCATCGTTGTTGCAAGTATAAGTCCCATCGTTGTTGCAAGTATAAGTCCAATCGTTGTTGCAAGTATAAGTTCCATCGTTGTTGCAAGTATAAGTCCCATCGTTGTTGCAAGTATAAGTCCCATCGTTGTTGCAAGTATAAGTCCCATCGTTGTTGCAAGTATAAGTCCCATCGAAAATGTTGCAAGTATAAGTCCCATCGTTGTTGCAAGTATAAGTCCCATCGTTGTTGCAAGTATAAGTCCCATCGTTGTTGCAAGTATAAGTTCCATCGTTGTTGCAAGTATAAGTCCCATCGTTGTTGCAAGTATAAGTCCGATCGTTGTTGCAAGTATAAGTCCCATCGTTGTTGCAAGTATAAGTCCCATCGCAAATGTTGCAAGTATAAGTCCCATCGTTGTTGCAAGTATAAGTCCCATCGTTGTTGCAAGTATAAGTCCCATCGTTGTTGCAAGTATAAGTCCCATCGCAAATGTTGCAAGTATAAGTCCCATTGTTGTTGCAAGTATAAGTCCCATCGTTGTTGCAAGTATAAGTCCCATCGTTGTTGCAAGTATAAGTCCCATCGCAAATGTTGCAAGTATAAGTCCCATCATTGTTGCAAGTATAAGTCCCATCGCAAATGTTGCAAGTATAAGTCCCATCATTGTTGCAATTATAACTCCCATCGTTGTTGCAAGTATAAGTCCCATCGTTGTTGCAATTATAACTCCCATCGTTGTTGAAAGTATAAGTCCCATCGCAAATGTTGCAAGTATAAGTCCCATCGTTGTTGCAAGTATAAGTCCCATCGTTGTTGCAAGTATAAGTCCCATCGTTGTTGCAAGTATAAGTCCCATCGTTGTTGCAAGTATAAGTCCCATTGTTGTTGCAAGTATAAGTCCCATCGTTGTTGCAAGTATAAGTCCCATCGTTGTTGCAAGTATAAGTCCCATCGCAAATGTTGCAAGTATAAGTCCCATCATTGTTGCAAGTATAAGTCCCATCGCAAATGTTGCAAGTATAAGTCCCATCATTGTTGCAATTATAACTCCCATCGTTGTTGCAAGTATAAGTCCCATCGTTGTTGCAATTATAACTCCCATCGTTGTTGAAAGTATAAGTCCCATCGCAAATGTTGCAAGTATAAGTCCCATCGTTGTTGCAAGTATAAGTCCCATCGTTGTTGCAAGTATAAGTCCCATCGTTGTTGCAAGTATAAGACCCATCGTTGTTGCAAGTATAAGTCGCATCGTTGTTGCAAGTATAAGTCCCATCGTTGTTGCAAGTATAAGTCCCATCGTTGTTACAAGTATAAGTCCCATCGTTGTTGCAAGTATAAGTCCCATCGTTGTTGCAAGTATAAGTCGCATCGTTGTTGCAAGTATAAGTCCCATCGTTGTTGCAAGTATAAGTCCCATCGTTGTTGCAAGTATAAGTCCCGTCGTTGTTGCAAGTATAAGTCCCATCGTTGTTGCAAGTATAAGTCCCATCGTTGTTGCTAGTATAAGTCCCATCGTTGTTGCGAGTATAAGTTCCATCGTTGTTGCAAGTATAAGTCCCATCGTTGTTGCAAGTATAAGTCCCATCGTTGTTGCAAGTATAAGTCCCATCGTTGTTGCTAGTATAAGTCCCATCGTTGTTGCAAGTATAAGTCCCATCGTTGTTGCAAGTATAAGTCCCATCGTTGTTGCTAGTATAAGTCCCATCGTTGTTGCAAGTATAAGTCCCATCGTTGTTGCGAGTATAAGTCCCATCGTTGTTGCAAGTATAAGTCCCACCGTTGTTGCGAGTATAAGTCCCATCGTTGTTGCAAGTATAAGTCCCATCGTTGTTGCGAGTATAAGTCCCATCGTTGTTGCTAGTATAAGTCCCATCGTTGTTGCAAGTATAAGTCCCATCGTTGTTGCAAGTATAAGTCCCATCGTTGTTGCAAGTATAAGTCCAATCGTTGTTGCAAGTATAAGTCCCATCGTTGTTGCAAGTATAAGTCCCATCGTTGTTGCAAGTATAAGTCCAATCGTTGTTGCAAGTATAATTCGCATCGTTGTTGCAAGTATAAGTCCCATCGTTGTTGCAAGTATAAGTCCCATCGTTGTTGCAAGTATAAGTCCCATCGTTGTTGCAAGTATAAGTCCCATCGTTGTTGCAAGTATAACTCCCATCGTTGTTGCAAGTATAAGTCCCATCGTTGTTGCAAGTATAAGTCCCATCGTTGTTGCAAGTATAAGTCCCGTCGTTGTTGCAAGTATTAGTCCCATCGTTGTTGCAAGTATAAGTCCCATCGTTGTTGCAAGTATAACTCCCATCGTTGTTGCAAGTATAAGTCCCATCGTTGTTGCAAGTATAAGTCTCATCGTTGTTGCAAGTATAAGTCGCATCGTTGTTGCAAGTATAAGTCCCATCGTTGTTGCAAGTATAAGTCCCATCGTTGTTGCAAGTATAAGTCCCATCGTTGTTGCAAGTATAAGTCTCATCGTTGTTGCAAGTATAAATCCCGTCGTTGTTGCAAGTATAAGTCCCATCGTTGTTGCAAGTATAAGTCCCATCGTTGTTGCAAGTATAAGTCCCATCGTTGTTGCAAGTATAAGTCCCATCGTTGTTGCAAGTATAAGTCTCATCGTTGTTGCAAGTATAAGTCCCGTCGTTGTTGCAAGTATAAGTTCCATCGTTGTTGCAAGTATAAGTCCCATCGTTGTTGCAAGTATAAGTCCCATCGTTGTTGCAAGTATAAGTCCAATCGTTGTTGCAAGTATAAGTCGCATCGTTGTTGCAAGTATAAGTCGCATCGTTGTTGCAAGTATAAGTCCCATCGTTGTTGCAAGTATAAGTCCCATCGTTGTTGCAAGTATAAGTCCAATCGTTGTTGCAAGTATAATTCGCATCGTTGTTGCAAGTATAAGTCCAATCGTTGTTGCAAGTATAAGTCCCATCGTTGTTGCAGGTATAAGTCCAATCGTTGTTGCAAGTATAAGTCGCATCGTTGTTGCAAGTATAAATCCCATCGTTGTTGCTAGTATAAGTCCCATCGTTGTTGCAAGTATAAGTCCCATCGTTGTTGCGAGTATAAGTCGCATCGTTGTTGCAAGTATAAGTCCCATCGTTGTTGCAAGTATAAGTCGCATCGTTGTTGCAAGTATAAGTCGCATCGTTGTTGCAAGTATAAGTCCCATCGTTGTTGCAAGTATAAGTCCCATCGTTGTTGCAAGTATAAGTCGCATCGTTGTTGCAAGTATAAGTCGCATCGTTGTTGCAAGTATAAGTCCCATCGTTGTTGCAAGTATAAGTCCCATCGTTGTTGCAAGTATAAGTCCCATCGTTGTTGCAAGTATAAGTCGCATCGTTGTTGCAAGTATAAGTCGCATCGTTGTTGCAAGTATAAGTCCCATCGTTGTTGCAAGTATAAGTCCCATCGTTGTTGCAAGTATAAGTCCCATCGTTGTTGCAAGTATAAGTCCAATCGTTGTTGCAAGTATAAGTCGCATCGTTGTTGCAAGTATAAGTCGCATCGTTGTTGCAAGTATAAGTCCAATCGTTGTTGCAAGTATAAGTCGCATCGTTGTTGCAAGTATAAGTCGCATCGTTGTTGCAAGTATAAGTCCCATCGTTGTTGCAAGTATAAGTCCCATCGTTGTTGCAAGTATAAGTCCCATCGTTGTTGAAAGTATAAGTCCCATCGTTGTTGCAAGTATAAGTCCCATCGTTGTTGCAAGTATAAGTCCCATCGCAAATGTTGCAAGTATAAGTCCGATCGTTGTTGCAAGTATAAGTCTCATCGTTGTTGCAAGTATAAGTCTCATCGTTGTTGCAAGTATAACTCCCATCGTTGTTGCAAGTATAAGTCCCATCGTTGTTGCAAGTATAAGTCTCATCGTTGTTGAAAGTATAAGTCCCATCGCAAATGTTGCAAGTATAAGTCCCATCGTTGTTGCAAGTATAAGTCCCATCGCAAATGTTGCAAGTATAAGTCCGATCGTTGTTGCAAGTATAAGTCCCATCGTTGTTGCAAGTATAAGTCCCATCGTTGTTGAAAGTATAAGTCCCATCGTTGTTGCAAGTATAAGTCCCATCGTTGTTGCAAGTATAAGTCCCATCGCAAATGTTGCAAGTATAAGTCCGATCGTTGTTGCAAGTATAAGTCCCATCGTTGTTGCAAGTATAAGTCCCATCGTTGTTGCAAGTATAACTCCCATCGTTGTTGCAAGTATAAGTCCCATCGTTGTTGCAAGTATAAGTCTCATCGTTGTTGCAAGTATAAGTCGCATCGTTGTTGCAAGTATAAGTCCCATCGTTGTTGCAAGTATAAGTCCCATCGTTGTTGCAAGTATAAGTCGCATCGTTGTTGCAAGTATAAGTCGCATCGTTGTTGCAAGTATAAGTCCCATCGTTGTTGCAAGTATAAGTCCCATCGTTGTTGCAAGTATAAGTCCCATCGTTGTTGCAAGTATAAGTCCCATCGTTGTTGCAAGTATAAGTCGCATCGTTGTTGCAAGTATAAGTCCCATCGTTGTTGCAAGTATAAGTCCAATCGTTGTTGCAAGTATAAGTCGCATCGTTGTTGCAAGTATAAGTCGCATCGTTGTTGCAAGTATAAGTCCCATCGTTGTTGCAAGTATAAGTCCCATCGTTGTTGCAAGTATAAGTCCCATCGTTGTTGAAAGTATAAGTCCCATCGTTGTTGCAAGTATAAGTCCCATCGTTGTTGCAAGTATAAGTCCCATCGCAAATGTTGCAAGTATAAGTCCGATCGTTGTTGCAAGTATAAGTCTCATCGTTGTTGCAAGTATAAGTCTCATCGTTGTTGCAAGTATAAGTCCCATCGTTGTTGCAAGTATAAGTCCCATCGTTGTTGCAAGTATAAGTCCCATCGTTGTTGCAAGTATAAGTCTCATCGTTGTTGCAAGTATAAGTCCCATCGTTGTTGCAAGTATAAGTCCCATCGTTGTTGAAAGTATAAGTCCCATCGTTGTTGCAAGTATAAGTCCCATCGTTGTTGCAAGTATAAGTCCCATCGCAAATGTTGCAAGTATAAGTCCGATCGTTGTTGCAAGTATAAGTCTCATCGTTGTTGCAAGTATAAGTCCCATCGCAAATGTTGCAAGTATAAGTCCCATCGTTGTTGCAAGTATAAGTCCCATCGTTGTTGCAAGTATAAGTCCAATCGTTGTTGCAAGTATAAGTCCCATGGTGGTTGCAAGTATAAATCCCATCGTTGTTGCAAGTATAAGTCCCATTGTTGTTGCAAGTATAAGTCCCATCGTTGTTGCAAGTATAAGTCCCATCGTTGTTGCAAGTATAAGTCCCATCGTTGTTGCAATTATAACTCCCATCGTTGTTGCAAGTATAAGTCCCATCGTTGTTGCAAGTATAAGTCCCATCGTTGTTGCAAGTATAAGTCCCATCGTTGTTGCAAGTATAAGTCCCATCGCAAATGTTGCAAATATAAGTCCCATCGTTGTTGCAAGTATAAGTCCCATCGCAAATGTTGCAAGTATAAGTCCCATCATTGTTGCAAGTATAAGCCCCATCGTTGTTGAAAGTATAAGTCCCATCGCAAATGTTGCAAGTATAAGTCCCATCGTTGTTGCAAGTATAAGTCCCATCGTTGTTGCAAGTATTAGTCCCATCGTTGTTGCAAGTATAAGACCCATCGTTGTTGCAAGTATAAGTCGCATCGTTGTTGCAAGTATAAGTCCCATCGTTGTTGCAAGTATAAGTCCCATCGTTGTTACAAGTATAAGTCCCATCGTTGTTGCAAGTATAAGTCCAATCGTTGTTGCAAGTATAAGTCCCGTCGTTGTTGCAAGTATAAGTCCCATCGTTGTTGCAAGTATAAGTCCCATCGTTGTTGCAAGTATAAGTCCCATCGTTGTTGCAAGTATAAGTCCCATCGTTGTTGCAAGTATAAGTCCCATCGAAAATGTTGCAAGTATAAGTCCCATCGTTGTTGCAAGTATAAGTCCCATCGCAAATGTTGCAAGTATAAGTCCGATCGTTGTTGCAAGTATAAGTCCCATCGTTGTTGCAAGTATAAGTCCCATCGCAAATGTTGCAAGTATAAGTCCCATCGTTGTTGCAAGTATAAGTCCCATCGTTGTTGCAAGTATAAGTCCCATCGTTGTTGCAAGTATAAGTCCCATCGTTGTTGCAAGTATAAGTCCCATCGTTGTTGCAAGTATAAGTCCCATCGTTGTTGCAATTATAACTCCCATCGTTGTTGCAAGTATAAGTCCCATCGCAAATGTTGCAAGTATAAGTCCCATCGCAAATGTTGCAAGTATAAGTCCCATCGTTGTTGCAAGTATAAGTCCCATCGTTGTTGCAAGTATAAGTCCCATCGTTGTTGCAATTATAACTCCCATCGTTGTTGCAAGTATAAGTCCCATCGTTGTTGCAAGTATAAGTCCCATCGCAAATGTTGCAAGTATAAATCCCATCGTTGTTGCAAGTATAAGTCCCATCGTTGTTGCAAGTATAAGTCCCATCGTTGTTGCAAGTATAAGTCCCATCGTTGTTGCAAGTATAAGTCCCATCGTTGTTGCAAGTATAAGTCCCATCGTTGTTGCAAGTATAAGTCCCATCATTGTTGCAAGTATAAGTCCCATCGTTGTTGCAAGTATAAGTCCCATCGTTGTTGCAAGTATAAGTCCCATCGTTGTTGCAATTATAACTCCCATCGTTGTTGCAAGTATAAGTCCCATCGCAAATGTTGCAAGTATAAGTCCCATCATTGTTGCAAGTATAAGCCCCATCGTTGTTGAAAGTATAAGTCCCATCGCAAATGTTGCAAGTATAAGTCCCATCGTTGTAGCAAGTATAAGTCCCATCGTTGTTGCAAGTATAAGTCCCATTGTTGTTGCAAGTATAAGTCCCATCGTTGTTGCAAGTATAAGTCCCATCGTTGTTGCAAGTATAAGTCCCATCGTTGTTGCAATTATAACTCCCATCGTTGTTGCAAGTATAAGTCCCATCGCAAATGTTGCAAGTATAAGTCCCATCATTGTTGCAAGTATAAGTCCCATCGCAAATGTTGCAAGTATAAGTCCCATCATTGTTGCAATTATAACTCCCATCGTTGTTGCAAGTATAAGTCCCATCGTTGTTGCAATTATAACTCCCATCGTTGTTGCAAGTATAAGTCCCATCGCAAATGTTGCAAGTATAAGTCCCATCATTGTTGCAAGTATAAGTCCCATCGCAAATGTTGCAAGTATAAGTCCCATCGTTGTTGCAAGTATAAGTCCCATCATTGTTGCAAGTATAACTCCCATCGTTGTTGCAATTATAACTCCCATCGTTGTTGCAAGTATAAGTCCCATCGCAAATGTTGCAATTATAACTCCCATCGTTGTTGCAAGTATAAGTCCCATCGCAAATGTTGCAAGTATAAGTCCCATCATTGTTGCAAGTATAAGTCCCATCGCAAATGTTGCAAGTATAAATCCCATCGTTGTTGCAAGTATAAGTCCCATCGTTGTTGCAAGTATAAGTCCCATCGTTGTTGCAAGTATAAGTCCCATCGCAAATGTTGCAAGTATAAGTCCCATCGTTGTTGCAAGTATAAGTCCCGTCGTTGTTGCAAGTATAAGTCCCATCGTTGTTGCAAGTATAAGTCCCATCGTTGTTGCTAGTATAAGTCCCATCGTTGTTGCGAGTATAAGTTCCATCGTTGTTGCAAGTATAAGTCCCACCGTTGTTGCGAGTATATGTCCCATCGTTGTTGCAAGTATAAGTCCCATCGTTGTTGCGAGTATAAGTCCCATCGTTGTTGCTAGTATAAGTCTCATCGTTGTTGCAAGTATAAGTCCCATCGTTGTTGCAAGTATAAGTCCCATCGTTGTTGCAAGTATAAGTCCCATCGTTGTTGCAAGTATAAGTCCCATCGTTGTTGCAAGTATAAGTCCCATCGTTGTTGCAAGTATAAGTCCCATCGTTGTTGCAAGTATAAGTCCAATCGTTGTTGCAAGTATAATTCGCATCGTTGTTGCAAGTATAAGTCCCATCGTTGTTGCAAGTATAAGTCCCATCGTTGTTGCAAGTATAAGTCCCATCGTTGTTGCAAGTATAAGTCCCATCGTTGTTGCAAGTATAACTCTCATCGTTGTTGCAAGTATAAGTCCCATCGTTGTTGCAAGTATAAGTCCCATCGTTGTTGCAAGTATAAGTCCCATCGTTGTTGCGAGTATAAGTCCCATCGTTGTTGCTAGTATAAGTCCCATCGTTGTTGCAAGTATAAGTCCCATCGTTGTTGCAAGTATAAGTCCCATCGTTGTTGCAAGTATAAGTCCCATCGTTGTTGCAAGTATAAGTCCCATCGTTGTTGCAAGTATAAGTCCCATCGTTGTTGCAAGTATAAGTCCCATCGTTGTTGCAAGTATAAGTCCAATCGTTGTTGCAAGTATAATTCGCATCGTTGTTGCAAGTATAAGTCCCATCGTTGTTGCAACTATAAGTCCCATCGTTGTTGCAAGTATAAGTCCCATCGTTGTTGCAAGTATAAGTCCCATCGTTGTTGCAAGTATAACTCTCATCGTTGTTGCAAGTATAAGTCCCATCGTTGTTGCAAGTATAAGTCCCATCGTTGTTGCAAGTATAAGTCCCGTCGTTGTTGCAAGTATAAGTCCCATCGTTGTTGCAAGTATAAGTCCCATCGTTGTTGCAAGTATAACTCCCATCGTTGTTGCAAGTATAAGTCCCATCGTTGTTGCAAGTATAAGTCTCATCGTTGTTGCAAGTATAAGTCGCATCGTTGTTGCAAGTATAAGTCCCATCGTTGTTGCAAGTATAAGTCCCATCGTTGTTGCAAGTATAAGTCCCATCGTTGTTGCAAGTATAAGTCTCATCGTTGTTGCAAGTATAAATCCCGTCGTTGTTGCAAGTATAAGTCCCATCGTTGTTGCAAGTATAAGTCCCATCGTTGTTGCAAGTATAAGTCCCATCGTTGTTGCAAGTATAAGTCCCATCGTTGTTGCAAGTATAAGTCTCATCGTTGTTGCAAGTATAAGTCCCGTCGTTGTTGCAAGTATAAGTCCCATCGTTGTTGCAAGTATAAGTCCCATCGTTGTTGCAAGTATAAGTCCCATCGTTGTTGCAAGTATAAGTCCAATCGTTGTTGCAAGTATAAGTCGCATCGTTGTTGCAAGTATAAGTCGCATCGTTGTTGCAAGTATAAGTCCCATCGTTGTTGCAAGTATAAGTCCCATCGTTGTTGCAAGTATAAGTCTCATCGTTGTTGCAAGTATAAGTCCCATCGTTGTTGCAAGTATAAGTCCCATCGTTGTTGAAAGTATAAGTCCCATCGTTGTTGCAAGTATAAGTCCCATCGTTGTTGCAAGTATAAATCCCATCGCAAATGTTGCAAGTATAAGTCCGATCGTTGTTGCAAGTATAAGTCCCATCGTTGTTGCAAGTATAAGTCCCATCGCAAATGTTGCAAGTATAAGTCCCATCGTTGTTGCAAGTATAAGTCCCATCGTTGTTGCAAGTATAAGTCCCATCGTTGTTGCAAGTATAAGTCCCATGGTGGTTGCAAGTATAAGTCCCATCGTTGTTGCAAGTATAAGTCCCATTGTTGTTGCAAGTATAAGTCCCATCGTTGTTGCAAGTATAAGTCCCATCGTTGTTGCAAGTATAAGTCCCATCGTTGTTGCAATTATAACTCCCATCGTTGTTGCAAGTATAAGTCCCATCGTTGTTGCAAGTATAAGTCCCATCGTTGTTGCAAGTATAAGTCCCATCGTTGTTGCAAGTATAAGTCCCATCGCAAATGTTGCAAATATAAGTCCCATCGTTGTTGCAAGTATAAGTCCCATCGCAAATGTTGCAATTATAAGTCCCATCATTGTTGCAAGTATAAGCCCCATCGTTGTTGAAAGTATAAGTACCATCGCAAATGTTGCAAGTATAAGTCCCATCGTTGTTGCAAGTATAAGTCCCATCGTTGTTGCAAGTATAAGTCCCATCGCAAATGTTGCAAGTATTAGTCCCATCGTTGTTGCAAGTATAAGACCCATCGTTGTTGCAAGTATAAGTCGCATCGTTGTTGCAAGTATAAGTCTCATCGTTGTTGCGAGTATAAGTCCCATCGTTGTTGCGAGTATAAGTCCCATCGTTGTTGCAAGTATAAGTCCCATCGTTGTTGCAAGTATAAGTCCAATCGTTGTTGCAAGTATAAGTCCAATCGTTGTTGCAAGTATAAGTCGCATCGTTGTTGCAAGTATAAGTCGCATCGTTGTTGCAAGTATAAGTCCCATCGTTGTTGCAAGTATAAGTCCCATCGTTGTTGCAAGTATAAGTCTCATCGTTGTTGCAAGTATAAGTCCCATCGTTGTTGCAAGTATAAGTCCCATCGTTGTTGAAAGTATAAGTCCCATCGTTGTTGCAAGTATAAGTCCCATCGTTGTTGCAAGTATAAGTCCCATCGCAAATGTTGCAAGTATAAGTCCGATCGTTGTTGCAAGTATAAGTCCCATCGTTGTTGCAAGTATAAGTCCCATCGCAAATGTTGCAAGTATAAGTCCCATCGTTGTTGCAAGTATAAGTCCCATCGTTGTTGCAAGTATAAGTCCCATCGTTGTTGCAAGTATAAGTCCCATGGTGGTTGCAAGTATAAGTCCCATCGTTGTTGCAAGTATAAGTCCCATTGTTGTTGCAAGTATAAGTCCCATCGTTGCTGCAAGTATAAGTCCCATCGTTGTTGCAAGTATAAGTCCCATCGTTGTTGCAATTATAACTCCCATCGTTGTTGCAAGTATAAGTCCCATCGTTGTTGCAAGTATAAGTCCCATCGTTGTTGCAAGTATAAGTCCCATCGTTGTTGCAAGTATAAGTCCCATCGCAAATGTTGCAAATATAAGTCCCATCGTTGTTGCAAGTATAAGTCCCATCGCAAATGTTGCAAGTATAAGTCCCATCATTGTTGCAAGTATAAGTCCCATCGTTGTTGCAAGTATTAGTCCCATCGTTGTTGCAAGTATAAGACCCATCGTTGTTGCAAGTATAAGTCGCATCGTTGTTGCAAGTATAAGTCCCATCGTTGTTGCAAGTATAAGTCCCATCGTTGTTACAAGTATAAGTCCCATCGTTGTTGCAAGTATAAGTCCCATCGTTGCAAGTAGAAGTCCCATCGTTGTTGCAAGTATAAGTCCCATCGTTGTTGCAAGTATAAGTCCCATCGTTTTTGCAAGTATAAGTCCCATCGTTGTTGCGAGTATAAGTCCCATCGTTGTTGCAAGTATAAGTCCCATCGTTGTTGCAAGTATAAGTCCCATCGTTGTTGCAAGTATAAGTCCCGTCGTTGTTGCAAGTATAAGTCGCATCGTTGTTGCAAGTATAAGTCCCATCGTTGTTGCAAGTATAAGTCCCATCGTTGTTGCAAGTATAAGTCCCATCGTTGTTGCAAGTATAAGTCCCATCGTTGTTGCAAGTATAAGTCCCGTCGTTGTTGCAAGTATACGTCCCATCGTTGTTGCAAGTGTAAGTCCCATCGTTGTTGCAAGTATAAGTCCCACCGTTGTTGCAAGTATAAGTCGCATCGTTGTTGCAAGTATAAGTCCCATCGTTGTTGCAAGTGTAAGTCCCATCGTTGTTGCAAGTATAAGTCCCATCGTTGTTGCAAGTATAAGTCCCGTCGTTGTTGAAAGTATAAGTCCCATCGTTGGTGCAAGTATAAGTCCCATCGTTGTTGCAAGTATAAGTCCCATCGTTGTTGCAAGTATAAGTCCCGTCGTTGTTGCAAGTATAAGTCGCATCGTTGTTGCAAGTATAAGTCCCATCATTGTTGCAAGTGTAAGTTCCATCGTTGTTGCAAGTATAAGTCCCATCGTTGTTGCGAGTATAAGTCCCATCGTTGTTGCGAGTATAAGTCCCAGCGTTGTTGCGAGTATAAGTCCCATCGTTGTTGCGAGTATAAGTCCCATCGTTGTTGCAAGTATAAGTCCCATCGTTGTTGCAAGTATAAGTCCCGTCGTTGTTGAAAGTATAAGTCCCATCGTTGTTGCAAGTATAAGTCCCATCGTTGTTGCAAGTATAAGTCCCATCGTTGTTGCAAGTATAAGTCGCATCGTTGTTGCAAGTATAAGTCCCATCGTTGTTGCAAGTATAAGTCGCATCGTTGTTGCAAGTGTAAGTTCCATCGTTGTTGCAAGTATAAGTCCCATCGTTGTTGCAAGTATAAGTCCCATCGTTGTTGCAAGTATAAGTCGCATCGTTGTTGCAAGTATAAGTCGCATCGTTGTTGCAAGTATAAGTCGCATCGTTGTTGCAAGTATAAGTCCCATCGTTGTTGCAAGTATAAGTCCCATCGTTGTTGCAAGTATAAGTCCCATCGTTGTTGCAAGTATAAGTCCCATCGTTGTTGCAAGTGTAAGTCCCATCGTTGTTGCAAGTATAAGTCCCATCGTTGTTGCCAGTATAAGTCCCATCGTTGTTGCAAGTATAAGTCCCATCGTTGTTGCAAGTATAAGTCGCATCGTTGTTGCAAGTATAAGTCCCATCGTTGTTGCAAGTATAAGTCCCATCGTTGTTGCAAGTATAAGACCCATCGTTGTTGCAAGTATAAGTCGCATCGTTGTTGCAAGTATAAGTCGCATCTTTGTTGCAAGCATAAGTCCCATCGTTGTTGCAAGTATAAGTCCCATCGTTGTTGCAAGTATAAGTCGCATCGTTGTTGCAAGTATAAGTCCCATCGTTGTTGCAAGCATAAGTCCCATCGTTGTTGCAAGTATAAGTCCCATCGTTGTTGCAAGTATAAGTCCCATCGTTGTTGCAAGTATAAGTCCCATCGTTGTTGCAAGTATAAATCGCATCGTTGTTGCAAGTATAAGTCCCATCGTTGTCGCAAGTATAAGTCCCATCGTTGTTGCAAGTATAAGTCCCATCGTTGTTGCAAGTATAAGTCCCATCGTTGTTGCAAGTATAAGTCCCATCGTTGTTGCAAGTATAAATCGCATCGTTGTTGCAAGTATAAGTCCCATCGTTGTCGCAAGTATAAGTCCCATCGTTGTTGCAAGTATAAGTCCCATCGTTGTTGCAAGTATAAGTCCCATCGTTGTTGCAAGTATAAGTCCCATCGTTGTTGCAAGTATAAATCGCATCGTTGTTGCAAGTATAAGTCCCATCGTTGTCGCAAGTATAAGTCCCATCGTTGTTGCAAGTATAAGTCCCATCGTTATTGCAAGTATAAGTCCCATCGTTGTTGCAAGTATAAGTCCCATCGTTGTTGCAAGTATAAGTCCCATCGTTGTTGCAAGTATAAGTCCCATCGTTGTTGCAAGTATAAGTCCCATCGTTGTTGCAAGTATAAGTCCCATCGTTGTTGCAAGTATAAGTCCCATCGTTGTCGCAAGTATAAGTCCCATCGTTGTTGCAAGTATAATTCCCATCGTTGTTGCAAGTATAAGTCCCATCGTTGTTGCAAGTATAAGTCCCATCGTTGTTGCAAGTATAAGTCCCATCGTTGTTGCAAGTATAAGTCCCATCGTTGTTGCCAGTGTAAGTCCCATCGTTGTTGCAAGTATAAGTCCCATCGTTGTTGCAAGTATAAGTCCCATCGTTGTTGCAAGTATAAGTCCCATCGTTGTTGCAAGTATAAGTCCCATCGTTGTTGCAAGTATAAGACCCATCGTTGTTGCAAGTATAAGTCGCATCGTTGTTGCAAGTATAAGTCCCATCGTTGTTGCAAGTATAAGTCCCATCGTTGTTGCAAGTATAAGTCCCATCGTTGTTGCAAGTATAAGACCCATCGTTGTTGCAAGTATAAGTCGCATCGTTGTTGCAAGTATAAGTCGCATCGTTGTTGCAAGTATAAGTCCCATTGTTGTTGCAAGTATAAGTCCCATCGTTGTTGCAAGTATAAGTCCCATCGTTGTTGCAAGTATAAGTCCCATCGTTGTTGCAAGTATAAGTCCCATCGTTGTTGCAAGTATAAGTCCCATCGTTGTTGCAAGTATAAGTCCCATCGTTGTTGCAAGTATAAGTCCCATCGTTGTAACAAGTATAAGTTCCATCGTTGTTGCAAGTATAAGTCCCATCGTTGTTGCAAGTATAAGTCCCATCGTTGTTGCAAGTATAAGTCGCATCGTTGTTGCAAGTATAAGTCCCATCGTTGTTGCAAGTATAAGTCCCATCGTTGTTGCAAGTATAAGTCCCATCGTTGTTGCAAGTATAAGTCCCATCGTTGTTGCAAGTATAAGTCCCATCGTTGTTGCAAGTATAAGTCCCATCGTTGTGGCAAGCATAAGTCCCATCGTTGTTGCAAGTATAAGTCCCATCGTTGTTGCAAGTATAAGTCCCATCGTTGTTGCAAGTATAAGTCCCATCGTTGTTGCAAGTATAAGTCCCATCGTTGTTGCAAGTATAAGTCCCATCGTTGTTGCAAGTATAAGTCCCATCGTTGTTGCAAGTATAAGTCCCATCGTTGTTGCAAGTATAAGTCCCATCGTTGTTGCAAGTATAAGTCCCATCGTTGTTGCAAGTATAAGTCCCATCGTTGTTGCAAGTATAAGTCCCATCGTTGTTGCAAGTATAAGTCCTATCGTTGTTGCAAGTATAAGTCCCATCGTTGTTGCAAGTATAAGTCCCATCGTTGTTGCAAGTATAAGTCCCATCGTTGTTGCAAGTATAAGTCCCATCGTTGTTGCAAGTATAAGTCCCATCGTTGTTGCAAGTATAAGTCGCATCGTTGTTGGAACTACAAGTCGCATCGTTGTTGCAAGTATAAGTCCCATCGTTGTTGCAAGTATAAGTCCCATCGTTGTTGCAAGTATAAGTCCCATCGTTGTTGCAAGTATAAGTCCCATCGTTGTTGAAACTATAAGTCCCATCGTTGTTGCAAGTATAAGTCCCATCGTTGTTGCAAGTATAAGTCCCATCGTTGTTGCAAGTATAAGTTCCATCGTTGTTGCAAGTATAAGTCCCATCGTTGTTGCAAGTATAAGACCCATCGTTGTTGCAAGTATAAGTCGCATCGTTGTTGCAAGTATAAGTCCCATCGTTGTTGCAAGTATAAGTCCCATCGTTGTTGCAAGTATAAGTCCCATCGTTGTTGCAAGTATAAGTCGCATCGTTGTTGCAAGTATAAGTCCCATCGTTGTTGCAAGTATAAGTCCCATCGTTGTTGCAAGTATAAGTCCCATCGTTGTTGCAAGTATAAGTCCAATCGTTGTTGCAAGTATAAGTCCCATCGTTGTTGCAAGTATAAGTCGTATCGTTGTTGCAAGTATAAGTCGCATCGTTGTTGCAAGTATAAGTCGCATCGTTGTTGCAAGTATAAGTACTATTGTTGTTGCAAGTATAAGTCCCATCGTTGTTGCAAGTATAAGTCCCATCGTTGTTGCAAGTATAAGTCCCATCGTTGTTGCAAGTATAAGTCCCATCGTTGTTGCAAGTATAAGTCCCATCGTTGTTGCAAGTATAAGTCCCATCGTTGTTGCAAGCATAAGTCCCATCGTTGTTGCAAGTATAAGTCCCATCGTTGTTGCAAGTATAAGTTCCATCGTTGTTGCAAGTATAAGTCACATCGTTGTTGCAAGTATAAGTCCCATCGTTGTTGCAAGTATAAGTCCCATCGTTGTTGCAAGTATAAGTCCCATCGTTGTTGCAAGTATAAGTCGCATCGTTGTTGCAAGTATAAGTCCCATCGTTGTTGCAAGTATAAGTCCCATCGTTGTTGCAAGTATAAGTCCCATCGTTGTTGCAAGTATAAGTCCCATCGTTGTTGCAAGTATAAGTCCCATCGTTGTTGCAAGTATAAGTCCCATCGTTGTTGCAAGTATAAGTCCCATCGTTGTTGCAAGTATAAGTCCCATCGTTGTTGCAAGTATAAGTCCAATCGTTGTTGCAAGTATAAGTCCCATCGTTGTTGCAAGTATAAGTCGCATCGTTGTTGCAAGTATAAGTCGCATCGTTGTTGCAAGTATAAGTCCCATCGTTGTTGCAAGTATAAGTCCCATCGTTGCTGCAAGTATAAGTCCCATCGTTGTTGCAAGTATAAGTCCCATCGTTGTTGCAAGTATAAGTCCCATCGTTGTTGCAAGTATAAGTCCCATCGTTGTTGCAAGTATAAGTCCCATCGTTGTTGCAAGCATAAGTCCCATCGTTGTTGCAAGTATAAGTCCCATCGTTGTTGCAAGTATAAGTTCCATCGTTGTTGCAAGTATAAGTCTCATCGTTGTTGCAAGTATAAGTCCCATCGTTGTTGCAAGTATAAGTCCCATCGTTGTTGCAAGTATAAGTCCCATCGTTGTTGCAAGTATAAGTCCCATCGTTGTTGAAAGTATAGGTCCCATCGTTGTTGCAACTATAAGCCCCATCGTTGTTGCAAGTATAAGTCCCATCGTTGTTGCAAGTGTAAGTCCCATCGTTGTTGCAAGTATAAATCCCATCGTTGTTGCAAGTATAAGTCCCATCGTTGTTGCAAGTATAAGTCCCATCGTTGTTGCAAGTATAAGTCCCATCGTTGTTGCAAGTATAAGTCCCATCGTTGTTGCAAGTATAAGTCCCATCGTTGTTGCAAGTATAAGTCCCATCGTTGCTGCAAGTATAAGTCCCATCGTTGTTGCAAGTATAAGTCCCATCGTTGTTGCAAGTATAAGTCCTATCGTTGTGCAAGTATAAGTCCCATCGTTGTTGCAAGTATAAGTCCCATCGTTGTTGCAAGTATAAGTCCCATCGTTGTTGCAAATATAAGTCCCATCGTTGTTGCAAGTATAAGTCGCATCGTTGTTGCAAGTATAAGTCCCATCGTTGTTGCAAGTATAAGTCCCATCGTTGTTGCAAGTATAAGTCCCATCGTTGTTGCAAGTATAAGTCCCATCGTTGTTGCAAGTATAAGTCGCATCGTTGTTGCAAGTATAAGTCCCATCGTTGTTGCAAGTATAAGTCCCATCGTTGTGCAAGTATAAGTCCCATCGTTGTTGCAAATATAAGTCCCATCGTTGTTGCGAGTATAAGTCCCATCGTTGTTGCAAGTATAAGTCCCATCGTTGTTGCAAGTATAAGTCCCATCGTTGTTGCAAGTATAAGTCCCATCGTTGTTGCAAGTATAAGTCCCATCGTTGTTGCAAGCATAAGTCCCATCGTTGTTGCAAGTATAAGTCCCATCGTTGTTGCAAGTATAAGTTCCATCGTTGTTGCAAGTATAAGTCCCATCGTTGTTGCAAGTATAAGTCCCATCGTTGTTGAAAGTATAAGTCCCATCGTTGTGCAAGTATAAGTCCCATCGTTGTTGCAAATATAAGTCCCATCGTTGTTGCGAGTATAAGTCCCATCGTTGTTGCGAGTATAAGTCCCATCGTTGTTGCAAGTATAAGTCCCATCGTTGTGCAAGTATAAGTCCCATCGTTGTTGCAAGTATAAGTCCCATCGTTGTTGCGAGTATAAGTCCCATCGTTGTTGCAAGTATAAGTCCCATCGTTGTGCAAGTATAAGTCCCATCGTTGTTGCAAGTATAAGTCCCATCGTTGTGCAAGTATAAGTCCCATCGTTGTTGCGAGTATAAGTCCCATCGTTGTTGCGAGTATAAGTCCCATCGTTGTTGCAAGTATAAGTCCCATCGTTGTGCAAGTATAAGTCCCATCGTTGTTGCAAATATAAGTCCCATCGTTGTTGCGAGTATAAGTCCCATCGTTGTTGCGAGTATAAGTCCCATCGTTGTTGCAAGTATAAGTCCTATCGTTGTGCAAGTATAAGTCCCATCGTTGTTGCAAGTATAAGTCCCATCGTTGTTGCAAGTATAAGTCCCATCGTTGTTGCAAATATAAGTCCCATCGTTGTTGCAAGTATAAGTCGCATCGTTGTTGCAAGTATAAGTCCCATCGTTGTTGCAAGTATAAGTCCCATCGTTGTTGCAAGTATAAGTCCCATCGTTGTTGCAAGTATAAGTCCCATCGTTGTGCAAGTATAAGTCCCATCGTTGTTGCAAATATAAGTCCCATCGTTGTTGCGAGTATAAGTCCCATCGTTGTTGCGAGTATAAGTCCCATCGTTGTTGCAAGCATAAGTCCCATCGTTGTTGCAAGTATAAGTCCCATCGTTGTTGCAAGTATAAGTCCCATCGTTGTGCAAGTATAAGTCCCATCGTTGTTGCAAGTATAAGTCCCATCGTTGTTGCAAATATAAGTCCCATCGTTGTTGCGAGTATAAGTCCCATCGTTGTTGCAAGTATAAGTCCCATCGTTGTTGCAAATATAAGTCGCATCGTTGTTGGAACTACAAGTCGCATCGTTGTTGCAAGTATAAGTCCCATCGTTGTTGCAAGTATAAGTCCCATCGTTGTTGCAAGTATAAGTCGCATCGTTGTTGGAACTACAAGTCGCATCGTTGTTGCAAGTATAAGTCCCATCGTTGTTGCAAGTATAAGTCCCATCGTTGTTGCAAGTATAAGTCCCATCGTTGTTGCAAGTATAAGTCCCATCGTTGTTGCAAGTATAAGTCCCATCGTTGTTGCAAGCATAAGTCCCATCGTTGTTGCAAGTATAAGTCCCATCGTTGTTGCAAGTATAAGTTCCATCGTTGTTGCAAGTATAAGTCCCATCGTTGTTGCAAGTATAAGTCCCATCGTTGTTGCAAGTATAAGACCCATCGTTGTTGCAAATATAAGTCGCATCGTTGTTGCAAGTATAAGTCCCATCGTTGTTGCAAGTATAAGTCCCATCGTTGTTGCAAGTATAAGTCCCATCGTTGTTGCAAGTATAAGTCGCATCGTTGTTGCAAGTATAAGTCCCATCGTTGTTGCAAGTATAAGTCCAATCGTTGTTGCAAGTATAAGTCCCATCGTTGTTGCAAGTATAAGTCGTATCGTTGTTGCAAGTATAAGTCGCATCGTTGTTGCAAGTATAAGTCGCATCGTTGTTGCAAGTATAAGTACCATTGTTGTTGCAAGTATAAGTCCCATCGTTGTTGCAAGTATAAGTCCCATCGTTGTTGCAAGTATAAGTCCCATCGTTGTTGCAAGTATAAGTCCCATCGTTGTTGCAAGTATAAGTCCCATCGTTGTTGCAAGTATAAGTCCCATCGTTGTTGCAAGCATAAGTCCCATCGTTGTTGCAAGTATAAGTCCCATCGTTGTTGCAAGTATAAGTTCCATCGTTGTTGCAAGTATAAGTCACATCGTTGTTGCAAGTATAAGTCCCATCGTTGTTGCAAGTATAAGTCCCATCGTTGTTGCAAGTATAAGTCCCATCGTTGTTGCAAGTATAAGTCGCATCGTTGTTGCAAGTATAAGTCCCATCGTTGTTGCAAGTATAAGTCCCATCGTTGTTGCAAGTATAAGTCCCATCGTTGTTGCAAGTATAAGTCCCATCGTTGTTGCAAGTATAAGTCCCATCGTTGTTGCAAATATAAGTCCCATCGTTGTTGCAAGTATAAGTCCCATCGTTGTTGCAACTATAAGCCCCATCGTTGTTGCAAGTATAAGTCCCATCGTTGTTGCAAGTATAAGTCCCATCGTTGTTGCAAGTATAAGTCCCATCGTTGTTGCAAGTATAAGTCCCATCGTTGTGCAAGTATAAGTCCCATCGTTGTTGCAAATATAAGTCCCATCGTTGTTGCGAGTATAAGTCCCATCGTTGTTGCAAGTATAAGTCCCATCGTTGTTGCAAGTATAAGTCCCATCGTTGTTGCAAGCATAAGTCCCATCGTTGTTGCAAGTATAAGTCCCATCGCTGTTGCAAGTATAAGTTCCATCGTTGTTGCAAGTATAAGTCCCATCGTTGTTGCAAGTATAAGTCCCATCGTTGTTGCAAGTATAAGTCCCATCGTTGTTGCAATTATAAGTCCCATCGTTGTTGCAAGTATAAGTCCCATCGTTGTTGCAAGCATAAGTCCCATCGTTGTTGCAAGTATAAGTCCCATCGTTGTTGCAAGTATAAGTTCCATCGTTGTTGCAAGTATAAGTCCCATCGTTGTTGCAAGCATAAGTCCCATCTTTGTTGCAAGTATAAGTCCCATCGTTGTTGCAAGTATAAGTCCCATCGTTGTTGCAAGTATAAGTCCCATCGTTGTTGCAAGTATAAGTCCCATCGTTGTTGCAAGTATAAGTCCCATCGTTGTTGCAAGTATAAGTCCCATCGTTGTTGCAAGTATAAGTCCCATCGTTGTTGCAAGTATAAGTCCCATCGTTGTTGCAAGTATAAGTCCCATCGTTGTTGCAAGTATAAGTCCCATCGTTGTTGCAAGTATAAGTCCCATCGTTGTTGCAAGTATAAGTCCCATCGTTGTTGCAAGTATAAGTCCCATCGTTGTTGCAAGTATAAGTCCCATCGTTGTTGCAAGTATAAGTCCCATCGTTGTTGCAAGTATAAGTCCCATCGTTGTTGCAAGTATAAGTCCCATCGTTGTTGCAAGTATAAGTCCCATCGTTGTTGCAAGTATAAGTCCCATCGTTGTTGCAAGTATAAGTCCCATCGTTGTTGCAAGTATAAGTCCCATCGTTGTTGCAAGTATAAATCCCATCGTTGTTGCAAGTATAAGTCCCACCGTTGTTGCAAGTATAAGTCCCATCGCTGTTGCAAGTATAACTCCCATCGTTGTTGCAAGTATAAGTCCCATCGTTGTTGCAAGTATAAGTCCCATCGTTGTTGCAAGTATAAGTCCCATCGTTGTTGCAAGTATAAGTCCCATCGTTGTTGCAAGTATAAGTCCCATCGTTGTTGCAAGTATAAGTCCCATCGTTGTTGCAAGTATAAGTCCCATCGTTGTTGCAAGTATAAGTCCCATCGTTGTTGCAAGTATAAGTCCCATCGTTGTTGCAAGTATAAGTCCCATCGTTGTTGCAAGTATAAGTCCCATCGTTGTTGCAAGTATAAGTCCCATCGTTGTTGCAAGTATAAGTCCCATCGTTGTTGCAAGTATAAGTCCCATCGTTGTTGCAAGTATAAGTCCCATCGTTGTTGCAAGTATAAGTCCCATCGTTGTTGCAAGTATAAATCCCATCGTTGTTGCAAGTATAAGTCCCACCGTTGTTGCAAGTATAAGTCCCATCGTTGTTGCAAGTATAACTCCTATCGTTGTTGCAAGTATAAGTCCCATCGTTGTTGCAAGTATAAGTCGCATCGTTGTTGCAAGTATAAGTCCCAATGTAGTTGCAAGTATAAGTCCCATCGTTGTTGCAAGTATAAGTCCCATCGTTGTTGCAAGTATAAGTCCCATCGTTGTTGCAAGTATAAGTCCCATCGTTGTTGCAAGTATAAGTCCCATCGTTGTTGCAAGTATAAGTCGCATCGTTGTTGCAAGTATAAGTCCCATCGTTGTTGCAAGTATAAGTCCCATCGTTGTTGCAAGTATAAGTCCCATCGTTGTTGCAAGTATAAATCCCATCGTTGTTGCAAGTATAAGTCCCATCGTTGTTGCAAGTATAAATCCCATCGTTGTTGCAAGTATAAGTCCCATCGTTGTTGCAAGTATAAGTCGCATCGTTGTTGCAAGTATAAGTCCCATCGTTGTTGCAAGTATAAGTCCCATCGTTGTTGCAAGTATAAGTCCCATCGTTGTTGCAAGTATAAGTCCCATCGTTGTTGCAAGTATAAGTCGCATCGTTGTTGCAAGTATAAGTCCCATCGTTGTTGCAAGTATAAGTCCCATCGTTGTTGCAAGTATAAATCCCATCGTTGTTGCAAGTATAAGTCGCATCGTTGTTGCAAGTATAAGTCCCATCGTTGTTGCAAGTATAAGTCCCATCGTTGTTGCAAGTATAAATCCCATCGTTGTTGCAAGTATAAGTCGCATCGTTGTTGCAAGTATAAGTCCCATCGTTGTTGCAAGTATAAGTCCCATCGTTGTTGCAAGTATAAGTCCCATCGTTGTTGCAAGTATAAGTCCCATCGTTGTTGCAAGTATAAGTCGCATCGTTGTTGCAAGTATAAGTCCCATCGTTGTTGCAAGTATAAGTCCCATCGTTGTTGCAAGTATAAATCCCATCGTTGTTGCAAGTATAAGTCCCATCGTTGTTGCAAGTATAAGTCCCATCGTTGTTGCAAGTATAAGTCCCATCGTTGTTGCAAGTATAAGTCGCATCGTTGTTGCAAGTATAAATCCCATCGTTGTTGCAAGTATAAGTCCCATCGTTGTTGCAAGTATAAGTCCCATCGTTGTTGCAAGTATAAGTCGCATCGTTGTTGCAAGTATAAGTCCCATCGTTGTTGCAAGTATAAGTCCCATCGTTGTTGCAAGTATAAGTCCCATCGTTGTTGCAAGTATAAATCCCATCGTTGTTGCAAGTATAAGTCGCATCGTTGTTGCAAGTATAAGTCCCATCGTTGTTGCAAGTATAAGTCCCATCGTTGTTGCAAGTATAAGTCCCATCGTTGTTGCAAGTATAAGTCCCATCGTTGTTGCAAGTATAAGTCCCATCGTTGTTGCAAGTATAAGTCCCATCGTTGTTGCAAGTATAAGTCCCATCGTTGTTGCAAGTATAAGTCCCATCGTTGTTGCAAGTATAAGTCCCATCGTTGTTGCAAGTATAAATCCCATCGTTGTTGCAAGTATAAGTCGCATCGTTGTTGCAAGTATAAGTCCCATCGTTGTTGCAAGTATAAGTCCCATCGTTGTTGCAAGTATAAATCCCAACGTTGTTGCAAGTATAAGTCGCATCGTTGTTGCAAGTATAAGTCCCATCGTTGTTGCAAGTATAAATCCCATCGTTGTTGCAAGTATAAGTCGCATCGTTGTTGCAAGTATAAGTCCCATCGTTGTTGCAAGTATAAGTCCCATCGTTGTTGCAAGTATAAATCCCATCGTTGTTGCAAGTATAAGTCGCATCGTTGTTGCAAGTATAAGTCCCATCGTTGTTGCAAGTATAAGTCCCATCGTTGTTGCAAGTATAAGTCCCATCGTTGTTGCAAGTATAAGTCGCATCGTTGTTGCAAGTATAAGTCCCATCGTTGTTGCAAGTATAAGTCCCATCGTTGTTGCAAGTATAAATCCCATCGTTGTTGCAAGTATAAGTCCCATCGTTGTTGCAAGTATAAGTCCCATCGTTGTTGCAAGTATAAGTCCCATCGTTGTTGCAAGTATAAGTCGCATCGTTGTTGCAAGTATAAATCCCATCGTTGTTGCAAGTATAAGTCCCATCGTTGTTGCAAGTATAAGTCCCATCGTTGTTGCAAGTATAAGTCGCATCGTTGTTGCAAGTATAAGTCCCATCGTTGTTGCAAGTATAAGTCCCATCGTTGTTGCAAGTATAAGTCCCATCGTTGTTGCAAGTATAAATCCCATCGTTGTTGCAAGTATAAGTCGCATCGTTGTTGCAAGTATAAGTCCCATCGTTGTTGCAAGTATAAGTCCCATCGTTGTTGCAAGTATAAGTCCCATCGTTGTTGCAAGTATAAGTCCCATCGTTGTTGCAAGTATAAGTCCCATCGTTGTTGCAAGTATAACTCCCATCGTTGTTGCAAGTATAAGTCCCATCGTTGTTGCAAGTATAAGTCGCATCTTTGTTGCAAGTATAAGTCCCATCGTTGTTGCAAGTATAAGTCCCATCGTTGTTGCAAGTATAAGTCCCATCGTTGTTGCAAGTATAAGTCCCATCGTTGTTGCAAGTATAAGTCCCATCGTTGTTGCAAGTATAAGTCCCATCGTTGTTGCAAGTATAAGTCCCATCGTTGTTGCAAGTATAAGTCCCATCGTTGTTGCAAGTATAAGTCCCATCGTTGTTGCAAGTATAAGTCCCATCGTTGTTGCAAGTATAAGTCCCATCGTTGTTGCAAGTATAAGTCCCACCGTTGTTGCAAGTATAAGTCCCATCGTTGTTGCAAGTATAACTCCCATCGTTGTTGCAAGTATAAGTCCCATCGTTTTTGCAAGTATAAGTCGCATCGTTGTTGCAAGTATAAGTCCCAATGTAGTTGCAAGTATAAGTCCCATCGTTGTTGCAAGTATAAGTCCCATCGTTGTTGAAAGTATAGGTCCCATCGTTGTTGCAAGTATAAGTCCCATCGTTGTTGCAAGTATAAGTCCCATCGTTGTTGCAAGTATAAGTCCCATCGCAAATGTTGCAAGTATAAGTCGCATCGTTGTTGCAAGTATAAGTCCCATCGTTGTTGCAAGTACAAGTCCCATCGCAAATGCTGCAAGTATAAGTCCCATCGTTGTTGCAAGTACAAGTCCCATTGCAAATGTTGCAAGTATAAGTCCCATCGTTGTTGCAAGTATAAGTCCCATCGTTGTTGCAAGTATAAGTCCCATCGTTGTTGCAAGTATAAGTCCCATCGCAAATGTTGCAATTATAAGTCCCATCGTTGTTGCAAGTACAAGTCCCATCGCAAATGTTGCAAGTATAGGTCCCATCGTTGTTGCAAGTATAAGTCCCATCGTTGTTGCAAGTATAAGTCCCATCGTTGTTGCAAGTATAAGTCCCATCGTTGTTGCAAGTATAAGTCCCATCGTTGTTGCAAGTATAAGTCCCATCGTTGTTGCAAGTATAAGTCCCATCGCAAATGTTGCAAGTATTAGTCCCATCGTTGTTGCAAGTATAAGTCCCATCGTTGTTGCAAGTATAAGTCCCATCGCAAATGTTGCAAGTATAAGTCCCATCGTTGTTGCAAGTATAAGTCCCATCGTTGTTGCAAGTATAAGTCCCATCGCAAATGTTGCAAGTATAAGTCCCATCGTTGTTGCAAGTATAAGTCCCATCGTTGTTGCAAGTATAAGTCCCATCGTTGTTGCAAGTATAAGTCCCATCGTTGTTGCAAGTATAAGTCCCATCGTTGTTGTAAGTATAAGTCCCATCGCAAATGTTGCAAGTATAAGTCCCATCGTTGTTGCAAGTATAAGTCCCATCGTTGTTGCAAGTATAAGTCCCATCGTTGTTGTAAGTATAAGTCCCATCGCAAATGTTGCAAGTATAAGTCCCATCGTTGTTGTAAGTATAAGTCCCATCGTTGTTGCAAGTATAAGTTCCATCGTTGTTGCAAGTATAAGTCCCATCGTTGTTGTAAGTATAAGTCCCATCGCAAATGTTGCAAGTATAAGTCCCATCGTTGTTGCAAGTATAAGTCCCATCGTTGTTGCAAGTATAAGTCCCATCGCAAATGTTGCAAGTATAAGTCCCATCGTTGTTGCAAGTACAAGTCCCATCGTTGTTGCAAGTATAAGTCCCATCGCAAATGTTGCAAGTATAAGTCCCATCGTTGTTGCAAGTATAAGTCCCATCGTTGTTGCAAGTATAAGTCCCATCGCTGTTGCAAGTATAAGTCCCATCGCAAATGTTGCAAGTATAAGTCCCATCGTTGTTGCAAGTATAAGTCCCATCGTTGTTGCAAGTATAAGTCCCATCGTTGTTGCAAGTATAAGTCCCATCGTTGTTGCAATTATAAGTCCCATCGCAAATGTTGCAAGTATAAGTCCCATCGTTGTTGCAAGTATAAGTCCCATCGTTGTTGCAAGTATAGGTCCCATCGCAAATGTTGCAAGTATAAGTCCCATCGTTGTTGCAAGTATAAGTCCCATCGTTGTTGCAAGTATAAGTCTCATCGCAAATGTAGCAAGTATAAGTCCCATCGTTGTTGCAAGTACAAGTCCCATCGCAAATGTTGCAAGTATAAGTCCCATCGTTGTTGCAAGTATAAGTCCCATCGTTGTTGCAAGTATAAGTCCCATCGCAAATGTTGCAAGTATAAGTCCCATCGTTGTTGGAAGTATAAGTCCCATCGTTGTTGTAAGTATAAGTCCCATCGCAAATGTTGCAAGTATAAGTCCCATCGTTGTTGCAAGTATAAGTCCCATCGTTTTTGCAAGTATAAGTCCCATCGCAAATGTTGCAAGTATAAGTCCCATCGTTGTTGCAAGTATAAGTCTCATCGTTGTTGCAAGTATAAGTCCCATCGTTGTTGTAAGTATAAGTCCCATCGCAAATGTTGCAAGTATAAGTCCCATCGTTGTTGCAAGTATAAGTCCCATCGTTTTTGCAAGTATAAGTCCCATCGCAAATGTTGCAAGTATAAGTCCCATCGTTGTTGCAAGTATAAGTCCCATCGTTGTTGCAAGTATAAGTCCCATCGTTGTTGCAAGTATAAGTCCCATCGTTGTTGCAAGTATAAGTCCCATCGCAAATGTTGCAAGTATAAGTCCCATCGTTGTTGCAAGTATAAGTCCCATCGTTGTTGCAAGTATAAGTCCCATCGCAAATGTTGCAAGTATAAGTCCCATCGTTGTTGCAAGTATAAGTCTCATCGCAAATGTTGCAAGTATAAGTCCCATCGTTGTTGCAAGTACAAGTCCCATCGCAAATGTTGCAAGTATAAGTCCCATCGTTGTTGCAAGTATAAGTCCCATCGTTGTTGCAAGTATAAGTCCCATCGTTGCTGCAAGTATAAGTCCCATCGTTGTTGCAAGTATAAGTCCCATCGTTGTTGCAAGTATAAGTCCCATCGTTGTTGCAAGTATAAGTCCCATCGTTGTTGTAAGTATAAGTCCCATCGGAAATGCTGCAAGTATAAGTCCCATCGTTGTTGCAAGTACAAGTCCCATCGCAAATGTTGCAAGTATAAGTCCCATCGTTGTTGCAAGTATAAGTCCCATCGTTGTTGCAAGTATAAGTCCCATCGTTGTTGCAAATATAAGTCCCATCGTTGTTGCAAGTATAAGTCCCATCGTTGTTGTAAGTATAAGTCCCATCGCAAATGCTGCAAGTATAAGTCCCATCGTTGTTGCAAGTACAAGTCCCATTGCAAATGTTGCAAGTATAAGTCCCATCGTTGTTGCAAGTATAAGTCCCATCGTTGTTGCAAGTATAAGTCCCATCGTTGTTGCAAGTATAAGTCCCATCGCAAATGTTGCAATTATAAGTCCCATCGTTGTTGCAAGTACAAGTCCCATCGCAAATGTTGCAAGTATAGGTCCCATCGTTGTTGCAAGTATAAGTCCCATCGTTGTTGCAAGTATAAGTCCCATCGTTGTTGCAAGTATAAGTCCCATCGTTGTTGCAAGTATAAGTCCCATCGTTGTTGCAAGTATAAGTCCCATCGTTGTTGCAAGTATAAGTCCCATCGCAAATGTTGCAAGTATTAGTCCCATCGTTGTTGCAAGTATAAGTCCCATCGTTGTTGCAAGTATAAGTCCCATCGCAAATGTTGCAAGTATAAGTCCCATCGTTGTTGCAAGTATAAGTCCCATCGTTGTTGCAAGTATAAGTCCCATCGCAAATGTTGCAAGTATAAGTCTCATAGTTGTTGCAAGTACAAGTCCCATCGCAAATGTTGCAAGTATAAGTCCCATTGCAAATGTTTCAAGTAAAAGTCCCATCGCAAATGTTGCAAGTTAAGTCCCATCGCAAATGTTGCAAGTATAAGTCCCATCGCAAATGTTGCAAGTATAAGTCCCATCGCAAATGTTGCAAGTAAAAGTCCCATCGCAAATGTTGCAAGTATAAGTCCCATCGCAAATGTTGCAAGTAAAAGTCCCATCGCAAATGTTGCAAGTATAAGTCCCATCGCAAATGTTGCAAGTATAAGTCCCATCGCAAATGTTGCAAGTAAAAGTCCCATCGCAAATGTTGCAAGTATAAGTCCCATCGCAAATGTTGCAAGTATTAGTACCCAAGTAAATGTTGCAAGTATTAGTACCCACGTAAATGTTGCAAGTATTAGTACCCCACGTTAATGTTGCAAGTATAAGTCCCATCGCAAATGTTGCAAGTAAAAGTCCCATCGCAAAAGTTGCAAGTATAAGTCCCATCGCAAATGTTGCAAGTATTAGTACCCAAGTAAATGTTGCAAGTATTAGTACCCACGTAAATGTTGCAAGTATTAGTACCCCACGTTAATGTTGCAAGTATAAGTCCCATCGCAAATGTTGCAAGTAAAAGTCCCATCGCAAAAGTTGCAAGTATAAGTCCCATCGCAAATGTTGCAAGTATAAGTCCCATCGTAAATGTTGCAAGTATAAGTCCCATCGCAAATGTTGCAAGTATGAGTCCCATCGTAAATGTTGCAAGTATAAGTCCCATCGCAAATGTTGCAAGTATAAGTCCCATCGCAAATGTTGCAAGTATAAGTCCCATCGCAAATGTTGCAAGTATTAGTACCCAAGTAAATGTTGCAAGTATTAGTACCCACGTAAATGTTGCAAGTATTAGTACCCCACGTTAATGTTGCAAGTATAAGTCCCATCGCAAATGTTGCAAGTAAAAGTCCCATCGCAAAAGTTGCAAGTATAAGTCCCATCGCAAATGTTGCAAGTATAAGTCCCATCGTAAATGTTGCAAGTATAAGTCCCATCGCAAATGTTGCAAGTATGAGTCCCATCGTAAATGTTGCAAGTATAAGTCCCATCGCAAATGTTGCAAGTATAAGTCCCATCGCAAATGTTGCAAGTATAAGTCCCATCGCAAATGTTGCAAGTATGAGTCCCATCGTAAATGATGCAAGTATAAGTCCCATCGCAAATGTTGCAGGTATAAGTCCCATCGCAAATGTTGCAAGTAAAAGTCCCATCGCAAATGTTGCAAGTATAAGTCCCATCGTTGTTGCAAGTATAAGTCCCATCGTTGTTGCAAGTATAAGTCCCATCGTTGTTGCAAGTATAAGTCCCATCGTTGTTGCAAGTATAAGTCCCATCGTTGTCGCAAGTATAAGTCCCATCGTTGTTGCAAGTATAAGTCCCATCGTTGTTGCAAGTATAAGTCCCATCGTTGTCGCAAGTATAAGTCCCATCGTTGTTGCAAGTATAAGTCCCATCGTTGTTGCAAGTATAAGTCCCATCGTTGTTGCAAGTATAAGTCCCATCGTTGTTGCAAGTATAAGTCCCATCGTTGTTGCAAGTATAAGTCCCATCGTTGTTGCAAGTATAAGTCCCATCGTTGTTGCAAGTATAAGTCCCATCGTTGTTGCAAGTATAAGTCCCATCGTTGTTGCAAGTATAAGTCCCATCGTTGTTGCAAGTATAAGTCCCATCGTTGTTGCAAGTATAAGTCCCATCGTTGTTGCAAGTATAAGTCCCATCGTTGTTGCAAGTATAAGTCCCATCGTTGTTGCAAGTATAAGTCCCATCGTTGTTGCAAGTATAAGTCCCATCGTTGTTGCAAGTATAAGTCCCATCGCAAATGTTGCAAGTATAAGTCCCATCGTTGTTGCAAGTATAAGTCCCATCGCAAATGTTGCAAGTATAAGTCCCATCGTTGTTGCAAGTATAAGCCCCATCGTTGTTGCAAGTATAAGTCCCATCGTTGTTGCAAGTATAAGTCCCATCGCAAATGTTGCAAGTATAAGTCCCATCGTTGTTGCAAGTATAAGTCCCATCGCAAATGTTGCAAGTATAAGTCCCATCGTTGTTGCAAGTATAAGTCCCATCGCAAATGTTGCAAATATAAGTCCCATCGTTGTTAGAAGTATAAGTCCCATCGCAAATGTTGCAAGTATAAGTCCCATCGTTGTTGCAAGTATAAGTCCCATCGTTGTTAGAAGTATAAGTCCCATCGCAAATGTTGCAAGTATAAGTCCCATCGTTGTTGCAAGTATAAGTCCCATCGTTGTTGCAAGTATAAGTCCCATCGCAAATGTTGCAAGTATAAGTCCCATCGTTGTTGCAAGTATAAGTCCCATCGTTGTTGCAAGTATAAGTCCCATCGTTGTTGCAAGTATAAGTCCCATCGTTGTTGCAAGTATAAGTCCCATCGCAAATGTTGCAAGTATAAGTCCCATCGTTGTTGCAAGTATAAGTCCTATCGTTGTTGCAAGTATAAGTCCCATCGCAAATGTTGCAAGTATAAGTCCCATCGTTGTTGCAAGTATAAGTCCCATCGTTGTTGCAAGTATAAGTCCCATCGCAAATGTTGCAAGTATAAGTCCCATCGTTGTTGCAAGTACAAGTCCCATCGCAAATGTTGCAAGTATAAGTCCCATCGTTGTTGCAAGTATAGGTCCCATCGTTGTTGCAAGTATAAGTCCCATCGCAAATGTTGCAAGTATAAGTCCCATCGTTGTTGCAAGTACAAGTCCCATCGTTGTTGCAAGTATAAGTCCCATCGCAAATGTTGCAAGTATAAGTCCCATAGCAAATGTTGCAAGTATTAGTACCCACGTAAATGTTGCAAGTATTAGTACCCACGTAAAAGTTGCAAGTATTAGTACCCCACGTTAATGTTGCAAGTATGAGTACCCACGTAAATGTTGCAAGTATTAGTACCCACGTAAATGTTGCAAGTATAAGTCCCATCGCAAATGTTGCAAGTATAAGTCCCATCGCAAATGTTGCAAGTAAAAGTCCCATCGCAAATGTTGCAAGTATAAGTCCCATTGCAAATGTTGCAAGTATAAGTCCCATTGCAAATGTTTCAAGTAAAAGTCCTATCGCAAATGTTGCAAGTTAAGTCCCATCGCAAATGTTGCAAGTATAAGTCCCATCGCAAATGTTGCAAGTATAAGTCCCATCGCAAATGTTGCAAGTATAAGTCCTATCGCAAATGTTGCAAGTAAAAGTCCCATCGCAAATGTTGCAAGTATAAGTCCCTTGGCAAATGTTGCCAGTATAAGTCCCATCGCAAATGTTGCAAGTATTAGTACCCACGTAAATGTTGCAAGTATTAGTACCCACGTAAATGTTGCAAGTATTTGTACCCCACGTTAATGTTGCAAGTATAAGTCCCATCGCAAATGTTGCAAGTAAAAGTCCCATCGCAAATGTTGCAAGTATAAGTCCAATCGCAAATGTTGCAAGTAAAAGTCCCATCGCAAATGTTGCAAGTATAAGTCCCATCGCAAATGTTGCAAGTATAAGTCCCTTGGCAAATGTTGCCAGTATAAGTCCCATTGCAAATGTTGCAAGTATTAGTACCCAAGTAAATGTTGCAAGTATTAGTACCCACGTAAATGTTGCAAGTATTAGTACCCCGTGTTAATGTTGCAAGTATAAGTCCCATCGCAAATGTTGCAAGTAAAAGTCCCATCGCAAAAGTTGCAAGTATAAGTCCCATCGCAAATGTTGCAAGTAAAAGTCCCATCTCAAATGTTGCAAGTAAAAGTCCCATCGCAAATGTTGCAAGTATAAGTCCCATCGCAAATGTTCCAAGTATAAGTCCCATCGCAAATGTTGCAAGTATAAGTCCCATCGCAAATGTTGCAAGTATAAGTCCCATCGTAAATGTTGCAAGTATAAGTCCCATCGCAAATGTTGCAAGTATGAGTCCCATCGTAAATGTTGCAAGTATAAGTCCCATCGCAAATGTTGCAAGTATAAGTCGCATCGCAAATGTTGCAAGTAAAAGTCCCATCGCAAATGTTGCAAGTATAAGTCCCATCGTTGTTGCAAGTATAAGTCCCATCGTTGTTGCAAGTATAAGTCCCATCGTTGTTGCAAGTATAAGTCCCATCGTTGTTGCAAGTATAAGTCCCATCATTGTTGCAAGTATAAGTCCCATCGTTGTTGCAAGTATAAGTCCCATCGTTGTTGCAAGTATAAGTCCCATCGTTGTCGCAAGTATAAGTCCCATCGTTGTTGCAAGTATAAGTCCCATCGTTGTTGCAAGTATAAGTCCCATCGTTGTTGCAAGTATAAGTCCCATCGTTGTTGCAAGTATAAGTCCCATCGTTGTTGCAAGTATAAGTCCCATCGTTGTTGCAAGTATAAGTCCCATCGTTGTTGCAAGTATAAGTCCCATCGTTGTTGCAAGTATAAGTCGCATCGTTGTTGCAAGTATAAGTCCCATCGTTGTTGCAAGTATAAGTCCCATCGTTGTTGCAAGTATAAGTCCCATCGTTGTTGCAAGTATAAGTCCCATCGTTGTTGCAAGTATAAGTCCCATCGTTGTTGCAAGTATAAGTCGCATCGTTGTTGCAAGTATAAGTCCCATCGTTGTTGCAAGTGTAAGTCCCATCGTTGTTGCAAGTATAAGTCCCATCGTTGTTGCAAGTATAAGTCCCATCGTTGTTGCAAGTGTAAGTCCCATCGTTGTTGCAAGTATAAGTCCCATCGTTGTTGCAAGCATAAGTCCCATCGTTGTTGCAAGTATAATTCCCATCGTTGTTGCAAGTATAAGTCCCATCGTTGTTGCAAGTATAAGTCCCATCGCAAATGTTGCAAGTATAAGTCCCATCGTTGTTGCAAGTATAAGTCCCATCGCAAATGTTGGAAGTATAAGCCCCATCGCAAATGTTGCAAGTATAAGTCCCATCGCAAATGTTGCAAGTAAAAGTCCCATCGCAAATGTTGCAAGTATAAGTCCCATCGCAAATGTTGCAAGTATAAGTCCCATCGCAAATGTTGCAAGTATAAGTCCCATCGCAAATGTTGCAGGTATAAGTCCCACCGCAAATGTTGCAAGTATAAATCCCATCGCAAATGTTGCAAGTATAAGTCCCATCGCAAATGTTGCAAGTATAAGTCCCTTCGCAAATGTTGCAAGTATAAGTCCCATCGCAAATGTTGCAAGTAAAAGTCCCATCGCAAATGTTGCAGGTATAAGTCCCACCGCAAATGTTGCAAGTATAAATCCCATCGCAAATGTTGCAAGTATAAGTCCCATCGCAAATGTTGCAAGTATAAGTCCCTTCGCAAATGTTGCAAGTATAGTCCCATCGTAAATGTTGCAAGTATAAGTCCCATCGCAAATGTTGCAAGTATAAGTCCCATCGCAAATGTTGCAAGTATAAGTCCCATCGCAAATGTTGCAAGTATAAGTCCCATCGCAAATGTTGCAAGTATAAGTCCCATCGCAAATGTTGCAAATATAAGTCCCATCGCAAATGTTGCAAGTATAAATCCCATCGCAAATGTTGCAAGTATAAGTCCCATCGCAAATGTTGCAAGTATAAGTCCCATCGCAAATGTTGCAAGTATAAGCCCCATCGCAAATGTTGCAAGTATAAGTCCCATCGCAAATGTTGCAAGTATAAGTCCCATCGCAAATGTTGCAAGTATAAGTCCCATCGCAAATGTTGCAAGTATAAGTCCCTTGGCAAATGTTGCAAGTAGAAGTCCCATCGCAAATGTTGCAAGTATAAGTCCCATCGCAAATGTTGCAAGTATAAGTCCCATCGCAAATGTTGCAAGTATAAGTCCCATCGCAAATGTTGCAAGTATAAGTCCTATCGCAAATGTTGCAAGTATAAGTCCCATCGCAAATGTTGCAAGTATAAGTCCCATTGCAAATGTTGCAAGTATAAGTCCCATCGCAAATGTTGCAAGTATAAGTCCCTTGGCAAATGTTGCAAGTATAAGTCCCTTGGCAAATGTTGCAAGTATAAGTCCCTTGGCAAATGTTGCAAGTATAAGTCCCATCGCAAATGTTGCAAGTATAAGTCCCATCGCAAATGTTGCAAGTATAAATCCCATCGCAAATGTTGCAAGTATAAGTCCCATCGCAAATGTTGCAAGTATAAGTCCCATCGCAAATGTTGCAAGTATAAGTCCCATCGCAAATGTTGCAAGTATAAGTCCCATCGCAAATGTTGCAAGTATAAGTCCCTTGGCAAATGTTGCAAGTATAAGTCCCTTGGCAAATGTTGCAAGTATAAGTCCCATCGCAAATGTTGCAAGTATAAGTCCCATCGCAAATGTTGCAAGTATAAGTCCCATCGCAAATGTTGCAAGTATAAGTCCCATCGTTGTTGCAAGTATACGTCCCATCGTTGTTGCAAGTATAAGTCCCATCGTTGTTGCAACTATAAGTCCCATCGTTGTTGCAAGTATAAGTCCCATCGTTGTTGCAAGTATAAGTCGCAATGTTGCTGCAAGTATAAGTCGCATCGTTGTTGCAAGTATAAGTCCCATCGTTGTTGCAAGTATAAGTCCCATCGTTGTTGCAAGTATAAGTCCCATCGTTGTTGCAAGTATAAGTCCCATCGTTGCTGCAAGTATAAGTCCCATCGTTGTTGCAAGTATAAGTCCCATCGTTGTTGCAAGTATAAGTCCTATCGTTGTTGCAAGTATAAGTCGCATCGTTGTTGCAAGTATAATTCCCATCGTTGTTGCAAGTATAAGTCCCATCGTTGTTGCAAGTATAAGTCCCATCGTTGTTGCAAGTATAAGTCCCATCGTTGTTGCAAGTATAAGTCCCATCGTTGTTGCAAGTATAAGTCCCATCGTTGTTGCAAGTATAAGTTCCATCGTTGTTGCAAGTATAAGTCCCATCGTTGTAGCAAGTATAAGTCCCATCGTTGTTGCAAGTATAAGTCCCATCGTTTTGCAAGTATAAGTCGCATCGTTGTTGCAAGTATAAGTCCCATCGTTGTTGCAAGCATAAGTCCCATCGTTGTTGCAAGTATAAGTCCCATCGCAAATGTTGCAAGTATAAGTCCCATCGCAAATGTTGCAAGTATAAGTCCCATCGCAAATGTTGCAAGTATAAGTCCCATCGTTGTTGCAAGTATAAGTCCCATCGTTGTTGCAAGTATAAGTCGCATCGTTGTTGCAAGTATAAGTCCCATCGTTGTTGCAAGTATAAGTCCCATCGCTGTTGCAAGTATAAGTCCCATCGTTGTTGCAAGTATAAGTCCCATCGTTGTTGCAAGTATAAGTCCCATCGTTGTTGCAAGTATAAGTCCCATCGTTGTTGCAAGTATAAGTCCCATCGTTGTTGCAAGTATAAGTCCCATCGTTGTTGCAAGTATAAGTCCCATCGTTGTTGCAAGTATAAGTCCCATCGTTGTTGCAAGTATAAGTCCCATCGCTGTTGCAAGTATAAGTCCCATCGTTGTTGCAAGTATAAGTCCCATCGTTGTTGCAAGTATAAGTCCCATCGTTGTTGCAAGTATAAGTCCCATCGTTGTTGCAAGTATAAGTCCCATCGTTGTTGCAAGTATAAGTCCCATCGTTGTTGCAAGTATAAGTCCCATCGTTGTTGCAAGTATAAGTCCCATCGTTGTTGCAAGTATAAGTCCCATCGTTGTTGCAAGTATAAGTCCCATCGTTGTTGCAAGTATAAGTCCCATCGTTGTTGCAAGTATAAGTCCCATCGTTGTTGCAAGTATAAGTCCCATCGTTGTTGCAAGTATAAGTCCCATCGTTGTTGCAAGTATAAGTCGCATCGTTGTTGCAAGTATAAGTCCCATCGTTGTTGCAAGTATAAGTCCCATCGTTGTTGCAAGTATAATTCCCATCGTTGTTGCAAGTATAAGTCCTATCGTTGTTGCAAGTATAAGTCCCATCGCAAATGTTGCAAGTATAAGTCCCATCGCAAATGTTGCAAGTATAAGTCCCATTGTTGTTGCAAGTATAAGTCCTATCGTTGTTGCAAGTATAAGTCCCATCGTTGTTGCAAGTATAAGTCCCATCGCAAATGTTGCAAGTATAAGTCCCATCGCAAATGTTTCAAGTATGAGTCCCATCGTTGTTGCAAGTACAAGTCCCATCGCAAATGTTGCAAGTATAAGTCCCATCGTTGTTGCAAGTATAAGTCCCATCGCAAATGTTGCAAGTATAAGTCCCATCGTTGTTGGAAGTATAAGTCCCATCGTTGTTGCAAGTATAAGTCCCATCGTTGTTGCAAGTATAAGTCCCATCGTTGTTGCAAGTATAAGTCCCATCGTTGTTGTAAGTATAAGTCCCATCGTTGTCGCAAGTATAAGTCCCATCGTTGTTGCAAGTATAAGTCCCATCGTTGTTGCAAGTATAAGTCCCATCGTTGTTGCAAGTATAAGTCCCATCGTTGTTGCAAGTATAAGTCCCATCGTTGTTGCAAGTATAAGTCCCATCGTTGTTGCAAGTATAAGTCCCATCGTTGTTGCAAGTATAAGTCACATCGTTGTTGCAAGTATAATTCCCATCGTTGTTGCAAGTATAAGTCCCATCGTTGTTGCAAGTATAAGTCCCATCGTTGTTGCAAGTATAAGTCCCATCGTTGTTGCAAGTGTAAGTCCCATCGTTGTTGCAAGTATAAGTCCCATCGTTGTTGCAAGCATAAGTCCCATCGCTGTTGCAAGTATAAGTACCATCGTTGTTGCAAGTATAAGTCCCATCGTTGTTGCAAGTATAAGTCCCATCGTTGTTGCAAGTATAAGTCCCATCGCAAATGTTGCAAGTATAAGTCCATCGTTGTTGCAAGTATAAGTCCCATCGCAAATGTTGAAAGTATAAGTCCCATCGTTGTTGCAAGTACAAGTCCCATCGCAAATGTTGGAAGTATAAGCCCCATCGTTGTTGCAAGTATAAGTCCCATCGTTGTTGCAAGTATAAGTCCCATCGCAAATGTTGCAAGTATAAGTCCCATCGTTGTTGCAAGTATAAGTCCCATCGCAAATGTTGCAAGTATAAGTCCCATCGTTGTTGCAAGTATAAGTCCCATCGCAAATGTTGCAAGTATAAGTCCCATCGTTGTTGCAAGTATAAGCCCCATCGTTGTTGCAAGTATAAGTCCCATCGTTGTTGCAAGTATAAGTCCCATCGTTGTTGTAAGTATAAGTCCCATCGCAAATGTTGCAAGTATAAGTCCCATCGTTGTTGCAAGTATAAGTCCCATCGTTGTTGTAAGTATAAATCCCATCGCAAATGTTGCAAGTATAAGTCCCATCGTTGTTGCAAGTATAAGTCCCATCGTTGTTGCAAGTATAAGTCCCATCGCAAATGTTGCAAGTATAAGTCCCATCGTTGTTGCAAGTATAAGTCCCATCGCAAATGTTGCAAGTATAAGTCCCATCGTTGTTAGAAGTATAAGTCCCATCGCAAATGTTGCAAGTATAAGTCCCATCGTTGTTGCAAGTATAAGTCCCATCGTTGTTGCAAGTATAAGTCCCATCGTTGTTGCAAGTATAAGTCCCATCGCAAATGTTGCAAGTATAAGTCCCATCGTTGTTAGAAGTATAAGTCCCATCGCAAATGTTGCAAGTATAAGTCCCATCGTTGTTGCAAGTATAAGTCCCATCGTTGTTGCAAGTATAAGTCCCATCGTTGTTGCAAGTATAAGTCCCATCGTTGTTGCAAGTATAAGTCCCATCGTTGTTGCAAGTGTAAGTCCCATCGTTGTTGCAAGTATAAGTCCCATCGTTGTTGCAAGCATAAGTCCCATCGTTGTTGCAAGTATAAGTACCATCGTTGTTGCAAGTATAAGTCCCATCGTTGTTGCAAGTATAAGTCCCATCGTTGTTGCAAGTATAAGTCCCATCGCAAATGTTGCAAGTATAAGTCCATCGTTGTTGCAAGTATAAGTCCCATCGCAAATGTTGGAAGTATAAGCCCCATCGTTGTTGCAAGTATAAGTCCCATCGTTGTTGCAAGTATAAGTCCCATCGCAAATGTTGCAAGTATAAGTCCCATCGTTGTTGCAAGTATAAGTCCCATCGCAAATGTTGCAAGTATAAGTCCCATCGTTGTTGCAAGTATAAGTCCCATCGCAAATGTTGCAAGTATAAGTCCCATCGTTGTTGCAAGTATAAGCCCCATCGTTGTTGCAAGTATAAGTCCCATCGTTGTTGCAAGTATAAGTCCCATCGTTGTTGTAAGTATAAGTCCCATCGCAAATGTTGCAAGTATAAGTCCCATCGTTGTTGCAAGTATAAGTCCCATCGTTGTTGTAAGTATAAGTCCCATCGCAAATGTTGCAAGTATAAGTCCCATCGTTGTTGCAAGTATAAGTCCCATCGTTGTTGCAAGTATAAGTCCCATCGCAAATGTTGCAAGTATAAGTCCCATCGTTGTTGCAAGTATAAGTCCCATCGCAAATGTTGCAAGTATAAGTCCCATCGTTGTTAGAAGTATAAGTCCCATCGCAAATGTTGCAAGTATAAGTCCCATCGTTGTTGCAAGTATAAGTCCCATCGTTGTTAGAAGTATAAGTCCCATCGCAAATGTTGCAAGTATAAGTCCCATCGTTGTTGCAAGTATAAGTCCCATCGTTGTTGCAAGTATAAGTCCCATCGCAAATGTTGCAAGTATAAGTCCCTTCGTTGTTGCAAGTATAAGTCCCATCGTTGTTGCAAGTATAAGTCCCATCGTTGTTGCAAGTATAAGTCCCATCGTTGTTGCAAGTATAAGTCCCATCGCAAATGTTGCAAGTATAAGTCCCATCGTTGTTGCAAGTATAAGTCCCATCGTTGTTGCAAGTATAAGTCCCATCGTTGTTGCAAGTATAAGTCCCATCGTTGTTGCAAGTATAAGTCCCATCGTTGTTGCAAGTATAAGTCCCATCGTTGTTGCAAGTACAAGTCCCATCGCAAATGTTGCAAGTATAAGTCCCATCGTTGTTGCAAGTATAGGTCCCATCGTTGTTGCAAGTATAAGTCCCATCGCAAATGTTGCAAGTATAAGTCCCATCGTTGTTGCAAGTACAAGTCCCATCGTTGTTGCAAGTATAAGTCCCATCGCAAATGTTGCAAGTATAAGTCCCATAGCAAATGTTGCAAGTATTAGTACCCACGTAAATGTTGCAAGTATTAGTACCCACGTAAAAGTTGCAAGTATTAGTACCCCACGTTAATGTTGCAAGTATGAGTACCCACGTAAATGTTGCAAGTATTAGTACCCACGTAAATGTTGCAAGTATAAGTCCCATCGCAAATGTTGCAAGTATAAGTCCCATCGCAAATGTTGCAAGTAAAAGTCCCATCGCAAATGTTGCAAGTATAAGTCCCATTGCAAATGTTGCAAGTATAAGTCCCATTGCAAATGTTTCAAGTAAAAGTCCTATCGCAAATGTTGCAAGTTAAGTCCCATCGCAAATGTTGCAAGTATAAGTCCCATCGCAAATGTTGCAAGTATAAGTCCCATCGCAAATGTTGCAAGTATAAGTCCCATCGCAAATGTTGCAAGTAAAAGTCCCATCGCAAATGTTGCAAGTATAAGTCCCTTGGCAAATGTTGCCAGTATAAGTCCCATCGCAAATGTTGCAAGTATTAGTACCCAGGTAAATGTTGCAAGTATTAGTACCCACGTAAATGTTGCAAGTATTAGTACCCCACGTTAATGTTGCAAGTATAAGTCCCATCGCAAATGTTGCAAGTAAAAGTCCCATCGCAAATGTTGCAAGTATAAGTCCCATCGCAAATGTTGCAAGTATAAGTCCCATCGCAAATGTTGCAAGTAAAAGTCCCATCTCAAATGTTGCAAGTAAAAGTCCCATCGCAAATGTTGCAAGTATAAGTCCCATCGCAAATGTTCCAAGTATAAGTCCCATCGCAAATGTTGCAAGTATAAGTCCCATCGCAAATGTTGCAAGTATAAGTCCCATCGTAAATGTTGCAAGTATAAGTCCCATCGCAAATGTTGCAAGTATGAGTCCCATCGTAAATGTTCCAAGTATAAGTCCCATCGCAAATGTTGCAAGTATAAGTCCCATCGCAAATGTTGCAAGTATAAGTCCCATCGCAAATGTTGCAAGTATGAGTCCCATCGTAAATGTTGCAAGTATAAGTCCCATCGCAAATGTTGCAAGTATAAGTCGCATCGCAAATGTTGCAAGTATAAGTCCCATCGTTGTTGCAAGTATAAGTCCCATCGTTGTTGCAAGTATAAGTCCCATCGTTGTTGCAAGTATAAGTCCCATCGTTGTTGCAAGTATAAGTCCCATCATTGTTGCAAGTATAAGTCCCATCGTTGTTGCAAGTATAAGTCCCATCGTTGTTGCAAGTATAAGTCCCATCGTTGTTGCAAGTATAAGTCGCATCGTTGTTGCAAGTATAAGTCCCATCGTTGTTGCAAGTATGAGTCCCATCGTTGTTGCAAGTATAAGTCCCATCGTTGTTGCAAGTATAAGTCCCATCGTTGTTGCAAGTATAAGTCCCATCGCAAATGTTGCAAGTATAAGTCCCATCGTTGTTGCAAGTATAAGTCCCACGCAAATGTTGCAAGTAAAAGTCCCATCGCAAAAGTTGCAAGTATAAGTCCCATCGCAAATGTTGCAAGTAAAAGTCCCATCTCAAATGTTGCAAGTAAAAGTCCCATCGCAAATGTTGCAAGTATAAGTCCCATCGCAAATGTTGCAAGTAAAAGTCCCATCGCAAATGTTGCAAGTATAAGTCCCATCGCAAATGTTGCAAGTATAAGTCCCATCGCAAATGTTGCAGGTATAAGTCCCATCGCAAATGTTGCAAGTATAAATCCCATCGCAAATGTTGCAAGTATAAGTCCCATCGCAAATGTTGCAAGTATAAGTCCCATCGCAAATGTTGCAAGTATAGTCCCATCGTAAATGTTGCAAGTATAAGTCCCATCGCAAATGTTGCAAGTATAAGTCCCATCGCAAATGTTGCAAGTATAAGTCCCATCGCAAATGTTGCAAGTATAAGTCCCATCGCAAATGTTGCAAGTATAAGTCCCATCGCAAATGTTGCAAATATAAGTCCCATCGCAAATGTTGCAAGTATAAGCCCCATCGCAAATGTTGCAAGTATAAGTCCCATCGCAAATGTTGCAAGTATAAGTCCCATCGCAAATGTTGCAAGTATAAGCCCCATCGCAAATGTTGCAAGTATAAGTCCCATCGCAAATGTTGCAAGTATAAGTCCCATCGCAAATGTTGCAAGTATAAGTCCCATCGCAAATGTTGCAAGTATAAGTCCCTTGGCAAATGTTGCAAGTAGAAGTCCCATCGCAAATGTTGCAAGTATAAGTCCCATCGCAAATGTTGCAAGTATAAGTCCCATCGCAAATGTTGCAAGTATAAGTCCCATCGCAAATGTTGCAAGTATAAGTACTATCGCAAATGTTGCAAGTATAAGTCCCATCGCAAATGTTGCAAGTATAAGTCCCATCGCAAATGTTGCAAGTATAAGTCCCTTGGCAAATGTTGCAAGTATAAGTCCCTTGGCAAATGTTGCAAGTATAAGTCCCATCGCAAATGTTGCAAGTATAAGTCCCATCGCAAATGTTGCAAGTATAAATCCCATCGCAAATGTTGCAAGTATAAGTCCCATCGCAAATGTTGCAAGTATAAGTCCCATCGCAAATGTTGCAAGTATAAGTCCCATCGCAAATGTTGCAAGTATAAGTCCCATCGCAAATGTTGCAAGTATAAGTCCCTTGGCAAATGTTGCAAGTATAAGTCCCTTGGCAAATGTTGCAAGTATAAGTCCAATCGCAAATGTTGCAAGTATAAGTCCCATCGCAAATGTTGCAAGTATAAGTCCCATCGCAAATGTTGCAAGTATAAGTCCCATCGTTGTTGCAAGTATACGTCCCATCGTTGTTGCAAGTATAAGTCCCATCGTTGTTGCAACTATAAGTCCCATCGTTGTTGCAAGTATAAGTCCCATCGTTGTTGCAAGTATAAGTCGCAGTGTTGCTGCAAGTATAAGTCGCATCGTTGTTGCAAGTATAAGTCCCATCGTTGTTGCAAGTATAAGTCCCATCGCTGTTGCAAGTATAAGTCCCATCGTTGTTGCAAGTATACGTCCCATCGTTGTTGCAAGTATAAGTCCCATCGTTGTTGCAACTATAAGTCCCATCGTTGTTGCAAGTATAAGTCCCATCGTTGTTGCAAGTATAAGTCGCAGTGTTGCTGCAAGTATAAGTCGCATCGTTGTTGCAAGTATAAGTCCCATCGTTGTTGCAAGTATAAGTCCCATCGTTGTTGCAAGTATAAGTCCCATCGTTGTTGCAAGTATAAGTCCTATCGTTGTTGCAAGTATAAGTCCCATCGTTGTTGCAAGTATAAGTCGCATCGTTGTTGCAAGTATAAGTACCATCGTTGTTGCAAGTATAAGTCCCATCGTTGTTGCAAGTATAAGTCCCATCGTTGTTGCAAGTATAAGTCCCATCGTTGTTGCAAGTATAAGTCCCATCGTTGTTGCAAGTATAAGTCCCATCGTTGTTGCAAGTATAAGTTCCATCGTTGTTGCAAGTATAAGTCCCATCGTTGTTGCAAGTATAAGTCCCATCGTTGTTGCAAGTATAAGTCCCATCGTTTTGCAAGTATAAGTCGCATCGTTGTTGCAAGTATAAGTCCCATCGTTGTTGCAAGTATAAGTCCCATCGTTGTTGCAAGTATAAGTCCCATCGCAAATGTTGCAAGTATAAGTCCCATCGCAAATGTTGCAAGTATAAGTCCCATTGTTGTTGCAAGTATAAGTCCCATCGCAAATGTTTCAAGTATAAGTCCCATCGCAAATGTTGCAAGTATAAGTCCCATCGCAAATGTTGCAGGTATAAGTCCCATCGCAAATGTTGCAAGTATAAATGCCATCGCAAATGTTGCAAGTATAAGTCCCATCGCAAATGTTGCAAGTATAAGTCCCATCGCAAATGTTGCAAGTATAGTCCCATCGTAAATGTTGCAAGTATAAGTCCCATCGCAAATGTTGCAAGTATAAGTCCCATCGCAAATGTTGCAAGTATAAGTCCCATCGCAAATGTTGCAAGTATAAGTCCCATCGCAAATGTTGCAAGTATAAGTCCCATCGCAAATGTTGCAAATATAAGTCCCATCGCAAATGTTCCAAGTGTAAGCCCCATCGCAAATGTTGCAAGTATAAGTCCCATCGCAAATGTTGCAAGTATAAGTCCCATCGCAAATGTTGCAAGTATAAGCCCCATCGCAAATGTTGCAAGTATAAGCCCCATCGCAAATGTTGCAAGTATAAGTCCCATCGCAAATGTTGCAAGTATAAGTCCCATCGCAAATGTTGCAAGTAGAAGTCCCTTGGCAAATGTTGCAAGTAGAAGTCCCATCGCAAATGTTGCAAGTATAAGTCCCATCGCAAATGTTGCAAGTATAAGTCCCATCGCAAATGTTGCAAGTATAAGTCCCATCGCAAATGTTGCAAGTATAAGTCCCATCGCAAATGTTGCAAGTATAAGTCCTATCGCAAATGTTGCAAGTATAAGTCCTATCGCAAATGTTGCAAGTATAAGTCCCATCGCAAATGTTGCAAGTATAAGTCCCATCGCAAATGTTGCAAGTATAAGTCCCATTGTTGTTGCAAGTATAAGTCCCATTGCAAATGTTTCAAGTATAAGTCCCATCGCAAATGTTGCAAGTATAAGTCCCATCGCAAATGTTGCAGGTATAAGTCCCATCGCAAATGTTGCAAGTATAAATCCCATCGCAAATGTTGCAAGTATAAGTCCCATCGCAAATGTTGCAAGTATAAGTCCCATCGCAAATGTTGCAAGTATAGTCCCATCGTAAATGTTGCAAGTATAAGTCCCATCGCAAATGTTGCAAGTATAAGTCCTATCGCAAATGTTGCAAGTATAAGTCCCATCGCAAATGTTGCAAGTATAAGTCCCATCGCAAATGTTGCAAGTATAAGTCCCATCGCAAATGTTGCAAATATAAGTCCCATCGCAAATGTTCCAAGTGTAAGCCCCATCGCAAATGTTGCAAGTATAAGTCCCATCGCAAATGTTGCAAGTATAAGTCCCATCGCAAATGTTGCAAGTATAAGCCCCATCGCAAATGTTGCAAGAATAAGCCCCATCGCAAATGTTGCAAGTATAAGTCCCATCGCAAATGTTGCAAGTATAAGTCCCATCGCAAATGTTGCAAGTAGAAGTCCCTTGGCAAATGTTGCAAGTAGAAGTCCCATCGCAAATGTTGCAAGTATAAGTCCCATCGCAAATGTTGCAAGTATAAGTCCCATCGCAAATGTTGCAAGTATAAGTCCCATCGCAAATGTTGCAAGTATAAGTCCCATCGCAAATGTTGCAAGTATAAGTCCTATCGCAAATGTTGCAAGTATAAGTCCTATCGCAAATGTTGCAAGTATAAGTCCCATCGCAAATGTTGCAAGTATAAGTCCCATCGCAAATGTTGCAAGTATAAGTCCCATCGCAAATGTTGCAAGTATAAGTCCCATCGCAAATGTTGCAAATATAAGTCCCATCGCAAATGTTGCAAGTATAAGCCCCATCGCAAATGTTGCAAGTATAAGTCCCATCGCAAATGTTGCAAGTATAAGTCCCATCGCAAATGTTGCAAGTATAAGCCCCATCGCAAATGTTGCAAGTATAAGTCCCATCGCAAATGTCGCAAGTATAAGTCCCATCGCAAATGTTGCAAGTATAAGTCCCATCGCAAATGTTGCAAGTATAAGTCCCTTGGCAAATGTTGCAAGTAGAAGTCCCATCGCAAATGTTGCAAGTATAAGTCCCATCGCAAATGTTGCAAGTATAAGTCCCATCGCAAATGTTGCAAGTATAAGTCCCATCGCAAATGTTGCAAGTATAAGTCCCATCGCAAATGTTGCAAGTATAAGTCCTATCGCAAATGTTGCAAGTATAAGTCCCATAGCAAATGTTGCAAGTATAAGTCCCTTGGCAAATGTTGCAAGTATAAGTCCCATCGCAAATGTTGCAAGTATAAGTCCCATCGCAAATGTTGCAAGTATAAGTCCCATCGCAAATGTTGCAAGTATAAGTCCTATCGCAAATGTTGCAAGTATAAGTCCCATCGCAAATGTTGCAAGTATAAGTCCCATCGCAAATGTTGCAAGTAAAAGTCCTATCGCAAATGTTGCAAGTTAAGTCCCATCGCAAATGTTGCAAGTATAAGTCCCATCGCAAATGTTGCAAGTATAAGTCCCATCGTAAATGTTGCAAGTATAAGTCCCTTGGCAAATGTTGCCAGTATAAGTCCCATCGCAAATGTTGCAAGTATTAGTACCCACGTAAATGTTGCAAGTATTAGTACCCACGTAAATGTTGCAAGTATAAGTCCCATCGCAAATGTTGCAAGTATAAGTCCCATCGCAAATGTTGCAAGTAAAAGTCCCATCGCAAATGTTGCAAGTATTAGTACCCACGTAAATGTTGCAAGTATTAGTACCCACGTAAATGTTGCAAGTATTAGTACCCCACGTTAATGTTGCAAGTATAAGTCCCATCGCAAATGTTGCAAGTATAAGTCCCATCGCAAATGTTGCAAGTAAAAGTCCCATCGCAAATGTTGCAAGTATAAGTCCCATCGCAAATGTTGCAAGTATAAGTCCCTTGGCTAATGTTGCCAGTATAAGTCCCATTGCAAATGTTGCAAGTATTAGTACCCAAGTAAATGTTGCAAGTATTAGTACCCACGTAAATGTTGCAAGTATTAGTCCCCATGTTAATGTTGCAAGTATAAGTCCCATCGCAAATGTTGCAAGTAAAAGTCCCATCGCAAAAGTTGCAAGTATAAGTCCCATCGCAAATGTTGCAAGTAAAAGTCCCATCTCAAATGTTGCAAGTAAAAGTCCCATCGCAAATGTTGCAAGTATAAGTCCCTTGGCAAATGTTGCAAGTAGAAGTCCCATCGCAAATGTTGCAAGTATAAGTCCCATCGCAAATGTTGCAAGTATAAGTCCCATCGCAAATGTTGCAAGTATAAGTCCTATCGCAAATGTTGCAAGTATAAGTCCCATCGCAAATGTTGCAAGTATAAGTCCTATCGCAAATGTTGCAAGTATAAGTCCCATCGCAAATGTTGCAAGTATAAGTCCCATAGCAAATGTTGCAAGTATAAGTCCCTTGGCAAATGTTGCAAGTATAAGTCCCATCGCAAATGTTGCAAGTAAAAGTCCCATCGCAAATGTTGCAAGTATAAGTCCCATCGCAAATGTTGCAAGTATAAGTCCCATCGCAAATGTTGCAAGTATAAGTCCCTTGGCAAATGTTGCAAGTAGAAGTCCCATCGCAAATGTTGCAAGTATAAGTCCCATCGCAAATGTTGCAAGTATAAGTCCCATCGCAAATGTTGCAAGTATAAATCCCATCGCAAATGTTGCAAGTATAAGTCCCATCGCAAATGTTGCAAGTATAAGTCCTATCGCAAATGTTGCAAGTATAAGTCCCATCGCAAATGTTGCAAGTATAAGTCCCATCGCAAATGTTGCAAGTAAAAGTCCTATCGCAAATGTTGCAAGTTAAGTCCCATCGCAAATGTTGCAAGTATAAGTCCCATCGCAAATGTTGCAAGTATAAGTCCCATCGTAAATGTTGCAAGTATAAGTCCCATCGCAAATGTTGCAAGTAAAAGTACCATCGCAAATGTTGCAAGTATAAGTCCCTTGGCAAATGTTGCCAGTATAAGTCCCATCGCAAATGTTGCAAGTATTAGTACCCACGTAAATGTTGCAAGTATTAGTACCCACGTAAATGTTGCAAGTATAAGTCCCATCGCAAATGTTGCAAGTATAAGTCCCATCGCAAATGTTGCAAGTAAAAGTCCCATCGCAAATGTTGCAAGTATTAGTACCCACGTAAATGTTGCAAGTATTAGTACCCACGTAAATGTTGCAAGTATTAGTACCCCACGTTAATGTTGCAAGTATAAGTCCCATCGCAAATGTTGCAAGTAAAAGTCCCATCGCAAATGTTGCAAGTATAAGTCCCATCGCAAATGTTGCAAGTATAAGTCCCATCGCAAATGTTGCAAGTATAAGTCCCTTGGCAAATGTTGCAAGTAGAAGTCCCATCGCAAATGTTGCAAGTATAAGTCCCATCGCAAATGTTGCAAGTATAAGTCCCATCGCAAATGTTGCAAGTATAAGTCCCATCGCAAATGTTGCAAGTATAAGTCCCATCGCAAATGTTGCAAGTAAAAGTCCCATCGCAAATGTTGCAAGTATAAGTCCCATCGCAAATGTTGCAAGTATAAGTCCCATCGCAAATGTTGCAAGTATAAGCCCCATCGCAAATGTTGCAAGTATAAGCCCCATCGCAAATGTTGCAAGTATAAGTCCCATCGCAAATGTTGCAAGTATAAGTCCCATCGCAAATGTTGCAAGTAGAAGTCCCTTGGCAAATGTTGCAAGTAGAAGTCCCATCGCAAATGTTGCAAGTATAAGTCCCATCGCAAATGTTGCAAGTATAAGTCCCATCGCAAATGTTGCAAGTATAAGTCCCATCGCAAATGTTGCAAGTATAAGTCCCATTGTTGTTGCAAGTATAAGTCCTATCGTTGTTGCAAGTATAAGTCCCATCGTTGTTGCAAGTATAAGTCCTATCGTTGTTGCAAGTATAAGTCCTATCGCAAATGTTGCAAGTATAAGTCCCATCGCAAATGTTTCAAGTATAAGTCCCATCGTTGTTGCAAGTACAAGTCCCATCGCAAATATTGCAAGTATAAGTCCCATCGTTGTTGCATGTATAAGTCCCATCGTTGTTGCAAGTATAAGTCCCATCGTTGTTGCAAGTATAAGTCCCATCGTTGTTGCAAGTATAAGTCTCATCGCAAATGTTGCAAGTATAAGTCCCATCGTTGTTGCAAGTATAAGTCCCATCGCAAATGTTGCAAGTATAAGTCCCATCGTTGTTGCAAGTATAAGTCCCATCGTTGTTGCAAGTATAAGTCCCATCGTTGTTGCAAGTATAAGTCCCATCGTTGTTGCAAGTATAAGTCCCATCGTTGTTGCAAGTATAAGTCCCATCGTTGTTGCAAGTATAAGTCGCATCGTTGTTGCAAGTATAAGTCCCATCGTTGTTGCAAGTATAAGTCCCATCGTTGTTGCAAGTATAAGTCCCATCGTTGTTGCAAGTATAAGTCCCATCGTTGTTGCAAGTATAAGTCCCATCGTTGTTGCAAGTATAAGTCCCATCGTTGTTGTAAGTATAAGTCCCATCGTTGTTGTAAGTATAAGTCCCATCGTTGTTGCAAGTATAAGTCCCATCGTTGTTGCAAGTATAAGTCCCATCGTTGTTGCAAGTATAAGTCCCATCGTTGTTGCAAGTATAAGTCCCATCGTTGTTGCAAGTATAAGTCCCATCGTTGTTGCAAGTATAAGTCCCATCGTTGTTGCAAGTATAAGTCCCATCGTTGTTGCAAGTATAAGTCCCATCGTTGTTGCAAGTATAAGTCCCATCGCAAATGTTGCAAGTATAAGTCCCATCGCAAATGTTGCAAGTATAAGTCCCATTGTTGTTGCAAGTATAAGTCCCATCGCAAATGTTTCAAGTATAAGTCCCATCGTTGTTGCAAGTACAAGTCCCATCGCAAATGTTGCAAGTATAAGTCCCATCGTTGTTGCATGTATAAGTCCCATCGTTGTTGCAAGTATAAGTCCCATCGCAAATGTTGCAAGTATAAGTCCCATCGTTGTTGCAAGCATAAGTCCCATCGTTGTTGCAAGTATAAGTCCCATCGCAAATGTTGCAAGTATAAGTCCCATCGCAAATGTTGCAAGTATAAGTCCCATCGTTGTTGCAAGTATAAGTCCCATCGTTGTTGCAAGTATAAGTCCCATCGTTGTTGCAAGTATAAGTCCCATCGTTGTTGCAAGTATAAGTCCCATCGTTGTTGCAAGTATAAGTCCCATCGTTGTTGCAAGTATAAGTCCCATCGTTGTTGCAATTATAAGTCCCATCGTTGTTGCAAGTATAAGTCCCATCGTTGTTGCAATTATAAGTCCCATCGTTGTTGCAAGTATAAGTCCCATCGTTGTTGCAAGTATAAGTCCCATCGTTGTTGCAAGTATAAGTCCCATCGTTGTTGCAAGTATAAGTCCCATCGTTGTTGCAAGTATAAGTCCCATCGTTGTTGCAAGTATAAGTCCCATCGTTGTTGCAAGTATAAGTCCCATCGTTGTTGCAATTATAAGTCCCATCGTTGTTGCAAGTATAAGTCCCATCGTTGTTGCAAGTATAAGTCCCATCGTTGTTGCAAGTATAAGTCCCATCGTTGTTGCAAGTATAAGTCGCATCGTTGTTGCAAGTATAAGTCCCATCGTTGTTGCAAGTATAAGTCCCATCGTTGTTGCAAGTATAAGTCCCATCGTTGTTGCAAGTATAAGTCCTATCGTTGTTGCAAGTACAAGTCCCTTCGCAAATGTTGCAAGTATAAGTCCCATCGTTGTTGCATGTATAAGTCCCATCGTTGTTGCAAGCATAAGTCTCATCGCAAATGTTGCAAGTATAAGTCCCATCGTTGTTGCAAGTATAAGTCTCATCGCAAATGTTGCAAGTATAAGTCCCATCGTTGTTGCAAGTACAAGTCCCATCGCAAATGTTGCAAGTATAAGTCCCATTGTTGTTGCAAGTATAAGTCCCATCGTTGTTGCAAGTATAAGTCCCATCATTGTTGCAAGTATAAGTCCCATCGTTGTTGCAAGTATAAGTCTCATCGTTGTTGCAAGTATAAGTCCCATCGTTGTTGTTGTAGGTATAAGTCCAATCGCAAATGCTGCAAGTATAAGTCCCATCGTTGTTGCAAGTACAAGTTCCATCGCAAATGTTGCAAGTATAAGTCCCATCGTTGTTGCAAGTATAAGTCCCATCGTTGTTGCAAGTATAAGTCCCATCGTTGTTGCAAGTATAAGTCCCATCGTTGTTGCAAGTATAAGTCCCATCGTTGTTGTAAGTATAAGTCCCATCGCAAATGCTGCAAGTATAAGTCCCATCGTTGTTGCAAGTACAAGTCCCATCGCAAATGTTGCAAGTATAAGTCCCATCGTTGTTGCAAGTATAAGTCCCATCGCTGTTGCAAGTATAAGTCCTATCGTTGTTGCAAGTATAAGTCCCATCGCAAATGTTGCAAGTATAAGTCCCATCGTTGTTGCAAGTATAAGTCCCATCGTTGTTGCAAGTATAAGTCCCATCGCTGTTGCAAGTATAAGTCCTATCGTTGTTGCAAGTACAAGTCCCATCGCAAATGTTGCAAGTATAAGTCCCATCGTTGTTGCAAGTATAAGTCCCATCGTTGTTGCAAGTATAAGTCCCATCGTTGTTGCAAGTATAAGTCCCATCGTTGTTGCAAGTATAAGTCCCATCGTTGTTGCAAGTATAAGTCCCATCGTTGTTGCAAGTATAAGTCCCATCGCAAATGTTTCAAGTATAAGTCCCATCGTTGTTGCAAGTACAAGTCCCATCGCAAATGTTGCAAGTATAAGTCCCATCGTTGTTGCATGTATAAGTCCCATCGTTGTTGCAAGTATAAGTCCCATCGCAAATGTTGCAAGTATAAGTCCCATCGTTGTTGCAAGTATAAGTCCCATCGTTGTTGCAAGTATAAGTCCCATCGCAAATGTTGCAAGTATAAGTCTCATCGTTGTTGCAAGTACAAGTCCCATCGCAAATGTTGCAAGTATAAGTCCCATTGCAAATGTTTCAAGTAAAAGTACCATCGCAAATGTTGCAAGTTAAGTCCCATCGCAAATGTTGCAAGTATAAGTCCCATCGCAAATGTTGCAAGTATAAGTCCCATCGCAAATGTTGCAAGTAAAAGTCCCATCGCAAATGTTGCAAGTATAAGTCCCATCGCAAATGTTGCAAGTAAAAGTCCCATCGCAAATGTTGTAAGTATAAGTCCCATCGCAAATGTTGCAAGTATAAGTCCCATCGCAAATGTTGCAAGTAAAAGTCCCATCGCAAATGTTGCAAGTATAAGTCCCATCGCAAATGTTGCAAGTATAAGTCCCTTGGCAAATGTTGCCAGTATAAGTCCCATCGCAAATGTTGCAAGTAAAAGTCCCGTCGCAAATGTTGCAAGTATAAATCCCATCGTTGTTGCAAGTATAAGTCCCATCGTTGTTGCAAGTATAAGTCCCATCGTTGTTGCAAGTATAAGTCCCATCGTTGTTGCAAGTATAAGTCCCATCGTTGTTGCAAGTGTAAGTCCCATCGTTGTTGCAAGTATAAGTCCCATCGTTGTTGCAAGCATAAGTCCCATCGTTGTTGCAAGTATAAGTCCCATCGTTGTTGCAAGTATAAGTCCCATCGTTGTTGCAAGTATAAGTCCCATCGTTGTTGCAAGTATAAGTCCCATCGCAAATGTTGCAAGTATAAGTCCCATCGTTGTTGCAAGTATAAGTCCCATCGCAAATGTTGCAAGTATAAGTCCCATCGTTGTTGCAAGTACAAGTCCCATCGCAAATGTTGGAAGTATAAGCCCCATCGTTGTTGCAAGTATAAGTCCCATCGTTGTTGCAAGTATAAGTCCCATCGTTGTTGCAAGTATAAGTCCCATCGTTGTTGCAAGTATAAGTCCCATCGTTGTTGCAAGTATAAGTCCCATCGTTGTTGCAAGTATAAGTCCCATCGTTGTTGCAAGTATAAGTCCCATCGTTGTTGCAATTATAAGTCCCATCGTTGTTGCAAGTATAAGTCCCATCGTTGTTGCAATTATAAGTCCCATCGTTGTTGCAAGTATAAGTCCCATCGTTGTTGCAAGTATAAGTCCCATCGTTGTTGCAAGTATAAGTCCCATCGTTGTTGCAAGTATAAGTCCCATCGTTGTTGCAAGTATAAGTCCCATCGTTGTTGCAAGTATAAGTCCCATCGTTGTTGCAAGTATAAGTCCCATCGTTGTTGCAATTATAAGTCCCATCGTTGTTGCAAGTATAAGTCCCATCGTTGTTGCAAGTATAAGTCCCATCGTTGTTGCAAGTATAAGTCCCATCGTTGTTGCAAGTATAAGTCGCATCGTTGTTGCAAGTATAAGTCCCATCGTTGTTGCAAGTATAAGTCCCATCGTTGTTGCAAGTATAAGTCCCATCGTTGTTGCAAGTATAAGTCCTATCGTTGTTGCAAGTACAAGTCCCTTCGCAAATGTTGCAAGTATAAGTCCCATCGTTGTTGCATGTATAAGTCCCATCGTTGTTGCAAGCATAAGTCTCATCGCAAATGTTGCAAGTATAAGTCCCATCGTTGTTGCAAGTATAAGTCTCATCGCAAATGTTGCAAGTATAAGTCCCATCGTTGTTGCAAGTACAAGTCCCATCGCAAATGTTGCAAGTATAAGTCCCATTGTTGTTGCAAGTATAAGTCCCATCGTTGTTGCAAGTATAAGTCCCATCGTTGTTGCAAGTATAAGTCCCATCGTTGTTGCAAGTATAAGTCTCATCGTTGTTGCAAGTATAAGTCCCATCGTTGTTGTTGTAGGTATAAGTCCAATCGCAAATGCTGCAAGTATAAGTCCCATCGTTGTTGCAAGTACAAGTTCCATCGCAAATGTTGCAAGTATAAGTCCCATCGTTGTTGCAAGTATAAGTCCCATCGTTGTTGCAAGTATAAGTCCCATCGTTGTTGCAAGTATAAGTCCCATCGTTGTTGCAAGTATAAGTCCCATCGTTGTTGTAAGTATAAGTCCCATCGCAAATGCTGCAAGTATAAGTCCCATCGTTGTTGCAAGTACAAGTCCCATCGCAAATGTTGCAAGTATAAGTCCCATCGTTGTTGCAAGTATAAGTCCCATCGCTGTTGCAAGTATAAGTCCTATCGTTGTTGCAACTATAAGTCCCATCGCAAATGTTGCAAGTATAAGTCCCATCGTTGTTGCAAGTATAAGTCCCATCGTTGTTGCAAGTATAAGTCCCATCGCTGTTGCAAGTATAAGTCCTATCGTTGTTGCAAGTACAAGTCCCATCGCAAATGTTGCAAGTATAAGTCCCATCGTTGTTGCAAGTATAAGTCCCATCGTTGTTGCAAGTATAAGTCCCATCGTTGTTGCAAGTATAAGTCCCATCGTTGTTGCAAGTATAAGTCCCATCGTTGTTGCAAGTATAAGTCCCATCGTTGTTGCAAGTATAAGTCCCATCGCAAATGTTTCAAGTATAAGTCCCATCGTTGTTGCAAGTACAAGTCCCATCGCAAATGTTGCAAGTATAAGTCCCATCGTTGTTGCATGTATAAGTCCCATCGCTGTTGCAAGTATAAGTCCTATCGTTGTTGCAAGTATAAGTCCCATCGCAAATGTTGCAAGTATAAGTCCCATCGTTGTTGCAAGTATAAGTCCCATCGTTGTTGCAAGTATAAGTCCCATCGCTGTTGCAAGTATAAGTCCTATCGTTGTTGCAAGTACAAGTCCCATCGCAAATGTTGCAAGTATAAGTCCCATCGTTGTTGCAAGTATAAGTCCCATCGTTGTTGCAAGTATAAGTCCCATCGTTGTTGCAAGTATAAGTCCCATCGTTGTTGCAAGTATAAGTCCCATCGTTGTTGCAAGTATAAGTCCCATCGTTGTTGCAAGTATAAGTCCCATCGCAAATGTTTCAAGTATAAGTCCCATCGTTGTTGCAAGTACAAGTCCCATCGCAAATGTTGCAAGTATAAGTCCCATCGTTGTTGCATGTATAAGTCCCATCGTTGTTGCAAGTATAAGTCCCATCGCAAATGTTGCAAGTATAAGTCCCATCGTTGTTGCAAGTATAAGTCCCATCGCAAATGTTGCAAGTATAAGTCTCATCGTTGTTGCAAGTACAAGTCCCATCGCAAATGTTGCAAGTATAAGTCCCATTGCAAATGTTTCAAGTAAAAGTCCCATCGCAAATGTTGCAAGTTAAGTCCCATCGCAAATGTTGCAAGTATAAGTCCCATCGCAAATGTTGCAAGTATAAGTCCCATCGCAAATGTTGCAAGTAAAAGTCCCATCGCAAATGTTGCAAGTATAAGTCCCATCGCAAATGTTGCAAGTAAAAGTCCCATCGCAAATGTTGTAAGTATAAGTCCCATCGCAAATGTTGCAAGTATAAGTCCCATCGCAAATGTTGCAAGTAAAAGTCCCATCGCAAATGTTGCAAGTATAAGTCCCATCGCAAATGTTGCAAGTATAAGTCCCTTGGCAAATGTTGCCAGTATAAGTCCCATCGCAAATGTTGCAAGTAAAAGTCCCGTCGCAAATGTTGCAAGTATAAATCCCATCGTTGTTGCAAGTATAAGTCCCATCGTTGTTGCAAGTATAAGTCCCATCGTTGTTGCAAGTATAAGTCCCATCGTTGTTGCAAGTATAAGTCCCATCGTTGTTGCAAGTGTAAGTCCCATCGTTGTTGCAAGTATAAGTCCCATCGTTGTTGCAAGCATAAGTCCCATCGTTGTTGCAAGTATAAGTCCCATCGTTGTTGCAAGTATAAGTCCCATCGTTGTTGCAAGTATAAGTCCCATCGTTGTTGCAAGTATAAGTCCCATCGCAAATGTTGCAAGTATAAGTCCCATCGTTGTTGCAAGTATAAGTCCCATCGCAAATGTTGCAAGTATAAGTCCCATCGTTGTTGCAAGTACAAGTCCCATCGCAAATGTTGGAAGTATAAGCCCCATCGTTGTTGCAAGTATAAGTCCCATCGTTGTTGCAAGTATAAGTCCCATCGCAAATTTTGCAAGTATAAGTCCCATCGTTGTTGCAAGTATAAGTCCCATCGCAAATGTTGCAAGTATAAGTCCCATCGTTGTTGCAAGTATAAGTCCCATCGCAAATGTTGCAAGTATAAGTCCCATCGTTGTTGCAAGTATAAGTCCCATCGCAAATGTTGCAAGTATAAGTCCCATCGTTGTTGCAAGTATAAGTCCCATCGCAAATGTTGCAAGTATAAGTCCCATCGTTGTTGCAAGTATAAGTCCCATCGTTGTTGCAAGTATAAGTCCCATCGTTGTTGCAAGTATAAGTCCCATCGTTGTTGTAAGTATAAGTCCCTTGGCAAATGTTGCCAGTATAAGTCCCATCGCAAATGTTGCAAGTAAAAGTCCCGTCGCAAATGTTGCAAGTATAAATCCCATCGTTGTTGCAAGTATAAGTCCCATCGTTGTTGCAAGTATAAGTCCCATCGTTGTTGCAAGTATAAGTCCCATCGTTGTTGCAAGTATAAGTCCCATCGTTGTTGCAAGTATAAGTCCCATCGTTGTTGCAAGCATAAGTCCCATCGTTGTTGCAAGTATAAGTCCCATCGTTGTTGCAAGTATAAGTCCCATCGTTGTTGCAAGTATAAGTCCCATCGTTGTTGCAAGTATAAGTCCCATCGCAAATGTTGCAAGTATAAGTCCCATCGTTGTTGCAAGTATAAGTCCCATCGCAAATGTTGCAAGTATAAGTCCCATCGTTGTTGCAAGTACAAGTCCCATCGCAAATGTTGGAAGTATAAGCCCCATCGTTGTTGCAAGTATAAGTCCCATCGTTGTTGCAAGTATAAGTCCCATCGCAAATTTTGCAAGTATAAGTCCCATCGTTGTTGCAAGTATAAGTCCCATCGCAAATGTTGCAAGTATAAGTCCCATCGTTGTTGCAAGTATAAGTCCCATCGCAAATGTTGCAAGTATAAGTCCCATCGTTGTTGCAAGTATAAGTCCCATCGCAAATGTTGCAAGTATAAGTCCCATCGTTGTTGCAAGTATAAGTCCCATCGCAAATGTTGCAAGTATAAGTCCCATCGTTGTTGCAAGTATAAGTCCCATCGTTGTTGCAAGTATAAGTCCCATCGTTGTTGCAAGTATAAGTCCCATCGTTGTTGTAAGTATAAGTCCCTTGGCAAATGTTGCCAGTATAAGTCCCATCGCAAATGTTGCAAGTAAAAGTCCCGTCGCAAATGTTGCAAGTATAAATCCCATCGTTGTTGCAAGTATAAGTCCCATCGTTGTTGCAAGTATAAGTCCCATCGTTGTTGCAAGTATAAGTCCCATCGTTGTTGCAAGTATAAGTCCCATCGTTGTCGCAAGTATAAGTCCCATCGTTGTTGCAAGTATAAGTCCCATCGTTGTTGGAAGTATAAGTCCCATCGTTGTTGCAAGTATAAGTCCCATCGTTGTTGCAAGTATAAGTCCCATCGTTGTTGCAAGTATAAGTCCCATCGTTGTTGCAAGTATAAGTCCCATCGTTGTTGCAAGTATAAGTCCCATCGTTGTTGCAAGTATAAGTCCCATCGTTGTTGCAAGTATAAGTCCCATCGTTGTTACAAGTATAAGTCGCATCGTTGTTGCAAGTATAAGTCCCATCGTTGTTGCAAGTATAAGTCCCATCGTTGTTGCAAGTATAAGTCCCATCGTTGTTGTAAGTATAAGTCCCATCGTTGTTGCAAGTGTAAGTCCCATCGTTGTTGCAAGTATAAGTCCCATCGTTGTTGCAAGCATAAGTCCCATCGTTGTTGCAAGTATAAGTCCCATCGTTGTTACAAGTATAAGTCGCATCGTTGTTGCAAGTATAAGTCCCATCGTTGTTGCAAGTATAAGTCCCATCGTTGTTGCAAGTGTAAGTCCCATCGTTGTTGCAAGTATAAGTCCCATCGTTGTTGCAAGTATAAGTCCCATCGTTGTTGCAAGTATAAGTCCCATCGTTGTTATATGTATAAGTCCCATCGCAAATATTGCAAGTATAAGTCCCATCGTTGTTGCAAGTATAAGTCCCATCGTTGTTGCAAGTATAAGTCCCATCGCAAATGTTGCAAGTATAAGTCCCATCGTTGTTGCAAGTATAAGTCCCATCGTTGTTGCAAGTATAAGTCCCATCGTTGTTGCAAGTATAAGTCCCATCGTTGTTACAAGTATAAGTCCCATCGTTGTTGTAAGTATAAGTCCCATCGTTGTTGCAAGTGTAAGTCCCATCGTTGTTGCAAGTATAAGTCCCATCGTTGTTGCAAGTGTAAGTCCCATCGTTGTTGCAAGTATAAGTCCCATCGTTGTTGCAAGTGTAAGTCCCATCGTTGTTGCAAGTATAAGTCCCATCGTTGTTGCAAGCATAAGTCCCATCGTTGTTGCAAGTATAAGTCCCATCGTTGTTGCAAGTATAAGTCCCATCGTTGTTGCAAGTATAAGTCCCATCGTTGTTGCAAGTATAAGTCCCATCGCAAATGTTGCAAGTATAAGTCCCATCGTTGTTGCAAGTATATGTCCCATCGCAAATGTTGCAAGTATAAGTTTCATCGTTGTTGCAAGTACAAGTCCCATCGCAAATGTTGGAAGTATAAGCCCCATCGTTGTTGCAAGTATAAGTCCCATCGTTGTTGCAAGTATAAGTCCCATCGCAAATTTTGCAAGTATAAGTCCCATCGTTGTTGCAAGTATAAGTCCCATCGCAAATGTTGCAAGTATAAGTCCCATCGTTGTTGCAAGTATAAGTCCCATCGCAAATGTTGCAAGTATAAGTCCCATCGCAAATGTTGCAAGTATAAGTCCCTTGGCAAATGTTGCCAGTATAAGTCCCATCGCAAATGTTGCAAGTAAAAGTCCCGTCGCAAATGTTGCAAGTATAAATCCCATCGTTGTTGCAAGTATAAGTCCCATCGTTGTTGCAAGTATAAGTCCCATCGTTGTTGCAAGTATAAGTCCCATCGTTGTTGCAAGTATAAGTCCCATCGTTGTTACAAGTATAAGTCGCATCGTTGTTGCAAGTATAAGTCCCATCGTTGTTGCAAGTATAAGTCCCATCGTTGTTGCAAGTATAAGTCCCATCGTTGTTGTAAGTATAAGTCCCATCGTTGTTGCAAGTGTAAGTCCCATCGTTGTTGCAAGTATAAGTCCCATCGTTGTTGCAAGCATAAGTCCCATCGTTGTTGCAAGTATAAGTCCCATCGTTGTTGCAAGTATAAGTCCCATCGTTGTTGCAAGTATAAGTCCCATCGTTGTTGCAAGTATAAGTCCCATCGCAAATGTTGCAAGTATAAGTCCCATCGTTGTTGCAAGTATAAGTCCCATCGCAAATGTTGCAAGTATAAGTTTCATCGTTGTTGCAAGTACAAGTCCCATCGCAAATGTTGGAAGTATAAGCCCCATCGTTGTTGCAAGTATAAGTCCCATCGTTGTTGCAAGTATAAGTCCCATCGCAAATTTTGCAAGTATAAGTCCCATCGTTGTTGCAAGTACAAGTCCCATCGCAAATGTTGCAAGTATAAGTCCCATCGTTGTTGCATGTATAAGTCCCATCGTTGTTGCAAGTATAAGTCCCATCGCAAATGTTGCAAGTATAAGTCCCATCGTTGTTGCAAGCATAAGTCCCATCGTTGTTGCAAGTATAAGTCCCATCGCAAATGTTGCAAGTATAAGTCCCATCGCAAATGTTGCAAGTATAAGTCCCATCGCAAATGTTGCAAGTATAAGTCCCATCGTTGTTGCAAGTATAAGTCCCATCGTTGTTGCAAGTACAAGTCCCATCGCAAATGTTGCACGTATAAGTCCCATCGCAAATGTTGCAAGTATAAGTCCCATCGTTGTTGCAAGTATAAGTCCTATCGTTGTTGCAAGTATAAGCCCCATCGTTGTTGCAAGTATAAGTCCCATCGTTGTTGCAAGTATAAGTCGCATCGTTGTTGCAAGTATAAGTCCCATCGTTGTTGCAAGTATAAGTCCCATCGCTGTTGCAAGTATAAGTCCCATCGTTGTTGCAAGTATAAGTCCCATCGTTGTTGCAAGTATAAGTCCCATTGTTGTTGCAAGTATAAGTCCCATCGCAAATGTTTCAAGTATAAGTCCTATCGTTGTTGCAGGTACAAGTCCCATCGCAAATGTTGCAAGTATAAGTCCCATCGCAAATGTTGCAAGTAAAAGTCCCATTGTTGTTGCAAGTATAAGTCCCATCGCAAATGTTTCAAGTATAAGTCCCATCGTTGTTGCAAGTATAAGTCCCATCGTTGTTGCAAGTATAAGTCCCATCGTTGTTGCAAGTATAAGTCGCAGCGTTGTTGCAAGTTTAAGTCGCATCGTTGTTGCAAGTATAAGTCCCATCGTTGTTGCAAGAATAAGTCCCATCGCTGTTGCAAGTATAAGTCCCATCGTTGTTGCAAGTATAAGTCCCATCGTTGTTGCAAGTATAAGTCCCATCGTTGTTGCAAGTATAAGTCCCATCGTTGTTGCAAGTATAAGTCCCATCGTTGTTGCAAGTATAAGTCCCATCGTTGTTGCAAGTATAAGTCGCATCGTTGTTGCAAGTATAAGTCCCATCGTTGTTGCAAGTATAAGTCCCATCGTTGTTGCAAGTATAAGTCCCATCGCAAATGTTGCAAGTATAAGTCCCATCGCAAATATTGCAAGTATAAGTCCCATTGTTGTTGCAAGTATAAGTCCCATCGCAAATGTTTCAAGTATAAGTCCAATCGTTGTTGCAAGTACAAGTCCCATCGCAAATGTTGCAAGTATAAGTCCCATCGTTGTTGCATGTATAAGTCCCATCGTTGTTGCAAGTATAAGTCCCATCGCAAATGTTGCAAGTATAAGTCCCATCGATGTTGCAAGCATAAGTCCCATCGTTGTTGCAAGTATAAGTCCCATCGCAAATGTTGCAAGTATAAGTCCCATCGCAAATGTTGCAAGTATAAGTCCCATCGCAAATGTTGCAAGTATAAGTCCCATCGTTGTTGCAAGTATAAGTCCCATCGTTGTTGTAAGTATAAGTCCCATCGCAAATGTTGCAAGTATAAGTCCCATCGCAAATGTTGCAAGTATAAGTCCCATCGCAAATGTTGCAAGTATAAGTCCCATCGTTGTTGCAAGTATAAGTCCCATCGTTGTTGTAAGTATAAGTCTCATCGCAAATGTTGCAAGTATAAGTCCCATCGTTGTTGCAAGTATAAGTCCCATCGTTGTTGCAAGTATAAGTCCCATCGTTGTTGCAAGTATAAGTCCCATCGCAAATGTTGCAAGTATAAGTCCCATCGCAAATATTGCAAGTATAAGTCCCATTGTTGTTGCAAGCATAAGTCCCATCGCAAATGTTTCAAGTATAAGTCCCATCGTTGTTGCAAGTACAAGTCCCATCGCAAATGTTGCAAGTATAAGTCCCATCGTTGTTGCATGTATAAGTCCCATCGTTGTTGCAAGTATAAGTCCCATCGCAAATGTTGCAAGTATAAGTCCCATCGTTGTTGCAAGCATAAGTCCCATCGTTGTTGCAAGTATAAGTCCCATCGCAAATGTTGCAAGTATAAGTCCCATCGTTGTTGCAAGTATAAGTCCCATCGCAAATGTTGCAAGTATAAGTCCCATCGTTGTTGCAAGTATAAGTCCCATCGTTGTTGTAAGTATAAGTCCCATCGCAAATGTTGCAAGTATAAGTCCCATCGTTGTTGCAAGTATAAGTCCCATCGTTGTTGCAAGTATAAGTCCCATCGCAAATGTTGCAAGTATAAGTCCCATCGTTGTTGCAAGCATAAGTCCCATCGTTGTTTCAAGTATAAGTCCCATCGCAAATGTTGCAAGTATAAGTCCCATCGCAAATGTTGCAAGTATAAGTCCCATCGCAAATGTTGCAAGTATAAGTCCCATCGTTGTTGCAAGCATAAGTCCCATCGTTGTTTCAAGTATAAGTCCCATCGCAAATGTTGCAAGTATAAGTCCCATCGCAAATGTTGCAAGTATAAGTCCCATCGCAAATGTTGCAAGTATAAGTCCCATCGTTGTTGCAAGTATAAGTCCCATCGTTGTTGCAAGTATAAGTCCCATCGTTGTTGCAAGTATAAGTCCCATCGTTGTTGCAAGTATAAGTCCCATCGTTGTTGCAAGTATAAGACCCATCGGTGTTGCAAGTATAAGTCCCATCGCAAATGTTGCAAGTATAAGCCCCATCGCAAATGTTGCAAGTATAAGTCCCATCGCAAATGTTGCAAGTATAAGTCCCATCGCAAATGTTGCAAGTATAAGCCCCATCGCAAATGTTGCAAGTATAAGTCCCATCGCAAATGTTGCAAGTATAAGTCCCATCGCAAATGTTGCAAGTATAAGTCCCATCGCAAATGTAGCAAGTATAAGTCCCTTGGCAAATGTTGCAAGTAGAAGTCCCATCGCAAATGTTGCAAGTATAAGTCCCATCGCAAATGTTGCAAGTATAAGTCCCATCGCAAATGTTGCAAGTATAAATCATATCGCAAATGTTGTAAGTATAAGTCCCATCGCAAATGTTGCAAGTATAAGTCCCATCGCAAATGTTGCAAGTATAAGTCCCATCGCAAATGTTGCAAGTATAAGCCCCATCGCAAATGTTGCAAGTATAAGTCCCATCGCAAATGTTGCAAGTATAAGCCCCATCGCAAATGTTGCAAGTATAAGTCCCATCGCAAATGTTGCAAGTATAAGTCCCATCGCAAATGTTGCAAGTATAAGTCCCATCGCAAATGTTGCAAGTATAAGTCCCTTGGCAAATGTTGCAAGTAGAAGTCCCATCGCAAATGTTGCAAGTATAAGTCCCATCGCAAATGTTGCAAGTATAAGTCCCATCGCAAATGTTGCAAGTATAAGTCCCATCGTTGTTGTAACTATAAGTCCCATCGCAAATGCTGCAAGTATAAGTCCCATCGTTGTTGCAAGTATAAGTCCCATCGTTGTTGCAAGTATAATTCCCATCGCAAATGTTGCAAGTATAAGTCCCACGTTGTTGCAAGTATAAGTCCCATCGTTGTTGCAATTATAAGTCCCATCGCAAATGTTGCAAGTATAAGTCCCATCGTTGTTGCAAGTATAAGTCCCATCGTTGTTGCAAGTATAAGTCCCATCGCAAATGTTGCAAGTATAAGTCCCATCGTTGTTGCAAGTATAAGTCCCATCGTTGTTGCAAGTATAAGTCCCATCGCAAATGTTGCAAGTAAAAGTCCCTTGGCAAATGTTGCAAGTATAAGTCCCATCGCAAATGTTGCAAGTATAAGTCCCATCGAAAATGTTGCAAGTATAAGTCCCATCGCAAATGTTGCATGTGTAAGTCCCATCGCAAATGTTGCAAGTATAAGTCCCATCGCAAATGTTGCAAGTATTAGTCCCATCGCAAATGTTGCAAGTATAAGTCCCTTGGCAAATGTTGCAAGTATAAGTCCCATCGCAAATGTTGCAAGTATAAGTCCCATCGCAAATGTTGCAAGTATAACTCCCATCGCAAATGTTGCAAGTATAAGTCCTATCGCAAATGTTGCAAGTATAAGTCCCATCGCAAATGTTGCAAGTATAAGTCCCATCGCAAATATTGCAAGTATAAGTCCCTTGGCAAATGTTGCAAGTATAAGTCCCTTGGCAAATGTTGCAACTATAAGTCCCATCGTAAATGTTGCAAGTATAAGTCCCATCGCAAATGTTGCAAGTATAAGTCCCATCGAAAATGTTGCAAGTATAAGTCCCATCGCAAATGTTGCAAGTATAAGTCCCATCGCAAATGTTGCAAGTATAAGTCCCATCGCAAATGTTGCAAGTATAAGTCCCATCGCAAATGTTGCAAGTATAAGTCCCATCGCAAATGTTGCAAGTATAAGTCCCATCGAAAATGTTGCAAGTATAAGTCCCATCGCAAATGTTGCATGTGTAAGTCCCATCGCAAATGTTGCAAGTATAAGTCCCTTGGCAAATGTTGCAAGTATAAGTCCCCTGGCAAATGTTGCAAGTATAAGTCCAATCGCAAATGTTGCAAGTATAAGTCCCATCGCAAATGTTGCAAGTATAAGTCTCATCGCAAATGTTGCAAGTATAAGTCCCATCGTTGTTGCAAGTATAAGTCCCATCGTTGTTGCAAGTATAAGTCCCATCGTTGTTGCAAGTATAAGTCCCATCGTTGTTGCAAGTATAAGTCCCATCGTTGTTACAAGTATAAGTCCCATCGTTGTTGCAAGTATAAGTCCCATCGTTGTTGCAAGTATAAGTCCCATCGTTGTTGCAAGTATAAGTCCCATCGTTGTTGCAAGTATAAGTCCCGTCGTTGTTGCAAGTATAAGTCCCATCGTTGTTGCAAGTATAAGTCCCATCGTTGTTGCAAGTATAAGTCCCATCGCAAATGTTGCAAGTATAAGTCCCATCGCAAATGTTGCAAGTAAAAGTCCCATTGTTGTTGCAAGTATAAGTCCCATCGCAAATGTTTCAAGTATAAGTCCCATCGTTGTTGCAAGTACAAGTCCCATCGCAAATGTTGCAAATATAAGTCCCATCGTTGTTGCATGTATAAGTCCCATCGTTGTTGCAAGTATAAGTCCCATCGCAAATGTTGCAAGTATAAGTCCCATCGTTGTTGCAAGTATAAGTCCCATCGTTGTTGCAAGTATAAGTCCCATCGTTGTTGCAAGTATAAGTCCCATTGTTGTTGCATGTATAAGTCCCATCGTTGTTGCAAGTATAAGTCCCATCCTTGTTGCACGTATAAGTCCCATCGTTGTTGCAAGTATAAGTCCCATCGCAAATGTTGCAAGTATAAGTCCCATCGCAAATGTTGCAAGTATAAGTCCCATCGTTGTTGCAAGTATAAGTCCCATCGTTGTTGCAAGTATAAGCCCCATCGTTGTTGCAAGTATAAGTTCCATCGTTGTTGCAAGTATAAGTCGCATCGTTGTTGCAAGTATAAGTCCCATCGTTGTTGCAAGTATAAGTCCCATCGCTGTTGCAAGTATAAGTCCCATCGTTGTTGCAAGTATAAGTCCCATCGTTGTTGCAAGTATAAGTCCCATCGTTGTTGCAAGTATAAGTCCCATCGTTGTTGCAAGTATAAGTCCCATCGCAAATGTTGCAAGTATAAGACCCATCGTTGTTGCAAGTACAAGTCCCATCGCAAATGTTGCAAGTATAAGTCCCATCGTTGTTGCAAGTATAAGTCCCATCGTTGTTGCAAGTATAAGTCCCATCGCAAATGTTGCAAGTATAAGTCCCATCGCAAATGTTGCAAGTATAAGTCCCATCGCAAATGTTGCAAGTATAAGTCCCATCCTTGTTGCATGTATAAGTCCCATCGTTGTTGCAAGTATAAGTCCCATCCTTGTTGCACGTATAAGTCCCATCGTTGTTGCAAGTATAAGTCCCATCGCAAATGTTGAAAGTATAAGCCCATCGTTGTTGCAAGTATAAGTCCCATCGCAAATGTTGCAAGTATAAGTCCCATCGTTGTTGCAAGTATAAGTCCCATCGTTGTTGCAAGTATAAGTCCCATCGCAAATGTTGCAAGTATAAGTCCCATCGTTGTTGCGAGTACAAGTCCCATCGTTGTTGCAAGTATAAGTCCCATCGCAAATGTTGCAAATATAAGTCCCATCGTTGTTGCAAGTATAAGTCCCATCGCAAATGTTGCAAGTATAAGTCTCATCGTTGTTGCAAGTATAAGTCCCATCGTTGTTGCAAGTATAAGTCCCATCGTTGTTGCAAGTATAAGTCCCATTGTTGTTGCATGTATAAGTCCCATCCTTGTTGCAAGTATAAGTCCCATCGTTGTTGCAAGTATAAGTCCCATTGTTGTTGCATGTATAAGTCCCATCGTTGTTGCAAGTATAAGTCCCATCGTTGTTGCAAGTATAAGTCCCATCGCAAATGTTGCAAGTATAAGTCCCATCGCAAATATTGCAAGTATAAGTCCCATTGTTGTTGCAAGCATAAGTCCCATCGCAAATGTTTCAAGTATAAGTCCCATCGTTGTTGCAAGTACAAGTCCCATCGCAAATGTTGCAAGTATAAGTCCCATCGTTGTTGCATGTATAAGTCCCATCGTTGTTGCAAGTATAAGTCCCATCGCAAATGTTGCAAGTATAAGTCCCATCGTTGTTGCAAGCATAAGTCCCATCGTTGTTGCAAGTATAAGTCCCATCGCAAATGTTGCAAGTATAAGTCCCATCGTTGTTGCAAGTATAAGTCCCATCGCAAATGTTGCAAGTATAAGTCCCATCGTTGTTGCAAGTATAAGTCCCATCGTTGTTGTAAGTATAAGTCCCATCGCAAATGTTGCAAGTATAAGTCCCATCGTTGTTGCAAGTATAAGTCCCATCGTTGTTGCAAGTATAAGTCCCATCGCAAATGTTGCAAGTATAAGTCCCATCGTTGTTGCAAGCATAAGTCCCATCGTTGTTTCAAGTATAAGTCCCATCGCAAATGTTGCAAGTATAAGTCCCATCGCAAATGTTGCAAGTATAAGTCCCATCGCAAATGTTGCAAGTATAAGTCCCATCGTTGTTGCAAGTATAAGTCCCATCGTTGTTGCAAGTATAAGCCCCATCGTTGTTGCAAGTATAAGTCCCATCGTTGTTGCAAGTATAAGTCCCATCGTTGTTGCAAGTATAAGTCCCATCGTTGTTGCAAGTATAAGTCCCATCGGTGTTGCAAGTATAAGTCCCATCGCAAATGTTGCAAGTATAAGCCCCATCGCAAATGTTGCAAGTATAAGTCCCATCGCAAATGTTGCAAGTATAAGTCCCATCGCAAATGTTGCAAGTATAAGCCCCATCGCAAATGTTGCAAGTATAAGTCCCATCGCAAATGTTGCAAGTATAAGTCCCATCGCAAATGTTGCAAGTATAAGTCCCATCGCAAATGTAGCAAGTATAAGTCCCTTGGCAAATGTTGCAAGTAGAAGTCCCATCGCAAATGTTGCAAGTATAAGTCCCATCGCAAATGTTGCAAGTATAAGTCCCATCGCAAATGTTGCAAGTATAAATCATATCGCAAATGTTGTAAGCATAAGTCCCATCGCAAATGTTGCAAGTATAAGTCCCATCGCAAATGTTGCAAGTATAAGTCCCATCGCAAATGTTGCAAGTATAAGCCCCATCGCAAATGTTGCAAGTATAAGTCCCATCGCAAATGTTGCAAGTATAAGTCCCATCGCAAATGTTGCAAGTATAAGCCCCATCGCAAATGTTGCAAGTATAAGTCCCATCGCAAATGTTGCAAGTATAAGTCCCATCGCAAATGATGCAAGTATAAGTCCCATCGCAAATGTTGCAAGTATAAGTCCCTTGGCAAATGTTGCAAGTAGAAGTCCCATCGCAAATGTTGCAAGTATAAGTCCCATCGCAAATGTTGCAAGTATAAGTCCCATCGCAAATGTTGCAAGTATAAGTCCCATCGCAAATGTTGCAAGTATAAGTCCCATCGTTGTTGTAACTATAAGTCCCATCGCAAATGCTGCAAGTATAAGTCCCATCGTTGTTGCAAGTATAAGTCCCATCGTTGTTGCAAGTATAATTCCCATCGCAAATGTTGCAAGTATAAGTCCCACGTTGTTGCAAGTATAAGTCCCATCGTTGTTGCAATTATAAGTCCCATCGCAAATGTTGCAAGTATAAGTCCCATCGTTGTTGCAAGTATAAGTCCCATCGTTGTTGCAAGTATAAGTCCCATCGCAAATGTTGCAAGTATAAGTCCCATCGTTGTTGCAAGTATAAGTCCCATCGTTGTTGCAAGTATAAGTCCCATCGCAAATGTTGCAAGTAAAAGTCCCTTGGCAAATGTTGCAAGTATAAGTCCCATCGCAAATGTTGCAAGTATAAGTCCCATCGAAAATGTTGCAAGTATAAGTCCCATCGCAAATGTTGCATGTGTAAGTCCCATCGCAAATGTTGCAAGTATAAGTCCCATCGCAAATGTTGCAAGTATTAGTCCCATCGCAAATGTTGCAAGTATAAGTCCCTTGGCAAATGTTGCAAGTATAAGTCCCATCGCAAATGTTGCAAGTATAAGTCCCATCGCAAATGTTGCAAGTATAAGTCCCATCGCAAATGTTGCAAGTATAAGTCCTATCGCAAATGTTGCAAGTATAAGTCCCATCGCAAATGTTGCAAGTATAAGTCCCATCGCAAATATTGCAAGTATAAGTCCCATCGCAAATGTTGCAAGTATAAGTCCCATCGCAAATGTTGCAAGTATAAGTCCCATCGCAAATGTTGCAAGTATAAGTCCCATCGCAAATGTTGCAAGTATAAGTCCCATCGAAAATGTTGCAAGTATAAGTCCCATCGCAAATGTTGCATGTGTAAGTCCCATCGCAAATGTTGCAAGTATAAGTCCCTTGACAAATGTTGCAAGTATAAGTCCCTTGGCAAATGTTGCAACTATAAGTCCCTTGGCAAATGTTGCAAGTATAAGTCCCCTGGCAAATGTTGCAACTATAAGTCCCTTGGCAAATGTTGCAAGTATAAGTCCCATCGCAAATGTTGCAAGTATAAGTCCCATCGCAAATGTTGCAAGTATAAGTCCCATCGAAAATGTTGCAAGTATAAGTCCCATCGCAAATGTTGCATGTGTAAGTCCCATCGCAAATGTTGCAAGTATAAGTCCCTTGACAAATGTTGCAAGTATAAGTCCCTTGGCAAATGTTGCAACTATAAGTCCCTTGGCAAATGTTGCAAGTATAAGTCCCATCGCAAATGTTGCAAGTATAAGTCCCATCGCAAATGTTGCAAGTATAAGTCCCATCGCAAATGTTGCAAGTATAAGTCCCATCGAAAATGTTGCAAGTATAAGTCCCATCGCAAATGTTGCAAGTATAAGTCCCATCGCAAATGTTGCAAGTATAAGTCCCATCGCAAATGTTGCAAGTATAAGTCCCATCGCAAATGTTGCAAGTATAAGTCCCATCGCAAATGTTGCAAGTATAAGTCCCATCGAAAATGTTGCAAGTATAAGTCCCATCGCAAATGTTGCATGTGTAAGTCCCATCGCAAATGTTGCAAGTATAAGTCCCTTGGCAAATGTTGCAAGTATAAGTCCCCTGGCAAATGTTGCAAGTATAAGTCCAATCGCAAATGTTGCAAGTATAAGTCTCATCGCAAATGTTGCAAGTATAAGTCCCATCGTTGTTGCAAGTATAAGTCCCATCGTTGTTGCAAGTATAAGTCCCATCGTTGTTGCAAGTATAAGTCCCATCGTTGTTGCAAGTATAAGTCCCATCGTTGTTACAAGTATAAGTCCCATCGTTGTTGCAAGTATAAGTCCCATCGTTGTTGCAAGTATAAGTCCCATCGTTGTTGCAAGTATAAGTCCCATCGTTGTTGCAAGTATAAGTCCCGTCGTTGTTGCAAGTATAAGTCCCATCGTTGTTGCAAGTATAAGTCCCATCGTTGTTGCAAGTATAAGTCCCATCGCAAATGTTGCAAGTATAAGTCCCATCGCAAATGTTGCAAGTAAAAGTCCCATTGTTGTTGCAAGTATAAGTCCCATCGCAAATGTTTCAAGTATAAGTCCCATCGTTGTTGCAAGTACAAGTCCCATCGCAAATGTTGCAAGTATAAGTCCCATCGTTGTTGCATGTATAGGTCCCATCGTTGTTGCAAGTATAAGTCCCATCGCAAATGTTGCAAGTATAAGTCCCATCGTTGTTGCAAGTATAAGTCCCATCGTTGTTGCAAGTATAAGTCCCATCGTTGTTGCAAGTATAAGTCCCATTGTTGTTGCATGTATAAGTCCCATCGTTGTTGCAAGTATAAGTCCCATCCTTGTTGCACGTATAAGTCCCATCGTTGTTGCAAGTATAAGTCCCATCGCAAATGTTGCAAGTATAAGTCCCATCGCAAATGTTGCAAGTATAAGTCCCATCGTTGTTGCAAGTATAAGTCCCATCGTTGTTGCAAGTATAAGCCCCATCGTTGTTGCAAGTATAAGTCCCATCGTTGTTGCAAGTATAAGTCGCATCGTTGTTGCAAGTATAAGTCCCATCGTTGTTGCAAGTATAAGTCCCATCGCTGTTGCAAGTATAAGTCCCATCGTTGTTGCAAGTATAAGTCCCATCGTTGTTGCAAGTATAAGTCCCATCGTTGTTGCAAGTATAAGTCCCATCGTTGTTGCAAGTATAAGTCCCATCGTTGTTGCAAGTATAAGTCCCATCGCAAATGTTGCAAGTATAAGTCCCATTGTTGTTGCAAGTATAAGTCCCATCGCAAATGTTGCAAGTATAAGTCCCATCGCAAATGTTGCAAGTATAAGACCCATCGTTGTTGCAAGTACAAGTCCCATCGCAAATGTTGCAAGTATAAGTCCCATCGTTGTTGCAAGTATAAGTCCCATCGTTGTTGCAAGTATAAGTCCCATCGCAAATGTTGCAAGTATAAGTCCCATCGTTGTTGCGAGTACAAGTCCCATCGTTGTTGCAAGTATAAGTCCCATCGCAAATGTTGCAAATATAAGTCCCATCGTTGTTGCAAGTATAAGTCCCATCGCAAATGTTGCAAGTATAAGTCTCATCGTTGTTGCAAGTATAAGTCCCATCGTTGTTGCAAGTATAAGTCCCATCGTTGTTGCAAGTATAAGTCCCATTGTTGTTGCATGTATAAGTCCCATCGTTGTTGCAAGTATAAGTCCCATCCTTGTTGCACGTATAAGTCCCATCGTTGTTGCAAGTATAAGTCCCATCGCAAATGTTGCAAGTATAAGTCCCATCGTTGTTGCAAGTATAAGTCCCATCGCAAATGTTGCAAGTATAAGTCCCATCGCAAATGTTGCAAGTATAAGTCCCATCCTTGTTGCATGTATAAGTCCCATCGTTGTTGCAAGTATAAGCCCCATCGTTGTTGCAAGTATAAGTCCCATCGCAAATGTTGCAAGTATAAGTCCCATCGTTGTTGCAAGTATAAGTCCCATCGCAAATGTTGCAAGTATAAGTCCCATCGCAAATGTTGCAAGTATAAGTCCCATCCTTGTTGCATGTATAAGTCCCATCGTTGTTGCAAGTATAAGTCCCATCCTTGTTGCACGTATAAGTCCCATCGTTGTTGCAAGTATAAGTCCCATCGCAAATGTTGAAAGTATAAGCCCATCGTTGTTGCAAGTATAAGTCCCATCGCAAATGTTGCAAGTATAAGTCCCATCGTTGTTGCAAGTATAAGTCCCATCGTTGTTGCAAGTATAAGTCCCATCGCAAATGTTGCAAGTATAAGTCCCATCGTTGTTGCGAGTACAAGTCCCATCGTTGTTGCAAGTATAAGTCCCATCGCAAATGTTGCAAATATAAGTCCCATCGTTGTTGCAAGTATAAGTCCCATCGCAAATGTTGCAAGTATAAGTCTCATCGTTGTTGCAAGTATAAGTCCCATCGTTGTTGCAAGTATAAGTCCCATCGTTGTTGCAAGTATAAGTCCCATTGTTGTTGCATGTATAAGTCCCATCGTTGTTGCAAGTATAAGTCCCATCGTTGTTGCAAGTATAAGTCCCATTGTTGTTGCATGTATAAGTCCCATCGTTGTTGCAAGTATAAGTCCCATCGTTGTTGTAAGTATAAGTCCCATCGCAAATGTTGCAAGTATAAGTCCCATCGTTGTTGCAAGTATAAGTCCCATCGTTGTTGCAAGTATAAGTCCCATCGCAAATGTTGCAAGTATAAGTCCCATCGTTGTTGCGAGTACAAGTCCCATCGTTGTTGCAAGTATAAGTCCCATCGCAAATGTTGCAAATATAAGTCCCATCGTTGTTGCAAGTATAAGTCCCATCGCAAATGTTGCAAGTATAAGTCTCATCGTTGTTGCAAGTATAAGTCCCATCGTTGTTGCAAGTATAAGTCCCATCGTTGTTGCAAGTATAAGTCCCATTGTTGTTGCATGTATAAGTCCCATCGTTGTTGCAAGTATAAGTCCCATCCTTGTTGCACGTATAAGTCCCATCGTTGTTGCAAGTATAAGTCCCATCGAAAATGTTGAAAGTATAAGCCCATCGTTGTTGCAAGTATAAGTCCCATCGCAAATGTTGCAAGTATAAGTCCCATCGTTGTTGCAAGTATAAGTCCCATCGTTGTTGTAAGTATAAGTCCCATCGCAAATGTTGCAAGTATAAGTCCCATCGTTGTTGCAAGTATAAGTCCCATCGTTGTTGCAAGTATAAGTCCCATCGTTGTTGCAAGTATAAGTCCCATCGCAAATGTTGCAAGTATAAGTCCCATCGTTGTTGCAAGTATAAGTCCCATCGTTGTTGCAAGTATAAGTCCCATCGTTGTTGCAAGTATAAGTCCCATCGTTGTTGCAAGTATAAGTCCCATCGCAAATATTGCAAGTATAAGTCCCATCGTTGTTGCAAGTATAAGTCCCATCGTTGTTGCAAGTATAAGTCCCATCGCAAATGTTGCAAGTATAAGTCCCATCGTTGTTGCAAGTATAAGTCCCATCGTTGTTGCAAGTATAAGTCCCATCGTTGTTGCAAGTATAAGTCCCATCGTTGTTGCAAGTATAAGTCCCATCGCAAATGTTGCAAGTATAAGTCCCACCGTTGTTGCAAGTATAAGTCCCATCGTTGTTGCAAGTATAAGTCCCATCGTTGTTGCAAGTATAAGTCCCATCGCAAATATTGCAAGTATAAGTCCCATCGTTGTTGCAAGTATAAGTCCCATCGTTGTTGCAAGTATAAGTCCCATCGTTGTTGCAAGTATAAGTCCCATCGTTGTTGCAAGTATAAGTCCCATCGTTGTTGCAAGTATAAGTCCCATCACAAATGTTGCAAGTATAAGTCCCATCGTTGTTGCAAGTATAAGTCCCATCGTTGTTGCAAGTATAAGTCCCTTCGCAAATGTTGCAAGTATAAGTCCCATCGTTGTTGCAAGTATAAGTCCCATCGTTGTTGCAAGTATAAGTCCCATCGCAAATGTTGCAAGTATAAGTCCCATCGTTGTTGCAAGTACAAGTCCCATCGCAAATGTTGCAAGTATAAGTCCCATCGTTGTTGCAAGTATAAGTCCCATCGTTGTTGCAAATATAAGTCCCATCGCAAATGTTGCAAGTATAAGTCCCATCGTTGTTGCAAGTATAAGACCCATCGTTGTTGCGAGTATAAGTCCCATCGTTGTTGCAAGTATAAGTCCCATCGTTGTTGCAAGTATAAGTCCCATCGTTGTTGCAAGTATAAGACCCATCGCAAATGTTGCAAGTATAAGTCCCATCGCAAATGTTGCAAGTATAAGTCCCTTGGCAAATGTTGCCAGTATAAGTCCCATAGCAAATGTTGCAAGTATTAGTACCCACGTAAATGTTGCAAGTATTAGTACCCCACGTAAAAGTTGCAAGTATTAGTACCCCACGTTAATGTTGCAAGTATTAGTACCCACGTAAATGTTGCAAGTAAAAGTCCCATCGCAAATGTTGCAAGTATAAGTCCCATCGCAAATGTTGCAAGTATAAGTCCCATCGCAAATGTTGCAAGTATAAGTCCCATCGCAAATGTTGCAAGTATAAGTCCCATCGCAAATGATGCAAGTATAAGTCCCATCGCAAATGTTGCAAGTAAAAGTCCCATCGCAAATGTTGCAAGTATAAGTCCCATCGCAAATGTTGCAAGTATAAGTCCCATCGCAAATGTTGCAAGTATAAGTCCCATCGCAAATGTTGCAAGTATAAGTCCCATCGCAAATGTTGCAAGTATAAGTCCCATCGCAAATGTTGCAAGTAAAAGTCCTATCGCAAATGTTGCAAGTATAAGTCCCATCGCAAATGTTGCAAGTATAAGTCCCATCGCAAATGTTGCAAGTATAAGTCCCATCGCAAATGTTGCAAGTATAAGTCCCATCGCAAATGTTGCAAGTATAAGTCCAATCGCAAATGTTGCAACTATAAGTCCCATCGCAAATGTTGCAAGTATAAGTCCCATCGCAAATGTTGCAAGTATAAGTCCCTTGGCAAATGTTGCAAGTATAAGTCCCATCGCAAATGTTGCAAGTATAAGTCCCATCGCAAATGTTGCAAGTAAAAGTCCCATCGCAAATGTTGCAAGTATAAGTCCCATCGCAAATGTTGCAAGTATAAGTCCCTTGGCAAATGTTGCAAGTATAAGTCCCATCGCAAATGTTGCAAGTATAAGTCCCATCGCAAATGTTGCAAGTATAAGTCCCATCGCAAATGTTGCAAGTATAAGTCCCATCGCAAATGTTGCAAGTATAAGTCCCATCGCAAATGTTGCAAGTATAAGTCCCATCGCAAATGTTGCAAGTATAAGTCCCATCGCAAATGTTGCAAGTATAAGTCCCATCGTAAATGTTGCAAGTATAAGTCCCATCGCAAATGTTGCAAGTATAAGTCCCATCGCAAATGTTGCAAGTATAAGTCCCTTGGCAAATGTTGCAAGTATAAGTCCCATCGCAAATGTTACAAGTATAAGTCCCATCGCAAATGTTGCAAGTATAAGTCCCATCGCAAATGTTGCAATTATAAGTCCCATCGCAAATGTTGCATGTGGAAGTCCCATCGCAAATGTTGCAAGTATAAGTCCCATCGCAAATGTTGCAAGTATAAGTCCCATCGCAAATGTTGCATGTGTAAGTCCCATCGCAAATGTTGCAAGTATAAGTCCCACTGCAAATGTTGCAAGTATAAGTCCCATCGCAAATGTTGCAAGTATAAGTCCCTTGGCAAATGTTGCAAGTATAAGTCCCATCGCAAATGTTGCAAGTATAAGTCCCATCGCAAATGTTGCAAGTGTAAGTCCCATCGCAAATGTTGCAAGTATAAGTCCCATCGCAAATGTTGCAAGTATAAGTCCCATCGCAAATATTGCAAGTATTAGTCCCATCGCTAATGTTGCAAGTATAAGTCCCATCGCAAATGTTGCAAGTATAAGTCCCTTGGCAAATGTTGCAAGTATAAGTCCCATCGCAAATGTTGCAAGTATAAGTCCCATCGCAAATGTTGCAAGTATAAGTCCCATCGCAAATGTTGCAAGTATAAGTCCCATCGCAAATGTTGCAAGTATAAGTCCCATCGCAAATGTTGCAAGTATAAGTCCCATCGCAAATGTTTCAAGTATAAGTCCCATCGTTGTTGCAAGCATAAGTCCCATCGTTGTTTCAAGTATAAGTCCCATCGCAAATGTTGCAAGTATAAGTCCCATCGCAAATGTTGCAAGTATAAGTCCCATCGCAAATGTTGCAAGTATAAGTCCCATCGTTGTTGCAAGTCCCATCGTTGTTGCAAGTATAAGCCCCATCGTTGTTGCAAGTATAAGTCCCATTGTTGTTGCATGTATAAGTCCCATCGTTGTTGCAAGTATAAGTCCCATCCTTGTTGCACGTATAAGTCCCATCGTTGTTGCAAGTATAAGTCCCATCGCAAATGTTGAAAGTATAAGCCCATCGTTGTTGCAAGTATAAGTCCCATCGCAAATGTTGCAAGTATAAGTCCCATCGTTGTTGCAAGTATAAGTCCCATCGTTGTTGCAAGTATAAGTCCCATCGCAAATGTTGCAAGTATAAGTCCCATCGTTGTTGCGAGTACAAGTCCCATCGTTGTTGCAAGTATAAGTCCCATCGCAAATGTTGCAAATATAAGTCCCATCGTTGTTGCAAGTATAAGTCCCATCGCAAATGTTGCAAGTATAAGTCTCATCGTTGTTGCAAGTATAAGTCCCATCGTTGTTGCAAGTATAAGTCCCATCGTTGTTGCAAGTATAAGTCCCATTGTTGTTGCATGTATAAGTCCCATCGTTGTTGCAAGTATAAGTCCCATCGTTGTTGCAAGTATAAGTCCCATTGTTGTTGCATGTATAAGTCCCATCGTTGTTGCAAGTATAAGTCCCATCGTTGTTGTAAGTATAAGTCCCATCGCAAATGTTGCAAGTATAAGTCCCATCGTTGTTGCAAGTATAAGTCCCATCGTTGTTGCAAGTATAAGTCCCATCGCAAATGTTGCAAGTATAAGTCCCATCGTTGTTGCGAGTACAAGTCCCATCGTTGTTGCAAGTATAAGTCCCATCGCAAATGTTGCAAATATAAGTCCCATCGTTGTTGCAAGTATAAGTCCCATCGCAAATGTTGCAAGTATAAGTCTCATCGTTGTTGCAAGTATAAGTCCCATCGTTGTTGCAAGTATAAGTCCCATCGTTGTTGCAAGTATAAGTCCCATTGTTGTTGCATGTATAAGTCCCATCGTTGTTGCAAGTATAAGTCCCATCCTTGTTGCACGTATAAGTCCCATCGTTGTTGCAAGTATAAGTCCCATCGAAAATGTTGAAAGTATAAGCCCATCGTTGTTGCAAGTATAAGTCCCATCGCAAATGTTGCAAGTATAAGTCCCATCGCAAATGTTGCAAGTAAAAGTCCCATCGCAAATGTTGCAAGTATAAGTCCCATCGCAAATGTTGCAAGTATAAGTCCCATCGCAAATGTTGCAAGTATAAGTCCCATCGCAAATGTTGCAAGTATAAGTCCCATCGCAAATGTTGCAAGTATAAGTCCAATCGCAAATGTTGCAACTATAAGTCCCATCGCAAATGTTGCAAGTATAAGTCCCATCGCAAATGTTGCAAGTAAAAGTCCCATCGCAAATGTTGCAAGTATAAGTCCCATCGCAAATGTTGCAAGTATAAGTCCCTTGGCAAATGTTGCAAGTATAAGTCCCATCGCAAATGTTGCAAGTATAAGTCCCATCGCAAATGTTGCAAGTAAAAGTCCCATCGCAAATGTTGCAAGTATAAGTCCCATCGCAAATGTTGCAAGTATAAGTCCCATCGCAAATGTTGCAAGTATAAGTCCCATCGCAAATGTTGCAAATATAAGTCCCATCGTAAATGTTGCAAGTATAAGTCCCATCGCAAATGTTGCAAGTAAAAGTCCCATCGCAAATGTTGCAAGTATAAGTCCCATCGCAAATGTTGCAAGTATAAGTCCCTTGGCAAATGTTGCAAGTATAAGTCCCATCGCAAATGTTGCAAGTATAAGTCCCATCGCAAATGTTGCAAGTATAAGTCCCATCGCAAATGTTGCAAGTATAAGTCCCTTGGCAAATGTTGCAAGTATAAGTCCCATCGCAAATGTTGCAAGTATAAGTCCCATCGCAAATGTTGCAAGTAAAAGTCCCATCGCAAATGTTGCAAGTATAAGTCCCTTGGCAAATGTTGCAAGTATAAGTCCCATCGTAAATGTTGCAAGTATAAGTCCCATCGCAAATGTTGCAAGTAAAAGTCCCATCGCAAATGTTGCAAGTATAAGTCCCATCGCAAATGTTGCAAGTATAAGTCCCTTGGCAAATGTTGCAAGTATAAGTCCCATCGCAAATGTTGCAAGTATAAGTCCCATCGCAAATGTTGCAAGTATAAGTCCCATCGCAAATGTTGCAAGTATAAGTCCCATCGCAAATGTTGCAAGTATAAGTCCCATCGCAAATGTTGCAAGTATAAGTCCCATCGCAAATGTTGCAAGTATAAGTCCCATCGCAAATGTTGCAAGTATAAGTCCCATCGTAAATGTTGCAAGTATAAGTCCCATCGCAAATGTTGCAAGTATAAGTCCCATCGCAAATGTTGCAAGTATAAGTCCCTTGGCAAATGTTGCAAGTATAAGTCCCATCGCAAATGTTACAAGTATAAGTCCCATCGCAAATGTTGCAAGTATAAGTCCCATCGCAAATGTTGCAATTATAAGTCCCATCGCAAATGTTGCATGTGGAAGTCCCATCGCAAATGTTGCAAGTATAAGTCCCATCGCAAATGTTGCAAGTATAAGTCCCATCGCAAATGTTGCATGTGTAAGTCCCATCGCAAATGTTGCAAGTATAAGTCCCACTGCAAATGTTGCAAGTATAAGTCCCATCGCAAATGTTGCAAGTATAAGTCCCTTGGCAAATGTTGCAAGTATAAGTCCCATCGCAAATGTTGCAAGTATAAGTCCCATCGCAAATGTTGCAAGTATAAGTCCCATCGCAAATGTTGCAAGTATAAGTCCCATCGCAAATGTTGCAAGTATAAGTCCCATCGCAAATGTTGCAAGTATAAGTCCCATCGCAAATGTTGCAAGTATAAGTCCCTTGGCAAATGTTGCAAGTATAAGTCCCATCGCAAATGTTGCAAGTATAAGTCCCATCGCAAATGTTGCAAGTATAAGTCCCATCGCAAATGTTGCAAGTATAAGTCCCATCGCAAATGTTTCAAGTATAAGTCCCATCGCAAATGTTGCAAGTATAAGTCGCATCGCAAATGTTGCAAGTATAAGTCCGATCGCAAATGTTGCAGGTATAAGTCACATCGCAAATGTTGCAAGTATAATTCCCATCGCAAATGTTGCAATTATAAGTCCCATCGCAAATGTTGCAAGTATAAGTCCCATCGCAAATGTTGCAAGTATAAGTTCCATCGCAAATGTTGCAAGTGTAAGTCCCATCGCAAATGTTGCAAGTATAAGTCCCATCGCAAATGTTGCAAGTGTAAGTCCCATCGCAAATGTTGCAGTGTAAGTCCCAACGCAAATGTTGCAAGTATAAGTCCCATCGCAAATGTTGCAAGTATAAGTCCCATCGCAAATGTTGCAAGTATAAGTCCCTTGGCAAATGTTGCAAGTATAAGTCCCATCGCAAATGTTGCAAGTATGAGTCCCTTGGCAAATGTTGCAAGTATAAGTCCCATAGTAAATGTTGCAAGTATAAGTCCCATCGCAAATGTTGCAAGTATAAGTCCCATCGCAAATGTTGCATGTGTAAGTCCCATCGCAAATGTTGCAAGTATAAGTCCCATCGCAAATGTTGCAAATATAAGTCCCATCGTAAATGTTGCAAATATAAGTCCCATCGTAAATGTTGCAAATATAAGTCCCATCGTAAATTTTGCAAATATAAGTCCCATCGCAAATGTTGCAAGTATAAGTCCCTTGGCAAATGTTGCAAGTATATGTCCCATCGCAAATGTTGCAAGTATAAGTCCCTTGGCAAATGTTGCAAGTATAAGTCCCATCGCAAATGTTGCAAGTATAAGTCCCATCGCAAATGTTGCAAGTATAAGTCCCTTGGCAAATGTTGCCAGTATAAGTCCCATAGCAAATGTTGCAAGTATTAGTACCCACGTAAATGTTGCAAGTATAAGTCCCATCGCAAATGTTGCAAGTAAAAGTCCCATCGCAAATGTTGCAAGTATAAGTCCCATCGCAAATGTTGCAAGTATAAGTCCCATCGCAAATGTTGCAAGTATAAGTCCCATCGCAAATGTTGCAAGTAAAAGTCCCATCGCAAATGTTGCAAGTATAAGTCCCATCGCAAATGTTGCATGTGTAAGTCCCATCGCAAATGTTGCAAGTATAAGTCCCATCGCAAATGTTGCAAATATAAGTCCCATCGTAAATGTTGCAAATATAAGTCCCATCGTAAATGTTGCAAATATAAGTCCCATCGTAAATTTTGCAAATATAAATCCCATCGCAAATGTTGCAAGTATAAGTCCCTTGGCAAATGTTGCAAGTATATGTCCCATCGCAAATGTTGCAAGTATAAGTCCCTTGGCAAATGTTGCAAGTATAAGTCCCATCGCAAATGTTGCAAGTATAAGTCCCATCGCAAATGTTGCAAGTATAAGTCCCTTGGCAAATGTTGCCAGTATAAGTCCCATAGCAAATGTTGCAAGTATTAGTACCCACGTAAATGTTGCAAGTATAAGTCCCATCGCAAATGTTGCAAGTAAAAGTCCCATCGCAAATGTTGCAAGTATAAGTCCCATCGCAAATGTTGCAAGTATAAGTCCCATCGCAAATGTTGCAAGTATAAGTCCCATCGCAAATGTTGCAAGTAAAAGTCCCATCGCAAATGTTGCAAGTATAAGTCCCATCGTTGTTGCAAGTATAAGACCCATCGTTGTTGCGAGTATAAGTCCCATCGTTGTTGCAAGTATAAGTCCCATCGTTGTTGCAAGTATAAGTCCCATCGTTGTTGCAAGTATAAGACCCATCGCAAATGTTGCAAGTATAAGTCCCATCGCAAATGTTGCAAGTATAAGTCCCATCGCAAATGTTGCAAGTATAAGTCCCATCGTTGTTGCAAGTATAAGTCCCATCGTTGTTGCAAGTATAAGTCCCATCGCAAATGTTGCAAGTATAAGTCCCATCGTTGTTGCAAGTATAAGTCCCATCGCAAATGTTGCAAGTATGAGTCCCATCGTTGTTGCAAGTATAAGTCCCATCGTTGTTGCAAGTATAAGTCCCATCGCAAATGTTGCAAGTATAAGTCCCATCGTTGTTGCAAGTATAAGTCCCATCGTTGTTGCAAGTATAAGTTCCATCGCAAATGTTGCCAGTATAAGTCCCATCGCAAATGTTGCAAGTATAAGTCCCATCGCAAATGTTGCAAGTATAAGTCCCATCGCAAATGTTGCAAGTATAAGTCCCTTGGAAAATGTTGCCAGTATAAGTCCCATAGCAAATGTTGCAAGTATTAGTACCCACGTAAATATTGCAAGTATTAGTACCCCACGTAAAAGTTGCAAGTATTAGTACCCCACGTTAATGTTGCAAGTATTAGTACCCACGTAAATGTTGCAAGTTTAAGTCCCATCGCAAATGTTGCAAGTATAACTCCCATCGCAAATGTTGCAAGTAAAAGTCCCATCGCAAATGTTGCAAGTATAAGTCCCATCGCAAATGTTGCAAGTAAAAGTCCCATCGTAAATGTTGCAAGTATAAGTCCCATCGCAAATGTTGCAAGTATAAGTCCCATCGCAAATGTTGCAAGTATAAGTCCCATAGTAAATGTTGCAAGTATAAGTCCCATCGCAAATGTTGCAAGTATAAGTCCCATCGCAAATGTTGCATGTGTAAGTCCCATCGCAAATGTTGCAAGTATAAGTCCCGTCGCAAATGTTGCAAATATAAGTCCCATCGTAAATGTTGCAAATATAAGTCCCATCGTAAATGTTGCAAATATAAGTCCCATCGTAAATTTTGCAAATATAAGTCCCATCGCAAATGTTGCAAGTATAAGTCCCTTGGCAAATGTTGCAAGTATATGTCCCATCGCAAATGTTGCAAGTATAAGTCCCTTGGCAAATGTTGCAAGTATAAGTCCCATCGCAAATGTTGCAAGTATAAGTCCCATCGCAAATGATTCAAGTATAAGTCCCATCGCAAATGTTGCAAGTATAAGTCCCATCGCAAATGTTGCAAGTATAAGTCCGATCGCAAATGTTGCAGGTATAAGTCCCATCGCAAATGTTGCAAGTATAAGTCCCATCGCAAATGTTGCAAGTATAAGTCCCATCGCAAATGTTGCAAGTATAAATTCCATCGCAAATGTTGCAAGTGTAAGTCCCATCGCAAATGTTGCAAGTATAAGTCCCATCGCAAATGTTGCAAGTGTAAGTCCCATCGCAAATGTTGCAAGTGTAAGTCCCATCGCAAATGTTGCAAGTATAAGTCCCATCGCAAATGTTGCAAGTATAAGTCCCATCGCAAATGTTGCAAGTATAAGTCCCTTGGCAAATGTTGCAAGTATAAGTCCCATCGCAAATGTTGCAAGTATAAGTCCCATCGCAAATGTTGCAAGATTAAGTCCCATCGCAAATGTTGCAATATAAGTCCCTTCGCAAATGTTGCAAGTATAAGTCCCATCGCAAATGTTGCAAGTATAAGTCCCATCGCAAATGTTGCAAGTATAAGTCCCATCGCAAATGTTGCAAGTATAAGTCACTTGGCAAATGTTGCAAGTATAAGTCCCATCGCAAATGTTGCAAGTATAAGTCCCTTGGCAAATGTTGCAAGTATAAGTCCCATCGCAAATGTTGCAAGTGTAAGTCCCATCGCAAATGTTGCAAGTGTATGTCCCATCGCAAATGTTGCAAGTATAAGTCCCATCGCAAATGTTGCTAGTATAAGTCCCATCGCAAATGTTGCAAGTATAAGTCCCATCGCAAATGTTGCAATTATAAGTCCCTTGGCAAATGTTGCAAGTATAAGTTCCATCGCAAATGTTGCAAGTATAAGTCCCATCGCAAATGTTGCAAGTATAAGTCCCATCGCAAATGTTGCAAGTATAAGTCCCATCGCAAATGTTGCAAGTATAAGTCCCTTGGGAAATGTTGCCAGTATAAGTCCCTTGGCAAATGTTGCAAGTATAAGTCCCTTGGCAAATGTTGCAAGTATAAGTCCCATCGCAAATGTTGCAAGTATAATTCCCATCGCAAATGTTGCAAGTATAAGTCCCATCGCAAATGTTGCATGTGTAAGTCCCATCGCAAATGTTGCAAGTATAAGTCCCATCGCAAATGTTGCAAGTATAAGTCCCATCGCAAATGTTGCAAGTATAAGTCCCTTGGCAAATGTTGCAAGTATAAGTCCCATCGCAAATGTTGCAAGTATATGTCCCATCGCAAATGTTGCAAGTATAAGTACCATGTGCAAATGTTGCAAGTATAAGTACCATGTGCAAATGTTGCAAGTATGAAGTACCCATGTTAATGTTGCAAGTATGAAGTACCCATGTTAATGTTGCAAGTATGAAGTACCCATGTTAATGTTGCAAGTATGAAGTACCCATGTTAATGTTGCAAGTATGAAGTACCCATGTTAATGTTGCAAGTATGAAGTACCCATGTTAATGTTGCAAGTATGAAGTACCCATGTTAATGTTGCAAGTATGAAGTACCCATGTTAATGTTGCAAGTATGAAGTACCCATGTTAATGTTGCAAGTATGAAGTACCCATGTTAATGTTGCAAGTATGAAGTACCCATGTTAATGTTGCAAGTATGAAGTACCCATGTTAATGTTGCAAGTATGAAGTACCCATGTTAATGTTGCAAGTATGAAGTACCCATGTTAATGTTGCAAGTATGAAGTACCCATGTTAATGTTGCAAGTATGAAGTACCCATGTTAATGTTGCAAGTATGAAGTACCCATGTTAATGTTGCAAGTATGAAGTACCCATGTTAATGTTGCAAGTATGAAGTACCCATGTTAATGTTGCAAGTATGAAGTACCCATGTTAATGTTGCAAGTATGAAGTACCCATGTTAATGTTGCAAGTATGAAGTACCCATGTTAATGTTGCAAGTATGAAGTACCCATGTTAATGTTGCAAGTATGAAGTACCCATGTTAATGTTGCAAGTATGAAGTACCCATGTTAATGTTGCAAGTATGAAGTACCCATGTTAATGTTGCAAGTATGAAGTACCCATGTTAATGTTGCAAGTATGAAGTACCCATGTTAATGTTGCAAGTATGAAGTACCCATGTTAATGTTGCAAGTATGAAGTACCCATGTTAATGTTGCAAGTATGAAGTACCCATGTTAATGTTGCAAGTATGAAGTACCCATGTTAATGTTGCAAGTATGAAGTACCCATGTTAATGTTGCAAGTATGAAGTACCCATGTTAATGTTGCAAGTATGAAGTACCCATGTTAATGTTGCAAGTATGAAGTACCCATGTTAATGTTGCAAGTATGAAGTACCCATGTTAATGTTGCAAGTATGAAGTACCCATGTTAATGTTGCAAGTATGAAGTACCCATGTTAATGTTGCAAGTATGAAGTACCCATGTTAATGTTGCAAGTATGAAGTACCCATGTTAATGTTGCAAGTATGAAGTACCCATGTTAATGTTGCAAGTATGAAGTACCCATGTTAATGTTGCAAGTATGAAGTACCCATGTTAATGTTGCAAGTATGAAGTACCCATGTTAATGTTGCAAGTATGAAGTACCCATGTTAATGTTGCAAGTATGAAGTACCCATGTTAATGTTGCAAGTATGAAGTACCCATGTTAATGTTGCAAGTATGAAGTACCCATGTTAATGTTGCAAGTATGAAGTACCCATGTTAATGTTGCAAGTATGAAGTACCCATGTTAATGTTGCAAGTATGAAGTACCCATGTTAATGTTGCAAGTATGAAGTACCCATGTTAATGTTGCAAGTATGAAGTACCCATGTTAATGTTGCAAGTATTAAGTACCCATGTTAATGTTGCAAGTATGAAGTACCCATGTTAATGTTGCAAGTATGAAGTACCCATGTTAATGTTGCAAGTATGAAGTACCCATGTTAATGTTGCAAGTATGAAGTACCCATGTTAATGTTGCAAGTATGAAGTACCCATGTTAATGTTGCAAGTATGAAGTACCCATGTTAATGTTGCAAGTATGAAGTACCCATGTTAATGTTGCAAGTATGAAGTACCCATGTTAATGTTGCAAGTATGAAGTACCCATGTTAATGTTGCAAGTATGAAGTACCCATGTTAATGTTGCAAGTATGAAGTACCCATGTTAATGTTGCAAGTATGAAGTACCCATGTTAATGTTGCAAGTATGAAGTACCCATGTTAATGTTGCAAGTATGAAGTACCCATGTTAATGTTGCAAGTATGAAGTACCCATGTTAATGTTGCAAGTATGAAGTACCCATGTTAATGTTGCAAGTATGAAGTACCCATGTTAATGTTGCAAGTATGAAGTACCCATGTTAATGTTGCAAGTATGAAGTACCCATGTTAATGTTGCAAGTATGAAGTACCCATGTTAATGTTGCAAGTATGAAGTACCCATGTTAATGTTGCAAGTATGAAGTACCCATGTTAATGTTGCAAGTATGAAGTACCCATGTTAATGTTGCAAGTATGAAGTACCCATGTTAATGTTGCAAGTATGAAGTACCCATGTTAATGTTGCAAGTATGAAGTACCCATGTTAATGTTGCAAGTATGAAGTACCCATGTTAATGTTGCAAGTATGAAGTACCCATGTTAATGTTGCAAGTATGAAGTACCCATGTTAATGTTGCAAGTATGAAGTACCCATGTTAATGTTGCAAGTATGAAGTACCCATGTTAATGTTGCAAGTATGAAGTACCCTACTCATACTTGCAACATTAACATGGGTACTTCATACTTGCAACATTAACATGGGTACTTCATACTTGCAACATTAACATGGGTACTTCATACTTGCAACATTAACATGGGTACTTCATACTTGCAACATTAACATGGGTACTTCATACTTGCAACATTAACATGGGTACTTCATACTTGCAACATTAACATGGGTACTTCATACTTGCAACATTAACATGGGTACTTCATACTTGCAACATTAACATGGGTACTTCATACTTGCAACATTAACATGGGTACTTCATACTTGCAACATTAACATGGGTACTTCATACTTGCAACATTAACATGGGTACTTCATACTTGCAACATTAACATGGGTACTTCATACTTGCAACATTAACATGGGTACTTCATACTTGCAACATTAACATGGGTACTTCATACTTGCAACATTAACATGGGTACTTCATACTTGCAACATTAACATGGGTACTTCATACTTGCAACATTAACATGGGTACTTCATACTTGCAACATTAACATGGGTACTTCATACTTGCAACATTAACATGGGTACTTCATACTTGCAACATTAACATGGGTACTTCATACTTGCAACATTAACATGGGTACTTCATACTTGCAACATTAACATGGGTACTTCATACTTGCAACATTAACATGGGTACTTCATACTTGCAACATTAACATGGGTACTTCATACTTGCAACATTAACATGGGTACTTCATACTTGCAACATTAACATGGGTACTTCATACTTGCAACATTAACATGGGTACTTCATACTTGCAACATTAACATGGGTACTTCATACTTGCAACATTAACATGGGTACTTCATACTTGCAACATTAACATGGGTACTTCATACTTGCAACATTAACATGGGTACTTCATACTTGCAACATTAACATGGGTACTTCATACTTGCAACATTAACATGGGTACTTCATACTTGCAACATTAACATGGGTACTTCATACTTGCAACATTAACATGGGTACTTCATACTTGCAACATTAACATGGGTACTTCATACTTGCAACATTAACATGGGTACTTCATACTTGCAACATTAACATGGGTACTTCATACTTGCAACATTAACATGGGTACTTCATACTTGCAACATTAACATGGGTACTTCATACTTGCAACATTAACATGGGTACTTCATACTTGCAACATTAACATGGGTACTTCATACTTGCAACATTAACATGGGTACTTCATACTTGCAACATTAACATGGGTACTTCATACTTGCAACATTAACATGGGTACTTCATACTTGCAACATTAACATGGGTACTTCATACTTGCAACATTAACATGGGTACTTCATACTTGCAACATTAACATGGGTACTTCATACTTGCAACATTAACATGGGTACTTCATACTTGCAACATTAACATGGGTACTTCATACTTGCAACATTAACATGGGTACTTCATACTTGCAACATTAACATGGGTACTTCATACTTGCAACATTAACATGGGTACTTCATACTTGCAACATTAACATGGGTACTTCATACTTGCAACATTAACATGGGTACTTCATACTTGCAACATTAACATGGGTACTTCATACTTGCAACATTAACATGGGTACTTCATACTTGCAACATTAACATGGGTACTTCATACTTGCAACATTAACATGGGTACTTCATACTTGCAACATTAACATGGGTACTTCATACTTGCAACATTAACATGGGTACTTCATACTTGCAACATTAACATGGGTACTTCATACTTGCAACATTAACATGGGTACTTCATACTTGCAACATTAACATGGGTACTTCATACTTGCAACATTAACATGGGTACTTCATACTTGCAACATTAACATGGGTACTTCATACTTGCAACATTAACATGGGTACTTCATACTTGCAACATTAACATGGGTACTTCATACTTGCAACATTAACATGGGTACTTCATACTTGCAACATTAACATGGGTACTTCATACTTGCAACATTAACATGGGTACTTCATACTTGCAACATTAACATGGGTACTTCATACTTGCAACATTAACATGGGTACTTCATACTTGCAACATTAACATGGGTACTTCATACTTGCAACATTAACATGGGTACTTCATACTTGCAACATTAACATGGGTACTTCATACTTGCAACATTAACATGGGTACTTCATACTTGCAACATTAACATGGGTACTTCATACTTGCAACATTAACATGGGTACTTCATACTTGCAACATTAACATGGGTACTTCATACTTGCAACATTAACATGGGTACTTCATACTTGCAACATTAACATGGGTACTTCATACTTGCAACATTAACATGGGTACTTCATACTTGCAACATTAACATGGGTACTTCATACTTGCAACATTAACATGGGTACTTCATACTTGCAACATTAACATGGGTACTTCATACTTGCAACATTAACATGGGTACTTCATACTTGCAACATTAACATGGGTACTTCATACTTGCAACATTAACATGGGTACTTCATACTTGCAACATTAACATGGGTACTTCATACTTGCAACATTAACATGGGTACTTCATACTTGCAACATTAACATGGGTACTTCATACTTGCAACATTAACATGGGTACTTCATACTTGCAACATTAACATGGGTACTTCATACTTGCAACATTAACATGGGTACTTCATACTTGCAACATTAACATGGGTACTTCATACTTGCAACATTAACATGGGTACTTCATACTTGCAACATTAACATGGGTACTTCATACTTGCAACATTAACATGGGTACTTCATACTTGCAACATTAACATGGGTACTTCATACTTGCAACATTAACATGGGTACTTCATACTTGCAACATTAACATGGGTACTTCATACTTGCAACATTAACATGGGTACTTCATACTTGCAACATTAACATGGGTACTTCATACTTGCAACATTAACATGGGTACTTCATACTTGCAACATTAACATGGGTACTTCATACTTGCAACATTAACATGGGTACTTCATACTTGCAACATTAACATGGGTACTTCATACTTGCAACATTAACATGGGTACTTCATACTTGCAACATTAACATGGGTACTTCATACTTGCAACATTAACATGGGTACTTCATACTTGCAACATTAACATGGGTACTTCATACTTGCAACATTAACATGGGTACTTCATACTTGCAACATTAACATGGGTACTTCATACTTGCAACATTAACATGGGTACTTCATACTTGCAACATTAACATGGGTACTTCATACTTGCAACATTAACATGGGTACTTCATACTTGCAACATTAACATGGGTACTTCATACTTGCAACATTAACATGGGTACTTCATACTTGCAACATTAACATGGGTACTTCATACTTGCAACATTAACATGGGTACTTCATACTTGCAACATTAACATGGGTACTTCATACTTGCAACATTAACATGGGTACTTCATACTTGCAACATTAACATGGGTACTTCATACTTGCAACATTAACATGGGTACTTCATACTTGCAACATTAACATGGGTACTTCATACTTGCAACATTAACATGGGTACTTCATACTTGCAACATTAACATGGGTACTTCATACTTGCAACATTAACATGGGTACTTCATACTTGCAACATTAACATGGGTACTTCATACTTGCAACATTAACATGGGTACTTCATACTTGCAACATTTGCACATGGTACTTATACTTGCAACATTTGCACATGGTACTTATACTTGCAACATTTGCACATGGTACTTATACTTGCAACATTTGCACATGGTACTTATACTTGCAACATTTGCCAAGGGACTTATACTTGCAACATTTGCGATGGGACTTATACTTGCAACATTTGCCAAGGGACTTATACTTGCAACAATTGCGATGGGACTTATACTTGCAACATTTGCGATGGGACTTATACTTGCAACATTTGCGATGGGACTTATACTTCCAACATTTGCGATGGGAATTATACTTGCAACATTTGCCAAGGGAATTATACTTGCAACATTTGCGATGGGACTTATACTTGCAACATTTGCGATGGGACTTATACTTGCAACATTTGCGATGGGACTTATACTTGCAACATTTGCGATGGGACTTATACTTGCAACATTTGCGATGGGACTTATACTTGCAAAATTTGCGATGGGACTTATACTTGCAACATTTGCGATGGGACTTATACTTGCAACATTTGCGATGGGACTTATACTTGCAACATTTGCGAAGGGACTTATAATTGCAACATTTGCGATGGGACTTATACTTGCAACATTTGCGATGGGACTTATACTTGCAAAATTTGCGATGGGACTTATACCTTCAACATTTGCGATGGGACTTATAGTTGCAACATTTGCGATGGGAGTTATACTTGCAACATTTGCCAAGGGACTTATACTTGCAACATTTGCCAAGGGACTTATACTTGCAACATTTGCCAAGGGACTTATACTTGCAACATTTGCGATGGGACTTATACTTGCAACATTTGCGATGGGACATACTTCCAACATTTGCGATGGGACTTATACTTGCAACATTTGCGATGGGACTTATACTTGCAACATTTGCGATGGGACTTATACTTGCAACATTTGCGATGGGAATTATACTTGCAACATTTGCCAAGGGACTTATACTTGCAACATTTGCGATGGGACTTATACTTGCAACATTTGCGATGGGACATACTTCCAACATTTGCGATGGGACTTATACTTGCAACATTTGCGATGGGACTTATACTTGCAACATTTGCGATGGGACTTATACTTGCAACATTTGCGATGGGAATTATACTTGCAACATTTGCAATGGGACTTATACTTGCAACATTTGCGATGGGACTTATACTTGCAACATTTGCCAAGGGACTTATACTTGCAACATTTGCGATGGGACTTATACTTGCAACATTTGCGATGGGACATACTTCCAACATTTGCGATGGGACTTATACTTGCAACATTTGCGATGGGACTTATACTTGCAACATTTGCGATGGGACTTATACTTGCAACATTTGCGATGGGAATTATACTTGCAACATTTGCAATGGGACTTATACTTGCAACATTTGCGATGGGACTTATACTTGCAACATTTGCGATGGGATGTATACTTGCAACATTTGCGATGGGACTTATACTTGCAACATTTGCGATGGCACTTATACTTGCAACATTTGACAAGGGACTTATACTTGCAACATTTGCGATGGGACTTATACTTGCAACATTTGCGATGGGGCTTATAGTTGCAACATTTGCGATGGGACTTATACTTGCAACATTTGCCAAGGGACTTATACTTGCAACATTTGCGATTGGAGTTATACTTGCAACATTTGCCAAGGGACTTATACTTGCAACCTTTGCCAAGGGACTTATACTTGCAACATTTGCCAAGGGACTTATACTTGCAACATTTGCGATGGGACTTATACTTGCAACATTTGCGATGGGACATACTTCCAACATTTGCGATGGGACTTATACTTGCAACATTTGCGATGGGACTTATACTTGCAACATTTGTGATGGGACTTATACTTGCAACATTTGCCAAGGGGCTTATACTTGCAACATTTGCGATGGGACTTATACTTGCAACATTTGCGATGGGACTTATACTTGCAACATTTGCGATGGGACTTATACTTGCAACACTTGCCAAGGGACTTACACTTGCAACATTTGCCAAGGGACTTATACTTGCAACATTTGCGATGGGACTTTTACTTGCAACATTTGCGATGGGACTTATACTTGCAACATTTGCGATGGGACTTATACTTGCAACATGTGCGATGGGAATTATACTTGCAACATTTGCGATGGGACTTATACTTGCAACATTTGCGATGAGACTTTTACTTGCAACATTTGCGATGGGACTTATACTTGCAACATTTGCGATGGGACTTACACTTGCAACATTTGCGATGGGACTTATACTTGCAAAATTTGCGATGGGACTTATACTTGCAACATTTGCGATGGGACTTATAGTTGCAAAATTTGCGATGGGACTTATACTTGCAACATTTGCAAGGGACTTATACTTGCAACATTTGCGATGAGAGTTATACTTGCAACATTTGCCAAGGGACTTATACTTGCAACATTTGCCAAGGGATTTATACTTGCAACATTTGCGATGGGACTTATACTTGCAACATTTGCGATGGGACTTATACTTGCAACATTTGCCAAGGGACTTATACTTGCAACATTTGCGATGGGACTTATACTTGCAACATTTGCCAAGGGAATTATACTTGCAACATTTGCGATGGGACTTATACTTGCAACATTTGCGATGGGACTTATACTTGCAACATTTGCGATGGGACGTATACTTGCAACATTTGCGATGGGACTTATACTTGCAACATTTGCCAAGGGACTTATACTTGCAACATTTGCGATGGGACTTATACTTGCAAAATTTGCGATGGGACTTATACTTGCAACATTTGCGATGGGACTTATAGTTGCAACATTTGCGATGGGACTTATACTTGCAACATTTGCCAAGGGACTTATACTTGCAACATTTGCGATGGGAGTTATACTTGCACATTTGCCAAGGAACTTATACTTGCAACATTTGCCAAGGGACTTATACTTGCAACATTTGCGATGGGACTTATACTTGCAACATTTGCGATGGGACTTATACTTGCAACATTTGCCAAGGGACTTATACTTGCAACATTTGCGATGGGGCTTATACTTGCAACATTTGCGATGGGACTTATACTTCCAACATTTGCGATGGGACTTATACTTGCAACATTTGCGATGGGACTTTTACTTGCAACATTTGCGATGGGACTTATACTTGCAACATTTGCGATGGGGCTTATACTTGCAACATTTGCGATGGGACTTATACTTGCAACATTTGCGATGGGACTTATACTTGCAACATTTGCGATGGGACTTATACTTGCAACATTTGCGATGGGACTTATACTTGCAACATTTGCGATGGGACTTATACTTGCAACATTTGCCAAGGGTCTTATACTTGCAACATTTGCGATGGGACTTATACTTGCAACATTTGCGATGGGACTTATACTTGCAACATTTGCCAAGGGACTTATACTTGCAACATTTGCCAAGGGACTTATACTTGCAACATTTGCGATGGGACTTATACTTGCAACATTTGCGATGGGACTTATACTTGCAACATGTGCGATGGGACTTATACTTGCAACATTTGCGATGGGACTTATAGTTGCAACATTTGCGATGGGACTTATACTTGCAACATTTGCCAAGGGACTTATACTTGCAACATTTGCGATGGGAGTTATACTTGCAACATTTGCCAAGGGACTTATACTTGCAACATTTGCCAAGGGACTTATACTTGCAACATTTGCGATGGGACTTATACTTGCAACATTTGCGATGGGACTTAAACTTGCAACATTTGCCAAGGGACTTATACTTGCAACATTTGCGATGGGACTTATACTTGCAACATTTGCCAAGGGAATTATACTTGCAACATTTGCGATGGGACTTATACTTGCAACATTTGCGATGGGACTTATACTTGCAACATTTGCGATGGGAGGTATACTTGCAACATTTGCGATGGGACTTATACTTGCAACATTTGCCAAGGGACTTATACTTGCAACATTTGCGATGGGACTTATACTTGCAAAATTTGCGATGGGACTTATACTTGCAACATTTGCGATGGGACTTATAGTTGCAACATTTGCGATGGGACTTATACTTGCAACATTTGCCAAGGGACTTATACTTGCAACATTTGCGATGGGACTTATACTTGCAACATTTGCCAAGGGACTTATACTTGCAACATTTGCGATGGGACTTATACTTGCAACATTTGCGATGGGACTTATACTTCCAACATTTGCGATGGGACTTATACTTGCAACATTTGCGATGGGACTTATACTTGCAACATTTGCGATGGGACTTATACTTGCAACATTTGCGATGGGACTTATACTTGCAACATTTGCGATGGGACTTATACTTGCAACATTTGCGATGGGACTTATACTTGCAACATTTGCCAAGGGACTTATACTTGCAACATTTGCCAAGGGACTTATACTTGCAACATTTGCGATGGGACTTTTACTTGCAACATTTGCGATGGGACTTATACTTGCAACATTTGCGATGGGACTTATACTTGCAACATTTGCGATGGGACTTATACTTGCAACATTTGCGATGGGACTTATACTTGCAACATTTACGATGGGACTTATACTTGCAACATTTGCGATGGGACTTTTACTTGCATCATTTGCGATGGGACTTTTACTTGCAACATTTGCGATGGGACTTATAATTGCAACATTTGCGATGGGACTTTTACTTGCAACATTTGCGATGGGAGTTATACTTGCAACATTTGCGATGGGACTTTTACTTGCAACATTTACGTGGGTACTAATACTTGCAACATTAACGTGGGGTACTAATACTTGCAACTTTTACGTGGGGTACTAATACTTGCAACATTTGCTATGGGACTTATACTGGCAACATTTGCCAAGGGACTTATACTTGCAACATTTGCGATGGGACTTATACTTGCAACATTTGCGATGGGACTTATACTTGCAACAACGATGGGACTTATACTTGCAAAATTTGCGATGGGACTTATACTTGCAACAACGATGGGACTTATACTTGCAACATTTGCGATGGGACTTATACTTGCAACAACGATGGGGCTTATACTTGCAACAACGATGGGACTTATACTGGCAATATTTGCGATGGGACTTATACTTGCAACAACGATGGGACTTATACTTGCAACAACGATGGGACTTATACTTGCAACATTTGCGATGGGACTTATACTTGCATCAACGATGGGACTTATACTTGCAACAACGATGGGACTCATACTTGCAACATTTGCGATGGGACTTATACTTGCAACAACGATGGGACTTATACTTGCAACATTTGCGATGGGACTTATACTTGCAACAACGATGGGACTTATACTTGCAACAACGATGGGACCTATACTTGCAACATTTGCGATGGGGCTTATACTTGCAACAACGATGGGACTTATACTTGCAACAACGATGGGACTTATACTTGCAACAACGATGGGACTTATACTTGCAACAACGATGGGACTTATACTTGCAAAAACGACGGGACTTATACTTGCAACAACGATGGGACTTATACTTGCAACATTTGCGATGGGACTTATATTTGCAACAATGATGGGACTTATACTTGCAACAGCGATGGGACTTATACTTGCAACATTTGCGATGGGACTTGTACTTGCAACAACGATGGGACTTATACTTGCAACATTTGCGATAGGACTTATACTTACAACAACGATGGGACTTATACTTGCAACAACGATGGGACTTATACTTGCAACATTTGCGATGGGACTTATACTTGCAACAACGATGGGACTTATACTTGCAACAACGATGGGACTTATACTTGCAACATTTGCGATGGGACTTATACTTGCAACAACGATGGGACTTATACTTGCAACAACGATGGGACTTATACTTGCAGCAACGATGGGACTTATACTTGCAACAACGATGGGACTTATACTTGCAACATTTGCGATGGGACTTATACTTGCAACAACGATGGGACTTATACTTGCAACATTTGCGATAGGACTTATACTTGCAACAACGATGGGACTTATACTTGCAACAACGATGGGACTTATACTTGCAACAACGATGGGACTTATACTTGCAACATTTGCGATAGGACTTATACTTGCAACAACGATGGGACTTATACTTGCAACAACGATGGGACTTATACTTGCAGCAACGAAGGGACTTATACTTGCAACAACGATGGGACTTATACTTGCAACAACGATGGGACTTATACTTGCAACAACGATGGGACTTATACTTGCAACATTTGCGATGGGACTTATACTTGCAACAACGATGGGACTTATACTTGCAACAACGATGGGACTTATACTTGCAACATTTGCGATGGGACTTGTACTTGCAACAACGATGGGACTTATACTTGCAACATTTGCGATGGGACTTATACTTGCAACAACGATGGGACTTATACTTGCAACAACGATGGGACTTATACTTGCAACATTTGCGATGGGACTTATACTTGCAACAACGATGGGACTTATACTTGCAACAACGATGGGACTTATACTTGCAACAACCATGGGACTTATACTTGCAACAACGATGGGACTTATACTTGCAACAACGATGGGACTTATACTTGCAACATTTGCGATGGGACTTATACTTGCAACAACGATGGGACTTATACTTGCAACAACGATGGGACTTATACTTGCAACATTTGCGATGGGACTTATACTTACAACAAAGATGGGACTTATACTTGCAACAACGATGGGACTTATACTTGCAACATTTGCGATGGGACTTATACTTGCAACAACGATGGGACTTATACTTGCAACATTTGCGATGGGACTTATACTTGCAACATCGATGGGACTTATACTTGCAACATTTGCGATGGGACTTATACTTGCAACAACGATGGGACTTATACTTGCAACAACGATGGGACTTATACTTGCAACATTTGCGATGGGACTTATACTTGCAACAACGATGGGACTTATACTTGCAACAACGATGGGACTTATACTTACAACATTTGCGATGGGACTTATACTTGCAACATTTGCGATGGGACTGATACTTGCAACAACGATTGGACTTATACTTGCAACATTTGCTATGGGACTTATACTTGCAACAACGATGGGACTTATACTTGCAACAACGATGGGACTTATACTTGCAACATTTGCGATGGGACTTATACTTGCAACAACGATGGGACTTATACTTGCAACAACAATGGGACTTATACTTGCAACAACGATGGGACTCATACTTGCAACATTTGCGATGGGACTTATACTTGCAACATTTGCGATGGGACTTATACTTGCAACAACGATGGGACTTATACTTGCAACAACGATGGGACTTATACTTGCAACATTTGCGATGGGGCTTATACTTGCAACAACGATGGGACTTATACTTGCAACAACGATGGGACTTATACTTGCAACAACGATGGGACTTATACTTGCAACAACGATGGGACTTATACTTGCAACATTTGCGATGGGACTTATATTTGCAACAACGATGGGACTTATACTTGCAACAGCGATGGGACTTATACTTGCAACATTTGCGATGGGACTTGTACTTGCAACAACGATGGGACTTATACTTGCAACATTTGCGATAGGACTTATACTTGCAACAACGATGGGACTTATACTTGCAACAACGATGGGACTTATACTTGCAACATTTGCGATGGGACTTATACTTGCAACAACGATGGGACTTATACTTGCAACAACGATTGGACGTATACTTGCAACATTTGCGATGGGACTTATACTTGCAACAACGATGGGACTTATACTTGCAACAACGATGGGACTTATACTTGCAACATTTGCGATGGGACTTATACTTGCAACAACGATGGGACTTATACTTGCAGCATTTGCGTTGGGACTTATACTTACAACAACGATGGGACTTATACTTGCAACAACGATGGGACTTATACTTGCAGCAACGATGGGACTTATACTTGCAACAACGATGGGACTTATACTTGCAACATTTGCGATGGGACTTATACTTGCAACAACGATGGGACTTATACTTGCAACAACGATAGGACTTATACTTGCAACATTTGCGATGGGACTTGTACTTGCAACAACGATGGGACTTATACTTGCAACATTTGCGATGGGACTTATACTTGCAACAACGATGGGACTTATACTTGCAACATTTGCGATGGGACTTATACTTGCAACAACGATGGGACTTATACTTGCAACAACGATGGGACTTATACTTGCAACAACGATGGGACTTATACTTGCAACAACGATGGGACTTTTACTTGCAACATGTGCGATGGGACTTATACTTGCAACAACGATGGGACTTATACTTGCAACATTTCCGATGAGACTTTTACTTGCAACATTTGCGATGGGACTTATACTTGCAACATTTGCGATGGGACTTATACTTGCAACATTTGCGATGGGACTTATACTTGCAAAATTTGCGATGGGACTTATACTTGCAATATTTGCGATGGGACTTTTACTTGCAACATTTGCGATGGGACTTATACTTGCAACATTTGCGATGGGACTTATACTTGAAACATTTGCGATGGGACTTATACTTGCAACATTTGCGATGGGACTTATACTTGCAACATTTGCCAAGGGACTTATACTTGCAACATTTGCGATGGGAGTTATACTTGCAACATTTGCCAAGGGACTTATACTTGCAACATTTGCCAAGGGACTTATACTTGCAACATTTGCGATGGGAGTTATACTTGCAACATTTGCCAAGGGACTTATACTTGCAACATTTGCCAAGGGACTTATACTTGCAACATTTGCGATGGGACTTATACTTGCAACATTTGCGATGGGACTTATACTTGCAACATTTGCCAAGGGACTTATACTTGCAACATTTGCGATGGGACTTATACTTGCAACATTTGCCAAGGGAATTATACTTGCAACATTTGCGATGGGAGTTATACTTGCAACATTTGCCAAGGGACTTATACTTGCAACATTTGCCAAGGGACTTATACTTGCAACATTTGCGATGGGAGTTATACTTGCAACATTTGCGATGGGAGTTATACTTGCAACATTTGCCAAGGGACTTATACTTGCAACATTTGCCAAGGGACTTATACTTGCAACATTTGCGATGGGACTTATACTTGCAACATTTGCGATGGGACTTATACTTGCAACATTTGCGATGGGACTTATACTTGCAACATTTGCCAAGGGACTTATACTTGCAACATTTGCGATGGGAGTTATACTTGCAACATTTGCCAAGGGACTTATACTTGCAACATTTGCCAAGGGACTTATACTTGCAACATTTGCGATGGGACTTATACTTGCAACATTTGCGATGGGACTTATACTTGCAACATTTGCCAAGGGACTTATACTTGCAACATTTGCGATGGGACTTATACTTGCAACATTTGCCAAGGGAATTATACTTGCAACATTTGCGATGGGACTTATACTTGCAACATTTGCGATGGGACTTATACTTGCAACATTTGCGATGGGACGTATACTTGCAACATTTGCGATGGGACTTATACTTGCAACATTTGCCAAGGGACTTATACTTGCAACATTTGCGATGGGACTTATACTTGCAAAATTTGCGATGGGACTTATACTTGCAACATTTGCGATGGGACTTATAGTTGCAACATTTGCGATGGGACTTATACTTGCAACATTTGCCAAGGGACTTATACTTGCAACATTTGCGATGGGAGTTATACTTGCGACATTTGCCAAGGAACTTATACTTGCAACATTTGCCAAGGGACTTATACTTGCAACATTTGCGATCGGACTTATACTTGCAACATTTGCGATGGGACTTATACTTGCAACATTTGCCAAGGGACTTATACTTGCAACATTTGCGATGGGACTTATACTTGCAACATTTGCGATGGGACTTATACTTCCAACATGTGCGATGGGACTTATACTTGCAACATTTGCGATGGGACTTATACTTGCAACATTTGCGATGGGACTTATACTTGCAACAACGATGGGACTTATACTTGCAACATTTGCGATGGGACTTATACTTGAAACATTTGCGATGGGACTTATACTTGCAACATTTGCGATGGGACTTATACTTGCAACATTTGCGATGGGACTTATACTTGCAACATTTGCGATGGGACTAATACTTGCAACATTTGCGATGGGACTTATACTTGCAACATTTGCCAAGGGACTTATACTTGCAACATTTGCGATGGGACTTATACTTGCAACATTTGCGATGGGACTTATACTTGCAACATTTGCCAAGGGACTTATACTTGCAACATTTGCCAAGGGACTTATACTTGCAACATTTGCGATGGGACTTTTACTTGCAACATTTGCGATGGGACTTATACTTGCAACATTTGCGATGGGACTTATACTTGCAACATTTGCGATGGGACTTATACTTGCAACATTTGCCAAAGGAATTACACTTGCAACATTTGCGATGAGACTTTTACTTGCAACATTTGCGATGGGACTTATACTTGCAACATTTGCGATGGGACTTATACTTGCAACATTTGCGATGGGACTTTTACTTGCAACATTTGCGATGGGACTTATACTTGCAACATTTGCGATGGGACTTATACTTGCAACATTTGCGATGGGACTTATACTTGCAACATTTGCCTAGGGAATTATACTTGCAACATTTGCGATGGGTCTTATACTTGCAACATTTGCGATGGGACTTATACTTGCAACATTTGCGATGGGACGTATACTTGCAACATTTGCGATGGGACTTATACTTGCAACATTTGCCAAGGGACTTATACTTGCAACATTTGCGATGGGACTTATACTTGCAAAATTTGCGGTGGGACTTATACTTGCAACATTTGCGATGGGACTTATAGTTGCAACATTTGCAATGGGACTTATACTTGCAACATTTGCCAAGGGACTTATACTTGCAACATTTGCGATGGGACTTATACTTGCAACATTAGCGATGGGACTTATACTTGCAACATTTGCCAAGGGACTTATACTTGCAACATTTGCGATGGGACTTATACTTGCAACATTTGCGATGGGACTTATACTTGCAACATTTGCCAAGGGACTTATACTTGCAACATTTGCCAAGGGACTTATACTTGCAACATTTGCGATGGGACTTTTACTTGCAACATTTGCGATGAGACTTTTACTTGCAACATTTGCGATGGGACTTATACTTGCAACATTTGCGATGGGACTTATACTTGCAACATTTGCGATGGGACTTATACTTGCAACATTTGCCAAGGGACTTATACTTGCAACATTTGCCAAGGGACTTATACTTGCAACATTTGCGATGGGACTTTTACTTGCAACATTTGCAATGGGACTTATACTTGCAACATTTGCGATGGGACTCATACTTGCAACATTTGCGATGGGACTTATATATGCAACATTTGCGATGGGACTTATACTTGCAACATTTGCGATGAGACTTTTACTTGCAACATTTGCGATGGGACTTATACTTGCAACATTTGCGATGGGACTTATACTTGCAACATTTACGATGGGACTTATACTTGCAACATTTGCGATGGGACTTTTACTTGCAACATTTGCGATGGGACTTTTACTTGCAACATTTGCGATGGGACTTATAATTGCAACATTTGCGATGGGACTTTTACTTGCAACATTTGCGATGTGAGTTATACTTGCAACATTTGCGATGGGACTTAAACTTGCAACATTTACGTGGGTACTAATACTTGCAACATTAACGTGGGGTACTAATACTTGCAACATTTGCTATGGGACTTATACTGGCAACATTTGCCAAGGGACTTATACTTGCAACATTTGCGATGGGACTTATACTTGCAACATTTGCGATGGGACTTATACTTGCAACATTTGCGATGGGACTTATACTTGCAACAACGATGGGACTTATACTTGCAAAATTTGCGATGGGACTTATACTTGCAACAACGATGAGACTTATACTTGCAACATTTGCGATGGGACTTATACTTGCAACAACGATGGGGCTTATACTTGCAACAACGATGGGACTTATACTGGCAATATTTGCGATGTGACTTATACTTGCAACAACGATGGGACTTATACTTGCAACAACGATGGGACTTATACTTGCAACATTTGCGATGGGACTTATACTTACAACAACGATGGGACTTATACTTGCAACAACGATGGGACTCATACTTGCAACATTTGCGATGGGACTTATACTTGCAACAACGATGGGACTTATACTTGCAACATTTGCGATGGGACTTATACTTGCAACAACGATGCGACTTATACTTGCAACAACGATGGGACTTATACTTGCAACATTTGCGATGGGGCTTATACGTGCAACAACGATGGGACTTATACTTGCAACAACGATGGGACTTATACTTGCAACAACGATGGGACTTATACTTGCAACAACGATGGGACTTATACTTGCAACAACGACGGGACTTATACTTGCAACAACGATGGGACTTATACTTGCAACATTTGCGATGGGACTTATATTTGCAACAACGATGGGACTTATACTTGCAACAGCGATGGGACTTATACTTGCAACATTTGCGATGGGACTTGTACTTGCAACAACGATGGGACTTATACTTGCAACATTTGCGATAGGGCTTATACTTGCAACAACGATGGGACTTATACTTGCAACAACGATGGGACTTATACTTGCAACATTTGCGATGGGACTTATACTTGCAACAACGATGGGACTTATACTTGCAACAACGATGGGACTTATACTTGCAACATTTGCGATGGGACTTATACTTGCAACATTTGCGATGGGACTTATACTTGCAACATATGCGATGGGACTTATACTTGCAAAATTTGCGATGGGACTTATACTTGCAACATTTGCGATGGGACTTATAGTTGCAACATTTGCGATGGGACTTATACTTGCAACATTTGCCAAGGGACTTATACTTGCAACATTTGCGATGGGAGTTATACTTGCAACATTTGCCAAGGGACTTATACTTGCAACATTTGCCAAGGGACTTATACTTGCAACATTTGCGATGGGACTTATACTTGCAACATTTGCGATGGGACTTATACTTGCAACATTTTCCAAGGGACTTATACTTGCAACATTTGCCAAGGGACTTATACTTGCAACATTTGCGATGGGACTTTTACTTGCAACATTTGCAATGGGACTTTTACTTGCAACATTTGCGATGGGACTTATACTTGCAACATTTGCGATGGGACTTATACTTGCAACATTTGCGATGGGACTTATACTTGCAACATTTGCGATGAGACTTTTACTTGCAACATTTGCGATGGGACTTATACTTGCAACATTTGCGATGGGACTTATACTTGCAACATTTACGATGGGACTTATACTTGCAACATTTGCGATGGGACTTTTACTTGCAACATTTGCGATGGGACTTTTACTTGCAACATTTGCGATGGGACTTATAATTGCAACATTTGCGATGGGACTTTTACTTGCAACATTTGCGATGGGAGTTATACTTGCAACATTTGCGATGGGACTTAAACTTGCAACATTTACGTGGGTACTAATACTTGCAACATTAACGTGGGGTACTAATACTTGCAACTTTTACGTGGGGTACTAATACTTGCAACATTTGCTATGGGACTTATACTGGCAACATTTGCCAAGGGACTTATACTTGCAACATTTGCGATGGGACTTATACTTGCAACATTTGCGATGGGACTTATACTTGCAACATTTGCGATGGGACTTATACTTGCAACAACGATGGGACTTATACTTGCAAAATTTGCGATCGGACTTATACTTGCAACAACGATGGGACTTATACTGGCAATATTTGCGATCGGACTTATACTTGCAACAACGATGGGATTTATACTTGCAACAACGATGGGACTTATACTTGCAACATTTGCGATGGGACTTATACTTGCAACATTCGCCAAGGGACTTATACTTGCAACATTTGCCAAGGGACTTATACTTGCAACATTTGCGATGGGACTTTTACTTGCAACATTTGCGATGGGACTTATACTTGCAACATTTGCGATGGGACTTATACTTGCAACATTTGCGATGGGACTTATACTTGCAACATTTTCCAAGGGACTTATACTTGCAACATTTGCCAAGGGACTTATACTTGCAACATTTGCGATGGGACTTTTACTTGCAACATTTGCAATGGGACTTATACTTGCAACATTTGCGATGGGACTTATACTTGCAACATTTGCGATGGGACTTATACTTGCAACATTTGCGATGGGACTTATACTTGCAACATTTGCGATGAGACTTTTACTTGCAACATTTGCGATGGGACTTATACTTGCAACATTTGCGATGGGACTTATACTTGCAACATTTACGATGGGACTTATACTTGCAACATTTGCGATGGGACTTTTACTTGCAACATTTGCGATGGGACTTTTACTTGCAACATTTGCGATGGGACTTATAATTGCAACATTTGCGATGGGACTTTTACTTGCAACATTTGCGATGGGAGTTATACTTGCAACATTTGCGATGGGACTTAAACTTGCAACATTTACGTGGGTACTAATACTTGCAACATTAACGTGGGGTACTAATACTTGCAACTTTTACGTGGGGTACTAATACTTGCAACATTTGCTATGGGACTTATACTGGCAACATTTGCCAAGGGACTTATACTTGCAACATTTGCGATGGGACTTATACTTACAACATTTGCGATGGGACTTATACTTGCAACATTTGCGATGGGACTTATACTTGCAACATTTGCGATGGGACTTATACTTACAACATTTGCGATGGGATTTATACTTGCAACATTTGCGATGAGACTTTTACTTGCAACATTTGCGATGGGACTTATACTTGCAACATTTGCGATGGGACTTATACTTGCAACATTTGCGATGGGACTTATACTTGCAACATTTGCCAAGGGACTTATACTTGCAACATTTGCCAAGGGACTTATACTTGCAACGTTTGCGATGGGACTTTTACTTGCAACATTTGCAATGGGACTTATACTTGCAACATTTGCGATGGGACTTATACTTGCAACATTTGCGATGGGACTTATACTTGCAACAACGATGGGACTTATACTTGCAAAATTTGCGATCGGACTTATACTTGCAACAACGATGGGACTTATACTGGCAATATTTGCGATCGGACTTATACTTGCAACAACGATGGGATTTATACTTGCAACAACGATGGGACTTATACTTGCAACATTTGCGATGGGACTTATACTTGCAACATTCGCCAAGGGACTTATACTTGCAACATTTGCCAAGGGACTTATACTTACAACATTTGCGATGGGATTTATACTTGCAACATTTGCGATGAGACTTTTACTTGCAACATTTGCGATGGGACTTATACTTGCAACATTTGCGATGGGACTTATACTTGCAACATTTGCGATGGGACTTATACTTGCAACATTTGCCAAGGGACTTATACTTGCAACATTTGCCAAGGGACTTATACTTGCAACGTTTGCGATGGGACTTTTACTTGCAACATTTGCAATGGGACTTATACTTGCAACATTTGCGATGGGACTTATACTTGCAACATTTGCGATGGGACTTATACTTGCAACAACGATGGGACTTATACTTGCAAAATTTGCGATCGGACTTATACTTGCAACAACGATGGGACTTATACTGGCAATATTTGCGATCGGACTTATACTTGCAACAACGATGGGATTTATACTTGCAACAACGATGGGACTTATACTTGCAACATTTGCGATGGGACTTATACTTGCAACATTTGCGATGGGACTTATACTTGCAACATTTGCGATGGGACTTATACTTACAACATTTGCGATGGGATTTATACTTGCAACATTTGCGATGAGACTTTTACTTGCAACATTTGCGATGGGACTTATACTTGCAACATTTGCGATGGGACTTATACTTGCAACATTTGCGATGGGACTTATACTTGCAACATTTGCCAAGGGACTTATACTTGCAACATTTGCCAAGGGACTTATACTTGCAACGTTTGCGATGGGACTTTTACTTGCAACATTTGCAATGGGACTTATACTTGCAACATTTGCGATGGGACTTATACTTGCAACATTTGCGATGGGACTTTTACTTGCAACATTTGCGATGGGACTTATAATTGCAACATTTGCGATGGGACTTTTACTTGCAACATTTGCGATGGGAGTTATACTTGCAACATTTGCGATGGGACTTAAACTTGCAACATTTACGTGGGTACTAATACTTGCAACATTAACATGGGGTACTAATACTTGCAACTTTTACGTGGGGTACTAATACTTGCAACATTTGCTATGGGACTTATACTTACAACAACGATGGGACTTATACTTGCAACAACGATGGGACTCATACTTGCAACATTTGCGATGGGACTTATACTTGCAACAACGATGGGACTTATACTTGCAACATTTGCGATGGGACTTATACTTGCAACAACGATGGGACTTATACTTGCAACAACGATGGGACTTATACTTGCAACATTTGCGATGGGGCTTATACTTGCAACAACGATGGGACTTATACTTGCAACAACGATGGGACTTATACTTGCAACAACGATGGGACTTATACTTGCAACAACGATGGGACTTATACTTGCAACAACGACGGGACTTATACTTGCAACAGCGATGGGACTTATACTTGCAACATTTGCGATGGGACTTGTACTTGCAACAACGATGGGACTTATACTTGCAACATTTGCGATAGGACTTATACTTGCAACAACGATGGGACTTATACTTGCAACAACGATGGGACTTATACTTGCAACATTTGCGATGGGACTTATACTTGCAACAACGATGGGCCTTATACTTGCAACAACGATGGGACTTATACTTGCAACATTTGCGATGGGACTTGTACTTGCAACAACGATGGGACTTATACTTGCAACATTTGCGATGGGACTTATACTTGCAACAACGATGGGACTTATACTTGCAACAACGATGGGACTTATACTTGCAACATTTGCGATGGGACTTATACTTGCAGCAACGATGGGACTTATACTTGCAACAACGATGGGACTTATACTTGCAACAACGATGGGACTTATACTTGCAGCAACGATGGGACTTACACTTGCAACAACGATGGGACTTATACTTGCAACAACGATGGGACTTATACTTGCAACATTTGCGATGGGACTTATACTTGCAACAACGATGGGACTTATACTTGCAACAACGATGGGACTTATACTTGCAACATTTGCGATGGGACTTGTACTTGCAACAACGATGGGACTTGTACTTGCAACATTTGCGATGGGACTTATACTTGCAACAACGATGGGACTTATACTTGCAACAACGATGGGACTTATACTTGCAACATTTGCGATGGGACTTATACTTGCAACAACGATGGGACTTATACTTGCAACAACGATGGGACTTATACTTGCAACAACCATGGGACTTATACTTGCAACAACGATGGGACTTATACTTGCAACAACGATGGGACTTATACTTGCAACATTTGCGATGGGACTTATACTTGCAACAACGATGGGACTTATACTTGCAACAACGATGGGACTTATACTTGCAACATTTGCGATGGGACTTATACTTACAACAACGATGGGACTTATACTTGCAACAACGATGGGACTTATACTTGCAACATTTGCGATGGGACTTATACTTGCAACAACGATGGGACTTATACTTGCAACATTTGCGATGGGACTTATACTTGCAACATCGATGGGACTTATACTTGCAACATTTGCGATGGGACTTATACTTGCAACAACGATGGGACTTATACTTGCAACAACGATGGGACTTATACTTGCAACATTTGCGATGGGACTTATACTTGCAACAACGATGGGACTTATACTTGCAACAACGATGGGACTTATACTTACAACATTTGCGATGGGACTTATACTTGCAACAACAATGGGACTTATACTTGCAACATTTGCGATGGGACTGATACTTGCAACAACGATGGGACTTATACTTGCAACATTTGCGATGGGACTTATACTTGCAACAACGATGGGACTTATACTTGCAACAACGATGGGACTTATACTTGCAACATTTGCGATGGGACTTATACTTGCAACAACGATGGGACTTATACTTGCAACAACGATGGGACTTATACTTGCAACAACGATGGGACTTATACTTGCAACAACGATGGGACTCATACTTGCAACATTTGCGATGGGACTTATACTTGCAACAACGATGGGACTTATACTTGCAACATTTGCGATGGGACTTATACTTGCAACAACGATGGGACTTATACTTGCAACAACGATGGGACTCATACTTGCAACATTTGCGATGGGACTTATACTTGCAACAACGATGGGACTTATACTTGCAACATTTGCGATGGGACTTATACTTGCAACAACGATGGGACTTATACTTGCAACAACGATGGGACTTATACTTGCAACATTTGCGATGGGGCTTATACTTGCAACAACGATGGGACTTATACTTGCAACAACGATGGGACTTATACTTGCAACAACGATGGGACTTATACTTGCAACAACGATGGGACTTATACTTGCAACAACGACGGGACTTATACTTGCAACAACGATGGGACTTATACTTGCAACATTTGCGATGGGACTTGTACTTGCAACAACGATGGGACTTATACTTGCAACATTTGCGATAGGACTTATACTTGCAACAACGATGGGACTTATACTTGCAACAACGATGGGACTTATACTTGCAACATTTGCGATGGGACTTATACTTGCAACAACGATGGGACTTATACTTGCAACAACGATGGGACTTATACTTGCAACATTTGCGATGGGACTTATACTTGCAACATTTGCGATGGGACTTATACTTGCAACATATGCGATGGGACTTATACTTGCAAAATTTGCGATGGGACTTATACTTGTAACATTTGCGATGGGACTTATAGTTGCAACATTTGCGATGGGACTTATACTTGCAACATTTGCCAAGGGACTTATACTTGCAACATTTGCGATGGGAGTTATACTTGCAACATTTGCCAAGGGACTTATACTTGCAACATTTGCCAAGGGACTTATACTTGCAACATTTGCGATGGGACTTATACTTGCAACATTTGCGATGGGACTTATACTTGCAACATTTGCCAAGGGACTTATACTTGCAACATTTGCGATGGGACTTATACTTGCAACATTTGCCAAGGGAATTATACTTGCAACATTTGCGATGGGACTTATACCTGCAACATTTGCGATGGGACTTATACTTGCAACATTTGCGATGGGACGTATACTTGCAACATTTGCGATGGGACTTATACTTGCAACATTTGTCAAGGGACTTATACTTGCAACATTTGCGATGGGACTTATACTTGCAAAATTAGCGATGGGACTTATACTTGCAACAATTGCGATGGGACTTATAGTTGCAACATTTGCGATGGGACTTATACTTGCAACATTTGCCAAGGGACTTATACTTGCAACATTTGCGATGGGAGTTATACTTGCAACATTTGCCAAGGAACTTATACTTGCAACATTTGCCAAGGGACTTATACTTGCAACATTTGCGATGGGACTTATACTTGCAACATTTGCGATGGGACTTATACTTGCAACATTTGCCAAGGGACTTATACTTGCAACATTTGCGATGGGACTTATACTTGCAACATTTACGATGGGACTTATACTTGCAACATTTGCGATGGGAGTTATACTTGCAACATTTGCGATGGGACTTAAACTTGCAACATTTACGTGGGTACTAATACTTGCAACATTAACGTGGGGTACTAATACTTGCAACTTTTACGTGGGGTACTAATACTTGCAACATTTGCTATGGGACTTATACTGGCAACATTTGCCAAGGGACTTATACTTGCACCATTTGCGATGGGACTTATACTTGCAACATTTGCGATGGGACTTATACTTGCAACATTTGCGATGGGACTTATACTTGCAACAACGATGGGACTTATACCTGCAAAATTTGCGATGGACTTATACTTGCAACAACGATGGGACTTATACTTGCAACATTTGCGATGGGACTTATACTTGCAACAACGATGGGGCTTATACTTGCAACAACGATGGGACTTATACTGGAAATATTTGCGATGGGACTTATACTTGCAACAACGATGGGACTTATACTTGCAACAACGATGGGACTTATACTTGCAACATTTGCGATGGGACTTATACTTGCAACATTTGCGATGGGACTTATACTTGCAACATTTGCCAAGGGACTTATACTTGCAACATTTGCCAAGGGACTTATACTTGCAACATTTGCGATGGGACTTTTACTTGCAACATTTGCGATGGGACTTATACTTGCAACATTTGCGATGGGACTTATACTTGCAACATTTGCGATGGGACTTATACTTGCAACATTTGCGATGGGACTTATACTTGCAACATTTGCGATGAGACTTTTACTTGCAACATTTGCGATGGGACTTATACTTGCAACATTTGCGATGGGACTTATACTTGCAACATTTGCGATGGGACTTATACTTGCAACATTTGCCAAGGGACTTATACTTGCAACATTTGCCAAGGGACTTATACTTGCAACATTTGCGATGGGACTTTTACTTGCAACATTTGCAATGGGACTTATACTTGCAACATTTGCGATGGGACTTATACTTGCAACATTTACGATGGGACTTATACTTGCAACATTTGCGATGGGACTTTTACTTGCAACATTTGCGATGGGACTTTTACTTGCAACATTTGCGATGGGACTTATAATTGCAACATTTGCGATGGGACTTTTACTTGCAACATTTGCGATGGGAGTTATACTTGCAACATTTGCGATGGGACTTAAACTTGCAACATTTACGTGGGACTTATACTTGCAACATTTGTGATGAGACTTTTACTTGCAACATTTGCGATGGGACTTATACTTGCAACATTTGCGATGGGACTTATACTTGCAACATTTGCGATGGGACTTATACTTGCAACATTTGCCAAGGGACTTATACTTGCAACATTTGCCAAGGGACTTATACTTGCAACATTTGCGATGGGACTTTTACTTGCAACATTTGCAATGGGACTTATACTTGCAACAATTGCGATGGGACTTATACTTGCAACATTTGCGATGGGACTTATACTTGCAACATTTGCGATGGGACTTATACTTGCAACATTTGCGATGAGACTTTTACTTGCAACATTTGCGATGGGACTTATACTTGCAACATTTGCGATGGGACTTATACTTGGAACATTTAAGATGGGACTTATACTTGCAACATTTGCGATGGGACTTTTACTTGCAACATTTGCGATGGGACTTTTACTTGCAACATTTGCAATGGGACTTATAATTGCAACATTTGCGATGGGACTTTTACTTGCAACATTTGCGATGGGAGTTATACTTGCAACATTTGCGATGGGACCTAAACTTGCAACATTTACGTGGGTACTAATACTTGCAACATTAACGTGGGGTACTAATACTTGCAACTTTTACGTGGGGTACTAATACTTGCAACATTTGCTATGGGACTTATACTGGCAACATTTGCCAAGGGACTTATACTTGCAACATTTGCGATTTGACTTATACTTGCAACATTTGCGATGGGACTTATACTTGCAACATTTGCGATGGGACTTATACTTGCAACAACGATGGGACTTATACTTGCAAAATTTGCGATGGGACTTATACTTGCAACAACGATGGGACTTATACTTGCAACATTTGCGATGGGACTTATACTTGCAACAACGATGGGGCTTATACTTGCAACAACGATGGGACTTATACTGGCAATATTTGCGATGGGACTTATACTTGCAACAACGATGGGACTTATACTTGCAACAACGATGGGACTTATACTTGCAACATTTGCGATGGGACTTATACTTGCAACATTTGCGATGGGACTTATACTTGCAACATTTGCCAAGGGACTTATACTTGCAACATTGGCCAAGGGACTTATACTTGCAACATTTGCGATGGGACTTTTACTTGCAACATTTGCGATGGGACTTATACTTGCAACATTTGCGATGGGACTTATACTTGCAACATTTGCGATGGGACTTATACTTGCAACATTTACGATGGGACTTATACTTGCAACATTTGCGATGGGACTTTTACTTGCAACATTTGCGATGGGACTTTTACTTGCAAAATTTGCGATGGGACTTATAATTGCAACATTTGCGATGGGACTTTTACTTGCAACATTTGCGATGGGAGTTATACTTGCAACATTTGCGATGGGACTTAAACTTGCAACATTTACGTGGGTACTAATACTTGCAACATTAACATGGGGTACTAATACTTGCAACTTTTACGTGGGGTACTAATACTTGAAACATTTGCTATGGGACTTATACTTACAACAACGACGGGACTTATACTTGCAACAACGATGGGACTCATACTTGCAACATTTGCGATGGGACTTATACTTGCAACAACGATGGGACTTATACTTGCAACATTTGCGATGGGACTTATACTTGCAACAACGATGGGACTTATACTTGCAACAACGATGGGACTTATACTTGCAACATTTGCGATGGGGCTTATACTTGCAACAACGATGGGACTTATACTTGCAACAACGATGGGACTTATACTTGCAACAACGTTGGGACTTATACTTGCAACAACGATGGGACTTATACTTGCAACAACGACGGGACTTATACTTGCAACAACGATGGGACTTATACTTGCAACATTTGCGATGGGACTTATATTTGCAACAACGATGGGACTTATACTTGCAACAGCGATGGGACTTATACTTGCAACATTTGCGATGGGACTTGTACTTGCAACAACGATGGGACTTACACTTGCAACATTTGCGATAGGACTTATACTTGCAACAACGATGGGACTTATACTTGCAACAACGATGGGACTTATACTTGCAACATTTGCGATGGGACTTATACTTGCAACAACGATGGGACTTATACTTGCAACAACGATGGGACTTATACTTGCAACATTTGCGATGGGACTTATACTTGCAACAACGATGGGACTTATACTTGCAACATTTGTGATGGGACTTATACTTGCAACAACGATGGGACTTATACTTGCAACAACCATGGGACTTATACTTGCAACAACGATGGGACTTATACTTGCAACAACGATGGGACTTATACTTGCAACATTTGCGATGGGACTTATACTTGCAACAACGATGGGACTTATACTTGCAACATTTGCCAAGGGACTTATACTTGCAACATTTGCCAAGGGACTTATACTTGCAACATTTGCGATGGGACTTTTACTTGCAACATTTGCAATGGGACTTATACTTGCAACATTTGCGATGGGACTTATACTTGCAACATTTGCGATGGGGCTTATACTTGCAACATTTGCGATGGGACTTATACTTGCAACATTTGCGATGAGACTTTTACTTGCAACATTTGCGATGGGACTTATACTTGCAACATTTGCGATGGGACTTATACTTGCAACATTTACGATGGGACTTATACTTGCAACATTTGCGATGGGACTTTTACTTGCAACATTTGCGATGGGACTTTTACTTGCAACATTTGCGATGGGACTTATAATTGCAACATTTGCGATGGGACTTTTACTTGCAACATTTGCGATGGGAGTTATACTTGCAACATTTGCGATGGGACTTAAACTTGCAACATTTACGTGGGTACTAATACTTGCAACATTAACATGGAGTACTAATACTTGCAACTTTTACGTGGGGTACTAATACTTGCAACATTTGCGATGGGGCTTATACTTGCAACAACGATGGGACTTATACTTGCAACAACGATGGGACTTATACTTGCAACAACGTTAGGACTTATGCTTGCAACAACGATGGGACTTATACTTGCAACAACGACGGGACTTATACTTGCAACAACGATGGGACTTATACTTGCAACATTTGCGATGGGACTTATATTTGCAACAACGATGGGACTTATACTTGCAACAGCGATGGGACTTATACTTGCAACATTTGCGATGGGACTTGTACTTGCAACAACGATGGGACTTATACTTGCAACATTTGCGATAGGACTTATACTTGCAACAACGATGGGACTTATACTTGCAACAACGATGGGACTTATACTTGCAACATTTGCGATGGGACTTATACTTGCAACAACGATGGGACTTATACTTGCAACAACGATGGGACTTGTACTTGCAACATTTGCGATGGGACTTATACTTGCAACAACCATGGGACTTATACTTGCAACAACGATGGGACTTATACTTGCAACAACGATGGGACTTATACTTGCAGCAACGATGGGACTTATACTTGCAACAACGATGGGACTTATACTTGCAACAACGATGGGACTTATACTTGCAACAACGATGGGACTTATACTTGCAACATTTGCGATGGGACTTATACTTGCAACAACGATGGGACTTATACTTGCAACAACGATGGGACTTATACTTGCAACATTTGCGATGGGACTTGTACTTGCAACAACGATGGGACTTATACTTGCAACATTTGCGATGGGACTTATACTTGCAACAACGATGGGACTTATACTTGCAACAACGATGGGACTTATACTTGCAACATTTGCGATGGGACTTATACTTGCAACAACGATGGGACTTATACTTGCAACAACGATGGGACTTATACTTGCAACATTTGTGATGGGACTTATACTTGCAACAACGATGGGACTTATACTTGCAACAACCATGGGACTTATACTTGCAACAACGATGGGACTTATACTTGCAACAACGATGGGACTTATACTTGCAACATTTGCGATGGGACTTATACTTGCAACAACGATGGGACTTATACTTGAAACAACGATGGGACTTATACTTGCAACATTTGCGATGGGACTTATACTTACAACAACGATGGGACTTATACTTGCAACAACGATGGGACTTATACTTGCAACATTTGCGATGGGACTTATACTTGCAACAACGATGGGACTTATACTTACAACATTTGCGATGGGACTTATACTTGCAACATCGATGGGACTTATACTTGCAACATTTGCGATGGGACTTATACTTGCAACAACGATGGGACTTATACTTGCAACAACGATGGGACTTATACTTGAAACATTTGCGATGGGACTTATACTTGCAACAACGATGGGACTTATACTTGCAACAACGATGGGACTTATACTTACAACATTTGCGATGGGACTTATACTTGCAACAACAATGGGACTTATACTTGCAACATTTGCGATGGGACTGATACTTGCAACAACGATGGGACTTATACTTGCAACATTTGCGATGGGACTTATACTTGCAACATTTGCGATGGGACTTGTACTTGCAACAACGATGGGACTTATACTTGCAACATTTGCGATGGGACTTATACTTGCAACAACAATGGGACTTATACTTGCAACAACGATGGGACTTATACTTGCAACAACGATGGGACTCATACTTGCAACATTTGCGATGGGACTTATACTTGCAACAACGATGGGACTTATACTTGCAACAACGATGGGACTTATACTTGCAACAACGATGGGACTTATACTTGCAACAACGATGGGACTTATACTTGCAACATTTGCGATGGGGCTTATACTTGCAACAACGATGGGACTTATACTTGCAACAACGATGGGACTTATACTTGCAACAACGATGGGCCTTATACTTGCAACAACGTTGGGACATATACTTGCAACAACGATGGGACTTATACTTGCAACAACGATGGGACTTATACTTGCAACAACGATGGGACTTATACTTGCAACAACGATGGGACTCATACTTGCAACATTTGCGATGGGACTTATACTTGCAACAACGATGGGACTTATACTTGCAACATTTGCGATGGGACTTATACTTGCAACAACGATGGGACTTATACTTGCAACAACGATGGGACTTATACTTGCAACATTTGCGATGGGACTTGTACTTGCAACAACGATGGGACTTATACTTGCAACATTTGCGATGGGACTTATACTTGCAACAACGATGGGACTTATACTTGCAACAACGATGGGACTTATACTTGCAACAACGATGGGACTTATACTTGCAACAACGATGGGACTTATACTTGCAACAACGATGGGACTTATACTTGCAACATTTGCGATGGGACTTATATTTGCAACAACGATGGGACTTATACTTGCAACAGCGATGGGACTTATACTTGCAACATTTGCGATGGGACTTGTACTTGCAACAACGATGGGACTTATACTTGCAACATTTGCGATAGGACTTATACTTGCAACAACGATGGGACTTATACTTGCGACAACGATGGGACTTATACTTGCAACATTTGCGATGGGACTTATACTTGCAACAACGATGGGACTTATACTTGCAACAACGATGGGACTTATACTTGCAACATTTGCGATGGGACTTAACTTGCAACAACGATGGGACTTATACTTGCAGCATTTGCGATGGGACTTATACTTACAACAACGATGGGACTTATACTTGCAACAACGATGGGACTTATACTTGCAGCAACGATGGGACTTATACTTGCAACAACGATGGGACTTATACTTGCAACAACGATGGGACTTATACTTGCAACAACGATGGGACTTATACTTGCAACATTTGCGATGGGACTTATACTTGCAACAACGATGGGACTTATACTTGCAACAACGATAGGACTTATACTTGCAACATTTGCGATGGGACTTGTACTTGCAACAACGATGGGACTTATACTTGCAGCATTTGCGATGGGACTTATACTTGCAACAACGATGGGACTTATACTTGCAACAACGATGGGACTTATACTTGCAACATTTGCGATGGGACTTATACTTGCAACAACGATGGGACTTATACTTGCAACAACGATGGGACTTTTACTTGCAACATTTGCGATGGGACTTATACTTGCAACAACGATGGGACTTATACTTGCAACATTTGCGATGGGACTTATACTTGCAACATTTGCGATGGGTCTTATACTTGCAAAATTTGCGATGGGACTTATACTTGCAACATTTGCGATGGGACTTATAGTTGCAACATTTGCGATGGGACTTATACTTGCAACATTTGCCAAGGGACTTATACTTGCAACATTTGCGATGGGAGTTATACTTGCAACATTTGCCAAGGAACTTATACTTGCAACATTTGCCAATGGACTTATACTTGCAACATTTGCGATGGGACTTATACTTGCAACATTTGCGATGGGACTTATACTTGCAACATTTGCCAAGGGACTTATACTTGCAACATTTGCGATGGGACTTATACTTGCAACATTTGCGATGGGACTTATACTTGCAACATTTGCGATGGGACTTATACTTGCAACATTTGCGATGGGACTTATACTTGCAACATTTGCGATGGGACTTATACTTGCAACATTTGCCAAGGGACTTATACTTGCAACATTTGCGATGGGACTTATACTTGCAACATTTGCGATGGGACTTATACTTGCAACATTTGCCAAGGGACTTATACTTGCAACATTTGCCAAGGGACTTATACTTGCAACATTTGCGATGGGACTTTTACTTGCAACATTTGCGATGGGACTTATACTTGCAACATTTGCGATGGGACTTATACTTGCAACATTTGCGATGGGACTTATACTTGCAACATTTGCGATGGGACTTTTACTTGCAACATTTGCGATGGGACTTATACTTGCAACATTTGCAATGGGACTTATACTTCCAACATTTGCGATGGGACTTATACTTGCAACATTTGCCAAGGGACTTATACTTGCAACATTTGCCAAGGGACTTATACTTGCAACATTTGCGATGGGACTTATACTTGCAACATTTGCGATGGGACTTATACTTGCAACATTTGCGATGGGACTTATACTTGCAACATTTGCGATGGGACTTATACTTGCAACATTTGCGATGGGACTTATACTTGCAACATTTGCGATGAGACTTTTACTTGCAACATTTGCGATGGGACTTATACTTGCAACATTTGCGATGGGACTTATACTTGCAACATTTGCGATGGGACTTTTACTTGCAACATTTGCGATGGGACTTATAATTGCAACATTTGCGATGGGACTTTTACTTGCAACATTTGCGATGGGAGTTATACTTGCAACATTTGCGATGGGACTTAAACTTGCAACATTTACGTGGGACTTATACTTGCAACATTTGTGATGAGACTTTTACTTGCAACATTTGCGATGGGACTTATACTTGCAACATTTGCGATGGGACTTATACTTGCAACAACGATGGGACTTATACTTGCAACATTTGTGATGGGACTTATACTTGCAACAACGATGGGACTTATACTTGCAACAACGATGGGACTCATACTTGCAACATTTGCGATGGGGCTTATACTTGCAACAACGATGGGACTTATACTTGCAACAACGATGGGACTTATACTTGCAACAACGTTAGGACTTATGCTTGCAACAACGATGGGACTTATACTTGCAACAACGACGGGACTTATACTTGCAACAACGATGGGACTTATACTTGCAACATTTGCGATGGGACTTATATTTGCAACAACGATGGGACTTATACTTGCAACAGCGATGGGACTTATACTTGCAACATTTGCGATGGGACTTGTACTTGCAACAACGATGGGACTTATACTTGCAACATTTGCGATAGGACTTATACTTGCAACAACGATGGGACTTATACTTGCAACAACGATGGGACTTATACTTGCAACATTTGCGATGGGACTTATACTTGCAACAACGATGGGACTTATACTTGCAACAACGATGGGACTTATACTTGCAACATTTGCGATGGGACTTATACTTGCAACAACCATGGGACTTATACTTGCAACAACGATGGGACTTATACTTGCAACAACGATGGGACTTATACTTGCAACATTTGCGATGGGACTTATACTTGCAACAACGATGGGACTTATACTTGCAACAACGATGGGACTTATACTTGCAACATTTGCCAAGGGACTTATACTTGCAACATTTGCCAAGGGACTTATACTTGCAACATTTGCGATGGGACTTTTACTTGCAACATTTGCAATGGGACTTATACTTGCAACATTTGCGATGGGACTTATACTTGCAACATTTGCGATGGGACTTATACTTGCAACATTTGCGATGGGACTTATACTTGCAACATTTGCGATGAGACTTTTACTTGCAACATTTGCGATGGGACTTATACTTGCAACATTTGCGATGGGACTTATACTTGCAACATTTACGATGGGACTTATACTTGCAACATTTGCGATGGGACTTTTACTTGCAACATTTGCGATGGGACTTTTACTTGCAACATTTGCGATAGGACTTATAATTGCAACATTTGCGATGGGACTTTTACTTGCAACATTTGCGATGGGAGTTATACTTGCAACATTTGCGATGGGACTTAAACTTGCAACATTTACGTGGGTACTAATACTTGCAACATTAACATGGAGTACTAATACTTGCAACTTTTACGTGGGGTACTAATACTTGCAACATTTGCTATGGGACTTATACTTACAACAACGATGGGACTTATACTTGCAACAACGATGGGACTCATACTTGCAACATTTACGATGGGACTTATACTTGCAACAACGATGGGACTTATACTTGAAACATTTGCGATGGGACTTATACTTGCAACAACGATGGGACTTATACTTGCAACAACGATGGGACTCATACTTGCAACATTTGCGATGGGGCTTATACTTGCAACAACGATGGGACTTATACTTGCAACAACGATGGGACTTATACTTGCAACAACGTTAGGACTTATGCTTGCAACAACGATGGGACTTATACTTGCAACAACGACGGGACTTATACTTGCAACAACGATGGGACTTATACTTGCAACATTTGCGATGGGACTTATATTTGCAACAACGATGGGACTTATACTTGCAACAGCGATGGGACTTATACTTGCAACATTTGCGATGGGACTTGTACTTGCAACAACGATGGGACTTATACTTGCAACATTTGCGATAGGACTTATACTTGCAACAACGATGGGACTTATACTTGCAACAACGATGGGACTTATACTTGCAACATTTGCGATGGGACTTATACTTGCAACAACGATGGGACTTATACTTGCAACAACGATGGGACTTATACTTGCAACATTTGCGATGGGACTTATACTTGCAACAACCATGGGACTTATACTTGCAACAACGATGGGACTTATACTTGCAACAACGATGGGACTTATACTTGCAACATTTGCGATGGGACTTATACTTGCAACAACGATGGGACTTATACTTGCAACAACGATGGGACTTATACTTGCAACATTTGCGATGGGACTTATACTTACAACAACGATGGGACTTATACTTGCAACAACGATGGGACTTATACTTGCAGCAACGATGGGACTTATACTTGCAACAACGATGGGACTTATACTTGCAACAACGATGGGACTTATACTTGCAACAACGATGGGACTTATACTTGCAACAACGATGGGACTTATACTTGCAACATTTGCGATGGGACTTATACTTGCAACAACGATGGGACTTATACTTGCAACAACGATGGGACTTATACTTGCAACATTTGCGATGGGACTTGTACTTGCAACAACGATGGGACTTATACTTGCAACATTTGCGATGGGACTTATACTTGCAACAACGATGGGACTTATACTTGCAACAACGATGGGACTTATATTTGCAACATTTGCGATGGGACTTATACTTGCAACAACGATGGGACTTATACTTGCAACAACGATGGGACTTATACTTGCAACATTTGTGATGGGACTTATACTTGCAACAACGATGGGACTTATACTTGCAACAACCATGGGACTTATACTTGCAACAACGATGGGACTTATACTTGCAACAACGATGGGACTTATACTTGCAACATTTGCGATGGGACTTATACTTGCAACAACGATGGGACTTATACTTGCAACAACGATGGGACTTATACTTGCAACATTTGCGATGGGACTTATACTTACAACAACGATGGGACTTATACTTGCAACAACGATGGGACTTATACTTGCAACATTTGCGATGGGACTTATACTTGCAACAACGATGGGACTTATACTTGCAACAACGATGGGACTTATACTTACAACATTTGCGATGGGACTTATACTTGCAACAACAATGGGACTTATACTTGCAACATTTGCGATGGGACTGATACTTGCAACAACGATGGGACTTATACTTGCAACATTTGCGATGGGACTTATACTTGCAACAACGATGGGACTTATACTTGCAACAACGATGGGACTTATACTTGCAACATTTGCGATGGGACTTATACTTGCAACAACGATGGGACTTATACTTGCAACAACGATGGGACTTATACTTGCAACAACGATGGGACTTATACTTGCAACAACGATGGGACTCATACTTGCAACATTTGCGATGGGACTTATACTTGCAACAACGATGGGACTTATACTTGCAACATTTTCGATGGGACTTATACTTGCAACAACGATGGGACTTATACTTGCAACAACGATGGGACTTATACTTGCAACAACGATGGGACTTATACTTGCAACATTTGCGATGGGACTTATACTTGCAACAACGATGGGACTTATACTTGCAACAACGATGGGCCTTATACTTGCAACAACGTTGGGACTTATACTTGCAACAACGATGGGACTTATACTTGCAACAACGATGGGACTTATACTTGCAACAACGATGGGACTCATACTTGCAACATTTGCGATGGGACTTATACTTGCAACAACGATGGGACTTATACTTGCAACATTTGCGATGGGACTTATACTTGCAACAACGATGGGACTTATACTTGCAACAACGATGGGACTTATACTTGCAACATTTGCGATGGGACTTGTACTTGCAACAACGATGGGACTTATACTTGCAACATTTGCGATGGGACTTATACTTGCAACAACGATGGGACTTATACTTGCAACAACGATGGGACTTATACTTGCAACAACGATGGGACTCATACTTGCAACATTTGCGATGGGACTTATACTTGCAACAACGATGGGACTTATACTTGCAACATTTGCGATGGGACTTATACTTGCAACAACGATGGGACTTATACTTGCAACAACGATGGGACTTATACTTGCAACATTTGCGATGGGGCTTATACTTGCAACAACGATGGGACTTATACTTGCAACAACGATGGGACTTATACTTGCAACAACGATGGGCCTTATACTTGCAACAACGTTGGGACATATACTTGCAACAACGATGGGACTTATACTTGCAACAACGATGGGACTTATACTTGCAACAACGATGGGACTTATACTTGCAACAACGATGGGACTCATACTTGCAACATTTGCGATGGGACTTATACTTGCAACAACGATGGGACTTATACTTGCAACATTTGCGATGGGACTTATACTTGCAACAACGATGGGACTTATACTTGCAACAACGATGGGACTTATAATTGCAACATTTGCGATGGGACTTGTACTTGCAACAACGATGGGACTTATACTTGCAACATTTGCGATGGGACTTATACTTGCAACAACGATGGGACTTATACTTGCAACAACGATGGGACTTATACTTGCAACAACGATGGGACTTATACTTGCAACAACGATGGGACTTATACTTGCAACAACGATGGGACTTATACTTGCAACATTTGCGATGGGACTTATATTTGCAACAACGATGGGACTTATACTTGCAACAGCGATGGGACTTATACTTGCAACATTTGCGATGGGACTTGTACTTGCAACAACGATGGGACTTATACTTGCAACATTTGCGATAGGACTTATACTTGCAACAACGATGGGACTTATACTTGCGACAACGATGGGACTTATACTTGCAACATTTGCGATGGGACTTATACTTGCAACAACGATGGGACTTATACTTGCAACAACGATGGGACTTATACTTGCAACATTTGCGATGGGACTTATACTTGCAACAACGATGGGACTTATACTTGCAACATTTGCGATGGGACTTAACTTGCAACAACGATGGGACTTATACTTGCAGCATTTGCGATGGGACTTATACTTTCAACAACGATGGGACTTATACTTGCAACAACGATGGGACTTATACTTGCAGCAACGATGGGACTTATACTTGCAACAACGATGGGACTTATACTTGCAACAACGATGGGACTTATACTTGCAACAACGATGGGACTTATACTTGCAACATTTGCGATGGGACTTATACTTGCAACAACGATGGGACTTATACTTGCAACAACGATAGGACTTATACTTGCAACATTTGCGATGGGACTTGTACTTGCAACAACGATGGGACTTATACTTGCAGCATTTGCGATGGGACTTATACTTGCAACAACGATGGGACTTATACTTGCAACAACGATGGGACTTATACTTGCAACATTTGCGATGGGACTTATACTTGCAACAACGATGGGACTTATACTTGCAACAACGATGGGACTTTTACTTGCAACATTTGCGATGGGACTTATACTTGCAACAACGATGGGACTTATACTTGCAACATTTGCGATGGGACTTATACTTGCAACATTTGCGATGGGTCTTATACTTGCAAAATTTGCGATGGGACTTATACTTGCAACATTTGCGATGGGACTTATAGTTGCAACATTTGCGATGGGACTTATACTTGCAACATTTGCCAAGGGACTTATACTTGCAACATTTGCGATGGGAGTTATACTTGCAACATTTGCCAAGGAACTTATACTTGCAACATTTGCCAATGGACTTATACTTGCAACATTTGCGATGGGACTTATACTTGCAACATTTGCGATGGGACTTATACTTGCAACATTTGCCAAGGGACTTATACTTGCAACATTTGCGATGGGACTTATACTTGCAACATTTGCGATGGGACTTATACTTGCAACATTTGCGATGGGACTTATACTTGCAACATTTGCGATGGGACTTATACTTGCAACATTTGCGATGGGACTTATACTTGCAACATTTGCCAAGGGACTTATACTTGCAACATTTGCGATGGGACTTATACTTGCAACATTTGCGATGGGACTTATACTTGCAACATTTGCCAAGGGACTTATACTTGCAACATTTGCCAAGGGACTTATACTTGCAACATTTGCGATGGGACTTTTACTTGCAACATTTGCGATGGGACTTATACTTGCAACATTTCCGATGGGACTTATACTTGCAACATTTGCGATGGGACTTATACTTGCAACATTTGCGATGGGACTTATACTTGCAACATTTGCGATGAGACTTTTACTTGCAACATTTGCGATGGGACTTATACTTGCAACATTTGCAATGGGACTTATACTTGCAACATTTGCGATGGGACTTATACTTGCAACATTTGCCAAGGGACTTATACTTGCAACATTTGCCAAGGGACTTATACTTGCAACATTTGCGATGGGACTTATACTTGCAACATTTGCGATGGGACTTATACTTGCAACATTTGCGATGGGACTTATACTTGCAACATTTGCGATGGGACTTATACTTGCAACATTTGCGATGAGACTTTTACTTGCAACATTTGCGATGGGACTTATACTTGCAACATTAGCGATGGGACTTATACTTGCAACATTTACGATGGGACTTATACTTGCAACATTTGCGATGGGACTTTTACTTGCAACATTTGCGATGGGACTTTTACTTGCAACATTTGCGATGGGACTTATAATTGCAACATTTGCGATGGGACTTTTACTTGCAACATTTGCGATGGGAGTTATACTTGCAACATTTGCGATGGGACTTAAACTTGCAACATTTACATGGGTACTAATACTTGCAACATTAACGTGGGGTACTAATACTTGCAACTTTTACGTGGGGTACTAATACTTGCAACATTTGCTATGGGACTTATACTGGCAACATTTGCCAAGGGACTTATACTTGCAACATTTGCGATGGGACTTATACTTGCAACATTTGCGATGGGACTTATACTTGCAACATTTGCGATGGGACTTATACTTGCAACAACGATGGGACTTATACTTGCAAAATTTGCGATGGGACTTATACTTGCAACAACGATGGGACTTATACTTGCAACATTTGCGATGGGACTTATACTTGCAACAACGATGGGGCTTATACTTGCAACAACGATGGGACTTATACTGGCAATATTTGCGATGGGACTTATACTTGCAACAACGATGGGACTTATACTTGCAACAACGATGGGACTTATACTTGCAACATTTGCGATGGGACTTATACTTACAACAACGATGGGACTTATACTTGCAACAACGATGGGACTCATACTTGCAACATTTGCGATGGGACTTATACTTGCAACAACGATGGGACTTATACTTGCAACATTTGCGATGGGACTTATACTTGCAACAACGATGGGACTTATACTTGCAACAACGATGGGACTTATACTTGCAACATTTGCGATGGGGCTTATACTTGCAACAACGATGGGACTTATACTTGCAACAACGATGGGACTTATACTTGCAACAACGACGGGACTTATACTTGCAACAACGATGGGACTTATACTTGCAACATTTGCGATGGGACTTATACTTGCAACAACGATGGGACTTATACTTGCAACATTTGCGATGGGATTTATACTTGCAACATTTACGATGGGACTTATACTTGCAACATTTGCGATGGGACTTTTACTTGCAACATTTGCGATGGGACTTTTACTTGCAACATTTGCGATGGGACTTATAATTGCAACATTTGCGATGGGACTTTTACTTGCAACATTTGCGATGGGAGTTATACTTGCAACATTTGCGATGGGACTTAAACTTGCAACATTTACGTGGGTACTAATACTTGCAACATTAACGTGGGGTACTAATACTTGCAACTTTTACGTGGGGTACTAATACTTGCAACATTTGCTATGGGACTTATACTGGCAACATTTGCCAAGGGACTTATACTTGCAACATTTGCGATGGGACTTATACTTGCAACATTTGCGATGGGACTTATACTTGCAACATTTGCGATGGGACTTATACTTGCAACAACGATGGGACTTATACTTGCAAAATTTGCGATGGGACTTATACTTGCAACAACGATGGGACTTATACTTGCAACATTTGCGATGGGACTTATACTTGCAACAACGATGGGGCTTATACTTGCAACAACGATGGGACTTATACTGGCAATATTTGCGATGGGACTTATACTTGCAACAACGATGGGACTTATACTTGCAACAACGATGGGACTTATACTTGCAACATTTGCGATGGGACTTATACTTACAACAACGATGGGACTTATACTTGCAACAACGATGGGACTCATACTTGCAACATTTGCGATGGGACTTATACTTGCAACAACGATGGGACTTATACTTGCAACATTTGCGATGGGACTTATACTTGCAACAACGATGGGACTTATACTTGCAACAACGATGGGACTTATACTTGCAACATTTGCGATGGGGCTTATACTTGCAACAACGATGGGACTTATACTTGCAACAACGATGGGACTTATACTTGCAACAACGATGGGACTTATACTTGCAACAACGATGGGACTTATACTTGCAACAACGACGGGACTTATACTTGCAACAACGATGGGACTTATACTTGCAACATTTGCGATGGGACTTATACTTGCAACAACGATGGGACTTATACTTGCAACATTTGCGATGGGACTTATACTTGCAACATTTACGATGGGACTTATACTTGCAACATTTGCGATGGGACTTTTACTTGCAACATTTGCGATGGGACTTTTACTTGCAACATTTGCGATGGGACTTATAATTGCAACATTTGCGATGGGACTTTTACTTGCAACATTTGCGATGGGAGTTATACAACGATGGGACTTATACTTGCAACAACGATGGGACTTATACTTGCAACAACGATGGGACTTATACTTGCAACAACGATGGGACTTATACTTGCAACAACGACGGGACTTATACTTGCAACAACGATGGGACTTATACTTGCAACATTTGCGATGGGACTTATATTTGCAACAACGATGGGACTTATACTTGCAACAGCGATGGGACTTATACTTGCAACATTTGCGATGGGACTTATACTTGCAACAACGATGGGACTTATACTTGCAACATTTGCGATGGGACTTATACTTACAACAACGATGGGACTTATACTTGCAACAACGATGGGACTCATACTTGCAACATTTGCGATGGGACTTATACTTGCAACAACGATGGGACTTATACTTGCAACATTTGCGATGGGACTTATACTTGCAACAACGATGGGACTTATACTTGCAAAACAACGATGGGACTTATACTTGCAACATTTGCGATGGGGCTTATACTTGCAACAACGATGGGACTTATACTTGCAACAACGATGGGACTTATACTTGCAACAACGATGGGACTTATACTTGCAACAACGATGGGACTTATACTTGCAACAACGACGGGACTTATACTTGCAACAACGATGGGACTTATACTTGCAACATTTGCGATGGGACTTATATTTGCAACAACGATGGGACTTATACTTGCAACAGCGATGGGACTTATACTTGCAACATTTGCGATGGGACTTATATTTGCAACAACGATGGGACTTATACTTGCAACAACGATGGGACTTATACTTGCAACATTTGCGATGGGACTTATATTTGCAACAACGATGGGACTTATACTTGCAACAGCGATGGGACTTATACTTGCAACATTTGCGATGGGACTTATACTTGCAACAACGATGGGACTTATACTTGCAACAACGATGGGACTTATACTTGCAACATTTGCGATGGGACTTATACTTGCAACAACGATGGGACTTATACTTGCAACAACGATGGGACTTATACTTGCAACATTTGCGATGGGACTTATACTTGCAACAACGATGGGACTTACACTTGCAACAACGATGGGACTTATACTTGCAACATTTGCGATGGGACTTATACTTGCAACAACGATGGGACTTATACTTGCAGCATTTGCGATGGGACTTATTCTTACAACAACGATGGGACTTATACTTGCAACAACGATGGGACTTATACTTGCAGCAACGATGGGACTTATACTTGCAACAACGATGGGACTTATACTTGCAACAACGATGGGACTTATACTTGCAACAACGATGGGACTTATACTTGCAACATTTGCGATGGGACTTATACTTGCAACAACGATGGGACTTATACTTGCAACAACGATGGGACTTATACTTGCATTATTTGCGATGGGACTTGTACTTGCAACAACGATGGGACTTATACTTGCAACATTTGCGATGGGACTTATACTTGCAACAACGATGGGATTTATACTTGCAACAACGATGGGACTTATACTTGCAACATTTGCGATGGGACTTATACTTGTAACAACGATTGGACTTATACTTGCAACAACGATGGGACTTATACTTGCAACATTTGCGATGGGACTTATACTTGCAACAACGATGGGACTTATACTTGCAACAACGATGGGACTTATACTTGCAACAACGATGGGACTTATACTTGCAACAACGATGGGACTTATACTTGCAACATTTGTGATGGGACTTATACTTTCAACAACGATGGGACTTATACTTGCAACAACCATGGGACTTATACTTGCAACAACGATGGGACTTATACTTGCAACAACGATGGGACTTATACTTGCAACATTTGCGATGGGACTTATACTTGCAACAACGATGGGACTTATACTTGCAACAACGATGGGACTTATACTTGCAACATTTGCGATGGGACTTATACTTACAACAACGATGGGACTTATACTTGCAACAACGATGGGACTTATACTTGCAACATTTGCGATGGGACTTATACTTGCAACAACGATGGGACTTATACTTGCAACATTTGCGATGGGACTTATACTTGCAACAACGATGGGACTTATACTTGCAACATTTGCGATGGGACTTATACTTGCAACAACGATGGGACTTATACTTACAACATTTGCGATTGGACTTATACTTGCAACAACAATGGGACTTATACTTGCAACATTTGCGATGGGACTGATACTTGCAACAACGATGGAACTTATACTTGCAACATTTGCGATGGGACTTATACTTGCAACAACGATGGGACTTATACTTGCAACAACGATGGGACTTATACTTGCAACATTTGCGATGGGACTTATACTTGCAACAACGATGGGACTTATACTTGCAACAACGATGGGACTTATACTTGCAACAACGATGGGACTTATACTTGCAACAACGATGGGACTCATACTTGCAACATTTGCGATGGGACTTATACTTGCAACAACGATGGGACTTATACTTGCAACATTTGCGATGGGACTTATACTTGCAACAACGATGGGACTTATACTTGCAACAACGATGGGACTTATACTTGCAACATTTGCGATGGGGCTTATACTTGCAACAACGATGGGACTTATACTTGCAACAACGATGGGACTTATACTTGCAACAACGATGGGCCTTATACTTGCAACAACGATGGGACTTATACTTACAACATTTGCGATGGGACTTATACTTGCAACAACGATGGGACTTATACTTGCAACAACGATGGGACTTATACTTGCAACAACGATGGGACTCATACTTGCAACATTTGCGATGGGACTTATACTTGCAACAACGATGGGACTTATACTTGCAACATTTGCGATGGGACTTATACTTGCAACAACGATGGGACTTATACTTGCAACAACGATGGGACTTATACTTGCAACATTTGCGATGGGGCTTATACTTGCAACAACGATGGGACTTATACTTGCAACAACGATGGGACTTATACTTGCAACAACGATGGGACTTATACTTGCAACAACGATGGGACTTATACTTGCAACAACGATGGGACTTATACTTGCAACAACGATGGGACTTATACTTGCAACAACGATGGGACTTATACTTGCAGCATTTGCGATGGGACTTATACTTTCAACAACGATGGGACTTATACTTGCAACAACGATGGGACTTATACTTGCAGCAACGATGGGACTTATACTTGCAACAACGATGGGACTTATACTTGCAACAACGATGGGACTTATACTTGCAACAACGATGGGACTTATACTTGCAACATTTGCGATGGGACTTATACTTGCAACAACGATGGGACTTATACTTGCAACAACGATAGGACTTATACTTGCAACATTTGCGATGGGACTTGTACTTGCAACAACGATGGGACTTATACTTGCAGCATTTGCGATGGGACTTATACTTGCAACAACGATGGGACTTATACTTGCAACAACGATGGGACTTATACTTGCAACATTTGCGATGGGACTTATACTTGCAACAACGATGGGACTTATACTTGCAACAACGATGGGACTTTTACTTGCAACATTTGCGATGGGACTTATACTTGCAACAACGATGGGACTTATACTTGCAACATTTGCGATGGGACTTATACTTGCAACATTTGCGATGGGTCTTATACTTGCAAAATTTGCGATGGGACTTATACTTGCAACATTTGCGATGGGACTTATAGTTGCAACATTTGCGATGGGACTTATACTTGCAACATTTGCCAAGGGACTTATACTTGCAACATTTGCGATGGGAGTTATACTTGCAACATTTGCCAAGGAACTTATACTTGCAACATTTGCCAATGGACTTATACTTGCAACATTTGCGATGGGACTTATACTTGCAACATTTGCGATGGGACTTATACTTGCAACATTTGCCAAGGGACTTATACTTGCAACATTTGCGATGGGACTTATACTTGCAACATTTGCGATGGGACTTATACTTGCAACATTTGCGATGGGACTTATACTTGCAACATTTGCGATGGGACTTATACTTGCAACATTTGCCAAGGGACTTATACTTGCAACATTTGCGATGGGACTTATACTTGCAACATTTGCCAAGGGACTTATACTTGCAACATTTGCCAAGGGACTTATACTTGCAACATTTGCGATGGGACTTTTACTTGCAACATTTGCGATGGGACTTATACTTGCAACATTTCCGATGGGACTTATACTTGCAACATTTGCGATGGGACTTATACTTGCAACATTTGCGATGGGACTTATACTTGCAACATTTGCGATGAGACTTTTACTTGCAACATTTGCGATGGGACTTATACTTGCAACATTTGCAATGGGACTTATACTTGCAACATTTGCGATGGGACTTATACTTGCAACATTTGCCAAGGGACTTATACTTGCAACATTTGCCAAGGGACTTATACTTGCAACATTTGCGATGGGACTTATACTTGCAACATTTGCGATGGGACTTATACTTGCAACATTTGCGATGGGACTTATACTTGCAACATTTGCGATGGGACTTATACTTGCAACATTTGCGATGAGACTTTTACTTGCAACATTTGCGATGGGACTTATACTTGCAACATTAGCGATGGGACTTATACTTGCAACATTTACGATGGGACTTATACTTGCAACATTTGCGATGGGACTTTTACTTGCAACATTTGCGATGGGACTTTTACTTGCAACATTTGCGATGGGACTTATAATTGCAACATTTGCGATGGGACTTTTACTTGCAACATTTGCGATGGGAGTTATACTTGCAACATTTGCGATGGGACTTAAACTTGCAACATTTACATGGGTACTAATACTTGCAACATTAACGTGGGGTACTAATACTTGCAACTTTTACGTGGGGTACTAATACTTGCAACATTTGCTATGGGACTTATACTGGCAACATTTGCCAAGGGACTTATACTTGCAACATTTGCGATGGGACTTATACTTGCAACATTTGCGATGGGACTTATACTTGCAACATTTGCGATGGGACTTATACTTGCAACAACGATGGGACTTATACTTGCAAAATTTGCGATGGGACTTATACTTGCAACAACGATGGGACTTATACTTGCAACATTTGCGATGGGACTTATACTTGCAACAACGATGGGGCTTATACTTGCAACAACGATGGGACTTATACTGGCAATATTTGCGATGGGATTTATACTTGCAACAACGATGGGACTTATACTTGCAACAACGATGGGACTTATACTTGCAACATTTGCGATGGGACTTATACTTACAACAACGATGGGACTTATACTTGCAACAACGATGGGACTCATACTTGCAACATTTGCGATGGGACTTATACTTGCAACAACGATGGGACTTATACTTGCAACATTTGCGATGGGACTTATACTTGCAACAACGATGGGACTTATACTTGCAACAACGATGGGACTTATACTTGCAACATTTGCGATGGGGCTTATACTTGCAACAACGATGGGACTTATACTTGCAACAACGATGGGACTTATACTTGCAACAACGATGGGACTTATACTTGCAACAACGATGGGACTTATACTTGCAACAACGACGGGACTTATACTTGCAACAACGATGGGACTTATACTTGCAACATTTGCGATGGGACTTATACTTGCAACAACGATGGGACTTATACTTGCAACATTTGCGATGGGATTTATACTTGCAACATTTACGATGGGACTTATACTTGCAACATTTGCGATGGGACTTTTACTTGCAACATTTGCGATGGGACTTTTACTTGCAACATTTGCGATGGGACTTATAATTGCAACATTTGCGATGGGACTTTTACTTGCAACATTTGCGATGGGAGTTATACTTGCAACATTTGCGATGGGACTTAAACTTGCAACATTTACGTGGGTACTAATACTTGCAACATTAACGTGGGGTACTAATACTTGCAACTTTTACGTGGGGTACTAATACTTGCAACATTTGCTATGGGACTTATACTGGCAACATTTGCCAAGGGACTTATACTTGCAACATTTGCGATGGGACTTATACTTGCAACATTTGCGATGGGACTTATACTTGCAACATTTGCGATGGGACTTATACTTGCAACAACGATGGGACTTATACTTGCAAAATTTGCGATGGGACTTATACTTGCAACAACGATGGGACTTATACTTGCAACATTTGCGATGGGACTTATACTTGCAACAACGATGGGGCTTATACTTGCAACAACGATGGGACTTATACTGGCAATATTTGCGATGGGACTTATACTTGCAACAACGATGGGACTTATACTTGCAACAACGATGGGACTTATACTTGCAACATTTGCGATGGGACTTATACTTACAACAACGATGGGACTTATACTTGCAACAACGATGGGACTCATACTTGCAACATTTGCGATGGGACTTATACTTGCAACAACGATGGGACTTATACTTGCAACATTTGCGATGGGACTTATACTTGCAACAACGATGGGACTTATACTTGCAACAACGATGGGACTTATACTTGCAACATTTGCGATGGGGCTTATACTTGCAACAACGATGGGACTTATACTTGCAACAACGATGGGACTTATACTTGCAACAACGATGGGACTTATACTTGCAACAACGATGGGACTTATACTTGCAACAACGACGGGACTTATACTTGCAACAACGATGGGACTTATACTTGCAACATTTGCGATGGGACTTATACTTGCAACAACGATGGGACTTATACTTGCAACATTTGCGATGGGACTTATACTTGCAACATTTACGATGGGACTTATACTTGCAACATTTGCGATGGGACTTTTACTTGCAACATTTGCGATGGGACTTTTACTTGCAACATTTGCGATGGGACTTATAATTGCAACATTTGCGATGGGACTTTTACTTGCAACATTTGCGATGGGAGTTATACAACGATGGGACTTATACTTGCAACAACGATGGGACTTATACTTGCAACAACGATGGGACTTATACTTGCAACAACGATGGGACTTATACTTGCAACAACGACGGGACTTATACTTGCAACAACGATGGGACTTATACTTGCAACATTTGCGATGGGACTTATATTTGCAACAACGATGGGACTTATACTTGCAACAGCGATGGGACTTATACTTGCAACATTTGCGATGGGACTTATACTTGCAACAACGATGGGACTTATACTTGCAACATTTGCGATGGGACTTATACTTACAACAACGATGGGACTTATACTTGCAACAACGATGGGACTCATACTTGCAACATTTGCGATGGGACTTATACTTGCAACAACGATGGGACTTATACTTGCAACATTTGCGATGGGACTTATACTTGCAACAACGATGGGACTTATACTTGCAAAACAACGATGGGACTTATACTTGCAACATTTGCGATGGGGCTTATACTTGCAACAACGATGGGACTTATACTTGCAACAACGATGGGACTTATACTTGCAACAACGATGGGACTTATACTTGCAACAACGATGGGACTTATACTTGCAACAACGACGGGACTTATACTTGCAACAACGATGGGACTTATACTTGCAACATTTGCGATGGGACTTATATTTGCAACAACGATGGGACTTATACTTGCAACAGCGGTGGGACTTATACTTGCAACATTTGCGATGGGACTTATATTTGCAACAACGATGGGACTTATACTTGCAACAACGATGGGACTTATACTTGCAACATTTGCGATGGGACTTATATTTGCAACAACGATGGGACTTATACTTGCAACAGCGATGGGACTTATACTTGCAACATTTGCGATGGGACTTATACTTGCAACAACGATGGGACTTATACTTGCAACAACGATGGGACTTATACTTGCAACATTTGCGATGGGACTTATACTTGCAACAACGATGGGACTTATACTTGCAACAACGATGGGACTTATACTTGCAACATTTGCGATGGGACTTATACTTGCAACAACGATGGGACTTACACTTGCAACAACGATGGGACTTATACTTGCAACATTTGCGATGGGACTTATACTTGCAACAACGATGGGACTTATACTTGCAGCATTTGCGATGGGACTTATACTTACAACAACGATGGGACTTATACTTGCAACAACGATGGGACTTATACTTGCAGCAACGATGGGACTTATACTTGCAACAACGATGGGACTTATACTTGCAACAACGATGGGACTTATACTTGCAACAACAATGGGACTTATACTTGCAACATTTGCGATGGGACTTATACTTGCAACAACGATGGGACTTATACTTGCAACAACGATGGGACTTATACTTGCATTATTTGCGATGGGACTTGTACTTGCAACAACGATGGGACTTATACTTGCAACATTTGCGATGGGACTTATACTTGCAACAACGATGGGACTTATACTTGCAAGAACGATGGGACTTATACTTGCAACATTTGCGATGGGACTTATACTTGTAACAACGATGGGACTTATACTTGCAACAACGATGGGACTTATACTTGCAACATTTGCGATGGGACTTATACTTGCAACAACGATGGGACTTATACTTGCAACAACGATGGGACTTATACTTGCAACAACGATGGGACTTATACTTGCAACAACGATGGGACTTATACTTGCAACATTTGTGATGGGACTTATACTTTCAACAACGATGGGACTTATACTTGCAACAACCATGGGACTTATACTTGCAACAACGATGGGACTTATACTTGCAACAACGATGGGACTTATACTTGCAACATTTGCGATGGGACTTATACTTGCAACAACGATGGGACTTATACTTGCAACAACGATGGGACTTATACTTGCAACATTTGCGATGGGACTTATACTTACAACAACGATGGGACTTATACTTGCAACAACGATGGGACTTATACTTGCAACATTTGCGATGGGACTTATACTTGCAACAACGATGGGACTTATACTTGCAACATTTGCGATGGGACTTATACTTGCAACAACGATGGGACTTATACTTGCAACATTTGCGATGGGACTTATACTTGCAACAACGATGGGACTTATACTTGCAACAACGATGGGACTTATACTTACAACATTTGCGATTGGACTTATACTTGCAACAACAATGGGACTTATACTTGCAACATTTGCGATGGGACTGATACTTGCAACAACGATGGAACTTATACTTGCAACATTTGCGATGGGACTTATACTTGCAACAACGATGGGACTTATACTTGCAACAACGATGGGACTTATACTTGCAACATTTGCGATGGGACTTATACTTGCAACAACGATGGGACTTATACTTGCAACAACGATGGGACTTATACTTGCAACAACGATGGGACTTATACTTGCAACAACGATGGGACTCATACTTGCAACATTTGCGATGGGACTTATACTTGCAACAACGATGGGACTTATACTTGCAACATTTGCGATGGGACTTATACTTGCAACAACGATGGGACTTATACTTGCAACAACGATGGGACTTATACTTGCAACATTTGCGATGGGGCTTATACTTGCAACAACGATGGGACTTATACTTGCAACAACGATGGGACTTATACTTGCAACAACGATGGGCCTTATACTTGCAACAACGATGGGACTTATACTTACAACATTTGCGATGGGACTTATACTTGCAACAACGATGGGACTTATACTTGCAACAACGATGGGACTTATACTTGCAACAACGATGGGACTCATACTTGCAACATTTGCGATGGGACTTATACTTGCAACAACGATGGGACTTATACTTGCAACATTTGCGATGGGACTTATACTTGCAACAACGATGGGACTTATACTTGCAACAACGATGGGACTTATACTTGCAACATTTGCGATGGGGCTTATACTTGCAACAACGATGGGACTTATACTTGCAACAACGATGGGACTTATACTTGCAACAACGATGGGACTTATACTTGCAACAACGATGGGACTTATACTTGCAACAACGATGGGACTTATACTTGCAACAACGATGGGACTTATACTTGCAACATTTGCGATGGGACTTATATTTGCAACAACGATGGGACTTATACTTGCAACAGCGATGGGACTTATACTTGCAACATTTGCGATGGGACTTGTACTTGCAACAACGATGGGACTTATACTTGCAACATTTGCGATAGGACTTATACTTGCAACAATGATGGGACTTATACTTGCGACAACGATGGGACTTATACTTGCAACATTTGCGATGGGACTTATACTTGCAACAACGATGGGACTTATACTTGCAACAACGATGGGACTTATACTTGCAACATTTGCGATGGGACTTTTACTTGCAACATTTGCAATGGGACTTATACTTGCAACATTTGCGATGGGACTTATACTTGCAACATTTGCGATGGGACTTATACTTGCAACATTTGCGATGGGACTTATACTTGCAACATTTGCGATGAGACTTTTACTTGCAACATTTGCGATGGGACTTATACTTGCAACATTAGCGATGGGACTTATACTTGCAACATTTACGATGGGACTTATACTTGCAACATTTGCGATGGGACTTTTACTTGCAACATTTGCGATGGGACTTTTACTTGCAACATTTGCGATGGGAGTTATACTTGCAACATTTGCGATGGGACTTAAACTTGCAACATTTACGTGGGGTACTAATACTTGCAACTTTTACGTGGGGTACTAATACTTGCAACAACGATGGGACTTATACTTGCAACATTTGCGATGGGGCTTATACTTGCAACAACGATGGGACTTATACTTGCAACAACGATGGGACTTATACTTGCAACAACGATGGGACTTATACTTGCAACAACGATGGGACTTATACTTGCAACAACGACGGTACTTATACTTGCAACAACGATGGGACTTATACTTGCAACATTTGCGATGGGACTTATATTTGCAACAACGATGGGACTTATACTTGCAACAGCGATGGGACTTATACTTGCAACATTTGCGATGGGACTTGTACTTGCAACAACGATGGGACTTATACTTGCAACATTTGCGATAGGACTTATACTTGCAACAACGATGGGACTTATACTTGCAACAACGATGGGACTTATACTTGCAACATTTGCGATGGGACTTATACTTGCAACAACGATGGGACTTATACTTGCAACAACGATGGGACTTATACTTGCAACATTTGCGATGGGACTTATACTTGCAACAACGATGGGACTTATACTTGCAACAACGATGGGACTTATACTTGCAACATTTGCGATGGGACTTAAACTTGCAACAACGATGGGACTTATACTTGCAGCATTTGCGATGGGACTTATACTTGCAACAACGATGGGTCTTATACTTGCAACAACGATGGGACTTATACTTGCAGCAACGATGGGACTTATACTTGCAACAACGATGGGACTTATACTTGCAACAACGATGGGACTTATACTTGCAACAACGATGGGACTTATACTTGCAACATTTGCGATGGGACTTATACTTGCAACAACGATGGGACTTATACTTGCAACAACGATGGGAATTATACTTGCAACATTTGCGATGGGACTTGTACTTGCAACAACGATGGGACTTATACTTGCAACATTTGCGATGGGACTTATACTTGCAACAACGATGGGACTTATACTTGCAACAACGATGGGACTTATACTTGCAACATTTGCGATGGGACTTATACTTGTAACAACGATGGGACTTATACTTGCAACAACGATGGGACTTATACTTGCAACATTTGCGATGGGACTTATACTTGCAACAACGATGGGACTTATACTTGCAACAACGATGGGACTTATACTTGCAACAACGATGGGACTTATACTTGCAACAACGATGGGACTTATACTTGCAACATTTGCGATGGGACTTATACTTGCAACAACGATGGGACTTATACTTGCAACAACGATGGGACTTATACTTGCAACAACGATGGGACTTATACTTGCAACAACGATGGGACTTATACTTGCAACATTTGCGATGGGACTTATACTTGCAACAACGATGGGACTTATACTTGCAACAACGATGGGACTTATACTTGCAACATTTGCGATGGGACTTATACTTGCAACAACGATGGGACTTATACTTGCAACAACGATGGGACTTATACTTGCAACATTTGCGATGGGACTTATACTTGCAACAACGATGGGACTTATACTTGCAACAACGATGGGACTTATACTTGCAACAACGATGGGACTTATACTTGCAACAACGATGGGACTTATACTTGCAACAACGATGGGACTTATACTTGCAACATTTGCGATGGGACTTATACTTGCAACAACGATGGGACTTATACTTGCAACAACGATGGGACTTATACTTGCAACAACGATGGCACTTATACTTGCAACATTTGCGATGGGACTTATACTTGCAACAACGATGGGACTTATACTTGCAACAACGATGGGACTTATACTTGCAACAACGATGGGACTTATACTTGCAACAACGATGGGACTTATACTTGCAACATTTGCGATGGGACTTATACTTGCAACAACGATGGGACTTATACTTGCAACAACGATGGGACTTATACTTGCAACAACGATGGGACTTATACTTGCAACAACGATGGGACTTATACTTGCAACATTTGCGATGGGACTTATACTTGCAACAACGATGGGACTTATACTTGCAACAACGATGGGACTTATACTTGCAACATTTGCGATGGGACTTATACTTGCAACAACGATGGGACTTATACTTGCAACAACGATGGGACTTATACTTGCAACAACGATGGGACTTATACTTGCAACATTTGCGATGGGACTTATACTTGCAACAACGATGGGACTTATACTTGCAACAACGATGGGACTTATACTTGCAACAACGATGGGACTTATACTTGCAACAACGATGGGACTTATACTTGCAACATTTGCGATGGGACTTATACTTGCAACAACGATGGGACTTATACTTGCAACAACGATGGGACTTATACTTGCAACAACGATGGGACTTATACTTGCAACAACGATGGGACTTATACTTGCAACATTTGCGATGGGACTTATAATTGCAACAACGATGGGACTTATACTTGCAACAACGATGGGACTTATACTTGCAACATTTGCGATGGGACTTATACTTGCAACAACGATGGGACTTATACTTGCAACAACGATGGGACTTATACTTGCAACATTTGCGATGGGACTTATACTTGCAACAACGATGGGACTTATACTTGCAACAACGGTGGGACTTATACTTGTAACATTTGCGATGGGGCTTATACTTGCAACAACGATGGGACTTATACTTGCAACAACGATGGGACTTATACTTGTCCCATCGATAAGTCCCATCGTTGTTGCAAGTATAAGTCCCATCGTTGTTGCAAGTATAAGTCCCATCGTTGTTACAAGTATAAGTCCCATCGTTGTTGCAAGTATAAGTCCCATCGTTGTTGCAAGTATAAGTCCCATCGTTGTTGCAAGTATAAGTCCATCGTTGTTGCAAGTATAAGTCCCATCGTTGTTGCAAGTATAAGTCCCATCGTTGTTGCAAGTATAAGTCCCATCGTTGTTGCAAGTATAAGTCCCATCGTTGTTGCGAGTATAAGTCCCATCGTTGTTGCGAGTATAAGTCCCATCGTTGTTGCGAGTATAAGTTCCATCGTTGTTGCAAGTATAAATCCCATCGTTGTTGCAAGTATAAGTCCCATCGTTGTTGCAAGTATAAGTCACATCGTTGTTGTAAGTATAAGTCCCATCGTTGTTGCGAGTATAAGTCCCATCGTTGTTGCGAGTATAAGTCCCATCGTTGTTGCAAGTATAAGTCCCACCGTTGTTGCGAGTATAAGTCCCATCGTTGTTGGGAGTATAAGTCCCATCGTTGTTGCGAGTATAAGTCCCATCGTTGTTGCAAGTATAAGTCCCATCGTTGTTGCGAGTATAAGTCCCATCGTTGTTGCGAGTATAAGTCCCATCGTTGTTGCAAGTATAAGTCCCATCGTTGTTGCAAGTATAAGTCCCAGCGTTGTTGCGAGTATAAGTCCCATCGTTGTTGCGAGTATAAGTCCCATCGTTGTTGCGAGTATAAGTCCCATCGTTGTTGCGAGTATAAGTCCCATCGTTGTTGCGAGTATAAGTCCCATCGTTGTTGCGAGTATAAGTCCCATCGTTGTTGCGAGTATAAATCCCATCGTTGCTGCAAGTGTAAGTCCCATCGTTGTTGCAAGTATAAGTCCCATCGTTGTTGCAAGTATAAGTCCCATCGTTGTTGCAAGTATAAGTCCCATCGTTGTTGCGAGTATAAGTCCCATCGTTGTTGCAAGTATAAGTCCCATCGTTGTTGCGAGTATAAATCCCATTGTTATTGCGAGTATAAGTCCCATCGTTGTTGCAAGTATAAGTCCCATCGTTGTTGCCAGTATAAATCCCATCGTTATTGCGAGTATAAATCCCATCGTTGTTGCGAGTATAAATCCCATCGTTATTGCGAGTATAAGTCCCATCGTTATTGCGAGTATAAGTCCCATCGTTGTTGCAAGTATAAGTCCCATCGTTGCTGCAAGTGTAAGTCCCATCGTTATTGCGAGTATAAGTCCCATCGTTGTTGCGAGTATAAATCCCATCGTTATTGCGAGTATAAGTCCCATCGTTATTGCGAGTATAAGTCCCATCGTTGTTGCAAGTATAAGTCCCATCGTTGTTGCAAGTATAAGTCCCATCGTTGTTGCGAGTATAAATCCCATCGTTATTGCGAGTATAAATCCCATCGTTATTGCGAGTATAAGTCCCATCGTTATTGCGAGTATAAGTCCCATCGTTGTTGCAAGTATAAGTCCCATCGTTGTTGCAAGTATAAGTCCCATCGTTGTTGCGAGTATAAATCCCATCGTTATTGCGAGTATAAGTCCCATCGTTGTTGCAAGTATAAGTCCCATCGTTATTGCGAGTATAAGTCCCATCGTTATTGCGAGTATAAGTCCCATCGTTGTTGCGAGTATAAATCCCATCGTTATTGCGAGTATAAGTCCCATCGTTATTGCGAGTATAAGTCCCATCGTTATTGCGAGTATAAGTCCCATCGTTATTGCGAGTATAAGTCCCATCGTTGTTGCGAGTATAAATCCCATCGTTATTGCGAGTATAAGTCCCATCGTTATTGCGAGTATAAGTCCCATCGTTGTTGCAAGTATAAGTCCCATCGTTGTTGCAAGTATAAGTCCCATCGTTGTTGCGAGTATAAATCCCATCGTTATTGCGAGTATAAGTCCCATCGTTGTTGCAAGTATAAGTCCCATCGTTATTGCGAGTATAAGTCCCATCGTTATTGCGAGTATAAGTCCCATCGTTGTTGCGAGTATAAATCCCATCGTTATTGCGAGTATAAGTCCCATCGTTGTTGCAAGTATAAGTCCCATCGTTATTGCGAGTATAAGTCCCATCGTTATTGCGAGTATAAGTCCCATCGTTGTTGCGAGTATAAATCCCATCGTTATTGCGGGTATAAGTCCCATCGTTATTGCGAGTATAAGTCCCATCGTTGTTGCAAGTATAAGTCCCATCGTTGTTGCAAGTATAAGTCCCATCGTTGTTGCGAGTATAAATCCCATCGTTATTGCGAGTATAAGTCCCATCGTTGTTGCAAGTATAAGTCCCATCGTTGTTGCGAGTATAAATCCCATCGTTATTGCGAGTATAAGTCCCATCGTTGTTGCAAGTATAAGTCCCATCGTTATTGCGAGTATAAGTCCCATCGTTATTGCGAGTATAAGTCCCATCGTTGTTGCGAGTATAAATCCCATCGTTATTGCGAGTATAAGTCCCATTGTTGTTGCAAGTATAAGTCCCATCGTTGCTGCAAGTGTAAGTCCCATCGTTGTTGCAAGTATAAGTCCCATCGTTGTTGCGAGTATAAATCCCATCGTTATTGCGAGTATAAGTCCCATCGTTATTGCGAGTATAAGTCCCATCGTTGTTGCAAGTATAAGTCCCATCGTTGTTGCGAGTATAAATCCCATCGTTATTGCGAGTATAAGTCCCATCGTTGTTGCAAGTATAAGTCCCATCGTTGTTGCAAGTATAAGTCCCATCGTTGTTGCGAGTATAAATCCCATCGTTATTGCGAGTATAAGTCCCATCGTTGTTGCAAGTATAAGTCCCAGCGTTGTTGCGAGTATAAGTCCCATCGTTGTTGCAAGTATAAGTCCCATCGTTGCTGCAAGTGTAAGTCCCATCGTTGTTGCAAGTATAAGTCCCATCGTTGTTGCAAGTATAAGTCCCATCGTTGCTGCAAGTGTAAGTCCCATCGTTGTTGCAAGTATAAGTCCCAGCGTTGTTGCGAGTATAAGTCCCATCGTTGTTGCAAGTATAAGTCCCATCGTTGCTGCAAGTGTAAGTCCCATCGTTGTTGCAAGTATAAGTCCCATCGTTGTTGCAAGTATAAGTCCCATCGTTGCTGCAAGTGTAAGTCCCATCGTTGTTGCAAGTATAAGTCCCAGCGTTGTTGCGAGTATAAGTCCCATCGTTGTTGCAAGTATAAGTCCCATCGTTGCTGCAAGTGTAAGTCCCATCGTTGTTGCAAGTATAAGTCCCATCGTTGTTGCAAGTATAAGTCCCATCGTTGTTGCGAGTATAAATCCCATCGTTATTGCGAGTATAAGTCCCATCGTTGTTGCAAGTATAAGTCCCATCGTTGTTGCAAGTATAAGTCCCAGCGTTGTTGCGAGTATAAGTCCCATCGTTGTTGCAAGTATAAGTCCCATCGTTGTTGCGAGTATAAGTCCCATCGTTGTTGCGAGTATAAGTCCCATCGTTGTTGCAAGTATAAGTCCCATCGTTGTTGCGAGTATAAATCCCATCGTTATTGCGAGTATAAGTCCCATCGTTGTTGCAAGTATAAGTCCCATCGTTGTTGCAAGTATAAGTCCCAGCGTTGTTGCGAGTATAAGTCCCATCGTTGTTGCAAGTATAAATCCCATCGTTGTTGCGAGTATAAGTCCCATCGTTGTTGCGAGTATAAGTCCCATCGTTGTTGCAAGTATAAGTCCCATCGTTGTTGCGAGTATAAATCCCATCGTTATTGCGAGTATAAGTCCCATCGTTGTTGCAAGTATAAGTCCCATCGTTGTTGCGAGTATAAGTCCCATCGTTGTTGCAAGTATAAGTCCCATCGTTGTTGCGAGTATAAGTCCCATCATTGTTGCGAGTATAAGTCCCATCGTTGTTGCAAGTATAAGTCCCATCGTTGTTGCAAGTATAAGTCCCATCGTTGTTGCAAGTATAAGTCCCATCGTTGTTGCAAGTATAAGTCCCATCGTTGTTGCGAGTATAAATCCCATCGTTATTGCGAGTATAAGTCCCATCGTTGTTGCAAGTATAAGTCTCAGCGTTGGTGCGAGTATAAGTCCCATCGTTGTTGCAAGTATAAGTCCCATCGTTGTTGCAAGTATAAGTCCCAGCGTTGTTGCGAGTATAAGTCCCATCGTTGTTGCAAGTATAAGTCCCATCGTTGTTGCAAGTATAAGTCCCATCGTTGTTGCAAGTATAAGTCCCAGCGTTGTTGCGAGTATAAGTCCCATCGTTGTTGCAAGTATAAGTCCCATCGTTGTTGCGAGTATAAATCCCATCGTTATTGCGAGTATAAGTCCCATCGTTGTTGCAAGTATAAGTCCCATCGTTGTTGCAAGTATAAGTCCCAGCGTTGTTGCGAGTATAAGTCACATCGTTGTTGCAAGTATAAGTCCCATCGTTGTTGCGAGTATAAGTCCCATCGTTGTTGCAAGTATAAGTCCCATCGTTGTTGCAAGTATAAGGACCATCGTTGTTGCGAGTATAAATTCCATCGTTGTTGCAAGTTTAAGTCCCATCGTTGTTGCGAGTATAAGTCCCATCGTTGTTGCGAGTATAAGTCCCATCGTTGTTGCGAGTATAAATCCCATCGTTATTGCGAGTATAAGTCCCATCGTTGTTGCAAGTATAAATCCCATCGTTGTTGCAAGTATAAGTCCCAGCGTTGTTGCGAGTATAAGTCCCATCGTTGTTGCAAGTATAAGTCCCATCGTTGTTGCGAGTATAAGTCCCATCGTTGTTGCGAGTATAAGTCCCATCGTTGTTGCAAGTATAAGTCCCATCGTTGTTGCAAGTATAAGTCCCATCGTTGTTGCAAGTATAAGTCCCATCGTTGTTGCAAGTATAAGTCCCATCGTTGTTGCGAGTATAAATCCCATCGTTATTGCGAGTATAAGTCCCATCGTTGTTGCAAGTATAAGTCCCAGCGTTGTTGCGAGTATAAGTCCCATCGTTGTTGCGAGTATAAGTCCCATCGTTGTTGCAAGTATAAGTCCCATCGTTGTTGCAAGTATAAGTCCCATCGTTGTTGCAAGTATAAGTCCCATCGTTGTTGCAAGTATAAGTCCCATCGTTGTTGCAAGTATAAGTCCCATCGTTGTTGCGAGTATAAATCCCATCGTTATTGCGAGTATAAGTCCCATCGTTGTTGCAAATATAAGTCCCAGCGTTGTTGCGAGTATAAGTCCCATCGTTGTTGCAAGTATAAGTCCCATCGTTGTTGCAAGTATAAGTCCCAGCGTTGTTGCGAGTATAAGTCCCATCGTTGTTGCAAGTATAAGTCCCATCGTTGTTGCAAGTATAAGTCCCATCGTTGTTGCAAGTATAAGTCCCAGCGTTGTTGCGAGTATAAGTCCCATCGTTGCTGCAAGTATAAGTCCCATCGTTGTTGCAAGTATAAGTCCCATCGTTGTTGCGAGTATAAATCCCACCGTTATTGCGAGTATAAGTCCCATCGTTGTTGCAAGTATAAGTCCCATCGTTGTTGCAAGTATAAGTCCCAGCGTTGTTGCGAGTATAAGTCCCATCGTTGTTGCAAGTATAAGTCCCATCGTTGTTGCGAGTATAAGTCCCATCGTTGTTGCGAGTATAAGTCCCATCGTTGTTGCAAGTATAAGTCCCATCGTTGTTGCAAGTATAAGTCCCATTGTTGTTGCAAGTATAAGTCCCATCGTTGTTGCAAGTATAAGTCCCATCGTTGTTGCGAGTATAAATCCCATCGTTATTGCGAGTATAAGTCCCATCGTTGTTGCAAGTATAAGTCCCAGCGTTGTTGCGAGTATAAGTCCCATCGTTGTTGCAAGTATAAGTCCCATCGTTGTTGCAAGTATAAGTCCCAGCGTTGTTGCGAGTATAAGTCCCATCGTTGTTGCAAGTATAAGTCCCATCGTTGTTGCAAGTATAAGTCCCATCGTTGTTGCAAGTATAAGTCCCAGCGTTGTTGCGAGTATAAGTCCCATCGTTGTTGCAAGTATAAGTCCCATCGTTGTTGCAAGTATAAGTCCCATCGTTGTTGCGAGTATAAATCCCATCGTTATTGCGAGTATAAGTCCCATCGTTGTTGCAAGTATAAGTCCCATCGTTGTTGCAAGTATAAGTCCCAGCGTTGTTGCGAGTATAAGTCACATCGTTGTTGCAAGTATAAGTCCCATCGTTGTTGCGAGTATAAGTCCCATCGTTGTTGCAAGTATAAGTCCCATCGTTGTTGCAAGTATAAGGACCATCGTTGTTGCGAGTATAAATTCCATCGTTGTTGCAAGTTTAAGTCCCATCGTTGTTGCGAGTATAAGTCCCATCGTTGTTGCGAGTATAAGTCCCATCGTTGTTGCGAGTATAAATCCCATCGTTATTGCGAGTATAAGTCCCATCGTTGTTGCAAGTATAAGTCCCAGCGTTGTTGCGAGTATAAGTCCCATCGTTGTTGCGAATATAAGTCCCATCGTTGTTGCAAGTATAAGTCCCATCGTTGTTGCAAGTATAAGTCCCATCGTTGTTGCAAGTATAAGTCCCATCGTTGTTGCAAGTATAAGTCCCATCGTTGTTGCAAGTATAAGTCCCATCGTTGTTGCGAGTATAAATCCCATCGTTATTGCGAGTATAAGTCCCATCGTTGTTGCGAGTATAAATCCCATCGTTGTTGCGAGTATAAGTCCCATCGTTGTTGCAAGTATAAGTCCCATCGTTGTTGCAAGTATAAGGACCATCGTTGTTGCGAGTATAAGTCCCATCGTTGTTGCAAGTATAAGTCCCATCGTTGTTGCAAGTATAAGTCCCATCGTTGTTGCAAGTATAAGTCCCATCGTTGTTGCAAGTATAAGTCCCATCGTTGTTGCAAGTATAAGTCCCATCGTTGTTGCAAGTATAAGTCCCATCGTTGTTGCGAGTATAAATCCCATCGTTATTGCGAGTATAAGTCCCATCGTTGTTGCGAGTATAAATCCCATCGTTGTTGCGAGTATAAGTCCCATCGTTGTTGCAAGTATAAGTCACATCGTTGTTGCAAGTATAAGTCCCATCGTTGTTGCGAGTATAAGTCCCATCGTTGTTGCAAGTATAAGTCCCATCGTTGTTGCAAGTATAAGGACCATCGTTGTTGCGAGTATAAATTCCATCGTTGTTGCAAGTTTAAGTCCCATCGTTGTTGCGAGTATAAGTCCCATCGTTGTTGCGAGTATAAGTCCCATCGTTGTTGCGAGTATAAATCCCATCGTTATTGCGAGTATAAGTCCCATCGTTGTTGCAAGTATAAGTCCCAGCGTTGTTGCGAGTATAAGTCCCATCGTTGTTGCGAATATAAGTCCCATCGTTGTTGCAAGTATAAGTCCCATCGTTGTTGCAAGTATAAGTCCCATCGTTGTTGCAAGTATAAGTCCCATCGTTGTTGCAAGTATAAGTCCCATCGTTGTTGCGAGTATAAATCCCATCGTTATTGCGAGTATAAGTCCCATCGTTGTTGCAAGTATAAGTCCCATCGTTGTTGCAAGTATAAGTCCCATCGTTGTTGCAAGTATAAGTCCCATCGTTGTTGCAAGTATAAGTCCCATCGTTGTTGCAAGTATAAGTCCCATCGTTGTTGCGAGTATAAATCCCATCGTTATTGCGAGTATAAGTCCCATCGTTGTTGCGAGTATAAATCCCATCGTTGTTGCGAATATAAGTCCCATCGTTGTTGCAAGTATAAGTCCCATCGTTGTTGCAAGTATAAGTCCCATCGTTGTTGCAAGTATAAGTCCCATCGTTGTTGCAAGTATAAGTCCCATCGTTGTTGCAAGTATAAGTCCCATCGTTGTTGCGAGTATAAATCCCATCGTTATTGCGAGTATAAGTCCCATCGTTGTTGCGAGTATAAATCCCATCGTTGTTGCGAATATAAGTCCCATCGTTGTTGCAAGTATAAGTCCCATCGTTGTTGCAAGTATAAGTCCCATCGTTGTTGCAAGTATAAGTCCCATCGTTGTTGCAAGTATAAGTCCCATCGTTGTTGCAAGTATAAGTCCCATCGTTGTTGCGAGTATAAATCCCATCGTTATTGCGAGTATAAGTCCCATCGTTGTTGCAAGTATAAGTCCCAGCGTTGTTGCGAGTATAAGTCCCATCGTTGTTGCAAGTATAAGTCCCATCGTTGTTGCGAGTATAAGTCCCATCGTTGTTGCGAGTATAAGTCCCATCGTTGTTGCAAGTATAAGTCCCATCGTTGTTGCAAGTATAAGTCCCATCGTTGTTGCAAGTATAAATCCCATCGTTATTGCGAGTATAAGTCCCATCGTTGTTGCAAGTATAAGTCCCAGCGTTGTTGCGAGTATAAGTCCCATCGTTGTTGCGAATATAAGTCCCATCGTTGTTGCAAGTATAAGTCCCATCGTTGTTGCAAGTATAAGTCCCATCGTTGTTGCAAGTATAAGTCCCATCGTTGTTGCAAGTATAAGTCCCATCGTTGTTGCAAGTATAAGTCCCATCGTTGTTGCGAGTATAAATCCCATCGTTATTGCGAGTATAAGTCCCATCGTTGTTGCAAGTATAAGTCCCAGCGTTGTTGCGAGTATAAGTCCCATCGTTGTTGCAAGTATAAGTCCCATCGTTGTTGCAAGTATAAGTCCCAGCGTTGTTGCGAGTATAAGTCCCATCGTTGTTGCAAGTATAAGTCCCATCGTTGTTGCAAGTATAAGTCCCATCGTTGTTGCAAGTATAAGTCCCAGCGTTGTTGCGAGTATAAGTCCCATCGTTGTTGCAAGTATAAGTCCCATCGTTGTTGCAAGTATAAGTCCCATCGTTGTTGCGAGTATAAATCCCATCGTTATTGCGAGTATAAGTCCCATCGTTGTTGCAAGTATAAGTCCCATCGTTGTTGCAAGTATAAGTCCCATCGTTGTTGCAAGTATAAGTCCCATCGTTGTTGCAAGTATAAGTCCCATCGTTGTTGCGAGTATAAGTCCCATCGTTGTTGCGAGTATAAGTCCCATCGTTGTTGCGAGTATAAGTCCCATCGTTGTTGCGAGTATAAGTCCCATCTTTGTTGCGAGTATAAGTCCCATCGTTGTTGCGAGTATAAGTCCCATCGTTGTTGCAAGTATAAATCCCATCGTTGTTGCAAGTATAAGTCCCATCGTTGTTGCAAGTATAAGTCACATCGTTGTTGTAAGTATAAGTCCCATCGTTGTTGCGAGTATAAGTCCCATCGTTGTTGCGAGTATAAGTCCCATCGTTGTTGCAAGTATAAGTCCCATCGTTGTTGCGAGTATAAGTCCCATCGTTGTTGCAAGTATAAGTCCCATCGTTGTTGCAAGTATAAGTCCCATCGTTGTTGCGAATATAAGTCATATCGTTGTTGCGAGTATAAGTCCCAGCGTTGTTGCGAGTATAAGTCCCATCGTTGTTGCGAGTATAAGTCCCATCGTTGTTGCGAGTATAAATCCCATCGTTATTGCGAATATAAGTCACATCGTTGTTGCGAGTATAAGTCCCAGCGTTGTTGCGAGTATAAGTCCCATCGTTGTTGCAAGTATAAGTCCCATCGTTGTTGCAAGTATAAGTCCCATCGTTGTTGCAAGTATAAGTCCCAGCGTTGTTGCGAGTATAAGTCCCATCTTTGTTGCAAGTATAAGTCCCATCGTTGTTGCGAGTATAAATCCCATCGTTATTGCGAATATAAGTCCCATCGTTGTTGCAAGTATAAGTCCCATCGTTGTTGCGAGTATAAATCCCATCGTTATTGCGAGTATAAGTCCCATCGTTGTTGCGAGTATAAGTCCCATCGTTGTTGCAAGTATAAGTCCCAGCGTTGTTGCGAGTATAAGTCCCATCGTTGTTGCAAGTATAAGTCACATCGTTGTTGCGAGTATAAGTCCAATCGTTGTTGCAAGTATAAGTCCCATCGTTGTTGCAAGTATAAGTCCCATCGTTGTTGCGAATATAAGTCACATCGTTGTTGCAAGTATAAGTCCCATCGTTGTTGCGAGTATAAGTCACATCGTTGTTGCGAGTATAAGTCCCAGCGTTGTTGCGAGTATAAGTCCCAGCGTTGTTGCGAGTATAAGTCCCATCGTTGTTGCAAGTATAAGTCCCATCGTTGTTGCGAGTATAAGTCCAATCGTTGTTGCAAGTATAAGTCCCATCGTTGTTGCAAGTATAAGTCCCATCGTTGTTGCGAATATAAGTCACATCGTTGTTGCGAGTATAAGTTCCATCGTTGTTGCGAGTAGAAGTCCCATCGTTGTTGCGAGTATAAGTCCCATCGTTGTTGCGAGTATAAATCCCATCGTTATTGCGAATGTAAGTCACATCGTTGTTGCGAGTATAAGTCCCAGCGTTGTTGCGAGTATAAGTCCCATCGTTGTTGCGAGTATAAGTCCCATCGTTGTTGCGAGTATAAGTCCCATCGTTGTTGCGAGTATAAGTCCCATCGTTGTTGCAAGTATAAGTCCCATCGTTGTTGCGAGTATAAGTCCCATCGTTGTTGCAAGTATAAGTCCCATCGTTGTTGCAAGTATAAATCCCATCGTTGTTGCGAGTATAAGTCCCATCGTTGTTGCAAGTATAAGTCCCATCTTTGTTGCAAGTATAAGTCCCATCGTTGTAGCGAGTATAAGTCCCATCGTTGTTGCAAGTATAAGTTCCATCGTTGTTGCAAGTATAAGTTCCATCGTTGTTGCGAGTATAAGTCCCATCGTTGTTGCGAGTATAAATCCCATCGTTATTGCGAATGTAAGTCACATCGTTGTTGCGAGTATAAGTCCCAGCGTTGTTGCGAGTATAAGTCCCATCGTTGTTCCGAGTATAAGTCCCATCGTTGTTGCGAGTATAAGTCCCATCGTTGTTGCAAGTATAAGTCCCATCGTTGTTGCAAGTATAAGTCCCATCCTTGTTGCGAGTATAAGTCCCATCGTTGTTGCAAGTATAAGTTCCATCGTTGTTGCGAGTATAAGTTCCATCGTTGTTGCAAGTATAAGTCCCATCGTTGTTGCGAGTATAAGTCCCATCGTTGTTGCAAGTATAAGTCCCATCGTTGTTGCAAGTATAAGTTCCATCGTTGTTGCGAGTATAAGTTCCATCGTTGTTGCAAGTATAAGTCCCATCGTTGTTGCGAGTATAAGTCCCATCGTTGTTGCAAATATAAGTCCCATCGTTGTTGCAAGTATAAGTCCCATCGTTGTTGCGAGTATAAGTCCCATCGTTGTTGCGAGTATAAGTCCCATCGTTGTTGCAAGTATAAGTTCCATCGTTGTTGCGAGTATAAGTTCCATCGTTGTTGCAAGTATAAGTCCCATCGTTGTTGCAAGTATAAGTCCCATCGTTGTTGCAAGTATAAGTCCCATCGTTGTTGCGAGTATAAGTCCCATCGTTGTTGCGAGTATAAGTCCCATCCTTGTTGCAAGTATAAGTCCCATCGTTGTTGCAAGTATAAGTCCCATCGTTGTTGCAAGTATAAGTCCCATCGTTGTTGCAAGTATAAGTCCCATCGTTGTTGCAAGTATAAGTCCCATCGTTGTTGCAAGTATAAGTCCCATCGTTGTTGCAAGTATAAGTCCCATCGTTGTTGCAAGTATAAGTCCCATCGTTGTTGCAAGTATAAGTCCCATCGTTGTTGCAAGTATAAGTCCCATCGTTGTTGCAAGTATAAGTCCCATCGTTGTTGCGAGTATAAGTCCCATCGTTGTTGCGAGTATAAGTCCCATCGTTGTTGCAAGTATAAGTCCCATCGTTGTTGCAAGTATAAGTCCCATCGTTGTTGCGAGTATAGGTCCCATCGTTGTTGCAAGTATAAGTCCCATCGTTGTTGCAAGTATAAGTCCCATCGTTGTTGCAAGTATAAGTCCCATCGTTGTTGCGAGTATAAGTCCCATCGTTGTTGCGAGTATAAGTCCCATCGTTGTTGCGAGTATAAGTCCCATCGTTGTTGAAGGTATAAGTCCCATCGTTGTTGCAAGTATAAGTCCCATCGTTGTTGCGAGCATAAGTCCCATCGTTGTTGCAAGTATAAGTCCCATCGTTGTTGCAAGTATAAGTCCCATCGTTGTTGCGAGTATAAGTCCCATCGTTGTTGCGAGTATAAGTCCCATCGTTGTTGCGAGTATAAGTCCCAACGTTGTTGCGAGTATAAGTCCCATCGTTGTTGCGAGTATAAATCCCATCGTTATTGCGAATGTAAGTCACATCGTTGTTGCAAGTATAAGTCCCATCGTTGTTGCAAGTATAAGTCCCATCGTTGTTGCGAGTATAAGTCCCATCGTTGTTGAAGGTATAAGTCCCATCGCTGTTGCAAGTATAAGTCCCATCGTTGTTGCAAGTATGAGTCCCATCGTTGTTGCGAGTATAAGTCCCATCGTTGTTGCAAGTATAAGTCCCATCGTTGTTGCAAGTATAAGTCCCATCGTTGTTGCAAGTATAAGTCCCATCGTTGTTGCGAGTATAAGTTCCATCGTTGTTGCGAGTATAAGTCCCATCGTTGTTGCAAGTATAAGTCCCATCGTTGTTGCAAGTATAAGTCCCATCGTTGTTGCAAGTATAAGTCCCATCGTTGTTGCAAGTATAAGTCCCATCGTTGTTGCGAGTATAAGTCCCATCGTTGTTGCGAGTATAAGTTCCATCGTTGTTGCAAGTATAAGTCCCATCGTTGTTGCAAGTATAAGTCCCATCGTTGTTGCAAGTATAAGTCCCATCGTTGTTGCGAGTATAAGTCCCATCGTTGTTGCAAGTATAAGTCCCATCGTTGTTGCAAGTATAAGTCCCATCGTTGTTGCAAGTATAAGTCCCATCGTTGTTGCAAGTATAAGTCCCATCGTTGTTGCAAGTATAAGTCCCATCGTTGTTGCGAGTATAAGTTCCATCGTTGTTGCAAGTATAAGTCCCATCGTTGTTGCAAGTATAAGTCCCATCGTTGTTGCAAGTATAAGTCCCATCGTTGTTGCAAGTATAAGTCCCATCGTTGTTGCGAGTATAAGTCCCATCGTTGTTGCAAGTATAAGTCCCATCGTTGTTGCAAGTATAAGTCCCATCGTTGTTGCGAGTATAAGTCCCATCGTTGTTGCAAGTATAAGTCCCATCGTTGTTGCGAGTATAAGTCCCATCGTTGTTACGAGTATAAGTCCCATCGTTGTTGCGAGTATAAGTCCCATCGTTGTTGCAAGTATAAGTCCCATCGTTGTTGCAAGTATAAGTCCCATCGTTGTTGCAAGTATAAGTCCCATCGTTGTTGCAAGTATAAGTCCCATCGTTGTTGCGAATATAAGTCACATCGTTGTTGCGAGTATAAGTCCCAGCGTTGTTGCGAGTATAAGTCCCATCGTTGTTGCGAGTATAAGTCCCATCGTTGTTGCGAGTATAAATCCCATCGTTATTGCGAATATAAGTCACATCGTTGTTGCGAGTATAAGTCCCAGCGTTGTTGCGAGTATAAGTCCCATCGTTGTTGCAAGTATAAGTCCCATCGTTGTTGCGAGTATAAGTCCCATCGTTGTTGCAAGTATAAGTCCCAGCGTTGTTACGAGTATAAGTCCCATCGTTGTTGCAAGTATAAATCCCATCGTTGTTGCGAGTATAAATCCCATCGTTATTGCGAATATAAGTCCCATCGTTGTTGCAAGTATAAGTCCCATCGTTGTTGCGAGTATAAATCCCATCGTTATTGCGAGTATAAGTCCCATCGTTGTTGCAAGTATAAGTCCCATCGTTGTTGCGAGTATAAATCCCATCGTTATTGCGAATATAAGTCACATCGTTGTTGCGAGTATAAGTCCCAGCGTTGTTGCGAGTATAAGTCCCATCGTTGTTGCAAGTATAAGTCCCATCGTTGTTGCGAGTATAAGTCCCATCGTTGTTGCAAGTATAAGTCCCATCGTTGTTGCAAGTATAAATCCCATCGTTATTGCGAATATAAGTCCCATCGTTGTTGCAAGTATAAGTCCCATCGTTGTTGCGAGTATAAATCCCATCGTTATTGCGAGTATAAGTCCCATCGTTGTTGCAAGTATAAGTCCCATCGTTGTTGCGAGTATAAATCCCATCGTTATTGCGAATATAAGTCACATCGTTGTTGCGAGTATAAGTCCCAGCGTTGTTGCGAGTATAAGTCCCATCGTTGTTGCAAGTATAAGTCCCATCGTTGTTGCGAGTATAAGTCCCATCGTTGTTGCAAGTATAAGTCCCATCGTTGTTGCAAGTATAAGTCCCATCGTTGTTGCGAATATAAGTCACATCGTTGTTGCGAGTATAAGTCCCATCGTTGTTGCGAGTATATGTCCCATCGTTGTTGCGAGTATAAGTCCCAGCGTTGTTGCGAGTATAAGTCCCATCGTTGTTGCGAGTATAAGTCCCATCGTTGTTGCGAGTATAAATAAGTCCCATCGTTGTTGCAAGTATAAGTCCCATCGTTGTTGCGAGTATAAGTCCCATCGTTGTTGCGAGTATAAGTCCCATCGTTGTTGCAAGTATAAGTCCCAGCGTTGTTGCGAGTATAAGTCCCATCGTTGTTGCAAGTATAAGTCCCATCGTTGTTGCGAGTATAAGTCCCATCGTTGTTGCAAGTATAAGTCCCATCGTTGTTGCAAGTATAAGTCCCATCGTTGTTGCGAATATAAGTCACATCGTTGTTGCGAGTATAAGTCCCATCGTTGTTGCGAGTATATGTCCCATCGTTGTTGCGAGTATAAGTCCCAGCGTTGTTGCGAGTATAAGTCCCATCGTTGTTGCGAGTATAAGTCCCATCGTTGTTGCGAGTATAAATAAGTCCCATCGTTGTTGCAAGTATAAGTCCCATCGTTGTTGCGAGTATAAGTCACATCGTTGTTGCGAGTATAAGTCCCATCGTTGTTGCGAGTATAAGTCCCAGCGTTGTTGCGAGTATAAGTCCCATCGTTGTTGCGAGTATAAGTCCCATCGTTGTTGCAAGTATAAGTCCCATCGTTGTTGCGAGTATAAGTCCCATCGTTGTTGCAAGTATAAGTCCCATCGTTGTTGCGAGTATAAGTCCCATCGTTGTTGCAAGTATAAGTCCCATCGTTGTTGCAAGTATAAATCCCATCGTTGTTGCGAGTATAAGTCCCATCGTTGTTGCAAGTATAAGTCCCATCGTTGTTGCAAGTATAAGTCCCATCGTTGTAGCGAGTATAAGTCCCATCGTTGTTGCAAGTATAAGTCCCATCGTTGTTGCGAGTATAAGTCCCATCGTTGTTGCAAGTATAAGTCCCAGCGTTGTTACGAGTATAAGTCCCATCGTTGTTGCAAGTATAAATCCCATCGTTGTTGCGAGTATAAATCCCATCGTTCATCAATCAAACTCCATCGGTCAGCTGTGAATGACGTGTCTCTTTCTTCGCTTCAGTGAATAATTTGTTAATAAAAAAAAAAAAAAATCAAAATTAATAAACGAAAAGCTCAAGTTAAATCTGAGGACTTATGGTCCTCAGAAAATTCCTCTGGTAGTAAAATGAGGAAGTTTAATTTTTGGACTCCTTTGCAGGCATTGGATGAAGATGAAGATGCTGAAAATGCAAATAACACAGACACTCAAGTGCAAAACACCAAAAAAGAATTTATTTCACCAATAAAAGTGCTTTCACATAATTGTGAATCTTTTCATAAAATGTTTAAAAACGCTGGTATGACTAAATACTGTATAAAAAAGATTTCAATTGGAATCAAAATAATTTGTGAATCAACAGACACTTTCAACGTTATTGTTACTATTCTAAAAGAACATAACTGTCAATTTTTTACCCATGAATCAAAACATGATAAGCCATTTAAATTTGTCTTATTTGGCCTTGAAGGTAAATCTGAGGAAGAATTAAAAAAAGAATTAAATTCTCTTAAATACAATTGCATTGATGTCAAAAAAATTGAAAAGAAATATAATGAGTATATTGATACTCTTTATATTGTTTACTTTCCAAACGGAACAGTTAAACTCCGTGATTTAAAACAAAACGTCAAATCTCTTTTTCATATGATAATTCGATGGGATTATCAAAGAAAGATTAAAAACAAACCAATTCAATGTCATAACTGTCAAATGTTTGGACATGGAGAAAAAGGTTGCTCCATTAAAACAAAATGTGCTTACTGCTCTGGTAGACACAAAACCAAAGATTGTAAAAATAAAGATAAAGTAAAATGTGCAAATTGCAACAACACGCATACATCAACTGACATTTCATGTCCAGTAAGAGCATCATTTCTTGATATAAGAGAAAATATTCAACGCAAAAACAACCGTTATCCAAGTCATGGTAATAGAATTTATCAAAGCAGAAAAAATATAACAACAAATCTAAATACTTTGGATAATAATAATTTCCCTCAACTTCCAAACTCAAATGCTAGATTTGAAAATAATACAATGGCCTGGCCACGATCTCAAATCAATAATAAGAGAAACACTACTCAAACATCAAATGAACTCTTTACGGTAGAAGAGATAAGTCAGCTGACTTTAGATATAGTGAGCAAATTAAAATCTTGTAAAACAAAAGATGAACAATTTTATGTTATCACACAATTAGCAACAAAATATTTGTATAATATATAAGTTATAATGGCAGCTACACAATTAAATATAATCTTTTGGAATTGTAGAGGCATTAGAAATAAATATTTAGAGCTTTATGATTTTTTAAATACTAATAATGTAGATTTATGTTTTCTTACAGAAACTTGGCTAACAAACAGTGTAAATATACCTCAAATAGGATATTATTGTGTTCGTTGTGATCGACCCGATCGGACTGGTGGAGGAGTAGCAATACTTATTAGAAAATGTATTACGAATTTTAAACCTATATTTGTTAAAACTGAAAAAATTGAAAATGTAGGAATCTGTTTAAAAACTTCTGATGCGATGGAAATAAATTTATTCTCAGTTTATTTTCCTGGGGGTGAGTCAAATTCTCAATCACAGGGTATTTTTAGAAAAGACATTAGGAAACTTCTTAAAACTGATAGAAATGTAATAATCTGTGGGGATTTGAACAGCAGGCACAGAAATTGGATGTGTAATCGAGCAAACACTTGGGGAAATATTTTATGCAATACAGTTGCTATACTTCCTTATACTATTTTACACCCTAGTTCACCAACATATATTCCTACTTCAAGAAACAAAACCCCTTCCATTTTAGATATTGTTGTTTCAAATGTTCCGCAATACATTACAAATCCTATAACCATAAATTCTTTAAGTTCTGATCACTTACCTGTTTCATTCAACCTTAACCTGAGTGCCTCACAAACTGAACATTTGTTTTTCAATTACAAAAAAGCAAACTGGGGATTTTTTAAATCTTCCATTGATAAATCAGTCTCGCATTTGCCCCGTGATATAAATAATACAACAAATTGTAACTCAATTGATCTCAGTGTAGATATTTTAACTAACAGCATTATAGAAGCAGCAGATATTGCAATTCCAAAAATAAAATCCGACTTAAAGTCAAATTCTATAACGCCTCATATTAAACATTTAATAATAACTCGGAATTATTACAGACGACAATGGATGAGATATCGAAACACATCAGACCTTGTTTCTATGAACATATACAGTACAGAAATTCGTTATGAAATATCTAAACTCAGAAATATATCATGGAATAATAAAATAAAAGATCTTGATAAGGCATCTAAACCATTTTGGAATATAGCAAAATGTCTTAGAAAGAAAAAAATATTTGTACCACCTTTATTGGATAAAACGACTACGCATTATAGCGATGAAGAAAAGGTGAACCAACTTGCTTTTAATTTTTTAAAAAATCATAGAGTTTCGGAAGATTTAGGGGATGAAACACACGTTTCAATGGTTGATAGTGTCAATCAACAATTATCTTCTTTTACTATTGCAACAGATCCAGGGGATTTTGTAAATACCAATGAAATAAGATCAATTATTAAAGAATTAAAACCCCGAAAAGCAGCTGGTATTGATGGGGTTAAAAATTTAAAAAAAAAAAAAAAAAAAAAAAAAAAAAAAAAAAATTTAATGTTAAAACAATTACCTAATTCTGCTATTCTATATTTTTGCTTTATAATAAATTGCTGCTTAAAACTGCAATATTTTCCAAAAATTTGGAAAACTGCTAAAGTAATCCCGATTATAAAGCCGAATAAACCCCCCAATTCAGTTAGTAGCTACCGCCCAATAAGTCTTCTAAGCAGCCTCAGTAAAATCTTAGAAAAAGTTTTAAAAAGTAGAATTTCAAAATTTATGGATCAACGTAGTATCCTTCCACTAAACCAGTTTGGCTTTAGACCATTTCACAGCACAACCCACCAAATTAAGCGGTTATATAATCACATAAATACCGGTTTCAAAAGTGGAAGTTCTACAATTATGGTTACCCTGGACATTGAGAAGGCTTTCGATTCCGTATGGTACAATGGCTTATTATACAAAATGGTTCAATTTAATTTCCCACTTTATCTTATAAGAATTGTTGAATCATTTTTAAAAAACAGACTATTTTGTGTTTGTCTAAATGATATGTATTCTGATCTCTTAGAAATCCCTGCCGGTGTGCCACAAGGCTCAGTTTTGGGGCCAATTTTATATATTTTATATTGTTCAGATATGCCGGATCTCAACGGTTGTAATTGCGCTACATATGCTGACGATACTTGCCTATTCTTTTCGCATGAATTTGGTCAAAATATAGTGATTAAATTACAATGCGCGCTAGAAAACTTGGTATCTTATTTTGAAAAATGGAAAATTAAAATTAATGAGGAAAAAACTCAAGCTGTATTTTTTACTCGAAAACGCAAAGCTTGCTTTTACCCCACAACCCAATTGAAAATTAATGGCATAAGCATACCATGGAATGATAGTGTTAAGCACTTGGGAGTACATATGGACAGAAAACTCATATTTGAACTACATGTTAAGAGACAAATTGAAAAATTCAATATGGCTAGGAACATGTTATATCCACTCATTAGGCGTGGATCTCCTTTAAGCAGTGAAAACAAAATCATTTTAGCTAAGGTAGTTTTTCAATCAATAATTCTTTACGCATGCCCAGTATGGGGTGTTTGCGCTGCTTCGCATGTTAAAAAATTACAAATTTGTCAAAACAAATTGCTCAAAATGATGCTAAGCCTGCCATGGCACTTCTCTACCAGAGTCCTACACAACAACAACAATATTAGGTTAATACGTGACAGAATAAATACTGTCACCGAACGTTTTAAAATTTTTTGTGGTTTATCTGAAAATCCACTTATATCTAGCTTATATGACTGAATGTCCCTCCCTATACACACATGCATACACATAACCTTTTGGATGTATGTATGCATGTGTATAAATCTCGTTTACCCCCTTTTCTTAATTATAAAATAAAACATGTTTCTAAAAATATCTTTATATAAATAGACAAATACTTTTGTCTCCAAATAATAAATCAGGGGTTTTTACATTTAAATTTTCCTCTGAAATAACTCTTCTTTTTTTCAAACTTAATATACTGTAATAAAATGTTAAATTTCTAAGATGAAAAGTTAAATAAATAACTAAAACTCTGTAATTTGTGTGATAACATTAGGTTAAGCTATTATTTTAAATAAAATACAAAAAAAAAAAAAAAATCCCATCGTTATTGCGAATATAAGTCCCATCGTTGTTGCAAGTATAAGTCCCATCGTTGTTGCGAGTATAAATCCCATCGTTATTGCGAGTATAAGTCCCATCGTTGTTGCAAGTATAAGTCCCATCGTTGTTGCGAGTATAAATCCCATCGTTATTGCGAATATAAGTCACATCGTTGTTGCGAGTATAAGTCCCAGCGTTGTTGCGAGTATAAGTCCCATCGTTGTTGCAAGTATAAGTCCCATCGTTGTTGCGAGTATAAGTCCCATCGTTGTTGCAAGTATAAGTCCCATCGTTGTTGCAAGTATAAGTCCCATCGTTGTTGCGAATATAAGTCACATCGTTGTTGCGAGTATAAGTTCCATCGTTGTTGCGAGTATAAGTCCCATCGTTGTTGCGAGTATAAGTCCCATCGTTGTTGCGAGTATAAATCCCATCGTTGTTGCGAGTATAAATCCCATCGTTATTGCGAATATAAGTCCCATCGTTGTTGCAAGTATAAGTCCCATCGTTGTTGCGAGTATAAATCCCATCGTTATTGCGAGTATAAGTCCCATCGTTGTTGCAAGTATAAGTCCCATCGTTGTTGCGAGTATAAATCCCATCGTTATTGCGAATATAAGTCACATCGTTGTTGCGAGTATAAGTCCCAGCGTTGTTGCGAGTATAAGTCCCATCGTTGTTGCAAGTATAAGTCCCATCGTTGTTGCGAGTATAAGTCCCATCGTTGTTGCAAGTATAAGTCCCATCGTTGTTGCAAGTATAAGTCCCATCGTTGTTGCGAATATAAGTCACATCGTTGTTGCGAGTATAAGTCCCATCGTTGTTGCGAGTATAAGTCCCATCGTTGTTGCGAGTATAAGTCCCAGCGTTGTTGCGAGTATAAGTCCCATCGTTGTTGCGAGTATAAGTCCCATCGTTGTTGCGAGTATAAGTCCCATCGTTGTTGCAAGTATAAGTCCCATCGTTGTTGCGAGTATAAGTCACATCGTTGTTGCGAGTATAAGTCCCATCGTTGTTGCGAGTATAAGTCCCAGCGTTGTTGCGAGTATAAGTCCCATCGTTGTTGCGAGTATAAGTCCCATCGTTGTTGCGAGTGTAAGTCCCATCGTTGTTGCGAGTATAAGTCCCATCGTTGTTGCAAGTATAAGTCCCATCGTTGTTGCGAGTATAAGTCCCATCGTTGTTGCAAGTATAAGTCCCATCGTTGTTGCAAGTATAAATCCCATCGTTGTTGCGAGTATAAGTCCCATCGTTGTTGCAAGTATAAGTCCCATCGTTGTTGCAAGTATAAGTCCCATCGTTGTAGCGAGTATAAGTCCCATCGTTGTTGCGAGTATAAGTCCCATCGTTGTTGCGAGTATAAGTCCCATCGTTGTTGCAAGTATAAGTCCCATCGTTGTTGCATGTATAAGTCCCATCGTTGTTGCGAGTATAAGTCCCATCGTTGTTGCAAGTATAAGTTCCATCGTTGTTGCGAGTATAAGTTCCATCGTTGTTGCAAGTATAAGTCCCATCGTTGTTGCGAGTATAAGTCCCATCGTTGTTGCGAGTATAAGTCCTGTCGTTGTTGCAAGTATAAGTCCCATCGTTGTTGCAAGTATAAGTCCCATCGTTGTTGCGAGTATAAGTCCCATCGTTGTTGCAAGTATAAGTCCCATCGTTGTTGCGAGTATAAGTCCCATCGTTGTTGCGAGTATAAGTCCCATCGTTGTTGCGAGTATAAGTCCCATCGTTGTTGCAAGTATAAGTCCCATCGTTGTTGCAAGTATAAGTCCCATCGTTGTTGCAAGTATAAGTCCCATCGTTGTTGCAAGTATAAGTCCCATCGTTGTTGCGAGTATAAGTCCCATCGTTGTTGCGAGTATAAGTCCCATCGTTGTTGCAAGTATAAGTCCCATCGTTGTTGCAAGTATAAGTCCCATCGTTGTAGCGAGTATAAGTCCCATCGTTGTTGCGAGTTAAAGTCCCATCGTTGTTGCGAGTATAAGTCCCATCGTTGTTGCAAGTATAAATCCCATCGTTGTTGCAAGTATAAGTCCCATCGTTGTTGCAAGTATAAGTCCCATCGTTGTTGCAAGTATAAGTCCCATCGTTGTTGCGAGTATAACTCCCATCGTTGTTGCGAGTATAAGCCCCATCGTTGTTGCAAGTATAAGTCCCATCGTTGTTGCAAGTATAAGTCCCATCGTTGTTGCAAGTATAAGTCCCATCGTTGTTGCAAGTATAAGTCCCATCGTTGTTGCAAGTATAAGTCCCATCGTTGTTGCAAGTATAAGTCCCATCGTTGTTGCAAGTATAAGTCCCATCGTTGTTGCAAGTATAAGTCCCATCGTTGTTGCAAGTATAAGTCCCATCGTTGTTGCAAGTATAAGTCCCATCGTTGTTGCGAGTATAAGTCCCATCGTTGTTGCGAGTATAAGTCCCATCGTTGTTGCAAGTATAAGTCCCATCGTTGTTGCAAGTATAAGTCCCATCGTTGTTGCAAGTATAAGTCCCATCGTTGTTGCAAGTATAAGTCCCATCGTTGTTGCAAGTATAAGTCCCATCGTTGTTGCAAGTATAAGTCCCATCGTTGTTGCAAGTATAAGTCCCATCGTTGTTGCAAGTATAAGTCCCATCGTTGTTGCAAGTATAAGTCCCATCGTTGTTGCGAGTATAAGTCCCATCGTTGTTGCAAGTATAAGTCCCATCGTTGTTGCGAGTATAAATTCCATCGTTGTTGCAAGTATAAGTCCCATCGTTGTTGCGAGTATAAGTCCCATCGTTGTTGCGAGTATAAGTCCCATCGTTGTTGCAAGTATAAGTCCCATCGTTGTTGCAAGTATAAGTCCCATCGTTGTTGCGAGTATAAGTCCCATCGTTGTTGCAAGTATAAGTCCCATCGTTGTTGCAAGTATAAGTCCCATCGTTGTTGCAAGTATAAGTCCCATCGTTGTTGAAGGTATAAGTCCCATCGTTGTTGCGAGTATAAGTCCCATCGTTGTTGCAAGTATAAGTCCCATCGTTGTTGCAAGTATAAGTCCCATCGTTGTTGAAGGTATAAGTCCCATCGTTGTTGCGAGTATAAGTCCCATCGTTGTTGAAGGTATAAGTCCCATCGTTGTTGCGAGTATAAGTCCCATCGTTGTTGCAAGTATAAGTCCCATCGTTGTTGCAAGTATAAGTCCCATCGTTGTTGCAAGTATAAGTCCCATCGTTGTTGCAAGTATAAGTCCCATCGTTGTTGAAGGTATAAGTCCCATCGTTGTTGCGAGTATAAGTCCCATCGTTGTTGCAAGTATAAGTCCCATCGTTGTTGCAAGTATAAGTCCCATCGTTGTTGCAAGTATAAGTCCCATCGTTGTTGCGAGTATAAGTCCCATCGTTGTTGAAGGTATAAGTCCCATCGTTGTTGCGAGTATAAGTCCCATCGTTGTTGAAGGTATAAGTCCCATCGTTGTTGCGAGTATAAGTCCCATCGTTGTTGCAAGTATAAGTCCCATCGTTGTTGCAAGTATAAGTCCCATCGTTGTTGCAAGTATAAGTCCCATCGTTGTTGCAAGTATAAGTCCCATCGTTGTTGAAGGTATAAGTCCCATCGTTGTTGCGAGTATAAGTCCCATCGTTGTTGCAAGTATAAGTCCCATCGTTGTTGCAAGTATAAGTCCCATCGTTGTTGAAGGTATAAGTCCCATCGTTGTTGCGAGTATAAGTCCCATCGTTGTTGCGAGTATAAGTCCCATCGTTGTTGCAAGTATAAGTCCCATCGTTGTTGCGAGTATAAGTCCCATCGTTGTTGCAAGTATAAGTCCCATCGTTGTTGCAAGTATAAGTCCCATCGTTGTTGCAAGTATAAGTCCCATCGTTGTTGCGAGTATAAGTCCCATCGTTGTTGAAGGTATAAGTCCCATCGTTGTTGCGAGTATAAGTCCCATCGTTGTTGAAGGTATAAGTCCCATCGTTGTTGCGAGTATAAGTCCCATCGTTGTTGCAAGTATAAGTCCCATCGTTGTTGCAAGTATAAGTCCCATCGTTGTTGCGAGTATAAGTCCCATCGTTGTTGCAAGTATAAGTCCCATCGTTGTTGAAGGTATAAGTCCCATCGTTGTTGCGAGTATAAGTCCCATCGTTGTTGCAAGTATAAGTCCCATCGTTGTTGCAAGTATAAGTCCCATCGTTGTTGAAGGTATAAGTCCCATCGTTGTTGCGAGTATAAGTCCCATCGTTGTTGCGAGTATAAGTCCCATCGTTGTTGCAAGTATAAGTCCCATCGTTGTTGAAGGTATAAGTCCCATCGTTGTTGCGAGTATAAGTCCCATCGTTGTTGCAAGTATAAGTCCCATCGTTGTTGCAAGTATAAGTCCCATCGTTGTTGCAAGTATAAGTCCCATCGTTGTTGCAAGTATAAGTCCCATCGTTGTTGAAGGTATAAGTCCCATCGTTGTTGCGAGTATAAGTCCCATCGTTGTTGCAAGTATAAGTCCCATCATTGTTGCAAGTATAAGTCCCATCGTTGTTGCAAGTATAAGTCCCATCGTTGTTGCGAGTATAAGTCCCATCGTTGTTGCGAGTATAAGTCCCATCGTTGTTGCAAGTATAAGTCCCATCGTTGTTGCAAGTATAAGTCCCATCGTTGTTGCAAGTATAAGTCCCATCGTTGTTGCAAGTATAAGTCCCATCGTTGTTGAAGGTATAAGTCCCATCGTTGTTGCAAGTATAAGTCCCATCGTTGTTGCGAGTATAAGTCCCATCGTTGTTGCAAGTATAAGTCCCATCGTTGTTGCGAGTATAAGTCCCATCGTTGTTGCGAGTATAAATTCCATCGTTGTTGCAAGTATAAGTCCCATCGTTGTTGCGAGTATAAGTCCCATCGTTGTTGCGAGTATAAGTCCCATCGTTGTTGCGAGTATAAGTCCCATCGTTGTTGAAGGTATAAGTCCCATCGTTGTTGCGAGTATAAGTCACATCGTTGTTGCGAGTATAAGTCCCATCGTTGTTGCGAGTATAAGTCCCAGCGTTGTTGCGAGTATAAGTCCCATCGTTGTTGCGAGTATAAGTCCCATCGTTGTTGCGAGTATAAGTCCCATCGTTGTTGCGAGTATAAGTCCCATCGTTGTTGCGAGTATAAGTCCCATCGTTGTTGCAAGTATAAGTCCCATCGTTGTTGCGAGTATAAGTCCCATCGTTGTTGCAAGTATAAGTCCCATCGTTGTTGAAGGTATAAGTCCCATCGTTGTTGCAAGTATAAGTCCCATCGTTGTTGCGAGTATAAGTCCCATCGTTGTTGCAAGTATAAGTCCCATCGTTGTTGCAAGTATAAGTCCCATCGTTGTTGCAAGTATAAGTCCCATCGTTGTTGAAGGTATAAGTCCCATCGTTGTTGCAAGTATAAGTCCCATCGTTGTTGCGAGTATAAGTCCCATCGTTGTTGCAAGTATAAGTCCCATCGTTGTTGAAGGTATAAGTCCCATCGTTGTTGCAAGTATAAGTCCCATCGTTGTTGAAGGTATAAGTCCCATCGTTGTTGCGAGTATAAGTCCCATCGTTGTTGCGAGTATAAGTCCCATCGTTGTTGCAAGTATAAGTCCCATCGTTGTTGCGAGTATAAGTCCCATCGTTGTTGCAAGTATAAGTCCCATCGTTGTTGAAGGTATAAGTCCCATCGTTGTTGCAAGTATAAGTCCCATCGTTGTTGAAGGTATAAGTCCCATCGTTGTTGCAAGTATAAGTCCCATCGTTGTTGCGAGTATAAGTCCCATCGTTGTTGCAAGTATAAGTCCCATCGTTGTTGAAGGTATAAGTCCCATCGTTGTTGCAAGTATAAGTCCCATCGTTGTTGCGAGTATAAGTCCCATCGTTGTTGCAAGTATAAGTCCCATCGTTGTTGCGAGTATAAGTCCCATCGTTGTTGCAAGTATAAGTCCCATCGTTGTTGCAAGTATAAGTCCCATCGTTGTTGCAAGTATAAGTCCCATCGTTGTTGAAGGTATAAGTCCCATCGTTGTTGCAAGTATAAGTCCCATCGTTGTTGCGAGTATAAGTCCCATCGTTGTTGCAAGTATAAGTCCCATCGTTGTTGCGAGTATAAGTCCCATCGTTGTTGCGAGTATAAATTCCATCGTTGTTGCAAGTATAAGTCCCATCGTTGTTGCGAGTATAAGTCCCATCGTTGTTGCGAGTATAAGTCCCATCGTTGTTGCGAGTATAAGTCCCATCGTTGTTGAAGGTATAAGTCCCATCGTTGTTGCGAGTATAAGTCACATCGTTGTTGCGAGTATAAGTCCCATCGTTGTTGCGAGTATAAGTCCCAGCGTTGTTGCGAGTATAAGTCCCATCGTTGTTGCGAGTATAAGTCCCATCGTTGTTGCGAGTATAAGTCCCATCGTTGTTGCGAGTATAAGTCCCATCGTTGTTGCGAGTATAAATTCCATCGTTGTTGCAAGTATAAGTCCCATCGTTGTTGCGAGTATAAGTCCCATCGTTGTTGCGAGTATAAGTCCCATCGTTGTTGCGAGTATAAGTCCCATCGTTGTTGCAAGTATAAGTCCCATCGTTGTTGCGAGTATAAGTCACATCGTTGTTGCGAGTATAAGTCCCATCGTTGTTGCGAGTATAAGTCCCAGCGTTGTTGCGAGTATAAGTCCCATCGTTGTTGCGAGTATAAGTCCCATCGTTGTTGCGAGTGTAAGTCCCATCGTTGTTGCGAGTATAAGTCCCATCGTTGTTGCAAGTATAAGTCCCATCGTTGTTGCGAGTATAAGTCCCATCGTTGTTGCAAGTATAAGTCCCATCGTTGTTGCAAGTATAAATCCCATCGTTGTTGCGAGTATAAGTCCCATCGTTGTTGCAAGTATAAGTCCCATCGTTGTTGCAAGTATAAGTCCCATCGTTGTTGCGAGCATAAGTCCCATCGTTGTTGCAAGTATAAGTCCCATCGTTGTTGCAAGTATAAGTCCCATCGTTGTTGCGAGTATAAGTCCCATCGTTGTTGCGAGTATAAGTCCCACCGTTGTTGCAAGTATAAGTCCCATCGTTGTTGCAAGTATAAGTCCCATCGTTGTTGCGAGTATAAGTCCCATCGTTGTTGCAAGTATAAGTCCCATCGTTGTTGCAAGTATAAGTCCCATCGTTGTTGCAAGTATAAGTCCCATCGTTGTTGCGAGTATAAGTCCCATCGTTGTTGCGAGTATAAGTCCCATCGTTGTTGCGAGTATAAGTCCCATCGTTGTTGAAGGTATAAGTCCCATCGTTGTTGCAAGTATAAGTCCCATCGTTGTTGCGAGCATAAGTCCCATCGTTGTTGCAAGTATAAGTCCCATCGTTGTTGCAAGTATAAGTCCCATCGTTGTTGCAAGTATAAGTCCCATCGTTGTTGCAAGTATAAGTCCCATCGTTGTTGCGAGTATAAGTCCCATCGTTGTTGCGAGTATAAGTCCCATCGTTGTTGCAAGTATAAGTCCCATCGTTGTTGCAAGTATAAGTCCCATCGTTGTTGCGAGTATAAGTCCCATCGTTGTTGCAAGTATAAGTCCCATCGTTGTTGCAAGTATAAGTCCCATCGTTGTTGCAAGTATAAGTCCCATCGTTGTTGCGAGTATAAGTCCCATCGTTGTTGCGAGTATAAGTCCCATCGCTGTTGCAAGTATAAGTCCCATCGTTGTTGCAAGTATAAGGACCATCGTTGTTGCAAGTATAAGTCCCATCGTTGTTGCAAGTATAAGTCCCATCGTTGTTGCAAGTATAAGTCCCATCGTTGTTGCGAGTATAAGTCCCATCGTTGTTGCAAGTATAAGTCCCATCGTTGTTGCAAGTATAAGTCCCATCGTTGTTGCAAGTATAAGGACCATCGTTGTTGCGAGTATAAATTCCATCGTTGTTGCAAGTATAAGACCCATCGTTGTTGCGAGTATAAGTCCCATCGTTGTTGCGAGTATAAGTCCCATCGTTGTTGCAAGTATAAGTCCCATCGTTGTTGCAAGTATAAGTCCCATCGTTGTTGCGAGTATAAGTCCCATCGTTGTTGCAAGTATAAGTCCCATCGTTGTTGCAAGTATAAGTCCCATCGTTGTTGCAAGTATAAGTCCCATCGTTGTTGCGAGTATAAGTCCCATCGTTGTTGCAAGTATAAATCCCATCGTTGTTGCAAGTATAAGTCACATCGTTGTTGCAAGTATAAGTCACATCGTTGTTGTAAGTATAAGTCCCATCGTTGTTGCGAGTATAAGTCCCATCGTTGTTGCGAGTATAAGTCCCATCGTTGTTGCAAGTATAAGTCCCATCGTTGTTGCGAGTATAATTCCCATCGTTGTTGCAAGTATAAGTCCCATCGTTGTTGCAAGTATAAGTCCCATCGTTGTTGCGAATATAAGTCACATCGTTGTTGCGAGTATAAGTCCCAGCGTTGTTGCGAGTATAAGTCCCATCGTTGTTGCGAGTATAAGTCCCATCGTTGTTGCGAGTATAAGTCCCAGCGTTGTTGCGAGTATAAGTCCCATCGTTGTTGCGAATATAAGTCACATCGTTGTTGCGAGTATAAGTCCCAGCGTTGTTGCGAGTATAAGTCCCATCGTTATTGCGAATATAAGTCACATCGTTGTTGCGAGTATAAGTCCCAGCGTTGTTGCGAATATAAGTCACATCGTTGTTGCAAGTATAAGTCCCAGCGTTGTTTCGAGTATAAGTCCCATCGTTGTTGCAAGTATAAATCCCATCGTTGTTGCGAGTATAAATCCCATCGTTATTGCGAATATAAGTCTCATCGTTGTTGCAAGTATAAGTCCCATCGTTGTTGCGAGTATAAATCCCATCGTTATTGCGAGTATAAGTCCCATCGTTGTTGCAAGTATAAGTCCCATCGTTGTTGCGAGTATAAATCCCAGGGTTGTTGCGAGTATAAGTCCCATCGTTGTTGCGAGTATAAGTCCCATCGTTGTTGCGAGTATAAATCCCATCGTTATTGCGAATATAAGTCTCATCGTTGTTGCAAGTATAAGTCCCATCGTTGTTGCGAGTATAAATCCCATCGTTATTGCGAGTATAAGTCTCATCGTTGTTGCAAGTATAAGTCCCATCGTTATTGCGAATATAAGTCACATCGTTGTTGCGAGTATAAGTCCCAGGGTTGTTGCGAGTATAAGTCCCATCGTTGTTGCGAGTATAAGTCCCATCGTTGTTGCGAGTATAAGTCCCATCGTTGTTGCGAGTATAAGTCCCATCGTTGTTGCAAGTATAAGTCCCATCGTTGTTGCGAGTATAAGTCCCATCGTTGTTGCAAGTATAAGTCCCATCGTTGTTGCAAGTATAAATCCCATCGTTGTTGCGAGTATAAGTCCCATCGTTGTTGCAAGTATAAGTCCCATCGTTGTTGCGAGTATAAGTCCCATCGTTGTTGCGAGTATAAGTCCCATCGTTGTTGCAAGTATAAGTTCCATCGTTGTTGCGAGTATAAGTTCCATCGTTGTTGCAAGTATAAGACCCATCGTTGTTGCAAGTATAAGTCCCATCGTTGTTGCAAGTATAAGTCCCATCGTTGTTGCGAGTATAAGTCCCATCGTTGTTGCAAGTATAAATCCCATCGTTGTTGCAAGTATAAGTCCCATCGTTGTTGCAAGTATAAGTCACATCGTTGTTGTAAGTATAAGTCCCATCGTTGTTGCGAGTATAAGTCCCATCGTTGTTGCGAGTATAAGTCCCATCGTTGTTGCGAGTATAATTCCCATCGTTGTTGCAAGTATAAGTCCCATCGTTGTTGCGAGTATAAGTCCCATCGTTGTTGCGAGTATAAGTCCCATCGTTGTTGCGAGTATAAGTCCCATCGTTGTTGCGAGTATAAGTCCCATCGTTGTTGCGAGTATAAGTCCCATCGTTGTTGCAAGTATAAATCCCATCGTTGTTGCAAGTATAAGTCCCATCGTTGTTGCAAGTATAAGTCACATCGTTGTTGTAAGTATAAGTCCCATCGTTGTTGTAAGTATAAGTCCCATCGTTGTTGCAAGTATAAGTCCCATCGTTGTTGCGAGTATAATTCCCATCGTTGTTGCAAGTATAAGTCCCATCGTTGTTGCAAGTATAAGTCCCAGCGTTGTTGCGAATATAAGTCACATCGTTGTTGCGAGTATAAGTCCCAGCGTTGTTGCGAGTATAAGTCCCATCGTTGTTGCGAGTATAAGTCCCATCGTTGTTGCGAGTATAAATCCCATCGTTATTGCGAATATAAATCCCATCGTTATTGCGAATATAAGTCACATCGTTGTTGCGAGTATAAGTCCCAGCGTTGTTGCGAGTATAAGTCCCATCGTTATTGCGAGTATAAGTCCCATCGTTGTTGCGAGTATAAATCCCATCGTTATTGCGAATATAAGTCACATCGTTGTTGCGAGTATAAGTCCCAGCGTTGTTGCGAGTATAAGTCCCATCGTTGTTGCAAGTATAAGTCCCATCGTTGTTGCGAGTATAAATCCCATCGTTATTGCGAGTATAAGTCCCATCGTTGTTGCAAGTATAAGTCCCATCGTTGTTGCAAGTATAAATCCCATCGTTGTTGCGAGTATAAGTCCCATCGTTATTGCGAGTATAAGTCCCATCGTTGTTGCAAGTATAAGTCCCAGCGTTGTTGCGAGTATAAGTCACATCGTTGTTGCGAGTATAACTCCCATCGTTGTTGCAAGTATAAGTCCCATTGTTGTTGCGAGTATAAATCCCATCGTTATTGCGAGTATAAGTCCCATCGTTGTTGCGAGTATAAATCCCATCGTTATTGCGAATATAAGTCACATCGTTGTTGCGAGTATAAGTCCCAGCGTTGTTGCGAGTATAAGTCCCATCGTTGTTGCAAGTATAAGTCCCATCGTTGTTGCGAGTATAAATCCCATCGTTATTGCGAGTATAAGTCCCATCGTTGTTGCAAGTATAAGTCCCATCGTTGTTGCGAGTATAAATCCCATCGTTATTGCGAATATAAGTCACATCGTTGTTGCGAGTATAAGTCCCAGCGTTGTTGCGAGTATAAGTCCCATCGTTGTTGCAAGTATAAGTCCCATTGTTGTTGCGAGTATAAGTCCCATCGTTGTTGCAAGTATAAGTCCCATCGTTGTTGCAAGTATAAGTCCCATCGTTGTTGCGAATATAAGTCACATCGTTGTTGCGAGTATAAGTTCCATCGTTGTTGCGAGTATAAGTCCCATCGTTGTTGCGAGTATAAGTCCCATCGTTGTTGCGAGTATAAGTCCCATCGTTGTTGCGAGTATAAGTCCCATCGTTGTTGCGAGTATAAGTCCCATCGTTGTTGCGAGTATAAGTCCCATCGTTGTTGCAAGTATAAGTCCCATCGTTGTTGCGAGTATAAGTCCCATCGTTGTTGCGAGTATAAGTCCCATCGTTGTTGCGAGTATAAGTCCCATCGTTGTTGCAAGTATAAGTCCCATCGTTGTTGCAAGTATAAGTCCCATCGTTGTTGCAAGTATAAGTCCCATCGTTGTTGCAAGTATAAGTCCCATCGTTGTTGCGAGTATAAGTCCCATCGTTGTTGCGAGTATAAGTCCCATCGTTGTTGCGAGTATAAGTCCCATCGTTGTTGCGAGTATAAGTCCCATCGTTGTAGCGAGTATAAGTCCCATCGTTGTTGCGAGTTAAAGTCCCATCGTTGTGCGAGTATAAGTCCCATCGTTGTTGCAAGTATAAGTCCCATCGCTGTTGCAAGTATAAGTCCCATCGTTGTTGCGAGTATAAGTCCCATCGTTGTTGCAAGTATAAGTCCCATCGTTGTTGCAAGTATAAGTCCCATCGTTGTTGCAAGTATAAGTCCCATCGTTGTTGCGAGTATAAGTCCCATCGTTGTTGCGAGTATAAGTCCCATCGTTGTTGCGAGTATAAGTCCCATCGTTGTTGAAGGTATAAGTCCCATCGTTGTTGCAAGTATAAGTCCCATCGTTGTTGCGAGCATAAGTCCCATCGTTGTTGCAAGTATAAGTCCCATCGTTGTTGCAAGTATAAGTCCCATCGTTGTTGCGAGTATAAGTCCCATCGTTGTTGCGAGTATAAGTCCCATCGTTGTTGCAAGTATAAGTCCCATAGTTGTTGCAAGTATAAGTCCCATCGTTGTTGCGAGTATAAGTCCCATCGTTGTTGCAAGTATAAGTCCCATCGTTGTTGCAAGTATAAGTCCCATCGTTGTTGCAAGTATAAGTCCCATCGTTGTTGCGAGTATAAGTCCCATCGTTGTTGCAAGTATAAGTCCCATCGTTATTGCGAGTATAAGTCCCATCGTTGTTGCGAGTATAAGTCCCATCGTTGTTGCAAGTATAAGTCCCATCGTTATTGCGAGTATAAGTCCCATCGTTGTTGCAAGTATAAGTCCCATCGTTGTTGCAAGTATAAGTCCCATCGTTATTGCGAGTATAAGTCCCATCGTTGTTGCAAGTATAAGTCATCGTTGTTGCGAGTATAAGTCCCATCGTTGTTGCAAGTATAAGTCCCATCGTTGTTGCAAGTATAAGTTCCCATCGTTGTTGCAAGTATAAGTCCCATCGTTGTTGCGAGTATAAGTCCCATCGTTGTTGCAAGTATAAGTCCCATCGTTATTGCGAGTATAAGTCCCATCGTTGTTGCAAGTATAAGTCCCATCGTTGTTGCGAGTATAAGTCCCATCGTTGTTGCAAGTATAAGTCCCATCGTTGTTGCAAAGTATAAGTCCCATCGTTGTTGCGAGTATAAGTCCCATCGTTGTTGCAAGTATAAGTCCCATCGTTGTTGCGAGTATAAGTCCCATCGTTGTTGCAAGTATAAGTCCCATCGTTGTTGCGAGATAAGTCCCATCGTTGTTGCAAGTAATAAGTCCATCGTTGTTGCAAGTATAAGTCCCATCGTTGTTGCGAGTATAAGTCCCATCGTTGTTGCAAGTATAAGTCCCATCGTTATTGCGAGTATAAGTCCCATCGTTGTTGCGAGTATAAGTCCCATCGTTGTTGCAAGTATAAGTCCCATCGTTGTTGCAAGTATAAGTCCCATCGTTGTTGCAAGTATAAGTCCCATCGTTGTTGCACAGTATAAGTCCCATCGTTGTTGCAAGTATAAGTCCCATCGTTGTTGCGAGTATAAGTCCCATCGTTGTTGCAAGTATAAGTCCCATCGTTGTTGCGAGTATAAGTCCCATCGTTGTTGCAAGTATAAGTCCCATCGTTGTTGAAGGTATAAGTCCCATCGTTGTTGCAAGTATAAGTCCCATCGTTGTTGCGAGCATAAGTCCCATCGTTGTTGCAAGTATAAGTCCCATCGTTGTTGCAAGTATAAGTCCCATCGTTGTTGCGAGTATAAGTCCCATCGTTGTTGCAAGTATAAGTCCCATCGTTATTGCGAGTATAAGTCCCATCGTTGTTGCGAGTATAAGTCCCATCGTTGTTGCGAGTATAAGTCCCATCGTTGTTGCAAGTATAAGTCCCATCGTTGTTGCAAGTATAAGTCCCATCGTTGTTGCAAGTATAAGTCCCATCGTTGTTGCAAGTATAAGTCCCATCGTTGTTGCAAGTATAAGTCCCATCGTTATTGCGAGTATAAGTCCCATCGTTGTTGCGAGTATAAGTCCCATCGTTGTTGCGAGTATAAGTCCCATCGTTGTTGAAGGTATAAGTCCCATCGTTGTTGCAAGTATAAGTCCCATCGTTGTTGCGAGCATAAGTCCCATCGTTGTTGCAAGTATAAGTCCCATCGTTGTTGCAAGTATAAGTCCCATCGTTGTTGCAAGTATAAGTCCCATCGTTGTTGCAAGTATAAGTCCCATCGTTGTTGCGAGTATAAGTCCCATCGTTGTTGCGAGTATAAGTCCCATCGTTGTTGCAAGTATAAGTCCCATCGTTGTTGCAAGTATAAGTCCCATCGTTGTTGCGAGTATAAGTCCCATCGTTGTTGCAAGTATAAGTCCCATCGTTGTTGCAAGTATAAGTCCCATCGTTGTTGCAAGTATAAGTCCCATCGTTGTTGCGAGTATAAGTCCCATCGTTGTTGCGAGTATAAGTCCCATCGTTGTTGCGAGTATAAGTCCCATCGTTGTTGAAGGTATAAGTCCCATCGTTGTTGCAAGTATAAGTCCCATCGTTGTTGCGAGCATAAGTCCCATCGTTGTTGCAAGTATAAGTCCCATCGTTGTTGCAAGTATAAGTCCCATCGTTGTTGCGAGTATAAGTCCCATCGTTGTTGCGAGTATAAGTCCCATCGCTGTTGCAAGTATAAGTCCCATCGTTGTTGCAAGTATAAGGACCATCGTTGTTGCGAGTATAAATTCCATCGTTGTTGCAAGTATAAGTCCCATCGTTGTTGCGAGTATAAGTCCCATCGTTGTTGCGAGTATAAGTCCCATCGTTGTTGCAAGTATAAGTCCCATCGTTGTTGCAAGTATAAGTCCCATCGTTGTTGCGAGTATAAGTCCCATCGTTGTTGCAAGTATAAGTCCCATCGTTGTTGCAAGTATAAGTCCCATCGTTGTTGCAAGTATAAGTCCCATCGTTGTTGCGAGTATAAGTCCCATCGTTGTTGCAAGTATAAATCCCATCGTTGTTGCAAGTATAAGTCACATCGTTGTTGCAAGTATAAGTCACATCGTTGTTGTAAGTATAAGTCCCATCGTTGTTGCGAGTATAAGTCCCATCGTTGTTGCGAGTATAATTCCCATCGTTGTTGCAAGTATAAGTCCCATCGTTGTTGCAAGTATAAGTCCCATCGTTGTTGCGAATATAAGTCACATCGTTGTTGCGAGTATAAGTCCCAGCGTTGTTGCGAGTATAAGTCCCATCGTTGTTGCGAGTATAAGTCCCATCGTTGTTGCGAGTATAAATCCCATCGTTATTGCGAGTATAAGTCCCATCGTTGTTGCGAGTATAATTCCCATCGTTGTTGCAAGTATAAGTCCCATCGTTGTTGTAAGTATAAGTCCCATCGTTGTTGCGAGTATAAGTCCCATCGTTGTTGCGAGTATAATTCCCATCGTTGTTGCAAGTATAAGTCCCATCGTTGTTGCAAGTATAAGTCCCATCGTTGTTGCGAATATAAGTCACATCGTTGTTGCGAGTATAAGTCCCAGCGTTGTTGCGAGTATAAGTCCCATCGTTGTTGCGAGTATAAATCCCATCGTTATTGCGAATATAAGTCACATCGTTGTTGCGAGTATAAGTCCCAGCGTTGTTGCGAATATAAGTCCCATCGTTGTTGCGAGTATAAGTCCCATCGTTGTTGCAAGTATAAGTCCCATCGTTGTTGCGAGTATAATTCCCATCGTTGTTGCAAGTATAAGTCCCATCGTTGTTGCAAGTATAAGTCCCATCGTTGTTGCGAATATAAGTCACATCGTTGTTGCGAGTATAAGTCCCAGCGTTGTTGCGAGTATAAGTCCCATCGTTGTTGCGAGTATAAGTCCCATCGTTGTTGTAAGTATAAGTCCCATCGTTGTTGCGAGTATAAGTCCCATCGTTGTTGCGAGTATAATTCCCATCGTTGTTGTAAGTATAAGTCCCATCGTTGTTGTAAGTATAAGTCCCATCGTTGTTGTAAGTATAAGTCCCATCGTTGTTGCGAGTATAAGTCCCATCGTTGTTGCGAGTATAATTCCCATCGTTGTTGCAAGTATAAGTCCCATCGTTGTTGCAAGTATAAGTCCCATCGTTGTTGCGAATATAAGTCACATCGTTGTTGCGAGTATAAGTCCCAGCGTTGTTGCGAGTATAAGTCCCATCGTTGTTGCGAGTATAAATCCCATCGTTATTGCGAATATAAGTCACATCGTTGTTGCGAGTATAAGTCCCAGCGTTGTTGCGAATATAAGTCCCATCGTTGTTGCGAGTATAAGTCCCATCGTTGTTGCAAGTATAAGTCCCATCGTTGTTGCGAGTATAATTCCCATCGTTGTTGCAAGTATAAGTCCCATCGTTGTTGCAAGTATAAGTCCCATCGTTGTTGCGAATATAAGTCACATCGTTGTTGCGAGTATAAGTCCCAGCGTTGTTGCGAGTATAAGTCCCATCGTTGTTGCGAGTATAAGTCCCATCGTTGTTGCGAGTATAAATCCCATCGTTATTGCGAATATAAGTCACATCGTTGTTGCGAGTATAAGTCCCAGCGTTGTTGCGAATATAAGTCACATCGTTGTTGCAAGTATAAGTCCCAGCGTTGTTTCGAGTATAAGTCCCATCGTTGTTGCAAGTATAAATCCCATCGTTGTTGCGAGTATAAATCCCATCGTTATTGCGAATATAAGTCTCATCGTTGTTGCAAGTATAAGTCCCATCGTTGTTGCGAGTATAAATCCCATCGTTATTGCGAGTATAAGTCCCATCGTTGTTGCAAGTATAAGTCCCATCGTTGTTGCGAGTATAAATCCCATCGTTATTGCGAATATAAGTCACATCGTTGTTGCGAGTATAAGTCCCAGGGTTGTTGCGAGTATAAGTCCCATCGTTGTTGCGAGTATAAGTCCCATCGTTGTTGCGAGTATAAGTCCCATCGTTGTTGCGAGTATAAGTCCCATCGTTGTTGCAAGTATAAGTCCCATCGTTGTTGCGAGTATAAGTCCCATCGTTGTTGCAAGTATAAGTCCCATCGTTGTTGCAAGTATAAATCCCATCGTTGTTGCGAGTATAAGTCCCATCGTTGTTGCAAGTATAAGTCCCATCGTTGTTGCGAGTATAAGTCCCATCGTTGTTGCGAGTATAAGTCCCATCGTTGTTGCAAGTATAAGTTCCATCGTTGTTGCGAGTATAAGTTCCATCGTTGTTGCAAGTATAAGTCCCATCGTTGTTGCAAGTATAAGTCCCATCGTTGTTGCAAGTATAAGTCCCATCGTTGTTGCGAGTATAAGTCCCATCGTTGTTGCAAGTATAAATCCCATCGTTGTTGCAAGTATAAGTCCCATCGTTGTTGCAAGTATAAGTCACATCGTTGTTGTAAGTATAAGTCCCATCGTTGTTGCGAGTATAAGTCCCATCGTTGTTGCGAGTATAAGTCCCATCGTTGTTGCAAGTATAAGTCCCATCGTTGTTGCGAGTATAATTCCCATCGTTGTTGCAAGTATAAGTCCCATCGTTGTTGCAAGTATAAGTCCCATCGTTGTTGCGAATATAAGTCACATCGTTGTTGCGAGTATAAGTCCCAGCGTTGTTGCGAGTATAAGTCCCATCGTTGTTGCGAGTATAAGTCCCATCGTTGTTGCGAGTATAAATCCCATCGTTATTGCGAATATAAGTCACATCGTTGTTGCGAGTATAAGTCCCAGCGTTGTTGCGAGTATAAGTCCCATCGTTGTTGCAAGTATAAGTCCCATCGTTGTTGCGAGTATAAGTCCCATCGTTGTTGCAAGTATAAGTCCCAGCGTTGTTGCGAGTATAAGTCACATCGTTGTTGCAAGTATAAATCCCGTCGTTGTTGCGAGTATAAATCCCATCGATATTGCGAGTATAAGTCCCATCGTTGTTGCAAGTATAAGTCCCATCGTTGTTGCGAGTATAAGTCCCATCGTTGTTGCAAGTATAAGTCCCATCGTTGTTGCAAGTATAAGTCCCAGCGTTGTTGCGAGTATAAGTCACATCGTTGTTGCAAGTATAAATCCCGTCGTTGTTGCGAGTATAAATCCCATCGATATTGCGAGTATAAGTCCCATCGTTGTTGCAAGTATAAGTCCCATCGTTGTTGCGAGTATAAATCCCATTGTTGTTGCGAGTATAAATCCCATCGTTATTGCGAGTATAAGTCCCATCGTTGTTGCGAGTATAAATCCCATCGTTATTGCGAATATAAGTCCCATCGTTGTTGCAAGTATAAGTCCCAGCGTTGTTGCGAGTATAAGTCACATCGTTGTTGCGAGTATAAGTCCCATCGTTGTTGCAAGTATAAGTCCCATTGTTGTTGCGAGTATCAATCCCATCGTTATTGCGAGTATAAGTCCCATCGTTGTTGCGAGTATAAATCCCATCGTTATTGCGAATATAAGTCACATCGTTGTTGCGAGTATAAGTCCCAGCGTTGTTGCGAGTATAAGTCCCATCGTTGTTGCAAGTATAAGTCCCATCGTTGTTGCGAGTATAAATCCCATCGTTATTGCGAGTATAAATCCCATCGTTGTTGCAAGTATAAGTCCCATCGTTGTTGCGAGTATAAGTCCCATCGTTGTTGCAAGTATAAATCCCATCGTTGTTGCAAGTATAAGTCCCATCGTTGTTGCAAGTATAAGTCACATCGTTGTTGTAAGTATAAGTCCCATCGTTGTTGCGAGTATAAGTCCCATCGTTGTTGCGAGTATAAGTCCCATCGTTGTTGCAAGTATAAGTCCCATCGTTGTTGCGAGTATAATTCCCATCGTTGTTGCAAGTATAAGTCCCATCGTTGTTGCAAGTATAAGTCCCATCGTTGTTGCGAATATAAGTCACATCGTTGTTGCGAGTATAAGTCCCAGCGTTGTTGCGAGTATAAGTCCCATCGTTGTTGCGAGTATAAGTCCCATCGTTGTTGCGAGTATAAATCCCATCGTTATTGCGAATATAAGTCACATCGTTGTTGCGAGTATAAGTCCCAGCGTTGTTGCGAGTATAAGTCCCATCGTTGTTGCAAGTATAAGTCCCAGCGTTGTTGCGAGTATAAGTCCCATCGTTGTTGCAAGTATAAATCCCATCGTTGTTGCGAGTATAAATCCCATCGATATTGCGAGTATAAGTCCCATCGTTGTTGCAAGTATAAGTCTCATCGTTGTTGCGAGTATAAATCCCATCGTTATTGCGAGTATAAGTCCCATCGTTGTTGCAAGTATAAGTCCCATTGTTGTTGCGAGTATAAATCCCATCGTTATTGCGAGTATAAGTCCCATCGTTGTTGCGAGTATAAATCCCATCGTTATTGCGAATATAAGTCCCATCGTTGTTGCAAGTATAAGTCCCAGCGTTGTTGCGAGTATAAGTCCCATCGTTGTTGCAAGTATAAGTCACATCGTTGTTGTAAGTATAAGTCCCATCGTTGTTGCGAGTATAAGTCCCATCGTTGTTGCGAGTATAAGTCCCATCGTTGTTGCAAGTATAAGTCCCATCGTTGTTGCGAGTATAATTCCCATCGTTGTTGCAAGTATAAGTCCCATCGTTGTTGCAAGTATAAGTCCCATCGTTGTTGCGAATATAAGTCACATCGTTGTTGCGAGTATAAGTCCCAGCGTTGTTGCGAGTATAAGTCCCATCGTTGTTGCAAGTATAAGTCCCATCGTTGTTGCAAGTATAAGTCCCATCGTTGTTGCGAATATAAGTCACATCGTTGTTGCGAGTATAAGTCCCAGCGTTGTTGCGAGTATAAATCCCATCGTTATTGCGAATATAAGTCACATCGTTGTTGCAAGTATAAATCCCATCGTTGTTGCAAGTATAAGTCCCATCGTTGTTGCAAGTATAAGTCACATCGTTGTTGTAAGTATAAGTCCCATCGTTGTTGCGAGTATAAGTCCCATCGTTGTTGCGAGTATAAGTCCCATCGTTGTTGCAAGTATAAGTCCCATCGTTGTTGCGAGTATAATTCCCATCGTTGTTGCAAGTATAAGTCCCATCGTTGTTGCAAGTATAAGTCCCATCGTTGTTGCGAATATAAGTCACATCGTTGTTGCGAGTATAAGTCCCAGCGTTGTTGCGAGTATAAGTCCCATCGTTGTTGCGAGTATAAGTCCCATCGTTGTTGCGAGTATAAATCCCATCGTTATTGCGAATATAAGTCACATCGTTGTTGCGAATATAAGTCCCATCGTTGTTGCGAGTATAAGTCCCATCGTTGTTGCAAGTATAAGTCCCAGCGTTGTTGCGAGTATAAGTCCCATCGTTGTTGCAAGTATAAATCCCATCGTTGTTGCGAGTATAAATCCCATCGATATTGCGAGTATAAGTCCCATCGTTGTTGCAAGTATAAGTCCCATCGTTGTTGCGAGTATAAATCCCATCGTTATTGCGAGTATAAGTCCCATCGTTGTTGCAAGTATAAGTCCCATTGTTGTTGCGAGTATAAATCCCATCGTTATTGCGAGTATAAGTCCCATCGTTGTTGCGAGTATAAGTCCCATCGTTGTTGCGAGTATAAGTCCCATCGTTGTTGCGAGTATAAGTCCCATCGTTGTTGCGAGTATAAATCCCATCGTTGTTGCAAGTATAAGTCCCATCGTTGTTGCGAGTATAAATCCCATCGTTATTGCGAATATAAGTCCCATCGTTGTTGCAAGTATAAGTCCCAGCGTTGTTGCGAGTATAAGTCCCATCGTTGTTGCAAGTATAAGTCACATCGTTGTTGTAAGTATAAGTCCCATCGTTGTTGCGAGTATAAGTCCCATCGTTGTTGCGAGTATAAGTCCCATCGTTGTTGCAAGTATAAGTCCCATCGTTGTTGCGAGTATAATTCCCATCGTTGTTGCAAGTATAAGTCCCATCGTTGTTGCAAGTATAAGTCCCATCGTTGTTGCGAATATAAGTCACATCGTTGTTGCGAGTATAAGTCCCAGCGTTGTTGCGAGTATAAGTCCCATCGTTGTTGCAAGTATAAGTCCCATCGTTGTTGCAAGTATAAGTCCCATCGTTGTTGCGAATATAAGTCACATCGTTGTTGCGAGTATAAGTCCCAGCGTTGTTGCGAGTATAAATCCCATCGTTATTGCGAATATAAGTCACATCGTTGTTGCAAGTATAAATCCCATCGTTGTTGCAAGTATAAGTCCCATCGTTGTTGCAAGTATAAGTCACATCGTTGTTGTAAGTATAAGTCCCATCGTTGTTGCGAGTATAAGTCCCATCGTTGTTGCGAGTATAAGTCCCATCGTTGTTGCAAGTATAAGTCCCATCGTTGTTGCGAGTATAATTCCCATCGTTGTTGCAAGTATAAGTCCCATCGTTGTTGCAAGTATAAGTCCCATCGTTGTTGCGAATATAAGTCACATCGTTGTTGCGAGTATAAGTCCCAGCGTTGTTGCGAGTATAAGTCCCATCGTTGTTGCGAGTATAAGTCCCATCGTTGTTGCGAGTATAAATCCCATCGTTATTGCGAATATAAGTCACATCGTTGTTGCGAATATAAGTCCCATCGTTGTTGCGAGTATAAGTCCCATCGTTGTTGCAAGTATAAGTCCCAGCGTTGTTGCGAGTATAAGTCCCATCGTTGTTGCAAGTATAAATCCCATCGTTGTTGCGAGTATAAATCCCATCGATATTGCGAGTATAAGTCCCATCGTTGTTGCAAGTATAAGTCCCATCGTTGTTGCGAGTATAAATCCCATCGTTATTGCGAGTATAAGTCCCATCGTTGTTGCAAGTATAAGTCCCATTGTTGTTGCGAGTATAAGTCCCATCGTTGTTGCGAGTATAAGTCCCATCGTTGTTGCGAGTATAAGTCCCATCGTTGTTGCGAGTATAAATCCCATCGTTGTTGCGAGTATAAGTCCCATCGTTGTTGCGAGTATAAATCCCATCGTTGTTGCAAGTATAAGTCACATCGTTGTTGCGAGTATAAGTCCCAGCGTTGTTGCGAGTATAAGTCCCATCGTTGTTGCGAGTATAAGTCCCATCGTTGTTGCGAGTATAAATCCCATCGTTATTGCGAATATAAGTCACATCGTTGTTGCGAATATAAGTCCCATCGTTGTTGCGAGTATAAGTCCCATCGTTGTTGCAAGTATAAGTCCCAGCGTTGTTGCGAGTATAAGTCCCATCGTTGTTGCAAGTATAAATCCCATCGTTGTTGCGAGTATAAATCCCATCGATATTGCGAGTATAAGTCCCATCGTTGTTGCAAGTATAAGTCCCATCGTTGTTGCGAGTATAAATCCCATCGTTATTGCGAGTATAAGTCCCATCGTTGTTGCAAGTATAAGTCCCATTGTTGTTGCGAGTATAAATCCCATCGTTATTGCGAATATAAGTCCCATCGTTGTTGCAAGTATAAGTCCCAGCGTTGTTGCGAGTGTAAGTCACATCGTTGTTGCGAGTATAAGTCCCATCGTTGTTGCAAGTATAAGTCCCATTGTTGTTGCGAGTATAAGTCCTATCGTTATTGCGAGTATAAGTCCCATCGTTGTTGCGAGTATAAATCCCATCGTTATTGCGAATATAAGTCACATCGTTGTTGCGAGTATAAGTCCCAGCGTTGTTGCGAGTATAAGTCCCATCGTTGTTGCAAGTATAAGTCCCATCGTTGTTGCGAGTATAAATCCCATCGTTATTGCGAGTATAAGTCCCATCGTTGTTGCAAGTATAAGTCCCATCGTTGTTGCGAGTATAAATCCCATCGTTATTGCGAATATAAGTCACATCGTTGTTGCGAGTATAAGTCCCAGCGTTGTTGCGAGTATAAGTCCCATCGTTGTTGCAAGTATAAGTCCCATTGTTGTTGCGAGTATAAGTCCCATCGTTGTTGCAAGTATAAGTCCCATCGTTGTTGCAAGTATAAGTCCCATCGTTGTTGCGAATATAAGTCACATCGTTGTTGCGAGTATAAGTTCCATCGTTGTTGCGAGTATAAGTCCCATCGTTGTTGCGAGTATAAGTCCCATCGTTGTTGCAAGTATAAGTCCCATCGTTGTTGCAAGTATAAGTCCCATCGTTGTTGCAAGTATAAGTCCCATCGTTGTTGCAAGTATAAGTCCCATCGTTGTTGCGAGTATAAGTCCCATCGTTGTTGCGAGTATAAGTCCCATCGTTGTTGCAAGTATAAGTCCCATCGTTGTTGCAAGTATAAGTCCCATCGTTGTTGCAAGTATAAGTCCCATCGTTGTTGCAAGTATAAGTCCCATCGTTGTTGCAAGTACAAGTCCCATCGTTGTTGCAAGTATAAGTCCCATCGTTGTTGGAAGTATAAGGACCATCGTTGTTGCGAGTATAAATTCCATCGTTGTTGCAAGTATAAGTCCCATCGTTGTTGCGAGTATAAGTCCCATCGTTGTTGCGAGTATAAGTCCCATCGTTGTTGCAAGTATAAGTCCCATCGTTGTTGCAAGTATAAGTCCCATCGTTGTTGCGAGTATAAGTCCCATCGTTGTTGCAAGTATAAGTCCCATCGTTGTTGCAAGTATAAGTCCCATCGTTGTTGCAAGTATAAGTCCCATCGTAGTTGCGAGTATAAGTCCCATCGTTGTTGCGAGTATAAGTCCCATCGTTGTTGAAGGTATAAGTCCCATCGTTGTTGCAAGTATAAGTCCCATCGTTGTTGCAAGTATAAGTCCCATCGTTGTTGCGAATATAAGTCACATCGTTGTTGCGAGTATAAGTCCCAGCGTTGTTGCGAGTATAAGTCCCATCGTTGTTGCGAGTATAAGTCCCATCGTTGTTGCGAGTATAAATCCCATCGTTATTGCGAATATAAGTCACATCGTTGTTGCGAGTATAAGTCCCAGCGTTGTTGCGAGTATAAGTCCCATCGTTGTTGCAAGTATAAGTCCCATCGTTGTTGCGAGTATAAGTCCCATCGTTGTTGCAAGTATAAGTCCCAGCGTTGTTGCGAGTATAAGTCCCATCGTTGTTGCAAGTATAAATCCCATCGTTGTTGCGAGTATAAATCCCATCGATATTGCGAATATAAGTCCCATCGTTGTTGCAAGTATAAGTCCCATCGTTGTTGCGAGTATAAATCCCATCGTTATTGCGAGTATAAGTCCCATCGTTGTTGCCAGTATAAGTCCCATCGTTGTTGCGAGTATAAATCCCATCGTTATTGCGAATATAAGTCACATCGTTGTTGCGAGTATAAGTCCCAGCGTTGTTGCGAGTATAAGTCCCATCGTTGTTGCAAGTATAAGTCCCATCGTTGTTGCAAGTATAAGTCCCATCGTTGTTGCGAATATAAGTCACATCGTTGTTGCGAGTATAAGTTCCATCGTTGTTGCGAGTATAAGTCCCATCGTTGTTGCGAGTATAAGTCCCATCGTTGTTGCAAGTATAAGTCCCATCGTTGTTGCAAGTATAAGTCCCATCGTTGTTGCAAGTATAAGTCCCATCGTTGTTGCAAGTATAAGTCCCATCGTTGTTGCGAGTATAAGTCCCATCGTTGTTGCGAGTATAAGTCCCATCGTTGTTGCAAGTATAAGTCCCATCGTTGTTGCAAGTATAAGTCCCATCGTTGTTGCAAGTATAAGTCCCATCGTTGTTGCAAGTATAAGTCCCATCGTTGTTGCAAGTATAAGTCCCATCGTTGTTGCAAGTATAAGTCCCATCGTTGTTGGAAGTATAAGGACCATCGTTGTTGCGAGTATAAATTCCATCGTTGTTGCAAGTATAAGTCCCATCGTTGTTGCGAGTATAAGTCCCATCGTTGTTGCGAGTATAAGTCCCATCGTTGTTGCAAGTATAAGTCCCATCGTTGTTGCAAGTATAAGTCCCATCGTTGTTGCGAGTATAAGTCCCATCGTTGTTGCAAGTATAAGTCCCATCGTTGTTGCAAGTATAAGTCCCATCGTTGTTGCAAGTATAAGTCCCATCGTTGTTGCGAGTATAAGTCCCATCGTTGTTGCGAGTATAAGTCCCATCGTTGTTGCGAGTATAAGTCCCATCGTTGTTGAAGGTATAAGTCCCATCGTTGTTGCAAGTATAAGTCCCATCGTTGTTGCGAGCATAAGTCCCATCGTTGTTGCAAGTATAAGTCCCATCGTTGTTGCAAGTATAAGTCCCATCGTTGTTGCGAGTATAAGTCCCATCGTTGTTGCGAGTATAAGTCCCATCGTTGCCGCAAGTGTAAGTCCCATCGTTGTTGCGAGTATAAGTCCAATCGTTGTTGCAAGTATAAGTCCCATCGTTGTTGCGAGTATAAGTCCCATCGTTGTTGCGAGTATAAGTCCCATCGCTGTTGCAAGTATAAGTCCCATCGTTGTTGCAAGTATAAGGACCATCGTTGTTGCGAGTATAAATTCCATCGTTGTTGCAAGTATAAGTCCCATCGTTGTTGCGAGTATAAGTCCCATCGTTGTTGCGAGTATAAGTCCCATCGTTGTTGCAAGTATAAGTCCCATCGTTGTTGCAAGTATAAGTCCCATCGTTGTTGCGAGTATAAGTCCCATCGTTGTTGCAAGTATAAGTCCCATCGTTGTTGCAAGTATAAGTCCCATCGTTGTTGCAAGTATAAGTCCCATCGTTGTTGCGAGTATAAGTCCCATCGTTGTTGCAAGTATAAATCCCATCGTTGTTGCAAGTATAAGTCACATCGTTGTTGTAAGTATAAGTCCCATCGTTGTTGCGAGTATAAGTCCCATCGTTGTTGCGAGTATAAGTCCCATCGTTGTTGCAAGTATAAGTCCCATCGTTGTTGCAAGTATAAGTCACATCGTTGTTGTAAGTATAAGTCCCATCGTTGTTGCGAGTATAAGTCCCATCGTTGTTGCGAGTATAAGTCCCATCGTTGTTGCAAGTATAAGTCCCATCGTTGTAGCGAGTATAAGTCCCATCGTTGTTGCGAGTATAAGTCCCATCGTTGTTGCGAGTATAAGTCCCATCGTTGTTGCAAGTATAAGTCCCATCGTTGTTGCAAGTATAAGTCCCATCGTTGTTGCGAGTATAAGTCCCATCGTTGTTGCAAGTATAAGTTCCATCGTTGTTGCGAGTATAAGTTCCATCGTTGTTGCAAGTATAAGTCCCATCGTTGTTGCAAGTATAAGTCCCATCGTTGTTGCGAGTATAAGTCCCATCGTTGTTGCAAGTATAAGTTCCATCGTTGTTGCGAGTATAAATTCCATCGTTGTTGCAAGTATAAGTCCCATCGTTGTTGCGAGTATAAGTCCCATCGTTGTTGCGAGTATAAGTCCTGTCGTTGTTGCAAGTATAAGTCCCATCGTTGTTGCAAGTATAGGTCCCATCGTTGTTGCGAGTATAAGTCCCATCGTTGTTGCAAGTATAAGTCCCATCGTTGTTGCAAGTATAAGTCCCATCGTTGTAGCGAGTATAAGTCCCATCGTTGTTGCGAGTATAAGTCCCATCGTTGTTGCGAGTATAAGTCCCATCGTTGTTGCAAGTATAAGTCCCATCGTTGTTGCAAGTATAAGTCCCATCGTTGTTGCAAGTATAAGTCCCATCGTTGTTGCAAGTATAAGTCCCATCGTTGTTGCGAGCATAAGTCCCATCGTTGTTGCGAGTATAAGTCCCATCGTTGTTGCAAGTATAAGTCCCATCGTTGTTGCAAGTATAAGTCCCAACGTTGTTGCAAGTATAAGTCCCATCGTTGTTACAAGTATAAGTCCCATCGTTGTTGCAAGTATAAGTCCCATCGTTGTTGCAAGTATAAGTCCCATCGTTGTTGGAAGTATAAGGACCATCGTTGTTGCGAGTATAAATTCCATCGTTGTTGCAAGTATAAGTCCCATCGTTGTTGCGAGTATAAGTCCCATCGTTGTTGCGAGTATAAGTCCCATCGTTGTTGCAAGTATAAGTCCCATCGTTGTTGCAAGTATAAGTCCCATTGTTGTTGCGAGTATAAGTCCCATCGTTGTTGCAAGTATAAGTCCCATCGTTGTTGCAAGTATAAGTCCCATCGTTGTTGCAAGTATAAGTCCCATCGTTGTTGCGAGTATAAGTCCCATCGTTGTTGCGAGTATAAGTCCCATCGTTGTTGCGAGTATAAGTCCCATCGTTGTTGAAGGTATAAGTCCCATCGTTGTTGCAAGTATAAGTCCCATCGTTGTTGCGAAAATAAGTCCCATCGTTGTTGCAAGTATAAGTCCCATCGTTGTTGCAAGTATAAGTCCCATCGTTGTTGCGAGTATAAGTCCCATCGTTGTTGCGAGTATAAGTCCCATCGTTGCCGCAAGTGTAAGTCCCATCGTTGTTGCGAGTATAAGTCCCATCGTTGTTGCAAGTATAAGTCCCATCGTTGTTGCGAGTATAAGTCCCATCCTTGTTGCGAGTATAAGTCCCATCGCTGTTGCAAGTATAAGTCCCATCGTTGTTGCAAGTATAAGGACCATCGTTGTTGCGAGTATAAATTCCATCGTTGTTGCAAGTATAAGTCCCATCGTTGTTGCGAGTATAAGTCCCATCGTTGTTGCGAGTATAAGTCCCATCGTTGTTGCAAGTATAAGTCCCATCGTTGTTGCAAGTATAAGTCCCATCGTTGTTGCGAGTATAAGTCCCATCGTTGTTGCAAGTATAAGTCCCATCGTTGTTGCAAGTATAAGTCCCATCGTTGTTGCAAGTATAAGTCCCTTCGTTGTTGCCAGTATAAGTCCCATCGTTGTTGCAAGTATAAATCCCATCGTTGTTGCAAGTATAAGTCCCATCGTTGTTGCAAGTATAAGTCACATCGTTGTTGTAAGTATAAGTCCCATCGTTGTTGCGAGTATAAGTCCCATCGTTGTTGCGAGTATAAGTCCCATCGTTGTTGCAAGTATAAGTCCCATCGTTGTTGCGAGTATAATTCCCATCGTTGTTGCAAGTATAAGTCCCATCGTTGTTGCAAGTATAAGTCCCATCGTTGTTGCGAATATAAGTCACATCGTTGTTGCGAGTATAAGTCCCAGCGTTGTTGCGAGTATAAGTCCATCGTTGTTGCGAGTATAAGTCCCATCGTTGTTGCGAGTATAAGTCCCATCGTTGTTGCAAGTATAAGTCCCAGCGTTGTTGTGAGTATAAGTCCCATCGTTGTTGCAAGTATAAATCCCATCGTTGTTGCGAGTATAAATCCCATCGTTATTGCGAATATAAGTCCCATCGTTGTTGCAAGTATAAGTCCCATCGTTGTTGCGAGTATAAATCCCATCGTTATTGCGAGTATAAGTCCCATCGTTGTTGCAAGTATAAGTCCCATCGTTGTTGCGAGTATAAATCCCATCGTTATTGCGAGTATAAGTCCCATCGTTGTTGCGAGTATAAGTCCCATCGTTGTTGAAGATATAAATCCCATCGTTGTTGCGAGTATAAGTCCCATCGTTGTTGCAAGTATAAGTCCCATCGTTGTTGCGAGTATAAGTCCCATCGTTGTTGCAAGTATAAGTCCCATCGTTGTTGCAAGTATAAATCCCATCGTTGTTGCGAGTATAAGTCCCATCATTGTTGCAAGTATAAGTCCCATCGTTGTTGCAAGTATAAGTCCCATCGTTGTAGCGAGTATAAGTCCCATCGTTGTTGCGAGTATAAGTCCCATCGTTGTTGCGAGTATAAGTCCCATCGTTGTTGCAAGTATAAGTCCCATCGTTGTTGCAAGTATAAGTCCCATCGTTGTTGCGAGTATAAGTCCCATCGTTGTTGCAAGTATAAGTTCCATCGTTGTTGCGAGTATAAGTTCCATCGTTGTTGCAAGTATAAGTCCCATCGTTGTTGCGAGTATAAGTCCCATCGTTGTTGCGAGTATAAGTCCTATCGTTGTTGCAAGTATAAGTCCCATCGTTGTTGCAAGTATAAGTCCCATCGTTGTTGCGAGTATAAGTCCCATCGTTGTTGCGAGTATAAGTCCCATCGTTGTTGCAAGTATAAGTCCCATCGTTGTTGCAAGTATAAGTCCCATCGTTGTTGCAAGTATAAGTCCCATCGTTGTTGCAAGTATAAGTCCCATCGTTGTTGCAAGTATAAGTCCCATCGTTGTTGCAAGTATAAGTCCCATCGTTGTTGCAAGTATAAGTCCCATCGTTGTTGCAAGTATAAGTCCCATCGTTGTTGCAAGTATAAGTCCCATCGTTGTTGCGAGTATAAGTCCCATCGCTGTTGCAAGTATAAGTCCCATCGTTGTTGCAAGTATAAGGACCATCGTTGTTGCGAGTATAAATTCCATTGTTGTTGCAAGTATAAGTCCCATCGTTGTTGCGAGTATAAGTCCCATCGTTGTTGCGAGTATAAGTCCCATCGTTGTTGCGAGTATAAGTCCATCGTTGTTGCGAGTATAAGTCCCATCGTTGTTGCGAGTATAAGTCCCATCGTTGTTGCAAGTATAAGTCCCATCGTTGTTGGAAGTATAAGGACCATCGTTGTTGCGAGTATAAATTCCATCGTTGTTGCAAGTATAAGTCCCATCGTTGTTGCGAGTATAAGTCCCATCGTTGTTGCGAGTATAAGTCCCATCGTTGTTGCAAGTATAAGTCCCATCGTTGTTGCAAGTATAAGTCCCATTGTTGTTGCGAGTATAAGTCCCATCGTTGTTGCAAGTATAAGTCCCATCGTTGTTGCAAGTATAAGTCCCATCGTTGTTGCAAGTATAAGTCCCATCGTTGTTGCGAGTATAAGTCCCATCGTTGTTGCGAGTATAAGTCCCATCGTTGTTGCGAGTATAAGTCCCATCGTTGTTGAAGGTATAAGTCCCATCGTTGTTGCAAGTATAAGTCCCATCGTTGTTGCGAAAATAAGTCCCATCGTTGTTGCAAGTATAAGTCCCATCGTTGTTGCAAGTATAAGTCCCATCGTTGTTGCGAGTATAAGTCCCATCGTTGTTGCGAGTATAAGTCCCATCGTTGCCGCAAGTGTAAGTCCCATCGTTGTTGCGAGTATAAGTCCCATCGTTGTTGCAAGTATAAGTCCCATCGTTGTTGCGAGTATAAGTCCCATCCTTGTTGCGAGTATAAGTCCCATCGCTGTTGCAAGTATAAGTCCCATCGTTGTTGCAAGTATAAGGACCATCGTTGTTGCGAGTATAAATTCCATCGTTGTTGCAAGTATAAGTCCCATCGTTGTTGCGAGTATAAGTCCCATCGTTGTTGCGAGTATAAGTCCCATCGTTGTTGCAAGTATAAGTCCCATCGTTGTTGCAAGTATAAGTCCCATCGTTGTTGCGAGTATAAGTCCCATCGTTGTTGCAAGTATAAGTCCCATCGTTGTTGCAAGTATAAGTCCCATCGTTGTTGCAAGTATAAGTCCCTTCGTTGTTGCCAGTATAAGTCCCATCGTTGTTGCAAGTATAAATCCCATCGTTGTTGCAAGTATAAGTCCCATCGTTGTTGCAAGTATAAGTCACATCGTTGTTGTAAGTATAAGTCCCATCGTTGTTGCGAGTATAAGTCCCATCGTTGTTGCGAGTATAAGTCCCATCGTTGTTGCAAGTATAAGTCCCATCGTTGTTGCGAGTATAATTCCCATCGTTGTTGCAAGTATAAGTCCCATCGTTGTTGCAAGTATAAGTCCCATCGTTGTTGCGAATATAAGTCACATCGTTGTTGCGAGTATAAGTCCCAGCGTTGTTGCGAGTATAAGTCCATCGTTGTTGCGAGTATAAGTCCCATCGTTGTTGCGAGTATAAGTCCCATCGTTGTTGCAAGTATAAGTCCCAGCGTTGTTGTGAGTATAAGTCCCATCGTTGTTGCAAGTATAAATCCCATCGTTGTTGCGAGTATAAATCCCATCGTTATTGCGAATATAAGTCCCATCGTTGTTGCAAGTATAAGTCCCATCGTTGTTGCGAGTATAAATCCCATCGTTATTGCGAGTATAAGTCCCATCGTTGTTGCAAGTATAAGTCCCATCGTTGTTGCGAGTATAAATCCCATCGTTATTGCGAGTATAAGTCCCATCGTTGTTGCGAGTATAAGTCCCATCGTTGTTGAAGATATAAATCCCATCGTTGTTGCGAGTATAAGTCCCATCGTTGTTGCAAGTATAAGTCCCATCGTTGTTGCGAGTATAAGTCCCATCGTTGTTGCAAGTATAAGTCCCATCGTTGTTGCAAGTATAAATCCCATCGTTGTTGCGAGTATAAGTCCCATCATTGTTGCAAGTATAAGTCCCATCGTTGTTGCAAGTATAAGTCCCATCGTTGTAGCGAGTATAAGTCCCATCGTTGTTGCGAGTATAAGTCCCATCGTTGTTGCGAGTATAAGTCCCATCGTTGTTGCAAGTATAAGTCCCATCGTTGTTGCAAGTATAAGTCCCATCGTTGTTGCGAGTATAAGTCCCATCGTTGTTGCAAGTATAAGTTCCATCGTTGTTGCGAGTATAAGTTCCATCGTTGTTGCAAGTATAAGTCCCATCGTTGTTGCGAGTATAAGTCCCATCGTTGTTGCGAGTATAAGTCCTATCGTTGTTGCAAGTATAAGTCCCATCGTTGTTGCAAGTATAAGTCCCATCGTTGTTGCGAGTATAAGTCCCATCGTTGTTGCGAGTATAAGTCCCATCGTTGTTGCAAGTATAAGTCCCATCGTTGTTGCAAGTATAAGTCCCATCGTTGTTGCAAGTATAAGTCCCATCGTTGTTGCAAGTATAAGTCCCATCGTTGTTGCAAGTATAAGTCCCATCGTTGTTGCAAGTATAAGTCCCATCGTTGTTGCAAGTATAAGTCCCATCGTTGTTGCAAGTATAAGTCCCATCGTTGTTGCAAGTATAAGTCCCATCGTTGTTGCGAGTATAAGTCCCATCGCTGTTGCAAGTATAAGTCCCATCGTTGTTGCAAGTATAAGGACCATCGTTGTTGCGAGTATAAATTCCATTGTTGTTGCAAGTATAAGTCCCATCGTTGTTGCGAGTATAAGTCCCATCGTTGTTGCGAGTATAAGTCCCATCGTTGTTGCGAGTATAAGTCCATCGTTGTTGCGAGTATAAGTCCCATCGTTGTTGCGAGTATAAGTCCCATCGTTGTTGCAAGTATAAGTCCCATCGTTGTTGCGAGTATAAGTCCCATCGTTGTTGCAAGTATAAGTCCCATCGTTGTTGCAAGTATAAGTCCCATCGTTGTAGCGAGTATAAGTCCCATCGTTGTAGCGAGTATAAGTCCCACCGTTGTTGCGAGTATAAGTCCCATCGTTGTTGCAAGTATAAGTCCCATCGTTGTTGCAAGTATAAGTCCCATCGTTGTTGCAAGTATAAGTCCCATCGTTGTTGCGAGTATAAGTCCCATCGTTGTTGCAAGTATAAGTCCCATCGTTGTAGCGAGTATAAGTCCCATCGTTGTTGCGAGTATAAGTCCCATCGTTGTTGCGAGTATAAGTCCCATCGTTGTTGCGAGTATAAGTCCCATCGTTGTTGCAAGTATAAGTCCCATCGTTGTAGCGAGTATAAGTCCCATCGTTGTTGCAAGTATAAGTCCCATCGTTGTTGCGAGTATAAGTCCCATCGTTGTTGCAAGTATAAGTCCCATCGTTGTAGCGAGTATAAGTCCCATCGTTGTTGCAAGTATAAGTCCCATCGTTGTTGCGAGTATAAGTCCCATCGTTGTTGCAAGTATAAGTCCCATCGTTGTTGCAAGTATAAGTCCCATCGTTGTTGCAAGTATAAGTCCCATCGTTGTTGCAAGTATAAGTCCCATCGTTGTAGCGAGTATAAGTCCCATCGTTGTAGCGAGTATAAGTCCCACCGTTGTTGCGAGTATAAGTCCCATCGTTGTTGCAAGTATAAGTCCCATCGTTGTTGCGAGTATAAGTCCCATCGTTGTTGCAAGTATAAGTCCCATCGTTGTTGCGAGTATAAGTCCCATCGTTGTTGCAAGTATAAGTCCCATCGTTGTTGCAAGTATAAGTCCCATCGTTGTAGCGAGTATAAGTCCCATCGTTGTAGCGAGTATAAGTCCCACCGTTGTTGCGAGTATAAGTCCCATCGTTGTTGCAAGTATAAGTCCCATCGTTGTTGCAAGTATAAGTCCCATCGTTGTTGCAAGTATAAGTCCCATCGTTGTTGCAAGTATAAGTCCCATCGTTGTTGCGAGTATAAGTCCCATCGTTGTTGCAAGTATAAGTCCCATCGTTGTTGCGAGTATAAGTCCCATCGTTGTTGCGAGTATAAGTCCTATCGTTGTTGCAAGTATAAGTCCCATCGTTGTTGCAAGTATAAGTCCCATCGTTGTTGCGAGTATAAGTCCCATCGTTGTTGCGAGTATAAGTCCCATCGTTGTTGCAAGTATAAGTCCCATCGTTGTTGCAAGTATAAGTCCCATCGTTGTTGCAAGTATAAGTCCCATCAATGTTGCAAGTATAAGTCCCATCGTTGTTGCAAGTATAAGTCCCATCGTTGTTGCAAGTATAAGTCCCATCGTTGTTGCGAGTATAAGTCCCATCGTTGTTGCGAGTATAAGTCCCATCGTTGTTGCAAGTGTAAGTCCCATCGTTGTTGCGAGTATAAGTCCCATCGTTGTTGCGAGTATCAGTCCCATCGTTGTCGCAAGTGTAAGTCCCATCGTTGTTGCGAGTATAAGTCCCATCGTTGTTGCAAGTATAAGTCCCATCGTTGTTGCGAGTATAAGTCCCATATAAGTCCCATCGTTGTTGCAAGTATAAGTCCCATCGTTGTTGCAAGCATAAGTCCCATCGTTGTTGCGAGTATAAGTCCCATCGTTGTTGAGAGTATAAGTCCCATCGTTGTTGCGAGAATAAGTCCCATCGTTGTTGAAGGTATAAGTCCCATCGTTGTTGCAAGTATAAGTCCCATCGTTGTTGCGAGCATAAGTCCCATCGTTGTTGCAAGTATAAGTCCCATCGTTGTTGCAAGTATAAGTCCCATCGTTGTTGCAAGTATAAGGACCATCGTTGTTGCGAGTATAAGTTCCATCGTTGTTGCAAGTATAAGTCCCATCGTTGTTGCAAGTATAAGGACCATCGTTGTTGCGAGTATAAGTCCCATCGTTGTTGCGAGTATAAGTCCCATCGTTGTTGCAAGTATAAGGACCATCGTTGTTGCGAGTATAAGTCCCATCGTTGTTGCGAGTATAAGTCCCATCGTTATTGCAAGTATAAGGACCATCGTTGTTGCGAGTATAAGTCCCATCGTTGTTGCAAGTATAAGTCCCATCGTTGTTGCAAGTATAAGGACCATCGTTGTTGCGAGTATAAGTCCCATCGTTGTTGCAAGTATAAGTCCCATCGTTGTTGCAAGTATAAGGACCATCGTTGTTGCGAGTATAAGTCCCATCGTTGTTGCAAATATAAGTCCCATCGTTGTTGCGAGTATAAGTCCCATCGTTGTTGCAAGTATAAGTCCCATCGTTGTTGCGAGTATAAGTCCCATCGTTGTTGCAAGTATAAGTCCCATCGTTGTTGCAAGTATAAATCCCATCGTTGTTGCGAGTATAAGTCCCATCGTTGTTGCAAGTATAAGTCCCATCGTTGTTGCAAGTATAAGTCCCATCGTTGTAGCGAGTATAAGTCCCATCGTTGTTGCGAGTATAAGTCCCATCGTTGTTGCAAGTATAAGTCCCATCGTTGTTGCAAGTATAAGTCCCATCGTTGTTGCAAGTATAAGTCCCATCGTTGTTGCAAGTATAAGTCCCATCGTTGTTGCAAGTATAAGTCCCATCGTTGTTGCAAGTATAAGTCCCATCGTTGTTGCAAGTATAAGTCCCATCGTTGTTGCAAGTATAAGTCCCATCGTTGTTGCAAGTATAAGTCCCATCGTTGTTGCAAGTATAAGTCCCATCGTTGTTGCAAGTATAAGTCCCATCGTTGTAGCGAGTATAAGTCCCATCGTTGTTGCGAGTATAAGTCCCATCGTTGTTGCAAGTATAAGTCCCATCGTTGTTGCAAGTATAAGTCCCATCGTTGTTGCAAGTATAAGTCCCATCGTTGTTGCAAGTATAAGTCCCATCGTTGTTGCGAGTATAAGTCCCATCGTTGTTGCGAGTATAAGTCCCATCGTTGTTGCAAGTATAAGTCCCATCGTTGTTGCAAGTATAAGTCCCATCGTTGTTGCGAGTATAAGTCCCATCGTTGTTGCAAGTATAAGTTCCATCGTTGTTGCGAGTATAAGTTCCATCGTTGTTGCAAGTATAAGTCCCATCGTTGTTGCGAGTATAAGTCCCATCGTTGTTGCGAGTATAAGTCCTATCGTTGTTGCAAGTATAAGTCCCATCGTTGTTGCAAGTATAAGTCCCATCGTTGTTGCGAGTATAAGTCCCATCGTTGTTGCGAGTATAAGTCCCATCGTTGTTGCAAGTATAAGTCCCATCGTTGTTGCAAGTATAAGTCCCATCGTTGTTGCAAGTATAAGTCCCATCGTTGTTGCAAGTATAAGTCCCATCGTTGTTGCAAGTATAAGTCCCATCGTTGTTGCAAGTATAAGTCCCATCGTTGTTGCAAGTATAAGTCCCATCGTTGTTGCAAGTATAAGTCCCATCGTTGTTGCAAGTATAAGTCCCATCGTTGTTGCAAGTATAAGTCCCATCGTTGTTGCGAGTATAAGTCCCATCGCTGTTGCAAGTATAAGTCCCATCGTTGTTGCAAGTATAAGGACCATCGTTGTTGCGAGTATAAATTCCATTGTTGTTGCAAGTATAAGTCCCATCGTTGTTGCGAGTATAAGTCCCATCGTTGTTGCGAGTATAAGTCCCATCGTTGTTGTAAGTATAAGTCCCATCGTTGTTGCAAGTATAAGTCCCATCGTTGTTGCGAGTATAAGTCCCATCGTTGTTGCAAGTATAAGTCCCATCGTTGTTGCAAGTATAAGTCCCATCGTTGTTGCAAGTATAAGTCCCATCGTTGTAGCGAGTATAAGTCCCATCGTTGTTGCGAGTATAAGTCCCATCGTTGTTGCGAGTATAAGTCCCATCGTTGTTGCAAGTATAAGTCCCATCGTTGTTGCAAGTATAAGTCCCATCGTTGTTGCAAGTATAAGTCCCATCGTTGTTGCAAGTATAAGTCCCATCGTTGTTGCGAGTATAAGTCCCATCGTTGTTGCAAGTATAAGTCCCATCGTTGTTGCGAGTATAAGTCCCATCGTTGTTGCGAGTATAAGTCCTATCGTTGTTGCAAGTATAAGTCCCATCGTTGTTGCAAGTATAAGTCCCATCGTTGTTGCGAGTATAAGTCCCATCGTTGTTGCGAGTATAAGTCCCATCGTTGTTGCAAGTATAAGTCCCATCGTTGTTGCAAGTATAAGTCCCATCGTTGTTGCAAGTATAAGTCCCATCGTTGTTGCAAGTATAAGTCCCATCGTTGTTGCAAGTATAAGTCCCATCGTTGTTGCAAGTATAAGTCCCATCGTTGTTGCGAGTATAAGTCCCATCGTTGTTGCGAGTATAAGTCCCATCGTTGTTGCAAGTATAAGTCCCATCGTTGTTGCGAGTATAAGTCCCATCGTTGTTGCGAGTATAAGTCCCATCGTTGTCGCAAGTGTAAGTCCCATCGTTGTTGCGAGTATAAGTCCCATCGTTGTTGCAAGTATAAGTCCCATCGTTGTTGCGAGTATAAGTCCCATATAAGTCCCATCGTTGTTGCAAGTATAAGTCCCATCGTTGTTGCAAGCATAAGTCCCATCGTTGTTGCGAGTATAAGTCCCATCGTTGTTGCGAGTATAAGTCCCATCGTTGTTGCGAGAATAAGTCCCATCGTTGTTGAAGGTATAAGTCCCATCGTTGTTGCAAGTATAAGTCCCATCGTTGTTGCGAGCATAAGTCCCATCGTTGTTGCAAGTATAAGTCCCATCGTTGTTGCAAGTATAAGGACCATCGTTGTTGCGAGTATAAGTTCCATCGTTGTTGCAAGTATAAGTCCCATCGTTGTTGCAAGTATAAGGACCATCGTTGTTGCGAGTATAAGTCCCATCGTTGTTGCGAGTATAAGTCCCATCGTTGTTGCAAGTATAAGGACCATCGTTGTTGCGAGTATAAGTCCCATCGTTGTTGCGAGTATAAGTCCCATCGTTGTTGCAAGTATAAGGACCATCGTTGTTGCGAGTATAAGTCCCATCGTTGTTGCAAGTATAAGTCCCATCGTTGTTGCAAGTATAAGGACCATCGTTGTTGCGAGTATAAGTCCCATCGTTGTTGCGAGTATAAGTCCCATCGTTGTTGCGAGTATAAGTCCCATCGTTGTCGCAAGTGTAAGTCCCATCGTTGTTGCGAGTATAAGTCCCATCGTTGTTGCAAATATAAGTCCCATCGTTGTTGCGAGTATAAGTCCCATCGTTGTTGCAAGAATAAGTCCCATCGTTGTTGCAAGTATAAGTCCCATCGTTGTTGCGAGTATAAGTCCCATCGTTGTTGCAAGTATAAGTCCCATCGTTGTTGCAAGTATAAGTCCCATCGTTGTTGCGAGTATAAGTCCTATCGTTGTTGCAAGTATAAGTCCCATCGTTGTTGCGAGTATAAGTCCCATCGTTGTTGCAAGTATAAGTCCCATCGTTGTTGCAAGTATAAGTACCATCGTTGTTGCAAGTAAAAGTCCCATCGTTGTTGCAAGTATAAGTCCCATCGTTGTTGCGAGTATAAGTCCCATCGTTGTTGCAAGTATAAGTCCCATCGTTGTTGCAAGTATAAGTCCCATCGTTGTTGCAAGTATAAGTCCCATCGTTGTTGCGAGTATAAGTCCCATCGTTGTTGCGAGTATAAGTCCCATCGTTGTTGCAAGTATAAGTCCCATCGTTGTTGCGAGTATAAGTCCCATCGTTGTTGCAAGTATAAGGACCATCGTTGTTGCGAGTATAAGTCCCATCGTTGTTGCGAGTATAAGTCCCATCGTTGTTGCAAGTATAAGTCCCATCGTTGTTGCAAGTATAAGGACCATCGTTGTTGCGAGTATAAGTTCCATCGTTGTTGCAAGTATAAGTCCCATCGTTGTTGCGAGTATAAGTCCCATCGTTGTTGCGAGTATAAGTCCCATCGTTGTTGCGAGTATAAGTCCCATCGTTGTTGCAAGTATAAGTCCCATCGTTGTTGCAAGTATAAGTCCCATCGTTGTTGCGAGTATAAGTCCCATCGTTGTTGCAAGTATAAGTCCCACCGTTGTTGCAAGTATAAGTCCCATCGTTGTTGCGAGTATAAGTCCCATCGTTGTTGAAGGTATAAGTCCCATCGTTGTTGCAAGTATAAGTCCCATCGTTGTTGCGAGTATAAGTCCCATCGTTGTTGCGAGTATAAGTCCTATCGTTGTTGCAAGTATAAGTCCCATCGTTGTTGCAAGTATAAGTCCCATCGTTGTTGCGAGTATAAGTCCCATCGTTGTTGCGAGTATAAGTCCCATCGTTGTTGCAAGTATAAATCCCACCGTTGTTGCGAGTATAAGGACCATCGTTGTTGCGAGTATAAGTCCCATCGTTGTTGCAAGTATAAGTCCCATCGTTGTTGCAAGTATAAGGACCATCGTTGTTGCGAGTATAAGTCCCATCGTTGTTGCGAGTATAAGTCCCATCGTTGTTGCGAGTATAAGTCCCATCGTTGTCGCAAGTGTAAGTCCCATCGTTGTTGCGAGTATAAGTCCCATCGTTGTTGCAAATATAAGTCCCATCGTTGTTGCGAGTATAAGTCCCATCGTTGTTGCAAGAATAAGTCCCATCGTTGTTGCAAGTATAAGTCCCATCGTTGTTGCGAGTATAAGTCCCATCGTTGTTGCAAGTATAAGTCCCATCGTTGTTGCAAGTATAAGTCCCATCGTTGTTGCGAGTATAAGTCCTATCGTTGTTGCAAGTATAAGTCCCATCGTTGTTGCGAGTATAAGTCCCATCGTTGTTGCAAGTATAAGTCCCATCGTTGTTGCAAGTATAAGTACCATCGTTGTTGCAAGTAAAAGTCCCATCGTTGTTGCAAGTATAAGTCCCATCGTTGTTGCGAGTATAAGTCCCATCGTTGTTGCAAGTATAAGTCCCATCGTTGTTGCAAGTATAAGTCCCATCGTTGTTGCAAGTATAAGTCCCATCGTTGTTGCGAGTATAAGTCCCATCGTTGTTGCGAGTATAAGTCCCATCGTTGTTGCAAGTATAAGTCCCATCGTTGTTGCGAGTATAAGTCCCATCGTTGTTGCAAGTATAAGTCCCATCGTTGTTGCGAGTATAAGTCCCATCGTTGTTGCGAGTATAAGTCCCATCGTTGTTGCAAGTATAAGTCCCATCGTTGTTGCAAGTATAAGGACCATCGTTGTTGCGAGTATAAGTTCCATCGTTGTTGCAAGTATAAGTCCCATCGTTGTTGCGAGTATAAGTCCCATCGTTGTTGCGAGTATAAGTCCCATCGTTGTTGCAAGTATAAGGACCATCGTTGTTGCGAGTATAAATTCCATTGTTGTTGCAAGTATAAGTCCCATCGTTGTTGCGAGTATAAGTCCCATCGTTGTTGCGAGTATAAGTCCCATCGTTGTTGTAAGTATAAGTCCCATCGTTGTTGCAAGTATAAGTCCCATCGTTGTTGCGAGTATAAGTCCCATCGTTGTTGCAAGTATAAGTCCCATCGTTGTTGCGAGTATAAGTCCCATCGTTGTTGCAAGTATAAGTCCCACCGTTGTTGCAAGTATAAGTCCCATCGTTGTTGCGAGTATAAGTCCCATCGTTGTTGAAGGTATAAGTCCCATCGTTGTTGCAAGTATAAGTCCCATCGTTGTTGCGAGTATAAGTCCCATCGTTGTTGCGAGTATAAGTCCTATCGTTGTTGCAAGTATAAGTCCCATCGTTGTTGCAAGTATAAGTCCCATCGTTGTTGCGAGTATAAGTCCCATCGTTGTTGCGAGTATAAGTCCCATCGTTGTTGCGAGTATAAGTCCCATCGTTGTTGCAAGTATAAGGACCATCGTTGTTGCGAGTATAAGTCCCATCGTTGTTGCAAGTATAAGTCCCATCGTTGTTGCAAGTATAAGGACCATCGTTGTTGCGAGTATAAGTCCCATCGTTGTTGCGAGTATAAGTCCCATCGTTGTTGCGAGTATAAGTCCCATCGTTGTCGCAAGTGTAAGTCCCATCGTTGTTGCGAGTATAAGTCCCATCGTTGTTGCAAATATAAGTCCCATCGTTGTTGCGAGTATAAGTCCCATCGTTGTTGCAAGAATAAGTCCCATCGTTGTTGCAAGTATAAGTCCCATCGTTGTTGCGAGTATAAGTCCCATCGTTGTTGCAAGTATAAGTCCCATCGTTGTTGCAAGTATAAGTCCCATCGTTGTTGCGAGTATAAGTCCTATCGTTGTTGCAAGTATAAGTCCCATCGTTGTTGCGAGTATAAGTCCCATCGTTGTTGCAAGTATAAGTCCCATCGTTGTTGCAAGTATAAGTACCATCGTTGTTGCAAGTAAAAGTCCCATCGTTGTTGCAAGTATAAGTCCCATCGTTGTTGCGAGTATAAGTCCCATCGTTGTTGCAAGTATAAGTCCCATCGTTGTTGCAAGTATAAGTCCCATCGTTGTTGCAAGTATAAGTCCCATCGTTGTTGCGAGTATAAGTCCCATCGTTGTTGCGAGTATAAGTCCCATCGTTGTTGCAAGTATAAGTCCCATCGTTGTTGCGAGTATAAGTCCCATCGTTGTTGCAAGTATAAGTCCCATCGTTGTTGCGAGTATAAGTCCCATCGTTGTTGCGAGTATAAGTCCCATCGTTGTTGCAAGTATAAGTCCCATCGTTGTTGCAAGTATAAGGACCATCGTTGTTGCGAGTATAAGTTCCATCGTTGTTGCAAGTATAAGTCCCATCGTTGTTGCGAGTATAAGTCCCATCGTTGTTGCGAGTATAAGTCCCATCGTTGTTGCGAGTATAAGTCCCATCGTTGTTGCAAGTATAAGTCCCATCGTTGTTGCAAGTATAAGTCCCATCGTTGTTGCGAGTATAAGTCCCATCGTTGTTGCAAGTATAAGTCCCACCGTTGTTGCAAGTATAAGTCCCATCGTTGTTGCGAGTATAAGTCCCATCGTTGTTGAAGGTATAAGTCCCATCGTTGTTGCAAGTATAAGTCCCATCGTTGTTGCGAGTATAAGTCCCATCGTTGTTGCGAGTATAAGTCCTATCGTTGTTGCAAGTATAAGTCCCATCGTTGTTGCAAGTATAAGTCCCATCGTTGTTGCGAGTATAAGTCCCATCGTTGTTGCGAGTATAAGTCCCATCGTTGTTGCAAGTATAAATCCCACCGTTGTTGCGAGTATAAGTCCCATCGTTGTTGAAGGTATAAGTCCCATCGTTGTTGCAAGTATAAGTCCCATCGTTGTTGCGAGTATAAGTCCCATCGTTGTTGCGAGTATAAGTCCTATCGTTGTTGCAAGTATAAGTCCCATCGTTGTTGCGAGTAAAAGTCCCATCGTTGTTGCGAGTATAAGTCCTATCGTTGTTGCAAGTATAAGTCCCACCGTTGTTGCAAGTATAAGTCCCATCGTTGTTGAAGGTATAAGTCCCATCGTTGTTGCAAGTATAAGTCCCATCGTTGTTGCAAGTATAAGTCCCACCGTTGTTGCAAGTATAAGTCCCATCGTTGTTGAAGGTATAAGTCCCATCGTTGTTGCGAGTATAAGTCCCATCGTTGTTGCGAGTATAAGTCCCATCGTTGTTGCAAGTATAAGTCCCATCGTTGTTGCGAGTATAAGTCCCATCGTTGTTGAAGGTATAAGTCCCATCGTTGTTGCAAGTATAAGTCCCATCGTTGTTGCGAGTATAAGTCCCATCGTTGTTGCGAGTATAAGTCCTATCGTTGTTGCAAGTATAAGTCCCATCGTTGTTGCAAGTATAAGTCCCATCGTTGTTGCGAGTATAAGTCCCATCGTTGTTGAAGGTATAAGTCCCATCGTTGTTGCAAGTATAAGTCCCATCGTTGTTGCGAGTATAAGTCCCATCGTTGTTGCGAGTATAAGTCCTATCGTTGTTGCAAGTATAAGTCCCATCGTTGTTGCAAGTATAAGTCCCATCGTTATTGCGAGTATAAGTCCCATCGTTGTTGCAAGTATAAGTCCCATCGTTGTTGCAAGTATAAGTCCCATCGTTGTTGCAAGTATAAGTCCCATCGTTGTTGCAAGTATAAGTCCCATCGTTGTTGCAAGTATAAGTCCCATCGTTGTTGCAAGTATAAGTCCCATCGTTGTTGCAAGTATAAGTCCCATCGTTGTTGCAAGTATAAGTCCCATCGTTGTTGCAAGTATAAGTCCCATCGTTGTTGCAAGTATAAGTCCCATCGTTGTTGCAAGTATAAGGACCATCGTTGTTTCGAGTATAAGTTCCATCGTTGTTGCAAGTATAAGTCCCATCGTTGTTGCGAGTATAAGTCCCATCGTTGTTGCGAGTATAAGTCCCATCGTTGTTGCAAGTATAAGTCCCATCGTTGTTGCAAGTTTAAGTCCCATCGTTGTTGCGAGTATAAGTCCCATCGTTGTTGCAATTATAAGTCCCATCGTTGTTGCAAGTATAAGTCCCATCGTTGTTGCGAGTATAAGTCCCATCGTTGTTGAAGGTATAAGTCCCATCGTTGTTGCAAGTATAAGTCCCATCGTTGTTGCGAGTATAAGTCCCATCGTTGTTGCGAGTATAAGTCCCATCGTTGTTGCAAGTATAAGTCCCATCGTTGTTGCAAGTATAAGTCCCATCGTTGTTGCGAGTATAAGTCCCATCGTTGTTGCAAGTATAAGTCCCATCGTTGTTGCGAGTATAAGTCCCATCGTTGTTGCAAGTATAAGTCCCATCGTTGTTGCGAGTATAAGTCCCATCGTTGTTGCGAGTATAAGTCCCATCGTTGTTGCAAGTATAAGTCCCATCGTTGTTGCGAGTATAAGTCCCATCGTTGTTGCAAGTATAAGTCCCATCGTTGTTGCGAGTATAAGTCCCATCATTGTTGCAAGTATAAGTCCCATCGTTGTTGCGAGTATAAGTCCCATCGTTGTTGCGAGTAGAAGTCCCACCGTTGTTGCAAGTATAAGTCCCATCGTTGTTGCATGTATAAGTCCCATCGTTGTTGCGAGTATAAGTCCCATCCTTGTTGCAAGTATAAGTCCCATCGTTGTTGCGAGTATAAGTCCCATCGTTGTTGCGAGTATAAATCCCATCGTTGTTGCAAGTATAATTCCCATCGTTGTTGCGAGTATAAGTCCCATCGTTGTTGCAAGTATAAGTCCCATCGTTGTTGCAAGTATAAGTCCCATCGTTGTTGCGAGTATAAGTCCCATCGTTGTTGCAAGTATAAGTCCCATCGTTGTTGCAAGTATAAGTCCCATCGTTGTTGCGAGTATAAGTCCTATCGTTGTTGCAAGTATAAGTCCCATCGTATTGCGAGTATAAGTCCCATCGTTGTTGCAAGTATAAGTCCCATCGTTGTTGCAAGTATACGTCCCATCGTTGTTGCGAGTATAAGTCCTATCGTTGTTGCAAGTATAAGTCCCATCGTATTGCGAGTATAAGTCCCATCGTTGTTGCGAGTATAAGTCCCATCGTTGTTGCGAGTATAAGTCCCATCGTTGTTGCAAGTATAAGTCCCATCGTTGTTGCAAGTATAAGTCCCATCGTTGTTGCGAGTATAAGTCCCATCGTTGTTGCGAGTATAAGTCCCATCTTTGTTGCAAGTATAAGTCCCATCGTTGTTGCGAGTATAAGTCCCATCGTTGTTGCGAGTATAAGTCCCATCGTTGTTGCGAGTATAAGTCCCATCGTTGTTGCGAGTATAAGTCCCATCGTTGTTGCGAGTATAAGTCCCATCGTTGTTGCAAGTATAAGTCCCATCGTTGTTGCAAGTATAAGTCCCATCGTTGTTGCAAGTATAAGTCCCATCGTTGTTGCGAGTATAAGTCCCATCGTTGTTGCAAGTATAAGTCCCATCGTTGTTGCAAGTATAAATCCCATCGTTGTTGCGAGTATAAGTCCCATCGTTGTTGCAAGTATAAGTCCCATCGTTGTTGCAAGTATAAGTCCCATCGTTGTAGTGAGTATAAGTCCCATCGTTGTTGCGAGTATAAGTCCCATCGTTGTTGCGAGTATAAGTCCCATCGTTGTTGCAAGTATAAGTCCTATCGTTGTTGCAAGTATAAGTCCCATCGTTGTTGCAAGTATAAGTCCCATCGTTGTTGCAAGTATAAGTCCCATCGTTGTTGCAAGTATAAGTCCCATCGTTGTTGCAAGTATAAGTCCCATCGTTGTTGCAAGTATAAGTCCCATCGTTGTTGCAAGTATAAGTCCCATCGTTGTTGCAAGTATAAGTCCCATCGTTGTTGCGAGTATAAGGACCATCGTTGTTGCGAGTATAAGTCCCATCGTTGTTGCAAGTATAAGTCCCATCGTTGTTGCAAGTATAAGTCCCATCGTTGTTGCAAGTATAAGTCCCATCGTTGTTGCAAGTATAAGTCCCATCGTTGTTGCAAGTATAAGGACCATCGTTGTTGAGAGTATAAGTTCCATCGTTGTTGCAAGTATAAGTCCCATCGTTGTTGCGAGTATAAGTCCCATCGTTGTTGCGAGTATAAGTCCCATCGTTGTTGCAACTAAAAGTCCCATCGTTGTTGCAAGTATAAGTCCCATCGTTGTTGCGAGTATAAGTCCCATCGTTGTTGCAAGTATAAGTCCCATCGTTGTTGTAAGTATAAGTCCCATCGTTGTTGCGAGTATAAGTCCCATCGTTGTTGCAAGTATAAGTCCCATCGTTGTTGCAAGTATAAGTCCCATCGTTGTTGCAAGTATAAGTCCCATCGTTGTTGCAAGTATAAGTCCCATCGTTGTTGCAAGTATAAGTCCCATCGTTGTTGCAAGTATAAGGACCATCGTTGTTGAGAGTATAAGTTCCATCGTTGTTGCAAGTATAAGTCCCATCGTTGTTGCGAGTATAAGTCCCATCGTTGTTGCAAGTATAAGTACCATCGTTGTTGCAAGTATAAGTCCCATCGTTGTTGCGAGTACAAGTCCCATCGTTGTTGCAAGTATAAGTCCCATCGTTGTTGCGAGTATAAGTCCCATCGTTGTTGCGAGTATAAGTCCCATCGTTGTTGCAAGTATAAGTCCCATCGTTGTAGTGAGTATAAGTCCCATCGTTGTTGCGAGTATAAGTCCCATCGTTGTTGCGAGTATAAGTCCCATCGTTGTTGCAAGTATAAGTCCCATCGTTGTTGCGAGTATAAGTCCCATCGTTGTTGCGAGTATAAGTCCCATCGTTGTTGCGAGTATAAGTCCCATAGTTGTTGCGAGTATAAGTCCCATCGTTGTTGCAAGTATAAGTCCCATCGTTGTTGCGAGTATAAGTCCCATCGTTGTTGCGAGTATAAGTCCCATCGCAAATATAAGTCCCATCGCAAATGTTGCAAATATAAGTCCCATCGCAAATATAAGTCCCATCGCAAATATAAGTCCCATCGCAAGTGTTGCAAATATAAGTCCCATCGCAAATATAAGTCCCATCGCAAATGTTGCAAATATAAGTCCCATCGCAAATGTTGCAAATATAAGTCCCATCGCAAATATAAGTCCCATCGCAAATGTTGTAAATATAAGTCCCATCGCAAATATAATTCCCTTCGCAAATGTTGGAAATATAAGTCCCATCGCAAATATAAGTCCCATCGCAAATGTTGCAAATATAAGTCCCATCGCAAATATAAGTCTCATCGCAAATGTTGCAACTATGTCCCATCTGTCCCATATATATGTCCCTCCATTAATAGGATGCATTCAATACCCATTTCTTTAAGCGGATTTTAGAACAAAATCAACAATCAATAAAGTTCATTACACTAAAGTACATTACACTAAAGTACATTACACTAAAGTACATTACACTAAAGTACATTACACTGAAGTACATTACAATAAAGTACATTACACTAAAGTACATTACACTAAAGTACACTACATTACACTAAATTACATTACATTACAGTACATTACACTAAAGTACACTACATTACACTAAAGTACATTACACTAAAGTACATACACTAAAGTACATTACACAAAAGTACATTACACTAAAGTACATTACACTAAAGTACATAACACTAACGTACATTACACTAAAGTACATTACACTAAAGTACATTACTTCTGCTCTTCACTAAAGTACACTAAAGTACTTCTACTCTTCACTACAGTACATTAAAGTACATTACACTAAAGTACATTACACTAAAGTACATTACACTAAAGTACATTACACTAAAGTACTTCTACTCTTCACTAAAGTACACTAAAGTGCTTCTACTCTTCACTAAAGTACACTAAAGTACTTCTACTCTTTACTAAAGTACACTAAAGTACATACAAATTTCCTAAAAAAATGTCAATTCGTTAGAAGCTTGTGCAATTCAATTTAGTATGCTTCGAAGAATATTTTTGCACAACACAGTTGACATATGTATGTGTCCAAACTAGAGATGGGTTTACACCTGGGTATTTACCCATTTATATCCACTTTCATACCCGGGTATTTACCTAATTTCGGGTAAATACTTATTTGAATAACGAGTACTCGTTGTTACGTAGCGTAACAGAAACATTTTGGAATTGGTGAACAATTAAAACTCCCAGCCAAAACAAGGTGAGGAAGTTACTTCTATTCAGTGCAGACTCTACCAAAAACTAAAACATCCCTTCAGGTCTTAGCAGTTCATGAACTCATTAATCTACAAGCGAATATAAAATCACAGCTACTTAGCGAAATCTTTTGGGAGCAATTAAATTTATGTTCAAATATATTTGATTGCATTGCAGAATGGATTTGTAAGCTCGAATCAAATGAATATAATATTTACAGGGTATATTTCGCTTTTAAGGAAATTAAAAGTAAGCTTGAATTACATTAAAAAAAAAACATAAAACCGATACATTTAGCTGCGAACTTGCTAGATCCTAAGGTACAATGATTTTGATTTTGAAAATTACAAGGCCATGTGCCCATGGTTTCTGGGCACAATCTTTTGCCTGGAACGGTTTGGATGAGATTTCTCCAGGAACTTGATGGAAAGGAGTGTGTGGAAGTACGCAATCAGCTGTTCGAATTTTAACAGCTCCCTGTACTTCCGCTTCTACTGAACGTTCCTTTAGCTTCATTCACTAAAAGAGAGGGAACTGTTTAAC